>OX377612.1:13013351-14275299 GCA_947397855.1 Thelaira solivaga
TTTAATATGACTAGTCAATAGGCTTACCAATAAATGGGATATTAATGCTCTTCTGCTAGAAATTTCAAATTTTTTAGTCTTATTTTTGCCTTCTAAAATCATTCTTTGAATAATAATTATTGTTATAATAAAAAGTTCAATTTTTAAAAAATAAAAAAACTTGGGTTTTACTCTTAAATAAAAATATTTGGTAAATAAATACGGTTCCTTTATAAAACACTGTGTAAAAACGTCTCCAAACTTGAAAAAATGGAGAAATACGCACATATTTCTAAAGATTACTTAAATAATTTATAAACCATTCAAACAGCCTTAATATTTTCTTTCTAAACTTAAAATCGGTTAATATTCCACTAGCTTACTGGTTTATAAGTGCATAAAGGTAAGAAAATATCAGTTGTTTTTACCCGTAACTCAAGATTTTAGGGGTGTTTGGCAAATTCCAAAAACTCCTGTCAGTGCCATTATTTTTACCGGCACTGTGAGTAGGTGCAGAAATTGCAAATAAAAAAAATACAATAATAGAACAAAAAACTCTTAAAATAAATTTGCATATGTACACACACTTATTTTACATTTTAAGAAGATGTTAAATTACACTTCCATGTAAATATTGTTCTTTTTATTAAGACATTACTTTGACCAAAAAACAAAATATAAAGTGTGCAATTTATGACATTTCTTCACATGCACATTATAGGTATTTTAACACCGAGCATCTTCAATTTATTTTTCATTGCTTTGTTTAGCAACATGTTGCATCTATAACTGGCACGTATGTACATCTAAAAAAAATTTTCTCTTTTTCTTTTTTTTTGTTTGTTTTTAATTTATATGTTTGATGTTTACCTGTTATATTCTCTCATTTTGTTTTTGTGCTAATGTAAGGTGTATTAATAATAAGTTCTCTCTTTCACTCATACTCTTTATGTCTGGTTTTCAAAATATGTACACAATCAACAAAAATGACGACGATAACGAGAAACAACTTTTAGTAGGTATTTATTAAGTATAAATTTTAACACAACTTTTATATGTAGTTTTATTATATATACATTTCATATTAAATATTTGTAAAAATTTATGCCTGTTGCTTTTTTTGAATATATTAATAAATAGAAAAACTATTTTTTTTTTTTGCAACAAGTTAGTGTAAACTTTTTCTTATTTAGTTTAATAATGTGGTTTTTTAATTCACCAATATTTTATGTATTATAAGTTACAACGGAGCTAATGCACTGCTAATTCACTACGTCTTTACTCGTCAAGAATCGCACACAATTTGGCTGAGAATGGCAAAGAGCATCCGTATTTACCAACGAAATACTTTTACATACATATGTATGTGTGACATTTAAGAGAAAATAAATTAAAATTTATTTTGTGTCAAAATATTAGTATCGTCATATGATTTTAAAAAAGGCCTAAAATATAAAAAATTCAATTTTGACTTTTTGATTATGATGATCCTGAAAAACTATTCACACCTAAAATTAAAAATAACATTGTTAAACAGAAACTTAAGCTGACAAAATTAGAGTAAAAATTGTTAAATATACCTTAGGGCTTTCAGGAATTTATTCGACGATATGTTAAGTACCTGTATGAAAATATTCATCCATACATATGTTTTCTGAATAATGTAGTATAAAATTTGCTTATAAATAGGCTCACATACTAGGTAGCCAAATTAGTAAAATTTCTCATTTCAAAAACTCAACATGGCATGGTTCTTATGGCAGAACTATATATATGTGGCACTACGTACTTGATGTCAAATATAATGGCAATAATAAGTTTAGATTAAAAAACAACAATATAAAGAAAATTTATAATTTTTTAAGATTGCACACTTTTTGTTACTTTTCGCTTAATACAAAAAGAAAAAACTCAAAGAGAAATTAAGCATATAAATGTTTTCAAGCAATAAATGATGCACATATAAACGAACATTAGTTAAAAGTATGTGATTTATTAAAAATTTGTTATGCGTAAACATGAATGATTTAAAATTTGCTGTTCGTAAGCATTAAACCTTTTATTTTATTTCAAAATATATCGAACGTTTTGTAACTGTTCATTTTGAAAAACACCTGCTAAAATATTCCACACAGCCATGGCAGAACTATACACGGTATAGTATTCAACCCAACTGTAAATATTTTTGCTCTCCTCGTTTCTTCTTTGATATCTGTCAAATTTGCTTATTTCCTGCGCTGCTTTTGTTTTTATACTCAAAATACATAGGGAAGTTTATACCAGGATCTACTTTTTATTTGACACCTACGATAGAGCTGTTGTTGTAATTTAGTGTTTGTTGTAGGAAATACTTTAGCTGCTTTTGCTTTGCTAGGTAAAAGAACACTGCCATCTCTGTACTAGTCGTCAACTCCGAATCACAAACTCAAAACTAGTGACATTTAATTTCCATAATAAAAATATGTGTGGATCAGATGTGAATATTTTTGCATAAAAAATTAAATATATTATAATCCAATTTTTTTTTTAAGTTATTTAATTTGAAATGTCGCAAATATAGAAAAAAATACATATGTAAATATACACTTAGTTTGAGTTTATGTCCGTGGTTTAGGTGAAGCTACAAATTGAGGTTAAGCAATTATTTTAGGATTTCACTGGTTTACTTTAAAAAAATACATTTTTAAATAAATGAATTACAATTTTCACGAAAATCCGATTCCAATTAAAGATCCACCAAAAAACGAAATTACAAAATTTTGTATATTTGTAGGAATATCATCAACATTGCTGTAAGTTAAATTGCCGAAATTCCGTGCCGAAATGTTTTGGACATTTTGAGTAACTTTAAACCAATCAATTTGTACAAATCCTTCAATTTCTGCTATTTTCAAAAGTATGATAGCTCCACCTAGCATGGCGACAGCAAATTTGCCAATCTTCATTATCAAGAAACTAGTTAAGCATCCTGACACAGTTCCCATTACGACTTGAGCATGCGGCTTAGCAGAGCTAATAAAATTTACAAGTTTTGCAGCAATATCGTTCATATTTTATACAAATATATTTGCTTATTATACATATGTATGTATTTAATTTTGATTTATTTTCCTTTTTGTTTTTTGGATTTAAATAAGCTTTTAAAAAATTATTGTAACAAAGTAAAAATTCTAAGAAATATTTATGTATATAAAATACAAAGGACCATAATCATAGTCACAAAAAAGTAGGCTTTTATTAAGAGCTGACTTTTGTTTGTATAAATTTTATGAATGAAAAGATACCGACTTTAGTGTGACTATGATAATGGGCAAAATGTTCAGAGAAAAATGTAACCAATATAAAGAAATAAGATATGGATTAACACATTAATTCTAACAAAAACTTTTATTCAGATACTGCCTGCTTTTATCCGGTCTCGCCCGGTTCTTTACTCTAGTCTGAATTATAATTCATATATGTAGGTATAGATATAGATGAGAGAAATAAGCGGAAAAAGCTTTTAATTATTACATAATACTAGATCTTTCTGACCGTTCTCGGCCAAGTCTGATAATTTATTCTGTGAATCGGTATTCTTCGAGTATATAGAGCATAAGTAAAAATATTTAAGAGAAATCTGTTTACAAAAATTTTTTAATTTTAATCGTTAAAAAATGCATACAAATAAATACAGCCAGTCATTTACCACCTTGTGCAGTGTGGAGTCAACTGGTAAATAAAATATTTCAAAGCATAGTTTTAGGATTAAATGAAATACCTTTATGAACGCGATGAGTGAAAATTCTTGAACAGAGAGCGTTTCTGGTCTAAGTGTATGATACCTTCCATGAAGTATACATATTCCGTACCAAATTTCAGACAAATTAAATTTATTTATATGGATATATATTATACAAAAGTATAGGGCGCCTCTCCTTAAAATGAAGAACGCCAAGCTGATTTTACCTGTAATAAATTCGTCTTTGGCGACATCTGTGAGTAAATTAAGGAAAGCTATTATTATTTTCATGTGGTTGGTATAGTAACGAACTATACATAAATACAAATTGAAATAAAAAAAAATGGTAACAAATTCAACAGCTACCAGTTATTTTAATATTTTCTTAACTGGCCAATTAGAGTTTGCAACGTTTCCTCTAGGACCAGAAGCGTCTGACATATTTTGCCGTTTTGAAAGTGTAGCTGGCCCGGATTGGGAACTCGTCAGCGGTTTTAAAATCGGTGTTACTCAATTTGCTTCTAATCGCAATGGCTGTTTCTATGATCCCATCGTATTCAATATGCCTATAGAACAAACATATCGCAGTACGAATCCATCTGGATGTAAGTTTGATGTTTAAAGTTCTTATGTATCTCTGCGTTTTGCATGCAACAACGGTGTTTCCGTCCAACTGAATTTCGAGCTGCGGAAACTGTTCCAACCACCAGCTGTAGGTAGAAACAACCACAATTATAATCAATAAATAAGCTATCGGAGTCACAGTATTCCAGGAAAGGCAAGCTAAGTGGTAAACCATACCATCTGTTCTCCTTCTACGGTGTTTGCAACGTTTTGTAATTAAGTTTTTTTTATTATAATTGTGATGGTCTCTGCCTACAGCTGACATGGGGAACAGTTTCATGGGCTGACGACACAACGCAAAGATACATAAAGAACCCACTTTAAGCTTCATTAAAAATCTCTTCTTTTATTTTCTGCAAGGGCCTCAAATATTAATTTCCATTTATGGTAAAACCCGCTGGGGCGTAGAAACAACGCTAGGCTATAGTCGGTTCCATGTACCGGTCTTTGGCAATAACCAATATAAATTAGTAGCACCTATTTTAAAGCCTCGATGTAGTAATATGATGGCTGATATGACATCCTGGCTAACCGGACGCAATCCTGAGTTAAAAGATATCAAAGTGCTTTTGGATAATTCTAAAAGTAAAGGTGAATATATTAAAAATAAATTGAAAGCCTATCATGTGCTCTTCAAGCAACATAATAAAAAAACTGGTCCCTGTTGAAAGCACTATTCTTAGAATATTGAGAATCGCTGACTGTAGTGCGACAAGTGAAACGTTTTATTACGTTATCTCTAAACACATTCCAGAAGGCACTAGGACACTAAGATAGAAAATACCAGGATCAGGCAATGCAGATTTAGTGGTTTACAGCACAAAATTTCAGATCATGTGCTGTGACTGTTCGGCCTTAGGGTCAAAATTTATTTTCGATTCTCAGGGAAGTAGAAGAGTTCACACCGATCAAAGTAAATGACTCAATACCAGACCTAGCACTGGATACACAGAATTTCTGCATCACTCTGCGCATGGCCTAATAATGAGTCACAGCTGCAGACATTTTTCTTGGTCATTGACATCAAATTTGTGTGTAATTTGTCCAAACAAAACGGGATAATAACCAAAATAAATGCGACTTTTTTTTAATTTTTTCCTAGTTTAAGCAAAAAAGTTTTCAACTAGAGATAAATATGTGCAATTGTATATCAAATTTTGTGAATGGTAAATCATATCGTCATGCTTTCATCAAAGCCCTAACTTCCATTTAAAAAAATTCTTTTTTATTCTTAATTTGTGAAAAATTAAAATTTTTTGAAGTTAATCTGTCTTACAGTTACAAATAACATTATTAAACTGAAATGCAATCGAAACTTTGTTAAACAAATTGCGTATTAATCTTCCTTTCTAATTAACAAAAAAAAATATTTCAGGTTTGTCTATGGAATCTTATGGAGAACTGCAGTTGACGTTGAATGTTATATCAAGAGGCACGGGACGTTTGGCATTAGAATACTAACCGCAACCACAAGAAGTAATAACATACAAAAGTACATACATTTTTAATGTGTTTTTTATTTAATTAAAAATATTTCAAATATCAAGAATTTAAAATATCAAAGTGTTGAATAATTTTAAAATCTCTATGCCATCAATATCCGAAAAATGCACACGGTTACATACCTGAAAGAAGTAATAAGTAATTGAAATACATGTGTTAAAAAATGAAATCAAAATATCTTACCTGGGCCGGCCGTAAAGTTAATCATTTTTATTTCCTTACAAGTGGAGAGCCTGTAAAAAGTACATAAATAAAAACGTATTTGTATAAAATCAAATATAATTTTTGACATGATTTTACAAATCATAGCAAGTAAAATGTATGGCTTTCTAATACCTATTTATTGTACTAAATTTTAATATACATATACTGCATGAAAAGTGAGAAATTTTCTAGGGTATTTGGAATTAGCTCAAAAGAAAAAAATAGAACTTTTGGTTTCACATACTTCTTCAGTTTTATTTGCAATATAAAAAAATTCTCTACTACGATACATTGTTTAGTACGTAAGATGTTAATAAAGGGGGTTTTGGGTTTTACACTGTAATACAGAGTCAAAAATTTAAATCAAATGAAAAAGTATAACAACGTCAAAACAATACATCAAAACAATACATCAAAAAAAAAAAAAAACGGATAGAAATTTGAGTCGTATGACTTACTATTTTTTAGAAAATTTTCTAAACGTTTATATGTAGTTTCCTTGGTAACAGGGCTACATTTTTCCATACGAACAGAGAAAAAAAAACAACTGACAAAATCCAATTTAAATCTTATCGTTTGTATTATAGTGTAAAACCCCAAATGATTTTTTGACAGTCGTATCAAATACCAATTGATTGTGCTTTTTCAAAATCCAATGAAAATCTTAACTCTTGTATTATAGTGTAAAACTCGGACTACAGTTTTTTAATGACAAAAACTTACATTTTATTAATTTTAATATATGTTTTTTTTTTATTCTGAATAACACAACAGTAGTAACAATATCATGAAAAAATAATTTTTCTTCAAGTTTAATTTTGTAACACTCAAAACTAACAGAATTCCCCACTCTAAAATCTGATGTAGGATTCTAAGCAAACAAGGTTCAATTTGGCTTACAAAAAGTTCCATTTAATTTGTTAAAGGTTCAATTTTAGCTGAAAAATCTGCAATGGCATTGCGGCCAATAACGAAATCTTAGTTCGGTGTGAATTCATATACTATATCAGTGGTCGTCAAAACTAAAAATGAGCTTGTATTAGTGAGAGAATTACCCAGCAAACGCAAAATGAAGCATTTCCAATATAATTTATTTAAGAAATATTTTACCATTTGTCAATAAAACAGATACGTATTTTTTTCTGCCCTTGCATTGTTTTCATCAACAACAAGTAGCCATTCTTTAATTTTTTCTACATAAATGTTTTTTACCATGTCTAAATTGTCCTTTCTTTTCTTGCCTTCGAAACTTTTCATGTCACTATGAAAAGAATCGTAATGTCTTTTAATAACATATTCCCTATTTTCTTTGAACATTTGGTAACATAGAATACATTGCATGTTACCAAATGCATTATTTATCATGAAATATTTTTCACATATCATTATGTTTTCAAAATGTTCGCTGGACAAGGATTACTGAAAAAAGAGAAAAAAACTGAAACAAAAATTCGTAAGCATCCGCACATGTGTAGCCATCGGTACCTAAACCACGACTGAATACAAGAGCGTAAGAGTATACGTGTGATTGCTTTAGCACAATTGTGCTATGGGACGACGACCACTGTACTATATGTATTACAACAATAAAATACATGTATTTACCTATATTAACAAAAACGGCAATGTTAGTAGAGCTATAAGAAGAAAACAACTATTGAAAAGTGAAGTTGTGTAAATTCTTGCTGAATATTATTATTCTCTTGCATGTTATATTACTCTCTTTTAAATTCACGCGCTCTCGTGGATATTACTAGCAATATCCATCAACAAATTTAGCACTAGAAAAAATTTACACTACGTAGAACATTTTTATAGTTTTATAGTCTTTGGCTTTACTCTTCTGTAGACATAGGAAAAAAGTAATTAGAAGTTTGAAGAAAACTGTATTCCTGTTTCTTAGCATGTATTGAAATTAATTAACGTTTTATATACACATCTAAATTAATGCATCATAATTTTTCTAATTGAAAAAAAAAAAAAATTTTTTTTTTGTGATAATTTTAATTAATAGAAAACACTATGTGCCTGAAGAGTATTTTGGCAACATTCACATACTATATATAAATTAAAAAAAAAATTATGTAATTTGTAGAAATAATAAACAATGTAGTAGAGTAGCATTGACAAAAAAACAAAAAAAAAAACAGCCACATTATACTTGAAAAAACTCAGATTTAAAGTTATCATCAATATATACATTATGCCGGGAAAAGAAGACATGATATAAAAGTTTTCATCATTAAATGTTTATAACGTGAACAAAAATGCAAAAAAACGTAATACCCAGAGTTTACGCAAGACCAAGACTTGAGCAATAATATCATATTTTTCAACATGTCCCATTACGTTTGTTGCAGCGAAATAAAAAACAAATACTTTTCGTCCTTTTACACTTTAACATAGGTTTTTTTTTTTTAAGGAATTTTAAACAAACGGCTCTTTTAATTTTGAAACTGTTTGACTAATACGTTAGTTGCATTTTTGTTGGTTTTATAAAATATAACGAAGTTTTAATAATACCCTTACCTCTTAGGAGCGTTACAAGTCTCGTCGCCGACTTCTTAAAAATTTTACATAAATCATACTCTCAACAGAAAATATTTACATTTTACATGTTTTGAAAAACAGATTAGTACGAGTTATATTGAGATAAAAACAGTCCATCTATAAAAATGTAATCATTCTAATCAAATAAGTTGATTCTTTTTTCTTTATAATAAAGTACGTTTCAAACCATTTTTTAACTCTAATAAAGAAAATAAATTGGGATATTTATCAAAATTTTCTTCATTATTATCGAATATAAATTATGTAACTATTTCCTGTATGCTCGTATGTATTTATGTAAAATTTTTAAATTTCAAAGATGCAATCTGTAAATAAAATAAAACTTGTTAGAAAAAGGTTAACAGAGATTAAAGATATATGAAATATATATGGAAAAATCAGTAATTGGAGAAATAAAATCAATTAAAATTCATAAACACGGACCAATTAATATCATCATTTAAATTTATTTTATAGATTGTCGAATTTTATTAAATTTTAAATTTATTACAATAATACATATTAAAAAAAATATAGGGTAATTCCAGTGGAGTTTCTACATGACAGTGCTAAATATTCTCAAAACACGAATAATAGAAAATATAAAATTAAAGAAATAATGTAAATCGTTACGTGAATATTTTATTTTACATAATATAACCTTTGAAATAGGAACAAACTGTGCCTAAATGTGAAAGCGTCTTAGCATGATCTGCCATGACATTTGAGAAATAACATTCAGCCTTATTATAAGTGTCGTTGTCGTAGGCGAATTCACGACAAGCCCATATGCCCATATAAAACATATGACCGGCGTTACCACTTTACTGTTTTCGTCACGACAAAGACACTCATAATCAGGCCTATTATCAGAGATCATGCAATTATTGACCAACCAAACGCATTGATTCATTGTCGGTCGCATCATTTAGCAAAGGACTCATATTACATTTTCATCTCAATGAATTAATAAAACGGCAAATGATGGATATTTATGATGGGCCAAAATGACAAATTTAATATAAAAAATGGAACTTACACAATTGCAATAAATTTAAAAATAAGTGATAGGACGAAGGCCACAGCAGCCAGTTCCTATAATGTTATTAATATGTAAATTTATTTACTGTTAATAAAAAATAAAATTAAAAATAAATAAAATTAAAAATAAATTTAATACAACAACAGAGTTTTTTTTTTTAAACATATTTTAATTGAAAATTTTATATTGAAACCCATATTGAATAATTACCTTTACTCTTATTAAATTAAATAAATTAGAAACTTGAAATAGTTATAAATAATAAAACTTACTTTATAGTAACAAACATCTGGCAAACAAGATTCTCTATCCAACGAAAGCATTATATCTGTGTTTTATAAAATAAATTAAAAAAAAAACAGTTATATTAGTGATTAATATATTTATATTGTTTTTTTTAAAAATATTCAAAAAATTGGAGATTTTTTCAGTAATTGGAATGAATAATAAAATCAATTTAAATTCATAAACACGGACCAATTAATATCATCATAAAGCATACAAAATAAAATGGCAACTGTCAGTAGTTTATTTACAAGTTTTAAGTTTCAAAATCTGTCTTTCAATCTCATATTGTTAAAAATACTCAAAGGTAACGAATAATTTTAATAATCAGCCTATAGACTCTTAAAAAAAAATAGAAAAAAAAGTGAGCATTATTGCATTGTTTGTCTTCTTATTGGTGTTTTTAGTGGCAGTAATCTAACAACAAAAAATGTCACGGCTTTTTATGTAACTTCACGTTTAGATCTAGTGGTATAAATTTTTTTCAATCGGACCTTAAGTGCTAGTGAAAATTACACACACTACGCACAAAAAATTTGCTTAATAAGCTGGTATTTTATAATTTGATTTATAGAATTTATTTATTTACGTATTTTATACAAGACAGTAATCTAGCTAATATAGGTCGGTCATAGGGGTTTACAAAGTTTTACTTGTTTCTATTTGGCAAATAATTATAATTCAAACTTACGGTTTTCAAGAATTTTAAAAATGGGTGAAATCAGGAAAATACCACGGCGACAATAATGTTATCTGAAAGTAAACAGACAATTTTAATATTATTATAATAAAAAAAAAATATTTTATGATAAATAAAAATTTACATACAATACATGAGCAGCACATAACATTTTAAATATTTTTACTGATAATGAAATTTAATTTGTATTACAATTAAAAATTTACTAGTAATGAACATTAAATTTCAATATTTGTACAAAATTATTTTGCTGCATGTTTGCTATTATAAAATTTTCAGAAATTGGAAGGTTTAAAATCAAAATAAATTCATAAACACGGACCAATTAATATCATCATAAAGAAACCTTAATTAGTTCCAATTTTACACATGCAATTTTTGTTTCTGCAATTCTAGATTATTCTGCACATGTGTAACAGAAAACAAGAGTGGGATTGTTAAGTTTGGATTGCATTTTAAGCTTAAAAATTAAAATAATTCTTTTGTCGGGGTTTTTCAATTTATTGTTTCCTTCATGATATATTCAAGAAACATTGTTGTTTTAATGCAATGAGTCCTAACGGAATAGCATATTCATATGAACCATTTCACTGAAGTTACTCCCAACACTTCTTGTCTAACATTAGATTGTAGAAACAAAAATTGGTGTGAATTAAATAAAAAAAAAAAAATTTCAAACCTACCTTTTTTAAATATGCACACTAATGTTTGTTCTTGGCTTTCAATCTGTAAATAAAATATGACATGTTTTAAGATATTGCTCACAGTTCAAAATATATATATAAAAATAGATTTTTAACAAAATTTTAAATTAAAATTTAATCTTTACTCGCGCTTAATTCAAATTATTTTGGTGTGCAAAATGCATAATTCTCAACATGATATTTTCATGAAAATTTTTGAAAAATTATTTATTTAGTACAATAAGTAGTAATAATTGAACTAAGTAAACAATTTTTCAAAATTTTCCATGAGAATATGCATTTTGCACACCAACATAATTGAAATTAAACACGAATAAAGATTAATTTTTATTAAACTTTATAATTCCAAATAATTTAAATTTTAATGCTCTTATCCAAAAAAAAGTTGACGTAGACTTTAAAGTAAAATTTATGAAAAAATTATATGAAAAATTCCGATATTTTTTTTTTTTTGTCAGAACTCGTACGAAAAATGTTTGAATGCTACCAATTTTTAGCTTAACTGTAGGAGTTAAATTGCCCTTCATAAATTACTGTAGTTATTTAATTTGTATGGGAAGAGCCTGTTTCAATATACATATTAGGAGGGCGGGTCGATTTAAAAATTGCACAAATTACAAGGAATATCGTATTCTAGGGATCAAAATAAGAAACTTTGCCGAAGGAACCATACCTGTAAAATGTATTTTGATGTCCCGACTTTTGATCCGAAGGGTCAAATTTTAAAAGGATTACCAGTATTTAAGCCAAAAATAACACAAGATTCTTGTTTCATATGTTCTGACTAAATAAATTTCACTCCTATATTAACTTTCAAAACTGGTTAAATTATTTTGTTTTATAGTGAAATTTAAGTTTTATTTAATTGTTTGCCAGCAATAGTTGGCAAGCCTTGAAACAAATGGAAGTAGCATTAACAATATAAGGGATTTTGGAGTAGTCAGTGTGAAATGCAAGACACACAATTGATTCCATTTATGCTCTTGTTTAATTATGCGCAAAAAAAGTATTACCTACGGCGCTACAGGTTTCGTTACAATGGAGCAATTCTTTATTTATACTCGTAGCCATTTTTGTCTTTCCTTAATTACATTTTGTGTGTAATTAATAACTATAATATAATATTATGTGATGTTTTTTTTATAACACAAGCGATCAAGATCAACTCTGTCTAAAAAATTTGTATAAAAAACACTCAGTACTTTGAGTACATTTCATATAAAATTTCCAGACGAATTGATTGCTTGTGTTATAAAAACAGCACATTAATATATATAATGTATTAAAATGTTTACAAAATGACTTATTTTTCTGTTCCTATTTCATACATAACAAAACAAATGATATAAAAACGCTATTGTCTTCTTTTTTCGTAACGAAACTGAATGCGGGAACGTAATCGATTAAAGGTGATTTACTTCATAACAGAAATGCCACATACATACCTTCTTGAATTATTAAAGTAAGAAAATAGCTGTAGAGGATGATGTAAATATAAAGTTTTCAAAACAGGATTTTTGTTGTTTACACAGTGTGTTGTATGCAGTCTTTTTAGGTCCATCTAAAAAAGTAAATATTGATCATTAATGTATTATATAAAAAATTAGTAATATTGCTAATTTTATAAATAAGTTTTATCAGAACACAAAAATGTGCAGCCGAAATTGTAAAATCAGCATTTTTATCATACGGTAACTTTTGTCATCATTTAATAGAAATAAAATTCTAAAGGTGAAAATTTTTTTTGGTAGTAAAAAAAAAATAGTAGATTTTACTAAAAATGCATACTTTTAAATAATTAAAAATAATTTTGAAATACCTTTTATTGTTTAAACACAGCTGAGACCAAATTCACAGGGGGATATAGTTAAGTAATTAACTCTTAAGTTACAGTCATTTTAGACATTAATTACATTCCCTTTACGATGAGTGAGTTTTTTTTTTTTCTAAAAAGAAGCCATAATTGATATTTTAATACATTGGAAAACTTCTTAACTTCTGCTATAATTTTTATATTTTATTAATTTTATCAGAACACAAAAAATGTGCAGCCGAAATTGTATAATCAGCATTAGATCATACGGTAACTTTTATCATCATTCAATAGAAATAAATCTCTAAAGGCGAAAATAATTTTTTTAGGTCTGCTCTAAAAATCACATGATTTCAAAACACATGTGGTTTTGAAATTACACGTGTAATTTTGCGCTGTTCTGTAAATCACACTGCTTTTGTATTTTTCTGTGTGATTTTATCTATTTCAAAGCACAAAAAACAGCTGATTCTTTTGTTTTGTTCATAAAAGAAAGCACAAGAGCAAATAAAAAATTATACAGCAAAAAAAAGGCGTGTTTTTCTTTTATAAAACAACTAATTGTTCTTCAAAATTAACAAAGAACACATTAAATAATTTATTTAAGTAATTTATTTCAACGTTCGTTCTATAATAGCCGCGAATATAACCAAATGATTTGAAAACGTAAGTGCCTTAGCTGAACGTTTTGAAATCACAAAATTATATGCACAGAACACCTTTTTTGTGCTTTCAAAAAGCCTATCAGGCATGTTCTGAAAATATGTAATGTGACAATAAGAAAAATAGACTTTTGTGATTTCAAACGCGTCGTGTAAACTTCAGTCTATTTAAAATAACACGCCTAATTTTTCGTTGAACTTAATAGTAAACTGTTTGTTTAAGTAAATACATACCTTGATATATTTTTAATTTATTCAGTTTATAAAATACTAATTGTTTTTACCAAAATAAATAAACAAAAATGAATTTCTTTTAGTGCTTAATCAAAATTATGTTTGCTAAATGCAGTATTTTCCATGATATTCTCTTGGAAAATCGAAAGTTGTGTACTTAATACAATAAGTACTAAGAGGGACAGCATATCGATATAAGCCATTTCACGGAAGCTACTCCGATCTTCAGTAGATTACTGCCAAGTTTCTTTAAATTCTAAATAAAATAAATTTAGTAACACTTTTTATTGCTAATAATGATATTTGCTTTTGTGATTTTCTTATGATATTTTTTTTACTTTTTGATTGATATGTAACAGCCAAAGGATGTACTCGTATGGCTGTTTGTTTCTTAAATCCAAAAGTTACAGTAAAACATATATGCCTAACCTCCAATCATTTTGATTTATTTTTTATTAAAGAAAAACTTTAAACAAAAATCTGCCGTTTTCTTGTGTTTTCAAAAGGTTGGAGCCCACCGAAAAAGTTAAAAACCACAATTGTGCTTTTAAAGCGCATGATTTTCAGAACATGCTATGCTATATATAATTTTTAATTTGCTTTTAAGTAATAAAAAATTATTTCTAATTACCTTTTTTTGCTGAGACCAAATCCACAGTAAGATATAATTTGAAGGCTTATGATGTTACACGTACATGTTTACTTTGTTAGACACTTCCACATTTCATTTACAATTAGATTACTAGTATTTTCCTAAAAAGAAATCAAAGATTGATACATAATTATTGAAAAACTTCAAATTCTTACTGCTATAATTGTGTATATAAATTTTATCAGAACACAAAAAATGTGCAGCCGAAATTATATAATCATTATTTGATCATACGGTAACTTTTATCATCATTTAAGGGGGTTTGTATGAAAAGTTAAATATATATTTTTTTATGTAATAATTTCTATTTGTAATTTAAATGTTTAACATAATATTAATCTTTAGTTTTGCTTAATTCAACGAGAAGAGAAGAATAAAAATAGAATATATAGTTTTTCAATATTAAAATGTTGGTTGGGAAATTTATTTATTTAGTTCAATGCTTACTGAGTTTTTTGTTTGAATATTTGAATCTTTTACAATATAAAGGTTCTAATGTTTGCAAGAAATGTTGGGAGTAATCTACTGAGGATTCAGAGTAGCGTCTGATGAAATAGTCCATATAGATATGCTCTCCCCTTCAGTATTTATTGTACTGAATAAATAACTCATGAAAATATCATGAGTAAAAGAATAAATTTAAAAACCAACACAATTTCTGGAATTAAGCACAAATAAAGATTAATATTTTGTTATATTTTTTTTTGTGCAAAATATTCAAGAAAGTTAGAATATTGAAAATTGAATTTCTTTCCATGTAACAGGCATTCAGGCTTCAGTGTACAGTCCCTAATATCGAGTGTACATATGTAAAAATAAAATAAATGTAAATTTTTTTACATACAATAAAAGGCATTATCCTACTATTTATTTTCTGCAACACTTCAGTAGTGCGATTGAGATATTCTTAACGAAAAAACAAGTATAACGATATTTTCTCGAATTCGGTATTCAGCAACTATCCTATAAAAATATTTGGTGCGATAGAAATCGTTATTTGCGATGATTATTTATGTGTGGTTAACTTCGAATATTTTTGTCGGAAAGTTATTGAATACCGAATTCGATAAAATATCGTATCTTGTGTTTTATTAACAAACAAAATTATATAACTTAATTAAAATGTGTAAAAAAATTTTTTTTTTTTTTTTTATATTTACCTTAAATGAAAAGTAGTAGTCACTTTCCCTGTGGGTAACTGTAATACAAAAAAAAATATTTATAAAGATTTTTATTACCACGTAAGAGTAATTTTTATGTCGTCAAGCAGCAGTGAAGTCTCATAACATTTAGATTTTTTCAACATGGAATATAATTGGTAAGGTAAGGTTATATTCAGGAATTAGATCCGTGAAAATAATCATTGATAATCTTAATACTGTATATAATTTTAAAAAATCACTAACCTTTTGCTAATTTGCAGTCCACTTGTCCAAGTTTTAGTAGGCTCTAAAAGAAAGCTGTAATAAACAATTGTCATTTTATTTATATATTAAAGTTTACAAACATAATAAATTATGAATTGTAAATGATTTAAAATAGGCCTTAACGACAGAGGTTTTCGACCTTAAATTGTCATTTTAATACGTATCTATGTATGCATGTGGTTCAAATTACAAAACAAAAAAATTCAATTAGATACGTACCTTTCTGAAAAAGCCTTTCATTGGTTAAAATGTTTCATAGACTATGCTGGCGCAGTTTTAGCATTGGAACAAGGCGTTACCACAGAAACTTCTGAAAAATTATGAAATACGGTTAGTTAAATAATTAATAAAAAATTATTAAAACTGAAAAATTTAATTAAGACACTTTGCACACTATTCAAGATCTAGCATTGATTACTAAAAAAAGTACAAAAGCTATTACTAACTACTGCGTGAAAGAAGTCCATAGGCACATATACCACTTAGCCAGTTCACAATTATGTTACTAATCGAATGCGTGGAAGTTCATTCTGTGGCCGATATCAAATAACTCTGATGTACTACTATACATGAATAAATTAAATTTCTTTTATTCTTAGAAGAAATTTCACAGAACTTTAATATTTATCTTCTTGTTTCGGACACTATATGTCTTTAAATGAATATTTGATTAATATAAATAATTACAAAGTAATTTGTATACACTGCAAACATATGTATATATAAAATATACATGCCAATTATGAATATTCCCAAGGATTTGTTCCTTGGGAGAAATTTCCCTAAATCAGATAACTTGCCATGTTAAAAAAGGAAGAAATGTTGTTTATAGCAAGATGAAAGGGAAAAGTGAAAAAAACTCCTGGGGAATTTTTATTCAGTAGTTTGATCATTTAATATCAGCATAATCATATTATTTGGATTAATTTTATATAATAAAAATTATGTATGTAAATCTACATAAATATTTTCTAAAAATCAATGGTTAACATTTTTCAGTTAAATATTTGCCTGATTTTTCATTTATAAAAAATTAATTTAAACCTTAAATACTGAACATGAGTTTTAATTGTGGTAACTAAATTCGTTTTTGTTTATTATTTTATTAAAAGATCTTGAATAGTAATACAAGTGTTTTCATAAAATCAA
This sequence comes from Thelaira solivaga, assembly GCA_947397855.1. Classification (NCBI taxonomy): domain Eukaryota; kingdom Metazoa; phylum Arthropoda; class Insecta; order Diptera; family Tachinidae; genus Thelaira; species Thelaira solivaga. The sequence continues at coordinate 13,030,601 of OX377612.1, forward strand.
AATTTTGTTAATTATTTTTCATATCACAAGAAAACCAGGTAAGTCTTTATCACAGCTGTATATTTTTTGGTCTGTGTTGTTGTTTCGTATGTCTAAAACTTTTTTCATTATTTGAAAGTAATTGTGTGTATAATAGAAACACACATAGTCCGGAGGACAGTTCAATTTTAGTTACGCAACTCTTGTGTTAATAGAAAGCATAGTAAGAACAATGAAAAAGGCAATTCCCTTGTGTTCTATTCGTGCCTTTTAAAACTATTAAAAAAAAAGTTTGTGTACGAGTGCTAAAATTGCCGAAACAAAATTTTGTCTATACACAACAGCAATTGAAATAATGAAAATTAAACATTTTTTGAAACTTAAGGCAATTTATTGTTCCCGGACAGGACATACATACTTACTCGTACTTCTAAGTGTATTTTCGTATGTGCAAATTCTTGAAATTGTTCTTTTGTAACAATATTTTTTACACTTACGAAATAGAAAAAAGTTGCCGTTAATTCTTATAGGAAAGACTTTACCTGTTTTTCTTGTGCCATGCACCAGTTGATAAAAGTGGAAGCAAACGATTCAGTTCGTACAAATTTGTTTGAGAGAATTTTTTTTAAGAAAATACACAAATCTCAGATATGCTTGTTTTTTTTAACATTATAAAATACAAATTCTTCAAGAATTAAAAACAGTTTGTTTATATAACTTTTAATTCACCCTCCCCAACATATGACTAATGATATATAGAATTGTGTATATAAAGCATAATACACGACAACATCCAGATAGATTTGTAAATAAATTCATTCAACATGATCATTTTTCTTAATATTTTCAATATTTTTATATTCACATAAGTAGTAGCATATCTGAGAAGGAGGAAAAAGATAATAGGTGAATATTATCTTGAAAATATATTAACAATTAAAGGTATGGAAATTATTTCCAAAAATCTGAAAAGCAATTTCTTTTTTAACTCAACAACAGTTGACATTTGGCTTTTTTTAAGTATTTATGATAAAAAAAAAAAGGAAAACTTTAATTCAGTATATTTATTACATTTAAAAGCCAAATTTAATATGATAACGTACATTTATCATGTATGTATGTTCTGCACAAATAGAGTTTTACTAACTTTTTCAATTTCAAATCGAGTTCTCGTTGTTTGGTGTTCAAGAAACAAATCACATACATATATTTTTTCCGATTCAACATCGACTGCAAATAAATTTTATTTACTAGTGATAACACTCGTTGAATTAGCCAGACAAAACTAACTAGTATAAACAGTTTGAAGACTTCATTAAATGAAATACAGTGAACTATATAATTTTAATACAAAAAAATAATTTGAAAAATAACGTTAAACACGTGATTATTTCGCTTCATATCCTGTTAGCTTACGAGTTTTTAAAAATATTGAATTGAATTTTTTTTTAGACGATTAGTGATCCTGTCAGTAATTGACTTGAAACCTTCACTCTATTTGCAGAACATACGCGTATCTCACCTTAAGTATGTACGAGTAATGAATTAATTTCAGCTTTTATTAAGGCATCATTATCGTATCAAAAACTAATAATTTATTAAGAATAAATTAGATAACATTTTAAATCTTCCCCCTAATTTAATATCACTGTTTTGAATACAACAACACACCGTATTAAGGAAGCATTTAAAAAAATTTTTACATAAAAAAAGCCAAACTTTTTTATTAAAAAAAAATATATAAAGCGCATGGCGTTTAGACAAAGTTATTTTTTAATTTAATCTTACCTCAAATTCAAATAAAAAATTATATAGTTTATATACAGAGATATATATTAAGTTGTTTTTGCAGTAGTTGATTGATTGACATCAGGATTTTGTTAAAAAATTCAACATTCTTGAGAAGCATAGCATCCAGAAGTCCATTACAAAGTTTAAATTAAAGATCTCAAATATTTATATACACATTGTTGTTCCAATATAAAAAATTCGTTTTAAAATTTCCAGCTATTGAAGAATATCAGCAATATATAAATTTAAGTTGACTACCAATACCCATATTAAAACAACAAATATAAATATATTTACGTCGTATAATTAACATAAATTTACGAATTCCTGTCTCATAGACATATTTCACTTATTCTTTTTTTAGGCTTGTTTACCAGTCTTTGAATATGAACAATTTAATGAATAATTTTTTATACGTAGGGAACAAACACACCACAGTAAAAGCAAACATGAATATCATTTTGAAGAAATAACAACGCCACAAATTGATTTTTCACTCAACTTAAATTTACAATCTTCAAAAAAAAGAAGTATTGTAAATATTTACTACACAAGCTAAACATAATTAGACATTAGGTTCAGTCGTTTCCATTTGTACAAAAGGTCGTTCCATTTTTATTCCTATTCTTTATCATTCATTTTTTTTATTTAGTACATAATATTTACTGTTTACGCAACATAAAATGTGCATATATATTTAACCAAAGAGCAGGTTTCTGAAATATAATCCCAAATAAAGTGATCGAAGACTGGCTACGTGCAAAACCGTTATTTTCTAACGTATTTATGCAACCAATGCATGTTTAATTTTTTGTTGCATAGTGTATGGTCGTGCTTATATTTAGTTTAATTTCGAGATTTCAAAAATTATCAAAATGTTTTGAAATGTTTCCTGGTTGCAGTATTTGTATTGAAATATGCAACCTTAACGAAAAATGCGTTGCATAAACACGTTGCATAGTCTGTACAATAAAAAGCCTATAAGAATTATGCAGCGCTGACTAGCGCTCTTCTACATCTTTAAAAGCTGGGGGATTACTCTCTATTGCGATGCGAAAGAAAAAATAATCGCATCTGTATGATTTTTACATTGAGTTGCGATGCGTTTTCTTTCGCATCGCAATAGAGAGTAACCCTCTGTACCTATTTAATTTTGCGTAACTTTATACTTTCCTATTATTTTAGTGTCGTTTCTTGCAAAATGGCAGGCATCAATTATTTTTACGTCATCAATAGTAAAATATCCTAGACTGTGCCCTACAAATTGCTCATTTTCATCCCCACTGGTGGCTGATGTCTCAAGTTTTCAACCAAACACAACACTATATAGTTAGTCAGGGAACACTCAGAGAAATTTTAGTTGAGCAACTTTTTTTCAATTCTCTTTTAAAATTGCCGTTGTTTTGTTTGGGCAATTTTGTCATTCAGCATTGTCTTCTTTTTTTAAAAGCTTTAAAAGGTACGAGTAGAGAACAAAAGAGAATTGCCGAGTACTAGCAAGTCTGTACCCTTTTCCATTATTCTTTCTTTTCTCTCTCGTATAAATTTAAGAGTTGTGCAACTAAAATTGTCGTGTGTTCGCCCCGTCTCGTCTCGTCTATAAAACTCAATTTGCGTTTAAATTTGTTGTAATCACTTAAATTTTTTTTGCGTTGATCGCTTTTAAATGTAATTTTTATGGTATTGGATCATAATCGTTACGGTTTCTTTATTTTTTTACTCATACTTTATACAAATGTATGCAATACTAAACAAACAAAAAGTCCAATGAATACAATTTTCACAATTTCGCCGAAGAAAGGGGGGTTGCGAGTTTCGAATTTAATTTGAAAATCATAAATGTTTGCTAAATAAATTATTTTTTTTTTTAATTATAAAGGTGTTAAATCCATATTTAAATATAAGCCGAATTTATAATATATAAAAATAATTAATTTTATGAATAAAAAAATATATTTTTTGCCGTTTTTATAAAAACAAAGCAATCAAACTAAATCGTAAATTTTGTAAGAAAAGTTCTCAAAAAATTTACTGATTTTCTTACAAATTTAATAGTTGATCGGTTATGTTAGAGAGACAGCATAGTAATTTATGTTCTATGTGCATATACAATCAACATTTCTCGAATACCCTTATTTATATACACTTAAATTTAAAAAAACTATTTTGTTAAATACATAATTTATTATTTTCAAATCAATTAAAATATCATGCTCAATTTTAAATAAAACCGTTGGCTAGGCACAACCATAGTTGCTAGAATTTTTAGAGAATCTGAAGAAATTAACATTTTTTTTTTTTCATAAAAAATCAGTAAAATCCACATCTTGTTTCTTTCTAAACATCTTCAAAAAATAAAAATAAATTTGCAATCTTATTTTTAATACGATCTTTTATACTACGCTTCATTAAAAGATTAACTAAATAATTTTAAGTTTGAATAGTTTCATAATTGGAAATAAATTTGATTTAAATTTAATATTTTATGAGAGCAAAGCTAGAAAAATCTAGCAGAAAGCAAATTAGCATTCGATCAATATCGATGATGTTAAAAATATATAAGAAGACCATCAAAACAATGAAAATTTTCAAGTTTCAAAAAATCTTTAGTGAATAAAATGTGTATACAAAAATTCACAATCTCTAAATCGAAAACTTGTTTTCCATATGCTTTGAAGAAATTAGAAAAATTATTAATTCTTATTAATAAAAATATAAATATACTTCCGCACTCAACTTTAAAGATAAACTGCATTGTTTGGCAACTATGGGCACAATCCATTTACCATGAGCCAGACCCATTACACATATTGAGAATATATACTCAACATCAACAATTCAAGCCTCTAGGAAAATTAGTTGTACAAAAAGCTCACTCCTTACTACTATGTGCTGTTTCTGTAACACAAGAGATCAAGATCAACTCATCTAGAAGTTTTTTTTTTTTCAAAATTATTTAGAAAAGTTGATCGCTTTGGTTACAGAAGCAGTACATTAATTTATACAAACATTATGACATATAAAAATGTATATCAAGAAAATATGAAATTGAACAATAATCCCCACAATCCAGCTGGTAATAGAAACAAAAACTTGTTATTATTTATTTAAAATACTCATATCTAGTGAGTATATTATGCGATTTTCTTTAATTATATGTAAATATTTTGTTTAAAATTAAAATATTATTTAAAAGTTAGTCTACCAAATAATATTATACGTTTACACAAATGAAAGTGTTCTAATAAGTATAATCAATAAAAAAAAAATAATACAGAAGAGAGAAATTATGTTATTTATAACACAGCGAGTCAAGACAATATTTAACTGTGTTAAATATAAAAACTGATTTTCTTTTGTTTTCAAATCAATATTGCGCCGTTGATTTTAAATAAAAAAAAGAAATAATTTTGCTTTAAGGTTTGGGATTTTAGAATACTTATAACTAAAAGATTTAAAATTTTAATTATATTTAAGTTTTACATTATTTTTTAAAATTTTTTTGTGTATTACTTCTCTAAGATGAATCTTTTTGCGAAAAATTATTTTGTTGTAGTTTGAAGATGAATTTGAACAAAAATATGGTTTGCCTTTCTCCGAAAGCACAGAATTTTCACTTATATTCGATATTGTGCCATGTTATACAATCTGAACATAACGATAAGCATGACAACATATTTGAGACTGCAAAATCTTGAGTAGCAGTTGAGATATATTTTATGTTGTATTATATGTATATATTTTGCAAGAAATAAATGAGCAGATAAATAAAGCTGCCACTACTGCCCCACGACAAACATATTATATGAAACTAAATATATATGCTTTTTAAAACGATTCTCAGTGTTGAAGAATCCTAAATAATAAAATACTAGAAATTATTTTAAGAAATTTTCTTATGTAAAGTGAAACACTAATTTAATTTAATGTTTCTTCCACAACCATTCTTCCAACATCCTTATCAAACAAGAGGATTTTCTTGTGTTGCAGGCAGTTGGCAGCAGAACGTTTTTTGTTTCTTGTTTTTTTTTTTTCTTTTTTGCAATTAAGAGGTAAAAGATTTGTAAAAATGAATAGTTGATTAAAGGTGTGTTTGCAAGAGTTCAAATTGCAATTTAATGTTAATTAAGGACATTATTGAGTTCCCAGAAATGGTTCGTTTTATATCTATATATGGATGTAAAATATTTCCATTGATTTTGTTATTAATGTTTTTTCACTAATTTAATAACATCTGTGGTTCATTATTAATTTCATCTCAGAAACGTCTTCGCCGTTCCCATGGGTTGTTGTTGTTGGCACCACCATTATTATTACTGTTATTATTATTATTATTATTTCCGCCTCGTTGATTGCCACCACCACGATTGCCATCAGGACCACCTTGGTTTTGGTTACCACCGAAATCAAATCCGAAATCCTATATGGAGGATGCAAATTTAAAGTTTGGTTTGATGTTGTAAAAAAAATATACATTACATTTATTGTTTTGGCATAATTATTATTTAAATGAACTCGAAATCATAAAATTGAAAATAACAAAAAAAAAAAAAAAAAAAAATTAAATCTAAATTGGTAAAACAACATAGCGAAATTCACGTTCATTCTATATATAATGGGAATTTTAACTGCAAAGCGTGATCCTCTTTTTTACGATAATTTGTAAACTAATACAATGTAAACAACTGTGATTTTTAGCTAAAAGTTGGTATCACCTAGCGACAGCTGTTTTCATACTTGTTTTCGTCTATTTTGACGCCGTGTAGTTTAATACATTTTGTTGTGTGTAAAAATGTTGATATTTTTACGGGCTATATTGGACTTTACATCGAAGCGTGAATTCCGCTATTATAAACAATAAATAGTAATCTGCCCTATTTTTCACTGAGTAACTAATAAAGAATTTCTTAATAACGGCATTCGGAGATATTAGAAAGAAAGAAAAATAATAAGAAATTGTATTAATACCCAACAAATACTTGAAAATGTTAACCCAATTCAAAATGTTCATTGTTCTTTCAAAAATATGATAAACTAACAGTAAACAACATATACATAATAATGATAAATACACAATTCAGCAAAATAATGCAAGTTATAAAAGCTTAGAAAAAAATTATTTTAGTCATTTTTAACAACATATCGCGTATGGAATTTTAAATGACTACACTAGTTGGTCTTCAACAATTACCACAATTAAAATCATTTATAAATAAACCTGTACGAAATAGTGCAAATTTTCCAGATTTGATTTTCTGTTTCAAAACTATTGTTAGTGTTATTTTATTATACATGACCTTGGCATTATTTAGAAATTATATTTTTTAAGTTAAAATTTTAATTTTAAGCAATAATGTATAAAATTTTGTTATGTGTGTGTTTATTTACATATTCGTTATATCTGGTATAAAAGTATTTCAATTCATACCCCCTTGTCAAAATATAATGAGTAAAAGCCATAATTAATAATTAGTCAGTTAGCACTTTACGAAAGAAGAGCGCGTTATAATTATGATGTAGAAAAAGGGTCAATTCCAATTTTTCGAAAAAAGTAATCTCCCGAATTTCATCTGAATGGTTTCATAAGTATATAAAATTTTCGAATTTAGGGCTCAAAAAAAATCCCAAGCAATCCATGGATTTAGACAATATGTGGTTAGCAAGACGACGCCACCTGGCACACAAGACGTGTAACAATATATTTACTGTAGCATCAAATGAGAAAGTTCACTCTTGCTAGCACGTCCTTTATATGTACATACAAGATACATAAAAATGCAAACACAATTCTAAATTGCGGATGATATTCTCGAAATTAGACTGTTCTAAAAATGTGTTATGAATAAACTTTGTTTTTTCTCTTTTTATAACAAATTTTTGACGAGTTAGTTATTACGTAAATTATGGAAAGAGGAACATTTAATTAATATTTGAAAATAAAGGGCCATAATCATACACAAAAAAGTAGGCTTTTTTTATTAAGAGCTGACATAAGAATTTTATAAACTTAAAATCTATTTTAAAAAGATACAGACTTTAGTGTGACTATGATTATGGGCCAGTGTTTATTAACAAAATAATTAAAAGATAAAATAAGGTAACTGAGTAACATTAGTTCGAAAAGATAGTTTCAAGAAGTCATATGTAAAGAAAATCATTAAACAAAATGTCACAATCCAATTTCTAGTAAATTCCAGAGCAGAGCTGTTATTTCAATAGGTGAAAGATGTACAACATAATTTACGTTGTGATTTTATTTCACACTCGATGTTGATATTAAATTTATATGTATTTTTATTCAGTGATAACTTCATTCCAATGTAAAATTCATTGTTTTTTCGTCTACTCTGTATTGCGATGCGAAAAAAACGGTGCGAAATCGAAACTTTAATGTGTTTGATCACTTACTTTTTGCACTTGTCTGGTAGTACCACGCTCTGTCATGCCTAAATGCATGTCAACGTCGATTTATACACACAAATATCTTGCGAACAGTAAAGAGCAAACGCAAAAAAACATTTAACTTTCGCATCGCACTACGGAGTAGCCCCCCTGTTCACAAATTATATACAGTAACATTACCAATACAAAATAGGGCTTACATTAACTGAACTGAATAAATACTTGTATGAATAATTAACAATTCAATATGGAATTGTTTTGGGACTTTGGAAGTCAAAATATGAACTAAGAGTATTGTTAAAGCTGCAACTTATTTTTTTTTTATCAACTATGTAATCGTAAGTTTTAACTTCTTTAAGTAATTTGTAGATACATACATTAGATATATTGCTGTAGACGTTATCGTATGAATCATTGTCGTGAAGACAATCGGGTCCACTACGTTAAAAAAAATAAAAAAAAACTCGTAAAAATACAAATTTATCATAACAATTTTAGTCATCTTTAGAAGAAAGTTTTCACCAAACAATTAATTTTCATAATTCTGGCGTTTAGCTCTAAATACGACAGTCTTAGTCCTGTCCTTACAACTTGCAAAGACTACATTTATTATAAAAAGTAAATCAATCAGTATTATTGAGAAGCAATGGCATACCTTTCAAAATACATAATATTGCATTATTGCTCAAAATAATCAACAAAAAATTCTTAACAGTTCTTAAGTTCGTATTTAAATTTCATGGAAATTCTTTCTTCTCGATGTAATAATAAAATAACCTTAAAAAATATGAATTGTTACTAGGATTTTGCTGAACAAATGCGCTCCTTTGAAAATTTTCAAAATCATAATAGTAATTTATTTTACTGTCATATTTTCATCACTAATATTTTATCAGTTTATTTAAATAATGAACTAAAACTGTATGTATACATATACAATTTAAATAAAAAGCACATTTCGTTAAGTGCGATGACATCTTAATGTGACAAAGATAACAAATAACTATATTCGATGCAAATATATTTCCATTTTCTTAGATTTTACATAATGTATATAAAACTTTAAGTTGTTAATTCCACTTAATATGTTTCGACATTTTCACAACTTTTACTTGTCTTTAGTTTCGTTTAGTTTGCTTTTGCGAAATTAAGAAACATCATTTCATAGGGATATAATTTCACTTCGAGTTTTCCTTAAACGTTTTAAGAAAATTTTCAAGCTTAGATTTCTTTCCAAACAAAAATGTGTATACATATTTCCGAGGAATATTCATGACTTAGTTGAACATGTTTCAGTTTCATAGATACTTTCCAATTAAAGCCGAATACTACAAAAAAACGACCAGTACTTATTTTTTATAATTGAATACCTCGTACTCATTGGTTTAACAAGACAGAGCCATATACCACATAGTTCTAGTTTGATGAAACGTACAGTGAATTTACAGTGACAAAGAAAATTGTCTGCAAAAAGTAAGTTTTAAAATTCCACAACTGTGCAATAAAATTTGATTTTCAAAAAGCTAATTTATTTCAGTATAAAAGATATTCTGCATGCAAAATTTGTTTGAATTTTTATGATTTCAAACAGGTTCTCTAAACTTTAAGCGATTTCAAATCACATTCTTAATTTCGCGTTGAACTTCGAAGTAAACTGCTTAATTTTTTTTTGTACTAAAAATATTTATTTTGTAGAATAAAATTTGAAAAATTAAAAAAAAAAATTTAGGACCACTTTTTAATGTATTGTAAACGATGTTATTTGATTTTGTGATTTAATAACTATGGCAAATAAGTATCTCATTCTGATGTTTTTCACTTCTTTGTTTCTTAAGTTATAACAAACAATATAATAGTTTCAAACATTTTGTTTTATTTTTATTTTAGAAAAGCAATTTAGTTTCAAACTTGACTAAGATGTAATTTTCTCTTAAAAAAATTCTCAACTCAAAACAATCGTTTTCTGGTGTTTCCGAAAATTGTGTGATTCCCAAAATATGATAAAATTATATATGTGATTTGAAATCACGTGATTTTCAGAACATATTGTGAAACTTATTTGTTTTGTTTGCGATTTGCAAATATATATATATATATAAAGATCAGCTGTTTAAAGTCATCAGTGCATAATAAATAATGGATAAACAAAGTTAACAAAACCACAATTTTTTTTATTTTTAATACAACAAATTTTAAAAACATTCTACCTCATCAAGCTTTTTTATACACGAATTTCTTGCGTGTTCACAATTGCAAAAATACGGCGAGATGCAGTGTCAGAACATGTTTAGTAGATTGTTGCCTCACGGTAAGTGGGTAGAGATAATGTTAAAAGCAAACAATTCCATCATAAAAAGTGAGAAAAATATCACCAATCGCAAATTATTTTTAAATATAACCACCACACAGCTTATTAATTTCATCAAATTAATTTAAACTAAATGGAGACAAATTTCAAAAACTGTAATTGGCTTGCATGCCAAGTTTATAATTAAAAAAAAAAGCAATATTATCATTTGATAAATTTCGGCTGCACTCAATTCGTATATACATACATACATATGTAGGTATATACATACATATATAAATACTCAAATATAAAATTTGACAATCCCAAAAGCTACATATTTAAGAACCACAATTCACATTTGCACAATCATAGCAAAAAAAAAATGTTTTTTTTTATATACCCAAAACATAACAATAAAACATTTTGAAGAGTCAAATATTTTCAAGTTTTAACATTTTGTTAGTAAAATACAATTTCTATTCAAATATAGTATTTGAAAAAAAAAAATCGGTGCCATGACCGTAACTATTCCCAAAAATACTTCAGCTATTTATATATACATATACCGTTGTCATCACTATCTTTAGATACAAGAGACAAATAAATTACTTTGCTGGTCTTGGCATTCGTAAATGAATTTTATTATTGGCCAAAATAATAAAAACCATTTTTTACCTTTCAAATTTGGATGCAATATTTCTGGCCAAAATGTTCATCCAAATTATAAGACTCAGCAATTTTGTAAATTTACTTTATTTCATATAGACAAATAACGACAACAACAACAGATAAGATAAGTTAACAAGTCAAATAGATAGATAGATATTGATGATATTTTGCATTTCTTTCTTTAATAATTAACATGTTTATTACATTGTCATAATATTGTGCTAAAAAAATGTTTGATCACGTACAATTTTTATAAGTTCTAATTTTTTGCTTCTAGACTTGACAATAAATTAAAATTTGTAAGAAATAACCAAATATGAGAAAAACTAATATTGATTTCTCATACCCAAATGGTGCACTAATGGAGAATTAATATATTATTTACATATAAATATATATCAGTCAATAATTTTTGTTTTTAATGACTTAGCAAAATAGTACAAAATAATGGAGTTTAAAAGGCACAAAATTTTGCCTGAAGTTACATATATATCTAGTAATTTCTCCGAATTTTTAAAAATTATATGTATGTATATCTTTTTTCTTTTTAATTTTAAAGTTTTTATATCTTGTTTTATTGTGTCTTAAACATATTAAAAAATGAACGTACCTGTGGATTATTAGGGCCATTAGGGCCATTACTGCCAGCATTGCCAGCATTATTATTACCTGTAAGAATATAAACAATGATAAAATATTAATAATCAGAAAAAAAAATTAAGTGTAACAAGTTAAAATTGACTGTGTGCCGAGTCTTATATACCCTTCACTGTATTTCACACATACACACGTTTGACCAGGACTATACACGGCAAGTTTAGTTGGGTATTTCTTTCTCAATTCTATTTTAAAATTGTCGTTTTGTCCACACATAAATTTTTTGTTTTGGCAATTTAAGCATTCTTATTCAGTCATTTATTCAGCCTTCAAGCTTCTTTTTTTACATCTTTATAAAAGATACGAAGAGATAACAAAAAAGGGTTGCCGAGCACGTACCCTCTCCATTCTTCTTTCCTCTCTCTCCTACAAAATCAAGAATTGCCCAACTAAAATTGCTGTGTGTGGTCCTGGTCTTTGTATAAGAAGACCTGTTGCCTGATTTCGTGTTTGTGTGTACCGCAGTTCGCAAAGAAACAAAACGAAACGTTTGCATTCGTTTCGTTTTGTAGTTTTTCAGTATTGCAAACATTTACTCTTATTTATTTTGTATTTGTATTGGTACATAGTAAGAGACAGTACGTTTCACTTAAACATAGCCCTCTATGGACTACATGTTTAAGCATGGGGGGTCTTTCCCTCCAGACGGAAGTGGATACGGGGATACAGGTATGACACTAATGTATACACTGACGGATCTAAGATGATCTACGGTGTGGGCTCTGGAGTTTATTGCACAGAACTTGACATAGGATTCTCATGTTGATCGAGGAGGCATGAGTCTCTACGATAGGGAGATCAGGGGAGCTATATGCATCTTTGTAAGTAGCCAAGCGGCTCTCCTGGATACTCCAATCGAATGTTATATCATCTGCTCTAGTGGGCCAATATAAAATTTGAGCTTAATCAAAAATTTCTAGGCCAAATACTAGAAAAAAAGGCTAAATTTAAACTTAAAAATGCTAACATGGTAACAGATGGCAACAGCAGTAGACACATGTCATTCTTCTTTTCGGATGTTTGTTAAGTCGGCCAATGTAATTTTAATCACATATTAAAAAAAATTTAATGACAAAATTAAATTAGGGTATTAATTAGTGTCTTGGTTATATTTATAATCATGCTTCAAGTGCAATAAACTAGCCGTTTCAATAAAAGAAGAAACATTTCAAATAGACTTGTTACTAGTTAGAATTTCGGTTGTATTTTTGGCATTTCTGACAAAACTGAGTACCACTTTTATTTGTCCATTTTGTATTTTAGACAAAATACACAAAAAACCCAATCACAAAATGGTCATCTTTGGACCGATTGGGCTGAATAGCAACCTGAAGACATAAAAACTAATATACGTTGCCTACAGACTGCAAAAAACTGATTAAATCGACTTTGTTTTTTTTATAAGGATCCAGAATTACATACTTTTAGGGTGGCATACATGTACGGTGCAGAAATCAATAGAACTAAAGCCTGGAAGTACTTCTACTTCTTAGAAAATCTAAGGCATTTAGAAGAAAGTTGTTTTTTTTAAGCGTTTCACTGAATAAAATGTGCATCTAAGAAGCTTTATAAATGTGATACTCGGTGTCCTTTTTGTTAACATCGTAGAGGTTATGTATAATTTTGGAGTTAAAATAGTAATGAAATTGTTAAAGAAAAGTTAGTAAAGTAGATTCACCACTATTTCGCTTGTTTCTTAACAAGTTTAAAATATATAAATATTTATATTTCGTTATAGGACTTACCGCGAAAATCAAATGGCGAATTGTTGTTACCACCGCCAAAGTTATCAAAATTAGCGCAATTTCCACTAAAGCCACCCTCTTGTTGATCTAACAGAGAATTCAATTGTTGTGCTTGCATGAATAATGTGTTTTCTTGTTGGCGGCGGCGCATTTCCTCTTCTTGACGCAACATTCGTGATTGCATTTCATTTTGTTGACGACGCATTTGATCCTCATCACGTTTGCGTAATTCTTCAGCTTGTTTTTCACGCATCTCCCATTCCATTTTTTTGCGTTCATTGTCAGATTCACGCTTGCGCAATTCTACATATTAAAATATTTTGAAAAAGAATATAACTTTATTTAATACATTTGTTAATGGAAATAAAACTTTTATTGTAAACGTATTAAAAAACTTGTGTAATTTCATAAAATAAAATTTATACAAGTTTTTTAGTTGGCCATTAATTTATTTTAGGTTTAAAGTATTAATTACAAAATAATTCAATTCTATGGAGTTGATGAATCGTAAAATTTTCAAAAAATTTATTTATTTTTCCCTAGCATTTGCCATACATTAGACTTGTGCTTCGTAGTTCATTTTGGTGAGCGCTCTTCTTAGTTTAAAAATAAAAAAGGAATAGTTCGTTCCTTTGAGTCTATTTGATCTTTTGTATCTTTAACACTTATACTTTTGATTGTCATTGAACTTCTTTATTATGTAAAATGATATCGAATAGAGGTTGAAAGGAATTTTTTTTTACGAAAATAGAAAGCAAAACAACAAAACAAAATTCGAAATTTTTTTTTTAATTTAGTTTTCGATTTTTTTTAATAATGTAATTCAAAAAGTACTTTAGTCACTATGGCTAAAAAAAAATTAAGTTTTAATTTTAAAATCTTAAAATTAAGCTTTTTAGCACACATAATACATTTTCTCTTCTTCAGTTTATTTGTTTTCAATACCATTTTTGTAAAAGAAAATAATTTGCAACTTTCGTTCCTTCGTCATTGTTTTCGTTTAAGTTCAGTTCGTCGTTCGTTCATTTATAGGTCGTTCATTTAAAATAAAGACCAAGGAAATGAACTAAGAATTCATATTACGGACTAGTTCGTTCATTTCAAATAAGTGAATAGTACAATGTGAATAGTTCGTTCGTGTACTACCCAAGACTACCATACATATATTTGTTCAATTAATAAAGAAAGATAATTTACCTTGTCTTAAAAGTTCAGTTTCATGCTCATAGCGAGCATATTCCATTTGAGCTTCCAGCTTTTCTTCTTCCATTTTTAATTCACGTTTTAATGCCTCCTGTTTAGTCTTAAACAATTCATGTAATTGCTTCCACCTGGTGCCGTATTCATGCTCAAAACTTCCAACCTCTGCAAAACGTGGACCAACGTTGCGTTCGTGATTAAATTCTGGCATCTTTTTATTTAACGATTTATCGGGCAAACCATCTGTATCTTCATTTGGTTCAAAAGGCTCTACCACACATGGCCTAAGAGAAGCCGTGAGGAAATAACATTTATCGTTGCAAAAACGCATGCAAATGTTAGCTGAAGATTTTTTAGCAAATTCAACAATACCCTCTCCAGTAGATTTTCCGCGATCATCCACATTAACAACAGCCCTTTCAACTGGACCGAAAACTTCAAAAGATTTGTATAATAATTCATTGGATACAAATGGAGTTAAATTACTAATGCGTAGAATAGTGGCATTTGGAGCATAGCGAACACGCAGCATGCGTCCCTTACGCATAGTTCCATCCAATTCTCGTTTTGCACGTTCAGCATTTGCATGGAAATCCATTTTCAGAAAGGCAAAGTTCTTATCAGGGTTACTGAATACTTCTCCAATTTCTCCAAATGGCTTAAAAAGTTCGCGTAAATCCTCTTCATTAACATCGTTAGTAAGGTTACCTACATAAAGACGATTACGGCCAGAGAATTTGGTTTCTTCTGAACTTTCAATTGGTGGTAATTCTTGAGTGGGACCAGATATTGCACGTAAACGTTGGCTTATAAAGAACTCATCATTACGTCCAGGACCACCACTACGATTACCATCTCCACCTCTGAATCCATCACGGCCACGAGAACTATCAAAATGACGATCTCGCTTTTGACCACGATTACGGTCACGTTCACGATCATTGTCACGATCACGATTACCACCCCCACCTTGCTTGTTAATATTATGATTTTGACTCTGCTGATTTTGCAGTTGTTGCTGTTGCTGCTGATGGTGCTGTTGTTGCGGCTGGTGTTGTTGGTTAATTAAGGGAGCACTTTTTACGTCAACATTAGCGGAGCTATCATCTTTAACTTCAACAATATCAGAATCAACTTCCAATACTTGAGATGGAGCAGGCTGTTGTTGATTATTTTGTTGTTGCTGCTGTTGATTTTGCTATAAAAATTTAAATAAAATATTCTTGTTTTTTGAATTTGCAACTTTATTAAGAAAACATTTACTTTACGAACGCTCGTATAAGCAAAATATGTAAAACTTCTCGAGGGAAGTACTATTTCCATATATTTTATATACTTTTTAAAATATTTTATATATTTTTAAAATTTTGGCAACATTACTCACTCTCACATGTGGAAAATAATAAGGAAAAATAAGGCCGGACCCAATAAAAGCGACCGATTGTTCTTTCGTAAATTTTTATTGAAAACAAAACAAATTTCCTTATATAAGTTTTTTTTTTTTTTTTTCAATTCAATTATACGAAAGAAACATTGGTTCGCATTCAGCTGAACTGATTGGTAGTCTTTTTTAGATACATATAAAAGGCACACATGCATACAAATGTTTGTAAAAGACCGATTGTTTCGATTTTTTGCTCAGACTGTCATTTTTGAGAAAACTGCGTAGTTTTTTTTGTCAGTTTGGAAAATAGCATTTAATTTGTTAAATCATTATTGAATAATGAACTTCAAGGTGGACGTAGGAGCCCTACCAGAAATGTGTGATGCAAATTAACATAGTAATTTTTTTCACTAATACCTTTACATCTTTGTTATGTTGACATTCATTTGATTAATGTGTTAAGAGTGAGACACAAAATCACACGTACACAAAAGTTTCTATCACATTTTTCACAATGTCCGAAAGAACTTGATAGTAGAAACTTTTTTCTTCGCTGTGATAGATATTTCTATCAACACTGTCAGTCAAATGACAGATCAATTGAGTGTCACTGCTTTTGTAGAGAGGGCTTTCACATTTGGCAAGTGACTTGGCGAAAGTATCTCATCAACTCTTGTGTATATATATGATCGGGTTAAGGCGAAGATAATTTTTAATTTTTCAATAAAATTTGCCTGCACTCGACAATCCTATTTGTTGTTTCATTCTTTGCGTGTGTATGTTTTAGGTATTTATTTATGTGTTTGATTTGTTGTATTGTTCAGTAAGTGAGTGAAACAAAATATAATGTAAAAAATTTTTTAAATTTTACAAAAATTTTTTCATCTTTATAGTAGACTTGTGCTCCGTAGTTCATTTTAGTGAGCGCTCTTCTTAGTTCAAATATTAAAAAGGAATAGTTCGTTCATTTAGTTCATTTGATCTTTTGTTTCTCTATCACTTATACTTTTGATTGTCATTGAACGTGTTTTATTTTGTAAAATGATATCGAATAATAGTTGAAAGGAATTTTTTACGAAAATAGAAAACAAAACAAAAAATTCGAAAAAAATTTAATTTAGTTTTCGATTTTTTTTTTAATAATGTAATTCAAAAGTACTTTAGTCACTATGGCAAAAAAAAAATTAAGGTTTAATTTTAAAATCTTAAAATTAAGCTTTTTAGCATGCATAATACATTTTTTTTTCTTCAGTTTATTGGTTTTAAATACCATTTTTGTAGAAGAAAATAATTTCCAACTTCGTCATTGTTTTCGTTTAAGTTTCGTTCGTTCATTTAAAATGATCAGCAAGCAAATGAACTATAGGAATTCAAGACACAGACTAATTCGTTCAGTTCAAATAAGTGAATAGTACAATATGAATCGTTCGTTCATGTACAACCCAAGACTACTTTATAGTAATTTCAAGCCTGCCGGATACAGGATGATATTTATGGAGCCGGCAGCTGATTGCCTTGAAAACATTCAAATAAAAAAAAAAAAATATATGCCGACAATACGCTTACAGTATGGCGTAGACTTGGGCATAATCGTTCATTTCACTGAATCGTTCAGATTTTTAAAATGACCTAAATGACCTAGATCATTTTAATCGTTCATCGTTCATTTCGGACACTGTACGATGACTTGATTTTCGGTCACCGTTCCTTTCGTACACTCTACGATGACTTGATTTTCGTTCATCGTTCCTTTCGTACACTGTAACAACAAACTTATGACTTTCGTTCATTGTATTTTTTATTAACCGCAATACCTTTATGATATATTATTACAACTGATTATTGAATTTAAGCATATGTGATTTTAAATTAACTATCAATTTTTTATGTTCAAGTCTACAATAAAATTTTGCTACATTTTAACTAAAACAAATTTTAGTTAATTATAAACAGTATCAGTGAAAAATGAACGAAATAATTTAAAAAAAATTGAAACGTCCGAATAGCTAAATTTGCCGAACGGTTCATATGAACTAGGTCGGACATCAACGCCACAAGCCTTGTATGGCGAGCATTGAGACATGTAAGCCGACTACTGCTAAATTTGATGCATTTTTAAAAAAAATTATAAAATACTATTTTTAAAAATAGCTTAATACATTCAGAATTATACCCAATACTATGTTATCAGAGTAATACCATGATCATATATGGTACCAATTTGAAAAAAAAAAGCGGTAAATTGCCGACTATTGGGACATTAACCCTATTACGTATTCTCTCTAATTTTTTCTTTTTTAATAACAAATTTTGTACTGAGAAAATGTACCTTATAGACATTATTACAATTTAGTATTCTATCACTCCCAATTCTTTTAATTGAACCAACTTTTATAATGTAAATTGAAGCCAAGACCACCACTTTAAAGAATTTTACTCTGAACACAATTTTTATGGAAATTTTTTAAAGTTTTTGGAATATAATCCTTTTTACAACAAAATTTAGATACAATCTAAAAAACAATTACAATTTTTAACAAAAAAAAGGAATTTTAATGGTACACATATTTTTTCAAAGGGCCCCAATATAGAACATTAGATTAAAAAACAATGGAGCTTATAAACTTGAAGTTTCGACCAAAAAATGTACAGAATCAAACAACTTTACTTTAAGAATGATGCAATCTCATGAAATTTATTATTTTTTTAAATATTAATTTTTATACATTGTGTGTATGTGCTGATTGCAATTTATTTTATATTATAAGATTGGCAGCACTGCACACGAAGAAAAAAACCGACAGAAAATATAGAAAAGTACAACCACTTTGTTATACAAAACAATTTTTCCAAAATCCATCGCACTTAGGAATATATTGCACAATCAGTGCAAATTTAAAAACAATAAAATATCTCGACTTACCTGATTCTGAAAATTTCCTCTGTTATTTCCGCCACTACCGGCACCTCCTCCGGATCCACGATTCCGATTGTTGCGATTATTATTATTATTTCCAAAACCTTTATTACCAAACCCACCTCTGTTCTGATTGTTAGAACCACCGCCACCTTGATTAAAACGTGGCTTCTTCTCCGCGGGACCACCGTCTACTTGGACTTTATTAAAATTTTTATTACCACCTCCTTGACTTTTCTGTGGTCTTTGTGGTAATGGGCCACCTCCATTTGCTTCAGCTTTAAGTGACACTTCCATTTCTTAGCACAACTTTTCTAATATTTCACCAATCTCACAAAATGCACTTTTAATTAACTGTATATATATACTGAAAAACCTTGATGAATATGAGCTAACAACTCACCAAATTGACGGCCGGAAAAGGAATGAAAAAATTTATATGAACAAAAGGCCAATTGTACACAAAATGGCGTCACAGCGTGCAGAAAAAGCAGGGTGACACATCTTTGGCAAGCCTAGAGTTGCATTTAGTACGCAGAGTTGAGTGAGGCCAAGCGCTTCATTTGAGCGTTTTATATATTTTCTTGTGTTCTCAAAGTTGTGTACATATTTAAGGCCTACATAACGACTCGAAAGAGAGTGCGGCATGCAGCAATATAATATAAATTTTTTGAACGCGACTCGACACTCCTAATATGAATAAAAATAATAATAATAAAATTTATGTATTGAGAATAAAATTCGTTTAAGCACTAATTTATTGTATTTTATATATATTGACATTTATTGCCGCACTGAAAAATAGATATAGATATAAATTGACGGCAACAGTATTTGCCGTCGTGTTGTCGTGAAAATAATCATTTACATATCAAAACATGTATTCTATTTTTGACATATTGCAGTCGGTAGTCTGCTGTGTCAAATATGTTTAATGCTTCTATAAACCAGAGATTTCTTTTTTGACAAATAAATTTGACGAAGATGGTAGTTTCATTGGCGTATTCCCTCATCAGCTGTTTTAATTCTCTCCCCTTGATATGTAAAAATTTTCAATTTTATTTATTTATTTTTTTGTAAAGAAATCTGAAATCCGATCAGATATTAAAACAATCAAATAAAAACTAGTTAAAAACAAAATTAAAAAGAAAACATATGTAAGATATAAAATATTATAAAACAGTAAAAATAAGTAGAAATTTTGAGTGTATGTACTGCTTTTTAAAAATCGAAAAGGAAAAAGTTATTTTGTACTAATGCGTTTATTTTCTATAAATTGTCTTGGTCGTAGGAATATTGTTACCTAGTGTTCTTATGAATTGCATCAGATATTTGAACAAAACATTATTGGTTACGCATGTAGTAATTAGATTATTTATCAGATCTGTGGCAAATCATTCGTTTTAGTGACTCCTCTGGTGCTGGTTCAAATTTGAAAGTAAACCGTTCGATTATTGTTATTCATCGTCATTTGTTAAATGTTCCAGTTGAAACACATGAACATAGGATAGAAAAATCCGTGCAACAAAAAAAATTATAAAGCAAAATAAACAAATTTTGTGATCCACTTTAATAAAACAAAAACTTTAAATTATTTATTAAAAATTTCCAAAAAATTTATAATAAACAGATAATAATATTGCCAAACTGTTTTTATTATAAAGATGTTATGAAAGATTCGAATAGCGAACCACTATATTCAATTGAATGATTCGATAAATTTGATTCGTTGCTCTTGATTGGCACAGCTCTATTATTTATGTAAATACATCACTACAAATTATTTTAGTTTTGTGTTGGCTTTCTTTTCTATTAACCATAAACTAGTTATTTTATGCTATTAACCAAATTATCATAGAGTATTAATTAATTTCATATAATTTACAAAAGCAAAGAAGCTGTAAAGCGAAATTATATTTTATAATTTATAAAAAAATTTCTTTAAAAAGGCGTAATTTTGAGTGTGAATATCGGGAAAAGGAGAACAATTTAAATGACGTTTCTTTTTAATATACATATTCCCATTATGTTTCCAGCATAACATTTGTTGGCGTTTCATTATAAAACAAAACTACTGTAGAGAAAAATTAAAAGTATATTTAATGATTAGAGTTCAATATTAAGTACCTATTTGTGAAATATTTTATATTTTTTTCTTTAAGAACATTTTTTGTTCACATGTAAAGAATTGATATTGCGATATCATTCAAATAAGGAAAAAAATTGTGCAGTTAAACCAAAAATTGTGTGTGTGTAATATTGCCTATAACTAAAAGAAATAATAACTCGCTTTAATTATTTGGATGTCTTGACATTTGATACATCTCGATCCCATATAAAATGCATTCTTGGTAGCAATATTGCAATGGCGGTTGTGTCTACTGCAGTGCAGTTCATAAGGAAATATTTATACCATTGTGTGAAGAACAGCAACAAAATTGCTAAACAGGGGAGACTCAACGAGAACAGAAGCATAATTATGAAGTATGCTGGGTAAGTGAAGTGGTTTTCCTAAAAATTTTGTTTTATAGCTTTTCAACTATAGTTGCTTTAAAAAAAATCCATTTTGAAAGTATAAGTTGTAATCAGAGACCTGCGCCGACCATTTTCATTGCCTGTGATGCAAATAAGTTTTATCGGCTGCAGCCTGCTGAAACTGCATAATATGTTTACAAGTATTTTTTGGATTTGTTTATACATATTAAATAAATAAACATCAATTATAATAATATTTCCCAAATTTAAATCTTTTCTGTGTATTAGATACTTAAACGCAAATAACAAACAAGTAACAAATTTATGCAAAAGAAATAAAATTCAATAGTCTAAATGCAAAGTGTATTGTGTGCTAATAACTTTTTTTTTTTAATTTATAGCTCCTTTTGGCTCAATAGAAGGGATATAACATTTCTTATATGCTCTTCGATAGTTCTTACAAAACTATAAAGCAATGTGTGCCGATGGCTGCATAATATGTTAATAAATTTATCTATCTTGGTATTGATAGAATTTCGAAACAACTTATGGCCTCTATGATCGTTTTAGTTTCCAGTAGAGCTATTTCGCTTCACATTTTCTCTTTTATATGAATGTGAATTTTGCAGGATTTTACGAGTTCAATATTGCATCAAATAAAAAAATATCTCTTAAAACAAAATAATACTATTATAATATGACATGCAACTACAATTTTGTATTGCTTTTTCTTATACAACAAGGCACAAATTTATTGTTGTGCCAAATCTTTCGTTTTTGGTAACCGTTTCTTATCGTTCAATTTTCAAAACTGCTTCGTTCGTACAAACTTGCATTTTTTAAATATTCAAGTTTTAAATAAACAGACGAACGATAGAAAAGAAAAAAGGATTAAATAAACAAAGCAAAATAAAATGTAAACAAAGAGAACAAAGGATGTGTGTTTCAAGTAATATTTGAAAGTGGTATAAGTTAAAAAAAAAAAATAGTTGGCTGTAATTTTAGTAAGATAAGGACACCATCTAAATAGAATTTTTAAAAAGGTGGACTTATACCACTTTCCAAAGTAACAGTTAAAATATTAAAACAACATTAGTTTTTTAAAAAATACCTTTGATTTACTTTAAAAATATGAATGGTTCTGAAATCTATATGCCAGTAGATTTCGACCCCACTAGTCCATGCAACTCCAACATCTCGATTTTGATCCATTTTTTGAAACCAGCAATTTTCATTGTAAATTAATCTGAGTGAAATTACTCAAAACCTATACTGATTCGGAATATAAGCTATATAGTTCTTTAATATAGGTTCCAGTAGCTTTCGATTTTATTCCTTTTCATTAAATTATTTAGTTTTTTCATCGTTTTTTACGAAATTTTTGCCAATACTTAAATTACGTTAGCTTAATGAGCTATGTTAACATGTTACGCAATTTAAAAATGAAGCTAACTTTACTCACTTATTCAAATTACGGAATTTGACGAAAACATTCCTTCTTTGATCCTTATTTTTAAATATATAAAAAAAATAAATTTTAAGAAAGATTAAATTAAATAAAATTATAAAGTTTTTTGTAAATTTTTTTTAAGCCAAATATATTTAAATAAAAATTTAACACCCTTATTCGATTGGAAGTCGGCCACATCGTCATCAATTTTAAAGCATTATCACTTTTTATCCTCGATGACCTCGACGGTTTATCAATAACTTTAACTCACATATCAAATATTTAATTCAGCTGTCTTAGTTTGTTTAAAATTAAAAAAAAATTAAATTTGTTTTATTAAAAAAAGTCAATATTGATAGCAAACAAACTTATCAATATTTATCAATATTGAAAACTTACCAGAAATGATAAAAATTGATGTCGTTTTGTGTGGAAAGAAGGGGAATATCAAATAATGAAATTCAAATTAAGTAAAAATCAAAAACTATCAAGGAATTTAAAAGCCACACACTTATACACACCTTTGTATAAGACCGATTAAAGAAAAACTAAAATTTTGGTTGTATTTTTGATTTTTCTCGGACCGATCATTTTGATTTTTTGCACAGACTGGCATTTCTGATAAAACTACACGTTTTCTTGTATCAGTTCTGTATTTTAGACAAAATACGCACAAAAACCCACTCAGAAATTGGCTAGTCGCGGTTTTTGATTCATAGCTTAGTCGTTTATGAACCCATCGCTCTGAATTTCAATAGCAAGATTAGATTAGTGTGCTAAAATTTTTTAGTAAGTTTTTTATGGATTTTAGAAAGTCGATTTCAACGACTACACAGACAGAGGGGCAAACATAATATACATATATACTTTATAGGGTGACACATGTACGGTGTAAAAATTACAAACGAAATCTTAAACTTATATATACACTTTTTACTTACAGAATGAATGGTGTAATGACATCCTAAATTTCTTTTGAGAATGTATTATTTTTTTATACTAAAAATATTTTTTTTTGTTTGCAGTTCACCAATATGGCTGCTGTTATCGATTACTGCAATCAATTCACTGCAATGTATACATTGTGGGATAGATAAGTCTCCTGGAGGTAAGTGTGAAAATAAGTATGTATGTAAAAGATGGCTTAGTAAGAGTGCGCTTTTTTATTTCATGCAGCTGCAATAAATCGATTGTTTTTAGCGCTGTGTGGCAGGTGACCATTTCAGACCACAAGAACTTTGTTATCATGTTCCTGTAACGAATGCCATTCACAGTCACCTTAATTTTGGCCTCTTCTTAAAAAAAGTAAGGCCTGTTTCTCATAGTTTACATGAGCCCAAAATTTGACAATTGTTTGTATTCAGATGAAAATGTATTTCATTAGAGAAGATGAATTTTTTAAAAATATTAGCATTGTCTTCACTTTTGTCCATCAAAATTTCATAAAGCGCTACATTTTTAATAATCAGAACCATTTGCACAAAAACAAAAATTGACACTAAATTAAAAAGTGCCCTCTTATTGAGACACCCATTATATACTCAATACATAATAATTTTGCAAATTATTATCTGTTTTATTGAAATATTAAAAAAAAACAAATTTTTTTTTTGATGTTATTATTTTAAATAGTTTTCTGAAAATATTTGATTAAATCATGTCTGAGACACGATTAAGAACTGATTGTTGTTTATGCTTTTCGACATGATTTTATTTTAATCAATATTTGTCATTTACTTAAAAATCTTGTGCAAAATTAAAAATATGAATATTTGGTTGCTACTGTGAAAGGTATATAAGACAGTCGTATTTAATTTATATACAATCTCCGGATTGGGCAAGATCGGGAGTTACATTTAATACATGTCATATACATATTTTTCCCAGCCATCTTTTTGCGTATTTATTCATGAATAATACTTAGTTATAATTTTATTTATAAATTATTATCATTTCTTTTTAGAAACTAAACCTGCACGTCTTGAGATTGAAATCCACAGTAGCGCTAACATAACATGCCACATGAATCCATTAAAGTTTGGTGGAACTCTGAATAGCTCTTCTTTGTACTTTGAACAGGAGGACACGAAATATGTTATTCCCCAAGAAAATATACACGTAAGTTACAATGTTTCCTTTATATCATACTAGCATTTAACTCGCTACTTCGTCAGCAAAGTACCATACTATCGATAATATAATTTAAGTGAAGATAAAATGTTTTAAAAATAGTCCAAAGTAACTTCTGAGTGTTTGGGCGGTAGATTACAAACCTAGACGACTTTCCCTTTAAAATGATATGTGTCCCATCCCACAATCTTTATAGGTTCGTTGGGAAGTTGCTAAAATCACTTAGAGCAACAGGACTGGACTATATGGAAATGTCAAAATAATCCAAAGTAACTTCCGAGCGAACCATAGAAGATTGCGAGATGGTTCATGTATCATTTTAAAGGGGAGGTTTTCTAAATTAGTAATCTTCTGCCCAAATACTCAGAAGTTCCATCAAACTATTTTTAATTTTTTTTTTGAAATTTCCATAAATACCAGCGCTGTTGCTTTCAGGGATTTTAACCATTCCCCACTTTGCCGAGATACCATTCCCGATTTTGACCATGAGAAGTACCAAACTTTCTGAAAAAGTTTTAATATTTTCGGAAAATTTCTTGTTTTTATTTTATGATGCAAAACGGAAACTGCCAAAATATGAAAATTAAAATTTTTTTTTTTTTAAATAGTCCAAAATAATTTCTGAGTATTTGGGTAGTAGATTACAAATCTAGAGGACCTACCCTTTAGAATGATATCTGTCCCATCCTGTAATCTTTGTGAGAAGTCAACGTATTTATGCATTTATTTCCTCCTAAACAAATATTAAAACACGTAACGGGTTACGTTAAAACATATTTAACTCGGCAGATTTATCTTCACTCACTTAAATTATACTCGTATTAGCGACAGTATGGTACTTCGCTGACGAAGTAGCAAGTTAAATTCTAGTTAAAAATAAAATTTATTGAAAATAAAGTAATTTTTTTGGTAAAAACACGCTTTTTTCTTTAATTAGTTTTTAGTTTTCTTTAGCCCAAGATTCTTGAAAAACTCATTGTGGATAAAATTTTTGAGTCCATTCTGTTTTTTATGTTTATTTGAAAATTAGCACCTAATTCTAGTATGTAACGGAGACATTCCATATTCATAGTCATACTCATCACTCGTTGTGTCATCAAAATTTTGAATATCTTTCTATGCTTTTTCATAAAGTTGAATTTTCTGAAATTAGATACAACTTGTAAATGTATATCTATTCGTTTTATTCCAACAAGAACCGAAGGACACATACGCTCTCTTTATTCTAAGAATTCTACCTCACAAAGCAAAAAACCGGAGGAGACCAGGCGAAAGAGCTGGTAAAAAATAACAGATTGTATCGTGAATGTCGTTAATTTGAATTTCTTTAACTGAAATTAATTATTTATTTTAAGATTAACAGAAATTTGGTATTCAAAGAAAATTATTTTAATCATTAAAAAGTTTATTTATAATTTTTTTTTAATATTATTATTCTATAATAAGATAAAATTTTTAAACAACCACGCGTGACTTTGGCCATTTACTCCCAGAGTCTAGGCAGGAATCGAACTTGCGACCACCAATCTACAGGGTATCCTATTTTTTTTAAATATATAAAAAGTTTGTGCAAAACTGAAATTATGAATATTTGGCCACTACAGTGAATGGTATATAAGGGTTACTTACCACGGCTGCACTTAAATTATTTATTTTATAATCTTATCTCTTATATTAATTTGTGATTCATTTCAATATTTATAGATTTTAAATGCCACATCTATTGTCTTTATGTTGCAAAATGCCACGGAGCAAGATCGTTTTTATATTTGTAAAATTGGTTCGAAAGGCATTGGAATTACACATGTTTCAGTTGGTAAGTTCTTTTTTAATATTATTTGTATCAGAAAACTTACTTCACTTGCTCACAGACAATAATATAAGATGTATGAAAATATGGCTGATTCTAACATTACAGGCTAATTTAAATATGAAATAAAATTTGCCATCGAAAATGAAAAATATCTACAGAATTTTCTTAATTTCCAATTTTATGATTTACCTTTAAAAAAATTGACATCAATCGGAAGTTGATATATAAAATCAATTTAAAAAACCTGCAAAAAAACTTTAAAATATATTTATACCCAATAGATATATTAGGGGGACTCACGATAGTTTTTACACGCAGTGCCATTGATAAATGTGAGTACAAAATGCTTCGATTGAGTCCATACAGCAACCAAATGAACACTTTTGCACTTTCCTTCATCGATTTGCTTTTTTTTAGAAGGTTTTGTGATCGGGTGAAATAAATTATGGTGTTTGCAACAAAAATTTGGGATATTTAAAAAGGATACTCACGACTCTGTTTAATATGCTCATCAAATTTGCACAAATATCGACTAGGAATACCCCTAATATTGACTTATTGCAAATCAAAATGCCTTGAAAGTTGTGAACTTTAACGCCAGTTAGATTTTACAGGGGAATGACGTGCATTTTCAGGCATAAAAGAGAATTCATGTAATATTTAATTTTTTAATATATTATATACTATTTATGTTAGAAATTAAAACAGATTTAAGCTAAAGTAGTGTTAGGTACAGACAGGGGAGGAAAATGACTTCAAAGGATATATAAAGCTTCATTGCAAACAATAAAGTGAAATAAGTTTGTATATTTAATTTGTTCTTATATAAATACACAAGAACGGCAAATTAGCCGGTAATCTCAGAATTAACTATATAAAAATCGTATAATAACTCGAAATTTTTTGGATTTTAGTAATATAGTATTTTTAAAGTCTACTAATGAGGATTTTTGTGTTATATTTAACTTTTAGGTACTGCACCTCTAGATATAACGGATTTTAAATGTCGTGGCTATGATTATACATATATGGTGTGCAATTTTACTAAGCCACATAATGTATTACTAACTCGATATAATTTAAGTTATACTGCACAGTCGCCGGTAAGTTTACGTATATTTCAATAACAATAAAATTTTGTAAAATATATTATACACATACATCTGTATAATATACTATCTGCAAAGCAGTGTTGCCAAAGGTGTACTGAATATTTATAATTTTTTTTATCATATAAAATTGGGGACCCAGAGAAATTAATTGATAAAAATTGATCTAGAAAAATATTACTTAATTTTTTTTTGTGGGGAAATGATATATTAATAGCCTGTTCAGACATACAGTTTAATTTGACAATTAAGGCATTTTTCGCAATTATCGCCTTTATTGAGTTAATTTTATCTTACAAATTACTATTAAATTATTGCATAATTATATTATATGAAAAGGAAATGGCAGGTGACGTTGCCGATAAGCATATTTTATAGAATTTTTATTGAAAAGAAATAAATAAAAACTGCAAGAAGCAAAAGCTGCTGTTTGCTCAAATTATGAAGAACTAATACGTCTTTCTTCTTATTGTTTTCTTAACACAGCTAGTTTGCTTTTAAAACTGGCTTCCACTGATCGGCATAGTTCATTATTTTTGGTATAAACTACGAATTTTTTATAAATCCGACTTTCTTTTCATTTTTAAATATTTTTTTTTTAATTTAAAATGGCTTAAGGTCTTATTTTATAAATTTATTTTTATATCGGTATTTCGCTCCAACTAGCGTAGCTTCTGCAGGATATAATTATATATAAATAGAATTTATTTTTAAATTTATAATTATATCCTGAAGAAGCTACGCAAGTTGGAGGGAATTATCGTTAGAAAAATAAATTTATAAAATAAGACCTCAAGCTTTTTATTTAAAAAGCAAAAGGTCAAATAAACTAACAAATAAATATTTTTTTTATAAATACACAAGCGCAAAAAGAATGTCACAGTATTTTCACTTGTCAAATGTTTAAATGCGTAAAGCTACGGTCACATTACACAAACAATTGTCGAAATAAGCGTAACCACTACTTTTTGGCAAATAGTTTTATAGGCTAACATGACTTGCTTTAGATACATAAAATTAATTCAAATAAAATAATAAAAAACTAAACTAATCTAAGTTCACATTTCTTCCAAATTTATAAATGTATATGTAGCTAATATAGTGATTATGTTTATTTCGACAAATATTTGTTTAATGTGACCGTAGCTTAAGCTTAATTGAATAAGTGTTAGTCACACAATTTAAAAAGAATTGATTTGATTAACTTTCATGTCTGAACAGGCTATTATTGACAAATCTACTGAAATTTTTATAACCTAATTTCACTTTAATTAAATTTGCAATTTTGCAATTTGCAAAAGCTTTTGGCAACTCTGGCTTGCATTCTAGACAGCTCGTAATGCATTTATACTATAATGAAATCTAATAGATTTTGATTTAGAAAACCTTAAATATCGTTCATATGATACA
Organism: Thelaira solivaga; assembly: GCA_947397855.1. NCBI lineage: Eukaryota > Metazoa > Arthropoda > Insecta > Diptera > Tachinidae > Thelaira > Thelaira solivaga. Next base: position 13,060,022 of record OX377612.1, read on the forward strand.
TATGTACGAGTATGTATATGTATTATAAGATGAACAGATCTAGCAAATAATTTTTGATTAGATTTTATCATAGCGAATTTTCTTTTGATTTTATTTATTAGATTTCACTACAGAGTCAATGCAATGTTAACAATTTTAAATAAAATATGTCTAAGTTTAACAAATAAATATTCGTAGTTTAGTAGTTTGTTAGTTACTTTAAAACAAATATTAATTTTTTTGTTTACTCAATTGATATTAATGCTAAATGAATGTTATACTTTAGACTAATAATATTCTCGCAACAATTAATCAAAAATTAATAAACGCATACAAATTGTTTGTGTTTCTTGAATGCAAATTTTCAAGTGTTTATAGTACAAGTATTATTCTGCGCATTAGAATGTTACACATGCATATGTGCATATTATACATTTTTCTTTTAATTTTTGCACTCCTTACAACACACACACAATAGTTCATATGTACTTGCTAAACACTAGTAAAATAAATTGGGGCTATTTGTTTACATTATAATTACCTGACGTATTTTGCTTTTATATTTGTTTGTGACTGAATGAATTAATTTAGTTTATTGTAGTACTCATATATACCATACTGAATATCGTTAAATGGAATGAAAAAGGAAAATATGTACGTCATTTTCAGCATACCTATAAAATGTATATTGTATGTATTATATTTGTGTTAATAAGCTGTTAATACCGTTTACCAGAATCTATAACCTTTAAAATAACTTAATGAGACAGTAAACGGTTTTTCCATATTGTCACAGATATGTTTGGAAATATTGAATTAAATTTTTTAAAATTGTCATATTGGCAACAGTAGAAATATCTTTAAAAAATGAAATCTTCCTTACAGACTTTTTAAAATTATACTTTTTCTTTTGCAAACAAATAAAAAATTCTGCCAAACTTAAACTTGTGTGTGTGTGAATTAGTTAAATAGCCATTGCTTAAAAGGGTTTTACACTGTAAACGACTTGTCAAAATTTGAAATCAAATGAAAAACTATAATATGGTTCGCATCATTTTTAGAAAATTTTCTAAACGTTTATACTTTTCATTGTATCAGGGCTAAATTTTTGCATACCAACAAAGCAATAACAAAAGCAGCTTAAAAAATCCAATGAAAATCTTAAAGTGTTCGACAGTTGTATCAAATACCATTAGATTTTGCTCTTTCAAAATCCAAAGAAAATCTTAACTCTTGTATTATAGTGTAAAACCATTTAAAGGCAATACATTACGATAAGAGTAAAAGAGAATGACAATATTGATGAGCAGGCCAAATCCGGATAGAGGAAATACCTACCTAATTATTTTGTATATCATATTTTAGCATGTTATCTGGTTTATTTGTTAGTTCATTTGAATTTTTTTTATTTATTAAAAAGGCTATTTTATTAAGCTTGAGGTCGTATTATATCTTAATATATAAAATTTGACTGTACGTGTGTTTGATATTGTACTCCTCCTAAACGGCTGGACCTATTTAATTTGGTTACGCCTTAGAAAGTTTAGCGTTACAAAACCGCCCGGCAGGAGGCACTGTAGTCTGTATCATTCTTATTTATCTACTACCTATTTTTACCCGGTCTTGCACGGTCCTTTACTCTATGTAAGTAAGAAGATCGAATATACACAAATTTGAAGGTAAATCAACGTTTGCCGGGTCAGCTAATAAATTTATATTTTATATAAATTTTTCGCTCCAACTTTCGTAGCTTCTTCAGGATATAATTATGAATTAGTCAAATTATTAAAATTATTAAATTATTATTATTAATTATTAAATTAATTAAGTTGGAGCGAAATATTGATATAAAATATAAATTTATATAATACGATCTCAAGCTTAATAAACTAACCGTTTCATTTATCTGGTTTATTTATAACGTTAATTTATCTCTTAATAACACATAACTTTTTAATTTAAGTAAAAAAATTTAAAAACTTAATAAATCATTTGTGTCACAGAATTTAGTTTCTTTTTGATAACTTAAAATTACGAGAAATAAATTCACTTTTTTAAACTTGTTAATAAAAATCACAATTTATATAATAAATTAAGTAGTTTTTTTAAATTATCTATCATAAAAGAAAATAAAAATAAGACAGATTTATACTCATACACGAATTCTGTGACATAACTGAATAACTTTGTTTTTATTTATTTATTTATTTTAGTAGATATTGTTCTGAACTAATAAATATTTTTTCTTTTTTTTTTTCTTACATACTTTTTTTTTGGACTTTTGTGCATGTTGCTTCTCCTTATCTTACATAAACTTCTGTAACTAATCAATATAAAATTCGGTATCTTCTATCACTCTGTTTTATTTTTTACTTTTACTCTTATTAATCAACAAACAACATTTTGACTGATACTAACAACAAATTCACCATTTATTTTCAATATGCACACAAATATTTTGCACTGTCTTGCAATTAATATTTTATTTTTAACTTTTAATTGATTACAAAACAAAAATAACAAAAAATTTTATTTAAAAAATAACCAAATTTATATCAATTACTTAATTTACTATAATTATTATTTTGGGCACGTGGAAATTTTATTATTTTATTATAAATCTAAACTGCTTGCTTTTCATACATAAAAGAGTAGTTTCGTACATTTAAAAGAGACAAGAACAGAAAACGTCTTTACAGTACAATTTATTCACAGAATTACATACAATTATGCCAACTGGAGATTCAACAGAATCAAGGTATCTGCAATTTGACTATGGATAAAAATAATTACCGCCCAAATTATGAATTTTACAATTTCACACTAAAAGGACAAAATGAAGTGGGGGTAAATGTTCAAAGTTTTTGGATAAATCACTATGAAAGTGGTAAGTAAATGTTTTTCTTTTTCATAAATAATAAGGCAAATGATTCTATAATAGTGGAGAAAAAAAATAATTAAAACACAAAGGCCTGGCATTATCATTTTAACATGGATCTAAACAAGGCACACGGGCCGGATTCCAAAAAAAATATATGTAACTTAAAATCCTAAATATTGTTCTGATTGCGGAACGATATGCATGCATCGTGAATGATGGTCTGTTCATATACAAATTCATCCTGGTATTGGCATAATATCAATAAAAGTTGCTGAACAATATCATTAAAAAATGTTAATGTGCGAACGTTATCTTTGAGTAATAAATATTTTGTTCCTTCTAAAGTTTTTTTACCCCCTCTGACGAGCCTATGTGTCTGTTAGATTATACTCTCTGAATCCGAATTGATAGTCTGGGATTTACTAACAATTTTTCTCAGTTTTGTAATAATTGGTAAAGGATTTAGAAGCCTATGTGATTGTACCTTTGTGTAGTCTGTATTAGGTTTTATATCATAGTTATAGCAATAGTTTTCATCTGGAGAGTAAATATTAGTTAGGTGATAGAAAGCAGTTATTGGGTCTAATTATTCATTCAGTTCCGCGAAAGCAAAATTTGCAAATATTGATTTCGCGATATAGATAAATTTCAACATTTTGCTTACGCTAAAATTTTCTCACGGAAAGATCAAAAATGTATGAAAAAATAAAAAATTTCCCAAAAATTAAATGTGTTTTAGCTTAATATGTTGTATTTGTAGAAAATAATTTTGTTTTATTTATTAAAAATTATTTTATTTATTTATTATTACTAACAGTTTAATTACAAATTAAGTGTTAGTATTTAAAGAGCAATAGCATCATAGGCCTTCAGCTCTTATTAAAAATTAATTTTCCTTTTATTAACTTAAAATTTATTTTGATGTTAAAAAAATTTTTTTTTCCTACCACCAACAACTGAAAAATTAACATAATTCATTCACAATAGGTTATTTTTAATTCACAATTGAATAATAGCAATTTGTATATCGATCGATTTTCCTTTCCGTACAGAATCAATAATACGATCCATTGTTTATCCATTGTTTTTTAAAAGATCGAATTACAGTTTATTGCTCTATAGAATTTTGCTAGGTGATTGGAACTACTACCTTTGGTATGATGACAGGCTAAGAGACTTGACTGGACAATTTTGGATTGTAGAAAGCATGGATAGATGCCACATGGTTCAGGAGATTTATAAAAAATAAATTTACATACCGCCAATTTATCCTGATTCTTCTGGAAAGTTTTGCCTTCGAAATTCTGATACCTGTTGCTGAAGCTTGCATATTCCCTAAACAATAAGCATTTTATAATAGAAGAATTATCTATTGTAATTTCTCGTTATCCTCCCTCTCGCAATACTTGTGCATATCGAACTTTTTCGATTTCCTAAGTTATTAATTATACTTAATAAGTACAGTCTTATAAGTGATCGCCATTTTCTAGTCCATGATTCCATCAGGAAGTATTTCTTTTGAACTTTTTCGACTTCAACAAACGACTTCACTTATAGGCATTCTGAATGTACGAGTCATTAGATGTTTTTTACATGAGGTTTTTAAGCTTGAAATTCCCTTGCTTTCTTCATGTCAGTCGAAATTGTTACTTTACAGAAGGAGGATGTGGTTCTTTATCCCACATGGACTGTTGAGGATTCCAAAGAAACACTTCGCTTAGTCTCAAAAATGCCCACTTTCGTATAAAAAATTTATTTTTATATTTTAATTATTGCTACTATTACGGTTTACAACTCAACTCACTACGAGTTGAAATTGAGGCAACTGCTATCGATGAGTTGCAATCCTTTTTATGTAAATATATATCAACTACACTAACATAAGCGTTGTAATCGGTAATAACACAAAAATGTTGTAAGTTCAAAATTTCAATTAATTACAGTTGAGTTGTGGGGGCATATATTTTCAACTATAATTTTGTTTTCCAATTTTAGTAATTCCTCCTAGGCCGGAATATGTATTTGAAAAGATCACCAATAGTACAGTGATTATAAAATGGAATAATCCAAAATATAGTTATTATGCTGCCAAAGGTTTGGAATATGAAATACGCTTGCGTCCAAAGGGTTCACATTGGGTTCATCTTTCAAATTATGAAATTCGAAATAATCGTTCTGAATACAAACTAGTGGTGCGCAATTTACCATTTGCTTTTTTTTGGTATGAAATAAGTGTTCGTTTACGTGTTAAGAAACTGGGCCGCAACGATGACAGTTATTGGAGTGAGCCATATATTGAGAAATTTCAAACATTAGCCTGTCTGCCCGATACAGCACCAATAACAGATGTTGGCAGTTTTTATATAGATTCAACTGAAACAAAAGTAAGACTCTATTGGCATCAATTGCCAAAGTATAAAGAAAATGGTCCAGATTTCAAATATGTTATTAAAGAAGTTAAACGTGATGGCATTAAAGTGTAAGTCTAATTGATAAATTATTAAAAGAAATTAACTTTTAAATATTTATATTTATGCTTTGCTATTATAGTTCTTTGAAACCTTTAAATATTGATCTCACATCGGCTACATTTACCTGGCATAGGCGGCATAACTATACTTTTGTAATTAAGAGCAGCAATGCTGTTGGTGAATCTCCCAATAGTAGCACAATATTTATACCAGCCTGGTCGAAGCATAACGAACGTTATTTTTCGCCGCAATGGATACGAAATATTTATCATGCTTCAAATCGTACTTCTACCCTCTCATGGAGTCCACCCCCCAATCAAAATAATTTAGTGGATTACACTGTATTTTGGTGTCAATCAAAACATGCTATTGCCACTGAGTGTGAGGTAAGTCTTTTTAAATATAATAGAAATTAAGGCATTTTCTTATTCAGATATTATAAATTATTTTCAGGACACAATACTATTCCAACATGTAGATAAAGAGTCAACGGTGTTTTACACTGCACCACAGAAGCAAGATCAAATTCTTAATTTAGCCGTGTCAGCCAATTATCGCAACTTTAATAGTGGCATGCATTGGACAATGTGTTCGGCAGATGTAAACAGTGAATTGGTCAAATTGGAGCCTGAAGTAATGGATATAAAAAATCGTTCTATTATGCTGCAATGGACTACAGATCGTGTATGTTCATCTCTAGTTGAGGGTTATAATTTAATGTATTGTCGCACTCAACGTTTAACTTCAAATCAAATGGAAAAAGCAGAATTATTTAGTAACACTTGTGTTGATGAACCCATAACGTTGAAAATTCCAAATACGGCTAAAAAATATTTATTGAAAAATTTGCAACCATACTCGTCCTACAAATTGCAAATGAATATGTTTTCAAAATTGGCATCAGGAAACTACAGTGATGCCCAAATAGTAAACACCTATGAAGATGGTTAGTTACAATTACACACATATAAACATATGTACTAATGGGCTGCACAAGCATACTTGAAATGTTATTAATGATGTGTGTTTTTCCAGTACACTTGTGCATTGCTTTAATATGTACAAACATACCTTTTTTCTAAATTCATATTTAAATTAAAATCACAATGTTTTTGTTTATAAAGCACCTTCAAAACCATCCAGCTTAAGAGCCCATAATGTTACGAGTAATTCGGTTGTTTTAACTTGGTTACAACCGGAATATCACAATGGTTTATTAAGGAAATATAGAATATCGTAAGTGCACATGCTGGTTTCCTGATTAAGTGAAATATTCATTATGAAAATGTTTTCTCTTCTTATTTAGTTATAACAATGAACATCACACAATAAACTGTCAAACGGTTGAAGAAAAATGTTCCCCTAAACAAATGGAATACAAATTAGAAAATCTAAGCAGTTATACAATCTATAAAATCTATATAATAGCCTACACCACAGCACCATCCGATCACAGCAATGATATAACTGTTAAAACACTTGTAGGAAGTAAGTAGATTCCACAGATGAATTAGGATCTTTTGCTTGCTTTGAACAGAACAGTAAAATGTATTTTCTTTTTTACAGTTCCATCTAATCCACGCAATGTCAGAATGAAAGGTAGTACCCAAAATATTTTGCAGTGGTCTAAGCCAGAGGTACCATCCGGACGTGTAGAATTCTATGAAGTCGCATTAAGATTATGGTACAAGGATCAAATAGTAAGGCAACATATATCTGGTGTTGTGGATTCAAATGAGTGCGCATTTGATTTGCCCGTGTGCATTGATGCAGATCACTACTATACTAAAGAAGTACGTGCAGTAAATGCGGTGCGCAAGGATACAGAAATTGATCATTATATATTTGCCACGAAAAATCTAACCAACAATGATATGATTGAATTATATATAAAACATAAAGACTTGAAATGCGTGGGTAAAGGCCTAACTGCAGAGAAACAATTGAGTATTTTTCTAAAATATCAAGATGTTGAAAAATATGTACAATATAAGTCTGTGTGGGAAAAGGGTCCAGTTACAAATTGTGCTAATCCTAAATTGAGTCGCATTACGATATTGGCATTGTTAGTGGTAGTTTCAGCTGTAGGAGTCTTGCTCGCTTTTTACGTGGTCCGTAACAAGTATCAGAAAATGGCCAATATATCTTGTGCCCTGCCGCCTGGCCTAGAAGCTATTGCCTATCCTATGAAGGATAGTACTAGAGACGGAGGCAGTGACTTTATTTACAGTAAAGATTCATTTTATAATAATGAAAGCCGTCGCCTGCTCTCCTCAATAAGTCATGACTCTGGCTATGCCTGCTACAATGGTGAACAGAATGAAGGTGGGCTTAATGGTATATCATCGTGCTCTTTGGGCAAAAGTAGTGGTTTTATGGGATCAAATGACTCTACAGAATATTGCACTAAAGAAGCAGTTGCTGGTGCCTGCTCTAATGAAGATAGTCATGTTATTAACTATACTCCAGTTGTTGACGATGCCTATATGGTTATGGAATTACTAAAATCTAAAGATCATATGGAGTCAACTCCAACATCAAACGCACAACAATTGGCTGGTAGTGATGCCAGCGAATATGTACCAGCATGCTTGCCTACATGTACAAAATTGGCTTCATCTATAGCATTCATGCCAACAGAAAATGGTTATATAAAACAAGTAGCATCACAAATTTTGCCATCTAGTAATGGTTACATTAAGCCTAATAATCTTTTTAATTGGCCGGCAGGTAAAACGTCTCAACAGACGTTGCCTTCAACGCAGGCTCAGAACGTTTTCGAAACAGGCATTCCAATAAAAAGCTCAGGTTATGTGGCGCCACAGTTCCTGCAAAAGGTTTGTAAAAAAATTTTATAATCTTTCGCCTAATTTTCACAACTACAGAAGTCATACTATTGAAGTCAAATCCCTCCTGGCATGCTTGCTAAATTTATATTTTCCAATTACATGCGAAACTTCACTGGCCTAGTCTCCCTGCCAGTTGGCAGTCCTTTAGCAACCTAACTATAGAACGGTCAATATGAACCACCATATGCCGCTTTACATTAAGCCTGATTATGAGTGTCGTTGTCGTGACAAAAAGAGTGATATGTGGCAACGCCGGCTATATATTTTACATTAGTTTGTCGTATATTCTACTAGTTGACCCGGCAAACGTTGTCTTGCCTTAATATTTTTATATATTCGATCTTCTTACACTAAGAAAGAGTAAAGAACTGTGCTAGACCGGGTAAAAACAGGTAGTAGGCAAATAAGCCAGATACCGACTATAGCGCTACCTGCCGGGAGTATGCGTATAAACCTTCCTCTTCAATCACTCTATCTATTTAAAAAAACCGCATCAAAATCCCTTGCGTAGTTTTAAAGATTTAAGCATACATAGGGATATAGGGACAGAGAAAGCGACTTTGTTTTATACTATGTAGTGACTACGACAGCGACACTCGTAATTAGGCCTATTATCAAACAATCGTGAGACAGTCTTATCAATATCCTCGGTTTCGGGTCGAAATTCCTTTTTTTTATTTCTAAGGTCTTCGATTAGTTCTTCTGAATTCCTGTTGATGTTTGGTTTTTTCTTCCTCTAATAGAAAACACTTTAAGTGGCCGCAGCAGCTATTTATATTCCCGCCACAAATGGAGGATTATAGGAAAGAATAATTGGGGAAGTTTATTTTAGTTCTAGGGGCTTAAAATAAGTATCAGCTTTAGAGACTCGTAGCCTGGCAGGCCTGTTCCAGTAAGGGATCAGCCTCAGATGTGCAGAATCAGTTTGTTTGAGCCGAGTTTTTTTGGAGCTCCAGATAATCGAAGGTTAGGTTATAACCTAATAAGAAAAAAAACAGAAGTTGGGCTCACTTGGTCCCTTTGTGATACCTGTATAGAAGGAAATGAAGAAGATTAAGGATAGTAATAGAAGAGTGATAATCTAATCTATTATCAAAATTTCTTAAACAATTGTTCACTTTTTTATGTATTTAAAATCAATCAGGGCAGGGAAATGCAGAATTTTAGTAAAAAGCGAAGTGCAAACATTCAACATCCATTGGAAAATAGAAATTTAATCGTTAAATCATTGAAAAGTGGGCATGGCAGGTTATACTATAACCTACTCCTGAGTTTACCCATTACAAAATAAAAAAATCTTTCCACTTTATAATATTAGTATAGCTTATTAATATATTCGTCCTCTTTTTCAGTCCCTTTTACCATCTGCCGATGGCTACACTTCTTTAGAGTCGTTGGGAAAAACTTTAAATGTAAAGGAGCCAACATCACAGGCATTTATAAGACCAAATGATGATAGTGGTGGTGGTGCTGGCAGCGAAGTCTTGAATGCAAATTTGCCGCCTATATCCGGTTATGTAACACAAAAGGAATTGTCGGCTTTTGGTCAACAACAAAAACTTAATTAAAGCCCTATCATTTACTCTGTACATAATGAGATTTTATATGACAAAAAAGCTAATACTAATTATTATTATTACTAATGCACAGACTACTAATGCATATATACATACATACATACATACATAAGTATGTTATATGATATAAAAGAAAGTTACTATGACATGCAAAAGAAACCATTGCCCACACATCAATTGGAAATCCTTGTACAATCTAATCATTAATAAGAATATACAGCTAAATAAACATTAGTTATTTTTTTTTTTAACTAAAACTATATTTTCTATAGAATAATTATGTTGTATGATAAATGTTGTTTAAGTATTATTTATTTTTTTTTATGTATGTACAACAGAAAATAAAAAAGTGCCTTCTTACCTACTAAATTCATACATAAATATCTATTTAAGTAAGATACATACATGATTTACTTTGTTTTTAATGCTTGACATAAATTCTTAATTAAAATCCTTTAATTTTAATCTTGACGCTATTCATCTAGATATCAGGCTGCTATTACATACTACTTATGCACACGTCTACATATTACATATATGTATGATATTATACTAATATATTTTTAATGCTATTTCTTTAAATATAAGCTTGTTAACAACTTTTTATTATTAAGCTTAAAAATAAAACTAGAATAATAATTTAAAATATGTATTCTATAAAATAATATGTATATATTTATATAAAATATCGTTAATTTTGGACGAATTCTCAATTAACCATCGGTTCTGTGCTGTAAACGAAAAATTTTTAAAACGGAATAAATGGTTTTTTGGTATTCTGCATTAATTAATTTAATTTTTTTTAAATTAACCAATTCATATTTTATAGCCTATAAATATAAATGCATGTGTGCAATTAGTTGTGAATAATTAAGTTTCGATTATGACTGCGAATAATTAAATGTATAATTTTTATTTCGAAAGATCAACTTGAATTAAATTTTTTTTTTTGTTAAAAAAAATGTATGTAGAATGATAAAGATATTAATTAAAACTTGAAAGATGATTTGTTCGTACAGTGTGACAGCTTTAATTTTTTTTAAATTAAATTTTTCATTTAAAATTAAAAGTTTCCATTAATAATGATTATTTTTAATACTCTAGGTGAAAGAAATAATTTTAATTTGTAATGAAAAAAAATACACACGTTTAAATGAAAGGAAAAACGAAAATCTTAAAAAGACAGGAGAATAAATATAAGAGGAGGAAAAGAAAAGTGCTTTTTGCTTTTGGCTGGTGGAGCCCAACGTGAAAAATTTGTAATTTTTTCTTCAGACATTTTTTATTAAAGGTATTCAGAGTTTGTTTGCGACATTGCAAAACCATTAATATTAATGCAATTGATTTTTATTTTTTTTAACCGGAAATAATTAAACTGTTATATTTAAAAGTGGTATAAGTCCACTTTTTTAAATTCAAGTTAGATGGTGTTTTTACCTTACTAAAATTACCGCTAACTCGTATTTTTTTTAAGTTGGCTTTCAAATATAACAGCTCAATTATTGAATCTTATTTTAATTTATTTTCTCTATTTTCTGATAAAAAAAAAAATAATCACAGGCCTCAGATACCACATTTTATATCCTATAAAAATTATTGAAATTTTATGTTTTTTGTATGAGTAATTTAAAAATTTTCAATATAAATTGCTCGATATCAAATGAGGCGATTTGCTCGTCTTGTAAATGTGTGATGATATTTGATAGTATTAAGAATGATTCTATAAATTCAAGAGATAAAAAAATTCTTCAAAAAGTATTGAAAACTAATAAACAAAACAATTGATTTCTGGCACATGTTTTGAGTTTCATATTCTGCTCAAAAAATAAAAAATAACAATTATTTTGTAAGCATTAGATTGCACAGGACGATGCAATAAGTAAGGAGGCTTAATTGGGTCCTCTTTTTGGAATGCATCTCAAGCAAGTGGTATACTTCAGGTCATGTTTCACCAAATATGATATGCGACAATTTCATTACAAAGTGATATCAAGTATTATATTTATATGGCAACTTAAATGTGCAATTTATTCAATGAAACGTATTCAACAAAGAACAACTTCCTTGCAATGGCACGCTAATGTAAAATTAATTACATTTTCGTCAGAAGTACAAGTATTTTGAGGTTATAGATGTGATGATTTTTCTGATTCATTTTCCTCCATCTTTTTTTGCTGAAATATGAAGGTTAGAAAATAATGTTTAACAAAACTATACCCCACCAAACCTTCATATTTGGTTTTTAAAATATTTCTTAAATTTGCATAAATACTAAAAATTTTCTTCATAATTTTTTTTTAATTCAAATATAAATTCTTTGATTTTTCGAGAATGAAAATTTCAAGCCAAATTCTTTATTTACTTTTAAGACGAAGAACATCTTTCGAAATAGTAGCTTTCTCAAGTGGAACAAAAATCATGTCTGCTACATCATTATAATAAAAATTAAAAAAAAAAAAAAATTATTAAACGATTATACACGCACACAACACAAAATAAAAAATCTAGCTTTAAAAAATATACAAACATAAATATAAAAAATGTGACTATTTTGTGGCCTTAAAACAAAAGAAATTCGCTTTTGTATAAATTTTTTATTTATTAAGTAAGTTTGCAGTATTTAATAAATTTTATAGTAAAAAAATATGAGTGAAAAATATTAAGCTTTTGCCTTTATTTGAAAGTATTTCAAATGTACTTAATAATAATATTAATTATAATAATTCTTGTATATTACGAGTATATATATTTAATAAACTAAATTAAAATTAAATGTTTTGTGTTATTCATAAACAGTATAAATGAGTATACGTAAATTGTTCCTTGATTTTCATTACCACTCAGTGAAAAAATGTCCTATAATTAACAAAATTTTTATTAATAACGAAATTTATGTTTCCGTTCTGGTTCACAGTTTTGAAAATGTGAAAAATTGGCTCCAAGCATGTCCAAGGCATTAATATTCGATGGCAGTAAATTTTTACTGATACTAAAAAAAGTATAGCCCGTATTTTACAATAATAAATCTGGCAATTTGGAAAAACCTGCAATTTTAGCATTCTTATTCATTCTTTCATTCAGTATTCAAGCTACCTGTCTTCTTTTTTTAGATCTTTTTAAAAGATAGGAAGAGAGAACAAAAAGGAATTGCCGAGTATGAGCAAGTTTGTACCCCTTTCAATTCTTCTTTCTTCTCTCCCTTACAAAATCAAGAATTGCCCAACTAAAATTTCCGTGTGTGGTCCTGGTCTTAGTTCGATATTTTTGATACGCACTCATATGCATTATTTTGATGTGTCTATCCCATATTTTACTTACGAGTATTGAATGGACTTCGGTTTTGCTGTACGTTTCTCTGTATTTTCTCGCCTTTTTCTTCCGTTAGGTATGAAAAGGTAATTCCTTTTTAATAATTTCTATGTGTAAAGGGTGGTTAAATTTTAAGGGCCGATGTTGAATGTGAACCACACTTAAAGGTCATGTTTTTTTCTGCATTTCATTTGACATTTCTCAATTTCAGACTAACTCAATTTGAACCATGGAAAGATACACAATCGAGCAACGCATTAAAGTTATTCAGGCTTATTATGAAAATGAAAATCAATTTTCGAAGAAAATCCTCTTCAGTCATCACTGAACACACTGAGCACATTTTCACCTCAGTGGATTCGTCAATAAGCAGAATTGCCTCATTTGGGCGAATGATAATCCAAGAGTAATTGTCGAAAAACCAATGCACCCACAAAGAGTGACTGCTTGATGCGGTTAATGGGCTGGCGGCATCATCGGGCCGTATTTTTTCCAAAATGAGGCCGGTCAGGCAGTTACTGTGAATGGTGTTCGCTATCGTGAGATGATAACGAACTTTTTATGGCCCGAATTGGAAGATATGGATGTGGACGATATGTGGTTTCAACAGGACGGTGCCACTTGCACACATAGCTAACGAAACAATAACTCTTTTGCGCGACAAATTCAATGGCGATGTCAATTGGGCGGCAACATCATGTGATTTGGCACCGTTGGACTTCTTTCTTTGGGGTTATTTGAAAGAAAAGGTGTACGTCGATAAGCCAGCAACAATTCAAGAGCTAAAGGATGAGATAACTCGGCACATTAACGGCATAGAACCTCAATTATGCCTCAGCGCCATCAAAAATTTGAGCCATCGGATGGAGGTGTGCCGCCGAGGTCGCGTCAGCCATTTGGCCAATATTTTGTTCCATACATAATTGAACCATACCATATTATGATAATAAAAAGAAATGACAATAATTTCCTAAATAATTTGTGTTTTATTCAAAACTAGCTGACCCGGCAAACGTTGTCTTGCTTTAAAATTTTTATATATTCGATCTTCTTACACTAAGAAATCGTACTCATAGAGTAAAGAACCGAGCGAGACCGGGTAAAAGCAGATAGTAGGCAAATAAGCCAGATACCGACTATAGCGCTATCTGCCGGGCGGATTTGTGACGTTAAACTTTCCAAGATTATACATATAAACCTTCCTCTTGAATTACTCTATCTATTAAAAAAAAACCGCATCATATAGGGACAGAGAAAGCGACTTTGTTTTATACTATGCAGTGATCAACATCGGCCCTTAAAATTTAACTACCCTTTATTTTCACTGGAAAATATTGATCAACAAAAGCATGAAATTTATTTGTATGATTTAATTACAATGTGGGTATGACTGCCTTGCCTGCCTTTATGTCTTCGTACTACATTTTAATTTAAAAATTTCAAGTGATGCTGACTTTATCTGTTGGATTTGTAATGGTTTATGTTTCTACATACGATAACTAACTTGCATAACTCATGTTATTGGTTTGTGTTTTGTCCATAAAATTAACTTTGATATTTAACACGCTAATAAACAACAAAACGTTTTGATGTTTTCGTGTTTTGGAACCACTAACAGATTTTGTTGTAAAATTTAGACATGAATATGTAATTGACATACACATTCATACACATTAACAATCGCTGTGCAGATTTTTAACATGACAATCGCATACATACAAAACTGTTTAGTTTTCAGAGGAGTAGGAGCAGTTTTTTTTTTTTATAATTGAAGTTATTTTAATGATAGTTTGGTGGAAAAAAATTAAAACAAAACAAATGAAGTACATGATTTTTCAATTTATCTGGTCAAGTATTAGGGCCACTGTTCTACCATCTTATCAACATCTCTAGGGAGGCTACTCTGTATTGCGATGCGAAAGCGTTTGATCTTTAGTTGTGTATAAAACGACATTGACATGCGCTTACGCATTACAGAGCGGGATATTACCAGACAAATGCAAAAAGTAAACAATCGAACACACTAACGATTCGATTTCGTTCCGCTTTTTCGCATCGCGATACAGAGTAACCCCCCCCGTAGTCATTATTATTTTGTAATTTTTTTGAAATTTCCATATACCTTAGTGCTGTTGCTTTGAGAGGTTTTTACTATTCCTCACTTGCTGAGGTACCATTCACGATTTTGCCCATAAAAATTTCCAAAATCTGTAGATTCTAAGCTTTCTGGAAGTGCTGTAACATTTTCGAATAAATTCGTAGTTTTTATTTTATGACGCAAAACGGAAACTGCCAAAATCCTTGAAAACAACAGTACTGGTGTGTATGGAAATTTCCAAAAAAATTTCAAAATACTCCAAAGTAACTTCTGAGTATATGGGTGGTAGTTTACAAATCTAGACAGTCTCCTCTTTAAAATGATATGTGTCCCATCTTACAATCTTTAATGGTTCGTTGGGAAGTTGCTAAAGAACAACAGCACTGGGGTATATGGAAATTTCAAAATAATCCAAAGTAGCTTCCGAACGAACCATCATTTTAAAGGGGAGGTCGTCTAAATTTATAATCTACCGCCCAAATAGTCAGAAGTTACTTTGGACTATTTTTAATTCTTTTTTTTTAAATTTCAATATACACCAGTACTGTTGCTCTGAAAGATTTCCGGACAAACCATAAGAGATTACGAATTGAAACACCCACCGTTTTAAAGGAGAGTTTTTTTAGACTTGTAACCTGCTACTTAATTACTCAGAAATTAATTTGGAGTATTTTAAAAATTTTTTTGAAATTCCCTCGTATCCCAGTCCTATTGCTCTGGAGCTTTTTAAAATTCCCAAAAGAACCATAAAAGATTACGGGATGGGACATTAATATATTATATCATTGTAAAGGAGAAGTCAGTCGTCTAGATTTGTAATCTACCACCCAAATAGTTAGAAGTTACTTTATATTATTTTTAAATAATTTTTGAAATTTCCATATAACCCAGTGCCATTGATCTGAACGATTTTAGGCACTTCCGGATGAACCATTGAAGATTACAGGATGGGACATATATCATTTTAAAGGGAAGGTCGTCTAGATTTGTAATCTGTTACCCAAAAACTCAGAAATTACTTTGGGATATTTTTAAATTTTTTTTTGAAATTTCATTGTAGCCCAGTGCTGTTGTTCTGCAGGACTTTGGCAATTTCCGTTTTGCATTATAAAATAAAAACTACCAAAATTTTTAAAAAATATTAAACCACTTCCAGATACAAAAGCATCGGTAAAATAAATTAAAAAAAAAGGAAACCCTGTCTTCAGCTTAAAGTTTCCTCATAAAACTTCTATTTCGACGCTAATTAAGGGTTACGGCGGGTTCACAAATAATATTAGTTTTAACTTATCTACGTTTTAGCTGTGTGTTCCAAGTATTTTCTGCATTGAATGCAGAGCAACAAAAGAAAAAAATTACAATTAAAATGATGTGCATGTAAATATGCACCTAAAAGTAACAAGAAATTAACCTTAAAAATCGTATTGCAATGGCAATATTGAAATACTCGTATGTTTCATGTAACAAACCTGTTTACAATCCCTTTTTTTTTAATTTTTTATTAAGTAGACTGAAAAAAGTCTATTGAAATTTTTTACGTGGGCTACTTTGTTAAAATGCCACGTGTGTTACTTGATTTTTTTTTACAAGGACCCGACTGCATTGTGTGTGTGTGGTTGGTGCCAACACACATAATTTACATACATATTTAATCGTTGTAAGAGCAATTCTTTTTATGCCACAATTTATTTGCACATGAAAAGGGTTAAAAATTCCATAATGAACAAACGTGCAACACGTGATGCAACATTGCCTTTTCATTCTACACAAAGATTTACTAAAACTCGTTTATGCTTTATTCCCTTAAGCCAAATGAAATAAAATATGTTTTTTTTTCTTTAATAATGAAAAGAAAAAGTGCATTCGAAGTGTATTAAAAGCAAACTTGTACAGTAGGGTGGGTCAATTTTTTCGAAAAAAAAAATCACTTACAAAAAATTTTAAGAATTAAAATTTCGAAAAATAAATCCTTTTTCGCGGTAATTAATATTAACTAAATTTTCAACATTTTGCAGAGAAGAAATTTTAAATTGTGTCGGTGAGAGTGCACTCTTTAATTTTAAAATAAGAGCAGTATTTTTGTGGAGAGCTGTGATTTTTTATTGGATTGTAAAAAGGTTATATTCCGATTAAATATTTTCACCGATAATTCATTCAAGGGGGAAAGGAGCAAAATAAAGTCAACTGGACGGCATGTGGTTTGAGGAAGACAGCGCCACCTGCCACACAGCACTCGAAACAATAGATTTATTGCAGTACAATATGAAAAACCTATGTTTCGTGTTTTTCAAATGGGCGTGTACTTACGAAAAGCGTCTATTAAACGATCAAGCTCGTGTAATAGCAAAAAATTTATGTTTGACATGCTGGCTTTTAAAATTGTCATTTTCACTCTCTCTCATCATACCGTGCTGACATGCCGCACAAGATCGTCTAATAGCTACTTAATGTTGCTATTTTTATATTTTTACAGTTTACTTACACCGTGCTTTAATGATAGAAATTCAATTCAATGTGTGTGCTTTTCGCAAGCACTTTTCACACTTTTTCACTCTTGCGGACGGAGATTTAAGTTATTGTCATCTCTTTTACGGAACATAATTTGTTAATGGCAGAAGCTCTTTTGCAGGGGACAAACTTTTACTTAAACTGTTTCCTTCCTAAGAGTCTTCTAAAGTATAGTGAAAGATAATGAGCAAACGTAAGACTCTCATGTGCAGGTTAACTTACAACTCGTCAAATGCTTTAGCCATGTAATTAGTATGCAGAGAGTCCATTGTTTGACTAATAATGTAAAACAACAATATTTTTTTTTAAATAAATTAATATTAAGGCTAGGGCACATAGCATCTGTCGTACGTTATATCAGGTTTTCCCATAGGAATGATATGATTTTGAAGTGATATTTCGGCTATTTGTAATATGTCATGATCTGTCATTTGTTTTTCATTGTATTCAGTAGTGTTTACAACTTCATCATGGAGGGATCAACGTTTACAAATTATTCAGTTTTATTATCAAAATAATCGTTCTCCAATTGCAACTTTTCGTGCGCTTTTGCCATTCGCCGAATTGTTGAAAATTTTGAGCTTACATTTTCTTTACATAATGTTCAAGTGCCAATAAGACAAAGAAACGCTCGAATTAAGGCAAATATTGCTGTCGTCCAGGCAAGTATTGCTGAAGACCGCAATTTGTCGATTGCAAGACGTTCTCAATTTGTCGATTCCAAGACTGTCTCAAACCCCAACCTGCCCGATTTTAAGAAAGTATTTGGGCTTACATCCGTATAAAATTGTTCTCATTCAAGAACTGACGCCATTGGACCACAAAAATTGAATTATTGGGAAAACAGTTTGGAGATTCGATTATTTCAAGAAATTTTGATATTGATGGCCTCAAAGAAGTTATGATTTAACACCATTGGACTATTTCTTGTGAGGTTATTTGAAATCATTGTTCTTTTGAAATAAACCAGACTGTCTTCAAGCTTTACAAGTCAGTATTGAACGTGCCACTCATGACATACGACTGGATTTAGTAGAAAAAAAAAAATCGAAAATTGGGTTCATCGAATTCGTTCCTGCCGAAGAAGCCGTGGAGGTCATTTGAATGACGTTTTATTTAGAACTTAATTGTATCAATTGTACTTCACATTAAATAAAAAACTTTTGAATTTCCTTAGCAATAAGTGCGTTTTTTTAAAGAAATCATATTCCTCTTATTAGAAAACCTTTAATTTGGCTTTTTGTACTGAACTGAGAAGTATTTTAAATATTGCACCCACACACTTCCATACATACGGATCTTTGTACATAAAACTATAACTAAAGGGTGTCCGAACAAGAACGCAAGATTTAAATTTGGCGCCATTCGAAGTGTCATTGTTTGACATTTGAACAATTGTTATTGTTTGCTAGTAGAAGGTACGAGTTTAGTAAAAAATGACCATGGGCAGCGAAGGGAGTTCGTTAATTGGGTATTGGAGACAACATGAAAATGCTGATTTTGCCGATAAAATCATCTTCAGTGACGAGGCCCATTTCCATCTTGATGGCTTCCTCAATAGGCAGAATTGTCGCATTTGGGGTGAGGAAAATCCTCGAGTGATTCACGAGAAGCAAATGCATCCCTAAAGTGTCACTGTGTGGTGTGGTTTTTGGGCTGGAGGAATCATTGGACCTTTTTTTTTATGAAAATGAGGCAGGTCAAGGGCAAACAGTCAATGGTGTTCGATATCGTGAAATGATAACCAGTTTTTTCTTAACTAGAATTGAAGAAATGAATGTGGAGGGCTTGTGGTTTCAACAAGACGGCGCCACATGTTTTACAGCCAGAGAAATAATTCAATTGCTGCATCAGTCATTTATTTAAAATTTAAATCTTGCGTTCTTGTTGGGACACCCTTTATAAATAAAATTATTTTTCGCTTGTTTGTTTGTTCGCAATAAAAATTTTTGTTTACCAGCGAATTTGTATGAAATTTGACACATATAGTCTCTATACTCCAGCCACGCCTATTTTTACTCCCACTTTTCAATGATTTTCACTTACCTTATACTTATCACAAAGATTTTAAGCCTGAAATTATGCTTTAAAATATTTTATTTACCATTTTAGTTTACGCCGCTGCTACTAATGCTAGCAAAGGCATGAGCCACTTTATAAAGTAGTAAAAGGCTGTATTTAACGATTAAAATTCTATTTGTAAATAGATTTGTCTAAAAGTTGGTACATACCCTGCTTATACTCTAAGGATACCGACTCACGTAATAAAAAAGATTTAAACTTTGCTAAGTATTAACACTTTACAAGTGCTTTCAATTTTTCAACTATCTGTGTATGTTCAATTTCAGTTTCACAAACAATCAACTTATGTACACACAAACAATTTCAATTTCCTAGCAATTGTTATGTTTTTGTCATTCAAAAGTCAAAAAAATACTTGCTGGATAATTTATAAAATACAACAACTACTGTAGCACTGACTGATGTTAAACACAATTTTTGTGTGTCATAGCTTCACTACAAGTGTTTAATTACAGAAAAAAACTGGGCTCTTTCTAAGCAAACAAAAAAATAAATCTGCCAACATGATTTATTTAAACACACACAGATTTCTGCCTAACAGACAGAAAGGATAATGTTGATTAATTTTCCATTACATTTAATATTTAAAATTTTGCAATTCAATTGTGGCAAAAAATATGGAAAGCTTAAAATTCCAGCGTAATGCGTATTGTGTACGTCATAAACTCATTCTAATTGAATTGAATTGAATTATTTTTGAAACTAATTCCACCCCCCACGATATTGCAGTAACTTTCACTGTATGTTAATGCTGATTTCATGTCATGTCAGCCTCAAGGCATATCATGTTAGTGTCGATATCATATCAATAACACTGGTCAACACTGAATTCGTTTTCAATTAATTCAAATCTGTGTTTATTACGAAAATAACATTGTTTTTTTCCCTCAGAACAATAGCACTGGGGTATGAGAGAATTTCCTAATATTTTCTAAAATACTATAAAGTAATTTCTTAGTAATTGGATGGCAGATTACAAATCTAGAGAAACTCTCCTTTAAAACGGTCTGTTCCATCCTTTAATCTTTTACGGCTCGTCTGGAAATTGTAAAAAATCCCTCAGAGGAATAGGACTGGGGTATGAGAGAATTTCCTAATATTTTTAAAAATACTCCAAAGTAATTTCTTAGTAATTGGATGGCAGATTACAAATCTAGAGGACCTCCCCTTTAAAATGGTGTACGCCATCCCTTAATGTTTTACGGTTCTTCTGGAAATTGTAAAAATATCTTAGAGAAGCTACGTTTTTTTCTGCACATTTCTAACTACGCACTTATATTTCTTCTAAACATATTTGATAAATATGCCATAAATACTGAAAATAATATTTACATATACCAAAAAAGGTAAGGAGTTACGTTAAAACATGTTTAACTCGGCATATTTATCTTCACTCACTTCATTTGAATTGATAATTTTCGAACAAGAAAAACTGATTGAAATATCTTGTGACACTTTATTGCAACAGAAATTTGATAGTAAAACTTTAATTCTGTTTTGGGTGGAACGAAAAAAATATTATATTACTTTATTGGGCAGAGCTATAATAGGGCTGTCACCATTCGTAACATCATATTTATGCGACACTGGATTTTCTGCTTTAGCAGCAGAAATAGCGAAATCGTTTAGTGGTGGAAAAAGAACTTTGGGTGGCTACATTTGGCAACAATAACACCACGATTTGAGAAACTTTGTGCTAACAAACAAGCTTATTCATTACATTAAATTTTTATCTATAAATATAAATTCTAACCCCCTTATCCTAAAAAATTAACGTAGACTTTAATGTCAACGTTAACGAAATTTTTAAAAAAAATTTACCTTAAAGTCTACGTTAATTTTTTTTTTGGATAAGAGCATATATTTTTATTAAATTTAGTTTAGTTTTATTCTAAACTTTTTTATTTTTTTCTTATGTGGATCGCAGTATCAGCAAGTTTGGAAGCCGCTGGCTTAGAGAATACAAACACTAAATTTAAAATTTAGCTTTTTATTAGTAAAATTTTCAATAATTTTTATCAAGTTTTTCAAAATACTTTATACTTCTTTTGTTCATTAATTTTTAAGCTTTTTCATTTAGTTGTTTCTTACTTGCGAGAGACTTACAAGTGAAATTATTTCCTTTTATCAATTTTTCATTTTGTTCACCTCAAATTATCTTCTCAATCGGGGCCAGTTCTTCTTTTTTTATTATAATTTTTTGTTTTTCTTGAAAAAGAAAAGAAAATGCTCATTTACTTGCCATTGGTTTTTATTGGGAACAGAAACTTCTGACTTCCGTTTTTATGTTTGGTTATTGCCAATAATTGACAACAACAAAATAATAAAATAAATAACGAATGAAAATTATTTGAATGATTTTTTTCAGTATTTTGTACATTAAAGGTCTTTGTCAGCCAAAAGATAGCAAAATTTATATATTTTTTTTGTTATAATGACGATGGTATGCAGTAGTTAGACTGCATTTTACGTTTATTTGAGTGTTAAATGAATTATTTTGCCGTTTCCTGCTGACTACTGCTTTTCTAAGTGCTAAATAAGAATTGTCAATAATAATACAAAAGCCAGCTTAAAATTGATTTCAGTTTTCTAGATACATATTTAAATGTGTTTAAAATTTTCGATTTTAAACAGCCAGATTTAGAAATCTAATTCTAATGAAATTGCTTATGTATCGAACAAAATTTTGAGAGTGCGAGATGAACTGATTCTATACTCGTTTGGCTCAGTGTATTATTTTGCTCTTGAAAACTTAGAAAATTTAATAAATTCTTCTTTATTACACATTCACTTTGCACTGATAACGTTAACAAAAATTTCACATGAAACTCCTGACACCAATTTTCCCTGCGAGGGTAATGAAAATTTCTAGGGAACAAAAATTTCAATTTTATTCACAATAGGGGTGATTGCATTTATTGCAGATATTTACAAGATAAAGAATTATTAGCCTACACTTAGGTGCAAAACTTTTTTATTTCGCACATAAAAGTGTAATATTTAAATTTATTTAATTATATTATAAATTCCAGTCAATTGTAATAAGTGTTCTTACTTGTGTTTTTAATAAAAAAAAAAAAAAATATTAGATGTTCATATAAAGTGTCAAAGTTAAAAAATATAATTTCAAAGCTTGAAATAATTTGGAAAATATTTAGTTGTTAATGCGAGGACTGGTGCAATAAATAATTTTTCATAGAATCTAGTTATAAAGAATTACCTGCACATTTTTAAGTGATTTTAAAATTTGGCTGTTTTTTTATATATTCAGCTTTAATAGTTTAAAATTTATAATAAATAAAGTAAATTAAAAAAACTTGATAAAAAATAACAATTTCTAATAACAAATAAAAATTCTCTTTTCAAACACAAAATAACATTGTCTGTTAGAGAAGAAAGTGTAAAAGCATAGCATACCTTCAGACTGTGAATGTTAAATCTACAAACAAT
Source organism: Thelaira solivaga (assembly GCA_947397855.1). Lineage (NCBI taxonomy): Eukaryota > Metazoa > Arthropoda > Insecta > Diptera > Tachinidae > Thelaira > Thelaira solivaga. The sequence continues at coordinate 13,083,226 of OX377612.1, forward strand.
GTTAATAACATTTGTTTACTTTTGTTAAGAATCCATAAAGAGCAATACAAATGAAAAGCACTGCCAGATACAAAAATTAATATAAAAGTATTAAGTTTGTGCTCTTTGAAATTTAAAATGTATCTCACTTTAGTAAGCAGTGCATAGCGACGCTCTTTTGGTGTTCTTTAGTAAACAGTTTTTCTGTTAGCTGCTTGTAAATTTAAAAGCGTGTGTGCTTGTGTGCATTGGGTACTTGGGATCTGGGTTAAAATTTGGAACGTATTATAAAAGTCTGCTTGCTGTTTGGTAATTTTAATAACAGACGGCAGTTGTTTTGTAAACACCGGTCGTGTTGGTTGAATTTAAAGTGAAAGTCTATATGCGTGTGTTTTATATAGGTGCTTTAATTTAGGTTTTTTTTTTCTTCTTAAGATTGGCTAAATCTTTAAGGAACTTCACTAAAAAGAACGGACGAATGTGAGAAATAATAATAAAAGAAAACGTGCGCGTCTAAAGCAACAACTTCGAATGATAGTTATGTATACTATATGCTCATATAAATGCATACATACACATGTATGTATGTATATGTATTTCTAAAATGAAATGAAATTGAATTTAATTTGTATGAATTGCTTGTGTACAGATATTGTTGTTGAATAATAAGTGCTACGAAACAAGACGAGTTGCTATTGTAATTACAACAAAGTTGTTAAATTTACTCCGATTTTAAATAATAAATAAATAAAAAAAAAAGCGACAACAAAAGAGAATTGAGTTCATTTAAGTGCATACACAAGTCAGTTTATTTAACTTATTTATTATCAAATTAGTTTACACACAAAGAAAATATTAAAAAGAAATTAAAGATTGATAAGTTAATAAAATTTGATAAATAAAAGAAAAAAAAAATTAAAAATAAAACTTGCAGTAAAGAAACAAGGAAAAAGTATTGAAAAAGGTAAAAAAAAAATAATAATAAAAATAATGAGTGTGAAAATACCTACATATTGAATATGTGTGTAAGCAACTTGTGTTAAATGTTTAAATAGTGCTCTTAATAAAGCGTGCTGCTGTTGCTGTTGCATGCTGTTGTATACAAATATCCGTAGCCACAGTCACAGTCATACAGTCATTCTATATTTATAAGCAATCTTGTGTAACCAGTTTTCGTTTTATACACTTCTTTTGTCTTGTTCTCCTCCTCCTTCTGCTTAACAATTCCTCATTTTGTTGTAAAGCACATAATATCGTATAGCTATAAAACAAAACAAAAAAAAAAAAGCTGGACCAGTAATTTTTTTTCGTTATTATTTACCAGCATTTAGTTGTGATATTTGAATATAAATTATAAAAGCAAAATAAAATAAGAAAAAAAAAAAAACGAACCGAAATCATTTGTTGGATTGCTAGTGTTTGAATACTGGTTATTGTTGCTGTTGCAGTTGTTCCAGTTGCTGCGGTATTTGGAACCAGTTTCAACTATCAGCTTGTAACTATTGTGCAATTGCAAAATTTCATTTAATAAGTAAATTCAAGCTGTTTGAAGTCAAAAACATTTCTCTACATACTTAACCCTTAAAAGTACTTCATGTGATTTAATAAATGTCAGCATACCCACTTCTAAATTATTTTTTATAATTAATAATTTTGCGTGAAAAAAAAACAAAAACCTAGAACACTAAAATAGCGCAAAAGTGGTGTTTTCTTAAAATATTGTGGTTTAAGGCTGCGTGCCGACATACCAGAAATGTTAGTGTTTCGTAGGTTGCTTAAATCAAGCGTGATTAGAAAATGCAGCATGAGAATGTGATGTGACAAGGAAAATATAAATAAATACTTACAAACCACCTAAAAACTTTTCTAATTAAAGTGATATGAATTAAGAAACAAGTTTTAAAATAATCAAATATCAATAAAAAAAAAAAGTAAAACAGAATTTATCCTAATAAAAATTGTTCAAATTCACAGATATTAGAAAATTAAACGAAATTAAAAAATTTTACTTTAATACTAAACAAAGTCTCACTACATATTCTACAAATCACCTTTTAAACATTTTTTCTTGTATTATTTGTCTTAAAATTGTTATTAACTGTGGTATAAGTCTACCTAAAAAATAATAAGTTAACGGTAAATTTAGTTAGATATACATACCATACAACTAGAATTACCACCGACTAATTTTTTTTTTGAAAAAGTGGACTTATACCACTTTTAAATATATTAAACACTTAATTGAAATCTGTATACCGTCGTTCTAGATATCAAAAATAAACATATAGTTAAGTCTCTTATAACGGGATTATTCGTCCCGCGTTATATGGAAACCGCGTTATGGAAAACTTCGAATTAATTCGAAATCGGATATGCGTTCCATGGAAACGACGTTTGGAGAAACCTATAAATAAAGCAAATCAGATTAATCTACACCACGTTATGTGAAAACCACCACATTGTTTAATGGAGACTGCGTTAGAAGAAACTCAAATTTTTTTTTTTAAATTAATTTTTTTTTTATTGAGACCATTTTTTTTTAAACAATATAAGAATATACAGAAATAACAAATGAAAAATATTTAAGATTATAATGTAATGTCTTAAAAAAATTAAATAGAGAATTTATTTAATAGCACCAAGCTTAACAGTAAGAGAAAAAATTTTTTTATCGAAAATTAACTTATTAATAGTATTTGCCCTTGCTCCCGAGGCACTCAGTGTCATGAAAGTAATATTTCGAACAATAAGAATAATCTTAAATAGAAGAAACTCTAAATTATATGGAATCTCACAGAAATATTTTGCTTAATTTTTTTTTTTTTATCAAAAATTGGTTTTTTATAGATTAATAATATGGAAAGTATTAGATATATAAATTTCTTTTCTTGTGGTAATAAAACATAGTCTGTCGGATGAACACTTTCATTAAAAAACACAAGAACAACATTTTTATTTATCAACTTTGTAACTTTAGCGTCGTTAAATTATTTTGCTTTTTTTATATATAAATTTTTGTGTTTTTCTGTCTTTACTCACAGCAATAGCCCTATAAAGAGACCAACACACCGCAATATATGGGAATCGCGCTATAAAAGCACCGCGTTATAGGAGACTTGACTGTACAAGTAAAATATGTATGGAACTTTATATACATACTCGTACATACGTAATTGTGTGGAAAATTGACAATCTAGTTAAATAAACATTTTTAAATTCAACAAAAAAAATTGTTATTAAATTTGACCAGTAGTTTTAGAAATATTAACGACCTTTTATAGGTACAAAGTTTAATGATTTTCACCTTTTCAAAATACAGAAATAGGTACAACAAAGGGCAAATATTTCTAGAATAATAGAAAACAAGATTACGTATTGAGAAAACTCTTTACAAAATTCTATTTAGATGCACGTCACATCAAGATTAAGAATAACAATCGCATATATGTATGTACATGCATACATGCACTTATAAGTAAGTGCGGGCATTTAGACAGCAGCAATTTATAAACAGAGATATAACTTGGTAAAGGTTTAATCTCCTTCTCTATTGTTCTTGGCAATATTTTATACAATAACATTTAACAAATGGAGTAATATCTCATTGAAATGTGTGTAGTTTAAATTTTGTCACATAATTAGCTCATAATTAGTACATACTGAAGGGCTGCACAAGCATACTTGAAATGGCTTAAAAGCACTTTTTATTTAAAATATTACAAAATATGTTTGTAATCATGTGTGGCTAGTGAACTACTCGTATTAAATCTTGCCTATAGATACATTCTTATCAAATATATAAAGATATTATAAAAAATACATTTTAACAGACAAAAATATTTTATCTGAAAAAGATAAAAAAGCGCAAATCACATACAAACATACATACACACATGTGTATATATAATATGTCAGTTCAAGTGATGACAATATTAACTCAGTAAAAGCTATCTACAGTACTTGAAACAGAAACATACACAAAGAAAATAATTTCGCTTATGAAATCCAATTTTTTACCGATCAAAAATGTGGTAGTGATAACCGAATTTTTAAGTTATATATAATAACCGACATTAGATTTTAGAATAAACAAATTATTATTTATTTTTAGGTTGGTATTTAATATTAAATTTTAAAGTAAACATATTTAAGTGAACAACTTTGATTTAAGTCCAAAAAAATTTTTTTTTTATATGCACGATTTTATATAAATTAATCTATGCATAGGTATGTACATATGCATGTATGATCGTACTATATTTGTTAATTTTTAACTCTCTGGTTAAACATAACCCTCTAAATCCTAAAAAATTAACGTGGGCTTTAATGTCAACGTTAACGAAATTTTTCATATAATTTAAAAAAAAATTTTACTTTAAAGTCTACGTTAATTTTTTTTTTGGATAAGAGCATTAATTTATAAAATCTATAGTGCCATTCATTCTGACATTTAAGCGATTTAGCCTTTTCAAGTAAGATTGTGGCGTTCATGTTCGACCTAATTGAAATGAACGATTCAGCGATTTTGTTTATCGTTCACTGACTTTGTTTAGGATTAAAATATCCCAAAATTTGTTTTAAAGTAGTTGGAATGTAGTAAACTTTTATTGCAGGCTTTAACGTAAAACGAATATAATCGGCAAATTGCAATCATTTCAAAAATTGCAAGTTAATTTAAAATCACATTTGTTTGAAGTCACTAATCAGTTGTAGTTACATATCATTATAAAGGTAGTGCGATATATAATAAATACCATGAATGAAAAACATAAGTCATTTTACAGTGTACGAAATACACGATGAACGAAAGTCACAGGTCATCTTACAGTGTACGAAATGAGCTATGAATGAGTAAAATGACCCAGTTCATTTAAATGACTTGAAAAAATCTGAACGATACTGCCCAAGTCTACTTTCAAGTATGTTTGTGCATTGTTCACTCTCCATTCTTGATTATTTTTGCTTTGTCTTCTTTTTGTTATTTTCCTTTGTTTCTGTGGATTTTATTTCTTTTTAAATTTTAGTTTTAAATTTTTGGATGGTTTGGCTGAAAAAAAAAAAAAAAAAAAAAAATAATAATAATTGTTCTGTTTTAAATTTTTTCTTGTTGCTCTTTATGTTGTGAATTTCTTAAAGAGATTTATGTATCTGTATATTTGTATGTTTGCATATGGAAAAAGAGCGGCAGAGAAATTGAAGAAATAATTGACAAGAGCAGTTCTTCTTGATTTATGTCTGACTGTTGCAGAATTGATCATCATTCAATAAGTGCAAATAACAAATACATACATAGTTAAATAAAAGACAAACAGTATCAACAAACATGAGTAGTTCATATGCATACAAACATACATAAGTGCATAAATGCATACATACCAATTTTCTCAATTTTCCTTTCACTTCTAAATTCTAAAACTGGCAACTGAATGTGAACGAACTAACAAATATTTACTAACAGACTGCAAAATATACTTATGTATAAGTACATACATACATACATAATGTGCTTATATAAAAGCAACAACAATCCTCAATAAAAACTTTTTAAAACCCAACCAAATTGGAAATTTTCGCATAACAAAAGATAAAAAAAAACTGAAAAATAAAAATTTATTTTTGGGTCTTATATGTATGTATGTATTTATATTGAAGCTGTACTTCTTGGATTCTGTAAATTATATGTAGCTAAAAAAATATGCCTTTTTAACACAAACTCAATTGTGGCCAATAATTCTCTAATAAAATGAAAACTGGTATTAAATGGAAAAGAGATACTAGGTACACCAAATTTATGGACAAATACGGAGTTCACTTGGATTGTGTACTATTCAGTGTTGTTAGCAATGAAATACAGCTCTAAAAAATGTGGCCAAGCACAATGTATACAATTTAGTGCTGGTTAAATTCACATTAGTAGAAAAGTGATATACCTTGCGCGTTGTACTTTCGGTTCCACAAATTTCCAATAGTATGAAAGCCAATTTTTTTGATTCAAATTAACAATAATATTTTTGCTGAGAACAAACTGACAAGGTGATCATATTCAAGACAATGTGACCATATAAATCCTTTAAATGAGACGGCTAAATAATGGTTAGTACAGGCGGGCTACTCTGTATTGCAATGCGAAAGCTAAATGTTTTGCGTTTGCTCGTTGCTTACGCATTACAGAGCGGGCTACTACCAGACAAATGCAAAAAGTAAACTATCAAAATACAGAGTAACCCCCCAGTTCTTTATAGAAAAAAGCTTTAGCTGAAATAAATAATTTAATTATAAAGAAAGTCTACTTACACCAACTATCTACAATACCCCAAAAGTTTGGATATAAATACACATTATATAGGGGAAAATTTATATTACCAAAATTATAAACAAAATGACAAATTTTTTATGTAAATTATAGCCCTTACACGAGAAGTGATGGGGGTAGCTATAATAACACATTTTTTTAAATAAAACTTATTAATTTTAAATTGCCATGTTTGACTTAAACAGAAAAAAAACTCATTTGTTTACAAATTTTATTCAATACTTTTTTTATTATTGTTATTGTTCTCATAAAAATTTTTATTTCTCCCACATTTTTACTTTTAGTGATTCATCATTGAGATTTTGTGAAAGAAAATAAGAAAAAAAAAAACCAACATATAAGACAGAGAGCAGAATTTAAATGAGAAAAAATTGTAAATACGAGTATGTATCAGATAACAAGAGAAAAAATCTAAATAAATTAAATTAAAAAATACCGAAAAAAATATAAACGAAGTGAACATAAAGGAAAATAAGATAAAAATAAATAAATAAATACAGCAAAAAAGTTAATAACAGCCATTAATTAAGTGTAATTTCTCAAATAAAGTGAAACAAAAAAAAAAAAAAAAAAAATAATAGGTACCTACTAAACATACAAAAAAATAAAAAAGAAAGTGAAGAATTTTACTGTGTATTAAGTTCAAATAAAAAAAGAGTAAATAAAAATTTAAATAAATAATAAATTAAAAATCAAATTACACCTCGATATTTGATCTCAACGTGCCCCAAAACGTGTGTATAGGATTAGTAATTTGGATAAAAAAGAAGCAATAATTCAAGGTAAGCGTATATAAAAAAATACAATTTTATTTTTGTTTTAATTAATAGCAAAATTTAAAATTTTTTATAAAAAAAGTCTACTTTTTATTGCTCTCAAACAATTTACCAATTTTGCCTAATTCTTATTGGCTTAAAATGCACTTAGTAAGAGACTGTCGAGCACAGCTAAAACGAAACGAAACCGTTAACAAAATATTTTTCATTGAATAGCTTTTTAATCTTGAGTGACCTCAATTTATATTTTATATGAAGCAAAATATCGATATAATTATTTAAAAAAAGAAAATTTGCTTCACGTAAAACTTAAAGATGTCGAAAGCGGACCTTATTACCTTCAGTTTGAGGTATGTCTCGTCCCCGCACCTTTTCTGTTGTGAACACTGAACAAAGTTTCCATTCCAAGAAGCACTACTCTATACTATACTGCATGAAAATTAAAAAAAAAAGCGTAATGAGTTACGTTTTTGCAAAATTTAACTTCACTCACTTCTCAGAAAAGTGGTAAAAAATAGATGTAGCATCGCCATTTATAAACCGATTTGGCTAAATTTTAATAGCAGTTGAAAGACAAAAACAACTGACATATTGGTATACTAAATTTTTCTCTACGTCGCTTAGGGACTTCAGAAAGTTGAATTCAACAAGTACACAGACAGACATTGCTTAATCGACTACGTCATTTAAAGAGATCCAGAATATAGGATATATATTGAAGGGTATTGAAATGCACAGATAATCAGCTAAAATATTCGAATCAACTATTTAGGACTCGGGGCCCATAAAAGTGAACAACAACTTCTAACGTATTTACCTTTGTATTTGCTGGAAGGCCGAAAAGGGCAGTCAAAGAGACTCATCAACCTCGAGCACATTAGAGCAGAGGTTGTTTTGAACCTTAGCAGAAACGACATTAAACTCTACGTTGAACTACTTAGGGGCTACAGTAGACTTAATTACCGCATGAGTAAAATAGGTGTGGTACAGAACGATTCCTGTCGTTTCTGTCGAGATGGACAGGAAATGTCGGAGTATGTTCTCTGCGAATGCCAAGCGGTGGCAAGGTGCAGAGCAAGCTGCCTAGGTAGTGGGGCATTGGTCCCAAAGGATTTAGTCACGATCAATCCTACAGCAATTACGAGATTCGTAAGGAGTTTCGGATTGTAGTTGGGAGCTGGGCTGCGCAATAGATATTTAAAGGTTTCAAAATTTCGATACGAGTTGCTCGATATCGAATGTGGTAATTTTGCCACAATAACGAACCGAATAGAGCACAATAATAAGACAACTTGCAACGAAATAATAGGCTTTAAAGCTATTAAAGCGTTTATAAAAGTCTTTTTTATGGAGTAAATTCTTGATTGACACTTTAAAGAAGTACAATTGAAATATTTTTATATGAAATAAATTACGCTCTTGTTGATTAAATTATAGTTTAGTTAGCTAACTAAACACTGTACAATTTTTTAATATTTAAAATAATATTGTAAGGATTTTTTCTCTATAGTGAGCAAAATATTAAAAATGGTTGAAAACAATAGAACAATAAACTTTTAATTTAGTTGTGGAATATATTTTTAACAATGATTTTTTTTTATAAACTAAATATAACCTTCTAATAATGAATTCATTTAAAATTTTGTTGGACAATAAAATTTTATAAAATAGTTTACTTGTTTCTATTAACGTATAATTTTGCCAGTTTTTAATTGTTGCTCTTGAAAATTATGAAAGAGTTTTACATAATTAAAATAAAAGTGAAAATTCTATAGTTCGGTTGTTGTTCAGTAGTTTTTAATTTTTATTTTTTTGTTTGATTTAAATTTATAATAAATTAAATTAACTTTTAATTATATATTTTTACATTTTACTTTAGAAAGGGTGCTTGTTTTTACACTACTAGGGTAAGCACTCATAATTTCGGCATGTTTGTTTTTAAAACTCAAATAAATAGGAATAATAGAAAGTTTTTAATGGATAAAAAACCATTTTTGGTTAAATAATATACTAACCTCTCTATTTAAAATAAGTTCATACTACTGAAATGAGTAATTTATTCATAATTTGCCTTTATCCAATGTTTCCTCTGCACCAACTGCTTGTTTTCTTAGGAAAATTTTAGTGGCAAGACCAATTTTGAAAGGGTTGGTAAAGCTATTATTTGAAACAATTTCCATATTATAAAGGTTTCTATGGAAAGAAAAGAGTTGAAATATTGTCCTTGATAAGTAAAAATTAACAAAAAAAATAATTATTTTTTACCTTTTAATGATGTCGTTCTTAGGCACAAAAATTTTTTTTATCATTGGCTCTAGTCATCATTAGTTGCCGACTATTCGTAAGCTGTATTTTACCAGTAGTCAGCAGAACGTTTTATTAAGTAGAGGTAGGGTTCCTTCGGCAAAGTTTTTTATTTTGATACCTAGAATACGATTTTCCTTGATTTGAGCGATTTTTTTGCCTCCATACAAATCGACCCGCCCTAGTGTACAATAATAAGGTGATAACAAACAAAATTTTTAAATACAAAATTTGAAAAATATTTCAAATTATGTGTTTATAGGCTGTTCAGACATACACGTTAATTGAGCAATTAAGCATTTTACGCAATTATCGCCTTAATTGAGCTCAATTTACCATACAAATTTCCATTCAATAATTGCGCAATTAAAAATTGATTGCACGTTAATGAAGTCAAAATCAAAATGCAACTCTTTCTTGAGCCATTAAATATCATCTCAAAAGTGAGCAAAGTTGATATTTTCAGTACTAAAAAAAGAAAACGTAAATAAATTTAAAAATAAATGTCATAAAAAAGAAATGGCAGCCGAAGTAACCGGTAAATAAATTTTATAAAATTGTTATTGAAAATAATTTTTAAATAACTAATTTCTTTTAATCAATAGCTTGCCTTCAAAACATTTTTTTTTTAAATTTGACTTTCTTTTCGTTTTATATTTTATAAATACTCAAACATATTTTCAAAAAAAAACCGTCAATATTTTCAGTTGTCAAATGCTTAATTGCGTAAACTTAATTGAATATGTGTGAACACCCAAATCAGTCACACAATTTAAAACTTAATTGACTTCATTAACTTTTATGTCTGAACAGAGTATTATTTACAAAAAAATAATATAAAAATTCTACAATTAATAATAATAAAAGTAATATGTTAAAAATGTATGTGTTGAATGAATTATGTATAAAATAATTTTGTTAATATGCTCAAATAAATATATAAAATTATATATTTGTACATGGGCACACTTATTTGTATATAAATAATATGTGCATATTCACAAAAATATTCGTATTTAACAAAATACGTCTATATGTGTCTATAATTTAGAGCTATATTTTTTGTATCTGACTTAAAATTAGTTCTGTGTTGTAGGTGTATTAATTATTTGTGACATACCTCATGTGTACCTTCATTTATAATTTTTTATGTATGTAAATAAAAAAATTTGAAATATTTTTGGAATTTTGTATTTAAAAATTTTGTTTGTTATGCCTTATCATTCTACCCCCTAATTTAATTTTGTCAAAAATAATTTTTTTTTTTTTAAAGATGTATTTTTAATAATTTGACTAATTTATAATTATATCATGAAGAAGCTACGCAAGTTGGAGCGAAATGTCGATTTAAAAATAAATATATAATATAAGACCTAAAGCTTAATAAAATAGCCATATTATTAAGAGCGGACTTTTTTTCATAAGAATTATATTTTTTTTTAACAGTTTGTGAAGTTTATAAAAAATTTGTGAAAAGTTCGTGAAAAGTTTGAGAAAAGTTCGTGAATAATTCGCGAAAAGTTCGTGAATAGTTCGTAAAAAGTTCTTGAAAAGTTCTTGAAAAGTTCGTAAAAAGTTTGCGAAAAGTTCGTGAAAAGTTTGCGAAAAGTTAGTGAATAGTTGGTGAAAAGTTCGTGAATAGTTGGCGAAAAGTTCGTGAAAAGTTAGTGAATAGTTCGTAAAAAGTTGTATATTAGATTTTCGATGTTTATCGTCCACATCCATCGTTATCATCTCACGACAGCGAACACTATTCACAGTAACTGCCTGACCGGCCTCATTTTGAAAAAAATACGGCCCGATGATGCCGCCAGCCCATAAACCGCACCAAATAGTCACTCTTTGTGGGTGCATTGGTTTTTCGACAATCAACCTTAGATTATCATTCTCCCAAATGCGGCAATTCTGCTTATTGACGAATCCACTGAGGTGAAAATGTGCTCAGTGTGTTCAGTGATGACTGAAGATGATTTTCTTCGAAAATTGATTTTCGTTTTCATAATAAGCCTGAATAACTTTAACGATTGTATATCTTTAAATGGTTCAAATTGAGTTAGTCTGAAATTGAGAAATGTCAAATGAAATGCAGAAAAAAACTTGACGTTTAAGTGTGGTTCACATTCAACATCGCCCTTAAAATTTAAGCACCCTTTATAATACTTTTCCTAAAATTTTGGTAGCCTACACGCCGAAAGAAACTCTGCTTACTGAATTTAAAAACTCTAGCTTAAATTTTTTCCTTAGTAAAGTTCAGATTTTGGTTCTAAAAGGAATCTTCTGGTTCTATTTGCTGGCCTCAGGCCGCTACATTTTTCTTTCAATGTTTACATATTTTCTGTAGTACGCAGTTGTGCTTAGCTGTTATAATATCTCCCATCACTCCCCTAAAACATATGAATAACATAATTTAAAGTAATATTTGTTAATCGCATTTCCATTCCCATGCGAACAAAAATGCAAAATCGATAAAGTACTAAATTATTAAATCCAGACTTTTTCTTAAGAATTGTTTAAAACATAACAAATTATTAAATCCAGACTTTTTCTTAAGAATTGTTTTCTTGCATTTCCGTTCCCATATGAATAAACGAAAATGCAATAAAATAAATAAACGCAATTACGCAAAATTAATAAACAACTACAAACCTAATAATTTATTTTCTTAAGAATTGTTTTATTAAAAATTATTTAAATCATAACAAATTATTAAAACCAGACTTTTTCTTAAGAATTGTTTTCTTGCATTTCCGTTCCCATATGAATAAACGAAAATGCAATAAAATAAATAAATGCAATTACGAAAAATTAATAAACAACTACACACCTAATAATTTATTTTCTTAAGAATTGTTTTATTAAAAATTATTTAAATTATAACAAATTATTAAACCCAGACTTCTTCTTAAGAATTGTTTTCTTGCATTTCCGTTCTCATTTAAATTAACGAAAATGCAATAAAATAAATAAAAATACAATTCAATAAAATATATTTGTAATTAGTATATAAGAACTAAAAGATGAAAAATAAAGTTAGTTATATTTTGATCAACTCACTAAAACAATCGTGTTTTTTTTAAACAGTTCATAACCTGAACTTAAAATTGGCGCAGTCGGTAGGATACCGCAAGTCCTACCCAACGTAAACAAATATAAAGTTTCAAAAAGTGAAAAACAATATTTAAAGGATAAGGAAAACAAAAGATTTCTTCATCTACGCGGTAGAACTCGAAATTTCAATTTCTAGTGCGGTATCTGTGCACAAACCTGTGAACAAATCCAAGTTTGTATTCATCCTGCGAAAGATCGTAGATGATACAAATCCTTTGGTAAAAACTCCAAATTTTTTTTTTGGAAAATAAAAATAAAAATATCGTTAATTAAAAAAGTGAAAATTTTTATGAATATTCTGTCTCACTAAAATAAAAATCCTTAATAAAAAAAAAAGGAAAATTTTTATAAATAAGAACCTTTGGAAAATAAAAAAAGTGAAAATTTTTATAAATATTCTGTCTCACTAAAATAAAAATCCTTAATTCAAAAAAGGAAAATTTTTATAAATAAGAACCTTTGGAAAATAAAAAAGTGGAAATTTTTATAAATAAAAACTTTTGGAAAATAACAATATCCTTAATTCAAAAGTTTTATGTCTCACTAAGGACCTTTGAAAATTTTTAATTCAACAAATGAAAGAACATCTGGATAATAAAAGTAGCAATATCCAACAAGTACATTTTTTTTTCTTCACCAAAATTAAACCATCAAGTGACAACACTCTTCAAAGAGAAACTCAAAAATTTTTTCACATCCAAAGAACAACTAAAGATAGAACCAGAACTCAAAGGAATCAGAAGTCCTCGATGCCAGTCTACACCAAATTAACATTAAGAGTAAGATTTATTTTTAGTCTATAAAAAAAAAAAAAAAAAAAAAAAAAAAAAAGGAAAATTTTTTTTTTATATAAAATTCCTGTATAAAAAGGAATATATATACATACATATATGCAATTTCAAACCTAATATCTTGCAAGTGCTAAATGAATATAAGGCAGAAATTTAAAATAGAATTAGAAATAGAGAGAATTATTTTGTATACTCCAAAAGAAGAGGATATTGAAATCCTGGAGAGATACTCTCGTCAAATAACATTAATAAAAAAAATTGCAAAAAAGAAATATTTAGTTAAGAAAAGAAATTTAAAACATATTAGGGTATAGAGAACCAATAGGAAAAACAACAATTACAAAAATGGTAGACCAGGTAGTAGAGCATGTTAACAGACTAACAATAGACCCATTGAAATACCTGAACAGTTTACCAGAGTTTAATGGGGACCATAGGGACCTACAAATCTTCACTACACTCATAGATAGGATACACCCACATCTGCGCACGTTTGACGAACTATCACAATTACTATTTTCGGACATAATCAAGTCAAAACTTAAAGGAAAAGCCAGGCAGACTATCGAAATAAACTGCCACGCCGTCTCCTGGCCAGAGATAAAGAATATTTTGCAAAACAACTTTGGGGATAGGCGATCCTGTGAGGAGCTTTTTGATGAGCTACGAAGTGTAACATTTAAAACAAATACGGTGGAATTTTATGAAGATATAAAAAGTAAACTACATAGGCTAAATAATAAATTAAAAGTCATATTAGGGGAAGATGAAGCCACCAGACAAAGTGCAATCAATAATATGCACACCGCATTGAACATTTTCAAAAGCAAGCTGCCCGAGCCCATGAAATCAATATTATTTTGCAGAAACCCAACAGATTTAGAAAAGGCCATGGACATTCTGTTCCAAGCCGGGTATGCTTATTCGACGGACAATAATAAGTTACACCAAAGAAATAACTCGCAACCAAACAAACGAAGACATTTCCAGAACCAACCCATGAACAACACACAATTCAGACATAACCAACAACAACCTTTGAATAACCAACAACCTTTTAATGACCAGCGAACAAATTTTCCTCGAACGTTTCAGGGACAATACAGACACCCTCAACAACCACATCGAAATCTACATAATCAAAACCCATCGAACCCACCTTTCATTCCGAACAGGCAAAACTTCAGACACCCACCGGAACCTATGGACATAAGCAAAATGGAAGTATCAGAAAATTTTCGGGCTCCAGCCTCAGGGGCAAATTACCATCTATAACAATTAAGACTAAGTTAGGACACATACGATTAATTATAGATACAGGAGCAACAAATTCAATTTTAAATCCTGGGATTTGTCATCCCAAAAGAATTCACTTAACAAACCCTCTATTGATAAAAACATTACAACACCAACTTTGTGTTAATAAAAAGGCTATAATACCCACTTTTGAAGAATTAGGAGCAATAGGCACACTTGAATTTTTCATAATAAAATTCCACGACTTTTATGATGGCTTAATAGGCAATGATATCCTAAGACCATTAAATGCTAACATAGATTATAAGACTAGGAGTATAACTTTTGGCAACAGAACATTGCCAATGATTTTTGAAGATGGTAAAGTCAACGACGACGTAATGTGTTTTGAAAAGAATAACGAAAAAATCATAGCAGGAGAAATTTTTAGAATGGAAGACAGAAGAGAAATAATCAACTTACCTGAGAACGATCATTTGACTACGCAGAAGGTAGACTACGATGGTTCTAGTACTATTGAAGGTGGAAATAGTAAACCACTGACAGAACAAATTCGAACGGAGCACCTGAATGTTGAAGAAAAGGGACAACTTTTTAAATTAATAAGGAAATACCCAAACATTTTTTATCGGGACGGTACTGAACTAACGTTCACATCCGCTATAAAACATGAGATCAGAACTCACGACAACATACCCATACATACCAAATCATATCGCTATCCCTACATACATAAGAACGAAGTAGAGGCACAAATACAGGAAATGCTCGACAACAAAATTATCAGACACAGTAACTCTCCCTATTCCGCACCCATTTGGATCGTGGCGAAGAAGGCCGACGCAAGTGGGAGAGTCAAATGGAGGCTCGTCGTCGACTATCGGAAACTCAACGAAGTTACCATAGATGACAAGTACCCAATTCCTAACATCGATGAAATCCTTGATAAGCTGGGAAGATGCCAGTATTTCACCACTTTGGATTTGGCCAAAGGATTCCATCAGATCGAAGTTAGGGAACAAGATATTCATAAGACCGCCTTCACCGTGGAAGGAGGACACTATGAATTCATTAGAATGCCGTTCGGGTTGAAAACAGCCCCAGCGACATTCCAAAGACTGATGAATAATGTTCTTAAAGATTACATTAACAAGATTTGCTTAGTTTATTTAGATGATATAATCATCTTTTCCACCTCCCTACAGGAACACATTAATTCAATTAACTTAATTTTTCAACGCTTACAAGAAGCTAATCTTAAAATACAGTTAGATAAATCGGAGTTTTTTAAACGGGAGACTGAATTTCTCGGACACATAGTGACACCTCTTGGAATAAAAGCTAACCCTAAAAAGATAGATTGCGTCAAAAATTTCCCAATGCCTAAAACTCCCAAACAAATAAAACAGTTTCTTGGACTAACAGGATACTATAGGAAATTTATAAAAGATTATTCCATGATAGCTAAGCCCATGACCAAATACTTGAAGAAGGACACTAAAATGAACACTGATGACCCAGAATACATAGACAGTTTCAATACACTTAGAACATTACTAACTCACGACCCAATTCTGGCCTATCCAAACTTCTCGAAAGAATTCACACTTACGACGGACGCCAGCAATTTTGCACTAGGGGCAATACTTTCTCAAGATAACCACCCCATTTGCTACGCGAGTCGTACTCTTAACGATCATGAGTGCAATTACAGCACTATCGAAAAGGAACTTCTAGCCATCATCTGGGCTACCAAATATTTCCGCCCATACCTCTTTGGAAGACAGTTTAAAATAGAAACAGACCACAAACCTCTCACATGGCTATTTTCAATTAAGGAGCCAAACTCCATATTAGTAAGATGGAGGCTTAAACTTTCTGAGTTCGATTATAAAATCGTTTATAAAAGAGGGATAAAAAACAGTAACGCCGATGCATTATCAAGAATAGAACCCGAATCTGCTAACGTCAATGCTTTGGAATCAGAGGTGCTTAAGATAAACGAAACGGAATCCCCTATCAACATGTTTAAGAACCAAATCATCATTAAGAAAATTTCTTCAGGTGCAGCCAGGATAAAGAATGAGAACGTCTTTAAGAATAATAGAAAAGTAATAGGAATTAAGAAACTCGACAGGGAAACTTCAATCTCTCTTTTGAAAAATCATTTCAACCCAAACCAACTGAATGCAATTTATATAGAGAGTGAATTTTTTAACACCCTGGAGAACGTATATTTGGAACTTTTTTCAAATAATGATAAATTTAGGATAATAAGATGCACTAAGTTGCTTAGAGACATCAAAGACGAAGAGGAACTGACGGATACTATAGAAAAGGAACATTTAAGTAAGAATCACCGAGGAATAGAGGCTGTCTACGGGGAACTAAAAAACAAAATATACAACCCCTACCTAAAATTAAGAATAACACAATTCATTAACAATTGTGAAGTATGCACCACTGAAAAGTATGATAGAAGACCACCTAAAATACCATTTAGAGTCAGTGAAACTCCACTCAAACCTCGAGAAATAGCTCATATAGACGTATTCTATTCTTTGAAAAAGGAACTTTTTATGACAATAATAGATAAGTTTACAAAACATGCAGTCGCATACAAGATAAGCAGTAGAACTTGGACAGAATTTAGGACTAAACTACTACAGTACATAAATACATTTGGTAAGATAGGAAAAATAGTTGTAGACAACGAGCTAGGGTTTAAGGCCATTCCAATGCGCGAATTCCTCAATGAAGAAAATATTAATATACACTTTACCTCAAGTAGTAACCACACTTCCAATGCGGATATAGAACGTCTACACAACACTATAAATGAGCATATAAGGCTTTTAAGGCACGATGAAAAGAATAAAGAACAAACAACAGAGGAGAAAATTCTGCGGATAATAGGATACTACAACAATACAATTCATAGTACAACGAAGATCAGACCCATTGATTTCCTTAATGGAAAAATTAATGAGGAGAAATATACAGAGATTCATGACTTGATGACTAAGAAAAAAGAAGAATACATAGGCAAATTGAATAAAGATAGGACAGATCTGACAATAGAAGATGGTTCAAATTATATCAAAGAGATTAGAGGGGGTAAAAACCATAGGAAATACAGGAAGATAGATAGTAAGAAAATCGATGACGACCACGTCGAGAACGTTAAGACAGGGCACAAGTATTATAAAACCCATATCAGACGAAGTAAGAAATTTCAAGATAGGGATAACCCTAGAATAAAAGTTAAATAGTAATATTTTCCTGAGTATACAGATATATAATATACAACATTTCCAGATGACACTTTGGATTTTTCTGACGACTATTTTTATAGTTACCTACGGACAATACCTCGACATCCAAGACCTATCTGACAATCATGGTTATATACCAATTAAGATAAGAGACGTAGAAATCATCGATAAATACATTAGGATAATTCACGCCATCAATACTACGCAATATATGGAAACAGCCAGTTTATTACAGGATAATATCCATAAACTTTCGGATACTTACACAAACATCACTCCACTACTGGAAAGCGTGAATAAGAACATGGAAATATGTAAGACAAAGATAAATAACTTGACACCTAGATTCAGACAAAGAAGAGGATTGGTGAACGCAATAGGCAAAGGACTAAAATTTATGGTAGGCACAATGGACAGTGACGACGAAAAACAAATTTTCGACAAAATTATAAACCTCGAAAAAAATAACAGAGACACAATGACAACGTTAAACGAAGTCTCATATTTAAGCACTTCTATGTCAAACAGGATATCAAATATTACGAACCACATAAATAGCCAGCAGAAAATAATACAGACCTATGTAAACAGATTCAAGACAGAGACGCAGAATAGAATTCTCAACTTAGAAGACGAAACCCTATTTTTACAGAACGTTTTCCGCATTAATAACGACATTAACCTACTAATGGACCATGTAAACGAAATTGGACACGTTATTTTTAATTCAAAATTAGGGATAATTCCTTCAGATATACTAACAGAGGAAGAATTTAATTTTATAGGAAATATAGAATCTTATCTTCAGACAAAAGTATCTCTAGCATATAAAGAAAACTTCATAGTATTGACATTGAATGTTCCAAGATTTTTGAACAAATCATTTTCAGAAGTAGTATTTGAACCAATTCCTGATAATAGAAATAGAACCTTATTACTGAACAGTAGCACTGTACTTATTCAAAAGAACGAAGTATATAAATCAAACACATTGGAATATAAAAACTTGGAAAACATAAATGATAATTGTCTAACGAGTATTGTCAAAAATCTTGAACCTAAATGTAACATGAAATTAACAAAAGACTCAGAAGAAAGGGAAATTTACCCTGGTTTACTTATATTCAAACACTATCAAGATAAAATTGAAACTAACTGTAAACATCCATATAAACTAGAAAACTTTAAAACTTATTTAATTAAATTTGAAAACTGTGTTGTTAAAACAAAACTAAAGACTTATGAAAATTTTAAAGTAAATATAAGAGAAATATTTATCTTGGAAAAATTTATATTAAAAATAAATAAAGACAATGTTGAACTTACTGACTTAGATATTAAGGATATACATTTTAATGAAACCATAAAAATTGTTAATAATAAATTTTTAAAAAGCACTTTGATAAATACCGGTGGTAGCATAGGGATTTCTATTATTTTAATTATTATCTTTATCATAATCTATGTAAAAACACTTAAAACAAGAACCCTTATTGTTTCCTCGGCGGAGCCTCAGACTAACGGTGGGGGTGTTATAATATCTCCCATCACTCCCCTAAAACATATGAATAACATAATTTAAAGTAATATTTGTTAATCGCATTTCCATTCCCATGCGAACAAAAATGCAAAATCGATAAAGTACTAAATTATTAAATCCAGACTTTTTCTTAAGAATTGTTTAAAACATAACAAATTATTAAATCCAGACTTTTTCTTAAGAATTGTTTTCTTGCATTTCCGTTCCCATATGAATAAACGAAAATGCAATAAAATAAATAAACGCAATTACGCAAAATTAATAAACAACTACAAACCTAATAATTTATTTTCTTAAGAATTGTTTTATTAAAAATTATTTAAATCATAACAAATTATTAAAACCAGACTTTTTCTTAAGAATTGTTTTCTTGCATTTCCGTTCCCATATGAATAAACGAAAATGCAATAAAATAAATAAATGCAATTACGAAAAATTAATAAACAACTACACACCTAATAATTTATTTTCTTAAGAATTGTTTTATTAAAAATTATTTAAATTATAACAAATTATTAAACCCAGACTTCTTCTTAAGAATTGTTTTCTTGCATTTCCGTTCTCATTTAAATTAACGAAAATGCAATAAAATAAATAAAAATACAATTCAATAAAATATATTTGTAATTAGTATATAAGAACTAAAAGATGAAAAATAAAGTTAGTTATATTTTGATCAACTCACTAAAACAATCGTGTTTTTTTTAAACAGTTCATAACCTGAACTTAAAATTCTTAGCCTTATCATTTAAATGCACACTTTTAATTTATTTTTTTCTTTAAATTTGAGTTTTCAATTTAATTCAATTGTGTGAAATTCAGGAAATATGCTTGTACCACTGAGTAACACTTTACAGCATACAATTTCAGCTTGATTTTATACAAATCAAAAGATACATACATACATATGCTTGTGTGTTTGTGTATACTTACACATAACATAATCACCATTCATTATTCAATTTGCAAAACAAATGTTAATCATTTGTTGTGTTAATCTTGTATTCGTCTTCGCTTCTTTTCCTTTATTCCTTTCGTAGTACATTTTATGAAAAAATCCAATTGATGACGAAGTTTTCGTTTAAAAGTTTTTAAATAAATTTTTCTTTTATGCTAAAATCAATAAAAAAATTATTTTAGTAGCAGTAATATTTCTTACATAAACAGCATTATGCACAGTGGTGTGAAAAATAATAAGGACATGTAATGCAAATTAGTTTAAGATTCAATAATAATTACAAAAACACATTATTTTCTTATTTAAATGTATCAATTTATTGCTTAACAAGTAAAAATCTAAATTCTTTTACATTTTTGTCAATTTGGCAATATTACTTTAACTTATTTGCAATTAAAGTATCGCTTAGTTACTTTCACATGTGAAAAATAATAAAGACACTTGAAAATATACAACAAAGAAAAAGAGTAAGTTGAAATATGTAAAGCAAAAGTTTAGTTAAGTAAACTTAAATGTTAAAAGTTGGACTAATATTTTGTCCATGGCCCTTTGTCATTCGAATTTGCTTGGTCAAGCTTCGCCAAATTGAAACTGGTATTTCTCAACATGTTTCCTGCACAAGTGGCCAAAGCTCATTGTGTTTACATGGATACCCACACTTTAATGAAGATTTAACGATATTGAAAAAATTCTCTGAGAAATTTAGAGCCTGTGATTGTCTCGGCCACTCCAAAACTTTAATCTTCTGGTTCTTATACCACTTTTTCTTATGTTTGCCTGTATTTATAAGGGCATTACTCTTATGATATCCCCGTAGCAGTGCCATATTTCCTTTGGAATATGGTAACACATTATTCCTGAAAATATCAACATAGTCTGTTGCTCTCATTATATTCTGTGTGTCGTTTTAAAAATCGAACAACATTATATGACAACGATGCTACTCTAGTACTGTCTCTAACCTTTTACTTCACAATTTTCAACTTTCTCTTCTTTTTTGTATATTTTCCAAAATTTTCACTTCACAACATTTTAAAAATAATCCAAAGTAAATTATAAATATTTGGGTGTTATAATACAACCTCTCTTTTAAAATGATATATATCCCATCTCATAAGCTTCTGTGGTTCGTCAGAGAGCTGCTAAAATCCCTCAGAACAACAGCACTAGGGTATATGGAAATTGGTATTCTGCAAAATGTAAACGCTAGAATTTTGACGTTTTTAAATCGCAAACTTACACTAAATTTTGCTGAAACTAGAAGTCAAAAAAAAAAAAGTAAAATATTAAACAATTCAAGTTAATTGAGTTTTATTTTTATTAAAAAAAAAAGTTAAAAAAAATTATAATTTTTCAATCAAAAATACTACTTTAGAAAATTCAATTGGGTATTCCCAACAAACAGCTGATTTATAAGAGTATATTCCTTAAAAAAATGCTAGCTTAAGCGGTTGCAGACTATTGTATTTAGTATTAACACATGACAAAAATTCGTGTATTAAGTAAAAATATAATAGTGTGAAAACAAAATGTTGAATGTGGTATTTTTGGCAGTATTATGGTTTTTGTCATTTTTAGAATTTTTTCTAAGCTATCACACTGCTCATTTTATCAGGGTTGATTTTGTACAAGCAACCAAAGAAAAAAAAAAAAAAAAAAAACTGGAAATCAGCTGTGAAATTATTTGCCGCGTTTTGTATTTTATTTGAAGTGTGATGGTATGAAAACAGAAAATATTTTCCTTTAGATTTTTTGACAGTCTATTTGATTTCGGTCTTACTCGATCTAATGAAAATGTTGATACTCTGTATTATAATATGAAACTCGCTTTACATAAATTTAACATTTTCAAAACCGAATGCGTTTTGCAAACACTCGCTTGTCAGAACATGGGTGTAAAGTAATAACGAATTTTCCAGCCCTGATTTAAAAAACGATGCCTGTATGTGAGTATGTATGCATATATTTATGTGTATACAGAGCACTAGCAGTCTATGGCAACAAGCGAGAAAAATTATAAGAAATTTATTGAAAATAAAATAAAATCAGCATATTTATGTCTGTAAGTCTGTAACTGTGTACGTATAATCAATCAATGTCAATGTTTAATATTAATAGACCAAAAACTCTGTTCTATAGTTTAAATATGTTAAAATGAAATGATACTTAAAAAAACACACATTTTAGGGATTTTAATCTCGTTGGCGATTGAAAAAAATCTAAAAAAATGTTAAGTGATTTAAAAGCTTATGGAGGATCCATTGGGAGAGAAACAAAAAGACGCACAGGGGGGGGGGGGGGAATTACATGTAAATGGGAAATTTATAAACGAATCTTGCGGGTATTTGTTGTTGTAGATGTCACTAAACTAATCTACATGCACAACAACAACCGATTAGAACAAATAATTTTTAATAATATTAGGTTGTATTATTGATTCTGCGTTGAAAAGAAAATTAAACGGCAGGAAATATTGCTCGAGATGCAAATTGCTATTATTCATTTGTGAAGAATTACTTTGTTATTTTGAATTATGTCATTTAATTGTGAGTAGTAGGTTTGTAAATATATTGTGAATGAATTGTGTTATTATGTCAGCCTTATTGAATTTTTAACACAAAAATACATTTTAATGGGCTGTTTTTATAACACAAGCGATCAACTTGTCTGGAAATTTTATATGAAAAGTACTCAAAATATTGAGCGTTTTTCGTAAAAAATTTTTACACAAGTTGATCGCTTGTGCTATAAAAACAGCCCATAAATAAACAAAGTGAAACTGCATTTTTGATAAATAAACTGAAAATCTTATCGAGTTATTTATGCGAAATTTATTAAATTTTTTTTTTCAAAATTTTGATCTTTCTGTTTGCATTTAGTTAAAAAAATGATGGAATCAATAATATGGCAATACTGCTATGGTAAAGTTGTTAACGAAATTACAGAAATTTACCACCCAAGCGACATCTTTTGCTTGGAAGGGAATGAATAACTAGACGTATTGTTTAATTAATTTCTTCAAGCGACAAATAATAAATTAGTTTCTTTAGTTCAATAGTAGAAAAAAAAAGCTGATGTAAATACAGTGCGAGCTCGATTTGCGGAACCAGCGAGTATTGCAACACCCCGATTTTCGCAACAAGCAAACTTTCTTTCATTACAGTCTTTATTTTATTATTATTATTATTATTTTTATTATTTATTATTAAAGTCTATGGATACAAAATCCTTACAGACAGTTTATAACTGCAACTATTTTCAAAAAGGAATCTCAATAACACAATTTTATACCCTTTACTGTAAGTAAGAAGGGGTATATATAACTTTGTGATTCCGTTTGTAATTTCTACACTGTACATGGATTTCTGGATTCTTATAAATAGCAGAGTCGATTTAGCGATGTCTGTCTGTCTATGTAGTCGTTGAAATCAACTTTCTGAAATGCCTAAAAGACCTACTGAAAAGTATAGAATACCAACCTGTCAGTTGTTGCTGTTAAATTATTGCTATTAAAATTCTGCCAGATCGGTTTATAAATGGCGCAGCTATAACTCAAAAACCTCTATTTTTAACTAGTTTTTGAGTAAGTTTTTTGCGTATTTTGTCTAAATAACGAAACGGACAAACAAATGTGGTTGGTATGCAGTCATCCACAAATGGCCAAGGAGTATCATAAACATATAACCAAAATTTTAGATTTTCATTCATTTCTGCTTTGTTTTTTTTACGTATTTTGTTTAAATTAAAAAAATTACTACACAATTTTTGTATACATCACATTAATAGTAGCTGGATCGGTCAATAAATGGCGAAGCTATTAATCAAAAATAGCGACTACGTGCATTTTTTGGCCATTTTTGGTGGGTTTTTTTGCATAATTTGTCTAAAATACAAGACGGACAAAAAACGTAAAACCCAGTTTTATATGAAATAACAATCATATTGTCTGTGCAAAAAATCAAAAAGATAGGTTTACAAATGGACCAGAAAATTAAAAAATACAACCGAAAAATTTCAGATTTTCATTAAGTTTTGCTTTGTGTTTTTTGTGTGTTTTGTTTAAACTACAAAACTGTCAGAAAATGTATTAAAAGTTTTAGCAGAAATATCATTCTTAATGTCCGCGCAAAAAAGGAAAGAAAACGGTTAGCAAATGGCTGAGAAATATCAAAAATACATACAACCGCCATTTCACATTTTCAATAATTTTTGTTTTGCCTTTGCTTTGTTTTTTTTTTATGGAAATTTTTAAGCTGTCATGTGTGCAATGCTTTATACACACTGAGATATTTGGAAATTTCTAAAATTTGTTAAAAATAGTTCAAAGTAACTTCTGAGTATTTAAGCGGTAGATTACAAATCTAAACGACTTCCTTTTTAAAATGATGTATGTCCCATTTGGCAATTTTCTATGGTTCCACAAAAATTCAATTGAATCGGTCCAGCCGCTTAGGAAGAGTACAATGTCAAACACACGTACAGTCGAATTTTATATATTAAGATGGCATTCTATTGCTTAATGCTTACTGCTCGGTTGTAATTTTTATGATTTATATAAGGAATACTGTTATTGTTGGGCTCTTCATATAAAGTTCATTAAAACAAACCATTAGTAATGCTTAAAGTCATCAATTCTAAGCTTATTCTCTCTCATGCAGTCAAGTCAACAAGAGCGATGTTGTTCAAATCTTTCTTTTGCCAAAATATTTGTGCTAATAAAGAAAATCACTTAAGAAAAAATTTCCTTGTTGTTCCAATGAACTCAATAACTTAATTAGTGTGGTTCAGACATGGTGGTGACAATTTTTAAGGCTATTATATTTAGCTGTAGTCCTTTAAAATAACTTAATAACACATAATAGATTTTCCATAGTTATACTGCGATTGGTTAGTTAACTTGCAACGTTCATTAAAAGAATTTCATTATCTTGATACACTTTTTTTCTTCGGCTAGCAAAAGTTGCATACAAATTAAAACGTACAAAATTTTCTTTTAAAATTGCCAACACGTATTTTTCATACTTCCAAACTATAGAGCAATTATTTTAGTTTTTTTTTCTTCCTTTTCTTGCCGTTTATTCATTCAGTTGTTTACAATTGTGAAAAATATGACAGTAAATTATCAGCAGTAACTTTTTTTCATTTTACTGTTTACAACACTTTGTGAATGCCTAAATTATAATTAAAAGTCATGATAAGCAATTGAAAATTTGTTTTTCTTATTTACAAACGTCATTATATTCGAAGCAAATATTTAATATTCAAATAAGGAGAAAAAAGTTATAATCACTGATTGCAATATTCAACTTTTATTTGAAATAAGTAAAATTTTTCATTAAAAAAATGAAAATTCGATAACAAAGAACGAACTCAATTTACTTCTTAAATTGAACGTAACGTAATAAAAGCAAAAAAAAAATCAACTACTTATCGGTTAAATATAAATAAATAACTAATGAGGGACCTTTTTACGGCTGTCGACAATATTAATTTCCCAGTAAACAAAAATTTAAAGGTTTGAAATAAAAGATATATAGCCAAATTCATAAAATATAGACTTTTTAAGCACATTGGGTCATAATCATAGTCATTAAAAAGTAGACTTTTATTAAAAACTGACTTTTGTTATTAAGAATTTTAAAATTTTGAAATCGTTTTTAAAAAGATACTGACTTCAGTCAAAAAATTCAATTTGTTTCTTATTATTTGGCAAGGGGTCCGTCCAACTAATATGATTTTATTAAAATATTTCTAACTCACTAGGAAGCTTTTACTGTAGTACTTTTGTAAAATTCAAATGAATTTTTTGCTATGGAAAATTTGTTTAATAAAATATTTTTTTTTTTATCAAAATATTAATCTTTATTTTTGCTTAATTCCAGAAATTGTGTTGGTTTGTAAATTTATGCTTTTACTCATGATATTCTCATGAGTTATTTATTCAGTACAATAAATACTGAAGGGAATAGCATACGTATATGGACAATTTCATCAGACGCTACTCTGATTCATCAGTAGATTACTCCTAACGCTTCTTGCAAACATTAGAACATTTATATTGTAAAAGCAATTGACTAAATAAGAATTATTAATCAATAGTTACAAAAAGATTCAAATATTAATAAAAAAAAACTCAGTAAGAATTGAACTGAGTAAAAGAATAAATTTCCCAAACAACATTTTAATATTGAAAACTATATACTCTATTTTTATTCTTCTCTTCTCTTTTACATTCGAATGAATAACTCATGAGAATATCATGAGTAAAAGAATAAATTTACAAACCAACACAATTTCTGGAATTAAGCACAAAAAAAGATTAATATTTTGTTAAAATTTTAAATTCCAAATAGAAATTATTACATATAAAAATATTTTTTTATAAAAATGACTCTTGTTATTTTATAAATTTGATTCAGTTTCTAAAAAAAGTATTTTAAAAGCATTTTTAACAATAAAATTTTCTTTTTAAATCAGTTCGAAGGCAATCAATTAAAAAAAAAACTTTTAAAAAGTTATGTTGGAATAACTTTAAGTCTAATATTAACGCTTAGAAGAAAATATGTTAAAAGAGAAATTTTTTTTCTTCGTAGTTTTGGAAAAAGTACTTTTTTGGTGCCTTAATGATTTTTCACTCTGCTTACTAGAGTTTCAGTCTCACTTTACCATTTTATTTACAATCATACTAAATTTCTATTATTCATTTCTAATGTTTATGTTTATTGCACGGTGATATAAAGTAATTTAAAGCCTTCCAAAAAAATTCTGATGTCAATTGGCCATCAGATCATGCAATTCAACGCCGTGCAATTTTTTCTTGGGGTTTTATGAAATCCCTGGCTTACCCAATAAACAAAAACAATTTCTGAGCTTTAATTCGATGGACTTTTCTTATTACATACTTAACCGGAACATGTCTTCTTTACACTACAAAAAAAAAAAAAACCCAACTCTCTAAAAGAATCGTTTTTTTATTTAAAAAAAAGTGATAAAAATACAAGATTATGCCATCACGAACCTAAAATTGAAATTTTCTGCTCATGTAACACAAATGACGTCACGCAATATGTTTCTATTGGCTAATAATTTACTGATAAATAAGAAAAAGAGAGAGCGAAATATATTATTTTTTTTAAAAGTACATCATCTATTCTTGACTATGTATGTATGTATTTGACCATTTGTTTGCTGTGATAAAACTTATGAGAAAGGTTTTTCCGTGTCTCATTTGTTAGTTTTTTTTTTTTATCATAATGAATTTAGAGTGTGTTTTTTCTAAAACTAAAATAAAATAAAATAAACCAACAACTAAAGTTTCCAGTGAATTTGATAAGATAGCGAATATTGACAATTATTTATAGGTTACGGCTATCTAAGGGATGCCAGACTTCAAACAGTTTAATAATTAAATTTTTCAATTCCCAATTTCGGGATTTTCCAGCATATGATACAACACATTTTTATTTCCAATAATAAAAAGTCTTCAATGTGGAAGAAAACAAAAAAAATCACTTTTTTGATTAAAAACAAATTAAATTAATTTTTAATAGTAATAAAAAACAAAAAAAAAATCCCTCACCTTTATTACTTATGAAGTCGTCGTTGAGTTGAAAAATCGACAAATTTCTTTCCATATTTTTTTAGAGCGACTCCTAGAACATTTTTGAAACTTAAAAATGAAAATAGAGAACAAAATTAAAATAACAAATGTAAAACAATATGAAAAACTAATTGCTGAACAAGAAAACTAACAGAGTTTACCAAGATGGTTTTATAGAAGAGCAAAGCTCAGCAATTTTAAAACCGATTAAAAAAAATCACTACAAAATTAAATTCGAGTTGTTTACTAATAAGAACTGTTAATGGCTGGCACAAAGTAAATTTCAAAAATATTAGTTAAAAGCATGTATATGATGATATATTGGAAGTCTTCATGAACTGGTATTTTTTATACCCTCTGCTTTGCAGCCTAAGATTTATTTTGATATTCTTCGTCATGAGAATTTTTTTTCCTACATAAAAACCTGTTTTATTTTAAATTTAATACAAAATTAAGTGAGTAAATATAAATACGAAGATTACGGGATGGGGTACATATCATTTTAAAGAGGAGGTTGTCTAGATTTGTAATCTACCTCCCAAATACTCGGAAGTTATTTGGACTATTTTTAATAATTTTGTGCATATACCCCAGTGTTGTTGCTTTCAGCGATTTTAGTGACTTCCGGACGAACCATAGAAGATTGCTAGATGGGACATATATCATTCTAATGGGGAGGTCGTCTAGATATGTAATCTACTGCCCAAATACCCAGAAGTTGCTTTGGAGTTTTTTTTTTAATTTTTCGAAATTTGCCGAGATACCATTCCCGATTTTGCCCATGAAAATTACAAAATCACAAAAGAATTTAATCTGGAAGTGTTTTCTGAAAACTTCGTAGTTTTTATTTTATGACTAAAAACGGAAACTGCCAAAATCCTTGAGAACAAGAGTACTGGGGTTTATGGAAATTTCAAAAAAGCTTTAAAAATAGCCCAAAGTAAATTTTGAGTATTTGGGTAGTTAATTGCAAGTCCAGACGACTTTCCCTTTAAAATGATTTGTGTTCCATCCCGTAATCTTTTTGACAAGCTAACGTATTTATGCATATTTTTACCCATGTCGCCAGTGGTGACTATGTTATACAAAAAATTACAAATATAGTGGCTATATTCGTTATAGTTCCTTTCTTCAAAAATTTCTAAGAAAAATTAAACCATCTAAAATATTGTCCGACAGTCTAGTTCTTATTTTGTTGCCTATTTATGCAACTGATGAAAATCGTCCGGAATCGGGATTTGCTAATCCTGAAATATCCTGGGATCGCTATTTCGTAATTTTCCCTCCTTGAATACCTACATACATACATACATACATAAAAAATTAACAAACATTTACTTTGTTTTTGTCGAAAACTCTTTCTTATCATTTTCCGTTTGACATTAAGGTATACAAAATGAAATTATGACACGACTATCGTTTAACAACAACATCATCGTCGGTAACAACAAGCAGAAACTCTCACAACAGACACAGCCACATAAAAAGACACACAACAATCAGAAACAATGAGAACAAATACCACAATGTCTATTTACAAGCAAACACTCCATCATAAACACCAAGAACATGAAAGTTTCAAAGTTGTGTGTATGTACATACGTATGCCGTATACCTTCAATACGAGTGCTGTACTATAATTATAATAAAATAGATACTCCTCTCAGGTTACAAATTCTCCCTGAGTCTAGCATTCATTAGTAATTTGTCCGCCATGTTAGACGGTTACAGGTAGTGATGACCTAAGTAGAGAAAACGGGTCCAAATTAGACCATTACAGTGACACAATGTGTGCTCTGTAGAGGTCATTTTGACTTCCTCATATTTGCCAAGTGTTTCAGTACTCTGCAATGTGCAATCATGAATGCGAATTCCTGACCAGTTAAGGCCAAGTAATTCATTATTATTATTATTATTACTAAAAGCTATAATAGCACCACGACCTTTAAAGATCTATTGTGCAGCCCAGCTCCCAACTACAAACCGAGACTCCTTACGAATCTCGTAACTAGATCCTTTGGGACCAATGACCCACTACCTAAGGCAGCTGGTCACTCGCAGAGAACATGTCCCGACGTTTCTTGTCCTTCTTGACAGAAACGACGGGAATCGTTATGAACCACAGCTATCCTACTCATGTGATAATTAAGTCTACAGTGGCCCGTGAGTACCTCAATGTAGAGATTTTTATATCATTTCTGCTGAGGCAGAAAGATTTGTTTCAATGATTATCTTCCATGTTCACTAAAAGTCTTATGTTAATTAAGTTCTCAGTTTTGTACACAAACTATACGTCTTTTTTAGAACCGTATACATACGAGTAGACCTTAAAGTCAACGTTGTCGAGATTTTTCATATAATTTTTGTTTATAAATTTAACTTTAAAGTCTACGTCAATTTTTTTTTGGATAAAAGCAAAAGTCATTTTGATTAAAGATGACATAAAATATTACAATCGATTAGAACTATAACAAAATATAAAAATGTTGTGCTAGCGAGTTGTACAGCTGGCGAAAAAATCAAAACTTGCCGAACAACCAAAGTATGTTCATACTTCATACAGTAAACACGCAAATTTTTCAAACCCCTAAAACCTTGTAAAGTGCGCACCTGCCTGCTTATTTTAAATTTGTGTTATATTCTACTCAATTCGAATTCATACAATGAGATATCAAGAAAGCAGCTGTGCGCTTCAAGTTTTTTCTTGACTTGTCAAAATTTTTACATTTATATGGTCGGAGTCAAGAAAATTAAAAAAAAACAGAGATGCTTCATGATTTTACCTTGTCTGATTTTGCCTTGATAATTTTATTGCCAGCCTCGTACTTGTATGTGATTTTGATCTTTCCCTTTATTTATTTTTCTTATAAAATTTGTATTGATTTTTATATTATCGCTGTTCCACAAAATTTCCTATCGAACATACTTAAACTCCAACTCTCAGAAATAAAGGAACTCAATGTGAGAAAACAAATCACAAACAACCAACTTTATTGATGCAACAGACATACACACACACTGATTGAATTGAATTAAATTAAAAAAAAAATATTGTCGTCATGATTTTTATAGGGGCACAAAACAAATCACGATATTTTGAATTGGAAAATTTTTAAGACTTCGTGAGCAATAAAACAAAAGTGATGAAGAGACATTTTTTTAGTTTACAATCCCACATAGTAAATACACCAACAGACACACCTTGTAGTTTACTAAATTATTAATCGTTACTTGGTAAAGAAAATAAAAGCATGAGTCAGAAATAAACTATGAGGTCTACTATTTACAAAGTGCTTGTTGAAGTTACTCCATAAATGATTTTGTGCAGTTTTAGGAAATTAATCATTTCAACTTATTTATTAAAAATCAATAACTTTAAAATTCCAAGTTCTAAACTGTTTTTCTTTACATTTTCGACGCCTAATATTTTTACTAGGAAAAAAACAAAAATTTTTAATTTCAGATTTACTTATTTAGTTAAATATTTGAGCTGAAAGCCTAAGATGCCATTGCTCCCCCCTTTTTTCCTCTTACCTTATAATTTATAATTGTAATTTAAGAGAATAAATAAATAAATAAATAAATAGTTAAATATTACAAGCCGTTGTCAAGTAATATTGATATATGTCGTGTTTGGAGTGTTGGACTAAACAGGGTTACAATGGTTTTGGTATTGCCAAAACTTAAACAGATTTTTACCCTGATTTAAACGATATAACTACTTTTTTTTATTGCTCCTGAGCAATGTAAAAAATCGTTAAGAGAAAAAATATAATTTTTATTGATTTTAGTAGTACTTTTGAATTTTTAGTACTAAGACCAGGACCACACACGGCAAGTTTATTTGGGCAATTCTTCCTTAATTCTCTTTTCAAATTGTCGGTTTATCCACACACAAATTTTTTGTTTCGGTAGTTTTAGCATTTTTATTCAGTCATTCATTCAGCCTTCAAGCTTCCTCCTCTTCGTTTTTTATATCTTTACTAGCTGACCCGGAAAACGTCGTTTTGCCTTCAAATTTTATTTATATTGAAAAATAATTAATAAGAGAAGAATAATATAAGTTGAGCTTTGCCAACCATATAAAGGGTGTTTTTTATAGACGTATAGAACTTTAAATTGCAATAAAACAACGATGGATAATTCGATTGACATGAATTTTATTTATCCGAAAGATAATCTTGTGGCATTATATTTTAAATATGATTTCTGGCATATGACCGCAACGGCTGGCTCGGATGTAGTCCAATCTGAATGTCCAATTTTCGATGACTTTTTCCAACATTTGTGGCCGTATATCGGCAATATCACTTCGAATGTTGTCTGCCAAATGGTCATGCGTTTGTGGCTTATCCGCATAGACCAATGACTTTACATAGCCCCACAGAAAGTAGTCTAGCGGTGTTAAATTACAAGATCTTGGAGGCCAATTCACAGGTCCAAAACATGGAATTAGGCGGTCACAAAACGTGTCTTTCAATAAATCGATTGTGGCACGAGCTGTGTGACATGTTACGAAGTCTTGTTGGAACCACAGCTCCTGGACATCATGGTTGTTCAATTCAGGAATGAAAAAGTTAGTAATCATGGCTCTATACCGATTGCCATTGACTGTAACCATCATCGTTTTTGAAGAAGTACGGACCAATGATTCCACCAGCCCATAAAGCGCACCAAACAGTCAGTTTTTCTGGATGTAACGGTGTTTCGACATACACTTGAGGATTAGCTTCACTCCAAATGCGGCAGTTTTGTTGGCATTCAACCAGAAGTGTGCTTCATCGCTAAACAAAATTCGCTTATGAAAATCGGGAAGAACGGCAATCTCGTTTTGTACCCATTTGCAAGCGTTGTTCAGGCGTGAGTCTATTCATGATGATTTGCCAAACCAAACTGAGAATAAATCACTTGATAGCTGTTAAATCGGTCGCCATCTTGAACAGTAATGCCAACTTAAAGTTCTATACGCCAATAAAAAATACCCTTTATACGAAAAAATTAAAAAATGGGCGTGGTAATGGGCGTTGTATATTTCAATATTATTAAATATCAACTGCAGCGCCGTCTGCCGGGCGGTTTTGTGATGCTAAACCTTTCAAGTCCTACACAGAAATTCAATTAAATCAGTCCAGCTGTTTAGGAGGAGTACAATATCAAATACACGCAAACTCGAATTTTATATATAAAGATAAAAGATACGAAGAGAGAACAAAAGGGAATTGCCGAGTACTAGCAAGTTTATTTCCCTTTCCATTCTTCTTTTCTCTTTCTCCAACTAAAATTGCTGTGTATGTTCCTGGTCTAACAAACGCAGAACTGTGAGATTGGGCTTAAACTATCTAGAGCAAACTAGAAAATCTTAATTGGGATAATATTAACGAATCTAAAACTATGAAACTGAAATCAAATGGCCTTTAACTAAATAAGAAATCATAAGAGGGGCAATAAGGTACTCCTCTTATGAAGTAGTGGGTAAAATGCTAGTTATGTGATCTCAAAGAACATTTAAATTCTCATTACCTTTACCTAATTATATTAATTCGCTACATTTTTTTTTTACTTTTCAAATTTTTATTCGTATTTGAAATTGAAATTTATATTTACTTTTTATTTATTTTGATTTAAATCTATATTTAACTACGTAATGTCGCATTAAGTTATATTTTGAAAAAGTTAGTTAAAAAAAAAGAAAAAAAAATAACCAAAAAACAAATAGAAATTATTTTTATACCGACACCGCCTTCATTTTACATGTATGTAGTTCCGCATGACACGTGACTTGACTAAAAGTCTTAATCCTAAATACCTATTTGCCTAAATTAATTTAATTTATTAAGCTTTGTTTTCTTCTGCTTTGTGGAATAAACTTCTATGTGCTCTTACCATGAACATGTAATTGTTTAAGCCAACATTTTAATTTACCATTCCATATAAACAGTGAATGCCACTGAAAGCATCTGCTATTTTTAAATTATATTACAAACAGTCATATCCTGATACACACTACTAACTACAGCTGTTTTCACTCAAAATGACAAAAGGTCATTTGAACCCCTAGATAAACAAATGTGAAAAATAAACCAATTTTTTTTTAAAACACAATTTCATAGACCAGATAAAAAACCATATCACATGTAAATAGATTTATTGATAAAACTCACAACATAAATAAAGTAAAAACAGGCAAAAGAGAAATAAATAAATAAATAAAGGAAATTGTTTTATTGTCTAGAATTGTGCAACTGAGCAATGTTAAGCATTAAACTGTTACTATACCTGAATTTGAAATGGTTTTCAGCAAAACAGGCGCTGCCATTTTAAATAAAGAATTTCAATTTGACAAAGGAAAAATAAATAGAATTAAAATATATTAAAAAAAAAGAAGCAAAAAACAGACATAAAAAATATATTGAATGTGTGTGTGTATAGATGAATGAATAAAAATGGTTTCGGGCACATTAATAAAGAAAAACAATCGGCAAAAGGTCATCAAATACAATTTTCGAATATCTGTGTTGGTTTCTATGAGATGTGGTCGACGGATGGTCATGTGGCAACAAAGAATTCGAGCTAAAAATAACAGAAACAAAGACAAACCTACATACATACTATATGCATGCATATGTATGCATGTATGTATGTAAATGATAGTTATTTTTCATGTTTTTATGATGTTGCAAATAAAAAAAGAAAAATTATAGAAATTTTTGTGCAAATCAAATTGTAATTCATACATAAACACTTGTTACAAAATGCATGTTATTGCTTGCATATTCTATAAGCAGTGATTCAATATCAATAACATCAAAGCTTTTTAAACAAATATAATTTGGACTGTATTTATGTACTTTAAATAATAACAATATTATTTTACATAAAAAATATTTTAAACAAATTTCAAGCATTTTTCAGATGTTAAGAGAAGAAATAAGTTAATACCTCAAACTCAATGTTTTATTATTTAAAGGTAAATATAACTATTTTATGTGTGTGAAGATAAATACGTCTAATTAAAAACGTTTTTTTTTTTAAATATCGCATGTGATAATTTTTTTCCATACATGTTCTTCACATATGTTTATAGAGAGAAGCTATTCTGGCCAAACTCTAATGGAAAACAACCACAATGGATAGGCCAATCATCCTGGGAATATAAATAGTTTCAACCAATTGTATTTGTGAAATTTTTTAGAAAACATTTAGAAAACATACAAAAATAGCGTAAATGTTTCCAAACCCTTCTATCTTAACATATATCATTTTAAAGGGAAGGCTGTCTAAATTTGTAATCTACTGCCAAAATACTCAAAAATTACTTTGAATTATTTATTTTTTTTTTTTTTTTTTTTTGGAAATTTCCATATACCTCAGTGCTGTTGCTTTGTGTGATTTTAGCAACTTTCGGACGAACCATTAAAGATTACGGGATAAGACACATATCATTTTAAAAGGGAGGCTGTTAAGATTAGTAATCTACTGCTCTAACACAGAGAAATTACTTTGGATTATTTTAAATTTTATTTTTCAAATTCCCTTATATCCCAGTACTCTTGCTCTGAAAGATTTTAACCATTCCCAATTTTGTCGAGGTACCATTTCCGATTTTCGAAAAGGGAATTTAATTTGTAGGTTCTAAACATTTTGGAAAAGTTTTAATATTTTCGGAAAAATTTGTAGTTTTTATTTTATGATGCAAAACGGAAATTACCAAAATCCCTTTAGAACAAAAATACCAGGCTATGAGCAAATTAAAAAAATTTTTTTAAAATAATCCAAATAAATTTCTGAGCATTTGGACAGTAAATTACAATATTAAAAAACCTTTTCTTTAAAATGATATGTGTGCCATTAGGTCCCATCTTTTAAGATAGAAAAGTTTGGCTACAGTAGCTTTCATCCCTACAAAACCACATTTACGCTAATTTTGTACTAAATGAAATTTTCAACGTTTTCTAAAAAATGTCACAAATACAATTAGAAGAACCTGTATTTTTCCATTAGGTTTCAGTCCTTGAGATAGAAGCGTTTCGCCAGAATGGCTTTATCTATCTATAAACCCCTTTAAATTCAGTACATATGTACGTGAAGTATATGTATTGATTTTTTTTATCGCATGCGATATTTAAACAAAACATATTTAAGGAGATGTATTTACCTTCATACACAACTATTTTATTTAAATTTTAATTCTCGAGCTCCATGTCTTTTATATTTATAAAAAAGTTAAATATTTATTTATTTTGTTTTCGCTCTATTTCGCTATTCGTCATATAGCCTCTTCAGAAATTTTTTTATATGTATGTATTTATAACAACAATGTTTTTATAAACATAAAAATGTCCAAATTTTGCTTTTACTTTGTCCATTTTTTTGTAAATCGAAAAACACCATTTTCCATATTTTTATTATTTCGCAGTTAATTTTATCAAAATAAAACGAGCAAATTCTTAAATCACATGCGAAAACTTATTTAAAACAAATTAATGCACTGATTTTGCACTATGCGTTCAACTTATCATAAAAAAAAAAAAAACAGTAATAATTTTTGTTTTGTTTTTGCTAACGGCATAATTAAAAGAGCAAGCAATTGTGAGAGAGCAAGTACTGCAAGCAATATTATTAGCACATGTTGATGATTGAAAACAAAACAAAAGCAGTGAGTTGATTCATATAAGAAAGAAGCGAATTAACTCTTGTACAACTCTGGTATGTACATACATACATACATGTATATTATTTAGCCAGAAAATAGTTCTTTAACTAATAAACATTGAAGATCTATTAAAGTTTCAAGAGAAACATTAAACGTTAAAAAAAATTATAAATAATTTTTTATGCGGTTAACAAACACAAAAAAAAAATACATTTGTTCAACTAAGGATAATAATAATAAATTATTATTTTATGGAATTACGGTTTTACGCAAAGTATACTTTAAAAAAAATTCAACCACTCGTTCCACAAAAAATTTTTGTTGATAGAATATTTTTTTATAAGTAATTTGAGTTTCTTTTTTGGTATTGAAAAAATTTTGTGTGTGTATTGTACAATAATTTGGTTCTTTATAAGAGTACTTATGTAATAGAGCACTGCATAAGCACACTTGAAAGCCACACATTGCTACAAACATGTGTAGTGTTTTATATTTATTTAGTTTAGAGCTTGCACAAAAATGTAATTTATTTTCTTTTTAAAACTAAAATAAAACAATAGAAAAATTTGTTATTAACTTTAATTGACCTTTTTCTTTTTATATCCTAAAGCGAAATATCAATATAAAAATAAGTTTTTATAATACGACCTCAAGATTAATAAACTATTTTTTAAGGTAATTCCTAAGTCAAAAAATACCAATAAGGAACAAATGCAGCACCAGGTGACTTTAATGGAAGCCAATGTTGATATTTCGTGTAGATTTCAACAAGGAGACCCTTTTAAGATTTTGGAAAATTGTAGAAACTGAGCTAAAAAGATTAGAAATACAGCTACGGACTTGAATTATTTGACTTAGTTCTGTGTATACTAAAGGGCTGCACAAGCACACTTGAAATGACATACAAGCACTTTTTAATATAAAATTTTACACAGGTTTGTAGTGATATGTGGCTTTCAAGTATATATGTGTGTAAAACTTTAAAACTTTAAACAATGTTTTTGTTTTATTTTAAAAATAATTTGCAATATGCGACGTAATTTACACTGTGCGACAAAAAAAAAAAATACCTAGAAAGTGATAGTTTTTGGAATTTTCCAAAGACCGTCAAAATCTTTAGTTACAGTTTAAAAAAACCGGTTTTTCGTAACCTTATGCTTTTATAAATCAGTAACTTGAATATTCAGTAAGTTGAATATTCAGTAAGTTGAATATTTAACGCTTTTAAATTTCTCAACGGACTTGGAAAGAAAACATTAAGGCCCTTTGAATGGTTTATGTATTATTTAAGTAAACTTGAGAAATCTGCGCATATTTTACCATTAAATAAATTTTTTTAAGTTCTTCGCCATTTTTCAAGTTTGGAGAAGTTTTTACACAGTATTTTATAAAGAAACCGCACGCAAAGAAAAAATATGGTTGAGGCAACCATATTCTGGTGGAAACATAGTATGGTTAGATTTATGATTGCTTCTAACCATATATATTTTTAA
Organism: Thelaira solivaga; assembly: GCA_947397855.1. Lineage (NCBI taxonomy): Eukaryota > Metazoa > Arthropoda > Insecta > Diptera > Tachinidae > Thelaira > Thelaira solivaga. The sequence goes on from OX377612.1 coordinate 13,121,273, forward strand.
ATCAAAGATATTAAAAACAGCTTTCAACTGCAGATGTTGCGGTTCAACCCCCGGTCAAGGCAAGAAATTTTTTTTAATTTTTTTTAATACGTACATATTTTAATATGATTTAAAAAAAAAATTTATTTAAATTTTTTGTATAAATAAAGTTTTTTTTATTCCATTGATTTTTATTTCCTATCAATTTGTATTTATTTATTACATAATACATCGGGTTTAAATTAATTTTTTTAAATTTTAGTCGACTCTACTAGGGCTCGAACTTGCGAACACTTAGTTAAGAAGCATTAACTCGCCACTCAACCACTTCAGCCACAAAGCTCAGTTGAGTTTAAACGATCAAGTTTTTGTTTTATACTCACTTTATTTATATGGTTGCGAAAGAGACAAAATAGAAAATAATTTACATTCAACCATATTTTTATCATTATTATGTTTGCTATGAACATATTTATGATTTCAAGTAAAATTTTATTAAACATAATATGATAATTATATGGTTGGTCTAAGACACTAAACATAATATGGTTAAAAATAACTAGAAACATGTTTATCGTGATCAGAATAATGTTTAGATCCTTCAATTAATAATAATATTTTTGTGAAAAGCACACTATGTTTGAGGTGACCATATTCAACCATCTTTTTTCTTTGCGTGCGTACAATTTTTGAATTTATTTTCAAAATATGTTTATCAGTAAAACCAGCTTTTTTTTATAAACTTTTTTTCCCGAAATACAATTTTTGGGCATTTCACTCAAAAATGTTTGCTTGGCCATTTTTTTTTGTGTGGACAAAAATATTCTGAAATCATTTTTATTTTATTTTTGCAACTATTTCTTGGTGAAAATGCTCGCCTTGTTTATTTGCTGAAATGGCCCAGGTTGTCTGGGAAGAAGTCTAAATGTGAATGCAGCCCATTCCCTCATATGAACGCTTAAAATACTTTTTTCTGCCTATTTCCTGCGACTCACGAGATGACCATACATTGCCATTCACAAAGATATTATGGACGTTTTTTTTCGCGGTTGTAAAGTGAAATAAGACTGCTCCACAGCTAACGAAATTGTATGAAAAATAACTAGATATTTTTAACATAACAATGTTTTAGGGCCGAACCATATAATCCAACTGCACTTTATCGGAGTAGCTCCTAAACTATTCTATATAACTACTCCAGTGACCACCCTCCAGGAGATTATTGATGCCAACAGATTTATCAGTAATAAAACTTTATCAACCCCATATGGCCTGTCCATGTTGCTCCTGATTTATACCAAACGTAATGCAGTAGACGTAAGAATAGTGCTAAAACTACTTGTTGCATGAAAAAAGGTTCACGTAGACCATTTTTTTGTAATGATGTATTAAATATGCGGCTAAGAAATTTGAGAGTGCTACATCACAAATACGTACAGTTATGTATGAATTTATAATTTTGTATACACGAATGCACAAGCTAGCAGCATAGCGAACATAAATTTAAAATGTTTTGTGTTTCTAATATTTGAAAGATGAAATATAGAAAATTTATTCTGATAAAAGGTGTTGTTTTTGCTGCATATTTAAATCCTGGAATGAATGAACTTTTCGAAATTTTTATGAAAGGGAATAACAAAACGCCACCATTCATGCAAAAACAATAAAAGCAATAATAACCGCAGCAGTAACTAACTATTCTTTAAAACGTATAAAAAGTAGATCTAGATAAATCATGTTTCTGAAACACATACACACAGCAACTTCCCTTCATTAACCAACCGACAACATTAAAAAAAAGAGATGTACTAAATGGAAATGGAAAAATCGAGTTCAAATACAGTTTATTACAAAACTCTAGTATTTAAAATTGCCGTTTTATGTGTGAGTGACTTTAACAATCATTCATACAAACATCATACACACAAGCAAATAACTAGAATACGTGTATGGGGTGTCTAACATAAAATCAGATGCACACATGTGACTAGACAGGAATATTACGAATGTCTCTTTATATTATTTACTAGAAATTTACGAGGATAGTTTCTGATATGCCAAATAAAATTTACACTCAAGTTCAATGCAACTTTATTGAACATGCATGTTAGACCCTAGTGCGTTTGCGTAGTGTATGCATCTGTTTTTCTTGATCGATCACTTAATTGAAGAAACTCAAAACCATTTTGATATTTGTTACTTAAATTGTTTATGTTGCTTTTAAGTTGTAGTGAATTGTAGGGTTTGTGGGCCCCATAAGTAATTAATAAAAATACAAGTTTACAAATTCAAGTCAATTTTTTTTATCAGAACAATTGAAAACTATTTTTGAGCGCTGATTTTAAATTTATACTTCGAGATATACCGAAATAAAGGAAAATCCCAAATTTCACAACAAAATTGCCTTTAAGTCGTACATACAATATGTTTAAATTTGGTCAGTAGTTTTAAAAATATCGTAAAATATGTGACGAAAAAATAAGAAATCTTTAATTTAAAAAAAAAAAAAAAAATTTTTTTTCTAATCAAAACAAAAAAACAAATTTAAAGACCAAATAAACTTTTTATGAAAACCAAAGTTACTTATCTTTTCTTTGAGCAAAGTTATAAGCAATCAAAATGGTAGCGGGAGTTACAATAATAAAATTTTTGAAAATATAAATTTTAGTAAATTGAAAATTTTGCAGCCAGGCCCCGTATTTCAACACAAAAGAAAGCGAACAATACTAATTGTATACAGGCAGAAACGAACTTCGGTTGTGAGAACTACCAATCAAAAATTCAGTTGTGATAATGAACGTTTTAGATTTAGCAATCATAATTCGATAATACAGTCCAAAATTTAGTTCTCTTAAAAATTTTTATTGTTGTTCGATTATAACAACTGATTTTTTGTTTAGAAATAAATTTAGTTCTCATAAACGAAGTTGTTTTCTCAGTGTGGATTACATAAAAATGTAATATTTTTATTTTGAATTAGAATTAGAATTACTACAGCGGTTTAAGCGTGATGCCGTATAACTAACAGATATTTATATTTATTTTTATATAAACAGAGAATATTAAAAAAAAAATTAATTTTATAACAATAAGTGACTGATTTTGATATTTATTTTGGTATAGTCAAAAACAAACAAAAAAAAATGTTGAAAAGGCTCCCAATTTCATAGACTCGCATATAATTTCTTTTGATTGAGAATGTTAGTCAGCATTATTCCATTGACACAAAACGAGTTTACTTTCGGTTTTGGTAAATCGGTATTACAGTCCTCAATGTTGACAATTATTGATGACTCTAAACAAAATAAACTATCTGACTAAAATTTTCTATATGTGAGTTGAAGTTATCATGATAGTGTTACAGAATTCCAAATTATAATTGATTTGATGTAGATGACGATAAAAAGTCTTGTTGCTTTGAAATTAACAACGATATTGGCTACGGCTAATGGGTTGGATCACAAACCAGTTGTTTCTAGTTTAATGTAGAAACGAACAATTTTTTTCTACTGTCTGTTAAATTGATATCCTGTAAAATCAATACAGGATACTTTTGAAGTATGAGGTATGTGAAAATGATTTACATTTTGAATTACTGAACTACCCTCGTATGCTACAAGCAGCATCCAGCTGGATTAATATTTAAGTCTAGTTCTATATCCACAACATGTGACATTTAAATCTGATTCACCCAATCATACAGATGTACAATACACATAAAGAAATACAAACCGAAAGCAAAGCGATTAAAAAGTATGACCCATTTCCCATGTGTTGTATGTAAAGAGTGATTTTTTTGCTATTATCTTTTTGGCAACACTAGTTTTGACAGCTCACGCACGTTTTGTATCTTGTGTCACTGTCAAACATCTTCAGTTTGGTTTATAATTTAATCATGAATCGTCTTACAAACGAACAACGCTTGCAAATTATGGAATTTTATTACCAAAATGCGTGCTCTGTTAAGAAAGTTTGGTCTATAATTTAATCATGAATCGTCTTACAAACGAACAACGCTTGCAAATTATTGAATTTTATTACCAAAATGCGTGCTCTGTTAAGAAAGTTCATCGCGCGCTTCTTCCATTTTATGGTCAGTTTAATCGACCTACTGAGGCTTCTATTCGGGCTATTGTAACAAAATTTCGCACCAAATTTACATTGTTGGACATTAAACCACCAACACGCTTACGTAGAGTGCGAACTGAAGAAAATATCGCAGCCGTATCGGCCAGTGTTGGTGATGACCGTGAATTATCGATTCGGCGCCGTTCGCAGCAATTGGGCCTCTGTTACTCCACTACGTGGAAAATTTTGCGGAAGGATTTGGGTGTGAAGCCTTATAAGATACAACTGGTGCAAGAATTGAAGCCAAACGACCTACCACAACGCCAAATTTTTGGTGAATGGGCTCTTGAAAAGTTAGATGAAGATCCACTTTTTTATCGAAGAATTGTGTTCAGCGACGAGGCTCATTTCTGGTTGAATGGATACGTGAACAAGCAAAACTGCCGTATTTGGAGTGAAGAGCAGCCAGAAGCATTGCAAGAGCTACCAATGCATCCACAAAAAACAACCGTTTGGTGCGGATTATGGGCTGGCGGCATCATTGGGCCGTATTTCTTCAAAGATGATGCGAATCACAACGTTACTGTGAATGGTGAGCGCTACCGTGCGATGATAACAAACTTTTTTTTGCCCAAAATGGAAGAGCTTGACTTGCATGACATGTGGTTTCAACAAGACGGTGCCACATGCCACACAGCACGCGAAACAATGGACCAATTGAGAGGCGAGTTCGGTGAACAGTTTATTTCACGCTTGGGACCAGTCAATTGGCCGCCCAGATCGTGCGATTTAACGCCTCTAGACTATTTTTTGTGGGGCTATGTTAAGGCTAATGTCTATAGGGACAAGCCCGCTTCGATTGACGCACTGGAAGCCAACATTGCCAACATTATTCGTGAGATACCGGCCGAAATGTTGGAAAGAGTATGCCAAAATTGGACTAAGCGGATGGACCATTTGAGGCGCAGCCGCGGCCAACATTTGCATGAAATAATCTTCAAACATTAAATTATATCGACCCAACTATCGATCCAAATAAATATTTCATGCATTTTTCTGAATTTTATGTGTTTTTTTTTTTAAATTTCCGATAGTTCTTATAAAATCACCTTTTAGATTGTTAAAATTTCCTGTGAGCTGTTTCATTCTTATTTTGTTTTTTTGCATGGAGTAAAAAACATTTATTCCTTTTTTTTTATACAGTTTATTTGAATATTGGCTGTTTTAGGATATAATTAGTTTTCGCTTTTTCAGAAATTTTGACTTGTTAAAGTCACACTTTTTGGATTTTCGATTTTGTTAGCCGTTTTTGTTATTTCTCTGTTGGTATCCATAGTCACACTAAAGTTGATATTTTTTTAAAAACGACTTTAAATTCAAATAATTCTTATGAACAAAAGTCAGTTTGTAATAAAAGCCTACTTTTTGTGACTATGATTATGGCCCAATAATTTTAATTCAAATAAAAAAAAGTAAAACACATTTTATTTTTGGGAAATTTTGTATTTTTTCTTAAAATTGTGCTATTCATGAGAAAATTTAAGCATAAACTAAATGTAGAAATTTATCTCTATTGCGGAATCAATAATATGACAAACTGAAGAAGAACGGCGCAGCAATGGATTTGCTACCGCAATCACTGAACGGAATGAATAATTAGACCCATTAAGTGGAATACGACAACAAGATAATTTTTACTTAAGACGACTTAAACGATTTTTCCTTGTTAGCAAGAAGTGAGGCTACATTTATTTTCAATTTAAATGGAGAATGACTATACACTTATACGCACATGCACACATAAATACATTTGTCATATTTATTATTCACATTTCAATAACATTTAATACAAATTAATTCCAATTGCCAGAAGCAAGAAAAAGCTTAATAATAATCACAATTTGTGTTTGTAAATATGGACACAACACATTCATATATATTTACTCCTTACAAATACCTAAAATAATCCCTACACAAAGCTGCCTTAATTATTTCTCCATTTTATGACTGCAAAGACAGCCATTGTTTTACATCCTTTAGTAAATGTGGTTGATGTTTTGTTAAAATAAATCCTTACTACTTTGATTAAAAGCGGTTTATTGCTTTTATTTTTTGTGTAATTCTTTTCTCTGTCCCACTAAAAAAATTATAAATATCAGTTGGAAATTGTTAAGAAATGAAAGGCTTAACGTCAGTTAAGTAAAGACCATGAAAAATCATTCATATAATGGGATCGACAGACGTTTTCGTCTTAAATCATAAATCATTGTGGAATAAAAAATTACACACAAATTAAATTTTTGTTTATTTTTTTAATTAAAACCTTTGCAAAGAATAACTTCATATTTAAGCCACATTTGCTTTCATTAAAAAAACAAAAACTCAAAATAAAATGAAAATTATAAGAAGGTAAAATTATAAAGCTGATGATGGTATAACAACCAAAATAATAACAAATTTCTTGGATTTTCTGTTGAAATGTGTGTGAATTAATTAAATTAAATTAAGCCAAAAGATAGGAAGCCGCTTTTTCAGACGAAAATGAGTGAGTTTCTTTTCGCTTTCTTTTGAGATTGAAATAGAAAGCCCGGCAATTCAAAAAATCAAAGCAACTGCCTGGGATATATGTAAATTAAATTTTTTTTTAAATAGTCCAAAGTAACTTCTGAGTATTTGGGCGGTAGATTACAAATTTACACAAGCTCCCCTTTAAAATATTAAGTGTCCCATAATGTAATATTTAAGGTTTCTTATGAAATTTTAAAAAGCCCTCAGAGCATTAGGACTAGGGTATGAGGGAATTTCAAATATTATTTAAAAATAATATAAAGTAACTTCTGACTTACAAATCTAGACGACTGACTTCTCCTTTAAAATGTTATAATATATTTATGTCCCATCCCGTAATCTTTTATGGTTCATTCGGAATTGTAAAAAGCCCTTAGAGCAATAGGATTGGGGTATGAGGGAATTTCAAAAAAAATTTTAAAAATACTCCAAATTAATTTCTGAGTAATTAAGTAACAGGTTACAAGTTTAAAGAAACTCTCTTTTAAAACGGTGTGTATCTCATTCCGTAATCTTTTATGGTTTGTCCGGAAATTGTAAAAATCTTTCAGAGCAACAGTACTGGTGTATATTGAAATTTAAAAAAAATTTTAAAAATAGCCCAAAGTAACTTCTGACTATTTGGGTGGTAGATTATAAATTTAGATGACCTCCCCTTTAAAATGATATATCTCCCATCTCGCAATCTTCTATGGTCCGTTCGGGAGTTACTTTGGATTATTTTGAAATTTCCATATACCCCAGTGCTGTTGCTCTAAGTGATTTTAGCAACTTACCAACGAATCTATAAAGATTGTGGGACGGGACACATATCATTTTAAAGGGGAGACTGTCTGGATTTGTAATTTACTGCCCAAATACTCAGAAGCTACTTCGAACTATTTTTAAATTTTTTTTTGAAATTTCCAGTACTGTTGAACTCAAGGATTTTGGCAGTTTCCGTTTTGCATCATAAAATAAAAACTACGAAGTTTTTAGAATATGTTAAACCACTTCCAGAAAGTTTAGAGCCTACAGATTAAATTAATTTTTGATTTTGGTAATTTTCATGGGCAAAAGCGGGAATGGTACCTCGGCAAAGTGGAGAATGACTATTTTTAAAATTTCAACTAAAAATACAAATCTTAGTGAATTAACTTATGCTGTAAGAAAATAAATCGTTGATTTATTTAAATTTATTTTATGGCCAGAAAACAAGTAGTTCTGTTTTTTTTTTTTTTAACAAAAAGTAAAAAACGATTTTTTTCCAACAAACATTTTTTAAATGAAATTTTAATTGATTGTGATCCCTGGAAAAAATTAAATGACTAACAATTATTCGTTTACTGTATATATGTATGTATGTAAATGTAAGTGGTTTATCAAAACAAGAATATGTAATTGAAATGTTGAAAAAAAAAATAACAACAACAAATGACCACTTGTCCATTGTTTTGCCTTTATTTATTTCGACTTTTGATTATTTTATGTTTTAATTGCTTCCATATTCTATTAAGCAAATAAAATATGTATGGATGTATGTATGTATTTGTATTTTTATACAACTACACATGTTTCATGTTACATGTACATAACTGAAAGTTAAAACAAAATAAATTTTGTTTTTTTCTTGGCTTTTTTTTAACACAAAAATCATGTTATCAAATATGAAAACAATATTTGTAAATCATTTACAAATTCCATAAAATATTAAAATTTTTCCAAACAGTATTATATATCACAAGTATTTAGATAGTATTTCTGGTAGTAATGTTTTAAGTTGACCGCCTGATTGCAAGTCACTCACCTTTAAATTCTAACAGTTGAAATTCGAACAACAAACTAAAATTTTTTATGACTTTTTTTTTAAGGAAAAATAACAAAATTTATTTATTTCTAGTAATTAATGCCATTAGTTTTGTAAAGCATTCAATTTCTGTGGCAATACAGAAAAGCAGGAAAGCAATTTTAAGCTTTAAAGTTCATTTAGAACAATTTTCTGCTATTCTAATTAGATCAATCAATTAAGTTAGAAATAAATTCCAAATATATTATTATTAATAATTTATTTACAATAACAAAATTTAAGCGCTTTTTCCTAAATGTATATACGAGTAATGACACTTAGACGTTTGTTTGGAAAAATCGGTTAAGCAATCATCCCTATTATGTAAGTCGCTGGCGATTTTCAGTTGACTTTATTATCACTGTCGTATTATAGCGTCTCGTCGCTAAAATGGCATTATCTTTGCGAGTTGTCTTGCCGACGACTTATTATCGATAATTTAAAAGAAATAAGTGGCATCTTTATATACCATCCCTACAAATTTTATGATAGTTTTCTAATGTTCTATTAAATTTACCATAAAACATGTTTTTTTTAGAGAGAAAACTGAAATTCTTATGTCGCAGAATATCCAAAAAAGAAAAGTCTTAAGGAAAGGGTCGGATATTTTTAATTTGCAGGATTTTTTTTTATTTATTCATCTATTTCTATTTTGTCCCCTTCAAATTAGTCATCCTCAGATATAATACACTTGTGCCAGCGTTTTTTCCAATCCTGGAAGCAGTTCTGATATGCACTTTTTGTTATGCTCTTGAGCTCTCCCAGCGATTCGGTTTGTATCTCCTCAATCCTCTCAAAACGCCGTACTTTCATGGATATCTTCAATCTTGGGAACACGAAAAAGTCATAGGAGGCCAAATCTGGTGAATACGGTGGCTGACGCATGATTTCGGTGTTGTTTTTGGCCAACAAATTACGGAAAAGCGACGATTTTTTTTAATCAAAATTCAGCAATTTTGAAACAAACAAGATTCATGCCCAAAATTTACAAAAAAAATTGTATGGCATGAGCCAACCGATATGCCGACATCCTTAGCAACTTCTCTAAGGAATTCGACAATTCTCCATAACAGTTTTCTTCACTTCCTCAACATTTTCATCGGTTGGTGATGTGCTGGGCCGTCCAGGGCGAGCGTCGTCATTCACATCTTCTCGACCTTCTATGAAAAGCTTGTACAACTTGTAATAATTTTTTTGGCTTAAAGTAGACTCACCTCACCGTATGTCACTTTCTATAAAACCGTCTTGGTAAACTCTGCTTGCTTTCTTGTTCAGCAATTTGGTTTTCATATTGTTTTACATTTGTTGTTTTAGGGCCTGTTCAGCTAAATGCGTATAATTTTATTGAAAGCAAAAACAATACACGAAAATTTGTTTTTGTTTTCAATACAGTTATTCGAACGAATCTTTCGTTCGCATTTAGCCCTTAAATTTTTTCCATTTAAATTATTTTAATTTCTCTCTCTCTCTCTCTCTCTCTCTTTATTTATTTACAAATCTTAAGTAATATTTACATACAGGTCTGTTCTGAAAATCACATGATTTCAAATCACATGTGGTTTTGAAATCACACTTGTGATTTTGCGCTGTTCTGTAAATCACACTGCTTTTGTATTTTTCTGTGTGATTTTATCTATTTCAAAGCACAAAAAAACAGCTGATTCTTTTGTTTTGTTCACAAAAGAAAGCACAAGAGCAAATAAAAAATTATACAGCAAAAAAGGCGTCTGTATTTTTTTTTAATTTTTAAGTGTTTTTCTTTTATAAAACAACTAATTGTTCTTCAAAATTAACAAAGAACACATTAAATAATTTATTTTAACGTTCGTTCTATAATAGCCGCGAATATAACCAAATGATTTGAAAACGTAAGTGACTTAGCTGAACGTTTTGAAATCACAAAATTATGTTAACAGAACACCTTTTTTGTGCTTTCAAATCACATTGACAAAATGTGATTTTCAGAACATGCCTGATAGTCATGAGATTTTACTAAAAAGTATTACAACAATAGAAATCATAATAATTAAATAAGGAAACTTTTAATATCACAGGGGTAAGGAAAAGTATTAAGAAAAAACCTTAAAACTTTTCACTTTTATTTTTGTTATAATATTTTATGCCACAAAAAAATAAGATAGAAATTTGACAGTCGTAAGGCTCTCATCACATTTTTAGAGAATTTTTTAAACGTTTATACTTTTCATTGTATCAGGGCTGTATCTTTTGCAAAAAATAACAAAAGCTGCTTATAAAATCTAATGAAAATCTTAATACTTGTATTTTCTTTTTATTTAGTTTTTAAGTATTTTAAAACAAGAAATTAAATTTTATTTTAAATTCTTTGTGCTACAACTTAAACCGAATCAATTAATTTTACAAGTAAAAGAATTTTTTCTTAAAAAGAATTTGGTTTAACTCCAAATTATTTTCTCCATTTTATGTTCACTTTCATTTTCTTGTTCAACTTGTCTGTCTGTTTTTGCTGCAAGTACTTTAAGTCAAAATCCACTTAAAGTTGAAAAAAAAAATTAATTTTGTTTACTTAAGAAAATGTTAAAGAGGAAAAAAAAATAAATTTTATTTACTTTCTTGTTGTTGTTGAGGGAGGGAGTACGATTAAAGTAGAATTTCTAAGAGTAAGAGTATGTGGGTGGCAGCAACGACTTGTCAAGTCAGTACCAGTGAAATGTTATTTCATTTCATTGCATTCGTTTCGTTTTTCTTCATTTTGTTTTGATTGTGTGTTTGTCAAATGATTTCATTTCTTTTGCACACACTTTAAGTTGGGTGGCAAGATGCATGCAATACATTATTTTGCAGTCTAGACTTCAGACGCATAAAAACGAACACAAAACAGCAAAAACAAAATCATTTCATCCACAACTTAATTTTTTTTCTTATAAAGACGATATTCTTTGTGTGAATCAGGAAAAAAAGTGTAACTGACAAAGGAAGACAATTCGTTTCAATTGCTTTATCTTCTAATGCACATAAGCAACATTCTTTCTTTGTTATGACTCCATTTAAAATGTCACTAAAATAAAAAGAAAAAAAAACAATTTTTTTTTTGTGATTGTATTTAAAATTATTAAATACTGATGAAATAAGTAGTTTGTGGTTCAAAGTAAAATTATTTTATTAAGACAACGATGGATTGTAATTTTTATCTCTTTGGTTTGGGCCAAATTACGGTATTCAATTGAAATCGAACGCCGCAATTTGGCTTTTGTTTTGCCTTTTTAATTTTGCTGAATTTGATTCCAGTTCTTGTGGCTTGAATATCTATGATTTTGAATAAAGTCTTTGCAGCTGTAATTTATAACTACTCTTTTTTGAATTGATTTTAGTAAAGTGTGGCTGGGTTTGTTAGAAACTGATAGGGCTATACGCTTGTACAAAAAAAGGAGTGATTTTTTGTGTATTTCTATTTTTTAATATTTAAAATTTTTAAATTTTACCTACACTCCCAGCTACCTCTCCGATCGTCGAATATTTTTTTTATGAATTTTATCAATGATTTCTTTTATGGTGTGCTGGTACGACCACAACGGGACTCAGGAAAGCACTTCTTAACCACTGAGTTCTTAGTATTTACCAATACAGTCTTTCTCTGGTTTCAGTGATGGTTTTTTTTTGCACAAAAAAATATGCTTAATCAACACACGAAATTATTTCTTTTTTTATTTTTGCTTTTAATGGCTGCCACACACACACTAAATAACGCAGCTTGCTAAAAATTTGACTTAGAGTTATCATCAGTCCTAGTACAGAATAAAAGTGAGTGGTATTCACAAATCCAATCTAAGTCGAAAGTGATTGACTAGCTTTCTTTCACCTTGGTTTTCTTTCTTAATTATAAAATAAATAGGCTGTTAATTTCAGATAAAGAAAACCAAAAAGACCTAAAATTTTTTTCTTGTCATCCCTCTTTCTGCAAGCAACAACATTTCTGTGTTCAAAGTACTAGTGCACATCAAATAAACTGGTATACACATACAAGGTGGGCAAAAAGAAGTCATCCGATGCTGTTTGGCTCTCGTTTTTTTTCTAAATGAAAATGAAATGTGTACCGTTGCTGCGTCCTATTGGAACCACATGTCCTCCAGTCCTAATTCGTTCAATTGCGGCAAAAAAAACTCGGCACCGTCCACTGCTGTCATTTGACCAGCCCGACGACTCCTCCAGCGTGAACAGCGCACCATGCAGTCACTTTGAGCGGGTGTAATGGCTCCTAGTGCATCACTCGCGGACTTTCGGTACCCCAGAAGCGATAGTTTGGCTTGTTCACATACCCGCTGAGGTGGAAATGAGCCTCGTAGCTCATTATGATTTTGGTCGAAAAATAGTCCACTTCGATTATTCCGCGTTCTTGGGGAGTGTAACGCTCCCCATCTGTCTAGTTCACAAATGTCAAAACAGATTTGACATTGGCCGCCATTTGCAAAATAAGAGCATCTTCCAATACGGTACAATCACACACACATTTAACAGAATTTCTACAAAAAATTTAGGAAAATTTTAAGTTGAAGTGGTTTTTGGTCATCCCGAGTCATTTCCTCACCGATTATTCATTTATCGTATCTGCCAAATCTGTATAACACAATTATTGTCCATTTTCCCACAAATATCGCAAAAATCGCCTCAAAAAATTGATATGAAAATAAAAACAGTTATTTAAAAATGGTTTCCCCTAACAGAATAGCAAAAAATCAATGGTTTGAAAATTGTACATAAAAAAGTGGATAATAAAAGAATGTTAAATGTAAAATAAAATAAATCTGTTTCAAATTTTTAGCCAAAAATCGTGGAAGCTAACAAAATTTTTAATATTTTTTTTGTATGAAAAAGTTGCAAAATTTTGAGAGAAGTTGAAGAATGCAAGAATTTTGATTTGGTTAAAACTAAATTTGCCATTTAAAATTTTAAAACTATACTAAAGGTATGCACAAGCCTATTTGAAAGCCACCCATCACTATAAACTTGAGTAATATTTTATAATAAAAAGTGCTTGTAAGCCATTTCAAGTATGCTTGTGCAGGGTGTGAAGAATGTTCTTGTGTGTAAACCAATTTGCCATTTCATTTGTGATTTCTACAATATTTACTTATGGCAGCACACGTGAATTGGAATCAGAATCAGGAGTCGGAACTGCGTCCAAAATATACCTAATGTGACACAACTCTCAAGTTACAAATTCGCACAAAGTCTAGTATTAAAAGACTTCTTTGAATGATTTATCCACCATGTCAGACGGTTGTAGGTAGTGATGCCCTACGGGTTCAAATTACACCATTACAAAGACACAGTATGTGTTCTATAGAGGTCATTTTGACTGTTCCTCATATTTGCCAAGTGTTTCAGTACTCTGCAATGTGCAATCATGAATGCGAATTCCTGACCAGTTAAGGCCAAGTAATTCATTATTATTATTATTATTACTAAAAGCTATAATCGCACCGCGACCTTTAAAGATCTGTTGTGCAGCCCAGCTCCCAACTTAAAACCAAGACTCCTTACGAATCATGTAATTTCTGTAGGATTAATCGTGACTAGATCCTTTGGGACCAATGGCCCTGTCTTTATTTCTTATGTAAATCTGCTAAGGTCATTTTGACTGAGCCTCATATTTGCCAAGTGCTTCAGTACTTTGTAATGTCCAGTCAGGCATCCCGTGACAATGTGAATTCCTGATCGGATCAAACCGAATAAGTCATTTGTTGTCCCCTGAGATCTGAATGCTATGATACTCTTTGTTTCCAATCAAGGAAAGTACATTTAGTGCTGTACGTCTGCTTGCCTGTACGTTTGTATATTGAAATCAACTTTATGAAGGCCTTCGATGTCTTAGAGAAAAGCTTAGTATTGCATTTTGTTAGCAGTTGTACTATCCATCAAGTTTAACACAGGCGTCCTAAAGTAAATTATTTGGAATCATAAATTTTAACAAAATTTAAACTTTATTCTTGTTTAATTCGAATTTATTTTTGTTTAAAAAAAAACAAAAAAAAAAAAAAAACATAAATTGTAATAAAGTCCGAATAAAGTTGACATTTTTTTTTAAGCAACAAAAACTCGCGAAGCTTCTTGGCTTGTCTGCAGAATACACCCAAGGTCTAGGCAGGGATCGAACCTGCGACCCCCAGATTGATAGATTAGTACGTTACCCAACGCATTTCATTTAAAAACTTACATAAATTCATGATGCATCAAGTTTCTTCTGAATCGTAACAATTGGTAAAAACTTGTACCTTTTAACTGTTCTAATTTAAAGCCTACCCTTAAGATATTTAGCCCCTTCCAAAGATACACCGACCATTTGGTATCTAACTTTCATTCTTTACACTTAAGGCGGGTTTTACACTATAATACTAAAGGTAAGATTTTCAAAGATCAAAATCAAATGGTATTTGATATGACTGTCGAAAAATCATACGGGAATTTTACGCTACCATACCATTGTTAAGATTTTATCAGCTGTTTTTGTTACTTCTTTGTTAGTAAGCAAACATTCAATCCTGATACTGACAGAAAATTTTTAGAAATTTTGAAAATTTTTTAAAAATGACGAGAACTATAAGACTTCAAATTTCTCTCCGTATTACACCTTAAATTTTTGACAAGTCGTTTTACTCAGTATTACAGTGTAAAACCCAACTTGAGTAGATTCTAAAGGGCTGCAGAAGCATACACATCACTACAAACATGTGTAATATTCTATAATAAAAAGGTGCTTGTAAGCCATTTCATGCTTGTGCAGCCCTTTAGTAGATGCTTGTGTAGCCAATAAGCACAGTATACAGTTTATGGTGCGTATTTATTTTACAATGTAAGTTAGTGTGTATGCAAGCTGAATTGAAATATTTCTTGTTTTATTAATGTATTTTCTTACTTTTCTCTTGTAATTTATGATTGTTGTTAAAATAATTCTTTTCTTTTTTCTTTCCAGGTATGACTTTTATGGTTTTCAAATGAAAAAATTTTACATCTAAAACATTGTTTTTTGATTTTAATTAAGACTCAAGGTAAAAATAAAAAAAAAATCTTAAACTGAATTTGGCAAATTAAAAAAACTAAAGAAATGTTCATTTAAATGTAAGCAATTTGTTGTTATTATTTTTTAATTTAAATTTTACTTAATTCAAGTGTCTTAGATTAGATCTCACTTTTGGATAGGAAGGCCTTTAAGATGAATATGTGTGTGGTTAAAGAGTGTGCGTAACATAAGGATTATGCTTATCACTTGCAGAAAAATCCAGAATCCTTCCAGCGCTAGTCATGTTATTACAAATAACAGTATAACAAACACTTTTGCTTGTATTCAAAGAAAATTAAAGTAGACTTGAAATCGTTATTGTGACAAATTTTTCATAAAAATTTATACATGAAGTCGTTATTAGTCTCTTTAAATATCAGCCTTTTTCTGTAACTACTGGGTCCTCCCAAAGTATTGTCTAGCTTACGTAGCTAAGTAATGGATTTTCTCAGAAATTTCAATGTAAAGTAAATGGAAATTTCGTTCGATATTAAATTTGATTTTCTAATTTGACCCTTGAACTGTTTACAAGTTACTATGACTCCCTTAGTTTAACACAACCCTCAATCAGTTCATTACATATAAAGTTTCAAATACCACTTGCAATTCATATTCTATCCAAAATTTTATTGTTAATGCTTTAATAGGAGATGCTGAATTAGAAAAACAATAATTATGCATTTGTTATCAGCGTATTTGTATTTGTTTAGTCTTTAGAGCAAAACAAAAGGAAAAGAAAATGTTATTAGATTTTACTGCCACTAGTTTTAGTAGACTATCAAGTAGAATATCATGTTGAAAACCATAGAAATATTAAGTGCCCAATTTGTTTTTGTATTTCTTTCCCATAACGAAACAAATATGTTTTCTATCGCATGTTTAATGTACATAACTGCTTGGTATCTGTCTGTAAAGGGAGAATATGTTAATTTTTACCCAGCAGTTTAAGAAAGTATCCGAAGCTCAGGAATAGTTTATAGTTTATTCATATAAATCCGAAATTTTTAAAAAACTCTAAAGAAAAAAATTGCTTAGCGCTAAATCTCGCATGATCTTGGTGGTTAGTTGTCATACAAATTTCTTGAGATTATTAGTTGCTGCAATAAATCAAACCACATGTCATCCAGTTGAGGCCACAAAAATTCCATTATCATGTTCTTGAAACATTAACGCCGAATTGGTGTTTTCGGATTGTCGGCAACAATTTTTCAAGGGACCGTCTGGTACATTAACGTATAGGAGCCCATAATCGAATGTCTGACACATTAGGTGCTTTTTTCGACTGAAAATTCTTTAAAATCTTGCCAGAGGTCTTAGCATAACAATTACAACTCGTTGTTCTTTCGTAAAATAATACATTTTTAATAATCAGAATATGAAATTTCAGAGTTTTCACTTGCATAAAAAATGGGACTAAATTTAAAACATCCACTCTTACTGAGACTCCCATTACGATCCACTGGAAATTTAAAAATAGAAGCCGGCTCGATCGGCTTTGTGTAAAAAAATACGGAAAATATATTGAAAATTATAAAATGTTTAAATTATTGAAACATATTCTTCTTTTGCAATTAATTTTTCACTGAGGTACAGTTGAAAAAATGATGATACACGAACTATTGGGTACTTGGCGTGTGAATGCTTACTTGTGTGTATTTACTTTCTAAGTGCCAGTTTAATGTTTTTGCTATATTTGGTTTAGCTCCATTTTTCTTGATAATAATTTTAACTGTTACTTCCATAATGGTTTACTAAGCCCACATTATACCATATAAATGTGCAGTTTTTTTGGTATAAAAAAAAAAAGATTGTTGAGTGAATATCGATCCGACACTTGCGCCCTTTTGGTATATTTTTTTTCTATTCGATTTTATTTTCAAACAGTTAATTATAATAAATCTTTGAAAAACTGCTGTCTAAATTTTTTAAGACTTGGTATTCTGTAGCATATTTTGGTTGAGAAAGAAAAAAGTGTCAATTAGTCCCCGCCAGTTCTAAAAAATATTAAAAGTGTTGAAGTGTTTGCACACAAATTGTGTATGAAATAGAAAAAAAAAAAAGAAAAAAAATTATGTTACTGAGGCTGTGACTGTGACATGTATGAGTTTGATGCTGGTGATGTTCATGATTACAAACGTGAATGACACCAACAGCAGTGCCGACATTAATTTTCCATTAAATATCATCATGCAAATGGAAAATAATAACGAAGTGTGTATACTCGTGTATGTATCATTTGTTCAAATGCTCATGTCATTGAATGCGTGACAATAGTGTCATATTGATGACAAACACATGCACTTAAAATTTCCTCATGTGTATAAATGTATCTTGATTGCGTACAGTATGCACAATACATACACACACACGTCCAAATTGTCCTCACTGTATGTATAGCTGCAAATCCATATTGAAAGAATTTTTCGTTTTTTTTTTTTTTTTTTTTGTTAGTTTCATTTGGCATGCTTCTGGGACTGTTGTTTGTCTGTCTGTCTTTCTGTTTATTGTCTATCTATCCTATACTTGGATAAAATTGTACTTTTTCGTTTGCCAAAAAAAGAAAAAGAAAACAGGGGCTGCTAAGAAAGAATTGCGTTTAATTTTTTTTTTTACTTTACTTCAGCTGTGGTAAGGGGTGGTTCTGCCATGTATCCTAAACTTACTTTTTAAGGCTTTATTTAGAGCATGAGTACTTTTAATAACCAACCAACCCTCACACTAACACCCACCCACCCCATTTAGAGATCTATATGTGCATGTAGGATATTATGAAATTTTTTTTTTTTTACGATTTTTCTTTTTTTCTTTATTTTTCCTTCCGCAAAGTTTTCATTTGCTTTTATTTTCTTTTATATGAAATTTACATGAGGGTTCCATTCTAATCATCTGCTGTTGATATTAGGGGAGGGTGTTGGTATTTTTTTTTTAAATGTCAAATGTGGGGATTCTTTAATATGCTGCATATGGTTGATTATATCGGCTCAAGCCTCCCCTAATAATTATACGAGCATGTATGTACGTTTATAAATATTTGCTAACTTGCGTAAATTTAAACAAACAAATTTTAATTTAAAAATATCAAAAATTTTACACTTTTTTAAGTTGTTATTGTTAGAGTGCAATAAGCTGCTGCTCAAAAAAAAAAATTGATTGAAAGAAAAACAGAGAAAAAAGTAAAAATTAGAAAAATAACAACAAAATAAAACAAATTTGAATTGGTTAAGCTTAAGAAAATAAGCGGTTAGTTTTGAAAGCTTTATAAGGGCACTTAAAAAAATAAGTTGGCGGCATTTTTAGCAAGATATAGACACCAAGTACACCTTAAAGAATCAAAAGTTAAATTGACAACGCATGTTTCTATTTCAATAACCGTATGGTATTCTTTCGACACCAAATGCTGTCATTTTCATACCAGATGATGCTTTCATTCAAGGCGAATTCATAGAAATCATGAAGCGTCTCTGTTTTCAAAATTTTCTTGGTTTGTCGAAAAAGAGAGATATTGCTTATATACTCCGACCAAATAAATATAACAATTTCGACTAGTCAAGAAAGAACTTGAAGCGTACAGCTGCTTTCTTGATATCACCTTATATGAATTCGCCTTGGTTTCATTTCGACACCAGTAAATTTGACACCATTCCGTGGTCTATCTAATGGACAATGAGTGTTTTAAATTTTTGAACAAGCGTGTACGATTTTACTTTTTTCACAATGTACGTTATCAATTTACTAACGAACGTTGTGGAATTGACAACGATATATTAACAAATTTGCAACTTATTAACATGCGTTGTCAAGTTGACAACGCATCTTGTCATTTCAACAACTATATTGTAATTTTGGGCACCAAAAGGTGTCATTTTAACATCAGACATCAGGTGTGAATTTATCACCGGTATACTGTCATTTTGACACGCTATGCTGTCAATATTGTGTTGTCAAAGTGAGCACAAATGTTTTTGCAAAAACTACTGACACCGTTTGTAGCTATTTTAACAACGGATGATTTAATTTTTCTCTGGGTGTACCCGCTCAAATACAAGTGAACTTAATTATGTGCAACAATTAATAATTTGAAAGTCATTAATTTGGATCTCTAAGTATATTGAACCCTTCTCTTTCTCAGTTCCCTTGAAAAACATGCGATAAATTTAAGAAAATCTAGGTTATTTTCTGCTTAATTTGAAATTATTTCTATTTTGATGGCCAACCCTCTGTACTTCGAATTATTTTGCAGAAAAAAAAAGTTTATAAAAATAGTTTGATATTTTGCTCATCGAGGTGTCATTGTGATCGCTCTTGTGATCTATAATGTGAAGTTTAGATTTTCTATGATTTGAGAATTTGAATTAAAAGTCCAAAATTGTTGTTGTTGTTTTTGCGCTTTTAGCATAAACAATCAAAAAAATTAAATATGAAATGATTATGTGAAGTTTTTTTTCTGGTACCTTCAAATTCAAATTATTGAGAGTCGCTTTTTAATTTTTCTATCAGGGAGGTGTTATTTAAGAGCAAACCGAGACTCCACCATTTGTTCAATCATTAAAAAATTTATTATTTTAATTGCGATATCAATCATGAATACAAACACAAAAATCAAAAATTTTGTGATTAATTACTGGCTAATTTCGAAGCCAAAACAGCTCTATTATGTAAACATGTTTCGACTGAAGCTACCCAAACCTACTTAAACTAAAAATGAATGCCAGTAAAATGAATACTATGAGAAAACACATGCAGCTTAACTTGTAAACAAACATAAATTCAAAGAAAATTTTAAAGTGCCTGTTCAAAAAATTCCTTTAGGTCAATAGTTACAAGTTATCAATTAGCAAAAGTTAGTATTTTGTGCAAAAAAAAAAACAGATAACTTTTTGTAATTTGTAATAATGATTCCAAGGCTTAAATGAGTATGCTTTGGATGGGTCTTAATTACTAATATCAGTTAAGATTGCTGTGCACTTTATTTTGATTTAAAAAAAAAGTACTCTCGTAGATAGATTGATAGCAGAAAGTCATGAAAATTTACTATTTTTAAATAAAATTAATTTTCTGTTTGTTCGCTATAAAAATTTTGGTTTTCCAACGGATTTGCCTGCAATTTGACATTTATAATCTGTAAATTCCAAGGAAGGTCGCCATATAGACCATCATGTCCACTTTTTAATGATTTTCACTCACCACTGTTTATAAAGATGTCCGTACATTGTTACTTTAAGCCTGAAATTGTGCTTTAAAATATTTTATTTACCACTTTCGTTGGCGCTTCTACTAATAATGCTAGCAAAGGCAGGAGTCACTCACCACAGTTTATAAAGATGTCCGTACGTTGTTACTTTAAGCCTGAAATTATGCTTTAAAATATTTTATTTACCACTTTCGTTGGCGCCTCTACTAATAATACTAGCAAAGGCATGAGCTAGTTTATAAAGTAGTGAATGGCTGTATTTCTTTGCAACAATTTTATGCTATTTAAACGGATTTATCTACGAATTGTTACATACCCTCTCTATATTCTAAACATAAAGGACCGGGCCGAGTAAGATTAGGCAAAAACATCTAGTATGCTTATATTGTTATTCAAATTTATATAAATTTAATCATATTTCTTAAATAATATGGTAAAAGATACTTATTAATTGGTGTCTCAGTAAGAGTACACCTTTGAAATTTAATGTACATTTTTGTGTGCAAGTGGTAACTCTGAAAGTTAGCTGCTGTCCGATTTAATATTAAAAATGGATCGGTGTATGAAAGAACAGAGCGTTATAATTGTGAAGTCAATGCCAATTTTTTGAAAAAAGCCATCTTTTCCCATGAAACGCATCTGAATGATTTTGTGTATACACAAAATTGTTAAATCTGGCAATCAGAAAATCCTCATAAACTCCATAAGAAACAAATACATTTAAAATTTTTTGTAGATGAGGCCGAAATTGTGGTGACTGTTACAGGAACATATTAACGTAGTTCTTGTGGCCTCAACTGTTATCCATTAACATGTGGTTTTAGCAGACAGTGCCACCTGGCACACAGTCTGTAAAACAATCCAATATATTGCATCATGACATGAAAAAAGCACTCTTACTGGGAAACCTTTTATATCTATAATGAACAGCTGTTCTTATAACGTTGCTTGTGGTTATCAAAATGCTGCCAACGACATCTGTAGTCTTGTAGTCTACAGCATGGTGTCTATTATGTACGTGTTTAATGCATAAAACTGATTTAATTTTCTTTTAATTTGTAGTTTAGAAACTGCCGTTTGTATTTATATTTTCTTGTAACACGAATTCTTTTTCATTTAAGTAAGTTTGTGTTTATTTCACTTTTTCGTTTTTTTTTTAATTAAGCTCATTATTCTTTATAAAATCTGTTTTTAATTTGAAATGAAATTGAAACTTTTTTGTAGCGTGGAAATGTGTGCAAATAAGTCTTGAAAAATATTTTAAAAGAGTGTATTCTTTTAAATATTTACATGAGATAAATTATGTAATACTGACTTTAGAGCGGATGAGGTAACCCCTGAAAAACACTCATAAACTCTATTATATTTAATTAAAATCAATCAATTATTTTTTAAATAAAAAATAATTTTCGAGTTTAGATTTTGGGTTTTTGCAATTTTTAAGACAATCGAGTATACAAAATGTAGGCTGAATATGCGATGTGTGCGGTGCACTAGTGCAGATCTCTTAATTTGAGTACTTTTCCAGGGCTAGAATGTCTCTTGGAAATTAAAAACTTTTTCTTTTAAGCTCTGAAGATGTTAAGAGCTTCACAGCTCAACCGAAAAGTTTCTAGACCAGGTAAAAATACACAATATTACACTGGGTATTCTACGTGAGTGTTAAGCAATAATCTGGCAAAATATCGTTAAAATCGGAGATTAATTTCAATTTTAGTCAATTATTTCAAAGAGCTGCATTAGTGACTTACAAAAAAAAAAGTAAAAATAATATAAAGTAGGTTTCTCTCTCTCTCTCTTTGCTTTTGTAAAAATAATGAATTAAATTTAAAATAATACATGTTTAACACATACACACCCATTTGCATAATTAAATTACACACAAGAAAGTAAGATGACAGCTGCCAACATCAGACACATGAACAAAAAAAAAAAAAAGGAAAATCTTTAAAATTAAATATTCAATTAAAAATTTTAAATTGTTCTATGGAAATGCAGTCTTGAATTATTTTCAACTACAAAACGCAAAACTTTGAAGGTTTTAATTTCACACACATAAACTTTTGTAAAGGGAAAACAAAAATAATAAAGTTCATACAGAAAATACTTCAATGAAAATTAAAAATGATTGAGTTAAATTCTTAAAGAAATTTAATTCAAAAAGAAATTTAAAAATCATCACTCTGTCTAATAAAAGATTAATGACTTTGCAACACTTTAAATCCAAAAATGAAAGAAATAGAAGATTACGTCATCCCACACATAAAATTGAAATTTTCTGCTCATGTAGCACATATGACGTCAAGCGATATTGGCTAATAATTTACAGTTAAATAAGAGAGAGAGAGAGCGAGGTAAATAGAGAGGTAGATAGAGATATAGATAGAGAGAGGGAGAGAGAGAGAGAGAGTGAGAAAGAGAGAGATAGGTAGATAGAGAGAGCGAGAGAGAGGTAGATAGAGAGAGAGGGAGAGGTAGATAGTGAGAGGGAGAGAGAGGTAGATAAAGAGACGGAGAGAGAGAGGTAGATAGAGAGATGGAGATAGAGAGAAGGAGAGAGAAAGAGCAATGTATTATTTTTTCTTCAAACAGTGGATAATCTACGTCATCTGACGGGAAAATATGCACAGGGCGTAAACTTCTATTTTTATGATTTTTGCTTCAAATCAAAATTAAAACCATTTACAGCCCATACACACTCAAATTCAAGGCAATTTAAGTTCAAAAATACGATAACATCTGGCATGTTTGTGTAGTGTATGTAACCCTTTCTATTGATTGATCAATTAATTGAAGCAAATCAATAAAATCATTTTTAATATTAATTAATTTTTTTACATTAATGGACTTTAGCATTTAACTTGTATGGAAATTGAGTGTGTATGGGCCTCATAAGCAATAAAAAAATGCTTTGGTTAAGTTTATTTGCAAATCAGTTCAATTACATCCCACAACAGACGTTTAGGAAGGCAGCCACCCTCTCTCTGTATTTTTTAATTCAAATTCTATTAAATTTGCTGAAACCAATTTTTTTTAAATTTATTAACTGATTTTAATTGATTTTAACTTTCAAAGATTTTATTTAATAAAAATTTCTGCATTCACCTATTACAGTTACTTATTTATGTGTGTAAGTAAGTAAATATTTTTGCAAATTAAAACTAAAATGAAATTTCTGTTTTTGCTAAAGCAAATACAGAATCGTATTGATAACAAGTTAACAATGTGCAATCCTCCTTTTCAAAAATTATTTAACTTTTACAAAAACGTGAAAAAATATATTAATAAATTTAATATCAGGTGCAAAATTTTAAATGCTTCATAAAAAGTTTTATTTAATATTTATCAGCTGAAAAACTTTAATAATAAATTTTTATGATGTGACATTTCGTTTTTTTTTCTTATGGATGCTGTACTTGAGTTATAAATAAATTAAAGCTAGAATGAAAAAAAAAACAAAGGCCCATCATAGTCATAAAAAAGTACTTTTTTAATAAGAATAATATGAATTTAAAATCGTTTTAAAGAAATACCAACTTTAGTGTGATTGTGATTGGAGGCCAGTAAATTTATTTTTATTTTTATTTGGAATTTGTAATTCAGTTATTTAACTATAAAATGTTTTTATTTTTACAACAATTAAATTTGGCCATACACGAGATCAAGGCGAATCTATACAACGTGGCCGCATTAGCAATTGTTTCAAATGGGCAATATTTTTTTTTTTGATTTTTGGTGCATGAAATTTGTACATTCTTATTTATTGGTACAGCATTGACGACTCTTCAAACATTTTTTTTTATTAAAATTAATAAATTTTTTCAATTAAAGAAATTTGTAAATTAGTTTATTTTCCAGCTAAGGTACGCTCAGTCTGTTCAGGTTAAAGGTCTGCTTACCATACTTTGTATATATGCCACCACAGTAGTCTAGTACTTCGTCGGCTCTTGGCTGAAAATATACGAATAAAATACTCTTTAGGCCTCGACTAATTAATTACCATTCGGTAAAGATAAATTTAAGCAATTAAATTCGAACGAGAGTAAATGCTTCAGCTAATTTGAATAATATAAAGTAACCAGACAAACATTCTTTTGTCTTAAAATTTTATTTATATTGAAAAAATCGTAAAAATGAGAAAAAAAAGTATTTTTGAACGATCATTTGCGGTACGTTTTATTTACATTTCTAATTAAAATGAATCGCAAGGTAAATACTTTATTAACATGTGGTTTTTCTATTGCTTTGCTGTGATATCATAATTCTATTCATTATAAAGCTGTATAATACACGACATTTTTTCTTTTTTGTCTGGCTTACTAGAAAATAGCTAAATCACAAATCAAAAACACAAAAAGAGCTAGAAAATTACAGCTTAAAAATCAAAATTTTCTTGATTAGTAATTGCAAAAATTAAATAAAAAAACATAGAATAACAAAAACTATATAAAAATTCAGTCATCTTCAAACATGTCATTTACCTAAAAGAACACGCAAAGAAAAAAGATGGTTGAACAAATATTATTTGCTACTGTCGGCAAGTAGTTCTTCTATTCGTGATGTCCATTAAAAATTTGGCAAAAAATTGCTTTTCTTCACGCAAAGAAAAAAATGGTTGAATATGGTTACCGCAAACATAGTTTGTTCTTCACAAAAATATTATTATTAATTTGAAGCATCTAAAAATTATTCTGATCACGATAAACATGTTTCTAGTTATTTTTAACCATATTATGTTTAGTGTCTTAGATCAACCATATAATTATCATATTATGTTTAATAAAATTTTACTTGAAATCATAAATATGTTCATAGCAAACATAAAAATAATAAAAATATGGTTGAATGTAAATTGTTTTCTATTTTGTCTCTTCCGCAACCATGTAAATAAAGTGAGTATAAAAGAAAAACTTAATCGTTCAAACTCAACTGAGCTTTGTGGCTGAAGTGGTTGAGTGGCGAGTTAATGCTTCTTAACTAAATATTCCAAACTTCGAACCCTGGGAGAATCAAGTAAAATTAAAAAAAAAATTAATTTAAAACGAAAAAGTTAATGGAATAAAACAAAATTATACAAAAAAATTTATATTAAACTTTTTTTTTTTTAAATTCATAATAAAATTTTTTAAAAATATTTATATAAAAGATGTATGTATTAAAAAAAAAAATAAAACATTAAAAACAAAATTTTTAGCCCTGACCGCAACATCTTCCGTTGAGAGGTGTTTTTAATATGTTTGCTTTAAAATTAAATATGGTTAGATGCAAACATAAATCTAACCAAACTATGTGTCCATCAGAATATGGTTGCCTCAACCATATTTTTCTTTGCGTGTGTTTTATTTCAAAGCTATTTTTGGTTAGAGGATATTTTACCTGCAAAACAGCAGAATTACTGAACAGTACAAAAAAACTTTATAATAAAAAATCCAGCAACGTCTATTTTTATATATACGGAATTTTTTAGAGCAAGAGCCATTTCTAATAATATTGATACGATATGAATTACATGCACATTTATTTTATAAGGTGTTTTTTTCATTCTTAAAATTAAGTTTCCTCTGACCAACTCACCAACTTACATTTAAAAATTTTATCCAAAGTATTACTTCAGTTAATATTTTGCCATCAAAAGCAAATTAAAAAATTTTTTTCTACAAACAATGCGACTTTTTCTAAAAATTTAAAAGCAGCAACAACTTAACTCAACAGTGTTCAGGCAAAATATAAATTTAATCCAAGAACAAACTCATTTGCCTTCCTCTAAAAGAGAGACGTAAAGAATAAAATAATTGTGTTGGGAGATAAATTTTCCTCAGCCTTAGTTGATGTATAATTTGTTTTTATTAAATAACAAAAGAGAAGCATGACACATAAATAGATAATTTTAACTTTTTTAAGGCTATTTTGATAAAAAATCATAAATTTCGAAGCTAAATGCCTGAAAAATGCTAAATCTAGCTTTAAAAAGACTAAAATGGTAGCGTTGCATATCACATGTTCCTTTCTTGATTTTTTTTTTTTTTTTTTATATTCTACAGTTAGCAACACTAATGAAGCCTGCCTGCATTATTTTAATTCTTTAAAAACTCTATAGAAATTTTTTTGAAATAAAACAAATTAAGCAGGGTGTTTTTTACAGTTCTTCTGGCTCGTAAAAATAAACATTTTATGACGCGCGTTTATTTAAAATAAATAAAATCCCAGAAACACTTAATAAAGACAAACGAACAGGCATAAATTTTAGTTTCTAGTAAAACTATGTAAATAATTGCAGCAGAAAAAAAAATATTCTTTTAAAAGTGTTTCTTCTCTCGCATAGATACACGTTAAGGGAAAGTCTTCAAGGGTTTATGGTGGTGTTTTTGTTTAGTGTTGATTTCAAATTAGAATTTACTTTTTAATGAGATGCTGCTAAAAATAAAACACATTTATTTTTCATATAAGATATTTTAAATATTTTAATTAAATTTACTTACTGTTTTAATTTTCGAAATTTAAGTGTTTAAGCAAATACTTCAGTTGAAAATGTAATACAAGTACGTAACGGGGTTCTCCATAAGAACGTTTTTTTTTTAAACAATATAGAAGAATAATATGAAAAAACTTACGAAATTATGTCAATGTCACTTGTAAATTGTGTTAAAACATTAAAAATCTTCTGCGAAAATAGTAAATATCTTAAAAAAAATTTCAGAAAAATTTAGATATTTTCGGTCACTATTATCTTTATTCTGAAAAGTCCACAATGATTTTGAGTGGAAGGGATCTGCACATAATGCATCAACTCCAATTTGGTATTGGAATAAATTGTTTCAATACACCTAACCATAAATTATAGCTTGGCACAACAACTCCAAACCTTAATTCTGATGAAAAACAAAAGGAGACAGTAGATCTATAGGGTTACGTACATCTGTGATCTTCTAGAGTTGCAGAAAAAAAATTTTTAAATTCCTTGACGCTGTCACAACGATTGCATGACTAATTTTACACTAGACTTAAGAAGTCGTAAAAGGTGCAGCTGATTTTCAAATCGTCAAAAAGCAAAAGTTCTGCATTTGGGCTTTTGAATATCCAAAACCAGTTGCTAATAAGCTAAGCCGGTTGCTGTTCGACTTAAACGCGTTATTTTCAGTCGAACTTTAGACAGAAAAAAATCAAGAATGATTCCCGACTACCTAGCGTACAGTAACCGGCTTAGGTTATTAGAACTGATTTTGGATATTACAAAGTAACCGGCTTAGGTTATTAACAACTGGTTATGGGTATTCAAAAGCCCAATTGCAAATGCTGCCATGGAGTATTACATTTCAGGCTTAATTATCTAATATACAGTGGTTTTAGCAGAACAGTGTCACATTTCACTAAGCCATCAAAACAATAAATTTATTCCAAACTAAAGTTTACGTTTATTTGACTTAGATTAGGTTAGGCAGAACATGGAAGGGGGGTTCTTTGAGTGGAAAAAGGAAGAAAAACATCAAAGATGAAAAGAAAGCAGAACGATAAACATAAAAAAAAAAAAAGGATCAATACTAAAAAGAGAAAAAAAAGAAGAAATAAGAGTTTCTCACGAAGCCAGATAGTTTGCTGATTTATGCAGAAAGGCCGCGCAGTTAGTGGAATTCATGTTAGTCCGCTAGTGTCGGATAAAAGCAGAGAAAGTGTTTTACAGTTTCCTCATTCATTTGATATCAGATGCAGTCTCCTCGCATGGTTGCTAAAGCTGTAGCGATCCACTATCACTACCACCACTTTCTTCAATTGAGCTCTATGCTGGCCACTTTATACTTTCCTACAATTAGAGAAAAAATAACACCATCCGTTGTCAAAATGACCAAAAACAGTATCAACCACGCTTGTGCTTATTTTGACAATGCATAATTGACAACAAATGGTGTCAAATTGACACCAAAGTGGTGTCGAAATGACATCATTTAGTGCTGTATTGATAGCATACGGTTGTTGAAATGAACTATTTAGACTTGGACCACACACAGCAATTTTAATTGGGCAATTCTTGATTTTATAGGAGAGAGAGAGAGAGGAAAGAAGAGTTGAAAGGGGTACAAACTTGCTAGTACTCCGCAATTCCTTTTTGTTTTCTCTTTTATAAAGATGTAAAAAAAGAAGACAGTAGCTGGAAGCCTGAATGAATGAAGGAATAAGAATGCTAAAATTGCCGAAACAAAAAAATTGTTTATAGACAAAACGAGAATTTTAAAAGAGAATTAAGAAAGAATTTTCTAACTAAACTTGCGTGTGTGGTCCTGGTATTATTTAGTGTCGAAATGATATCATACGGTTGTTGAAATGACAACATGCATTGTCAATTTGACAATTTTCGTTAACAAGTTGACAACGCTTGTAGTCAAAAAGTAAAATCGTAGCTTTTTTCTAAGTTGACAACCAACCGTTGTTGATTTGAAGACAATTGTGGTCAATAAAGTAAATAGATAACGGGATGGTGTCAAAATGATCACATACGTTGTTGATATTGCAATGCCACAGTAGGTTAAATGTTTTTTTTTTTTCATAAAATGGAAACTACAAGTTCTTGTTGAGACACGCGGTATGTGAATTAAAATAATTAAGCAATTTGAAAGGGAAATTTTAGAGAAGAGAAAAACATAATTTTTTTTAAATATATTTTGGGGAAACTGTTGGTTGTTTCTTTGCACCACCAGCCGTGGGAATTACTTACAACAAAAATAATGAAAATGTATTATAAAATAAAATAATAAATTGACAAATTTCAACCACAAATCATGTTGTTGCTATTTCAGTTTCTGTTTTATTTTTTTTTTTTTTTTTTATGTAGAATGTTGTACTCGCACTGAACATTAATTATCCGGGGAGTGTTTAAATATTTAGTAAGAAAAACTTTTTTAACTTTATTTAACTCATACTAAATAAGAAAGATAATAAAAAACAAACAGGGGGAAAAAAGTATATTTGCTCAATTTTGGCTGTTGCATTTATTATTTTAGTTCTTTATTTCGTTCTGCGTTCTTCGTTATTTTTAACTTTTTGCTTTTAAATAATCGGAAAAAGTTAAAGGATGTAAAGTTTTCTTTGTTTGCTATTTACTCGGCAAATAGTTATAAGTTTTTTGTTTAGCGTCAATGAAGTTAATGAGAATAATATCTATAAAGACATAAAGAGTTTTACAGTGACATTTTTAAAATAAAAAAGTTACTCCTGCTGAAAACAGAATCCCATGATGCATGCAGGTTATTATTATCGTACAGTGCAGCCCCATTCAATGAAGAACGCATAAAACACTCTTGTTGTGTGCGTTCAGTGCAGTTTGTATTAACAACACAATGCGCTTTTAAAGTTTTTTATTTTACTTCCTTACTCAAACCTCTAACAGTGTTACTCACTTACCTGTGTTTTTTTAAACTTTCTACAGAAGAAAACTTGAAAAAATATAATTATCTATTTTCCAAAACAAAAAAAGAAAAAGAAAGAAAAACTTTTAGCAGTTTGTGCTTTATGCATTGAGTTCTATTAAAAATTTATTAGTTATGCTGATGCTGTTGTTGTTTAGTGTATAATTTTTTAAAAATCCAACTAAATAAACTTTTAAAATGTTTTTCACTTTTTTCCCTAAATTTTTCATAACTGAAACGTCTTAACTACTTAGATGCACATACATATAATCACTCACTTGTATGGATATGCAACACCGTCTCTTCTTTTAAAAAGAAAGGAAAAAAAATTATTATCATGATCATGAACCATCAATTTTGTACATTTCAAACAGCAGAGTGGCAAAAGACCAAATCCAAACAAAGTAAAAAAAAAAGCCAAGATCTCATTTATTTAAATGATGACCTTTTGCATAAAAAACCGCAACGTTTTCAAAACACAAAAAAAAAAGATAAAAGAGATAAATTACCTCAAAACACAAAAGAAAATAAAAACTGTAAACAATTCATACAAAAAGAGGCTTTCTCCGATTGTGTCTGTGTGAAAATTATTTTTTTTATTGTATTTTTTTGGTTATTTGTTCATCTTCTTTAAAAAACCAAAATGAATAATGGCATAATTGTATCATGACCATCAATCTAACAAACCAACTAACCAACCAACCAACCAACCAACCAACCATTCAAACATCCATCCATCGAAATACCCATTGAAACATCCATGAAATTTAAAAAAAAAAATTTTTTATTGTTCTTTTTCCATAGTTCTGGTTACTTACCACCCTACAAACTTTTGGCAACAGTTTCAAAATAAAGAACAAAAATATCAGTTGCAACCAGTTTTATGGACAATAATATAATATTTCGTTCAAAATTAAGAACAGCAGTGAGTCACTTAATCACTGTGTCCAAAATACACTAATCTAATATTATGAATCTTCTCTAACCCTAGTATTCATTAAGAATTCAAAGACTTTCTTGGGTTCGCCATATCAAAAGGTTGTATACCATAAGAATTAGAATGAAGAGCTGGAACAAGTCACTACACTCAAGCTACAAATTCTCCCTTAGTCTAGTACATGGCAGAATTAACAAAATACTATCTGCTGCTATCTTTAGTAAACGTCAAAATTTGTTTGCGAGCCGATGTTTTATACCCATACGTACATAGAAAATGTAAGTGTATGAGTGGATCACATTGATATTTTAGTAGTATATGTGTTTGACACATAGGAGAGAAGAGACGCCTGTTGTTATTGCATTTTGAAGTTTGTTGTAGATTTGTTGCTACCTTCTATAATTCTGCCATGGTCTAGTATTCATTAAAAGTTCAAAGACTTCCTTGGATGATTTGTCCGCCATGTCAAACGGTTGTAAGTCCTGATGCTCTAAGTAACGAAAAAGAGTTCAAACTAGACCATTAGAGCGGCACAATATTTATGTACTCTTCTGTCTGTTGGTCTTCATATTTGCCTAGTTTTTTAATACTCTGCAATGCCCAGTCATTAATCCCGTAGCACTACAACTTCCTGCCCCAGTTTTTAGTTTGTTTGTGATTCGTAGAATTTTTATTAAACTTACGACGTGGCTTAGGGATGAAGTCATTTACAGTATCCATTCAGATGTCAATTCAAGCAATTAGCACTAGGAGGCCTTAACATCGTATATGCTCAAGGCACTTGATGTCTCATCATCGTATTTGATGTGGAAAGAAAACCATTAAAATTTAATATTTTTTTAAATAAATTTTTTTTTTTTAATTGCGATAGCAGTTGCTTAATATCGAATGTCACAATTTAGCCTCTGCTTTGCCTACTTAGCCTATTTTACAACCTATTACATTATTTGGACTTATAAAGTTTAACAAAATTTAATATTTATTCTTAATTATGTTAATTCCAAATTATGTTGGTTTGCAAAATTCTTTATTTTCCCTGATATTCTCAGGGAAAATTTCAAAAAATTGTTTACTTAGCACCATGAAAATATCATGGAAAGCATTATTTTGGAATTAAGCACCAAAAGAGATTAATTTTTGTTAGAATTTTAGTTTAAAAAATTTTTTTTTATTTTATTTTTATTTTTTTTATTTAAAAAAAATTTTGTTTTATTTAAAAAAAAATTTTTTTTATTATCGATTTTGAAAAATTTACATTTTGAGTACGGGTTTTGTGTTAGCACAATTTAAATTGAGACCTGTATGTTTGCTGGGTTTAAAAATTACTGTTAAACAGTTCTGTATAAAACGTTATTTGCCTCAGTCAGTTAGTTGTACTCGAGTTTGTTTATTTGCTTTTGTGGTATGAAAAAATACTTAAATTCACAAAAAGTAATAAAATAAATACAACAGGTGGGTTAATTGAAATAGATAGCCCTTTTAAAGGGCCCAAAAACTAATGAGTGGTATTAATATTCTTTCCCCTAAAACTATATCTAGATGTAATTAGCAACACAATGTGGGGTGGTTTTGTTTATATTAAAGCGTCATCTCCAAATAAAAGCGCTGGCGGTGAGTATTATTTACAGTACTGTTAATCAGCTTGTTTAATTAAACTACAGACAAAAAAAAAATAGAGTTAAAAACGCTAAATTAAAAAAACCCGGTTAACATGTGGTATTACTGGCTAACAATAACAAAAGAAAAATAAAAATAGTTTGTTTTGCAGGCAACTTCACTACAAAACGCGCTGTCAAAATTGGATTTTCCAATTGCTCAGAGTTGCCGGCGTGCTATTTAATTATGCTCATGAGAATTTTTGACAGATAAAAAACGTTTGCCGGCCCAATTTAGGTATGACTTTAAGGCGACAGGCTAAAGGCAAAAGTTAAAATAATGAAAGGACAAAGGCCACGGCAGTCAGTTCCTATAACGTTATTAATATGTAAATTTATTTACTGTTAATAAATAAAAATAAATAAATAATGAATATAAAAATAGCCTCACTTGGTTAAATTGTATTTCCTTAAGTTGGCTGTATTTAATAGTGAGGGCCCTCTTTCTTGCTTTGCTTTGTAGCATTTATATGAGCGATTTGAATTCCTGTAAAATCCAACTGCAAACAAAAAATAAAGAATTCCAAAAACACTAAAAATAACAACATACATTCGTATAATAACAGCCAGCCATTCAACTAAATGACCAACAATTGAAATTTCAAATACAAACAGCATTTGAATTTTATAGATACTCAGGCAAACATTTCGAATACCTACTGAAAATTATTAAAAAGTTTGTTTTGTACAATTTTAAACTTATTTTTGTTGGCTTGTGTATTCTCTATTTAGTTAATTTCAGTGCTTTTCTACAGTAACTTGGGGAGGGGCTTTCCGTAAAATTTAAAATTTTAGTTTAGTGAACGATGCATAGTGGCGCTAATTTAAGAAAATGGTGGTAATAAATACCTACAGACACATTAAAAAATAGATAAAATTAATTGCTATTTGTAACAGCAGAGTCTAGCGTTTAAACCCTGTATCAAACAAGGGTGGCTTAAAATGGCCTCAAAATAGTTAACCTCAGATTTTTAAAAATTTTTTTTAAGCCTGTAATTTTGTAAATGTTAACCAGTTTGAATTTTTTTTTTTGTGATAGTCTTTGTGTAAAACTAAAGAGCAGTATTATAATCACTATTATGTAAGTCGCCGCCAAGTAGAAACAACATTGACGTTATAAAAATGTTATTGAGGAAGTTGCCATTGACAGTAATTGTTAACTGTTGATGCCTTTTCAGTATTATATTCAGACGTTGAATTGAAAAAGCGACAAATTTGTCTTCATATTTTTTTTAGAGCGAAACTTAAAAATGAATAATATTTAAAACAATATGAAAAACTAATTGCAAACAGAGTTTACCAAGACGATTTTATAAAGGCGCAAAGTCAAGCAATTTTAAAATCACTACAAAATTAAATTCGAGTTGTCTACTAGTAAGAGATGTTAATGGCTTGCACAAAGTAAATTTCAAAAATATTAGTTAAAAGCATGTATATGATGATATATTGGAAGTCTTCATGCACTGGTATTTTTTCTACATTCTGCTTTGCAGCCTAGGATATATTTTGATATTCTTCATCATGAGAATTTTCATTTTCCTACATAAAAACCTGTTTTATTTTAAAATTAATACAAAATTAAGTGAGTAAATATAAACACGAAGATTACGGGATGGTATACATATCATTTTAAAGAGGAGGTTGTCTAGATTTGTAATCTACCTCCCAAATACTCGGAAGTTACTTTGGACTATTTTTAATAATTTTGTGCATATACCCCAGTGTTGTTGCTTTCAGCGATTTTAGTGACTTCCGGACGAACCATAAAAGATTGCTAGATGGGACATATATCATTCTAAAGGGGAGGTCGTCTAGATATGTAATCTACTGCCCAAATACTCAGAAGTTGCTTTGGAGTTTTTTTTTTAATTTTTCGAAATTTGCCGAGATACCATTCCCGATTTTGGCCATTAAAATTACAAAATCACAAAGGAATTTAATCTTTATGTTCTAAACTTTCTGGAAGTGTTTTAACATTTTCTGAAAACTTCGTAGATTTTATTTTATGATGCAAAAATCCTTGAGAACAACAGTACTGGGGTTTATAGAAATTAAAAAAAAAAGAATTTTAAATAGTTCAAAGAAACTTCTGAGTATTTCTTTGGTAGATTACAAAATTTAGACGACCTCTTGCTTAAAACGATATCTGTCCTATCCTTCAATATTTAATGGTTCGTTGGGAAGTTGCTAAAATTTCAAAATAATCCAAAGTAACTTCCGAACAAACCATATGAAAAACATGTTTTATTTTAAATTTAATACAAAATTAGAATACTTTCCCAAAATGTGTCGGCAGCACAACTTTCTTAGATAATGCCATTTTAGCGCTATAATAGGACAGTGCCAATAAAGTCAATAGAAAGTTGCCAGCGACTTGTATAAAGAGGTGAATATAGTGTTTAAATAATTTGACAGATATTGCTTGCTTTTTTTCTGGTTTTTGGCCCACTGTCTTTTTATGTAAAAGAAAATAATGATATAGTACTTCTATGAAAATGTGAAAAATTTGTTTTAGAAAGTTTTTTAAATGGCATTTAAAATGTTCTAGTTTTTTTATTACAACTTTTTTAGTTTAATGTAAAAAATATTAAAATTTTAAGTTTTAAAAATGTTAAAAAATTATAATATTTTGTAAAAAAAATATTTATTTTATTCAAAAACGTCATTTTGTGTTCTTTTTTTGCAGTTTGTTTTAAATGTTTATCTTGTCACTTCCATCATGTTTTCCACTCCTTCTACGCATACATGATGCTTAACGTGTATGAGCCCTTAAAGAAAAAAATATGTTGAAGAGTATTGTGCTGGTAACTTAGCATTGTGAAATGCTTACGAATACTTATTTAAGTGTATTCCATTACGTAGCTTCAAAGTTTAATTTCACACACGGTTTTCACATTTACGTGATATAGGACTTACAACTTTAAACTAAATGCATTATCTACGCTTATATTTTTCTTTTTCTCTTTTAATTAATTTGTGTTTTACTTCGTTTTACCTGAAAACTAAATCAAATAAATTGCTTCCACCTTCGCTTCCATCGTCGTTCTTGGTCATTCGTTTTAATTATACAACTTAATTTATATTTAACTTCACTTTCTCTTCTTGTTGTTGATTTTCTTCTTTTGCGGTTTTGTAAGTGTGCAACTGCGGCTTGAGGGTGGGCATTTGTGTGTGTACTCCATTCATTAGTGACCCCAGACTCAGTTAATTACCTAAACTTTGGTATCGTGTTGGAATTTTGAAAATACCAAAACATTCATTAAAAGAAATACAATAAATTTTTAGTTGCAAAATGTAATTTAAATATTTCAACATGAATTATAACGTTTTTTTTTAATTTACATTTTCTGTTTGGTGCTTAAATAAAAATATTGCTTTAAAAGTAAAATAAATTTCAGTTATAAATAAAAATATTTGAGGATCGTAAGAATCAAATTAATCATACTGAGAAAAGATCGTAACATGATTTTATAAAATTTTTTATAGAATAATTTTTCATTATTTACATTTCTCATTTTTATAAATTTTTATTGATAAACTGCAATGAACTGAACTGAAAAAAATTCAAAGAAAGATATCCGATAAGAATGCAAAATAAATTTAATTTAAAATATTTAATTTTTAATAAAAATATTAAAATACCCAAAAAATCCTTTCTAGCAACTGTTACATACCAGGAATTTAAAAGGCACACCTGCATGCACACGTTTGTAAAAGACCGATTGCCTGGTTTCGTAATTGTGTGCATACACACATGTACAGCTTAAAAATGTTCATAAAAAATTAAAGCAAAAATTAATGAAAATCTAAAATTTCGGGTGCATTTTAGAACGGATAATTCTGAATTTTTGCACAGATATTATGACTGTTATTTCTGACAAAACTGCTTACCTTTTTCTTTGTCCGTTGTGTATTTAAGACAAAATATGCAAAAACCCATCAAAATAGAGATAGTTGCAAGTTTTGAGTCATAGCTCATTTATTTATGGACTGATTGGTCTGAATTTCAATAGCAACCTGAAGACGGCAATAACTGAGAGATTGATATGTTAACTTTTCTGTATGTTGCCTAGGAACTTCATTAAGTTGATTTCAACGACTACACGGACAGACAGATATCGCTTATTTAACTACAGAGCCCATGTAAATACAAACGGAATCCCAAACTTTTTTATAGTAAAGGGTATAAAAAATGTCGGTATGTAAAAATGATGGTGATATAAATAATAACTAAACCTGAATATAAAAAAATCATTTTATGTAAAAAGATAAATGTAACATGTATGTATTTAGACTTAAATATTTATTTATTTAAAACTTCTCTTTAAAATTTTATATTTTTAATATCTTACTTATTCGATCTTCTTATTTGTATTTTAATCTTTTTGTAGCAAAATATCGAAATAAAAATAATAAAATTATATTTTATAAAAATAAAAAAATTAATTAATAAAAATGATCTCAAGCTCAAATAAATTTTACTCAAAATTTTATATTTTTTGTCAACTAAATGTCGATTTGGTCAAAATGACCTGGTTGGTAGAAATAGGTATATTTGTGATATCTTGCTAGTTTTAGTGTAAAAAAAAAAGAAAAATCCGAAATTATGCATTGAAGTTTCCTTGGGTGAGAGTTTTCAAAAATAGTTGTAAAGGAAAAAAAATCTTTTTTTTTATGTAGAAATTTTGCTATTAAAACAATTATTTATGAAAATTTAAAACTTTTTTCAAAACATTATTAAATAATTTTTATTCAGATAATTAATGATACTAAATAGTGCATGCACGCATACAAAAAATATACATTTCATGAGTGTTTGATTTCTCTTACTTTTGTTGTTGTTGATCGTTAATATTTAGTCATAATAACAACAGTTTCCAAGCTTTAAAACTGTCATGGTATTTGCTAAAGGGCTGCACACATTACATGTGTAATATTTTTTTTTAAATAAAAAAAGTGCTTGCAAGCCGTTTCAATTATGCTTAAGCAGCCCCAGAGTATTTACTCGACCTTTAACTTTAACATAATTACCGGAAGTCAGGTGTTGTTTTTAGAAAATTTTAAAGAGTTTTTGCTTTCACAAAATGTGTAACAGAATGCTCAAGGAAAATTTTATAAAAAAACAACTAGTTTGAAGTTTTACATATTAAAGTCGTGTTTCTAACAAAAATTATTCTAACAAAAATATGAAAAAAAAACTTGCTTTGGGTTTGATCTTAACAATTTAATTACAGTCGTTTTAACAAATTATTGATATGGATTTAGTGATAAATAATTGTAACTAATCTAACTGTAATTGCTACACCATATGGTCTAAGATTATTTCCAAATCTGATAAATGTTTCCGCCAGTTAAAAGAAATTAGGCTGGATAGAAGCTGCAATAGCTTTGCATGACATTAAAAATTTTAACTTTTTTCATCTATCCTTTTGATAAAGCAGGCATGGAAATTTCAAATAACACATCGGCTGAAAAGTCCCGGGCCTAACACATAGATGGCGCTAGCTTTATTGCAGTCACCTTTTTTTCAGTTAATATTAACCTTCAAAAGACAGCTGTTAGATTTTCATGATATTCTATTCATTAGTTTGTGAGTTATTGTTATTTTCAAAACAATGGATCAAAAAGAATTTCGTGTTTTAATTTTGCACTGCTTCTTGATGGGAAAAAATACCGTTCAAGCGAAGCAATGGCTTGAAAAGTGTTATGGGGACTCCGCTCCATCAGAAACAATAATAAAACGTTAATTGGCTGACTTCAAACGTGGTCGTAGAGACACCGATGATGCAGAACGCAGTGGACGTCCAAATGAGGCGGTAACACCAGACAACATAAAAAAATCCACAAAATCGTTTTGAATGATCGAAAAGTGAAGTTGCGTGAGTTAGCTGACATCGCAAAGATGAGAGAGAAAGCTCTGTTCAAAATGGATGAGAACGTGTTGATGATTCTGAGCAGTGGTTGGCCATGTTTAAACGTAGCAACAGCGGCGCTGGAATGATTGCGTTGCTCTTGATGGAGATTACGTTGATAAATAAAGCTAATTTTGAACCAAAAACACTGTGTTTTCTTTGTTAGGCCCGGGACTTTTCAGCCCATGTGTTAGTAAATGTACAAAGTTGCTTTTGGGCAAATAATTTTTTATTTTTGTAAAATTACATTTAAATTGTCTTCAATTAACGAAATGTATCAAAAAACGATTTATTGTCATATATAAAATACCTTGTGAAAAATGGCGAAAAAAAAATGTGTTTGGTTGCCAAGATTTCTCAAGTGTACTTACATGCCATTCAAAAGCCTAAGTGATTTATTTCTAAATCTGCTGAGAAACTTAAATTCGCTTGATATTCAACTAAGTTACTGATTTATAACCGCATACAGGTATGAATTTTTGTTTTCTTTACCCGTTACTCAATATTTTTTTGGGGGTTTGACAAATTTCAAAAAGAAATTCTTGTTGTACTCGACAGCAGCTACCAGCAAAATAATATCACTTTCCAGTGTTATTCGTAGTAGATGTTTGGTTCAATTGAAAAAATCGCAGCATTCTCAAGCTACTACTTACGTGCTGTTTTAAAAAAACCGAACAATCCAATCGTCTAAAAAATTTCTATAGAAAATACTCGATTTTTAAAATATTTTATATGTTTTTCACAGAAATTTTCTAGACAATTGGGTTGGTTGTCTTCTGTAAACAGCCCATTATACTTGTAAAGTTCTCTCAATTTCCCAACTCTGAGGTCTGTGTCAAATATATTCTTTTATTTAAATAGTTGTACGTAAAAACCACCAATAACAAAAATAATTTTTTTTTAATTCTTGGTTAAATTCAAATTTATTACAAACAATTATGGTGATTACTAAGAAATAATAAACAGATGTTGCTGAAATAAAGTCTTGACAAATTGTCCACAGATTTATTTGGTTTGTAATTTGTTTCAGTTAAAAGCTAAAACTTAATAAAAACCGTGATTTAATATTCATTGAAATTCTAAAAAAAAAGAAAAAATAATAAAACAGAAATTTCTTCCTTCAAATTTCAACTCAAAATGTGAAAGCTTAGATAACGACAGCCTATTGATTTGAAATGTATTAAAAAAAATTATGGAAAATTTGTGTTTAAAATAAAGTTAAAATTAATTTTATTTTTATTAATAAAGGAGCTACCCTTTAACCAATTAAGGCCCACTATTTTATTTGAGGAAGGAAATTGAAAATGTTTTAAATTGTTTAGTATTCCGCATCTGAACTTCATTTAAGAAGTTTAGCCAGTTTTTTGATACCATAAAAAATTAAGCAAAAATTTTTTTTAGAAAATTGTGTGCAAAAACCACCTAAAAGAGTTTGTTAGCTTGAGAATGTTAACTCTTAGTGAAAGAAATATTTATGAAAAAGTCTTACAAAAAATTTTAAGAAGGGCTAAATGATGTCAATGATAATTCCTATTCTGAATATCCTGACATATCAGCCACACATAATATAAAAATTACAAAAGAGAAAAAAAGTAGCTTTTGTTGGGTCTTAAATCAATACCAAAATCTTGCCTAAAATACTCTACTGACTGGGGGGGGCTATTATGTATTTTGATTCGAAACGAAAAGCCTTTCGAAGAGAATTTTCAATGTAAAAAGAAATTGTTAAGGCAATTGTGCTAGATTTTCGAAAAGTCTACTGTTTCTTTCGAATTGAAAAGACTTTTCGAAAGCCATTTCGATTTGCATCGAAATAATAAATTGCATTTTTTGACATCAAAATAA
Organism: Thelaira solivaga; assembly: GCA_947397855.1. NCBI lineage: Eukaryota > Metazoa > Arthropoda > Insecta > Diptera > Tachinidae > Thelaira > Thelaira solivaga. Next base: position 13,161,687 of record OX377612.1, read on the forward strand.
ATTTTTAATTATTTTCTAAAAATAAAACAAATTAAGCTAAAACACATTTTATTTTTGCGAAATTTTGTATTTTTTCTTAAATTTTTGAGTTTTCCGTTTGCTTGTCGTGAGGTAATTTAAGCTTAAGCAAAATATAGAAATTTATCTATAGGGTCCGCTAAATAACTTTTTTTTTTTTGAAAATGCTATAAAAACATCGAGTGTAGCTTCGGCTGTGTGGCACGTAGCGCCGTCGTGTTGAAACTAAATGTTGCCAATATCCTCCTCTTCAATTTTTTTGAAAAAAAATTTGTTCAACATGGCCCGATAACGATCGCCATTCACTAACGGCCATTCCTTGCTCATTTTCGAAGAAAAATGGCCCAATTATGCCTCTGGACCAAAATCCGCACCAAACAGTGACTCGTTTTGGGTGCGTCGGCTTTTCAATGTATGCGTGCGGGTTTTCTGTGCCCCAAATGCGACAATTTTGCTTGTTTACATACCCGCCAAGATCAAAATGAGCTTCATCTGAAAAGTTAATTTTTTTTTGGCAAAATCGGCATCTTCTGTAAGTCGATCGCAGGCCCACTTAGCGAAGCGAAAACACAACCATATTCTTTCAGCGGAAGGATAAAACTAATTATCTGTCAAATCAGACATGAGCTAAGTGTTACCATTCACGAAATAAGGACTAGTTGAAAAAAAACGTTCGATGGCGGACCCTATATATGGCGGAATCAATAAATGCCAATTTTTGATCCGCAATCGCGCAACAGAATGAATAATTAGATTTACTGTGTCAGGAGCAGACATCAAAACATAAATTATATCATTGTAATAGTCTAATCTGAACCCGTTTTCTTTATTTAAGGCATAACTGCCTACAACTGTTTGATATGGTGGAGAAATCACCCAAGAAAGTTTTTGAACTCTTAATGAATACTAGGCATAGAGAAGATTTGTAACATGAGACTTATTCCCGCTCCTACTTCTTATTCTTATACATTAAATATATTTCTTTAAGTCACATAATTAATTTAAATCCAATGGTATACGATTCATTGACTTTTTTTTTTAAATTTTTTTGTTAGTAAATGTGATATAAAATTTATCTTAAATTTTTTTTTTTATTTTAGTTATAAAATAATAAAGAGCATATAGAATGCGGCATTGTGGAATTCAGTCAACTTTTTTACTTGTTTTATTATAATTTTGTTGCACACATTTACGCCCTTGCTAATTAAAGTTCATTCTAAATAAAAATATCAAATTAAAAGAGGCGAAAGCAAACTAAAAATTAAAATTTTTATAGCTAAACTGAAAGAGAAAAGATATAATTTCTTTAATATAAATAAAAAAAAAAAAACTAGAAAGAAAACTGTGTCAGATCGTTTTACACTACATTTATTTTGAATGTTAAAAATTGCACAGAGTGTAGTTATACGAGTGTGTGCGTAAGTGTGAAAGCAGTTTGTAGAACAAACTTTAAATTTATAGGCTGCATACACACATACACACACACACTCACCCATTTATGTAAACATACTTAATTTACAAATAATCATTGCGATTTGCATTAATTTTCATTTTGTTTCGAAAGTAAAAAAGAAGCAGGCGAAAAACAAGCACGAAATTTATTCGTTGTAAGTGTATTTTACTAGTTGTTGTTGTTGTTGTTTTCATTTAAATTTCTTTCTCTAAAGAATGTATTATTTTTCAGCTGATGCAGCATTGAAACTTTAAGCTATAAAATTATTTAATAAAAAATTTATATTCGTTCTCATGATTTACAAAAAAAAAAAAAAAAAAAAAAAATACTGTAAAAAAAAAATGAAGCAGAAAACCGAATTGTGTAAAATAAAATGTAAATCAGAATAATTTTATAATTATCTAGGTCATTGTGATTAAGTTTTGTATGTAAATTTTAATAATAATAAAAAAAAAACAGAAAAATGAAATCGGAAAATTTACTTGTTCAAGTATGCAGCAAATTTGTGGTTTTAAATCAAGTAAATCACTGCAAAGATGAAAAAGAGAATTATGTATGAGTGTGTATGCACAACATATTATACATAAATTTAAACATTATTAATGTAATGTGGTGGCATGAAATTGTGTAATAAGTACGAGTATTGTATTTAATTTTTATCTGTATTCAATGGCTTCCTTCTGTCTCTCTCTCTCTCTCTCTCTCTCTGCTGGGGATTGCGTCATTTGTTTGGTTGAGCTACTTTTCATTTTTATTAAATTCGAGTAATCTGATGTCACTTGAAAAGGTAAGGAGTACGAGTACGAGTATGTATGGGAATTTACTCATAATCTAGTTGGCAATTTTTTGATGCATGCGGCTTAACTTAACATACTAAGAATTTTTTATGCAAAAATTATATAAGGAAGGGAAGAGGTTTTGAGGAATTATATGTCTCATATTAGCACTTATTACAAAATTCATTTTTTATTTTACCATTAATCTGCGTATTCATTTATGTATGCAATTTAAGCATTCGATTAATATTAAAAAACAAGTTGAATTCGGCTGTGCCGAGTCTAATATACCCTTCAAAATATTCATATTTTTAATTTCGCGCATTCTTTTTAAATACTCAACAAAACTAAAAAATTAATAATTAAATTATTGCTGAAAATAATTTTCTTTGAACAGGTATCTACTACGTATACGTAACAGCATTTTCGCATTTTGCCATTCGTAATAAGTTTTCAGACTTAAGTTTGTCATTCCCCGATGTTATATTTTATAATTTCGTGTGTCTCTTAAAGTTTATTTGAAATATCAACTTCCGATTTATGCCAATTCATTAAAGGGAAGCATTTAAACTGTAATTTAAGAGAAAATTTTAGATATTCGTCATTCCCTTAAAATAATTCAATGCCAACAAGTATGACGAAATGAGCCCGTAATATCAGAATCAACAATATACTTTTGAAACCGATATTCCACTGGTTTTTATCCCCATTAATCCATTGAACCTCACCATTTCGATCTTGATATATTTTTTGCAGGTATCAATATTAAGAAAAATGTTGCTCCTTTGAATTTTTTAAGAAAAAAAAAATATTAAAAAAAATTAAACCTTGAAAAGTTCGTGTTTATCTCTGTCATTTAAAAATCTATAATCTTATATTTAGTTACACAATTATTATCAAGTTAAATTACTACCATTTAGCCTCAGGTAATTTTAATATTAATAATTTAATTACGAGTACATTAAAAAAAATCAACAAACTCCTATAATTCAAAGTCATTTCTTACACTCACTTTAGCATTCTTAACTCATCATCCATTTTTGCACTTTCCCACCAATCAAATTCTCTTGTAATGACAAATTATGGCAACTCATGTATTTGTTGTTGGCTTAAACACACTAATATTGTAGGTATTGTATCATAAAAAACAAAAACAAAATATCCCAAAAATGTCTCTCTATTTCAGAATATAAAAAAAAACAAGAGAAAAAATCTACCAAAGACATGAGTTATAGCTCTATAATAGAGTCTATATGTAAATAAAATGTTTTTTAGCACACCAAAGCTCTTTGCGAGAGAGTGAAGAAAGAGAAAGGTCATACTCGATTGATATAGTCACATAAAGAGAGAGAAAGAGAGAGATCTCCCACAAGCAAATGAGTTGAAACCAACACACAAAAAAAAAAAAAACAAAATCAAGGAAAGTTGGCTTTTCGTTAAAAAACTGTAATAAAGCATGGTGAAGCCCCGTTATCCATGAGTATTTCTAGGAGTGGTTTTCTATATTTTTTCACTTGTGGCCAATCACATTTATTTTTATGCAATTACAAATTAAGACAAAATTTTTAGAAAGAAATAGGTGCTTAAATCAATTTTTTTAAATAAAAACAAAATTCATTTTTTAATTACCATTAATCTGTGTATTCATTTATGTATGCAATTTAAGCATGTGATAACATTCGATTACTATTAAAAAACAAGTTAAATTCGGCTGTACCGAGTCTTATATACCCTTCAGTATGTAAGCGAAATATTCATATTTTTCACTTTCCACATGCCTCTAAAATATCAAAAAAATTAATAACATAATTCGAACGGCTAGCTTATTAAGCTTGAGGTCGTATTATGAAAATTTATTTATTTATTATTGATTTGAAATATCGATGTAAAACTAAATTTTTATAATGCGACTTCAATCTTAATAAACTAGCCGTAGTGAAAAACTGAATAGAATGAAAAATTATATAAAATAAAAATTATAAAAAAATAAAAACTGAAATGATTGATAAAAAATTTTCTTTGAAAATCTATTTTTTATTAATCCTAAATAAATAATTAATTTTAGTGCAAGAAACTAAAATTAACGAGTCTTAAGAAAAAATGCCTTGTAAGAATCTCCTTTTTAACAGTAATAAAATGTCTCCAGGCATTCAATTTCTAAATCAATAAAAAAAATTAGTTTTAAGAACGATACCTAATAGAAATGCAAATTATACATAATTTAATTTAATTTTGGAAACATTTGCAAACATTTTTTAAACCAAATCTAATTAATTAAATATTTAATATCAAAGAAGATTTTCAAATTATAAACAAAATCGAAAACATTGTCCTTCACAAAGACATACAATTTTTCAAGTTTCGTGTTTGCGTTTACAAGCATTAAGCACATGATAGCTTAAAAATGTAAATAAAAATAAGCAAAAGCAAAAATTATGGAAAATCTGAAATATCGGTTGTAGTTTTTATATTTCTCTGCTATTTACTAACCTAACTGATAGCTCTCGTTTTTTTGCACAGATTTCACAAATGCTATTTCTGTTAAAAAAAATTTCAATAAATTTTTTTCTTCGTTTTTTTAAATTTCCATATATTCCAGTGCTATTGCTCTAAGGGATTTTAGTGACGAATCATAGAAGATTATGGGATGGGACCCATATCATTTTTATTTTATGATGCAAAACGGAAACTCGCCTCTGCTACCATTTGCACAGGAGTCATTACGTTAGCATTAGCCCGAACTTGTGTACAAGTGAACAATAGCTTTTTTTTACATTTTCATGGAAAAAAAAAATAAAATTCGAAAATTTTATTTTGTTTTCAGTACAAATGCACGGAGAAAATAATCTTTTGCTGGTACAAAAAATAGGCAGTAATTTTGTTATTCCATTTTTAATTTCCATAATATTAATTTGGCTCGTCCTATTTATTTTGAAACCTTTTTTGAAGCCTAGTTGGTTTAGCAAAAGTCAATCTGTTTGGAAAAAACTTTTTGAAGACCCTACATCAAGTAGGTAGACAAGAAGAAGATTTAGCCTGAACCAACATAAATTAGACCAATAATTGCCAAAAACCCTGACTATTTATATTTCTTGCTTATCTGTGCAGTTTGTGTCTTAATCTAATCTGGTTCACAGTGTTTCGGAAAGAATAAAAAATTTTTCCAATTAATTTGTTTTCCTTGTCTGTGTGTATGCGTGTCAGAAGTTTTTATATATTTCAAGGATAAAGTTTACAAATTTTAATAATCCTCGTTTTTTGTTTCCTTTTGATTGAAGAGAGTGTTCATTAATGTATGCAATTTGACTATATCTGTGCGTACATTAAGTGGTTATGGTTTGGTAGCACTACAAGTACCTACTCGTATATCAGCAAAACGTCAAAAGACTTGGCTCTGTAGCTGTAGTGTACGAGTATAATTATATATTTTTCTGCCATTAACAGACATTTAAAATTTATGTTTTTAATATGTAGTGGCGTTTATTCATTTATTCAACTTTTCGCTCACAATATTTATATTTTTGGTGGTATTAATCCTACATTATCCTTATGAAAGATTTCATTTATGCTTATGCAGCCGTGTGTACTATGTGGATATAAATTTTAATTTCCATTTAATCTAAATTTTCATTAAATTTTAAACATAAATCGTTTTAGATAAATAATAGACTCAAATATTAAAAGCATGTTGCTTCACCAACTTGCATTTCCTTCTTTTTTTTTTTTTTTTGACTTACAAAACTTTAATAACAATAAAAACCACTACAAAATTCATAACAGCAGCAGTAACAACAACAACAACAACTGAACTCTGTAGGTACTCGTACACAGATACTTGTTTTATAAAAGAATACACAGCTTCTTCTGCAACATAAAAAAAAAATTGATGAAAAATAATAAGAAAAACACTGGAAAATATAAAAGTAATAAAAAATAATATTCTTAAACAAGGGATAAATTTTATAGCGATCGAAAATGTTACTTAGGGGAATAGACTTGAAACTATTAACTAAAGAATTTTTCCAAAGTTTCTTAAGAATAGCAAGTGAGCAACAACTATACCTCAAAGTGATAGGGTAGAACCTACAACTTTTGTATAGAAAGAGAATTTCAAAGGCTGATATTATTTGTGGTATTTCAAAAAGAATTAAATGAAGCAATCTGTTTCTTCGTAATTTAAAAGAAGAAAAAGTAGTTTACGTTTCAATATTCATTCGAGTACTTTCTTAGTAAAGTTTAGTAACTGAGCAAATGCTGAGTAAATTTGAACAAATTTGCTCTCAAGGCAGCTTTTATACAAAAAAGTGCCCTAACAGAAAAGTAGTTAAATTATAAAAAGATAAACTCTTAAAAGACCAAACCGATTTAAAAAAATTTTTTTTCACAGAAAAAAAAAACATAAAATACAATTTCCTGGGAAGTGCTATTATTTTTCTGGCGGGTGTTGTCGAGTACAATAAGATTCCTTTTTTTTTTTAAATTTGAGTTGCGGTTTTTCGTACCTTTATGCAGTTATTAACCAGTAACTTAGTTGAATATCAACCGATTTTAAGTTTATGAGTGGATTTCTAATTTTATTTCATATGCAAATTTCGCCAATCAAGTTCCCGCTTTACATTTATCAAAACGAGAATCTGTAATGCTCAGGGCACGTTTAAGGCAGTGGAATTTGTTAGAAAAAACTTTTCTTGTAACATCTAGCAGAAAAAGTAACCGGATATTGTTGTTTGAAGAAAGTTTGTATTGCGCTGATATAAGGCAGACGAATGACAACTTCTCATTGGTTGCTCATGTAAAAGTACTCGTACGTATTCTTCAAAAAAGTAAATTTTTAATGTCTGTTCAGCGATGTCACAAGAAAACCTAAGCGAACGAAAGCCAAGCACATTTATATTAAAAGCAAAAATAATGTACGAAATTTTGTTTTTGTTCAATACAAATGTGTTTTGCTTTCGTTTGCTTTGGTTTTCTTGTGACATCGCTGAACAGGCCATTAATATAAAATCTGTAATGGTATATCTAGGCTTGAACGCAGTTTTATTGCGTAACGAAAAGCGACTAGCGCAAAAGCAACTTATGACGTGTTGAAAAAAATACTAGGGCTAGTTAGCTATGCTACGCATCGCTGATTTAAAGTTTTTGACAATTTTATTTGGTTTGCAAGCTGTTTACACAAAACATCCATGCTATCTTTGGGAATGGGATAGTCGTTCACCAAATGACTGTAAGCGCCATCTAGTGAGTTACATCAAGCAGAAAAAACATTTTAAATGCCACATTGTTAAAGCTGAGAATGTTATTCTGTCATCACTGCATCTAACAATTTATGTAAAACATTTATATAAACGGCGAAGCTTTGGTGATCCCAAAATTATATCTTTCTTTCTAAATCTAATACTCTTTTATCTTATTTATCTGTTCTGTTGAACCTTAGGTATTTTCATTACACCTCAAATTCATAAAATTATGAGAGAAGAGAAGCTAAATTCCATTGAAAAATACTTATGGAAGAGTTTTGTTTTACTATGTGCTAATTTTCTTGGTAACCACAGAAGTGACTACTATGTCGCGGTTTTCAATGAATTTTTAAATGCGTATGATAAAATGGGCTGCAATATGTCCATAAAAATTCATTTTCTGCATTCACATTTTCACTCTTCCCAGACAACCTAAGCCAGTTCAGCGATGAACAAGGCGAACATTTTCACCAAGAAATTTTTGCTAAAATAAAAAACATGATTTCAGAATTTTGTTAGTCATTTTAACGGGATGCTATTGATGCTGAGTTATAAAAAAAAACCTGCAAGGAAACATTTTTGAGTGGAAAGGCCCAAAAATTTTATTTCTAGAAAAAATTTGTTTTAATAAAAAGTTTAATGACTCAGTAAATTTTTAATGAAATAAAAAAAATTGGGTTTTATAGATTAATAAATATATTTTGAAAATAAATTGAAAAGTTGTAAGGTTCCTTTATAAAATACTGTGTAAAAACGTCTCCAAACTTCAAAAGTGGCAAAAAAAAAAAAAAAAAAAAAATACATAGATTTTTGAAACTGCCTTAATGTTTTCTTTCTAAATCTAAAATCGATTGTTTTTCAACTAAATTACTGGTAACTCAAGATTTTGGGGGTGTTTGCTAAATTCCAAAAAAAAAAAAAACAGATTTTCGTTGTACTCGACAGCATTTAGCAGAAAAATAATACCACGTCCCAGGTATTTTTTTTTGTGACACAGTGTTATTAAAAAAAGTATAAATACTGTCACATATAACAAATTTTTGTCGAAGTAAGCATAACCGCTATGTCATCTTCACATACGTTTAAATATTTGAATAAGTTAGTTTAGCTTTCCAGTAAAATACAACATACAGGGTGGGCGAAAAGAAACCAAGGGGTGTAAAAGTTTAATAACTTTTTTGTTTATTAATTTTTTTTTATTTTTTCTTTCAGATTATATAGACAACACTTGGATAATTTATAATGGAGAGGTTCACAACTGAACAGAGAACCAGAGCAATAGAATTTTATTATTTAAACCAGAGATCAATTATTTTAACGCTCATTTGCATTTGAATGGATTTGTTAACAAGCAGAACTGTAGGTTCTGGGGTTCTCAAAATCCAAGAGCCATTCATCAACGCCAATTGCACCCCATCAGGTGTACAGTATGGTGTGGGATCACATCTGAAAATGTCATTGGGCCCTACTTCTTCGAGAATGAAGATGGAAGTGCTGTAACCGTAAATGGAGAGCGGTATCGTTTTATGATAGAAAATTTTTTACGTCCTGCTCTTGAAAACAGACCTGGTATACTGCCCGAGACACAATGGCACTTTTAAGTCAAATTTTTGGAGAGCGAATAATTTCTCGAAATTCGGAAATTATTTGGCCAGCGCAATCGCCAGATTTGACAGCACCCGACTATTTTCTTTGGGATTTTTTGAAGGAGCGAGTGTATGTGAACAAGCCAGAGACAATCCTTGAACTCAAGGCAAACATTGTTGCAGAAATTCGAACGCTACAGCCACAAGTTTTGAAAGATGTTATGGAAAATGCTCTAAAAAGAGCCCATCAGTGCGAAGCTGAAAACGGTGGTCATTTAAGAGACATCATTTTTCATACTTAGTGTAAAAAAATTTCCATTTTGTATAAAAAAAAAGTTAATACACAAAAAAGTTATTAAACTTTTACACCCCTTGGTTTCTTTTGGCCCATATTTTGCAGGTTAGACTGTCAAAATATTTACCAAAAAGTAGTGGTTACCCTTATTTCGACAAATATTTGTGTAATGTGACCGTACCGTACATTTAAGTTTTACCTATGTACATATAACTATTACTAAAAATTGTTACTCTGTTTGATTTAATTTTGCATCAGTCACAGCCTAAAGACAAAATTGTTTACCTCATCTATAGGTAGGTTTTTCTTTCCAGGCTTATTCAAAAGCAATTTCAGGTTCATTTCAGGTTTGACATGGCTTAGGCATTATTTTTTACTTAAAAAAAAACGAAATTGATTTTATCACTTTGTTGTAGAGTTAACATCAGAAACTCATCTACACTTCTTTAAGATATAAATAAATGAAACGAAATGCCCTTAAAATGGTTTTAAGCGATTACCTAAAGATGAAAAGATAATTGGATACAACTTAATACTCCAACAGTTGAGTTTGGCTGCTGTTAATCCGCCCAGCATTTATTGTTACTGCTAGACTAAAACAAGAATTATTCCAACACAAAATCAAAATTAAGTTAACGAAAAATAATTTTCCCCTTCTAACAAATGGAAGCATAAGCATTTATTTAAATAAAATTTGGAAATTGAAATTTTCAGATTCTATAAAAACTCGTATGCTTTTAGTCTTTCTTTCCTTTATTTCTTTTTTCTTTTGCAAATTAAGTTATTTTGTGAAAAAGCAAGGAAAAGCTTTAGATGCTGCTTTTCATTTTTGCTTCTTTAATGGTTAATGGCTTTGTAATATTTTTATATTCACAACCTTTTTCTTTTTTTCATGCTACACTCACTCACTTTAATGCACTGTTGTGTATTTTGTATTTTAGGTTGGTAATACAAGGTATAGAAAGCCCTAAAACTTTAAGTGTCTACCTAAATCGCTTAATGGCAAATATAATAATTTAATTAATTAAATTTAATTGTTCGCAGCGCGTTGCTATTTGAAATTATTTTAAAATTTTATATAACATTTTATATTAAATATATTTTGATATTCTGATTTTACTGAAATCTTATTATTAATCAGGCAAATAAATTGGGTTAAAAGAAGCATTAAATTTTATTTTATTCTTCTCGGTCATTTGGACTTAAATAAAATAAATTTTAATATAAAAATTAATTGGTGTTGCTGTTTAAAATTCTTATTTATGCAATTTTTTAATTGTATATTAATTTTATTGAATAAAAAAAATTGAAATTATTCCGAGACACTGGTTTGCTGAAGCGACGCTTTCGGAAAAATCTCTTTTTCCTCATCAGAAGCATTTGTGTCAATAACTTTGGGATACTCTATAGGAAAAATAAATTTTGTTGAAAATGATTTAGAACTAAAAGCGGAAACAAGTCACGTGATCACTGTGATCAGAAAAGATCTATTGTGATACTGCTCTCATATTACTGAAACTACCAAAGTCAAGTATTCATTAACAATTCAAAGACTTAATTGGGTGATTTTGTAGGTAGTGATGGCCTAAGTAACACAGTCTGAAGCGGTCGTTTTCATTGATCCTCTCAGCAAAAAAATCTAGATTTTGAAGCAAAAGCGATGATAGAAAGTTACTGACTAAAAAATAAAAAAATTCAAGTTTATTGCTTGCGAGAAGCAGTAACGTAAAGGAACGCTAAAAATGTGTACATATGCCGACTGCCTGTTTTTGCGTGCTTGCGTGCACACATTATGCACTAGTATTATTTATTGAACTGCATTTGTTTCACTAAACAAAAACTCATACTCAACTGAGCTTTGTGGGTGAAGTGGTTGAGTATTCAGTTAATGCTTTTTAACTGCAGATTCCTTGATTCAAATCCTGTTAGTAGTATGAAAGAAATTAAAGAAAAAAATATAAACTAGTTCTGTGCTTTTTTTTAAAGAACATCAATTTATTTATCAGCTACAGCTAGTACTTCTAGATGGCTCATTAAGAATAATAATCACGCCTTAAAAATGCGCTGTAAGTAATTGTATCCACTACAAAAAATTACTTATTTTTTTATTCGGTATTGAAATTAAAATAAGTCAATATTATTAAGCTTGATGGCAAAAGAGCTAAGTGAAAAATTTTTAAGTTGACGCTTTCTTGGTTTCGGTGCTTTTTGAAATTCAAAGTTGACAAGGCTGGTATATTTTTTTTTTTATAAAAAAAAAGCCTTTCCATAACCATGACTTATTTAATGCTTCCGTGAAAATAAAAAAATGAAAAAATAAATCAATTTTTAGCTTGTGGGAATGTCTATTGAAATACATTGCGTTGCTATAGCAGAAAGCAATACATTTCTTCCAAATCAAGATATTTTTTGCTTTACTGCAGGTGTATAGCTCAAACGGAATGATGCTAAAGGATACATTCTTCATGAGTGACTTGAGAGTTGACGTCAATTTGTCTTGGAGGTCATTTCGCTAAACATTTCCTTGTGGACATACGGTTATCATTCCGAATTCCCAATAGTTATAGTGTTTTCCAGCCGGAGATGCTGGCCATGAAGGAGACATGCGAGTCTCTATACGATAGAGATATCAGCTGAATTATAGTCATCTTTGTAGATAGTTAAACGGCCTTCCTGACCTTTAATTGAATGTTATATCTTATGCTCTAGTTCACCGATGCAAGGCTGTGTTGTTTAATCTGTGACCTTAGGCTTACATATCTATGGTATCGATTGCTGCACACAGTGCCTTTATTGATAGCTCTGCTATGGACCCTTCTAAGTCAGTGATGGTCGCTTAACCGCTTAGCATTAGAAGCGGCATTCTCGAGTACTACCAAAATAAGGTGGATACCAGATGGCGGGGCTTAGAAACATGTAATATTACTCGTTAATTATGGCCTCACTATAATGCTTTCCTCAGCTGGTGAGCAGGAATAAGAAGAATATTTAAAGACTGGTGACTGTGATAAGCGGTCACGGGCCCATTGACAAGCCCGCCAGCATCTGGCATTAACCTTTAACTAAAACTGCGGTAGCTGCCATGCACCTGAGAGCAAGGAGACAATCTTTCACCTACTCTGCGAGTGTAGGGCTCTTCTGGTTTCGTGACATAAATTTCTCAGGGCACATTTTATGGGGATGAAGTTAGGGGATCCTCTTGGATATCTTAATACCATAGAATCTTACGATTCTACTTGAAGGCTAATAAGCTTCTACACAAACCAACCAACCAACCTTGAGGAATTGTTTGAAGTCTCAATCTTTAAAAATTTAGCATGACCAAGACCATTTTAAAAATTAAGAAAAGCACAAAATTCGGATAGTGAAAATTACTCGTTTTATTATAATGAACACAACAAAATCGTAGCCAATTAATACCATTTGTAATGTGGAAATAAACATATTTTTGTATTTAAAAATATTTTATTTATTTTAAGAACAACAAATGGGCTTAAACTTGTTAAATTTTTTATTGTTATGTTACAAACTTTGATATGCCTTTAGGTGTCTACGTACGAGTATAAGAAAAGAATACTTAAAAAGGTCTAAATTCAATTAAACCAACATTAATTTAAAACAAAGTTTAGGCGCAGAGTGTCAAAAACTGTCAGAAAAACCAGTCATCTAAATAATTATCTAACCTATCTGACACGTACGTACATAAACAAATTTCATGTGGTTTTATGGACGTTAAAGTAAGAGCTTCTTTCCATTACTTACCACACAACAGCCTCCCTCCCTCCTGCTATTTAATTTATGCAAATTAACTGTTGTCACTTATCATTAAATACACATTTGATTTAAAATTGGGTAAAACGATTACAAACACGTGTCTAGAAATATTAATAAAAACATTTAAATAACTACATGTCAAACGACCTAAAACTCACCCCGTTCAGGCATTTTGAAAAACAGTTCAACGACCAACCACAAAAAAAGGATTAAAATGTTAAACATACCAGCAAAAAATATGTAAATAAAGTAACAGAAAAGAAAATAATGAGTTGAGTTGTTATAACAATTAACCTGAAATTTGAATTTCAAAAAACTGGTCTGAAGACCATTTTAACAAAATCAAATTTCAGCTAGTCATCGTACACATCTGTAAGGACATTTTTTGTGTGTGAGTGAGATGAAATAAAAAATATTGTTCATTTATCACGAAAAAAAGAAAAGCTTTTGATATTCAATTATTACTTAGTTGTACTTACAAGTTGTCATTTCACATACACACATACATTTTAAGAGTGTTTAATTTGAAATCAACTAATTGAAAGGGGAAAAAATACATACAAAAAATGAGTACATTGAACAATTTGTTTTTTGGACTTAAGTTGTAATCCCAATTGCTTATGATGTGAAAAAGCATCATGCATGCATGAAAGAAAGTGTGAACCATTTAATTTTTTTTCTTTGTGCAAAAATGTTTACAAAATCTATTTTTTTTTAAACTCATTAAAACAAGAATAAAATATGAATTCAAACTTTATAAATTATTAATTCAATTAAAAGAAATTTTTAAAAAGTTTCTTTAAAAATTTAATTTTACTTTTTTAAGGAAAAATAGTGCAGCCGTTTGCCTTTATGTTTACAATTTATTAAATATTTTACTTGATGCCAGCATAAAATATTTAAATTTGTGTTATTAGAATTTACCTTTTATTTTTAAATGAATTTTATAAATTTATGACTTGGTAGCTGTTTGTTATTTGCAAAATAAAATTTAAATCAAAATCAACTTGTTTGTAAAAGCATTTAGTTTTCAATGCAAAAACTAAATGGCTTAGAATAAATATTTAAAATAAAAATAAAATGTTATTCAGTCATGGAACTACATGCTATTCATGCTGTTATTTTTTAACTTTGTGTTTATTAGCAGAATCTAATTGCATGTTTTTTCTGTTTCCTTTCAGGTAAGCTGTGAACTAACAACACTTTTCCCATAAATAAATTTACAAGTGCAGAATGAATATTAAATACGGTAACAAATTAATATAAATTCTTTTTAGTTAAAAAAAAAAAAATTTTATTGAAAAATTCTTAAATAAAATTCTTAAAGCCAGTATTACAAAAAATATCTGATCAAATTTGCTTTTTCTGGCATCTTTTTCTTCAAATTTAAAGGATTAATATTTATTAAAAATTGAAATAACTAATTGTTTTAACCTAAAACTAAATAAATTATTTATTTTTTTAACACGGTCAGTTAAAAAAATAAATTTGTTTTGGTTACGACAGCTAGTTTGCTATCGAATGATATTTACTAAGATTATACTCGATCGAAGAATGTTATTATTTCAAATTACGATATATGTCGAAATGAATAATTTCTATCAATTTTACTCGATATCGAATGCGGTGATTAGACTTCAGTGTGATGCTTTTAAATGTAGGCAACCAGAAAACAAATGCATGAACGAAGCATTTTATTTAGTATGATCTTGCTAGCAAACTGAATGATTCTTTCATTCAAAAAATTCATTTCATCCAAAAGCAACCTGAAGACTGAAGAACTGCAAAAATGGCATTTTTAGTTAATTGTGCATGATAAAATTTTTTTTATGTAAAGGGTGGTTAAATTTTAAGGGCCGATGTTGATTTTGAATAAAACACAAATTATTTAGGAAATTATTGTCATTTCTTTTTATTATGATAATATGGTTCGGTTGAATTATAAATATATGCAGCAAAATATCGGCTAAATGGCCGATCCTCCATCCGATGATCCAAATTTTCGATGAAGCTAAGGCATAGTTAAGGTTCTATGCCGTTAGTGTGCCGAATTATCTCATCCTTTAGCTCTTGAATTGTTGCTGTCTTATCGACGTACACCTTTCCTTTCAAATAACTTCAAAGAAAAAAGTCCAACGGTGCCAAATCACATGATCTTGGCAGCCAATTGACATCGCCACCACGTGAGATAACATAGCCATTGAATTTATTGCGCAAAAAAACATTGTTTCGTTAGTTGTTTCATATCTTCTAATTCGAGGCATAAAATGTTCGTTATCATCTCACGATTGTTAGGCACGACGACGAGTTGAGGAGGACGCCTCTTCAGCCACACTATCAAGAACAGCAGCAATATTTTCGGCAGTACGAGCTGTACGAGCATGCACTGGTATTTTCACATCTCCTACAGACCCGGTTTACTTAAATTTTTGCACGATTTTTCCCATTGTACGCACATTTGGACGATTAAATTGACCGAAAAAATCACGAACTGCACGATATGCACGATTTGAACGCCCATTTTCCTAATAAGCCTGAATAACTTTAACGCTTTGCTCGATTGCTTATCTTTCAAATTGAGTTAGTCTGATATTGAAAAATGTCAAATGAAATGCAGAAAAAAACTTGGCGTTTAGTTGTGGTTCACATTCAATATCGGCCCTTAAAATTTAACCAACCTTTATAATCAATCAAACATTTAATTAAATCATGTTCGAGGCATGATTAGAAACTAATTGGTTTTTATACTGTTCGATAAGATTGAATTCAAAAAGCCAAACTCCAACACAAGAATTTACATGGATTTCATTACAAATATAAAAAACTACACCCATATTTTTCTACGCAGCAATTTACTTAAATATGTGTGATCGTTGATTTAATGCCTTTTTGAATATTTGTTTTTTGTAAATCAGTTTTTAATCGTGCCTCGAACATGATTTAATCATATGTTGTGCTAAATTTTATTCCTGCATTGAAAAAATCACACACACTGGCTTCAGCTCTCTGATTGGTATGCTTCTTACTTAGAGTAAAAGGTAAAATACAGTTCTTTTTAGTAACATCATGCAAATCATATGTTTTCAAGGTATCAGTCTAAAATCTTAAAACTAATTCCATTAGCGAGCCATAACGTGTTTCACAATCGAGTATTAATAGAGAAGAGTTTTATAGATTTATCTTATTCAAAGATTGAGTTACCACTTGAAATAACCTTGAAATTCGAAAACAAAAACGATCTCATATTCTAAACCTTTATTTCCAGTAAGCTGCAAAATCAAGCAACTAGTTTTTATTGTTGAGAAAATAATTTTGAATTTATAAACGGAACTAGTGCCCCACCGAACACAGTATCAATGTTCTACATGCCTGATGACCTTAATTTAAAAGCATATTTTAGTAATACAAGCCAAATGGAAAATTCAATACTTGAATTTATAAATTACTAAAACTTATTTTAAAAACATTATTTTTTTTTTTTAGTTGTAATTTTAATAATGTCATGCCAATACATGTCGACAATTGCCATTAGTCAACACAAACAAACATAAATTAATTTAAAATTCTTTCTTTCTCTCTGTCACTCCCTCTGTAAAACATACACAATTTCCATTAATTAACAACAAATAACAAAAACTAAAAGTAAATATTCAAATTTCACATAAATTTTGTATGGAAAGTGTGTGTACATGCATACATATTCGATTTAGTATGGTAACGTAATATTCTCGTTACAATTAATTTAATTCCATAAGCCAGCCATGAGTCAAATGGGATGGACATTCCATAAATTGTTTTATAAATATGAACCTTGAGTTTTAAGTTCAAATTGCCAATTATGAAAACTTGTAATTAATTTTAATCTTAATTTTTATTTGTGGCAAATTGCGTAAAGGTCTTTCCTTTACACAAAGCAGGTCTGTCTTTAAATAGTGAAAGATGAACGATTTTAGAATTTAAAACATTTAAATGTGATTTTGTAGAAGTAAAAAACTCTTACTGAGACAGCACTTTTTCACTTCATGCTGCAATAAATCGATTGCTACAGGTGATGCCGCCTTGCTGAAACCATATAACGGCCAGTTTAGGTCACAAGAACTCTGTTATCATGTTCCTGAAACGAATGCCATTCGTCTTCATCTTCAAAAAACTAAGCCTTGACCAAACTCCTCACCAGACAGTTGCTCGTTGTTGATGCATTTATTTCTCTTAAATTGCATGTATTCACAAAGCCATTCAAATGCAAACGAGCTGCATCGTAAAAGACGATATCTTTTAATTAAAAAAATTAATGGCGTTTTCTTTTCTAACAAAAATGTTGCATATTTTCTGCCACCCAAAAATGTTTTGCGTTCTATTGTCACAAAAAAAAAATCAATATCACGATCTGTTCTCAACAAAATGTTACAAGTTTTGCACTCAATTTATAAGTAAGGGTGAGATACTGCCCTTTTTTACAACACTGTCTATTTCTTGTTTATACAGGGTGGCGCAGAATGAGCTATATGGCTTAAATGGTTTATACCTTTTTTTTTTATATACAGTATATTATTGAGGATTTTTTTGCAATTAGCTTTGAAAAATGATATCCTGTAAGTGATGTCCATTTTCTGCTTCGCACATACGTGCTCTTTTTAGCATGTTTTCCATAATTTTTCGAAAAATTTCGGGTGCCCAAGTTGTGTTGAATGCCTACTTGTTGATGTTGATGGACTATGCTGCACGCTCTCCCATACACGCTCAATATTTTGAGCAGTGTGCACGGTAGGTATTCTTCCGACCAAAATTTCCAATCAAATGGTTTATTGCTGAAGCTGTACGTGCAATGCGCACATTAAAATGACGACGATATTTTCTGTCAACACAATAGACTGTTGGTTTAAAAAATAAAATTCAATTATTTTTGTACGTTGTTAGATTGTGTAATAATTCATAATTAATTTTCCAAAGAAAAAATAATAATTAAAAAAGTTATAAAGAATTCAAACCATATAGCTCATTCTGCGCCACCCTGTACAATTAAGTTAATTATTTTTTTTGTATTTATTTGAAACAGGAGATTCAACATGTTCGTCATCAAGATATTCTAAATACAAATCCATTATTGGCCACATTTGAAGCAAAACTAATTTTTATTTTATTTTGGGTGCAAAGTTTTTTTTTGTGTGTCAACTGCTTATTCTCAAGAAGCATTTAAAACGTTAAACATATAAAACTTTAATTATACAAAACAAACTTTTTTTTGTTCTCTTGAACCTTTAAAAAAGGCATCACTTTGTGCGGTTTTAGCAATCTGCTTTTTGAGAATAGAAAACGCCATAAGAAAGAATAACAATTCTTAACTAGGTGTTCAAAGTATAATTTAAAAATGATTTCGATTTTTATTATTTCTTTTATGATTTTCTTATAAAGAACCAAACAAAATCTCTTATTACATTTTCATTCTATAACACTATGGAACATTTTTGGGATTATTGTCTGGGGGGTGAGAAATTCCAAGTCAGGATGATGGTACTAGGTCAGTATAGTAAAACCCTCAAAGGGTTTGGCGTTCGTATGTGTCAGTTTTTTTTATGACCTTTTAAATATTTTCCTTATCTTGATGTTTCTTCGCTTAGTTGTAACATTTTGGCAAAAAAAAAAAAAAAATTTAAAAGGTCATAAAAAAAACTGACACATACGAACGCCAAACCCTTTGAGGGTTTTACTATACTGACCTAGTACCATCACCCTGACTTGGAATTTCTCACCGCCCAGATTGGCTGTTGTACTGTTGCTCCATGATTTGAATGGTTGTTGCCGAAATCGTTCACTCTACTCCTAGGTTTTTGGAATTCATATTAAATTATAACTTGATAAGAATTTAAAACTTTATAAAGCAATTCTCTTCAATTAGAAATTAAAAAAAAAAAAAAAAAAAAAAAGATTATGGGAATCAGTTTCCACTTTTCTTTTATAAATATTTTAAAATTTTATAATAATTTTAGTAACTTATTCGATCTTATAAATTTATTATTAATTAATATTATTCATGCTTAAGATCTCAATAGAAAAATTGTTTTTATTTTTAATTAAATTAATAAAAATAAATTTCCCTGAAGAAGACCTTCAGAAGAAAGTCGAAATATCGGATAATTAAAAATAAAAACAATTTTTTTATTGAGATCTTAAGCGTAAATAATATTGATTAATAATATTAAAAAAATTTTTTTTCTCTTGTTAAATCCATTACGCCACGTCCACGTACAGCCAATAGGCTGTACTATAGAAAAGCAAAAACATAAAATATAAAAATACACTCAAGTTGCACTGAAAGTGTGAATAATTAGGGGATTCACAGAGTAGTTTTAAAAAAACAACATGAAAACATATGACTGCTGTGAGCAGTGCTATTTCAAATTTGAGCCTATTAAATACAGTAAAAAAGGTCTTATTATTTTAGAACTTTTTTTAAATTATCCTAAAATAATGTGACTTTAAAACTTTATGACTCATACAACACTACTGTGAATCTCCCAAATGTTTTTACCTTTAAAGACAAGGTAATAACAAAATAATAATTAATTCTTTTGTTAAACATATTGAGGTTGTTAAAGCTGATCCATCTAAATAATGGGCTAATGCATATAAAATGTTTGATTTTCAATTTTAATTATTTTCTTGTACCTGCAAAAATGTCAATGTATGTAATGGTTGTGTTTCTTTGAGGGCTCATGTTGTCAGGCTATTAGACACGAGTTTTTTTATTTTTATGTTTCTCAATTATTTTCCCATAAAACATACATTTTTTCATGTTTTCTTTTTGTTGACTCATGCTCACACATTAAAATCAAAATCAAAGTCAAAGTCAACCATCATCAACTTTGTCACTGAAATTTTCTCGGATATTCCAACATACATACCTACATGCTCTTTGTATGAATGTATTTTATGTATTTGTGGGTGGATGTGTTTTTTCTTCATCTTTCTTGCCACTTGACTTGTTAAGTAAAATATAGTATTTTTTTTGTTGTCATATCGTTTAGGTAATTTCTACCAAATCAAGGCAAGACCATACCAACAACATCATAATTATCTCATCATCATGAATGCTTTTTCGTTTACGAGTGATATAAATTTTTTGAAAATCATTATATACAAGTTGATTTTTATGTATTTAGTTTTTTTTATAGTCATTTTCTTTGTTTTTGACTAAAAGTTTTATGGCCATGACACAGACATCAAAATATATTTCATTAGTTTTGTGTTTTGCACCTGTTATACCTGTGTAACTGGGAAGATACCATGACTGCCAATAGCCGCCACACGTGATGATCAGTGTAGTGCAGAAATCATACGAGTATAACCAATTTTTTCTCGCAAAATTCCAAACACCCTGCTGAGTAAGTATGCTGGTTACTAAATAATTTACTTGGAAACATGTACTTAAGGAAAAGGAACTTTCTTGTAATATTATATATTATATTATGTTTGTTAAGAGACGTCAAGTAGACATCAAATTCTGCTCCTTAGAGAGTTAATTTTCTTTTTGTATTGACAAATGATTGACAGACAAGGTAGCGTGTTTAATGTAAACTCTTGTATAAGATTTCATGTTCTTCCGAAATTTATTTAAATATTTGCTCAACAAGGCATTGAATATTTGATACCCATATTTTCATACAATTTTATTTTAACTAAAAAACAAAAAGAAACAAAAATATTGTCGTTCAATATGAAAGCCAGTTGCAGTCAAAATAATAGCAGCAACAGAAACATTTCTTAAAAGCTTTGAAGAAAAATATATTAAAAAATCTATTAATCATTTTATTTAGTTTATTCTATTACAAAAGAAAACGGTTTTTCTTACTAATTTTCTTCAAGAATTTATTTAGTTCAAATTTCAAAAATTTTTTCGTTAAAAACCAAAGCACTTCAATTAAATGTAGCTTCAATATACACAATAGTAGTTATGTTTACTCCAGTGTTCTGATTTCATTGGGAAGCTGTTTAAATACACCTTTGCCATTTTAGAATTTTTTATTCTAGATTTAGGCTTTTTTTCTCGCATTTAGCCTTGAAATTTATAATTAAGCCTCTTGCTTTTTTCCTACCTTTTTTCATTGTCAAAATAGCCTTTTTCTTTTTCGCAATTTTTTTTGCGAGAAGTGGGAAAAATTTTTTTCGTTCTACTACTGCCTCTTTCCGGCCACTTTTTGGTAGAACTGGTTACCTTTTTGGTCATAACTTCAATGTATCGACTTGATTTCTTCTTTTGCGTTGGATAGCTTAGCGCATTGCCTTTAATCAGCAATTGTTTTCTTGTAAAAATATTTTTTATCATTTTTTTAAAAAAAGCAAAGGGGGTAGTCCATGGTTTTTTTTTTGGCAAAAAAATTTTTTTTCCCACTATCTGCACAATAATAAAATCGAATTAAAGCCAGTCCGGTTATCTATCCAACGCAATAGAAATCAAGTTGATATCTGGAAAAATAAGCAAGTTATGACCAAAAAAGTAACCAGTTCTACTACTGCCTCTTTCCGGCCACTTTTTGGTAGAACTGGTTACCTTTTTGGTCATAACTTGCTAAGTTTTCAATGTATCGACTTGATTTCTTTTGCGTTGGATAGCTTAGCGCATTGGCTTTAATTAGCAATTGTTTTCTTGTAAAAATATTTTTTATCATTTTTTTAAAAAAGCAAAGGGGGTAGTCCATGGTTTTTTTTTTGGCAAAAAAAAAATGTTCCCACTATCTGCACAATAATAAAATCGAATTAAAGCCAGTCCGGTTATCTATCCAACGCAATAGAAATCAAGTTGATATCTGGAAAAATAAGCAAGTTATGACCAAAAAAGTAACCAGTTCTACTACTGCCTCTTTCCGGCCACTTTTTGGTAGAACTGGTTACCTTTTTGGTCATAACTTGCTAAGTTTTCAATGTATCGACTTGATTTCTTTGCGTTGGATAGCTTAGCGCATTGGCTTTAATCAGCAATTGTTTTCTTGTAAAAATATTTTTTATCATTTTTTTAAAAAAAGCAAAGGGGGTAGTCCATGGTTTTTTTTTTGGCAAAAAAAAATTTTTTCCCACTATCTGCACAATAATAAAATCGAATTAAAGCCAGTCCGGTTATCTATCCAACGCAATAGAAATCAAGTTGATATCTGGAAAAATAAGCAAGTTATGACCAAAAAAGTAACCAGTTCTACTACTGCCTCTTTCCGGCCACTTTTTGGTAGAACTGGTTACCTTTTTGGTCATAACTTGCTAAGTTTTCAATGTATCGACTTGATTTCTTTTGCGTTGGATAGCTTAGCGCATTGGCTTTAATCAGCAATTGTTTTCTTGTAAAAATATTTTTTATCATTTTTTTAAAAAAAGCAAAGGGGGTAGTCCATGGTTTTTTTTTTGGCAAAAAAAATTTTTTCCCACTATCTGCACAATAATAAAATCGAATTAAAGCCAGTCCGGTTATCTATCCAACGCAATAGAAATCAAGTTGATATCTGGAAAAATAAGCAAGTTATGACCAAAAAAGTAACCAGTTCTACTACTGCCTCTTTCCGGCCACTTTTTGGTAGAACTGGTTACCTTTTTGGTCATAACTTGCTAAGTTTTCAATGTATCGACTTGATTTCTTTTGCGTTGGATAGCTTAGCGCATTGGCTTTAATCAGCAATTGTTTTCTTGTAAAAATATTTTTTATAATTTTTTTAAAAAAGCAAAGGGGGTAGTCCATGGTTTTTTTTTTGGCAAAAAAATTTTTTTTCCCACTATCTGCACAATAATAAAATCGAATTAAAGCCAGTCCGGTTATCTATCCAACGCAATAGAAATCAAGTTGATATCTGGAAAAATAAGCAAGTTATGACCAAAAAAGTAACCAGTTCTACTACTGCCTCTTTCCGGCCACTTTTTGGTAGAACTGGTTACCTTTTTGGTCATAACTTGCTAAGTTTTCAATGTATCGACTTGATTTCTTTTGCGTTGGATAGCTTAGCGCATTGCCTTTAATCAGCAATTGTTTTCTTGTAAAAATATTTTTTATCATTTTTTTAAAAAAAGCAAAGGGGGTAGTCCATGGTTTTTTTTTTGGCAAAAAAATTTTTTTTCCCACTATCTGCACAATAATAAAATCGAATTAAAGCCAGTCCGGTTATCTATCCAACGCAATAGAAATCAAGTTGATATCTGGAAAAATAAGCAAGTTATGACCAAAAAAGTAACCAGTTCTACTACTGCCTCTTTCCGGCCACTTTTTGGTAGAACTGGTTACCTTTTTGGTCATAACTTGCTAAGTTTTCAATGTATCGACTTGATTTCTTTTGCGTTGGATAGCTTAGCGCATTGGCTTTAATTAGCAATTGTTTTCTTGTAAAAATATTTTTTATCATTTTTTTAAAAAAAGCAAAGGGGGTAGTCCATGGTTTTTTTTTTGGCAAAAAAAAAATGTTCCCACTATCTGCACAATAATAAAATCGAATTAAAGCCAGTCCGGTTATCTATCCAACGCAATAGAAATCAAGTTGATATCTGGAAAAATAAGCAAGTTATGACCAAAAAAGTAACCAGTTCTACTACTGCCTCTTTCCGGCCACTTTTTGGTAGAACTGGTTACCTTTTTGGTCATAACTTGCTAAGTTTTCAATGTATCGACTTGATTTCTTTTGCGTTGGATAGCTTAGCGCATTGGCTTTAATCAGCAATTGTTTTCTTGTAAAAATATTTTTTATCATTTTTTTAAAAAAAGCAAAGGGGGTAGTCCATGGTTTTTTTTTTGGCAAAAAAAAATTTTTTCCCACTATCTGCACAATAATAAAATCGAATTAAAGCCAGTCCGGTTATCTATCCAACGCAATAGAAATCAAGTTGATATCTGGAAAAATAAGCAAGTTATGACCAAAAAAGTAACCAGTTCTACTACTGCCTCTTTCCGGCCACTTTTTGGTAGAACTGGTTACCTTTTTGGTCATAACTTGCTAAGTTTTCAATGTATCGACTTGATTTCTTTTGCGTTGGATAGCTTAGCGCATTGGCTTTAATCAGCAATTGTTTTCTTGTAAAAATATTTTTTATAATTTTTTTAAAAAAAGCAAAGGGGGTAGTCCATGGTTTTTTTTTTGGCAAAAAAATTTTTTTTCCCACTATCTGCACAATAATAAAATCGAATTAAAGCCAGTCCGGTTATCTATCCAACGCAATAGAAATCAAGTTGATATCTGGAAAAATAAGCAAGTTATGACCAAAAAAGTAACCAGTTCTACTACTGCCTCTTTCCGGCCACTTTTTGGTAGAACTGGTTACCTTTTGGTCATAACTTGCTAAGTTTTCAATGTATCGACTTGATTTCTTTTGCGTTGGATAGCTTAGCGCATTGGCTTTAATCAGCAATTGTTTTCTTGTAAAAATATTTTTTATCATTTTTTTAAAAAAGCAAAGGGGGTAGTCCATGGTTTTTTTTTGGGAAAAAAATTTTTTTTCCCACTATCTGCACAATAATAAAATCGAATTAAAGCCAGTCCGGTTATCTATCCAACGCAATAGAAATCAAGTTGATATCTGGAAAAATAAGCAAGTTATGACCAAAAAAGTAACCAGTTCTACTACTGCCTCTTTCCGGCCACTTTTTGGTAGAACTGGTTACCTTTTTGGTCATAACTTGCTAAGTTTTCAATGTATCGACTTGATTTCTTTTGCGTTGGATAGCTTAGCGCATTGCCTTTAATCAGCAATTGTTTTCTTGTAAAAATATTTTTTATCATTTTTTTAAAAAAGCAAAGGGGGTAGTCCATGGTTTTTTTTTTGGCAAAAAAATTTTTTTTCCCACTATCTGCACAATAATAAAATCGAATTAAAGCCAGTCCGGTTATCTATCCAACGCAATAGAAATCAAGTTGATATCTGGAAAAATAAGCAAGTTATGACCAAAAAAGTAACCAGTTCTACTACTGCCTCTTTCCGGCCACTTTTTGGTAGAACTGGTTACCTTTTTGGTCATAACTTGCTAAGTTTTCAATGTATCGACTTGATTTCTTTTGCGTTGGATAGCTTAGCGCATTGGCTTTAATCAGCAATTGTTTTCTTGTAAAAATATTTTTTATCATTTTTTTAAAAAAAGCAAAGGGGGTAGTCCATGGTTTTTTTTTGGCAAAAAAATTTTTTTTCCCACTATCTGCACAATAATAAAATCGAATTAAAGCCAGTCCGGTTATCTATCCAACGCAATAGAAATCAAGTTGATATCTGGAAAAATAAGCAAGTTATGACCAAAAAAGTAACCAGTTCTACTACTGCCTCTTTCCGGCCACTTTTTGGTAGAACTGGTTACCTTTTTGGTCATAACTTGCTAAGTTTTCAATGTATCGACTTGATTTCTTTTGCGTTGGATAGCTTAGCGCATTGGCTTTAATCAGCAATTGTTTTCTTGTAAAAATATTTTTTATCATTTTTTTAAAAAAAGCAAAGGGGTAGTCCATGGTTTTTTTTTGGCAAAAAAATTTTTTTTCCCACTATCTGCACAATAATAAAATCGAATTAAAGCCAGTCCGGTTATCTATCCAACGCAATAGAAATCAAGTTGATATCTGGAAAAATAAGCAAGTTATGACCAAAAAAGTAACCAGTTCTACTACTGCCTCTTTCCGGCCACTTTTTGGTAGAACTGGTTACCTTTTTGGTCATAACTTGCTAAGTTTTCAATGTATCGACTTGATTTCTTTTGCGTTGGATAGCTTAGCGCATTGCCTTTAATCAGCAATTGTTTTCTTGTAAAAATATTTTTTATCATTTTTTTAAAAAAAGCAAAGGGGGTAGTCCATGGTTTTTTTTTTGGCAAAAAAATTTTTTTTCCCACTATCTGCACAATAATAAAATCGAATTAAAGCCAGTCCGGTTATCTATCCAACGCAATAGAAATCAAGTTGATATCTGGAAAAATAAGCAAGTTATGACCAAAAAAGTAACCAGTTCTACTACTGCCTCTTTCCGGCCACTTTTTGGTAGAACTGGTTACCTTTTTGGTCATAACTTGCTAAGTTTTCAATGTATCGACTTGATTTCTTTTGCGTTGGATAGCTTAGCGCATTGCCTTTAATCAGCAATTGTTTTCTTGTAAAAATATTTTTTATCATTTTTTTAAAAAAAGCAAAGGGGGTAGTCCATGGTTTTTTTTTTGGCAAAAAAATTTTTTTTCCCACTATCTGCACAATAATAAAATCGAATTAAAGCCGGTCCGGTTATCTATCCAACGCAATAGAAATCAAGTTGATATCTGTAAAAATAAGCAAGTTATGACCAAAAAAGTAACCAGTTCTACTACTGCCTCTTTCCGGCCACTTTTTGGTAGAACTGGTTAACTTTTTGGTCATAACTTGCTAAGTTTTCAATGTATCGACTTGATTTCTTTTGCGTTGGATAGCTTAGCGCATTGGCTTTAATTAGCAATTGTTTTCTTGTAAAAATATTTTTTATCATTTTTTTAAAAAAAGCAAAGGGGGTAGTCCATGGTTTTTTTTTGGCAAAAAAATTTTTTTTCCCACTATCTGCACAATAATAAAATCGAATTAAAGCCAGTCCGGTTATCTATCCAACGCAATAGAAATCAAGTTGATATCTGGAAAAATAAGCAAGTTATGACCAAAAAAGTAACCAGTTCTACTACTGCCTCTTTCCGGCCACTTTTTGGTAGAACTGGTTACCTTTTTGGTCATAACTTGCTAAGTTTTCAATGTATCGACTTGATTTCTTTTGCGTTGGATAGCTTAGCGCATTGGCTTTAATTAGCAATTGTTTTCTTGTAAAAATATTTTTTATCATTTTTTTAAAAAAAGCAAAGGGGGTAGTCCATGGTTTTTTTTTGGCAAAAAAATTTTTTTTCCCACTATCTGCACAATAATAAAATCGAATTAAGGCCAGTCCGGTTATCTATCCAACGCAATAGAAATCAAGTTGATATCTGGAAAAATAAGCAAGTTATGACCAAAAAAGTAACCAGTTCTACTACTGCCTCTTTCCGGCCACTTTTTGGTAGAACTGGTTACCTTTTTGGTCATAACTTGCTAAGTTTTCAATGTATCGACTTGATTTCTTTTGCGTTGGATAGCTTAGCGCATTGGCTTTAATTAGCAATTGTTTTCTTGTAAAAATATTTTTTATCATTTTTTTAAAAAAAGCAAAGGGGGTAGTCCATGGTTTTTTTTTTGGCAAAAAAATTTTTTTTCCCACTATCTGCACAATAATAAAATCGAATTAAGGCCAGTCCGGTTATCTATCCAACGCAATAGAAATCAAGTTGATATCTGGAAAAATAAGCAAGTTATGACCAAAAAAGTAACCAGTTCTACTACTGCCTCTTTCCGGCCACTTTTTGGTAGAACTGGTTACCTTTTTGGTCATAACTTGCTAAGTTTTCAATGTATCGACTTGATTTCTTTTGCGTTGGATAGCTTAGCGCATTGGCTTTAATTAGCAATTGTTTTCTTGTAAAAATATTTTTTATCATTTTTTTAAAAAAAGCAAAGGGGGTAGTCCATGGTTTTTTTTTGGCAAAAAAATTTTTTTTCCCACTATCTGCACAATAATAAAATCGAATTAAGGCCAGTCCGGTTATCTATCCAACGCAATAGAAATCAAGTTGATATCTGGAAAAATAAGCAAGTTATGACCAAAAAAGTAACCAGTTCTACTACTGCCTCTTTCCGGCCACTTTTTGGTAGAACTGGTTACCTTTTTGGTCATAACTTGCTAAGTTTTCAATGTATCGACTTGATTTCTTTTGCGTTGGATAGCTTAGCGCATTGGCTTTAATTAGCAATTGTTTTCTTGTAAAAATATTTTTTATCATTTTTTTAAAAAAAGCAAAGGGGGTAGTCCATGGTTTTTTTTTTTTGGCAAAAAAATTTTTTTTCCCACTATCTGCACAATAATAAAATCGAATTAAGGCCAGTCCGGTTATCTATCCAACGCAATAGAAATCAAGTTGATATCTGGAAAAATAAGCAAGTTATGACCAAAAAAGTAACCAGTTCTACTACTGCCTCTTTCCGGCCACTTTTTGGTAGAACTGGTTACCTTTTTGGTCATAACTTGCTAAGTTTTCAATGTATCGACTTGATTTCTTTTGCGTTGGATAGCTTAGCGCATTGGCTTTAATTAGCAATTGTTTTCTTGTAAAAATATTTTTTATCATTTTTTTAAAAAAAGCAAAGGGGGTAGTCCATGGTTTTTTTTTGGCAAAAAAATTTTTTTTCCCACTATCTGCACAATAATAAAATCGAATTAAAGCCAGTCCGCTTATCTATCCAACGCAATAGAAATCAAGTTGATATCTGGAAAAATAAGCAAGTTATGACCAAAAAAGTAACCAGTTCTACTACTGCCTCTTTCCGGCCACTTTTTGGTAGAACTGGTTACCTTTTTGGTCATAACTTGCTAAGTTTTCAATGTATCGACTTGATTTCTTTTGCGTTGGATAGCTTAGCGCATTGGCTTTAATTAGCAATTGTTTTCTTGTAAAAATATTTTTTATCATTTTTTTAAAAAAAGCAAAGGGGGTAGTCCATGGTTTTTTTTTGGCAAAAAAATTTTTTTTCCCACTATCTGCACAATAATAAAATCGAATTAAAGCCGGTCCGGTTATCTATCCAACGCAATAGAAATCAAGTTGATATCTGTAAAAATAAGCAAGTTATGACCAAAAAAGTAACCAGTTCTACTACTGCCTCTTTCCGGCCACTTTTTGGTAGAACTGGTTACCTTTTTGGTCATAACTTGCTAAGTTTTCAATGTATCGACTTGATTTCTTTTGCGTTGGATAGCTTAGCGCATTGGCTTTAATTAGCAATTGTTTTCTTGTAAAAATATTTTTTATCATTTTTTTAAAAAAAGCAAAGGGGGTAGTCCATGGTTTTTTTTTGGCAAAAAAATTTTTTTTCCCACTATCTGCACAATAATAAAATCGAATTAAGGCCAGTCCGGTTATCTATCCAACGCAATAGAAATCAAGTTGATATCTGGAAAAATAAGCAAGTTATGACCAAAAAAGTAACCAGTTCTACTACTGCCTCTTTCCGGCCACTTTTTGGTAGAACTGGTTACCTTTTTGGTCATAACTTGCTAAGTTTTCAATGTATCGACTTGATTTCTTTTGCGTTGGATAGCTTAGCGCATTGGCTTTAATTAGCAATTGTTTTCTTGTAAAAATATTTTTTATCATTTTTTTTAAAAAAAGCAAAGGGGGTAGTCCATGGTTTTTTTTGGCAAAAAAATTTTTTTTCCCACTATCTGCACAATAATAAAATCGAATTAAAGCCAGTCCGGTTATCTATCCAACGCAATAGAAATCAAGTTGATATCTGGAAAAATAAGCAAGTTATGACCAAAAAAGTAACCAGTTCTACTACTGCCTCTTTCCGACCACTTTTTGGTAGAACTGGTTACCTTTTTGGTCATAACTTGCTAAGTTTTCAATGTATCGACTTGATTTCTTTTGCGTTGGATAGCTTAGCGCATTGGCTTTAATTAGCAATTGTTTTCTTGTAAAAATATTTTTTATCATTTTTTTAAAAAAAGCAAAGGGGGTAGTCCATGGTTTTTTTTGGGAAAAAAATTTTTTTTCCCACTATCTGCACAATAATAAAATCGAATTAAAGCCAGTCCGGTTATCTATCCAACGCAATAGAAATCAAGTTGATATCTGGAAAAATAAGCAAGTTATGACCAAAAAAGTAACCAGTTCTACTACTGCCTCTTTCCGGCCACTTTTTGGTAGAACTGGTTACCTTTTTGGTCATAACTTGCTAAGTTTTCAATGTATCGACTTGATTTCTTTTGCGTTGGATAGCTTAGCGCATTGGCTTTAATTAGCAATTGTTTTCTTGTAAAAATATTTTTTATCATTTTTTTAAAAAAAGCAAAGGGGGTAGTCCATGGTTTTTTTTGGGAAAAAAATTTTTTTTCCCACTATCTGCACAATAATAAAATCGAATTAAAGCCAGTCCGGTTATCTATCCAACGCAATAGAAATCAAGTTGATATCTGGAAAAATAAGCAAGTTATGACCAAAAAAGTAACCAGTTCTACTACTGCCTCTTTCCGGCCACTTTTTGGTAGAACTGGTTACCTTTTTGGTCATAACTTGCTAAGTTTTCAATGTATCGACTTGATTTCTTTTGCGTTGGATAGCTTAGCGCATTGGCTTTAATTAGCAATTGTTTTCTTGTAAAAATATTTTTTATCATTTTTTTAAAAAAAGCAAAGGGGGTAGTCCATGGTTTTTTTTGGGAAAAAAATTTTTTTTCCCACTATCTGCACAATAATAAAATCGAATTAAAGCCAGTCCGGTTATCTATCCAACGCAATAGAAATCAAGTTGATATCTGGAAAAATAAGCAAGTTATGACCAAAAAAGTAACCAGTTCTACTACTGCCTCTTTCCGGCCACTTTTTGGTAGAACTGGTTACCTTTTTGGTCATAACTTGCTAAGTTTTCAATGTATCGACTTGATTTCTTTTGCGTTGGATAGCTTAGCGCATTGGCTTTAATTAGCAATTGTTTTCTTGTAAAAATATTTTTTATCATTTTTTTAAAAAAAGCAAAGGGGGTAGGTAGTCCATGGTTTTTTTTGGGAAAAAAATTTTTTTTCCCACTATCTGCACAATAATAAAATCGAATTAAAGCCAGTCCGGTTATCTATCCAACGCAATAGAAATCAAGTTGATATCTGGAAAAATAAGCAAGTTATGACCAAAAAAGTAACCAGTTCTACTACTGCCTCTTTCCGGCCACTTTTTGGTAGAACTGGTTACCTTTTTGGTCATAACTTGCTAAGTTTTCAATGTATCGACTTGATTTCTTTTGCGTTGGATAGCTTAGCGCATTGCCTTTAATCAGCAATTGTTTTCTTGTAAAAATATTTTTTATCATTTTTTTAAAAAAAGCAAAGTGGGTAGTCCATGGTTTTTTTTTTGGCAAAAAAAATTTTTTTCCCACTATCTGCACAATAATAAAATCGAATTAAAGCCAGTCCGGTTATCTATCCAACGCAATAGAAATCAAGTTGATATCTGGAAAAATAAGCAAGTTATGACCAAAAAAGTAACCAGTTCTACTACTGCCTCTTTCCGGCCACTTTTTGGTAGAACTGGTTACCTTTTTGGTCATAACTTGCTAAGTTTTCAATGTATCGACTTGATTTCTTTTGCGTTGGATAGCTTAGCGCATTGGCTTTAATTAGCAATTGTTTTCTTGTAAAAATATTTTTTATCATTTTTTTAAAAAAAGCAAAGGGGGTAGTCCATGGTTTTTTTTTGGCAAAAAAATTTTTTTTCCCACTATCTGCACAATAATAAAATCGAATTAAAGCCAGTCCGGTTATCTATCCAACGCAATAGAAATCAAGTTGATATCTGGAAAAATAAGCAAGTTATGACCAAAAAAGTAACCAGTTCTACTACTGCCTCTTTCCGGCCACTTTTTGGTAGAACTGGTTACCTTTTTGGTCATAACTAGCTAAGTTTTCAATGTATCGACTTGATTTCTTTTGCGTTGGATAGCTTAGCGCATTGGCTTTAATTAGCAATTGTTTTCTTGTAAAAATATTTTTTATCATTTTTTTAAAAAAAGCAAAGGGGGTAGTCCATGGTTTTTTTTTGGCAAAAAAATTTTTTTCCCACTATCTGCACAATAATAAAATCGAATTAAGGCCAGTCCGGTTATCTATCCAACGCAATAGAAATCAAGTTGATATCTGGAAAAATAAGCAAGTTATGAGCAAAAAAGTAACCAGTTCTACTACTGCCTCTTTCCGGCCACTTTTTGGTAGAACTGGTTACCTTTTTGGTCATAACTTGCTAAGTTTTCAATGTATCGACTTGATTTCTTTTGCGTTGGATAGCTTAGCGCATTGGCTTTAATTAGCAATTGTTTTCTTGTAAAAATATTTTTTATCATTTTTTTAAAAAAAGCAAAGGGGGTAGTCCATGGTTTTTTTTTTTTTTGGCAAAAAAATTTTTTTTCCCACTATCTGCACAATAATAAAATCGAATTAAGGCCAGTCCGGTTATCTATCCAACGCAATAGAAATCAAGTTGATATCTGGAAAAATAAGCAAGTTATGACCAAAAAAGTAACCAGTTCTACTACTGCCTCTTTCCGGCCACTTTTTGGTAGAACTGGTTACCTTTTTGGTCATAACTTGCTAAGTTTTCAATGTATCGACTTGATTTCTTTTGCGTTGGATAGCTTAGCGCATTGGCTTTAATTAGCAATTGTTTTCTTGTAAAAATATTTTTTATCATTTTTTTAAAAAAAGCAAAGGGGGTAGTCCATGGTTTTTTTTGGCAAAAAAATTTTTTTTCCCACTATCTGCACAATAATAAAATCGAATTAAGGCCAGTCCGGTTATCTATCCAACGCAATAGAAATCAAGTTGATATCTGGAAAAATAAGCAAGTTATGACCAAAAAAGTAACCAGTTCTACACGCAAAGAAAAAAGATGGATGAATATGGTCACCTCAAACATAGTGTGTTCTTCACAAAAATATTATTATTAATTTGAAGCATCTAAACATTATTCTGATCACGATAAACATATTTCTAGTTATTTTTAACCACATTATGTTTAGTGTCTTAGATCAACCATATAATTATCATATTATGGTTAATAAAATTTTACTTGAAATCATAAATATGTTCATAGCAAACATAATAATGATAAAAATATGGTTGAATGTAAATTATTTTCTATTTTGTGTCTTCCGCAACCATGTAAATAAAGTGAGTATAAAAGAAAAACTTAATCGTTGAAACTCAACTGAGCTTTGTGGCTGAAGTGGTTGAGTGGCGAGTTAATGCTTCTTAACTAAGTGTTCGCAAGTTCGAGCCCTGGTAGAGTCAACTAAAATTTAAAAAATAAATTTAAACTCGATGTATTATGTAATATATAAATAATAATGTAAATAAATACAAATTGATAGAAAAGAAAAATCAATGGAATAAAAAATACTTTATTTATACAAAAAATTTAAATTAAATTTTTTTTTAAAAACCATATTAAAATATGTATGCATAAAAAAAAATTTCTTGCCTTGACCGGGGGTTGAACCGCAACATCTGCAGTTAAAAGCTATTTTTAATATCTTTGATTTAAAAATATATATGGTTAGAAGCAATCATAAATCTAACCATACTATGTTTCCACCAGAATATGGTTGCCTCAACCATATTTTTTCTTTGCGTGTACTACTGCCTCTTTCCGGCCACTTTTTGGTAGAACTGGTTACCTTTTTGGTCATAACTTGCTAAGTTTTCAATGTATCGACTTGATTTCTTTTGCGTTGGATAGCTTAGCGCATTGGCTTTAATTAGCAATTGTTTTCTTGTAAAAATATTTTTTATCATTTTTTTAAAAAAAGCAAAGGGGGTAGTCCATGGTTTTTTTTTGGCAAAAAAATTTTTTTTCCCACTATCTGCACAATAATAAAATCGAATTAAAGCCAGTCCGGTTATCTATCCAACGCAATAGAAATCAAGTTGATATCTGGAAAAATAAGCAAGTTATGACCAAAAAAGTAACCAGTTCTACTACTGCCTCTTTCCGGCCACTTTTTGGTAGAACTGGTTACCTTTTTGGTCATAACTTGATAAGTTTTCAATGTATCGACTTGATTTCTTTTGCGTTGGATAGCTTAGCTCATTGGCTTTAATTAGCAATTGTTTTCTTGTAAAAATATTTTTTATAATTTTTTTAAAAAAAGCAAAGGGGGTAGTCCATGGTTTTTTTTTTGGCAAAAAAATTTTTTTTTCCCACTATCTGCACAATAATAAAATCGAATTAAAGCCAGTCCGGTTATCTATCCAACGCAATAGAAACCAAGTTGATATCTAGAAAAATAAACAAGTTATGACCAAAAAAGTAACCAGTTCTACTACTGCCTCTTTCCGGCCACTTTTTGCTAGAACTGGGTACCTTTTTGGTCATAACTTGCTAAGTTTTCAATGTATCGACTTGATTTCTTTTGCGTTGCAATTCATTTCCAATTCATTTGAATTGATTTTGAATTATGTGAGTAGGTATCCCTATAAAGCATATTCATTACAAACATACTTCAAAAAAATAATGCTGGTATTAAATATTCCACAATCTGTATATATTTATGGCCTTTTTTTGGGTTTGGCTCCACCGTAACATACATTATAAATTTTCATTAAAAAACTAATTCAATCATTCAAAGAAATACATATCTAATTTAAAACATGAAGATGAGTGAGCGCGAAGCCAATTGTTGATGTTTGTGTTATTTTTGCTGAAATTGCTGCTGTTTTTGTTCTTTTAAAAACGTTTGCTGAAAAGTTTATGACTTTGCAGCAAACGTTTATAAAAAGTTTCCTTTGTTTGCATATACATCGGTTCACTTGTAATTTGAATTTGCCACAACTCTGGCGATTGTGATTTGCAGTGTCACAAAATTTTTGAATGATTGTTCTGCATTTACCACAAAAAAAAAAAAATTATGCATGTGGGTGTATTACTCCTGCTAAAGTATAATTATTTTTTACAAAATTACTTTCGGTATATGGAAGAGAACATGGATTGCTTAAATGCTTTTTTTTTTATTTTACAATTTGCTTTTATGTTTTTGTAGATTTACTTTCAAGTTGCTACCGCTGTTATGTAAATTTTTGCTTAAGTAAAATAGCATTTACATACATAAAAAGTAGCAAATATGTTCTGCCTTGGTTGGGATTTTTATCCCTGTTGAATTTGTAATTTAATTGAAGATAAAGAATTTTAAAGATTGTCATAGTGTGTTACGTGTGGCCCACACATACAAACATATTTTATTTATCGATCCATCCATAGCCATCCATTCATTCTTTTTTATCCGGCAAAATCATGCTTTCAATTTTTATTTTAAGCACATGATGATGCTTAGCGAAGCGTTTTTCTTATTATTTTTTTTTTGTTAATATTGTCGTTTATTATTTTGTTGTTTTTTTTTTAATTTTTTTTTTTTTTTATTGAAAATTATTTTCATTTTCATTAAAAGTTTAATAGTTAAAACGTTTAACGGAAATCCATTTAAAATCCAACAGTAATTAGTGCAACATGACACTTGTGCTTTATTATATAGACGCTTGTGTGTGTGTGTGTATGAGTGTTTTTGTGTAGAAGTATGTGTGAATGTACTTGCTGCTGATGCTGTTTAAATGTTCATTCATAAGTATTTCAAAAGAATTCATTCAATTTGTTCATTCATTATGTTGATGAGATGGATTGACATAAATTTATTTTGCAAAATTGCAATTAAAACAAAAACAAACAAGAAAAAAAATATAATTATTTTTAATTTTAACATGAGAACGGAAAACATGTGTAGGTGCTTGTTTAATAAGAACCTAAATTTTTTTCAATTTCTCCGCTGCGAAATTTAATCTTCACGTTTACTTGCATGCCCATAAAAAAAAAAAATAATAAAAAAAATCTGTTTTCCCTTTTTCCATTGATTAATATTGAGATAGACTTTTGGACAAAAGTTACATGTTTAATAAACAGGAAACTTAAAAAAGAAAAATACATACAGAAATACAACAATATTTTCTAAATGTTATTTTTATAGATATTTTCATTATTATTACCAAAAGCTGTAGTCGCACCGCGACCTTTAAAGATCTATTGTGTAGTCCAGTTCCTAACTACAATTTGAGATTCCTTACGAATCTTGTAATTAATCCGTAACTAGATTCTTTGGAACCAATGCTCCATTATCTATTAAACAGCTTGTTCTGCGTCTTGCCACCGCTGGGCACTCGCAGAGAACATGTGGTATTTTCATAGCATAGGCAATCTGCGCTCGAGAGCCACATGCAGCTCTTCGAAGTATTATTTGTGACTCTCGTTCTATTAAACAAGTAAACCTCAACGAGTTTATAAAAAAGCTAGAAGGAATATTAAAAGATTTTATAAAAAATATTTCAAATAATAATTTTAGTAAACTATTCGATCTTATAAATTTATTATTAGATAATATTAATCAAGCTTAAGATCTCAATGAAAAAGTTGTTTTTATTTCAATATTTCGACTTTCTCTTGAAAATGATAAAAATAAACTTCCCTAAAGAAGACTTTTAAAAAAAAGTCGAAATATTGGAAAATTAAAATAAAAACAATTTTTTCATTGAGATCTTAAGCTTGATTAATATTAACTAATAATATTTCAAATATTTTAAAACGTCTCTTGATTTTTTTCTGAATTTTTTTTAAAATTAAATTAATTCAAGCTTCGTTTTCATCTAGAGAATTAAAATTAATAGAGATGCAAGAATTCAAAAATAAGTCATTACGACGATCAAAGAGTTTTGGCAATTAGTACCAGAATTAAAGTATGCTGAATTAAAAAAGGTTGCTTGTCGAATTTGGAACATTTAATCCACTTCAAAGCTCATTGAAATGCAAACTACGATCAGTATTAAATAATTCTATCAGATACTGTTACGGAATTCTAATAAATTAACAAATTATAGAGACCGTAAGTTTTAAATTTCAGAGAAAACCATATCAGGGAACGAAATTGAGGGCGCCCGGTGTAACCTAACCTAACCTAACAAACAGAAAAAAAGTTTTATTTGTATAGATCAGAAAAGACTAACCCCCTTATCCAAAAAAATTAACGCAGACTTTAAAGTCAACGTTATCGAAATTTTTCATATAATTTTTTCATAAATTTTACTTTAAAGTCTACGTCAACTTTTTTGTTGGATAAGAGCATTAATGTTTACGAATGGTTCTTTGCTTTCGATTAAAATGTTGATAGACTTCATTAGAAATGGTGGGAAAACGTGAACATTTCAGTAAGATTTGAATAGTCTACGTCAAATTTTTTTTGGATAAAAGCATACAACTTTAAAAAGCCTTTTAAAGTTATAAATTTATTTTGGATTGTGGAATGCTAAAATCTACGAAATAGACTAATAAAGTTATGGAGTTATAATTGCGATAGCAAGTAAATTTTTACTTAAGCCAGCATTAGTGAATATTTTAGAAATTATAAACGGGAAGGCAAACTCATGCTTATCACTTGCAGTTATTGAGATTCACACAAACAAGAAATTTACAAAAAAAAAAAAAAAAAAAAAAAAAAAAAAAAAAAAAAAAACTCAAACTAAAATTAAATATTTTTTATGTTCCTGTTTCTACACAAACAGAAATTAAAACTTTAATCTTGCTGTTTTTTTCTGCCTGCTAACAGTCATTCGTTCAAACACCTTTTGCAATTCATATACCGTTATTTAAGTTTGAGCTTAGTTTTCGCCAACCTCCAAGGCAGTCACGATTTTTTCTCATTTTTTGCAGTGCGGTTCAAAGGTTTTTGCGTGTTTGAATAGTTTTTTTTTTTTTTTTTACTTTGTTTAAAAATATAAATTTTTTTTAGGCAACAAAAAAAAAAAATGCAAAAATCCAATGAGTCAACCGGCGTCATTGTTGTAAAATACTCGTTTAAAACGCTTTTGTTTTGGTTAATAGTGGTTTTTATAACGTAAATGTGTGGGTGAGTTAAACTTTCTCAAAACCGTTAAAAGTTTTTGTTTGTTTTGTTTTGTGAGCATAGAATTCTCACAAAATCTATGTAAAAGAAACTTTTAGACCAAAAACAAAAAAAAAAAAAAAAGTCCAGGGACTTGTAAGTCTACAAACTAAAAGTAAATGTGTATTTGGTGTATTTGGACTACAAGCAGTAAATTCATGACTTGATGTTGAGTTTAAAATAACAACGACAATAACAATAATAATACAAACGACAAAAACACTTGAGCATCAGCTTATAGAACTTGGACGGCTAATGGCAACAACAAACCAACAACAACAATAACATATTTTTGTATAAAGTGTGGTAACATGATGTTGTAGACGTTAATATGTTTATACGTATGAGTATGTGTTATTTTTTTGTTTTCATTTTAGTTTTAAGTTTTCCATTTACTCGCTCGATTTGAATAGAACAAGTTTTTGGTTTTTTAACAAAAAAAATCTTAAATCGCTTGAAGAGAGAAATTTTATATTCGAGAGTATCATATTATATAATACCAAATCGTAAGTTAGATCCTCAACTAGCTTGTGTCCAACTAGATCTCAAACTCGGTTTCAAAATTTTTAAATTTAGTGAAATTTTTTTTTGTATGATGTATTTTCGGGCCGAAATACATGATATTGAGCTCTGCTTAAGAAAAGAACTTGAAGGAGACACTAATAACAGTTACATGTTCATTCACTGTGACAGGAAAACAGTCAAGTCAGTCAGTGCCTTAGAAATAAAATCAAAGCAGGTCTGGGATTTTCTCATAGTTCGAAACATCTTACTAGCATCTAACAAGTATGCGAGATAGTTGGCAGATAAACTGTATAGAAAAAGTGCGGCTGCTGAGTACTGTCTTGGATCCTATCAATCTCAAGATAAAGGAGTGAGGATAGAGAGAATGGTACTAATATTATTTGCAAAAGAAGAATATCAGGGTGGTAAAACCATTTATGCCATTCCAATCTCTATTAGAAATTCGAATGTTATGGATTCATGACTCAGCACTGCAGCGTATTGAAACACTTGGCAAATATGA
This sequence comes from Thelaira solivaga, assembly GCA_947397855.1. Lineage (NCBI taxonomy): Eukaryota > Metazoa > Arthropoda > Insecta > Diptera > Tachinidae > Thelaira > Thelaira solivaga. Next base: position 13,200,418 of record OX377612.1, read on the forward strand.
GTCTAGTCATAACGACGAAGGGGCAGCAGAACATATACTTCTTGATTGTAATGGCCTAATTTAGACTCGTTCTCATTATTTAGTGTAGCACGATAGACAAATCACGCAAGGCTTTATAAACTAAATGAGCCAAAATAAGCGGCTGGCAATAAGAGTCTGAACATTTGATGATTGTACCACAATACCGCTCACCTTGTGGTACAAGCAACCAAGTGTTTCAATTGTTAATGAATTTCAGAATAGAGGTGATTTGTTCTATTTTTAATTCGAATATAAAGTTTTCATTATTCATAGAAAAACTTCAATCCAAATTCTTTAACTCTGGAATATTCTGCTTTATTCTGAGAATATTTAAGACAGAGTTCGAACGATTTGAATATAATTCTGTTTCATATGCGTATTTCCCTGAAACACTTTCCAGACTACGCAAATGGTCTACCACTTCTCATTAATAATCTCCTCTATTCCAGTTGTCGTAATCAAAAGAAAATGATGACATTTTCTGTCGACGTTTTTATTTATTATTTTAAATATCGTAAGTGTTTGCTTATATTTAGTTTTCTTTAAGAAAATGCTGAAGCGATATTGTAGTGAAACGACTCCAATTTTGTCGTTTTCATTTTAGGTAACGACTAAAAAGTCTTACAAAACTAAAAAAGTATAAAATATTTTCAAAAATTTTCCTTGTAATTAGATATCGTAGACATGCCATTTCTTTAAATTGAATAAAAAGTTACTACAAAATTAAATGCACTTTTCTAGGTTGTCACAGTTTTAAATTAAAGTCGTTTTCCAGTTAATACCATCCCTGGGCTAATAATTTTAATAAAGCTGCCAATTTATTTTTTTTAGGAATCAATCTTTAAATCATAAGATATTGTCTCCTTTACATGCTTAAAATCTGTTTAATTCAGCAAAATAATAATTTTGAAAGAGTTTAGTTGCGAAACTTATATTTCTTCCAGCGACTAGAATATTTTGAAATTTTTCCTGAGAAGTTTTCTTTACTTTCTTCGTCACTTGAGTCTAAATTTCAAATACAAATGAAAAAATTTTTTCAAAAAAATTCAAAACAAAATAAACCTGCAGAATGAAATGCTGGTGATGTCTTTTCTAACTGTCGTCGCAGTTAGACTGTTTTAGAATACCAAATAATTGTCGAAGTGATGAGGACAAAAGTGAAGTTGAAATAAAAACGACTACGACAATTGGAATATTCACGACTTTTCCATTACTTACATTCAAAAAGGCAAAATGCAATTGCCACTTTCTAGGTATTGATATGACTTGCCATAAAATTCATTGAAATGCAGGGACGAATAACGTAATTTGAAATATTCAAATTGCATATTTTTATACGTTATTCAATTTGCTGATTAATCGAATAAGTGAAGAACCTTAAAAAATTTTTTTTTGCTTTGTCGGTTTGCTATTGCATTTACTCAAATAATGTAAAAGTCGCACATATGGCTTTTGCCGTATTAATATAACGTGTAGTGTTAGTACACCATTTTGTATGTTGACTTTACTGTCTATTCTAGTGGCATTAAATATTATTCTATGATTTTTCTACACAACAACATATTTTTATTTTTCTTTCTTTGAAGTTCAGGGCTTTTTTTGTGTCTATAATTTACGTTGTTGTTGCTTTTACTATTTTTATGTGAAGCCTTAAAAATGTCAGATACAAACAAAAATTATGCATAAATATGACATGTGGAAAAGGATGAGAGTCAGCCACATATGTGTGCCATTATTTAAAGATCCGATGGTGGCTAGGGGGAAGCAACTAACTACCAGCCAGCTAGTTGCCCAGCTAGATGGAATAACGGATGATAGCATAGACTAGCAAGTAGAGACCGGCAGTCTTATTTGTAATGCTTACGCTAGGGGAGAAAATAAAAAATACATTTTCAAGTGTTCAGCTGAAGTTGAACTGCTGAAAACAGTTGAACTTTATTCCTACCAAAGGTAAAACACAAAAATGTTGAGTCAAATTTTGTATCTTGGCAAGCCCCTCATGCTTATCTATGTATGTATGTTGTTTGTACAAGTACAAGTGGCATATTTTATAATATTTTATGTTGCTTAAAGGTATTTATCTACACTTTAACTTATTGCATAGTAAAAAATATAAATAAAAAGAGAAGAACTAAATAAAAAATAAATTAAAAACAAGCATGCATACTTTATGAGAAAAACAATTAAATAAAAATACGAGATAAATTAAAATGAAGCTGGAAATTATTCAGGAGTTGAATAACAAAGAAAAAGTTTAGTTTCCGTAAAATTTTCTACTTAAATTAATTTTTATATTTTAACTAAACAAAATTCAACAAAACTTTAATAATCATGTACATATTGTCATAAAATGCATTAAAAGTTTTAAATTACAAAAAAAAAATTCCTTTACTTTAAGCGATTTGATTAAAATTTTATGAAATGTTTCGGTACTCATATTGAAGTATTTCAAGTATTAAAATTTTGTAACAAAATTCATTTAAAGTTAACTTAAAAAAATGTTTATATGCGGGAAGGAATTTGTTAAAAAATAGTTGCCGATTCAGATTAAAAAAAATGTTTTATGAGACTTAACAAGCATGTGTTATAGCAATGACATGAAGTGTAAGTAATGCTGGCCATATAGACTCAAATTCAATGCAGGTTTGATCAATCACCAAAAAACAGATACATAAACTGCACTAACACGCTAGAGGCTGTCGTACTTTTGCACTAAAACCACATAGAACTTGAGTGTGTAGGGCCAGCAGAAGTCTAATGAAAAATTATTTTATTAAAAAAAAAAAAAAATTATAAAAGTCGACTGTACTCGATAATTTGACACTCTAGAGGTTAGAGAAAAATTTTAACTAATGAAGAGTTCATATTAACGGCAGCTCAGTTTTTTTTTTTTTTTTTTTTTTTTTTTTTTTGTAATTTTCTATGCTAAAAACAACTGTCAAAATTTTAGAGCATGTTTTAGAAACTAAACCTAAACCCAACGATTCGAGTTTTTATACCCATCACTGTAAGTAAGAATCAGGGGCAATTAAATCTGGTGCACGCGCTGGCCTATTAAATTCTGAATTTCTTTAAGTATGTAAGTCGGTCATCAAAACTTTCATTTAAAAGAGTCATTTTGGTATACGAGTATGTATGTGTAAATGACCTGCTAAAATAAGTCGAAGAGATTCCAAATTGTCCAGAATGTCTTCGCGTTTGAGTTTCTTTATATTCTTCAACATTATCCCGTAGTTGTTCAGTTGGTTCTACACTATTCTAGGTCTTCCTGATAGTGGCAAGTCTGAGTTGTCGTAACCGTGTAATTAAAATATTAATTGCGGTCTGGCTAGATGCATTTCTGATTTTGCAATAATTTCGATATGTTTGTTGCATCAGTAAAATTGAATGTCTATTGGAAATGTAAAATTGTATTTTGGATCGTTGCTGGCATGATGGTGTAACACAATTCAAAGAATAAAATCCTGAAAATAAAATAAAAAATAAGTTGTTAAATTTTTACACTCATGCCCACCCTGAATTTATTAATATTAAAAAAAGACAAACGGACATGGGTAAATTTCGAGGCTAAATCTAGCCTCAAAAAAGCTAAGCTGGCAACACTGTCGTCTAATAAATTTCATATAAATTTATAATTATATCCTGAAGAAGCTACAAAAATTGGAGCGAAATATCATATAAAAATAAATTTTTGAAAAATAAGACCTCAAGCTTAACAAAATAACCATTTTAATTTCGTATAAACTTCTTAGCGATTACAGAAATGATATTTTTATTTGAAAAAAAATCTGTCCACCTTTTTTGAAATGCAAATTCATTAAATTTGTGTCAATTAATGTGGGTATTATGTCAATGTCAAGTTCATGTTATGTTAATACTTGTTGCCATATTGATTTCATGGCCATTTTAATATAATTTAAATCTAATTAAAGTTCATTTAATAACAGGCGGGTTACTCTATATTGCGATGCGAAAGTAAGCGCATCGCAACTCAATGTAAAAATCATACAGATGCATCGCAATAGAGAGTAACCAGATCCTCCAGATCATATTTTCGTATATGAATCCTACGTTACATTACATCAATGATTTGTGAGTGCTATTGCCACGCCTACATACATATATCACGCATTATCAATTTATAATTGTTGTTTTTCTTCTTTCTAAAGTTAATCACGAAGTCATCTAAAAGAGTTTTGTTTCCTTACTTTTCATGCTTTTCATCCTTTTTGTCAAAAAAAAAAATTTATTTTTCATCAGATGCATTTAATTTCTTCTTAAGTTAGATGTTGTATAATGAATACAATATGTATGTATGTGTTTTATTGTGCAAGTATGTATAACAGAGCGTTGGAAAGTGCACTAATGTGTTTTGAGTGTGAATTGGCTTTAAGTTACTTTTGATGTTTCTCTATTTTAAGCAAATTCAGTAAAAGCAACAAAACCTGAATATGCATTTTCCATTTTACTATAAATATTTATGTAATGCATGCATAAATTTTAAACACACACACACACACATACATACTACACTCTCTTGTTTGTTAGGGTAATAAATAAAATTAAACATATTTAACAAAAAACTTACGTTTTGTTAAGTTTTATATGATGAATTTGCTGTTAACGTAAAATAAAATTAATTAAGCACAAACAACAAAACAAATTATCAAAACTGTTTTAAATGTTAAATTATTTTTAATGCAAAATTCTGGTATGCATAATGTGTCTAAATAGCAAGGAAAGATTCTTTTAAAACTTTTTTTTTTTAATAGTACAGCTGACGTTAATATTTGTGATGTTTATGATGCTGGAATAGTTTCCAAGCACACAAATAGTAACAAGAAATTTATCTTCATTTACATTTTGCTGTTGCACCGGATGTAAATATGTTTGTATACAAATTCATGAAGCAAAAATTATAAATAAAAACATGAAAAAAGGACCCCAGAAGATGTAGATGCAGAAAATTTAGTCTAAGCAAAATTGCATACAGGATGGAATAGTAAACACTGGGAAAGTGAGAGTTGCTATAAATAAAAGGAAACAATTACACATGAAGAAATCGCATGGCTACATTTGAGGGACATACATTGCTTGTGAAAAGTGCTGAGTGAAATTATTTGTACTGAAAATTAAAAGTAATTTAAATTAATTAAGAGAATCTGATGAGCATTTTAATTCATAAATATCTCAAATTTATTTAACCCAATTCGGAACTATAAAATAACTAACCCCCATTAAAATTATTTTAAAGTACATGAAAAAAAGAGCACTTAGGCCCATAATCACAAATTATCAAAAGTTACAGTTAGTAGTTTCTAAGGCCTACTAATCGTTTTTTGATTTAACTTAGAATCAAAAGTAAAGGGCAAGTTCAAGACAAACTATTCATCATTTGTTTTAAATAAAGGCCTGAGCCCCAGCAAGTTCTGTGGCCTAAATAACCGTAACTTTAACTATTAGTAACTTAATTAAAAGCTTAAAAAGTAACTCTAAATAAAGCTTGTGTATTTGGCACTGACTGCTTTTACTCAGTCCCTCTCGGCTGTTTACTCTGTGAGTTTGAATTCTATAGGTAGTGAGAAAGTAGGTGTAAAAACACAGAGCAATCAGTTAAAAATCTGTTTTAAAATTGTTAAAAAAACAAAAAATTTTAATTAATTTGTTACAAAGTAGACATGGACAATATAAAATTATTTACATGTCGACCTTTCTTATACTTTAAGAGGCTCTATGACTAGATATTTTTGCACAGTTCTTTCTTTAGAGAAATCCTTTTACGAGTACAAATAGAATTTTAATTTTTAAAATACTAATTCAAATAAGTACAGCCATTTATAAAGGGGATTAAGATTTTGCTAACAGTAAATAAAATAATTAAAAGCTTTCAGGCTTAAATTAAGTAAGAGCACTTTACTTTTTGAACAGTGCCGAGGGAAAACCTTTGAAAAATGAGCTTAAAAATAGCCGTGCTTGGTGCAAAAGTATATGGTGACCTTCCTTGTAGTATAGAAAGTATACGTACTAAATTTTATACAAATTTGTTGGAAAATAAAAATTTGTTTAGTGAAAAAGCAAAAACAAAAAAAAAAAACAGAAAATGAATTTTATTTAAGTAGGTGCTTTTAATGGACTAACTTTGCTATGTCTACAGCATTTGGATACACGTAGTTATAGGTTTTTTTATCTCTTGCATTTAAGCAAAGGTTGGCTTCCATAAAATAAAAGAAAATATCAGTTGAAATTAATGTTATTCTTGATATAAAAACATTTTCCACTTCTTCTACATTTTAATCAGTAAAATCTTTTGTTGAAAGCTTTTTCGCCTCTAGTCTTGTACTATTGCAAAGTCTTCTTAAAAGTATAACTTGGGTGTTAAATTTTACAATTACTTCATGCGATAGTATTCGTAATAGATTTAATTAATTTTAAAAATTGTTTTGGCATGATCTGGGTCCATTACTGTATCATTAAGTTTAAAAGTCTTTGCAAGTCCTGGAACCATATTCTGAATTTTAAAATGTTAACCTTCAAAGGTAGAAAGCGTATGTACAACCTTTGACAGAAAACCATTGCAAAATATAATTTTAGTTCTTAAAGAACTTTTCTAAATTTTTCTATAAAAAATGGCCATAGTCGATCTAAAATTGTATGAAAGCCTTCCTTGAAGTATTGACGAAATTTCAGAAAACTCCGTTAAAAAATAAGGTCTCAATCCTTACAAATTTGTTAAAAAAGAAGTTTTAAAAGGGGGCATGGTCGATCCCAAAACATCTTTCCTTGAAGTATAAAGATCATTGGTTTGGCAAATTTAAAAGAATCCATTTTATTTATATAGATTAAAGGTCCAGTTATAGATTAGTAAGATTTTAAGATATCACTAGATGTTTTTGCCCCATCTGGCCCGGTTCGCTTCTTCATTATGTGAGTCAATATGCTTGGAGTATAGAGAGTGTATGTACCAATTTTTAAAGAAATCTGTTTCCAAATAAAATTTTGTCTTAATAAAAAAATATATAGAGGGACTCTATTAGCAGAGCCGCCAATTAAAGTGGTAAATAATTTCAGCCTTAAGTTAATGGTCACACATTTCTTTTAAAAGTTGTGAGTGAAAATCTTTGAAAAGTGGGCGTAAAATGGGCGTGGATGGTCCTAAAGTATATTGGTAAAATTTCAGACAAATCCGTTGGAAGACAAAACAACAGAAAATGAATTTTATTTTGATATAGGAATATCGTTGTCACACACATTTCAATATCGATTTAGTAAATGTTTACTCAAGGCCGATGATATTTATTTGCATAAACACAATCATTTTTCGAGCAGCAGTAGCCTCGTAATGGGAAAAGAAAGCGGCATCGTATGTGATGCAAGTACCAGCGTGCTAAAGGGAAGGCAAAGCAATACCTGGTATAGTTTATAGAATAATTTTTGCATAAGGTTTTTCAATAAGAATTGTTACACTGATAATAATGGTAAATTTTGCCATAAATTTCGGTTGTACTGGTAATATACTTTGTTCTCTTTTCTATACTTTTCACAAAATAGTGAAAAAAGAAACCAACAACAACCGGTAAAAGTGTAGAAAATTTTCCAATTTTTTGTTAATAATTATGTTATACTCGTATGTGTTTTTTGTGTTTTATATCTTTCTGAGAAATTTTTTCCATTATTTTCTGTGTATTAATTTGTGTATAAAAATTATTTGGTAACAAATTCAATGGTAAAGTTACGAAAACTTTCTTACGGTTCGTTAAGAGTTGGTTTTTGTTTTTATTTTATTTTATTTTTTTTTTTTTATTATTAAGATAAGATAATATTACTTTAATGAGTTTGATGGAGGGTTAAGTTTGAATTCATTGGAAAAAAGAAAAATTTATGTTTGTGTCTCTTAAGAAAATATTTCTCAACTTAGTGTAGCAGAAGGGCCAATGACTTTTAAAAAAAATAATTTAAAAGTCAATTGAAATTCAACTAATTTTAGATCTGTATACGTGACTGAGCTAAAAAGAAGATTTTTTTCTATTATAAACATCTTGGTTTTAAAGGCCTGTCCAGCTAAATGCGAACGAATATTTTTTTCATATAATTTAAGACCAGAAACAAATTTTTGTATAAAATTTTCTTCCATACTAAGAAGATTTTGTTCGCATTTAGTTGAACAGGCTCTTAAAGCTTAGCTGAACAGGCAAAAAATGTTTTTTTTGTGTCTTAACAAAAATATATTTAATAGTGAAAGAAAAAATGTAGTAGTGGGTAGGGTACTAACCTCACAACTTGAGGATTGCAAGTTCATTTCCTAACCTGGTATTTGGCTGTGTAAAATAAAATTGAACAGAAATTTTTAAAGCGCATTACGCAGTGAAATTGATGGTGGAACAATTACTTCCAGTTAAGTTATATCTTTTTAAAATATAATGCATTAAGGCTTTCATTAACCAGTAAAGTTTTATGCTCTTATCCAAAAAAATTTGAGGTAGACTTTATATGAAGAATTTCGATACCTTTGACTTTAAAGTCTACGTTAATTTTTTTTTTTGATAAGGGGGTTACTGTTGACTGAAAAATATTAAAATTTAGTTTTCTCTACCAACAAATTCATTTTTTTTAACTTTATTCTTTGACCACCGACTGCATGCATCACCTCAAGTCAATGAATTGCAACTCATTTCACATTTACAACAACATGTAAAGCTAAATTCAAGTTTTAATTTTGTTTTCTATATTTTTTCTTTATATCTGTCATAATGTGTAACTATTTACAGAAACAATTGCTACAACTCTTTGTTTTCGTTCTCTGCTGAATCTTACTCTTCTGTGTGTAATTATAAAAAACCCTTATTGATTATTAATGTTAAATATTAAAGCAAGAACGTACGAGTATAAAAATATTTATTTAATCTCTTAAAGTTCATTGCACACACGCTTCTTTTTATGCTAAGGCAGGGTTCAGTGAAAAATAAAAAGTCAATAAATGCCTCAAAACAGCTTTATTTACTGGGAAATTATTTTATGAAATATACTATTATTTCCGTTCTACGATTGCAGAAAGCATTTTTTGTGCGGAACCAAATTTTATAATTATTGATAAATTTCTACATTTTGCTTACGCTTAAATTAAATGTATTTGAATTTATTTGTTAGTTTATTGGACCTTTTCTTTTTAATTGAAATGGCTATTTTATTAAGCTTGAGTTCTTATTTTATAAATTTATTTTTATATCGATATTTCGCTCTAATTGTAAATTTATTTTAATATGTTTTATCATTTTTAAATGAATTTTATTTTAGTTTATTTAAAATTTAGTTTTGTATTAAAAAATTAAATTTTTTTTCTTAGCACCAGCAGCTGAAAAATAAACACAAGTCATTTACAATAGATAACTTTTTAATTCACAATTAAATGAAACAATTCAAAATACAACGTGGGCTAAAAGAAATCACCCTATTGGAAGATGCTTTTATTTTTGCAAATGGCGATCAATGTCAAATCTGTTTTGACATTTGTGAACTAGACAGATGTAGAATACAAGTAAATAAAAAATGGAGTGATACACTCTCCAAGAACGCGGAATAATCGAAGTGGAAGATTTTTCGACCAAAATCATAATGATCGACGAGGTTCCTTTCCACCTCAGCGGGTATGTGAACAAGGGAAATTATCGCTTCTGGGGTACCGAAAGTCCACGAGTGATGCACGAGGAGCCATTACACCCGCTCAAAGTGACTTCATGGTGCGCTGTTCACGCTGAAGGAGTCATCGGGCTGGTTAAACGACAATAGTGGAGGGTGCGCGCTAAAGGGCCATGTTAAACGAGTTTTTTTCTGCCGCAATTGAACGAATTAGGACTGGAGGACATGTGGTTTCAACAGGACGGAGCAACGGCACTCATTTCATTTTCATTTAGAAAAAAAATTAAAGCCAAAAAACATCGGACGACTTCTTTTGGCCCACCTTGTAATAAGATAATATCGCAGGAATGAATAATAGCAATTTGCATATCAATCGACATTTCTTTGCGCTAAATTTTCCTTTCGCACTGTTTGAAATGTCGCGAAATTATCTGTTTAATTAAAATGACTAACAAAAAAAAAAAAAAGAAACATTAAATATTAAATTAATTTCATCAAAATAGTGCCGAATAATAAAATTAAAAGAAGTTCGCTAATGAGGTTTGTATATTTAAAGTAAGTTGTAAGCGTAAACTTTTTCCTAGTGTAGGTACCAAAGTTTTCAGGTATTCTTGCTGCTTAGTGTTGTGGAGTTTAGTATCCCACAATAAACTAAATTATTTTTGCTCTTATCCAAAAAAAGTTGACGTAGACTTTAAAGTAAAATTCATGAAAAATTTCGATAACGTTGACTTTAAAGTCTGCATTAATTTTTTTTGGATAAGGGGGTTTATTTTTAATTTAACAAATTTAAAATTTAACACAACTAACTAGTGTCAGTTGCTAGTGACCCCTAAAAGAAAATCCTACTACATATTCATAGTACAGGGCCTGCTGCGAACAAAGTTTTATTTTCAAATCTTAAAATTCTATTTTAAGAAGTTTTTAAATTGTATTATTTTACTTAAAAAAAATTTTTTTTTTAAACGTACCGCTTCTGTTGCACAAGCGACCAACATGATTAGAAAATTTTTTATGAATACTTTTCATAAATATTTTATTTTTTTTGCATTACAAAAACTGTTCATTAAAGCATACTCGTAAAGGAAATTCTTTCATAACAAATTTAAGATTTTCCCAATTTTATATGAACCGTTTTTCAGTGAACGCCTTTTGTGTGCTGCTTGAAAATTGCTTTGAATAAAATTTCATTACTTCTGTCTGGTTGAGGGTTTTTTGTTGTTCATAAACAATTTTAATACACAAGTGCACAACAAATAACAGAAACCAGCAATATAAACAATAATACTGCAGCTGATGGTTAATTAAAATTAAATGTAGAAACAAAAGCAGAATGAAAAATTCAAATGAAAAAGAACTTAGAAATTGTAAATTTGAGTCGTAATAAAATTTTTAAAATCTGCAATAATCTGAAATTCTAGTGTTTCTAATTTATATAACTGACTAACCCTGAAATAACTGCACCATTTTTATTTTTTATGAAATTTGGTATCTGTATTTGGTAGTTATGAGAATAGGATTTGAGTTATATTTCATACCACTGCCTGATTAGGAGGTACCCTACATTTTTGAATGAGATTTATGGCTACTTCATGTGGAGTACATAAAAGCAAAAATATTTGGTGCTAAAAAAGGTGCTTTCAATTCTTATTTTAAAACCTTTTTTGTAGTTACATTCCACGTAAAACAAGCAGCTTGTAGGTTGGCATGATTTTAAAATAGAGAAACAAGTCGCTTCCTCTTTGAATGGCTACATATTTATATGGCTAATATTTGAGTACGAGTATACTTTTTGGCAAAGTAAGCTTGTCATGGTTGTGTCGCTGAAATGTAATATATCATATGAGCTTAACGCTCATCTGAGCTGAAATAAGCCATCGTAATAGATTATCCGTCATCTTCGAACGAACAAGCAGGCAAACTGCTTAGCCAACAGAAAGGTGCGTTGTACTTTTATAGAACCGGAGCTGTACTTTGTTATTCAGTAGTGAGAAAATTGGTTCCTGGGACAAATCTCAATTCTCAAATCTTTAGCTGACTGAATTCAGACAAGCTAAGCGCTTCATCACACTACATCCTAAAATGTACTTTTGTCGCTCAATAAGTGTGGCGTCAGACATCTATGCGATGGTTTATCCAGCACTCTGATCTAAGATATCATGCCCATGCAGGTCGGTTACTCTGTATTGCGATGCGATAAAAACGGTACGAATTTCAATCTCTAACGTGTTTGATAGGTAACGTTATATATTATATATTGAAATAAAAAGTGCTTGTAAGCCATTTTAAGTATGCTTGTGCAGCCCTTAACAATATACCTTAGTAAATAAAAATCCCTGCAGACCGTTTATGAAGGATTAGTTTGGTGTAACATTAAATAATCATTTGATGTGGCGCCTGCTTTAAGAATTTTTGTTTCAACTCAAAGAAGTGCCATTGAGGACGGGAAAAATTACTATTTCAAAATTTTAAATTTCCATTCCTGATTAAGACTTACGTTTAGAGATCAATTAATAGTGTACTATATTTTTCTAGTTGACAGAGGTCTTACAAAAGTCTTAATTACAAAAAAAAAATTTTTTTGGGTAATAAAAACTTTCGATTGATCTTTTGTGTAGTTGATATCCGGTTAGTTAAATGAAATATGAGACATTTTTTGCAAAAAATTTTATTCATTTTTTATTTATTTATTACTTTTTTTGCTTGGTAATGCACACATATCGACATACATATAAATTACACGTTAACAAACATTATTTATAAAGAGTCGGTTCATGTGTTAGTTTGTACAAGTATCTTTATTTGTATGAATCTAACGTCTAATGAAGTGTAAATAAATATTTTGTGGGGTATTGATGTCGTCTACTTGGAGCCTGTCTGTCGTTGACGCCTTCTATTGTCGTCTCTTAAATTGTTGTTAGTGTTATTGTTTTTTCTCTTATCCTGAGTTATTATCCGTTGTTTGGTTGTTGTTGTTTTTGTTGTTGAAATTACCATATAAACTCTTTTTTTTAAGCCATAAATACAAATCAAGGGATAGACGCAAATATCTATGTGTTAGTTTATTTAAACCTTGAATAAAACAAAATTAGAAAGGATACCGTTATTTAAATTTTCTTTGTTTTGCCATTTTTCAAACAACACAACAATAATTTTATTTATTACAATAAATATTTGGAATTATTTTATTGAAAATAATAAATTTATTCTATCCTGCAAACAAAACGAATTATGTAGGGTCTTGTAACAAAGCTTATCTTTTACTTTTTAGTAGAATTAATAAAAAAGAGAAAAATATGGAACCACAATAAGGGTATTATAGAAGCTGATAGCTATTCCTATCAAGAATTGGTCTTACAATGTTTTCCCTGTAGCCCTTATGTTTATTTTCTGCGTTGCCAGGAGCTAGAAAAAAAAATAAGCTATATTTCCTTAAAAAAAACCCTAGAAAAGGCTAAATCAGCCCGAAACAAATAAGCTAGAAAAAAGTTAAAAAGCTACAGCTTAAAATTAAAATATTTCAAAATTCTTTATTACAGTAAAAGTCTTAATTATAATTTTTATTAAAAAAAATATGGAATATCAAAAACTAAAGAAAGTAATATCGTTTTCCACATGGCTTGAAAATTACCAAAAATCAAAAGGAAATTTAATCTGTAGGTTCTAAACTTTCTGAAAGTGTTTTAACATTTTCAATAAAGTTCTTAGTTTTTATTTTATGATGCAAAATGGAAATTAGCAAAATCCTTGAGAACAACAATACTGGGGTATATGGAAATTTAAAAAAAAAATTATTTTAAAAAAATTCAAAGTAATTTGTGAGTACTTGGGCAACCTCAGCTTTAATCTTCTATAGTTCGTCCGTAAGTTGCTAAAGTCCCTCAAAGCAACTGTACTGGAGTATACCCAAATTTAAAAAAAAAATTTAAAAATAATCCAAAGTATTTTCCGGACGAACCATAAAAGATTAAGCGATAAAACATATAAAATTTTAAAGGGAAGGCTGTCTAGTTTTTTAATCTATTACTCAAATACTCAGAAGTTACTTTGGATTATTTAAAAAATTTTTTTTAAATATCCATATACCCCAGTGCAATACAAAAACATATAACGAATGATTAAAAATCAATCTAACCACACAAACAAACAATTTGAGTAAAAATCGTGCATACAATTTGATTAAATCATGTGTTAAGCACGATTAGAAACTGATTGTTATTTATAATGTTTGAAACGATTGAATATAAAAGGCAAAGTATACAAACACAGGCATTAGCATGCATATGCCTTGATTAAAATATTCAACAATACAAAGCCATATTTCAATACAAAAACTACCCCTAGTAGTAATACCCAGTAGCTTACTCAAATATGTGTGATCATTGATTTAATGCCTTTTTGAATATTTGTGTTTTTGCATGTTTGAATTTTGCTTTTTAGATTCAATTGTGTCAAACAGCAATTCATTTTAGGCCAATTTTTATTCTTTAGTGCAGCACCATCAGTCCATAAATGGCTGAACTATGAGCTTTAGAGTGCCATTAGCTCAGTTAAGAAAATACTGCATAATTTTTTTTTTGTTTTAGTATCGTATGATAAAAAAAAGTAGGCATACGATATGGAGCCTTGGCATTAAACTACTAAACTGTGTTTTTTAGACATATTTTTGCTAACGAAAGTTCATATTTCATATTCTTTATGGTTTTTCAGCTTTCAGTAATTTCTCTGCTATATTTTTACATTTGCTTAATTAATTTATAAAGGGTGTCTCAGTAAGAGTGCACTTTTTAATTTTAAAATAAAAACACGAATTTTTTGTGTGAGTTGTGATTATTGTAATGGAGTGTAAAGAAGCCATGTTCTGATTAAATATGAAATATCTTTACCATTAGTTTGTTCAAGTTAGGTTAGATTAGGTTACACAGGCACCCAAATCAGAAAAACAAAAAGTGCATTCACTTGGGTCCTCTGATGTGGTGTCTTTGTGATGCCTGTATAAAAAAAAGTGGAGAAAGATAGCACTAGAGATAGAAGAGTGAAAGGAAATAAATAAACCAAATGTTTCTCCTAACGAAGCCATCGACAGCGCAGTGAGACTGTACGTAGCACTTTCCAAAGTGGATGTTGTACTCCTACTCCAGAGCACAATATCGGCAGAGAAAGTGTTCCACAGTTACATTCTCCTCTTCCTCCTCGCCTCGACAGCTTGTACAGTAGTCGTTTTATGACAAACATATTCTCCTAACTTGATTGCCTTTACTACACTCACCATATATCTCAACTGGGCTTTTTGGAGTCTTAGTAAATCTCTGCTGCGATTGCTTTCTAGCCTTGGCCAAATTATTCTCGTTGTATTGCACAACCATTCTCTCCATTCTTTATCTGTTCAAGTTAAGTTAATGGCAATTTTGCGAAAAAAAAGTCATCTAGTCTGATTAAGCGTGTTGCTAAATTGTCGAATTCGGGGCTCACAAAATTCTCATGCAATCCATGAAAAACAAATGCAACAACAACAAGCAACTGTCTGGTGAGGGTTTTGGTCATGCCAACAGGTCATGTGAACAGTATTAGTCTCAGGAACATGAGAACAGACTTCTTGTGACCTCAACTGGACGACATGTGGTTTCAGCAAGACGGCCTCACCTACTACACAACAGATGAAACAATCCATTTTTTTTAAAATAACTATGAAATGAAAAAGTTCCCTCTTACTGATACACCCATTCCTTTAATTCATAGCATTGCTTGGCATTGCCTGTTTGTTTTTTTTTCTTTCTTTGTGGTAACATGCGAAATAATAAAAATAGATAAAGCAAATCTTTAACTAATTACTCCCGCAGGTGTTTTCTTATGCAAAAAAACAATAATACTTTTGCCCCAAAAATATGCACTTTTACTCACGAACAACAAAATAAATTTTGTGTGTGATAAACCAACCCATAAATGCAGGTGTTATATTTTACTATGGTTTTGCATACTAGTAAGTAAGTAAGTATGTAAGTTTATAGCTGTGGATGTTATATTAACCCAAAAATGTCGGTATATCAGCATAATCCTGGAAAATAAACAGAAAAAAAAAATATTTATTTGAACACAAACACGCAAACTCTTATAGTTTTGTATGTGCCGACATTAATACAGCTTTTTAGTGTAAATGAATGAATGAATGAACGGAACGAACGTGCAGTTTATCTTTAATTACAACGTGTGAAAATTATTATAAATTCCACACACTTAAACAGACTGTGACGACCTAATTTTCATACTAAGCAAAAAATATTTTTTTTTATTCTGTTTCTGTTTTTATTTTATTTTTTTTTTTCACGCTTTATCCTTTTTGAAATATCAGTAGGACACTGCGTATATGTGAATGTGTATATAAAGGTGTATATCCTAGTTTTAAAAGTGTATTTTGTTTTCAATTCTTTCTCTTGTACGTGCATATATCGGTGTTTAAATACTGCAAACTGTTTTGAGCTTAATTTGCAGGTATTTTTCTATTGTTTTGGCCCAGACACGGTACGTGTTCTTTTAAAAACACACCCCTACACACAAACGTTACACCAATACCATAAAAAATTTTATACTTTCTATATAGCGCACATAGAATCCCTATATGAGAATTGTATGCACAAAATGTACTATTTGTACTTTTAAGTGTTGGCGAATGTATACTTTTTTTTTTTTTTTTGTTTTTCTTTTTATACTATAAAGTTTTGTTACCGAGAAATAAAAATAAAATGCTTGTAGAAGTTTCAAATTAAAAAAAAAAAAAAAAGAGAACAGAAAACATATAAAACACACCTTTATATAGGACACGCTGTTGCAATTACGTAGTAACTGCAAGCAGAAGCCAAAAAGGAATAAAAGATACTTTAAGCCAACGTGTAAAGTTATACGAAATACTGCCAGTATTCATTACACACCCACAGTTAAAGTTACGGCTATAAACAACAAGGTAAAAGTTTATGCAAAACACCATGGGTCAAGATTTCTATTTAGAGCAACATTCAAGATAAACATTTTAATTAACTAATTTTTTTGCTATTTCTTTTTTTGTGGTGTAATTTGCATTTTATTTTATTAACATAAACTTGCATGATACAAAAATTGTCCCAATAAAAAATATATTTTTTCTTGTTGTTGTTTTAACTAATGCCTTTAATTATTTACGTTTTAAAACTCAACTCAGTTGAGTTGAAGAGAGAGAGAGAGAAAAAAAGCATGTAAAAAATTTAGTCGCTTAAACAACAAACAAAAGTTTGTTGACTGTAATAAAGTTTTATTGATAAAAATTGGTTTTCTCAAATACTTAAGAGGAATCTACTTCTTAAATTCAATACTTTTGTTTGTTCTGTTAACAGACTTTAACGTAACATTCTCCAAGGGCTAGTGAAATCTATTTTGCATCATAAAATATTGTAGTCGGCATTTTAAAATGCTCTGAGTGTAAATCTCTAGAGACAAAACGCATTCCGCGAGGTGGCAACCTTGCCAAAACATTAAGTGGGGCTGCTCAATAATATCGTGAGAAAGAATAAATTATTTCAAATTCATTCATTTAATTTTTTAAAGTTTCATCGATCTAACAACACCAAATCGAAGTAGGCCCAGTTCAGATGGAGAGGCAAACGGAAATGTCTGGCCTAAGCTGGCCAGTAACCGCATTAGAGGTTTACTGGAATTTCAAAGAAAATAATTGAGAACTGTGGTGGCGGCAATAACAGGCCACGGCAGTTTTAGTAACCATACAAAGAGAATGGGTTTGTCATTAAAGGACTACTGTAGCAATTATTAAAACGAAGAATAGGAGGAATCTGTGGAGTACCTTCTCTGGCTCTTGCCTGTCTTGGAGGATCAAGGCAAGCTTTACTTAGGTTAGTGCAGTGTCTCACTAAACTGTCGGCTATAGGAGTCAGGATGCTTTATAACTTCATTAGAAGTACACTGAGCCAAAAATCGAGTTGCAATATCAATAATGTATGTGGTCATTTTGACACCATTCCGTTGTCTATTTTATTGATAACGAATGGTTTAAATTTTGTAAACAAGCGTGTTCAAACCGACAACTTAGAAAAAAGCTACGATTTTATTTTTTTGAAAACGCACGTTGTCAACTTGTTAACGAATGTGGTGGAATTGACAACAATATGTTGTCAAATTATAAACTTATTAGCAAACGTTCTTAAATTTACAACTTATGTTATCATATCAATTTCGACATCAAATGGTGTCATTTTGACACCAGATGCTGTCGATTTATCACCAATATGGTGTTATTTCGACACCAGTTAATTTAACACCATTCGTTGTCAATAATACGTTGTTAAAATAACACCATGAGTTTACAAAGTAAGCACAAACGTGGTTGCTACACTATTGACACCATTTGTGGTCATTTTGACAACGAATATTGTCATTTTTTCTTTGGGTGTAGCAACTGGTTTAAGTGACGGACTTGCTTTTTGTTATTTTTTCTCTACTTCCTTTCACTCTTCTATATCTAGTGCTATACTTCTTTGCTTTTCTCTTGTATAGGTATCACAAAGGCACCATATCAGAGAGCTCTGCTCTTTTTTTCTTATTTTGCGGCGCTCTATGCAACCTAACCTTCTTTCATTTTGTCTATTTCATCATTAGTTTATAAGCCATAGTGCAATTTTTATAAGGAATTTTAATATTTGTGAAGGAAACTGTTATGTACCAGCATAGAATATCCTTTTACGCGTTGTAAAGTGTACTTAAGCGGTAAATGTTCATTTCAAATCTTTGTTTTCCTTAAAACTCTTTTTTTTTATAAACTGCATTGTAAGATGTTATACTTTCTATTCTTTGTGCACAAAAGCAGAATGCACAGTACAGTCTGCATAAGTGAATATCAAAAGTATTTGGAGTATTTGTGGAAAGTAAATACGAATTCTTGTTGGCTCAGTGTATCGTTTTTAATTTGTCGTTCTGCATATAATTTCTATTTCATAATAAGCACTTGCTTTGCTACAGCTGAGCGGCTTTTAAAAGTTACATTTTCACTGTGAATCATTTTAATTTTACATTTGAAATATATAAAATATTTAGTAAATTTATTTAAAGCAATTTGAACTCTTCAATTAATAGGAATTTGGGCTATTATTTAAAAAAGAAAAGAAAGCGTCGATAGTTTTATCAGTCAAATATTAAACTTTTGATTGAACATTAAATTAAAACTATCGATAATTTAATTATCTGATAGTGTGTTTTTAACTATCCACTCAAATTTGGTTGCAAAATTTAAGCCGGCTATTTGCACCACAAAATCCTAATTTTAACTATAGAAAGTTTTAATAACAGACCTAAAAAGCTAGAATAAGCATAAGCCTCTACAAAGTAATAGGCTTTATTACAGGTTTAGTTCAAGACGAATTCATACAAGGCGATATCAAGTTTCAAGTTTTTTCCTGATTTGTCAAACCATTTCTGTCTTTTTCGACATAGATGCATGATGACTCGCCTTGGTCTCGCTGTTGTAACAAAAAACAGTGATGTGTTTTATATGATCTTCTCGGAATTTCGACTACGACAACGCTACTCGTAATAAGAACTAAATATTTTTAAAATTTGCTTATGATTTTGATACAAAAAATACTTCTTTTGTAACTTTTTTTATCTCAATCCCTGTCGCCAAAATAATTTGAAGCACAACAAGTTGTACGACTGATCAATTTGTATAAATTGTTAGGGTATACCAGCTTAGCTTTGTTGGTGAGTTTCTATATTTAATTTTTTTATAAAAGAAAAGAAGATTAACTTTTTTTTTGTGGTTAGAAATATTTTTAAGCAGGTCATGTGTTGTATGTGTACTCATACAATCCCAGTTGGCCAGGACATGTTGTGTTTCAAAATTTGTTAACTTCCATAACTTAACTTGAATTTCTTTAATGAAATAGTTAATGTTTCCAAAGTAAGGTAAAACGTGATTTAATTTAATTACATTGAGTAAAACATTAACGTCAATTTGTTAAAAAAAAACTTGGTTTTACGTTTATTGAGAAATCAAGAGAATAGCTGAAGCACCGATATTACGCTTGATTATGAGTGTCGTTGTCATACTTGCTTGTTTTAAATTCGACTACGTCAATTACACTTATAGTGGCTAGATGCTCTGGACTTAAATCTCATGCAGCTTTTATTCCACGTTGGATGCTTTTCATTTTAAACAAGTTTCTTATATCATTGTCTGTAGGAAAAAGTCATCAGGGGCCAATAACAGTAATCGTGATTGAGTAAAATTAATGGCAATTTCGCCTTCGTTACCGAGTAAGTTTTATTCAAATTTGGAATGATTGCTCCACACACGGCAAGTTTAGTTGATCAATTCTTTCTCAATTCTCTTTTAAAATTGTCGTTTTGTCCACACGCATATTTTTTGTTTCGGCAATTTTAGCATTCTTATTCAGTCAGTCATTCAGCCTTCAAGCTACTTGTCTTCTTTTTTTACATCTCTATAAAAGATACGAAGAGAGAACAAAAGAGAATTGAGTACGAGCAAGTTTGTACCAATTTCCATTCTTCTTTCCTCTCTCGCCTAAAAAATTCAAGAATTGCCCAACTAAAATTTGTGTGTGGGGTGCTGGTCTAACGACAACAAGCAAACAAGTGAGTGATTTTGGCATTTGTATTCGTAGAATGAGAAAACATATTTTTTATTGAACCGCAATTTCATATAGAATTTGCTAGAGTTTTTGTTTGATTTTCTTTTTATAAGAATTGTCGTGTAAAAAAATTTTTAAGACGCCGCAAATCAGCTGTTTGTCATCTGAAGTAGAAGCGAACGAGAGTTTTTTTAATTTTTTTTTTTTTATTTTCAGAAAAAAAAAATTAAATTTTTGCAGCAAAATTTTGTAAATTATTTTTTTAAATTTCGATACATTAGCTATCGAATGTTATTCCTTACGAAACGAAATTTTATTTGTTACGGCTGCGGTAATTCGCCCCCAAGTCTAAATTGTTGTCATCAAATTTTCTGTGGTTTTTGCTAAATAGCTAATGAATTTCGGCCAGTCATCATCAATGTTGTGCTGACTTATGGCTAACTGGGTTATGAAGTTGTTCCCTTTTGCCTCCTTCTAGTGTCTGCTAGTTGTGTGCTCCTTCTAATGCTTATAACTAGGACTTCTTAAGTAGTAACACTTTAGTGGCTTTAATATCTCTTTGATAACTTTGGTTTATGTTTTTCACTTCACTTTCTTTTAGCACCTTTATAAAGTTTCTTTATGATAGCAACTCAGACTTTTTTTAAGTTGAGTATGATATTAATTATGTTTAACAAAACGCTATAAAGCTTTTTATACTATTCATTTGAAAATTATTTATTTAAATTTGTCTCGTGCTTAATATAAACTTAAATTTCATAATATTTTTATTTCAAATAAGTAAAAATTTAATCAGTAATTTTCTAAATATTCCATAACATTATTTTAACGTAATATTCTTGAGCTTGTTTTTATCTTTTCAGCCAAAAGAAATTAATGTTTTCAGTATTTAATGCGGCCCCTACACCTCCAAGTTAAATGTAATTTTAGTGCAAAAGTGCTTTCTCGTTAGTGTAGTATGTGGGTCTGTTGTTATTAATTGATTAATTAATTGAATAAAAAGAAATTCATTCACGCTGCCGGAATATCATTGAACTTGTATTGAACTTGAATTTGTGTGGGCCGCATATAGGCGTTTTCTAAATTCACTCTTGATTTTCCCACTACTCATAAAATGCAGTGACAACATATTTCACAAACAAATTTAAGTTTTGTTCTTGAATTTCCTAGAATTTTGAAATACCCACCCATGTTCTTATAAAACATTCATTTTACAAGTGAAAGGTAACACAATTAAAAACAAATCAAAATCAGTAAATGTGTGTTTCTCAATAAAACAAAGTCACTTTAAAAGTTCAATTTATTTTTAATATTTTATTAACAATATTTGTTGTTGAATTTGTTATTACACGTTTTCAGTGGGTCTGAGCCGGTCGTTTACTTCTTAAGTTGCAACCTTTAGAGGGTAAAATTTCTCTTAAAGAAAATTCAAAAACGTCAATTCAATCATTGAGAAACCTTTAATAGATTTGTGGATGAAAAAGTGAATTTATACAAAAGTGTAAATTAGAGAAAAAGCCAAGATTTTTATAAACCCCCTTTCCACCTGCAAGTTCATTTTTAAAATATCGTCAATGGCTTCACTTCTAATGAAAAATGGCGTCACCATTAGTATAGAGAATAAAAATATATGAACAAAGTGTTGCCGTGTTGTCAACCCCGTGAACACCAACTAAAAATTTTGTTGTTAGTATTTTTTTAAATCAAAAATATGAAATTGATAATTAAATTTAACTTTTAAATGTGTTGCTGGGTCATTATGTTCTTTTTTTATTTATTAATTTTGTTAAATATGCTAAATATCAATTACATTAATTTAAAACTCATACTCGGTAGCACTGTTTCTCATTTGTCAATTTACTTGCTGCAAGTGTCAAGAGAATTTGGTTGTCAGTTCAGTTGCAAGTTCGAAAAATATGAGTTAGTTAGTGAAAAAGTGAGAGTGTATTTAGTTTTTCGAACTTGCACTTGCAAGTGGAAACGGGGGGTAACAACAATTTTATATGACATCAAAAATCTCATGCAAACAAATTTTTTAGAAAGATCTTTTCTCAAATTCAAAAAAAATTTTTTTTTTTGAAAAAGTAAATGATATTTTGAAATCAAAATTTTAAACTAAATAATTTTAAAAATTTCTAACTTGAATTTAATGATACTCACGACACTGCTTTAGAATCATGCTTTATTTTGCTTAACACAACATAAAATAAATGAGTTAAATGCCCAAAAAGTAGTTGTTGTTTTTGCAATACAAAAATTTTAAAAATTAATTTGTTTTCCTTCTCTGGAGTTAGTTCAAGTAGCCGCTGTTTTTTATTTTAACTAAAATTGTGCTATAACAAATAAAATGTTAATCCATCCCTGGTGTTTACCATTAACAAAAATTCAACCATTAATTTTCAATACTTCACTGAAGGTTTTCGACACTTGCTTACACACACACCCACAAACATACATAAACTTTATAGTGTTTTTATGAAATTTAATTTTATTTGGCATACAAAACTTTTTATTTTATTTTGATCCTTCAATTTCTCGCCTGTCAAGGGTCATTCGGTGCTTAATCAAAATTTTTTTTATAAATGAAAACTTATGCACTTCGAATTTCTTTTTTTACGTTAAGTCATCATTTTTTTCTTCATCACTTTATTGTTTCCTCCATTTGTTGAACGGTTAAAAGAACAGTCATTGAATGAATGGATGATTGGTTAGTGGAAGGTATGTGTAAGTCATGCAAAATGAGTATAAAACGTATTTAACCTACTGATTGATGTTGTGTTGCGCTTGTTTGATGGCCATAATGATAATGATGGTATGGTGTTGACGTTGATGGCTGTATACGTACATTTGTCAAATTACTACTGACAATTATGTACGAATACATGACTTGTTTATGTGCAATTTATGTCGCTTACAGTAATAATCACATTGTTAAGATAATGATGATGTTAAAGTACACAATATGCTGGAAAGGTCACACATACTTACTTACAGACTGCACCAAAGCGTGAAAGACACATTAAAAATACTTTACAATATTTAAAAGTATAGAATTTGCCTTCAGGTCAATTGACTTTAATTGTCAAGTCCAGCGCAGCATCATGTAGGCATAGAAAACTGCAGACATTAAAAATTTTCAATGAAAGAAATTGTTTTTTTTTCTTATTCATTCAAGATAAGAAAATTTATTTAAGAGTAGATATAAATTTCTTTTAAATAAATTGAAAATAACAGTCAGGCAATTTTGTTACTGATCAAATGTTAAGACTGGACATCAAAACCAAATATTTCTTCATTCTTCTACTTTTAACTCTTTTGTAATAGCGATGGCATTTAGATTTTATTGCATCTAAATTAGCTTTAATTAATATACCGGCATATTATTAAGGTTGTTAAAGTCGTGATGAAAACAAGGAAATGTCTGTCTTCAGCTTTCCTTATAAAGAGTGATTTTTTTGCTATTATCTTTTTCGCAACACTAGTTTTGACAGCTCACGCACGTTTTGTATCTTGTGTCACTGTCAAACATCTTCAGTTTGGTCTATAATTTAATCATAAATCGTCTTACAAACGAACAACGCTTGCAAATTATTGAATTTTATTACCAAAATGCGTGCTCTGTTAAGAAAGTTCATCGCGCGCTTCTTCCATTTTATGGTCAGTTTAATCGACCTACTGAGGCTTCTATTCGGGCTATTGTAACAAAATTTCGCACCAAATTTACATTGTTGGACATTAAACCACCAACACGCTTACGTAGAGTGCGAACTGAAGAAAATATCGATTCGGCGCCGTTCGCAGCAATTGGGCCTCTGTTACTCCACTACGTGGAAAATTTTGCGGAAGGATTTGGGTGTGAAGCCTTATAAGATACAACTGGTGCAAGAATTGAAGCCAAACGACCTACCACAACGCCAAATTTTTGGTGAATGGGCTCTTGAAAAGTTAGATGAAGATCCACTTTTTTATCGAAGAATTGTGTTCAGCGACGAGGCTCATTTCTGGTTGAATGGATACGTGAACAAGCAAAACTGCCGTATTTGGAGTGAAGAGCAGCCAGAAGCATTGCAAGAGCTACCACAAAAAACAACCGTTTGGTGCGGATTATGGGCTGGCGGCATCATTGGGCCGTATTTCTTCAAAGATGATGCGAATCACAACGTTACTGTGAATGGTGAGCGCTACCGTGCGATGATAACAAACTTTTTTTTGCCCAAAATGGAAGAGCTTGACTTGCATGACATGTGGTTTCAACAAGACAGTGCCACATGCCACACAGCATGCGAAACAATGGACCAATTGAGAGGCGAGTTCGGTGAACAGTTTATTTCACGCTTGGGACCAGTCAATTGGCCGCCCAGATCGTGCGATTTAACGCCTCTAGACTATTTTTTGTGGGGCTATGTTAAGGCTAATGTCTATAGGGACAAGCCCGCTTCGATTGACGCACTGGAAGCCAACATTGCCAACATTATTCGTGAGATACCGGCCGAAATGTTGGAAAGAGTATGCCAAAATTGGACTAAGCGGATGGACCATTTGAGGCGCAGCCGCGGCCAACATTTGCATGAAATAATCTTCAAACATTAAATTATATCGACCCAACTATCGATCCAAATAAATATTTCATGCATTTTTCTGAATTTTATGTTTTTTTTTTTTTTTAATTTCCGATAGTTCTTATAAAATCACCTTTTATAAATAAAAAAATATATTTATAATTATATCCTGAAGAAGCTACACAATTTGGAGCTAAATATCGATAAAAAAAATAAATTTATAAAATAAGACCTCAATTTTAATAAAATTAGCCATATTAATTTAAAAAAAATATATATTTAATTTAAGAAATAATGGGCCAGACAGGCGACATCTTTTTCAAAATGACTTTAAATTCATATAATTCTTATAAATAAAAGCCAGCTTTTAATGAAAGCCTACTTTTTGTGACTGATTATGGCCTAATAGTTTTTAATTAATTTTTTTGTTTAATTTAATTTAGAAATTCAGGACAGCAAATTATCTGTAAATTCTATTATTTTACAAATTTTGTTTTAAAAGCAGTGCAAAATTTATAAAAAAAAAACTGACAGTTCAAATTATATTCAATTTACACAGGGAAACAAAATAGAATATGTGGGAAGTGTTATTGTAATATGACCGATTTCAGTAAATAAGCCACAAATATTGCAAAATTTATTATGTCCGAAAACAATTGCCAAATAACATTAAAAACACTAAGTATACCGCTTAAATAGAGGAATTTTTTTTGGGTATTTCCAGCGCGGCTTATCTGTTTGCAATAGAAAGAGTTGTTTTGCTTCTTCCAAGTTATTTTTACAACCAAAAAAAATCACATAGAAAATTTATTTATTTCTTTGAAGCAAATTTAACATAAACTGTATCATAAAATGCATATGCGAAAATATGCAATTTTAATTATTTTCTATTGCACATTCTATTTTTTGTGAGTTTTTAAAATTCATAATTTTTTGTATTTTTTTTAATATTTTTATTTTTAAAGCATTTTTCTCAATAACTCTAAAAATAATAGTTGCACTAAGAAATGATTTCAAAACAAACTAAAGCTAATATAATTTATAATTTTTTGACTTAAATTGTACTAAAATCGAATAACTGTGTGAAGTAGCCTCTTTAAAAAAATTAGCAAGAAAAATCTCATCCATAGAATTTGAAATACTGATGATTTATTTTTATAGTTAGGCCACCATAGATCATTTTAAAAATATAGGGGCTGTTCAAAGTTTTTTTTTTTTTTTTATTTTTACTATTATGAATGCGTTTTGGTTGGTGGATTAATTTAGGTTAATTGAAGACAAACTGAAAGAAATAATTTAAAAATTACGATACCGAGTGTGACGATTTATGCTCATATTAAGCGCAAAGTTATATTTCAGTTTATTTTAAAACCACCCTCGTATACAATTCAAGTAGAATTTGTAGACAATATTTATTTATTTGATGTTTAACTTCTGTTTAACTTCTACATACAAATAAAGAGAAAAGAAAAAATATCGTTTTTGTTTTTAAAATTTTAAAATCTTAAAATAACAAACAAAAAATTAAATTTTATATACAAACAGAATGTAAGAATGCAGGTATACATAACATGTTTTAAGAGTCAGTCAATCCAATTACAATAAGTTTTCAAGTAGATTTGCTAACAAAATTTCTGTAATTAAAAGGAAGTGCCGTCATATATTAAATGCCACAATAAGCTCTTTCGCATGTAAGGCCTTCTAAATGGCCTGTTAACTGCTTTTTTTTTTTAACTGTTTGTTGTTTTTATTAAAAATTTCTTTTATATTTATGTACGTCTGGTGAATGTACTTTGACACCAATTAATTTCAATTAAATATAATTAAGAACGAGTTAACTTTTTTATTTGTATGCTAGCAAATATTTAATATTTAAATTTGTTTCCAAACTTTAACATCTTAAAAAATGTAAATTGATTTTTTTGCTGTCAATTTTGCTTTAAATTTTATTAATGTTTCACAATATATTAGCTATTGTTTAAGAATTGCCACAAAAACAAAATAAAATCTGTAGCGCGATTCAGTAACTTTTATAACGAAGTTTCGTATCGAAACAACAAGTATAACGATATTTTATCGAATTCTTTATTCAGTAACTTTTCAACAAGAATATTCGGTACGATAGGAAATTTGCGAAGATTATTTATGTGCTTTTAACTTCGCCGTCAGCTTCGAATATTTTTGTCGGAAAGTTACTGAATACCAAATTCGATAAAATATCGTTATACTTTTTTTTTGATACTAACGTTCATAATTAAAATTACTGAATCCCTCTACTGAATTTAAATGCTCTTACCCACTTAAGCAGATTTTAAAGTAAAATTTATGGAAAAGTTATATGAAAAATTTCCATAACCTGGACTTTAAAGTCTACGTTAATTTTTTTGGATAAGAGAGTCATTTTTATTAATTTTTTTTTTACTTCTCAGCAATTTATAAGCTTTATTTTTAATCCTTTAATCTTTTCATTTTGAATGTTTCAGATTATTTGTTGCAAGGTGTGTTTAAACATGGATACAACGTCACTTTAGTTGAGAGCAATACAAACTTGGGCCTTTTTACTGTAAGTAAAATATTTGTTTATGTTCTGTTTTTCTTGTTTATTTCAGTTTTACTTGTTTAAATCAAATGGCTAAGCTTTTCAAGCTTTTCTAAAAATTTCTATCATTGCAACACAATAATATTTAAAAACTTAATGAATAGTTTTGCCAGAAGCTTGAACAAAATAAGCTCAAAAATAGCTAGAAAAAGCTAAATCAAGCCATGAAAAGCAAAAAAAAAAAGTTTAAAATGAGATATTAAAATTCAAAATTTAATATTTAAATAAAATCCATAATTATAATAATATAATTATAATTATAATTATAAAAATTAAATGTCGTTCGCTTATTATTGCATCAGGTGAGAACGGCTGGACCGATTTTGCTAATTTTTTTTCTTATATGTTTGCCATAGTCCAACTTGGGTTTTTATTAAAAAAAAAAAGGTTGACCACGCCCATTACTACTCCCATATTTTTGAGTAAATTTAAAACGAGATAATGGCTAGACCGCTTTGGCTTATTTTTTTGTTATATGTTCGGCATAACGAACTTAGATTCTTATAAAAAAAGGGGACCACGCCCATTGCTACTCCCATTGTTTTAGTAATTCTAAAATGATAGAACGGCTGGAGCGATTTGTTAAACTTTTTCTTAAATGTTCGTCATAGTCTAACTTGGGTTTTTATAAAAAAAAAATTGCCACGCCTATTTTTACGCCCAATTTTTAAATTTATATAAAACATAATGGCTGGGTTGACTTGACAAATTTTTTTTAATGGTTGTCATAATCCAACTTTTTTTTACGGAAAGAAAAATTTATTATACCCATTTTAACGCTTGGACCGCTTTAGTAAATTTTTTTTAATGCTAGGCTTATTCTATAAAAGTCTAGATCTTCTCTAGGAAAATTTACAGGCCGTACCTACCATTTTCTTCTTAATCGTTGCCGTTTAAACACATACGTTTTAAGCATCAAATTTATACATGATGCTTACAAACAATTTAAATTGACGTTCGAAACTATCTTTTCTTTGTGATTGAATTTCATAGAAAAAATATACGCAACGAAACTTTGTCTACGAATTCGTCGGGCTGTAAGAAGTTCGTCATTCTTCCCAATTGTGTTTACAGCATAAATTTTCCTAAGCTTTAGTTTATGTATAACTTGTTTTCATTTTTTCGTTACTAATAAATTGATAATTTTAGCTTCTTTAAAAATATTTTGAAAACGAAAAAAGACTGGAAAAAAATTAAAGATTAAATCATAAATGTGAGAAAAAAAGGCTAACTTTTGTATCAAAAAGGCTGAAAACGCAAAGCTGTTAATGAAAAATATTTTTTACTGAATAACACTCTTCATTTCTTTGAAGTTTAATTTTCCGCCAGTGCAAAAAATCACTGTCATCAAAAATCGGTTAACAGTTCAGCGGCAAAGTTTAAAAAATGTGAGTGCATTGAGTTTTTCACTGTTACGCTTGTATTTTTTGTATTATTTGTCTTGCGCTTGCATGATCTAGTTCCGTAACCGCAAAACCTTATTAAAATTTTGTTTTAATAGTAAATATGCTCTCAAGAGTGAATTGAGCTGTGAAAAACTATTAAAAAAGATATTTTCACATATTGATGACGATGTCTACTACATTTTTCATGAAACATTTGCAAGAGTAGAGAGTGGGCTCAGAGAAAGTGTTGGCAAAACGTTTATCCTGTAGAATTTCTTCTTTCTAAAGCTCCATCTCGATAAAAAAAAACTAAACTATTTTGCATATAATTCTTAAAACACACATTTTATATCCTTTAAAGTGTTTTAAATAACCTGCTCGCATTGCGCCCCACCCATATGGCCTGTATATGATAATGTAAGTTACATTACTGCAACTTGCATTAAGTATTTGCATATAGAATATTTTTATCCTTTATGCAGTTTTTTCTCCTTCATTTGTAGGTTTTTTTTTTGTGTTAAAGGTAAATCAACTCTGATGTCATTTGTCAGTAACAAATTACAATTTTCTGTTGCACCCACCAAAGGACATTGTGGGCCACAATGCAACAAATATTAAAAAAAATCTGCATGATGTTACACCTCAAAAACCTTTTAGTTCAACTCATGAGAGATCAATGACCCAGTTTAATGTTGACATTATGCTACGATATTCAATTTCTAATTCAAGCAGAAACATCAGACAAAACCATTTGCATTTTATGCTGTTGTTATCAATTGAAAAAAAAAAGATTGAATAAAAGAGGCTGCCTAGTAGATAATAAGTGCTACAGGCGAGACCAAATATGTAGTTTCATGCACAAAATTTTCTTTTAATAAATTTTAATTGCAATTGAATTTCATTCGATTAATGACAATTAAATTGTCTTGTATGGAAAACTATGTTCGTAGATATCGTCAGATACACTTAGAACAGCTTTAACTTACATATAAAAATTTTTACAGGAAAAGCAAAAAAAACTGGGTGATATGAAAGATATTTCGATGCGAAGCTAAAACGACTGAAAATGGGGTTCACTAACTTTTGACTTACATTTTTTAACGTAAGCCTTCATAAATTAATCGCCAGTTTCAAAGGAAACCCGCTGTAAACTAGAAATCTACTTTAAAAAACCCAATATGATACACTCTCAACGAAAGAGAGCAGAGAGAAAAATATAAAACACACAGACATACACTTACAAAAACAAATTGTACATAAAAAAGTTTTAAATTGTATTTTTTAATTAAAAAGAAATTTTTATATTGATTCTTAAAAAATCAATATTTTAAGATAAAAAAATTTTTTTTTTTACTAATTCAAGTGGTGTCTGTTCAATTTCTGTTGGTTTTGTAAGAAAAAAATATCCTAAGACCAGGACCACACACGGCAAGTTTAGTTGACCAATTCTTTCTCAATTCTCTTTTAAAATTGTCGTTTTGTCCACACACAAATTTTTTGTTTCGTCTATTTTAGCATTCTTATTCAGTCATTCAGCCTTCAAGCCTTTTCATTCTTCTTTCTTCTCTCTCTTACAAAATCAAAAATTGCTGTGAGTGGTCCTGGTCTAACGACAGCAAGCAAACAAGTGAGTGATTTTGGCATTTGTATTCGTAAAATGAGAAAATATATTTTTTATTGAGCCGCAATTTTAAATAGAATTGCTTACGTTATTTTTCGATTTTCTTTTCACAAGAATTGTCGTATAAAAAATTTTTACCAAGCCGCAAATCAGCTGTTTGTTGTCTGAAGTAGAAGCAAACCACAGTTTTCTTCATAGAAAGCCTGACTGTTAATAAAATTAAAAATTTTTTTTAGCTTAAGCCACAGTTTAAGAACGACAGTTTTCTTCATAGGAAGCCTGGCTGCTAATAAAATTAAAAAAAAATTTTTTTTTAAACTTAAGCCACAGTTTAAAAACTGAGAATGAAACATACGGCGCATCATAATCACTAAAACAGTCCTAATGGAATTTTTTTGTTATTTATAGCTTTTTTGAAATCATATGACGACATGTACTTGGTAAGAATAAAGTTTGTTTTATAGAAAAGGCTTTAAGTTTAAACTTTTTTTCATTATTTAATTTCTTGCTGTACTTTTATGTGCTGCTGCTGTTTAAATAATTTATTTGCAATAAGAGCACAATCATATCAGCATGGTTTTGCATCATGGGGTTCGTCATTTGAGTTGTGCGTTCAAACATTTGCAATAAAAACAAGTCAACTACGCGATACAGTGAACACTTTTTTCTTTATTAGTTTTACTCTCATTGCAACATCCTTCTCATGTATGCATGCATTTTAAGAACGCACATGAACTTGTATGTTCATACAGACACACATGCACTTACAATTATTTTTTTTAAATGTCATTTGCTCCCGTATGCAAGTGTATTTATGGTTACTTTTATGATTATTTGTAAAAATTGCAATATAAAAGCTACATCAACAAATAAACATTTGGTGATACATTTATTAAATTCTTTTTATTTTGTTTTTGTTTTTTTTTTTACTGACAGGGAATGCAAACATTGAAGAAAATATTATTTTTCGTTGCTCCTGTTGCTGCTGTTATTTACAAATATTTTTTTTTACTTTTTCTTGCTGCTTGATTTTGGCTTTAACGCCTCCTGCTTTCTTGGCTGCAAGTAAAATTTTGTAATTTTTAACAACAAAAGTTTTTGTAATTTTTCTCTGATTCATTTACATATGCCATGGGACTTTTGAAAGTAAAATTCCATTTATAAGGAAAATTCTATTAAAATTTTGCATGAATGAAATTTTACAAGTTTCGTAAGGTAGATGATTCACACACTCGTTCCGAAGAAAATTGTTTTTCCTACCAAATTTTTTACACTTAATGGGAAATACATTTAAAAAAAAATTGTTTTAATCACATCAAGTATGTAAATAAATTCAGGGCAAGTGTCTTGTTTTCAAAGTGAGTGAAAATAAATATGCCGAGTTAAATATGTTTTAACGTAACCCGTTACGATTTTTAGTATTTGTAAATAGGTTTTCAGTATTTATAGCATAGTTATTAAATTCGGCAAACTTATTCTCTTCGCATGGTTGCCAAAACTTCAGAGACCCCTTGTTATTGTCAGAAATAATAATGCAGGTATCTCTGGCCCAGGATTATTCGCCCCGAATTCGAAAAAGTTTTTCGTTTTAAAAAGAATTTAAATTTTTTGGTGTTCTCTAAGCCAAACTCACATATTTTTCTTTTTGTCTTAAAACCGAATGTCGTGTTACCGCACCAACTTTGTTCCTGTAGATTTGATTGTAGTATTTTTACTCGTATTAGTTTGGTATTATCGTAGTTAGCCAATCGGGGACCGAAGCATTTACCCTCGTTCGGATTTAATTATTTACCCCTTTATCCAAAAAAATTAACGCAGACTTTAAAGTCAATGTTATCGAAATTTTTCATATAATTTTTTCATAAATTTTACTTTAAAGTCTACGTCAACTTTTTTGTTGGATAAGAGCATTAATGTTTACGAATGGTTCTTTGCTTTCGAATCAAATGTTGATAGACTTCATTAGAAATGGTGGGAAAACGTGAACATTTCAGTAAGATTTGAATAGTCTACGTCAACTTTTTTTTTGGATAAGAGCATTAAAGTTTATTTTTACCTCATGGCAATTTGTAATCGAGGCCGAAGCATTTTAGTCGATGGATTATTTTATTTGTATTATTTTAATTAGCGTTCGGGGACCGAAGCATTTACCCCGTTCTGAATCTGCTGGCTTAACTTTATTTGTAAGAAATAGTAGTTAGTTAGTCAAATCTGCAGCATTTAACTCGATGGAGTATTTTATTCGTAAATCTTCTCATAAAAGAGCCGAGGAAGTGGTCGAATACTGAGCGTACCTCAGCTGTAAAATAAACTTTGTTACTAAAACACATGAAAACTTGTAGATTTTTTTATTTATTTCAACAAAATTTTTTAATCTATTCCTCTACAATGCAATTTTATATTTTGCTGACATTCGGTGACTGTGTTTTCTTTATTCAGTGAAAGAATTATGAAGCAAAATGCATATAATCCAAAAATTATTAAGTTTTCTTAAGAAGACATTTGCACAAGAACTCTATTAATGCAAAAAATTAGATTTATGTAAAATTTTTCTTCCAAATTTACATACGTATTTTTTGGTCAAAACAATTCTTATCTTAATTAAAAATTGTCAATCACTTGACAAAAAAAAAATTAAAATAATGAAATGTCTCCCTGTTGCTTGAAATGAAAAACTTAAGTGTGCCGAACAGGGTTGGAAAAATTGCAAAATTTAGAGCAGCATATTTAGTAGACTTTTTTTTTTTTGAAAATATGTTTTAGTATTTATAAAATAAAAAATGAAAAGAAAATCAAATTAAAAAAAAAAATATTTTGAAGGCAAGCTATTGATTAAAAGAAATTAATTATTTAAAAATTATTTTCAATAACAATTTTATAAAATTTATTTACATTTATTTTTAAATTTATTTACGTTTTCTCTTTTTAATACTGAATATATCAACTTTTCTCACTTTTGAGTTGATATTTAAGGGCACAACAAAGAGTTGCATTTTGATTTTTACTTCATTAACGTGCAATCAATTTTTAATTGCGCAATTATTGAATGGAAATTTGTATGGTAAATTGAGCTCAATAAAGTCGATAATTATGTAAAATGTCTGAACAGCCTATAAGAGAAGATTCTCCTTTTGTAATAACTTGAAATGAAAAGTTTTTTTTCACATTCACAGTGAAAATAAATGTTTTATTAAGCACAAAAAAAATGGAATGAAAGGAAATTTTTTCCAGTTACGAAAATTGGTGATTCAGTTTCTTTTAAAAAATTTTTTTTTTAATTTTGACACAAAAAGCAAATAGAAAAATGCCAAGTGAAATTAAAAAACAAATATGTACTTTTGGTTACACATTTTGTTTACAGATTTTTAATACCGGATGATGCGGAATATCTGTTGGTAAAAGTAATTTTTGAGAACGAGAATCGACTCCCTGAAATGCTAAGACATGAATATAATTGAAAAATAGTGAGCAAGAATGTGAGAATTTTAAAAACAAACATGAATATTTAGCTAAAAAAAAATTGAAGAGCATATAATACTTAGCCCTGCCGAATTACACTTACTAAAATATATTTTTTTCGCTTAAAAAAATTTAGTATCAGCTTTGCGAAAAATATTGTTAAAATTATGGTGTTAGTCAATTTTCCTACCCTGGTGTAGATGTAGATCTGCAGATAAGTGAAATCAAATTGAAACAACTGGCTAAAAAATAATTTTAAGGACACTCAAACTTCTTAAAAAGTTTGCAAAATAATTTTATCACACGTTTTGCTGACAATCACAACTGTTGATAATTTTTTTTTAATATTCACTGCAACCAACGTATTATAGGCAGACATTTTATTTCATTAGAAAATATTTTATAAATTTGTGCTGTATAAACGGCACCACAAAACCCTCGAGAGAAGAAATTTTAATATTTTGATTTATAAGGTCGCTCAATGAGTGAGTAGAAATATAGAAAACTAAGAAGGATAAACGCAAACATTTTATTTTTCATTTCGTTTTGACAAGTTTGTATTAAAATAAAACATAAAAAAACAAAAATGTTTAAAAGGAGGAGGAGGATAGAGTAATGATACTGATTTTTGATGGCAGACAGCTGGTGAGCGCTATTTGGTGTGACGTTTTTCTTTTTGTTTTCAGTAGGAGTAAATTTTGGTCAGGCTTCGCTAAAAAAGTTGCTTAAATTAAAAAAATTTAAATACAGAAAACGATAAGAAATCATAAAAAATTTTTACTCCTACACCACAGCCATAACTTTAACATATTCAAAACAAGAGAAAAAAAAATAAAAAAAAATAAGTAAACAAAGCTAAAAGGAAGGAAAATAAGTAGTTTAAAATGCACATACATATTTTGTTTTATTTTCCTGTTTTGAAGGCAACCAAAAAAAAAAAAAAAAAAAAATCCTTTTACCATTTGAAACATTTTTGCCATCTCAGATCTTGTTATTTTTATTTTACTGATTTATTTAATATACAAGAACATGCAAACATTATCTAAAGCCTTGAATTTTTAAAACGAAAACTAAATTGAAAACCATGAATAAATTTTGTACTTCTTTCTTTTAAGGAGCAACTCAAGACCAATAGCAGGCCTAACATGAATTGAAAAAGAGAATAAAATATAAAGTAGCACAATATTCTTCAAAATTCTTGTTTAAGTTTCATAAAAAAAAAAATGAAAATTTTATAACGTTATTTATCATAAAAGAATAATCAAAAGTTTTTATTTTTGTGTATCTTTTGAGGTTAAAAACAAAAGAAAAGTATTCTATCAGCTTTTAAAATCGATAATAGAACTGAATTGAAGAGGCACAAAAAGAAAAAAACAATAATTTTCTAAACAGTCCAGAGATTCTTAAATAAAAAATTTTATTAATAATTTGATTTCACACTCACAAGTAAGCAAACTTAAAAAATATACGAAAACAAATGTAACGGACACAAAACGAGTTTAACGATTTCTACTTTTATGATTTTAGTTAAAACAAATTAAACACGCAGTGTCAGGAATCAAATATTTATCTACACACGCTCACTGAAAAATTATTAAAACTAGAGGTCGCAAAGAATTAAAACCAAACATTTGCATTCGTTTCGTTTTGTAGTTTTTCAGAGTAAAAAAAAAAAAACAAATCCAAATAAAAAGTACTGGGGGGCTACTCTCTATTGCGCTGCGAAAGAAAAACCATTCGCATCTGTATGATTTTTACATTGAGTTGCGATGCGTTTTTTTTCGCATCGCAATAGAGAGGGGGTTACCCTGCTTTGATTTATTTTGTATCATTCTCTTAAACACAGGCAGCCAAAAAACAAATGAAAGAAAATAAAAACAAGCTAAATTCAACATATGCATTAATACGACTGTCTGGTTTCTTGTGTAAGTACATAACAAAACACACATTTCATTTTTCAAGTAACAATTCTTTGCTTACGACATTCTGGTATGCTAACAACGAATGATTAATTTTTTTTTTTTATATACTTTTCTGCTTTTGTTTTGTAGGCAACAAATGTATACTTCTATTGGTATATGACAAGAAGAAACCAATCGTTTTATGTGTTAGATTGTTGCTGTAAATCATTTTGTATTTTGTTTTATACAAAACGATTTCAAACGATTCCAAGAAACGTTTCGTTTCTTTTCGAATTTTGATTAAAATTTTTTATATTTCTGCTTTAAAGATACAATTAAATGACCGTTTTCTTATCGGTTAAATTAAAATCAAAAGCTTTTGATATTTTATCCAAATGACAATCGCAATACTGAAACATTTTTCAAAGTCTATTAATGAAAGTATGCTGATTACGAACATTATACTAGGTTTTTTCCAGCAGCTCTAGTTTTTCAGATTTTGCAAACTACTCGTATTTAGAGTCATTTATAATTAAATAAAAATTTTATTAACTAGCGTATGAGGACAAATGTTGAAGCATTTGTAGCGGTGGATTCAGTAATATTTTTTCTAAAAAAAAAAAAAAAAAAAAAAACAGCCCTGTAATGAATGTCGTTCTCGTAGTTGAATTTACGACAAGCTACAAATCTTTTATAA
The DNA here is from genome assembly GCA_947397855.1 of Thelaira solivaga. Taxonomy (NCBI): domain Eukaryota; kingdom Metazoa; phylum Arthropoda; class Insecta; order Diptera; family Tachinidae; genus Thelaira; species Thelaira solivaga. The sequence continues at coordinate 13,236,921 of OX377612.1, forward strand.
AGGGTGTCCCAACAAGAAGGCAAGATTTAAATTTGACGCCATTCGAAGTGTCATTGCTTGACATTTGAACAATTGTTATTGTTTGCTAGTAGAAGGTACGAGTTTAGTAAAAAATGACCATGGACAGCGAAGGGAGTTCGTTAATTGGGTATTGGAGAGACAACATGAAAATGCTGATTTTGCCGATAAAATCATCTTCAGTGATGAGGCCCATTTCCATCTTGATGGCTTCGTCAATAGGCAGAATTGTCGCATTTGGGGTGAGGAAATTCTTCGAGTGATTTACGAGAAGCAAATGCATCCTCAACGTGTCACTGTGTGGGGTTGGTTTTTGGGCTGGAGGAATCATTGGACCTTTTTTTTATGAAAATGAGGCAGGTCAAGCGCTTGTGGTTTCAACAAGACGGCGCCACATGTCATACAGCCAGAGAAACAATTCAATTGCTGCATCAGCCATTTCCCGGTCGTGTTATTTCGCGTTTTGGAGACCAGAATTGGCCGCCTAGATCGTGCGATTTAACACCATTAGACTTTTTTCTTTGGGGTTTTTTGAAGTCGATGGTTTACGCAAATAAGCCGACGACGACTCAAGCCTTAAAAGAGGAAATTGGACGCTGCATTTATGCAAAACGGTCATTGAAAATTTCATTAAAAGATAGCGTGTGTGCCAGCAAAGCCGCGGCCCGATATGTTGTTCCATACATAACCTCATTCTGTCTACTTTACGATATAATAAAGTTTCACGATTTTTTTTAAATATCTGTGTTTTATTTAAAATTTTAATCTTGCGTTCTTGTTGGTACACCCTTTATAAAAAAAAGATTATCCAAGTCATAGACTTGGGCATTTAATTAAAGGGTTATTTGATTTGTTTTTAATCACAAAGACTGTTTTCGTTACGACAACGATATTGACAACTCGCCCCTAAATTGAGTTGGTTAATTTGTATCCATAGATGTAAATATTGATGGTCCTTGAAAAGTTTTGCTTAGAGAACTACTGACTTGTACATTCACCATTTGCAATTGAGGTCTTGTGCTAGTTTTGTTTTTATTTGAATATAAATTTTTACTCTTTATTGACTGCTGCTATTAAGTTGGACCTTTTTGGTTGATTGTGTATAATAAAAAAAAACAAAAAAATTAAACAAAAACAATGACCATTTTAAAGTTTAAATTTTAGTTTAGTTTTTATATTCGTGTTTGTGCATTTAATTTTTTAGTTAGTTGGCTGGATGTACTCATACCATATTCATGGCTTTAAAATGTTTTTATAATTTTTAGCTGCGTTGCAGTATCTGTTTTTTTTTTAACCAAATCCAGCAAAATACATTTAAGTGTGTACGAAAGAGTGAGAGTTTTTAAGTTGTTTCATTTATTTGCTTTCTAATATGGACGCTGGTTTTGCTTTTCCTTGTAAATTCTATAATATCTGTCTTTTTTTCATTTTGATGCTTGTGAGTGTGTGTGTTTTTTTAAATGTTGGCCAACAAAATATTTATAAAATTTATGTAAGTTGTACTTAAGCTTTTTTAAGGTCTGCCGCTAGAGTGTTGTTTTGGTAGAAAATAAAACTTGAAATCGCCGCAGTAATTTACATTGCATTGGCTGAACTGACTAAAAATTCTAATTAATTTTAAGAAGCAACAAACACACACAAGAAAAATAAATATAAATTATTTAAGCCACTTAATGTTGTGCATTTTATTGTATTTACTTTTTGTTTTTGCTGCTTTTGCAAAATAAATTGTAATTAATTAACACACAGTTAAAAAAATAGACTGACGCAGACATTTAGAATTCAGCTGATGGTCATGAAAAACAAATTCTTTTTTACTGTAATAAATGAAAGTGTTATAAGTCCACTTTTTTTTAATGAGTCACCATTTTACTAAAGCTACTGCCAACTCATATTTTTTTTCTTATTTGAACTTATACCATTTGCAAATATTAAAAAAATCATTAGATCATAATTAAAAAAATACTAATTAAAAATATTAATTTATTTTGCTGGCTACTGTGGAAATTTTTAATTATATTTAACTCACAAGCCTTCAGTTTTTTATGGGATATTAAAATTTAATGGAAGCAGGTTTTGCATTACAGCTTATCTGCTCAGGCTATAAACTTTAAAACGGAACAAGTTGTTTAGAAAAATGCTTTTTCAAAGTTTATTAAAGTAAATTCAGCGATTATGCGAAGTTCCTATTAAAGCGCAAAAGGAAATAATTAGCCAGCCACTTCATTTACAAACACAATTGCTTAAGTTCTTTTCAACTTAAAAATGTAAATTTAAAAAATTGTTTTTTGTTTTGGCTGCAGTAATCAAAACCTTTGATGGAAGTGAATAAAAGTCTGCTCATATTTTTCTTTTTAACTACAACAATTTGATTTTTCTTTTACACATACAGACATACCAACCAACAATGTTGCATAAAACTGCTACTTGTTTAATTAATGGTAAAAAACACGAATGTGCACGTGCCACACTTATCGCACACATTTGTACACTCGTCTTGTAAATTAAATTTATTCAAATTATGATTTATAAGATTACCATAAATATTACCTAATCACAGCACACATAATTTGCTTTTCCACTCAGTCAGTCAGTCAGTCAATCAGTCAGTCAGGCATTCAGTCGGTTAGTTTTTCAAATAAAAAAAATTTTACTACAAAATAACAACACGCTCTGTTAAAGATTTTAAACATAACTGACTTAACGCATTTCGCTGAATAAATGAAGGTTGTAGTGCGTATGCTTTTTCCTTTTCTTTTCTTTTTTATTATGAAATATTTTTTTTTTTTATTGTAGGAATTATTTTTTAATGAACCCTTGCAGCAGCAGTCCGTACCCAAAAGAGAATTTTGAATATTTATATTCATGTTGCGTGTGATTTGTAACTGCGTGCAAAACACAGAACGCAACTGACATGCACACAATTTGCCTACTCGTAATAAAAACAATTTAGAAAGAAAGCCAGGTAAGCTGGATTTTATATTCAATTTGAAAAAAATAGGTAACATGGCCTCAATAATTACATGCCACTAACACCAGGAATTATTAAGTGGAATAAGAATATTCGCCCAATTTTATAAGTGCTCGAACAAGTGATATCAAAAAAATTCACTGAAAGTGCTGTCGGTTTTGCTCTTAGTTTAAATCTTTTGTAAAAAATTGAAAAGATACTTTACTTTTTATACAATGTACTAGCTGACTCGATAAACTTTGTCTTGGCTTAAAATTTTTGTATATTCGATCTTCTTGCTCTAAGAAATCGTACTCATAAAGTAAAAGACAAGTTCAAAACCGGGTAAAAATAGGTAGTAGATAAATAAGCCAGATAACAACTGTAGCGCATTGCTGACGTTAAACTTTCCAAGCAGTAACCCAAAGGCATACACAGAAATTCAATTAAATCGGTCCAGCCGTTTAGGAGGACTCACGTACAGCCGAATTTTATATATTAAGCTAAAGTATTATTGAATTGAAAAGAAATTTATGTCATTGGTACTAAAGTTTCAAGAACATGCTTTTTCTACTTTTGAGCCCATTTTATCTCAAACTCTCGTATTGTCGCAAACAATTTTAATTTCAGACCTCTCTTGTTCTATACTTCGGTGTAAGTTATTTCGAAACCATAAGTTTTCTCTTTAAATACGGTGCTAAAATATTTATAATTTATAGTTTTACAGCAAACTTTTCTTTATGCAAATTCGCTTAAACTTTTTAATGCTTTTTTTTTAATGGAAGTTGTACTACCTGCTATATTTATATAAAGAAAGTTTCGATCCCGTAAGTTCGAACAAATGAGAGTAAAGACAAATAATTTTCATTTCGAGACTAAAATGTTTAAAAGTACGGGAATAGCAAAAACCCCAAAAATGTTTTCAAAGTGTTTTGTTTATTTAATACAAGACATCAACGGCAGCAACAACATTAAAATTAGTATTATTTGAAAATTAAAATTTTGTCATTTACTTACATTTTTCAATATTTTTCATTAATCTCTTACGAAATTTTTTTTTACATTTTAATTGTATATGTTATAATTTCTATTTCGAATTTAAAAGTTTAACAAAAAAATAATCTTTATTTGTGCTTAATTCCACACACAAAGAAAAAAGATAGTTGAATATATATGGTCACCGCAAACATAGTGTGTTCTTTACAAAAATATTATTATTAATTTTAAGGATCTAAACATTATTCTGATTACGATAAACATGTTTCTAGTTATTTTAACCATATTATGTTTAGTGTCTTAGATCAACCATATTACTATCATATTATGTTTAATCAAATTTTACTTGAAATCATAAATATGTTCATAGTAAACATAATAATGATAAAAGTATGGTTGAACGTAAATTGCTTTCTATTTTGTCTCTTCCGCAACCATGTAAATAAAATGAGTATAAAAGAAAAACTTAATCGTTCAAACTCAAACTGAGCTTTGTGGCTGAAGTGGTTGAGTGGCGAGTTAATGCTTCTTAACTAAGTGTTCGCAAGTTCGAGCACTGGTAGAGTCAACTAAAATTTAGAAAAATAAATTTAAACCCGATGTATTATGTAATAAATAAATACAAATTGATAGAAAAGAAAAATCAATGGAATAAAAAAAAACTTTATTTATACAAAAAATTTAAAATTATACAAAAAATTTAAATAAATTTTTTTTAATTCATATTAAAATATGTATGTATTAAAAAAAAAAAAAAAAAATTCTTGTCTTGACCGGGGGTTGAACCGCAACATCTGCAGTTGAAAGCTATATTTAATATCTCTGACTTAAAAATATATAAGGTTGGATGCAATCATAAATCTAACCATACTATGTTTCTACCAGAATATGGTTGCCTCAACCATATTTTTTCTTTGCGTGCAGAAATTGTGTTGGTTTCTTAATTAATTCTTTTACTCATGATATTCTCATAAGGATTTAGAGTAGCGTCTGATGAAATGGTCCATTTAGACATGCTATCCCCTTCAGTACTTAATAACTCATGAGAATATAATGAGTAAAAGAATTAATTAAGAAACCAACACAATTTCTGGAATTAAGCACAAATAAAAATTAATATTTTGTTACATTTTAGTTGTTTATTTTTTGCAAAAACTGATTGTTTTACAATTTTACCAAATCAATCCGAAAAACTTAAGAACTTTATCCTCCATAATTTAAATTGAATTGTATTTTAATCGTGCATTTCAGTAAATTTAGAAATTAAACTAAAAATACATCGTAAACTAAAAATCTATAAATAAATAAATAAATTGAAAAAAAAAAAAAATTGTGTGCTGTTTCGGGAAGAAAGAATAAAAATATTACTTTCTCAAATTCTCTCTCACTTGCCCAAATTTAAACTACGAGAACAGTTTTGGGTACGTTTGAGCACCCGTGGGCTCCCAAAGTAAAGTACGGGAAAGCAGCTAGAGTATAACAGAAAGAAACTAATACCAAACCAGGATAACAGAGCAACTGAAAACTGTATATTGGGACACTGATTTCAAACTTGTTTTTCGTTTTTTTAAATACCGCTAATTTGTCTCATTTTTGATTCTGAAAATCAATTACTAAGAACCTTTCTAATATTTAACCTTTCACTATAAGGTGTGCTGTATGGCTTACAGTTGTGCTATGTTCATTTTATTTTTATTTTTTCTAAGTTCAGCTTATGCATCTGAATTTTTTAAAAATCTATAACTGATAAGCCCTATCCTCAGCGTTGTGAACGTACCCTCTTATCCAAAAAAAGTTGACGTAGACTTTAAAGTAAAATTTATGAAATAAATGTATGAAAAATTTCGTTAACGTTGACTTTAAGGTCTACGTTAATTTTTTTGGATAAGAGGGTTAGTGTTTTTAGTATTTTTATTTACATTTTCTACATTAGGAAATTTTCAAGTTAGTGACTTTGTTTTTACTCGTCAATGGTACTAAAATTGTATGTGAGTTGCCCAAATTAGTGGAGATGGTAATAAGTAGAGCAAGGATTTTCATGGTTTTACTCAGTAATCAATTCTGATCAAATACTTTTTCCAATTCGAGAATTTATTGAAAAATGGCATCAATTTGTTATTGCATATTTTGTTATAAATGCATATTTTTTTGAGCATACACTCCTTGCCACATGTTTTCGAAAGGTTACAGCTTCTAAAATGAAATTGTTACAAACTTAATTTTTATTTCTATTTAAAGGTAATTTACTTGTTATTGAACATTTTGTTTATATAAAAAATTTTGTAATAAAAATAAAAAAAAATGCCTTCAAACTTTGCGTCACATGAAAAGAACATTTCTACACTGAGAAAACAATTTCGGTTGTTACCCATCAAAAATTTTGTTGTTATAATTAAAGTTTTAGTTCCGTAATATAGATCAAAATATTATTGAGTGAATTAAATTGTGGACGGTGATATTAAATTTCGATTGGTATAACCAAAAAATTCGATTATTACAACTGAATTTTTGACTAGCAATAAATTTGGTTCTTACAACTAAAGTTGTTCTCTGTGTGTATAAAAAAAAACAGTCAATAATTTTATTTACATTTTATTTACATTTTATGAAAGCTTGTAGGTTAGGTTAGAATAAGAAAAACAGAAGCTGGGCTCACTTGAGTCCCTTTTTGATACCTGTATAGAGGAAAATTAAAAAAAGGAAAGATAGTAATAGAAGGGTGAAGAGAAAGGAAAAGAAGATAGAGAAGACAGATAGAGAAAGAAAGTGAGTGAAAGTTTGTAAATTGTTAAGCCTTTTCAATACCGCAAAGAGCCTTAATTTTTACAAATTGCTTTGTAAATTCAATTAGGTAGGTATAGAATTATCCAATAATTTAATGTAATCGTATGAAATGGTAGACCAAGCCACCTTTATACCTTCAATAAGTTCCTTTTTGATAGCATGCTGCTTTCCAGAAGCATATACTTTACGAAGTAGCCATCTTCAAACATTTGCAATGATGTTAACATATAGTTAGTAAGAGGGCCAATCGAGCACTTAAGTATTTTTTGCATTTTCATGTTGGAATGTCCACTGCAAACTTTCAAAACTGTTTTTTTCATTTTGGTGCTTTTTGAAATTGAAAAATTACCAAAGCTGTTTATGCTATCCAGTACAATAATAATATTTTTTTTTTTTACATTATGCTATGAAAAATATAAATCTAATTTGCTATTTAAAATGTACATAAAATATAAATAAAATTATTTTGAAAATTGTGCCAACAAATTTTTATGCAAACATAGTCATGTTCGCATAAACTCTCGCATGTCCTTAATAGCACGCCCATATTTACACTTGATATTTGCAAAAGTGCAGGTTATTGTTGGTGTGTGAATTGATAAAAATAAAATAATAGAAATAATAAAATATTTAAATTGTGTTAGTATTGTTATTGTTGTTGTTGTTGTTTTTCTTAATATCCACTAATAACCTTTTCTAACAATTGCATTAAGAATTTATAATTTAGTATAAAATTGCACGCATAAAATAAAATAATGCACCATGGGGCCAGTCTCAATTGCACTAAATGCGTGCCACACACGTTATACCACATTTAATTACACATTATTTTAAAATGCCATGTTTGTGTGGCGCTGTTTTAGCAAAAAAAAAGAAAAAAAAAAATGTGACCAAATACAAATGGCTTTAAATTATTGCTGGCTTTTGAGGTTTATATCAATATTTTAAGCCTATAGAGTGGATTAATTAGCATGAATAATGAATGCAAATGCACTCGTTCGTTCATTTGCAATCAAAATAAATATTACTAAAATTGCTAACATATTTATAAATTATTTGCGCAACTAATTCGATTGTGATTATTTTTGTAATTAAATATTCATTGTGGGTGTGATACAATTAGCTAAGGGAAGGGTGAATCTAAAGCAACTAGTACATACATATTTGTGCCAAATTAACGACTTATTTGATTATAATGAAGTAGGTACTTTATTAAGGACAAATAAACTTGCATGTGTTAATTAAATAAATCATATCGATAATAAGTAATAGGGCCAATAGACTTAACTGCTATTTTTTATTTGCTTTTTATTAAATATACCGCAAGGCCACTCACTTTCTAGTTCACTATTCAGCTTTGCATGTACATTTTTATTTTGCCGTTTAATCAAAAAAGCAGAAAAGAAAGGGGTCTGTCAGAACACAAAATAGTAAACTAAATTCAACTTGTAAGTAAAGACTTTCAAAAGTCTGCATAAAATTGTTATTCCATAACTTAATATATAAAATTCGAGTGTACGTGTGCTTGGCCAGATGGCGGAATCTATAAAAGTGTAAGGTCACGCGTCAATTATGGCCCCGCTATGATGGTAAACGCTCTGTTCAATTAGTGAGCAGGAATAGATGGGACATTTCCAGACTACTGGCGGTGATAACTGGTCATTGCAGGATCGGAAAGGACGCTAGCAGGCTGGGACTGCCGCAGCTGTCGGTTGCCCTAGAATGAGGAGACGGTCTTTCACCTTCTCTACAAGTTACCGGCTCTTAAATCTTCTAGACACAGATTTCTCGGTACACATCTGGTGGCCGAACTACCTGAGTTTTCAAGAGTAAAGTTTCTGGACATTTTTAGATATCTAAATGTCACGCGGTGGATCTAGGTCACTTTACTGCTACATAGTCGTGGCGAGTCTGTGACTCTAATTGAGGGCCGTCATTCCGCCTCGTAGACCAACCAACGTGTGTTTGACACTGTATTCCTCCTAAACGGCTAGACCGATTAAATTGAATTTCTGTGTATACCTTTGGGTTACAAGTCCGCCCGGCAGTTGCCGCTGTAGTCGGCATCTGGCTTATTTATCTACTACCTGTTTTTACCCGGTTTTGCACGGACCTTTACTCTATGAGTACGATTTCTTAGAGTAAAAAGTTCGATTATACAAAAATTTTATATTTTAATGAAAAGAAAATGTTGCCATGCCCATTACTACGCCTACTTTTTAAAATTTGGGCCATAATCACAGTCACAAAAAAGTGGGCTTTAATTAATACCTGACTTTTGTTCATAAGAATTTAATTAGTTTAAAATCGCTTTTAAAAACATACCGACTTTAATGGGACTATGAGACCAAAACCACACACAGCATGTTTAGTTCGGCAATTCTTTATCAATTCTGTTTTAAAATTGTCGCTGTAGTTACACACAGCAATTTTATTTCGGCAATTTTAGCATTCTTATTCAGTCATTCATTGAGCCTCAAAAGCTACCTGTCTTCTTTTTTTACATCTTTATAAAAGATACGAAGAGAGATCAAAAAGGAATTTCGGAGTACGAGCAAGTTTGTACCCTTTTCCATTTCTCTATCATCTCTCTCCTACAAAATCAAGAATTGCCCAATTAAACTTGCCGTGTGTGGTCCTGGTGTAATTACGGGCCTTTGTTTTTATCTGTTCAGAGCAACCCAACTTAGGTTTTTATGAAAAAAAAACTATCACGCTACTGTCTATGCCCACTTTTCAAATTTATCTCATATTGAATAGCGACTAGACCGATTTGGCTAATTTTTTCAGAACAACCCAATCAAATTTTTATGCCAACATCAAAAATAAATTTTTTGTTTTCTTTTCAATTATTTTTCAATATAAATAAAATTTGAAGGCTCAGCTAGTGTTTTATATTTTTGTTCGCATAATCTGAGAGCTACAAAATTTCATTGCATAAAAAAAAAATTCATTTTAAATTACTGGGCTACTATCATCATGTGCCATAATAGCACTGCAAGCTGTCTGATCTCTTGTCCAGCCTAATTGATTAATAAAACAATTTCAGACTTCACGAATCAATCTCGTATTTTTTCTACGATTCATATTAGCTAGAGGGCCAGTATTCCACTGCCTAAGTTGTTCGGAATGCACAGAATATATTCTGGCGTTTTTAGTCGTTTTTTTACACAAACAACAGAAGTCATCATCTTTCAAAGAAATAATGCCAGATAAGCATTACTTATTGTAGAAAATGACTATTCAATTTGCAATATTAAAGAATTTCAGTCTTTAATGTTCAAATGCAAATGGAAACCACGCAATTTATAATACGAGTATGTAATATTGCCAGCCTTTTAGTAATTTATAATAAATAAATAAAACTGCTTTGGGTTTGGGTTTACGTGCGAACTTCCCTACAAACTTAGCATGTTGAATTTGAACTTGTCTTAGATTTTTGATATTAAATTTAGCTACATAAAAATCAAATAAAAAGTAATTTGTAAGTAAATGTTGACACGAAAAGTAACAAAAATTTTATTAACAAACTTGTTACACTTTAAGTTCATTTACCTGTAATGCAATCTAACCGAAACATTTTTATTTAGTACTTCCTTTCGAAAAATAACACGAAAGAAATGAAATTGATTTATTAGCCAAAAGCAAATAAAATGACCACTTTATGGTAAACAGCCAAACCTGGGCTATTTTGAAATTTTACGCCTTATAATAGGTATAATTTTGGTAACTGGCTTCATATCAAAACTTGTTATTTTGATAAAATACACTTGACCCACTTTAATGGCAAAAGGCCTAAAGATCTTAATTAAAGTAACCTGTTTACACTTTGAAATACTCGTACCTATAAAAAATTTTTTTTTTCGTAAGTAAATTGGCAGTGGGCTCAATTTAATAAAGATTTTTGGAGTGACTAAATTTAATGGCTTGAAAAAAGTTAAGAAACAAACAAAAGTACAGTCGCTGCATTAAAATTTTTTAAGTCTCTCAAGTACATACTGAAACGTGTAGGTAGACAAAAAAAAAAAAAAAAAGATGATGAGTCCGTCACTTAAGCTATTGCTACTCCTAACGAATCCTTGTAGTTGACAGCACAGTGAGAGCCTGCAGGTAGCGCTCTCCAAAGTTAATATTGGGCCGCTCTTCCAGGACATGGCACTGGTAAAGTTTTCTCCTCTTGATCCTCGTCTTGAAAACTTTTATAGTAGTCGTTTGATGGCAAACCCATTCTCCTAGCATGGTTGCTAAGTTTGCAGTGGCTTGTTACTACCACCAGCACATTTCTCAACTCGGCTCTCTGGAGTTCCAGTAAATCCCTGTTGCGGTTGATATCTAGCTTAGGCCAGATCACCCAGACTAGAAGATTATTGCGGCAAGCCTGCTATTAACTTGAAGAACAGAATAGGGGCTGAAAATTCTACTTCCCAAATTACTTTGTTCATATCGAGAGCACACAGAGAGAGAGGGAGCGAGAGTGGTGGTTGAAGCGCATTAAGGGCTAAAAATTATATGTCCCAAATTGCTCGGTTTCCACTTTATATGCCCTGATCATAGAGGAGAACCACGACCAACTCAAAAAACAGAAACCAGGTGCCAAAGTGGCGTTTGTGGGCATTACGAATACAGCGAATAGAAAATTATTATGATGGGAATAGTTTTATTTTCATTTAATTTGATAAACCGTTCTAAAAAGTACCGTTACAAAACAACTGTTGTATTTATTTTTATATTATCTTGAAGGGTATAACAAAATCGACACCGCCAAACACTTTTACTTAGTTTTTTACATTTTTAACAAAGACTCAAATGAAAATTACAGTGTAATTCTATTATGAGAAACTTGTGCTATTGAAAAACAAATTTTTTTTAAATATATCTTAAATTGATAAAAAAAAAATTAATTTTTTGTAGCTGTAGGAAACAAAAAAAAAACAAAATTATGCTGTGAATTCATTAAAAGTTTAAGAAATAATTTTGGATCCAAAATAAAGGAAGGGAAACTGCAATATCTTTTAAAATCAACCAGCATATGGCTTGAAATTTTTTTTTATTGAAGTGGGTGCTAAAACTTTTAATGTCTCTCTTTTTTTTTTCTTGGGTGGCTGATTATTGTGCAAAACTAAATTTTTATAAAATAATTCAACTTAAAGAAAGTTTGTGTGTGCGTTTGTATGTTTATTTACATATTTTGTTTTAAGCATAAAAAAATAAATATTTTAATGATGAAAGTTATGCGAGTAAGTTGGGCTGTGTGTTAGTGTAGTACTTAGTTTCCTGGATTATAAAATAAAAGTTTTTTTTTTTATAAGTTTTTTTATTATAATAAAAACATTCTATAAATTTTGTAAGCTGGTTGGTTGCAATTGGTATAATTGGATTAAATGTTAAACAATAAAGTTTTGGTTCGACAACACAAAATAAGATATAAATTTTTTATTAGTTGCCAGAAAATATACATACTTAAATCCAATAACAGTTTGTCTTAATGCCCATGTTAACTGAAGTACGAGGTGAGTAACTGAAGCTTACAAATTTAATAAAAGAGTTATTGAAACTTTCCTGCTAGCAAAAAGTACTCATTTATTTTAAGGTTTTAGAAACCTAAAAGTCTTTTTAAATAAAATCTATAGAACAAAATGAACATCCTTAAAATAGATAATTTTTTTATACAACATTTTTTTGGTTATTTTAATCTTGCCACTAACAAAATAGCAAAAATGTTTAATTATTTTAATACTAGAGTTTGGTTAAAAAAAGGTGAATTAGAGTGAATACTTACGCCCCGACTGAATTACTTCTTTCTCTCATTTTTAAAAATGAATTCTATAACTTTTATGTTTGTCAATAACAACAGGATTTACTCTTGTAAAACAAGCAGTATTTTACTTATTAATATATAATCTAAAAGGTGAACCCTCTTATTCAAAAAAAAAAAAAAAAAAAATAAAATTAATAAATAAATAAAATTAAGGTAGACTTTCAAGTGCACGTTATTGAAATTTTTCATATACGTGCCTGTTCTGTATTCCACACGGATTGAAAAAATATGGAAATACATATTTTTTTTCTTATTAAATGCAAAGTTTTATGTTTTTTAATTCCAATAATAATTTTTCACCCAAAATAAAGCAAAAACAAAATTTAAAAATATCCTAACATGAACCACAAACTAGTTATGAGATGCTAAATTTTTCAATTCCTAATAATACAGAACGGCACTAATAATTTTTTCATAAATTTTATTTTCAATTTTTTTTTTTTTGGATAAGGGTACATTTTTTAAATCTTATTTAAAACAAGTTAAATTAGGCATTTTCTAGTCTTATATACACTTCACTATAGTACCCAATTATTGAAAAATCAGATAAAGAAAGTCAAATTAACGATATCCAAAAAAAAAAATGCTCTGGCATCCTTATTTGTTAAAGCAATAATTTAGTAAGATAAATGCGTGATTTTCATTTTTACTCACTGTAAGTAAGAAGGGTATATAAAGGGTGTCTCGTTTGTTGTTGAAATACCTTTAATTAGAATCCGTTTTAAACTGCGTACTAGCAAAGTAACCTACATCCACTCTAAGACGTTAAAATATCTGAGAATCCTACTCCCGATATTTCAGGTAGCCCCGAAAAATCTGGCACTCGCAAAGAAACGTTTTCTTTTTAAATAAAAATTTTGCATATATTCTGCCATCGAAGAATGTTTGCAAAACAAAATTAATAGTTAAAATAAATATCAGGTTCTATTCTCAATATGTTGCATATAAAATATGCAAAAATGGTACATTTTTTGCTTTCAATTTATAAGTGTTTTTCAAAAAATATAAAAAGAAATTAATGACAGTCGTACGGCTCTCATCATTTTTAGAAAATTTTCTAAACATTTATTTTTTCATTGCATCAGGACTGTATTTTTATACAAAAGCAGCTAACAAAACCTAAAAAAAAAAAAAAAAAATTAATTAACACAAAAAGTTTCTATCGTCAAAAGCTTAACTTCTGTAGAGGAGTGATTAATTGAATATAAAAATTTTGGGTTAGTAAGAATGACGCGAAAAACCTCAAAAGTTTTAAAATTTTTGTTAATTTTAGAACATACCTCGTACATGTGTTATGTATAGTTTATCCTAGCAACATATTGTTTGTTCCCTTATTAAAAAGTATTTGAAAAAGCCAATTAAAATTTATGAATAGATAAACAATGTATGAGGTGACACAATTGCTGGTTAACATACACACATACACAAGAAATATAAACAAATTTTTACACGCATATGTTTCAATTGGATACATGTATGTGTTGGCAGTATGTGTTGGTAGTTACGATCAATGAATGTAGTCTGAGCAGTCATAAATATACAAAAATGGTACGACACGTGTGTAAATTTTATTTTTACGATTTTTTCAGCCATTTACGTAGATAAATACGTAATTTAACAAGCCAAATAACAAGAAGAAACTAGAACTTGAAGCACAAATAAACCAAAAGAAAAACATAAAATAAACTTTAAGCCACAACAAACCTTTTTAACTACACAGGATGGCAAAAACAAAAAACAAGAGACAACACATATTTTCACACGTTCGTTTGTATGAAAATAAAGTTTTATTTGTACTCGAGTGGGTATGGTCTTGGTAAAGGAATATAGAAAAATAATAAAAAGCCTGCAAAAAATAAAGAACTTTGAAAAATGGCATTACAAAATTACAAAATAAAAAATATATAAAAAAATATACGTCAGACAAAAGTAGCAACAAAGAAAACCGATTATGTGCAAAATCCTAGGACATGTATTGAACAGATCAAATCTACCAAATGTTGTTGTTTGGGCTGTTCGTTTTGTTTCTTTCTTTTTTTATTTTTATTTTAAAGACGTAAAGATTTAGATATAAAAAAGGAAACACAAAAATATGAACAGACAGCACAAAATAACTAAATTATAGTGTTGTAGATTTTTATACACCCTCCACATCATTAAATTACTTACAGGGAATACGGTAACTCCAAGGGACTAGAAGCATCTCTCAAAGCCCGACAAATTAATCTAATTTCTTGGATTTCCTCTTCTTGCAACGCAAGAAATGTTCCAAGCCTTAATATTTTTAAGCAAATTAAATTATTTCCTAACAAAATCGTTTATTTTTTAAGCTTGGCTTAATAGCAAACCCACAGTAGATTGATAGATCTGACCACACTTGTCAAGACCATGCGCTCAAATCAAACTATTAGAAAAGTTTTCCATTTCGCCCTGCACAGCTATCGGCGACGCGGAACCAGCAGAGATATGACCTACCTCGCAGTAGGACAAAAATAGCCGCGCTTTCCCTAGGGACTGTCCAATTAGCCAGAGTCAAAGCAATGACGTCCGATCATTAGTGCGATTCACTATTCAAATTCACAGTAAAATGTTTGGTTAAAAGAAGTTAACCTTAAAATTAAAGAATTTGTGATTCAGTAAAATTTTTAACTGTTAAATAAAAGCCAGAATTGAAAAATAAAAGTGAATGATTCGTTTTTGGTTATTGCATCGTAATTTTTAGCCTTTTGCAACAACTCAAATATGGTATTCCTATTAGTGGTAAGTTCTAAAGTTTACTGAAACAGAAAAATATGGAGTTAAAAATAGTATCCTGTGAACCCCTTGAAAGTTGCAAAATCGTACTACAGCAATTCCAAATGATTTAAGTGTATGAGTTGGGGTAGTTTTTAGTAGGATCCATGGTTGTATACATGTTTCATGCCTCAGATCACAGCAAGGCTTTACACCACCTGTCAAACACTAAATTGTTGAGGTAAAACTTGTTCGTGTTTTTGAAAGAAAAGTTCATTGAATGTTAAACTCCTTTTTTGTAAAAAACAACATTTAATTAGTAAGCGAATTGTAGCATATGGGCCTGATGTAACAAACGAATGAATAGACTTTAAACACTCCTGCTTTATGTTTGCAAGTAAAGAAAGAAGAGAAAAAAAATATTAACACAAAACACTTTATAGATAATGATTATAATTCTGATGTCAAGTTTTTTGCTGTGTTGCATGCTCTTTTACTGATACTGCTGAAGAAGACTTATTGTATCTCCTAAAAAGGATTAGAAGCAAAAAGTGTCACGACAAATAATTTTAAATGCAGCATAGTAAAAACTAAGCAACCATTAAGCTATACAAACAAGCAACCAACAAAAAACGTAAACTTTTCTTTTATTTCAATTTAACAGTTGTGATCACATAAATAGATTTGTAAATAGCAAAAAATATACTTACATTTAACAAATGGTGCGCTGTTACATATATAATTTGTAGTTGGCAACATTAAGAGAATAAAATTTCAATGATTTTATTCAGTGCTATTCTGTACTCCGAATCCGAATCCGAATATTTTATGCGGAATTGAAAAATTCACCACTTTATAACTACTCTGTGGTCCATTTTAAGATTTTTAAAATTTTGTTTTTGCTTTATTTTGGGTGCGAATTAAAAAAACTAAAAAGTTTTCATTAAATAAGAAAAAAAATTTAATTCCACATTTTTTCACATGCACGATTGATTCAATGATATATTTCACAAAAAAATATGTAACTTAATAAAACATATTCAATATATTAATGAATATATGTGACAGCGCATAGAGAAAGGAACCTAAGGGTAAAAAAATCAATTTTCACTTTTTTTTTTGATGTGGACAACATCTGAGCATCGAATGAGACCGATCCCATGCCCCAAAAGTGTTCCCTCCCAGAGATATGCGCGTTTTATGAAAGTGAAGTACATCAAAGATACACGTACTTAAATCTTTAAAATGGCTCTCCTGAACAAAACCGGTTTTTACCCTTAGGTCCCTTTCTAAAGGGTGTCCGAACAAGAACGCAAGATTTAAATTTAGCGCCATTCGAAGTGTCATTGCTTGACATTTCAACAATTGTTATTGTTTGCTAGTAGAAGGTACGAGGTTAGTAAAAAATGATCATGGACAGCGAAGGGAGTTCGTTAATTGGGTATTGGAGAGACAACATGAAAATGCTGATTTTGCCGATAAAATCATCTTCAGTGACGAGGCCCATTTCCATCTTGATGGCTTCGTCAATAGGAAGAATTGTCGCATTTGGGGTGAGGAAAATCCTCGAGTGATTCACGAGAAGCAAATGCATCCTCAACGTGTCACTGTGTGTTGTGGCTTTTGGGCTGGAGGAATCATTGAACCTTTTTTTATGAAAATGAGGCAGGTCAAGCGCAAATAGTCAATGGTGTTCCGTATCGTGAAATGATAACCAGTGTTTTCTTGCCTAGAATGGAAGAAATGAATGTGGAGGGCTTGTGGTTTCAACAAGACGGTGCCACATGTCATACACCCAGAGAAACAATTCAATTGCTGCATCAGTCATTTATTTAAATTTTAAATCTTGCGTTCTTGATGGGACACCCTTAATTTTGCACGTCACATATATCGTTGCTTGAATGAAGTATTTCATTAGTCTAATGAAACATGTCATTGATTGAAAGATAATAAGTTTTTTAATTAGTTGAGAAAACAACTTCGCTTGTGAGTATCAATTTTGTTACCACTTAAAAAATTCATTGGCGAAAAACAAATTCTTCCAAGCACCCAAAAATGTTATTAAAGGAATAAAACTTTAGACTCTTTTTATCAAACACAAATGATTTCCGTATCGCCCTTGATAAAAATAATCCAATTTCTTTCGTTGCAATTGCAAAATTTGATTATGACCACCAAATTCAATTCTCACAATTCTGTATGTACTCGTAGGATTATGTATACAAAATTCTTTCAATGAATGTATAACTGAAGGCAAGTGACGGCAACTGACAGCATTTGATATCCATTATAATTTTCATTTTAATTGTAATGAACTTTTGATTGCTACCGCATGCCGTAATTTGGCCTTAGACTTACGAGTACATTTAAAAGCTTTTACTTGTTTTGGTTTTAGTTTGGTTTGTTATTGTTCAGGTTTTATTAAACATATAAATGAGTTTGGTGAACTGGTTTAATAAAAAACGGAAATGAAAGTGGATGATTAAGAATCTTTCGTAAGGACTTATGCCCTTATTATGGCTTTCAACTAAAATCAGTTCTGTTGTAATTGAGACAACTGCTAGTGATGAGTTGTCATTTTTGTATGTTTCTGTCAATCAGTAATAACACAAACCGGTTGTAATATCAAAATTTCAACTAAAGTAGAGTTGAGCTATGAACTGTAATAGGGCCATTAATGTCGTCGTATTATTCGGGCCTATCACCTTCGCCCCTAGATAAATAAAGGATACAGGTTGCAAATTATCTACCTTGTTGAGGATGTTAGGTTGACTTAAAGCGACTTTCTATTGCTTCACCCATAACCAGATACAAATTCCGCCTCATCTTTGTGTTGGATGTGTGCCAAGTCCACAAAACAGAGATGTGGTTCCCAAAACATCATTCATTAATTCCCTTATTGATGGAATAAGGTTTGATCCACATACTCCAAACAGTCTTTGTTCATTTAAATTGTAATGAAATTATGAATGTCGTAACTTGGCTTTAGACAAATGATTATTTATTGTTCAACCAATGAAAACATTTCATTAGACTAATGACAACATTTCATTAATTCAATGAAATTTTTCACCAAACTAAGGAATATTTTATTGAAATAATTAGTCTAATGAAACATTGTTATTGGTTGAAAAATAAAGAAATTTTTCGTAAGATTAAAGAACAAAATTTTTTCAATGTAAAGCGTGCATTCAATGAGGCTTGCTCTTAGGGGTCCCGTGATGCCAGCTTAGAGAGGTACTGGTGGGACCCCGAAGGATATGTTTCTGTCAGGTTCAAGCCCAGGCTAATAGTGCATCCTTTTACCCCTGGTATAGTGATGCATCAAGAAGATGAGAACGGGAAATTTAAATTCACTGTTTTCGGTGAACCTTTGTCATTAATGTAGAGGATAGTGTAAGATGCCATATTTAATTTATTGAAAGAAACATTTATTTCATCGAAGAATAATTCCGCAGAATGGCTTTAAAGATGAACTATATGTTTTGGCATTATTTGAAATCTCTTATTCAAGCTGTAAGAATATTGAGGCCTTAGAGAGAACATTCGTTCAGTATTGCTGCCCAAAATGTTGGCCAAGATGGCATAACAATTTAAAAATCTCTAAAATAAAACTAAATTCATGAATTCATTCTGCATTTTTATTAAATTTCAACTACTTTTGCTATTAAATAGGGGACTTATTTAAATCACTTGTAAGTTGTTACTTCTCCCAAAGCCTTTTTTGTTGCTTTTAATGTAAATACTATCTACATGAACATTTTTCCACAAAGGAATACTTAATGCTTAATGTCAAAGTGTATTAGAAAAAAAAAAGCATGTAAATTGGAAGCACCAAACTAGAAAAACTCCAAATTTAACGACATATGTAAGTGCACATGCACATGCACATAAGTAACTTTAGCTTTAATATGCATGTGTGTGTGTGTGATTGTAAAAATAAATACATTTTACCATCACTAAAGTAGTATATTTATGCAACATCGTTTCTTATGTTGACTTGATGACCATTTGTGCATACACGATGATACTACTTACGTTTGTATACCATAAATAAGGAAAGCCTTGTAAGCAACGCAGAGTTTTGCTGATGCCAATTTTGTGATAACCAGATACACACTACAACGACTAACAAGCAGCTAAACTAAAAACAAAAAAAAGCAAGTCTACATATGGCAAATCTTCTGTGTATCTACATAAATAAATAAAGGCCATATAAAAAGTAGCAAAATTAAAACCACAAACAACAGAGAACAAATAGTAAATACAGCAGCAGCAATAGCAACAACAGCAACAGTAATAGAATTTCTATAAAAAAAAAAGTTTCTAATATGGAATAGAAGCCAATCTCAACACATGTTTCTTTGCAAATATTTAATTTTAATTTTTTTTTAAATCAAATTGATTTAACATTTAGGCCATGTTTAATTTAAAAAATAAACGAAACACACACAAGTTAATGTAAGCAGCCTGCAAGCAATTCGATAGTCGACTACAAAAATGTCAGATTTGTAGGTAATTTTTATGAATAAACAACAAGCTAATTAAAGAAGAATGAAATATACAATTCCCCTATATCAAGTCAGAGACATTTGGCCTGATTACGAGTGGCGTTGTCGTGACAAAAACAGTGTTATATATTTTATATTAGCTTGTCGTAAATACGACTACCAGAACGACACTCCTAATAAAGCCGATTGTCTTAGGAACCAAGTCGGTATGGCTGTTTATGGGATTCCAAAATCAATTCAGTAGTTTTCTCAGCTTCTTTGCCTTTAAGCGTAAGAATAATTTGGACGATATTCTCTTTGATTCCCTTATGCAATTACCAGAAACCCCTTTAATTGCAAAATGTGCTTACCTAGAAGTTGCTATATATGATCGTTAGACTTCAAAGGCTTTAGTTTTTTTTTTAATGAAAAATTAAGAAAAATTAAAAAAAGCTAATATTGATCGTACAATTGAAACGTTGATAATTGGGTAATTCCGTGAGTCGTCTACAATTCAAATCTTACTTTCCCACCATTTCTAATGAAGTCTATCAACATTTTATTCGAAAGCAAAGAACCATTAGTAAATATTAATGCTCTTATCCAAAAAAAGTTGACGTAGATTTTAAAGTAAAATTTATAAAAAAATTATATGAAAAATTTCGATAACGTTGACTTTAAAGTCTACGTTAATTTTTTTAGATAAGGGGGTAAACGATTAAGTTTTTCTGTGCAAACAAATAAGTAAACACTTCAGGAAATATTTTGTGGTCATATTGCAGCAAACAAATATTTGCCTTTTTTTTGGGCAAATTGTTGTCAAATGTGATCATAGAGTAACCAACAAAAACATCTAGTATCTTCAGAGTGAAAAACGGAGAGCAATTTTATTGAGTGGGCTAGCATTAATGAAAGCAAGCATGTGCTAGAAGTATGAATGCTTGAAAGGTCTTACAAGCACTATTTGTTATAAAATATTACACATGTTTCTGTGGCTTTCAAGTATGCTTTTGCAGTACTCTAGTATGAATGCAAAATGTTAATGCTTATAGAAATGGGAATACTAAAGCGAATTTTTTGTTTGTTGCTGTTAATTTGAATTTCTTCAACTTAAATTATTTAATTATTTTAGCAGTTTTGTTATAAAATATTTAAAAAAAAAATTATTTTAATTAATATTTTCTCGTTTAATAACAAATTTAAAAAAAAATATATTATTTTTCTTGAATATTTAAAAATAAAAATGTTTAACTGGCAAATAAAGGGTATATAAAACCCGCCACTGCCGACTGTTACTTAAAAAATTTTAGCTTTTTAAAATATATTTTTTATATATTACGGCGCGTTTGATATCACTTGCGAAATAAATTAAAAGTATGTGCTCCTCTTTTTATTCATTTTAGTTGTTTTGCTTGTATGTTGACTCATGCTTTCAATCCTAAATGCAGCAGGCAACCATAATCTGATGGCATGAAATCTTCACTCAAGCTTTTTTTTTTTATAAATTTGTTACATTTATTTTCATTTTATTTGTAGGATCATATTTGTGGCTACGAATTGTACGAACGAGTATTTCAGCTAAATTTGTGGCATAACTTTTTGCATTCGAAACGTGTATTCGAGTTTGTGTGTGTTTGTATTTTCATTTATTCGTTGTGCATAAATGTTACGCACTAAAATTGCTGGTGCTTCTCGCGTATGTTTAAAAAAAAAAACAGGCGGCGAGGGCTCAAAGTCAAGTTAATGACCTTTATGGTAAAATCTTAAAAAAAAAAAAACAAAATCTTAAATGCTGCCAAATACAAGTACAACAGAATTTTATTTTTATTTGTTAAAGTGCTGCTGCCTTGCAAAGGAAGTGAGGTAGAGTCATGCTGTAGGTACGACTATAAGAAAACAAAAAAAAAAAATTTACCAAAAAAAAAAAAGAAGAAAAAATAAATCGTTTTTGAAAATGTTTGTGTACGTTACATGGACTGTTTGCTGCCAGTGCTTGCAACCATGGTTTTAAAGTTATAAAGCAAAATAAGTTGGTAACGTTTTTTTTTTCCACCAGAATACCAATTTTTTGTTTTTAAAATATTTGCCGCACCATTTCCAACGTGTTGTGCATACCAAACGAAATGGAAATTTAACTCACAGTCAAACCATTAGCCAGCTAATTTTAAAAGAGTTGGTTGGTGAATTATTTTGCATTCAATATTTTAACTTGAAATATTTGCCAAGAATTCGTTTTAATCATTTTGCTTTCTTTGCCCCACAGAAGAGAAGTGCATTTTACAAGAAATACATTTACAAATGATGTTACAAATTCAAGAACAGAACCATTAAAATAATTTCTTCTGAACTTTAATGGCTTGTAAGTGCTAAAAAGAAAAGAAAAATAAGAAAAATATTTCGGCCAAATGGCAAGAAATTGGGAAATTCTTTTAATTTCTGCAAAGACACATCGATAGTGACAGGAAAAAATTCTAAAATATGGTTAACCAAGATGAAATTTTAAAATTTCACTTTAGTTGTTGTTTTTTTTTTTTAAATAAATTTAATCAAAAATAAATTTTAATTAAAAAGGAAAACATTTAAAAATTCTTAAAGAAAAAAACAAAATGTTTTAAAATTTTATTTCCTGTTCGCTCTCATAAAATTTACAAAATGCAACACAACAATGCTTGTTATAAGTATAAATAAAAAAAAAAATAAAAAAAAAATGCTTCCATTAAACCAAAATATTTTATAGAAATTGCAATTGTTAAGGGGAATACAAATCAACGTTGCAAGTCCATACAATTGAATGTGTATGTTTGTGTGTGTGTGTGGAGTTAACATAAGAAGTAAAAATATTAAAAGAAAAATATTCAAGTACGAATATTGTTGTGTAAGCAGTGATGTACAATCCTGCAAAGCTCGTTAGAAAATGCGTTATGAAATATTAATTTAATTCCGAATTAACAAAAAAAAAAAAAACCAAAATTCAGTTGTTATATAAGTATGTGATTCCGTTTTGTTTCAATAAATAACATATATCTAAATAACAATAGCGATTTAGCGATGTCTGTGTGGATGTTGAAATCAATTTTCTGAAGTACCTAGAAGACCTTTAGAAAAGCTTAGCATATCAATTTGTTAGTTTTTGCTGTCTTCAGGTTGCTATTGACATTCAAGTCGATCAGTCTATAACTGCCGGAGCTATGAGTCGAAAACCGCAACTAACTTTATTTATTTTTTTTTTTTAATTTTTCTGAGGGGTTTTTTGCATACTTGTATCTAAAATACAAAATGTACAAAAAAAAAACAAGAATAAAAAAAAGAAGAATAAAAATAGAATATATAGTTTTCAATATTAAAATGGTGGTTGGGAAATTTATTTATTTATGCAGTTCAATGCTTACTGAGTTTTTTGTTTGAATATTGGAATCTTTTTGTAACTATTGATTAATAATTCTTATTTAGTCAATTGCTTTTACAATATAAAGGTTCTAATGTTTGCAAGAAACGTTAGGAGTAACCTACTGAGGATTCAGAGTAGCGTCTGATGAAATGGTCCATATAGGTATGCTATCCCCTTCAGTACTTATTGTACTGAATAAATAACTCATGAGAATATCATGAGTAAAAGAATAAATTTACAAACCAACACAATTTCTGGAATTAATCACAAATAAAGATTAATACATGGTAAGCAATTTTATCCAAAAAGGCAAGCATAATGTATGTGGGAAAGATCAAAAAATTTGGTCTACAAATGGCCGAAAAAAATCAAAAGTACAACTGAAATTTTAGTTTTTTATTAATTTCTGTTTTGTTATGTAAATTCTTAAGCTGTAAAAGTGCGTAATGTGTGTTGGCGAACACATAATACCAGTCAATTGGTCTTATAAAAACTTGTATCTGTATGTATTGATTTATCCATATTTTTACAATATTTTTTTAAATTATAAATCAGCTTTAATTGAATTAAAAACTTTTTTAAATGGTCTTCTCCAACGGCTTTTTTATAAAATGGAATGCTTAGAGAAGAGCAATTCGGTTATAGAACTTTTCATAAAATGAGAAAATCTTTCAGACTTTTCAAAATATTTATTTACAATAGGTAATCATGTTCACAGAGCGAATGACCAATAAGTATAGTGAATCCTGCTCTTAAAAACACACACATACACACACTTTGTTAATGACATCATGGTCAAAGTGGGCACAAATATGGACACCGTTTGTATTCATTTTGACAACGGTTGGTGTCATTTTTTCTCTGGATGTAGAAAGTCTCTCAGATTCTTTTGAATAACACAATCATCGATTCGACAACTGAGAGTACGATGCAAATTAACTGTTTGTTGCTTAAAGTAGACACGAACAATAAGTTTTTACAAAGCGAGCCTGGCTAATAATTTTTAATAAGAATTAATTTAAAACCTATTAACACGACTTAGTTAAAGTTAAAATTATGCACGACAAATTTACTGGTAATTTAAGGGCACAGAAGGACATACATCAAATTAAAATTATTTATTTTTCCCCCTCATTACAAATGAAATTACAATTTTCTGTCAGTTTAGATAATTCCACCAACTTCTTTATAAAAACTATAAATTAAATAAATAACAGCAAATGAAATGCCGACATTCTAAAATCATTTATTTTATTCAAAATTGTACGTTAACACAATATCGTCATTTTGCCTATTTCAAACTTATACATGTTTGCCTTAAATAGAATCAATTTGTCAACATTTGAGTCTTTGATAAAACTCCTTTGATAAAACTCCTTTTTTTTTGTCATACTGGAAAAGAAATAACTAACACTGAGCCTTAGGTTGTACAAATCATTATAAAAGTTCAGAATGTTTAAATTCTATTTATATTTACACTCTGTTTGGTTGGTATGATGTTTGCTGCTTTAAAACTGTGTAAAGTAGGGAGGTAACTTTTGAAAAACAATTTTTATTTTTAAATTCATTTTTATCATGTGCCATTTTTATCATGACTACTCAAAATAATTCAAAACGCATGTTTACTTAAAGATTTTAAAACTTTTTAAAATTTTAAGTTTATGCCAAATAAATTATTTTTATTTTTAGTTTTGTAAGGTAGCAGATTTGTTTGTCAATTTTTCAATTTTTTAACAAGCGTGACAGTTGATTGTCAACTTAGAAAAAAGCTACGATTTTACCTTTTTGACAACGCATATTGTCAACTTAGTAACGAACATTGTGGAATTGTTAGCAATATGCTGTCAAATTTCCAACTTATTAACAAACGTTGTCACATTGACAACGCATGTTGTCATGTCAACAACCGTATGGTATCATTTCGACAACAGATGGTGTCATTGCGACATCAGAATTGAAACTATTGGTTGTCAATTCTGCAACGCTGTATTGTCAATAATGCGTTGTTAAAATGTCACCATGCGTTGTCAAAGTGATACACAATTGACACCGTTTGTAATCATTTTAGACAGCGGATGATGTTATTTTTTCGCTAGCTGTCTCAGATTCGAAGCAGACTCGCTAGGATAGTTAAAACAGAAGCTAAAATATTTTTATTTTTACCACATTTGAAAAGATATTGTAATTTTTTATTTTCAAGTTACATTTTTTACACCAGTAATCTTGCCAACGAGTACCCCCTCTATATTATGGTTTGCATATTTTAGCTTGTTGTAAAAATTAAAACTTATGAGGAACAGAAAGAAATATTCTATAAGATTTATGTTGTCATGATGATATTTTTATTGAAATACAAAAAAATTTAAATTTTTAGTTCGTCTCCCTTACATTTGAGTGAATTTTAAATATTTTGTGTGTTTTATTTTTATCATCGTTTTTAATATTTTATGTCTGCTGATGCAACGAAAATATGTGAAAGCATTAAATAAACAAAAATATCAACTTCTAGAAAGCATATGAAAAAATATTAAATTTAAACTTTAAAATTTAACAAAAGGCTGACATTCTCGGTTAAGATATAAAAAAATTGTTTTCTTCAATACGCTGGAGCGAATAAAAATTAATTATTTAAGCATCTATGTAAACTTTATTAATATCGTGAGTTATATAAAAAAAATTTGTTTATTTGTTTTCATTATATAACAAACATTTGCATGCTTCACGCAACAAATAAGTCATTAAGTTCATTTGGAAATCCGCGATATTTAAAGCAAATCAAAGTCGACAAATAAACTTTTTAAAGCTGTTATATAATGTGTTTTGTAAGCTCTTTAAAAGCAAACTAATTACATAAAAGTAATTTGCAAATGAAACACGATATCACATCAAACTCATCATCAGCATCAACACGACAGGAACGATAGAAAGTGGCGATAAAATTAGGAAATCTATATAAATATAATTAGTTTAGGATGTTTAGTTAAATGAGAACGAATTTCGCTCACATAATTGTTTTGCAAACAAAAACAATACACGAAAATTTGTTTTTGTTTTCAATACAATTATTCGAATGAAGCTTTCGTTAGCATTTAACTGAACAGGCCTTTAATGTTTTTTTCCAGTTTGAAATACTATGCTTTGAGAAAGGTTACTATCTAGTGATATTTTCGCCCGCATGTTGAGAGAATAATTTTGGGTTGATTTCTTACAAATATTGAAAACATAATAATGCCAGTCTGCAATTAGAAAACTTCAAATAGACAAACTTAAATTAACTCGACAAGCACTTTTTGTCTTTCAAAAGTTCTTATGGTGAAATAAAAATATATCAAACCAACCGAAATAAAACAACGGCAACTCTGAGCGTTTGGAAAATCCAATTTTAACTGAATATTAAGCAGTGAAGTTGGCTGCAAGACAATACTTTTTTAACTGAGTATAAATATATATGCCAGAGTAAATAAGTGTTAACGTAAGCCCTTACGTTTTTTAGTATTTGTAAATATTTTTTCAGTATTTATGGCATATTTATCAAATACATCTTTCGTCATTAAATATTTCTAAATATGTTTTTGGTATATATGACTCATATCTCAGTACTGTTTTTACAATTTATGGAAGAACCATAAAAGATTACGGGATATGACATACACTGTTTTAAAGGAGAGATCTTCTAGATTTGTATACTACCATCCAATTACTCAGAAACTTATTTGTAGTATTTTTAAATATTTTTTAAAATTCAGTCATACCCTAGTACTGTTGCTGTAAGGAATTTTTACAATTTCTGGAGAAACCATAGAAGATTATATTGTTTGAAAGGGGAGGTCCTCTAAATTTCTATTCTTTCACCCAATTACTCAGAAATTATTTTGTACTCGTAGTATGTTTAAAATTTTTCTTGAAATTTCTCCATTTTCCAGTACTGTTGCCTTTGAATGATTTTGTCAATTTCCGTTTTGCATCCATTTAAACTGTTTTAAAATTTCGATCTCTATAGAATGTATTAACTTGGTGCCAATTATTCCAGAAAAAATATTTTCTCTTGAAAGAAACTACTAATATTGGACTTTCAAGCGAATTCGTGTATTTTAATTAAAACCTGACTGGTTCAATCAGTCGGGGCACTTTTGCAAAATAAACTTTTAAAAAACTTTAATTCCACTTTATTTATAGGGATTTGAAATAGCAAAATTCTAAAATGTTTTCTTGAGCTGAACTCTTTTTCAACCTCTTTTTGGCATCTCTATACAAAAGTTTTTTTTTCAATTTTAACGAAACATGCTTGACTGCAATACATCAGTGACATTGGGGACATTCGATCTTACACAAAACTGCAGTTGTGATAATTCAGTTCTTTACTTTAGAAATAGAATACAAGAAAACTAAATTTTAAACTGTGTTATAGAATTTCTATTACTATTACCAAAAAATTCGATTACAAAAATAGATTTTTTTTTTTAATTTTCACAACTAAAATGGTTTTCTGTGCGTATGTTTCAAACTAATTTAAATTTGCTGCTTTGAATAAAGTTTCCATTTTCCAGTTTAATTTTTAGTGTGAAAGATATGGAAAATTGAATTGAATACACTGAGAAAACAACATCGGTTGGGAAAACCACTCAAAAATTCAGTTGTGATAAACGAATATTTTAAAATTGACAGAAAAAAATCGGTGTTAGAGTTTGAAATATTTTTAAAAAAATTAAATTTTAGACTGTATTAACGAATTCTGGTTACTACAACTGAAAAAAATTTGATTATAACAACAGAAGTTCTTTCTGTTCGGTGAACTCAATTTTAATCGAATTTAAGAGGGCATTAAAAATTCGTGATAAAAAATATAAATGTTTCATTTTTCCATCATTTATAAAAGAAATTTTCTGTGATTGATAAGTTTTTACCTCAGCTGCATTAATATCGAATGCAAATATATTTTTATGTTAGAAAAAAAGGAAGCACAAAAAATTACATTTGCTAAATGTTGAAAGCCTGACATGGAAAAATTTTTTTAACTTAAATCAGTCTACAAACAAGTGAGACAAATTGGGGCCAAGTGAAAGGAACGAGGAAATGAAGTACAAAAAAAAAACAGAAAACAAGAGTGAATAAATTTGAAACAAAAATTCTGCAATTGAAAAATGTGTCTAAAATTTCTGACATGACACAAAGGCAGGTCGCTATAGAGTTGTGTGTATAAAACACATACTTATTTACACAAACAAAGTCATACAAATGCATACACAAACAAAAATGACACTGAACAAATATAAAAGGACTATTTAGTCAAAGGCATTCGTGCCATAGTCGGTTGCAACACTTGTGTTTACTCCATGTAGAATACAAAATCCTGCCATTATCTGCACATTGCAGCTTACTTTTGCACCAGGGAAATGAAATTAAAAAAAAAAACAGTTGAGTGAAGAATAATTATTAACTCATATGTAGGAGACATGTTTGGGACATTCTAAAAATGTGGTAGGAAAGTTGTAATAAATAAATTTAATGATACATAAAATCTGTTCCTGTACAAGCAAAATTTAAATTAAAAAATAAATAAAAAGAAACAAATTTTGCAATATGAGTTACTTGATAATTTTAATACGAACAGTATAAATGTTCTCTATTATTAAAAAAACTATCATTCAGTTCAAGTTATATGCAAGTTAGCTCTAACGTTATGTATCAGAGAGCTTAAGCCGGTATGTGTAGTTAATTCAGCCTACAAAAAATCGAGCACAATATTTGATTAAATCATGTTTTTGGCACGGCTAAAAACTGATTGATTTTTTAATGCTGTTCGATACGATTCAACATTCAAAAACACAAATATACAAAAAGGCATTTAATCAACGATCATACATATTTAAGTAAACAACTGTGAAGTGATTTTGTTTTGTTTTGTCCTCAACATCAGTAAATGCATAACATTATCCAAATTTTTAACTTACCGGTAAATTAAAAACTAAATCTGCTAGAAAATAATTTCATAATCAGCACACTTTAAATAATCGAAAACGAATAAAAACACCGTGGAACATTTTTCAGTGTTACTAAAAATCACAAAATGAACCTAAGCGTGATCAAATAAAAAAAAATTTGATTAAAAATTGTCTTACAGATTTTTTTTATTAAAAAAAAAAAAAGAAATTAAGTTTTGGTGCAACTTGACATTAAGAGATGCTGCTTGTTAGTATCGTATCACATTTTTTTTGTTTGGCTTTTAGTCAAACATAATTTCCAGAATTGGGCTGATGTGTTCACATGTTGTTTACACACGAATGAATATAAATACTATATTGTCGGTTGTTATTATTATTAATAAACTTGCAGTATTTGTACTTTCTATTAATATGCATGCATTATGCTCGTATTATCGTACAAATAATAACAGCGACAGCTACAACTGCAACAATAACAACAACACAGTACATACAGAAAAATTAAAAAAAAGGGATAGAATGCAATAAAACATATTCCTTTTACAAATAAACAATTTTTTTTTCTTTATTAAAAATAAATTTAAATTTTTAAGCAACTTGAAACGAAAATATTGTAAAACATTATTCGCTAGGCCTCACAAAAGCCTACGAAAGCTTCGTTTTTTATATTGCTATTGAAAACAAAAACAATTTTTCGTGTATTGTTTTTGTTTTCAATACAAATATACGAAGCCGTAATCTGATATATGAAATTCTCGCCACAGTTTTAGTGTTTATACTCCTGCGACATGACGCAATTTAATATGTATATTCAGTAGGTTTGAGAATAGGTTTATTACTAATTTTTATACCCCTAAGTGGTAAGGGTGATTCACCCCAAAAAAATTCACAGAGCTCCATGGCGCCTCTTCCACTCATATACCACATACTCTAGAAATAATTCATATGGCACAACAACGTTTGCCGGGTCAGTTGGCGAAAAAAATTTCTTTTTGTTTTTCTAGAAATCATTCGTTTTGATCAGCGTTGTAATTTTAGACTCTTTTAGGTTAGATTTAGCTTTTTTTCTCTCATTTAGCCTTGAAATTTATGATTTAGCCTCTAGCTTTTTTCCTAGCCTTTTGTCATTTTCAAAATAGGCTTTTTGCTTTTTCGCATTTTGTTTTTGCGGATAGTGTGAAAAAATTTTTTATAATTGTAATTTTTGGCGAAAAAAATTTTTTTCGCACTATTCTCAAAAAAATAATCGAATTAAAGGCAATACTTTTATCTTTTCAACGCAATAGAAATCAAGTCGATATCTTGAAAACTAAGCAAGTTATGATTAAAAAGGTAACCAGTTGTACTACTGTCTTTTTCCGGCCACTTTTTAGTAGAACTGGTTACCTTTTTTTTAAATCTTGCGTTCTTGTTGGGACACCCTTTATTTGGGAGTTCTTGTTTATCTAATTGTCAGTTTATTCATATTAAATTTATTCATAATACGTTCCTTTCTTAGCTAGCATGTGGCATCTGTCTATGTGTTTATCTTGTTTTACTTGAACTATTCATTTAACCCTGCAGCTTGTGTTTTATTTAAATTAATACTGCTAAGTGTGTGTGTGTGTGTTTGTTTATTCTTAATAATTAAAAATTCTTTTTTCAAGTAGAAAGTACCAGAATTTGTCAAAGATATTAAAATGATAATAAAAGCAAATTAAATATTCATATAAACGATGACGTATTCAAGAGACATTGAATACATATGCAAGTTATCAAACAAATCTACACTAAATTAGTTATTAAATAAACACTAACTGCTATTTATATTCATAAAAAAAAAAACATTTTTGTTTAACAAGCGCTTATTAAGTAAATTTTCTGTGGGAAATTTGTTTAATAAGCACTTAATTTTAAATGCTTTTCATTAATATGGCCGTAAGATTATTTGTAATGACTTTATTTATGTGTTAGGTATTTAATAAAATATTTCAAACACCAACAAAAATTAGCACTGCAAGTGTAACGTTTCTTAGCGCCAAGAGTTTATGTTGACAAGTCGAAACTAAGGACTAGTTCATCGCTACATAGCGACTTTTCTTGGCCTGTTCAGCTAAATGCGAACGAAAGTTTCGTTCTTATAATTGTACTGAAAACAAAAACAAGTTTTCGTGTATTGTTTTTGCTTTCAACACAATTATGCTTAAGAAGCTTTTGTTCGCATTTAGCTGCACAGGTCCTAAATAAAAACGGTGACGTTGCGTATTCAACAATAATGTTAGATCATCTTGCTTAATGAAAACCCAGTAAACAAAAATAAAGCTAAAAACTCTAGATTAAAAAGAAATTAACAACCATGTTCTGAAAAATGCAAAACGCTTAGCTTTGGCGATTTAAAATCGCAAAATGCTTAATTTTGGCATTTGGCGAAGTGATGAATTTTGCACAAAGAGTTAAAGATAAAATAAAATGCTGCTCAATTCAAATTAAATCTGTTTTCTTTTTATTTCCACCAAAATTGAAAAGAAAATCGTTTCTATTTCATAAAAAAATATGATGTTAAAAAATTTACTTTGATTTTGTAATTGTGTGTGTCAGTTGCTTACTTATAAACTGGCGTTTTCTCGTTTCCGGTTTCCAGAATATGCTTAAATAAATTTTTGCGTTTTAAAAACGAAAAGCGTTTTGCAAAACTCTCTTAGAGCTCATATTCTGGTCACTATAGCGTCACTCGTAATCAAGAAAATTATTTTAGCACCTGTCATATTCTTTTGCATGTTTTTCTTTTTGTGTAAACTCGTGTGACACTTTTTCAACAACTTACATTAATGTGATTTTATTTTATCTCGTAATCAACTGGTATAAAACCTAACAAAAGATATTCGATTTGATTTCAATGTGAAGGTAGCAAGTTTCGTAATATGTTGCTGTAAGAATATGGAAAACCCGCTCAAGTCTTATTATGTTATTTTAAGGGACCTGCAACTTTAGAACCCCTAAAAAGTTTTCTTAAAAAATTAATTCTATTACGTTATTGTTTTCATTGACATTTCATTAACTGTTTAATATATCGCTCCACCATCCCTGAACCATAATAATAAAGTTATTGAGTTAATTACAACAATAAGTTACTTTTTACTTAAGTCTACTTAAGCGATTTTCCCTTATTAGCATAGATATTATAGTTTAACTTGATGTTTAAACAATGATTTCAACTAAACCCATAAAACGAAAGTAATTATTTCTATTATACTGCAAGTGAGTTTTTTTTAGGGAAATTTCACACCCATTTAAGCGAAAATTATTTAATTAATTTTTTCTATATAATTGCCTTTTCATTTTGTTTTTATTTTCAGATTATAGAAAGTTTTCAGTTTCATTGGGGATTAAAATTTCGTTTTATTTGGTCTTCCAAATAAGCAACCAAAGTAGGAAAAAACAGTGAAAAAACAAAAGCAAATATAAAAATTGGAGCATAAAAATAGCAAATAATGCGCTTAATTGAATGTAAGTGAAAAATTTTTATTTTTTTTTCTTTATTTTATATTATTTGATTTGATTCTTCTTTTTTCCAATATCTGGAATTCTTAAAAAAAGAACTGAAATAAATTAGAATCAATAAAAACGTTATTGTTTACGTGATGTGCTGTTCATAATAAATGAGTAAATAAAAGATTAATTAAAACCAATTTATTTACAACAATCATTTGATTGTTAAGCTGATTAAGCTCATGTAGACAGAGCTGAGAGTAAAATTGCTAAAGTTATTTTCATATTTTTGTATTTATATGAATATTAAGAAGATTTATAGCGCCCATTTACTTCAATAGTGCCATAATTTAAAAAACATGATTTCAAAGGAGAGCCATTTAGGGAAAACAACTTCATTCTAAAGAAAAAAAACGCTTGAAATATTGGTTTAAATATTTTTAGAGAATGTAAAGTTTGAGTTATGAGACTACTGAAACAAGTAAGTCATATGAGTGTCAAAAAGAATGTACAACACTAGCTCTGTTCCCATACTATTTAGATACCGTTAGGGCAAATGAGAATAATGAAAAATAACACTCAATCAGAGACTAAAAAGGAAACGGCAAAAACCAAAAGAAAACGTCGAATTGCTTTAACATTTTATTACAAGACAGCATTAAAGGTGGCAAAAAAATTAAAAATTATCATTACTTAAAACAAGTTAACCCTTCACAGTGTTAGCCAAAGATTTATTTCACATTCTTCTTATATAAAATAATTTTAATTTTGTATGTAATAATTTCTATTTGAAATTTAAAAGTTTAACAAAATATTAATCTTTATTTGTGCTTAATTCCAGAAATTGTGTTGGTTTTAAAATTATGGGAATATCATGAGTAAAAGAATAAATTTTAAAGCCAACACAATTTCTGGAATTAAGCACAAATAAAGATTAATATTTTGTTAAGTTTTAATTTTATTTAAAATGTTTATAAGCTTTTTTTATAAAGAATAAAGAAATTTAAATTAACGGCAAAAATCAAAAAAATTCTCTTTCATTATTATAATCAACAAGGGCTATAGTCGCACTGCAAGCTTTAAGATATATTGTGCAGTACAGTTCCTAACTACAATTCGAGACTCCTTGCGAATCTCGTAATTGCTGTAGGATTAATCGTAACTAGATTAATTAGAACAGCTTATTCTGGGTCTTAACACCGCTAAACACTCTCAGAT
The DNA here is from genome assembly GCA_947397855.1 of Thelaira solivaga. NCBI lineage: Eukaryota > Metazoa > Arthropoda > Insecta > Diptera > Tachinidae > Thelaira > Thelaira solivaga. The sequence goes on from OX377612.1 coordinate 13,270,726, forward strand.
AACATGTTCTGACGTTTTCTGTTCTTCTCGACAGCAACGAGATTAATCGTAATGAACCACACCTATCCTACTCATGTGATAATTAAGTCTACAGTGGCCCGTAAGTACCTCAACGTAGAGTTTTATAATAATAATCATAAAGATGTCTGTAATCATAATGCTATTACACTTAAGTCATTTAAAAGATACACACACATACACATATTTGTAGGTTGTACAAACATTACACACATGTACAGCTTCAAAATTTACTTAAAAAAAGCAAACACAAAGTAAAAAAAGGGAAAATTAATGAAAATTTTAAATTTCGGTTGTATTTTTGGTTTTTCTGTTGTTTCCGATATAACAGCGCGCTACGTTTTTTTTTTTGGTCGTTTCCGAAAATGATAAAAAAATGAGGTAGTCGCTGTTTTTGACTTATAGCTTAGCCATTTATGGAGCGATAAGGTTGAATTTCCATAGCACGAATCTAACAGAAACATCTGAGAGATTGGTATGTTACACTTTTTTGTAGGTTGTCTAAGGACTTCAGAAATTTGATTTTAACGACTTGACGGTCAGACATCCCTAAGCCGACTCTGTTATTTATAAGGATCCAGAATATATATATACTTTATAGGGTATCGCAAATTTCTTATTTGCTATGAAGGTTATAATAAGATTCTTCAATCCTAATTTGCCATGGCACATTGAAAAAATTAATTTTTTTGTTATTCGTCAATGGAGATTTGTTTGTAATTGTTTTCAACAATAATAAAGTTTGTTTTTATTAATTTTGATCAATCAATTAAATGGGTATTTGTTTATTTGTTTTCTAAAATGTCAAATGAATTTTAAGCTAATAAAATGAATGGCCTGCAATTTTCGTATCTTTTTTTTTTTAATATTTAGTATTCAAATTATTGTATAGTTTCATGCGAAGTAATTGAGTGAAAAGTGTATTAAATAGAAAACATTTTATTAAAGACTAATTTAGATTCAAGACGTGTTCAACCATTTTTTTTTAATTTGTTTGTGTTTTATTATTTTCAGTTCACGTGTTTAAAACTCATTTTGGTTGGTCTTTGTACTGCCCACACAACCGTGCACATACACAGTACACACTCACATAAATATTTACTTTTTATATTTTTATTTCTTGAAAGAAAGTCAAATGTTTGCTGAAGGGAATCCATTAAGTCATCAGACCGTGTTGGCTTTCATATGGTAATAAATTTGTAATGACATGTTTTCTGAGAATTTGTAGGCCATTTATATTCATAAAATTCAAGGTTGTTTTTATTTAGTTTTTTTTTGTTTTTTTTTTTTGTGTTGCTTTTATTTAAAGGCTATTTATGCCAATAATAATCAGCCTGTTTCCTTAAGTCTACTAGACGCTGCCATTACAACGAGGCTTGTCACAGAACTATGTGACAAGTTCTGGCAAGTAGTGTAAAAAAAAATCCAAGTAAGCACATATTTGGTGATGAAAAATACTTGAAAGTCTTGCGGAAAATTCTGTTATAGCTCAATGCTACAAAAAAAAAATAACACCAAAATTATGCAGGGGTTGTCTTGTACCAATTCTGTTGTATTGGAGTTTATAGAGAACGAAAATATTTTTAGTTTTCTATGACGGTAAATGTAGTGAAAAATGGGTTTGTTAGAGTGTCAAAGCATAACTTTTCTTTGTTACCCAAAGCATTTCTATCATTTTTTCTGCTGTTTAAAGGATCTAATTTTAACGGTTAATTTTTAATGTTTTGATAACTCTAAATTATAAAGCAAATAAAATTATGAAAATGAAGTGCCACAAATTTTGCATGAAATTCTTTCTTCGACGACATTTTTAAAATGCAACTTGCAAGACAATCAAATGTTTTTTTGACATTTTCGGGCATAATACAAGTAATTCTATGTGTAAAGACCCTGTTAGTCCATAATGCCTTTTATACTTAAGTAGCAATTGTAAATTATTAATTTCAACAGGCGATTTTTTTTTAAGGAAAAAATATATTTTTATAGATTTTGAAACTGCTTTGTTTGGTTTTCATAATGACAAGCGCTCAGTATAGTTAATAAATAGATAAAAGTTTTACTCACCACAATTAAATTATTTTACAATATTGCGTAATAGTAATTGTTATCTTGACAAAAATGTATACACATTAAAAGAAAAATGATTAAAAAATATAAAATTTATTTTCTGAGATTTGCCTGCTACTAATTTTTCTTATTAAAAACCCCATAAACTTTTATATGGCATCAAGTCAAATAATTCTTGTCATGACTTTAAAATCAAATAGATGGTAAAAATATTCAAATGCCTTTGCTCTAGGCGGACAATACACGACAACAGCATGCATGCTTTGCTATGATTGAGCCCATAAACTCGTATCATATTCTATCAAACTGCTACAATATTCATTTTATTAATAAAAAATTACTGAAAAGGTCCTTAGGAATAGCAACAAATTTTTGGCTATTAATTGTAAACGTATTTAATGCCTCTATTTAGGTTCACAAGTCAACTCAGTTGTGCTATAATTGAAATTGATGATTTGTGATTTTTGTAAGTGTTTCACAACTTCATGAACACTTAGTTGTTGAGTTGAGTTGTTAACCATAATGGGGGGCATAAATTCATAAAAAGATTAAAAAAAAAAACAGAAAATTAATTGATGACTTACAGCTAGGCTTACTAAGAAGTAAACTTCAGGTGACCAACAGCTGATTTGCAGCTCTCTAAAATTTTCAACACGACAATTTCTATGAAAAGAAAATCAAAGCATTTGTATACGAAATTAGGGCCCCCTAAAAAAAATAATTCTCATTGTATGTAAATACGAATACAAATGCCAAAATCACTCACTTGTTTGCTTGTTGTCGCTTGAATATTTTTTCTTATAAAATTAACACGTAACGCACAGAAACCACTAAAATTTTAAATAAAAAAATTTTTTCTATCATCTGATGTTGATTTCTAACAATCAAAATAAAATTTTTTATTTAATTAAAAAATAAAATTTTTTAAAATTTGTTTTTTTGTGAGTGTGGGTGTGTGTTTTAAATATTTCTTACTGCTCTCTTTAAATAGCGTTGGCGGGCTTACAGCGGGTTTTCCTTCTAACTGGTGTTTAATTTTTGAAACAAAATACACACAGAAAACAGCTTCGGTTGTGAGAGCTACATTTGTTTCCAATCAAAAATTCAGTTGTGAAAATTGAATTTTTTAATTGTAAGAATTGAAAATCAGTTTAACAGCTCAAAACATTCTTAGGAGAACTAAATTTTGGTCTAGTTACTACAACTAAAAAAATTGATTACCACATCTAAATTTTTAATTGGAAACAAATTTAGTTCTCACAACCGAAGTTGTTTTCTGTGTGTATGATATATTGAAAAGAATTGCGGTAAACAACGTAAAGCCAAGTGAGCTCCGTTTTCAATTGAAAATGAGAGACTTGTTTTACTGTCACTTTCGCTTCGCATGGAAATAAGAAGCCTGGCAGTTAGCTTCCCCAACCGAGGTAATTTCACACTAGCAGACATCAAAATATGTTTGATATCACTACAGCACAGCGTGCAATCACACAAAATTCCCATAAACATTTTGATTGCACATACGTGCTGTTGTCGTGTGTGGGCTCCTTTAATAAAACACACCTAAACTAGCACAAACATCTTAATCTTCTTTAAACTTCATTAAGACGTACCATATTTAATCTGTTCATTTAAAAGCCAAGTAAACTAAAAAAAAGGCAGCCATAAATTATTTAACAATAATTTAAAAAACCCAAAAAAAACGAAACATTCATTTTAGATAATAAACCAGTGATTTCGAGCTTAACAAGGAATCCCCTTAACTACATGTGATAGCTCAGGTCGTTGTCCATGTTAAAAAATACTATGACTTTTTATGCCATTTCTATTTCTTTTGTATAAACAATACGAGTATGCCAGTTTTTGTTGGTTGATGATGTTAGTGTTTTTTGTTTATTAGCTAATTCATGTTTGGCGATTGAAAGCGAATTGTAGAAATGGATGTTGGAAAAAAAGATTTGTTTTGTATACATTCTGGCAGCAGTAGCACTTTCACAGTCATGACTCTCACCCACAGAGGATTATGGCATAAATACAGACTGTGGCAACTAATACAAGCACCACACATTAAATCAAGGAAACAGAAAAAGAAGTAAACTTATCAGCAGCCATGAAATGAAGCAAACACATTAAGCCCACAAAACAAAAAAATGAAACTGATGATGGTGGTTTTATTGCAAACACAACAAAATTGACAGGCATTGCAAAAAACAAAACAAAAAAAAATATCAAATATAAAACACAGCAGTTTAGCAAAAAAACCAAATAAATGAACTAAAAAAAAAAATTGCCGTTATTTAAGAGGACTAGAGGAAATTAAATGAAGCAAATTCTACATAGAAAAAAAAAAAAAATGACAATAATATTAAAGGAAGTGATGATAATTTTATGTACATTTTTGTTGTTTTTTTTTTTTACTTGAAGTTCCTATCTGCCACCAGTAAATACGTATATTGCAGATTTTATGCCATCGTTTTATATAGAAAAAGAGTAAAAAAAAACAAATGACAGCATCAAGCACAACAAAATTTGTACGACTAGTAGCGCAAAAGACCACAACAATAAAGTTCATTAAAAATACACTTATGCCTTGTATGACAAGCTGATTTCGTTTCGCAGGCTTAATTAAAATATTTAATAAACTTAAATTTGAACACTTTAATATGTAATAGGTTGGAGAATAAGAAATTCATTATTTTTGCGTGAGATTCAAGACTTTATTTAACAAATATGCACCGTTCATTATGCCTCTTTCATAGAAGTCTTGATGTTTTCTAGCAAAAAACTCTAGTAATCCATTTTCACAATATTATTATTATCACTACGGACTATGATCGCACCGTAACCTCTAAGATCTATTGTGCAGCCCAGTTCCTAACTACAATCCAAGACTCCTTACGAAGCTCGTAATTATTGTAGGCCTAATCTTGCCTGGGTCTTCTGGGACCAATGCCCCACCGCTGGGCACTCGCACAGATATTTCCTGTCCTTCCCGACAGAAACGACAAGAGTCGCCTTGGACCACACCGATTTTACTTATGTGATAGCTAAGTCTATAATGGCCCGTAAGTAGCTCAACGTAGAGCTTAATGTCATTTCTTTTGAGGTTTAAAACAACATCTGCCCTAATGCGCTTAGGGTTGATGAGTCTTTTTGACTGCCGCATGTCCACTTTGGCCCTTGTATACTTCGTTTTTCCTCCTTGCGTAGAAGAACACTAGTGAAGTTGTTGGTTAACCCGCAGAATGGCTCTGGAGCTATGAAGGCGGTATACGTCCCCTTTGTCCTCCATTTCATTGCTCACATGCCCTTCATGATCCGGTACTTACAATAAGGTAACCGTGTTTCCCTCTGCCAAAGCATTGAGAAGCTTATAACAGTCCCAGATCAATCTTGATCGAAAAGAATAGCCCGCCAATGCACAAAGAGCTGCTCCGCTGTCTGAGAGAATATATATTCTGGTATCACAAGTGACAATTCGTAAACATTCCCTAGCACAAAGCTTTAAGGCCTGGACCTTCACCTGAAAAATGGAAGGTGTTTTTCCCATTGCAACTGCCCTACAATATTCTCTTAACCCCAATTTCTTATCACTCAGGAAGCTTTGCAATACGAGAAAAAGATGATTATCGCTTGGTGCCAAGTCTGGATGTATTAAAATTTCCCAACTAAGCTCCCAGAGTTTTTGGTACAGACATGAGTTGCTTAACGTTGTTGTGATGAATCACTAAACTTCTTTTGTTAATAAGTTCTGGCAGTTTTTGGTTATATGCCAGCCTCAAACGGTTCAATTGTTGTCAGTAGAAATCCGAATTTAGTGTTTGACAATACGGAAGCAACTTATAATAAATGAGGAAACATCATGAGGACTCCAGTCCCACCAAATACACAGTAGAACCTTCCTGGCGAAACCTTCAAGGAAATCAAAATTGCAGGTTACAGCAGGCATTTTCCCCTTATTAAAGAAAATGTACCGAATTTTTCCTTGGATGACTTCCTGTAACTCACAACTGAATGAACTAAATTAAAAACACCAAAATATATTTTTTTAAGTGAACGCCTGAGAAGGAGTTTAAATTTAAAATTTTTGATTGACACATCAATCTCTTATTCAGCCCAACCATGAATATTCCTTAGGAATTTTTTCCCAACGAAAATTTTTTTTGAGAAAAAATTTCCTGAATAGAGAATTTCCTAAGTTAAAAAAGTAAGAAAAGTGAAAAAACTCCCCGGAAATTTTTATTTATAATTGGGCTGTAAAAATTCCCTCGATTTGTGATTTGTGCCTTGAAGATATCCACTTACACATGATCATATTCAAACAATCAAATGTAATCACGTGCTAACTTAAAACCACTAAAGATTAAATTGAAAACCAATGAATAGCGTCACGCCAACCTGGTTTTTTAAATGTTAAGATTTATTATTTAGCATACAGTAAAACAGTAATAGGTGTGTTTTATATGTAACTGTGTTTGTTTAACTGCAATATTTGTTTGTATATGTGTAAATTTTAAAAAAAGGCAGCGAATGGCTGTTAAAGTAAATGCTAAAACGTACTTAATAGTAGGCAGCTGCCAATAACAGTTTAAATTGTAGTAAATGTGAAAGAATTAAAAATAAATTGAAAATTTTATGCTGCTGCAAGAATCAATATTCAATAAGGTGTTCAATATCAATGAATGAAAGAGTGAATGAAACAATAATTGAATAAGTTTTTCGAACAGCCATTATTTAAGCCATCAATCTACACTAATAAACATCAAAAGTTAGTTAGTTCGAAATCACTTTTCCCATATTTGCATTCGCAGTTAAAAAAAATCTTATTTTTCTAAATAACAATACGTACTCTGATGGAATACTACAATTTAAATCTGCTAAATGAGCCAACAAAAAAAAAAGAGCCGTTGAAAAAAAAAAATTAATTTAAAGCCATAAATTCATATCACGTTCCGGCGTCATGTCTCTAGAGATTTAAAAAAAATCTGTGCAAATTCTCATTTTAAAACCGTTTTCATGCCATGCTGTATAAACAAACATTTTCTTTTACTGCTGGGTTTAAATATTAACACACATAAAATAAATTTATCTATTTGCATTTGATAGTATGAAGTGTGTATTTAGTACAATACCCTGTAATTCGTGAGTTACCGGAGATCTTGGCTAAAATAAGGAAAATTAAAAACTCTATTTAAGAGCCAAGTTTCCTTAGTCCTTAGTTTACTAATACCAATCATGTGCCATGTAAAATGTGGTACTTAAGGCTAGTGAGACTAACTGACCCGCAAACGTTGCTTTGCCATATGAATGATTAAAAGAGTGGAAGAGGCATGAAGCGCTGTGAACCAATTAGTAATAAACCTATTCTCAGACCTACTAAGTATGCATATCAAATTTCATTAAAATCGGTTAGGGCGTTTCACAAGAGTATAAACACAACAATTTTATATATTAAACTAGCTGACCCGGAAAACGTTGTTTTGCCTTCAATTTTATTTATATTGGAAAATAATTAAAAAGAAATTAATAAAACTGATAATTAAAAATAAATTGGTTTAGCCGTTCTTCGTTTTGAGATAAATTTTAAAAGTGGGCGTGATAAATTTTTCTTTTCATAAAAAAATTAACTGGGTTATGCGGAACATGTAACACAAAACTTAGCTAAATCGGTTCAGACATTTTCCGATTTGAGAATAATTTTAAAAGTAGGTGTAGTAATGGGCGTGGCAAATTTGGGTTTTGATGAAAATATAAAATTTTTGTACATCGTACTCATAGAGTAAAGGACCATGCAAGACCAGACTAAAACAGCTAGTAAGAGACCGACTGCAGCGCCAACTGATGGGCGGACAGTAATTGAATTTAATCGGTCTAGCCGTTTAGGAGGAGTACAATGTCAAACCCACGTATAGTGGAATATTAAGATATTTATTTGAGTTATAAAAAGAAAAATGACGTCCGTTCGTACATGCCGAAATTAGGAGCGTTTGCTCTATATTGTCATGCTATAAGTTGAAAAACGTATGTTAAGTGAACGATAAGTTGAAAAGTGTTTGACTAGTTTTCTTTCACTTTCTTTTACATTTCAAAAAACAGTGTTGGCTGTAAAGTGACTCTACACAGACTAACGGGGTGTGCAGATATAATTTTAATATGCTAGTAACACTTAAATTTTAACAAATAGTTCACATAAGTTTGCTTTCATACAATATTATTTAAATACGTACACAACATACATATACATTACATATTTATGTTTATATAAATTATTTTTTATACATCGACGTACATACACAATTTAAATTTATGACTGAAAAAACAAATTTTGTAAATGAGTTTTTCAAAAGTGTAGTTTTAGCAGGATTTTTAAGGCAGATTATTTATTTGCTGCAATACATTTCTGTATTCCATATAAATTTTTAGTTTGAAAATTTTAAATCGTAATAAATTTTAAATATGTCGGGTATGTTAGGAAAAGTGGTTAAGAAAAGTCCCGTATTCCTTGTCACTATGCATCCGATTTTGGTGATATAAATACTGACGATGAGGAAAAAAGAGTAAATAAAATTTTTCTGCATTTTATAAAAATAGTATGATTAATCCTACTTGATTAATTGACTTTCAGATGACTATTGAAAAAATAAAATAAATTATTTTACACGATAACTAAAATGCTTACTTTTTGAAAGATTATTTTTTATTTTGTCATTCTTTTTAAATATGTAACAAAACTAAAAAAAATTAATTGTTAAATTATTGCTGAAAATAATTTTCTTTAAACAGGTATACGTGACAGCATTTTGCCTTTCGTAATGAATTTTTAGGTTTAACTTCGTTATTCCGCGTTGTTGTTTAAGAAAAAAAAATTCAATATATTTTACAATTTTTTCTGTATTTTTAAGTTTATTTGAAATATCAACTTCCGATTTATGCCAATTCATTAAAGGGAAGCATTTAAACTGTAAGTTAAGAGAAATTTTTAGATATTCTTCATTCCCTTGAAATCATTCAGTGCCAACAAATATGTCGAAATGAGAATCAACAATATACTTTTGAAACCGATATTCCACTAGTTTTATCCCCACTAATCCATTGAACCGCACCATCTCGATCTTGATATATTTTTTGCAGGTATCAGTACTAAGGAATTAAAAAAAAATATTAAAAAAAATTAAATTTTAAAAAGTTCGTGTTCACCTCTGTCATTTAAAAATCTATCGTACTTGTTCTGTATTTCACACGGATTTTTAAAAAGATGTGAAAGTTAATTTTTTTCTTCTTATTAAATGAAAATTTTCATGTTTTTTTAGTACCAACAATAATTTCCTACTCAAAATAAAGCAGAAACAAAATTTACAAAATCCTTGCATGGACCACAGATTAGTTATGAGATGCTGAATTTTTCAATTCCTAATAAAATATTCGTATTTGGAATACAGAACAGCATTGTATAATCTTATACTTAGTTACACAATTATTATTAAGTTTAATTATCATCTCACCGCAGGTACTTTTAATATTTATAATTTAAATTTAATTACATTAAAAAAAAAAAATAAACAAACTCCTGTAATTCAAAGTCATTTCTTACACTCACTTTAGCATTCTTAACTCATCATCCATTTTTGCACTTTCCCACCAATCAAATTCTCTTGTAATGACAAATTATGGCAACTCATGTATTTGTTGTTGGGTTAGCTTACTGAAAAGTAACTGTTTCTTAAACACACTAATATTGTAGGTATTGTATCATAAAAAAACAACAACAAAATATCCCAAAAATGTCTCTCTATTTCAGAATATAAAAAAAAAACAAGAGAAAAAATCTACGAAAGACATGAGTTATAGCTCTATATGTAAATAAATTGTTTTTTAGCACACCAAAGCTCTTTGCGAGAGAGTGAAAAAAAGATGAAGCACAAACACATTTGGTATAGTCACATAAAGAGAGAGAGAGGGAGAGATCTGGCAAAATTGGCCTTTCATTAAAAAAAACTGTAATAAAACATGATGAAGTCAGGTTATCCATGAGTATTTCTAGGAGTGGTTTTGTATATTTTTTCACTTGTGGCCAATCACATTTATTTTTATGCAATTACAAATTAAGACACAATTTTAAGAAACAAATAGGTGTTTATAATAAAAGTTTTTTTAAATAAAAACAAGCTAAATTCGGCTATACCGAATTTTATCTACCCTTCAGTGTGTAAGCAAAATATTCATATTTTTCATTTTCCACTTTCTTCTTAAATATCAAAAAAAAAAAAAAAAAAAACGGAACGGCTAGCTTATTATTAAGCTTGAGGTCATATTATAGAAATTAATTTATTTATTATTGAAGCGAAATATCTATATAAAAAAAGTGAAACATATTGATAAAAAAAATGTTCTTTGAAAACCTATTTTTTATTAATCCTAAATAAATAGTTAATTTCATTACAAGAAACCAAAATTAAGGAGTGGTAAGAAAAAACCTTTTTTTTAGAATTTTATTTTTAAAAGCAATAAAATGTCTTCAAGCACTCCATTTTTAAATTAATAAAAAATGAATTTTCAATAGAAATGCAAATTATATATAATTTAATTTAATTTTGGAACCATTTGCAAATATATTTTAAACCAAATCTAATAAATTAAATATTTAATACAAATAAAGACAAAATGGAAAAAATTGTCTTTCATAAAGACATTATACTGTTACAGTCAAAGCATTAAAAACCACACATATGTATAAGTGTGTGTGGTTTTTTAGGTTGGAAAAAACAAAACAAAAATTATTTAAAATCTGAAATATTGGTTATTTTTTGATATTCCTTGACCATTTGCGGACCGATTGTTCTGATTTTTTGCACATTAAAGCTGTTTGTTATTTATATTAAAACTGAATATAAAGTTTTTTTTGTCCGTTTTATAGTCTAAACTATATACCCCAGTGCCGTTGCTTTGAGGGATTTCAGCAGCTTCCAGACGAACCTTAGAAGATTACGGGATGTGAACAAATATCATTTTAAAAAGAAGGTCGCCTAGATTTGTAGTCTAATGCCCAAATACTCAGAAGTTACTTTGGATTATTTTTAAAATTTTTTTTTTTTAAGTTTCCATATACCCCAGAGCCGTTGCTTTGAGGGATTTTTATCATTCCCCCGAGGTACCATTCTCGATTTTCTTTGAGAACAAGAGTACTGGGATATATACCTTCGTTACATAAATTTCAGAGGAACAGAAAGTATATCTGGAAAAGCTAGTTATTCTAAGTAATTCCTTTTCTCGCAATTAGCAACTAGAAAAGAAATTAACCGCTAGAATAGACAATAATTTGCAAAAAAAATTTTTAATTTTTCACATCTTAGGAGTTTCTGCTATGTACTTCTCTCCCTTATTCATTAAGAGATTTTTTACTTTTCTGGGAGCCAACAAGAAATCTCCCAGAATTCTTGCCCTACGAGTACTTAAGGCCAAAAAGTCACATAATAAATGTTCTGAGATTTCGTTAAGTAAAGCACAAAACCTGCATTGGCCAGCAATGGCCTATAAATCATTCCATTAGCAACCTGAATTCACTCTTATAGAGCCACTCTTATAGAGTGTCATTACCTTCTGGGATGGTGTGATAAAGCGCTTAGCTTGTCTGAGTCCAGTTAACGATTCCCAATTTTTTTTTTAGAATGGGGACTAGTTTTTTATCTAATGTATCCTATTGAAATGCCAAAGTAGGGCTCTCTAGATTAAATTTCAGACTTGATTTTTTCAAAGTTGCAACATTTTTAAAATGTGTCTTGAGTAAACTCTAGGCTACCGTACTGCTAAGGCAAATCGGCTAATGAACTGTTATTTTTTTTTTTTTTTTTTTTTTGTAATGAATAAGACTGCGGATGCTTATGAATTTACAATAATTTAATATCGAATGTCTCATATGTTTTAATAGAAAAATTTCAACTTTAATACAACAAAAGCTTCTTTCTAACAGTGTTTGACATCAGCTAAAATATATTTTAATAATTTTTTATTATATTTCATTTGAATGTTTTCTTTCATATTTCATTTGCCACAACTAAGTGTGTAGACTATCCTTAATTCAAGGTTACTGCAGCACGTGGTAGTTCCATTAATGGTAAACTCTATGCATGTAAATACTTATGAATAAAAAGTACTTACTGCTTTTAAGCATTTTCTTTTACTATTTTAATTTTCTCATTTTATTTATTTTTTTTTTTTTTATAAAATTACTTTGGCAGCATGTTTTAGTCCATGCAGTCGCAACTGCATGCCTACTAGGCCAAGAACGTTATTTGTAAAAAAACAAAATAAAAATAATAATAAAAAAAAATTCATGCATGTTTGTTGAGCAAGAAAAAACTATATTTTTCCTAAAGGTTTTGTTATTTAGCTTTTTTTAGCTTTGTTTTTTTTCTTCTTTATAGTGCATGCATGCATAAATCAACTGCGACAACAACAAAAATTTTATATTACAATTCTCATAACACGTATTGTAGTCAGTAGTGGAAGTCATAAAAACAACAATCAGCAAATACTAAAGAAGAAGAGAAAAAAAACACAACAACAAATAGAAACAATTGGACGAGCATAGCACATAGTATGACTGTTACATGAATGCACTTTGTACTTGAAATTAACGTTGGTATTCATAAAAAAAAGCATAAAAAAGCATTTATGCCTCCTTTAAATAAAAATCGTTATGAAAAAACTATACACACACACATACATACATATACATACGAGTACTATATGTAGTGTGTGCATGATTTGAAGTGCGCTTGAATGTTCCTTTTAACGTGCAGCCAAAATCATATATCTAGTGTTAATTCCAGTCGTTTGTAGTGCACGTTTCATATCAATAAATCAATATTATTGTTAGTTCCTTTTCTTTCCTTTACTTTGTTTCTATTGTGGTTGTTTCCTATTGGAAAATTATTTATACCCACATACATACATACATACACTCGTTCAAATATTTACGCTTCATTTCCTTTTTTTTTTGTGTTTTTTGTTCTTTTATTTAAAAACTAATTTCTTTTATTGTTTAGCTTTTTATTTCGGATTATGTTGCAATTCAAGGATGATAATGTTGCTGCTGTATTAATAGCAACATTTATGAGTTATGGCGTTTTCTTTTCTAACAAAAATGTTGCATATATTCTGCCATCCAAAAATGTTTGCGTTTTATTCTCAAAAAAATTTCATAATTGAATTCTGTTCTGTTCTCCACATGTTGCATATAAAGTATGCAAAAATGTTACATGTTTTGCACTCAATTTATAAGTAAAACACTGCCCTTTTTTTACAACTTTTTTATACAATGAAACAAATTATTTATTCAACATGTTCTTCGTCTAGATATTCTTCATAAAAATTCATTATTATTCACTTTTTAACCATAAATTTATTTTTATTTTATTTTAACCGCAAAGTTTTTTTTTGTGTTAACTGCTTAGCAGTGGTGTTAACGCTACATAAAAACTTATGGCGTTTTCTATTCTCAAAAAAAATTCTCCCTTTAAATTATGTAATAATTTAAATATTTTATGTTTTCAATAGAACAAAAATAAGTTTATCATGCAACATTTTTATATGTTTACCGCTTTTAGAGCTGACACATAAAAAACTTTGTACCTAAAATAAAATAAAAATTAATTTTTGCTTCGAATGTGACCGATAATGGATTTTTATGAAGAATATCTTGATGGAGAAAATGTTAAATCTGGTTTTTCATATAAATACAAATTAAATAATTTACTTAATTGTATAAAAAAGTAGTTGACACAGTTGTAAAAACAGCAGTATCTCACCATCACTTATAAGTTGAGTGCAAAATATGTACCATTTTTGCATCTCTTATATGCAACATATTGAAAACAGAACGTGATATTGATTTTAACTATTAAAGCTTTTTGAAAAGAAAACGCCATTAGTTTTTTTTATCGAAACCATAAAAAAAACTCAACACTTTGCGCATTCTTCCGCATTCTGTTTAAAATATTACAGAATATAAAGGCAGAATATTTTGGGAGAATAGAAAACGCCATCACAGTGTATTAATTTTGTGAATTTTGTGCGACACAATATCAAATAAAATTTTTTTAAAACCTTAAAGACCAATTTTTAGTAAGCAGCGTACCCTATTGTTCACTCAATGCCTTTTTAGTTTGCTTTAGATAATCTTTCATTTCACTGAATCGTTCAGATTTTCCAAGTCACTAAATTTACTCGTTCATAATTCATTTCGGACACTCTACCATGACATGTGACTTTCGTTCATCGTTCCTTTTATACACTGCTTTTTCCTGAAGACGTTAATTTCCTATTTAAAGAATGTTCTGGTATCTGTGGAATATAAACTCCCATTTATAGCATTTATGATAAGCTGCCGCTCAGTAGAACATATTTCTTTCAGACCAAAGGAATTTCATAGTTGTCGGATTTTAATGAAATTTTCGGTATATGATAATTCGTCCTGAAATAACGTAAAAATGTATTTTTTATGTCCATAAAAAGGTCATGTTCTTAGAAACAGGACATAAACATATGTGTGCCTTGGGATTTCAGTTGGACAAAATATAAATATATAAAATATAGATAAACTTCTCTCTTCAAAATACGAGTACGTAAAATTTACCTACACGTTTGTCTACACGCAAAGAAAAAAGATGGATGAATATGGTCACCTCAAACATAGTGTGTTCTTCACAAAAATATTATTATTAATTTGAAGCATCTAAACATTATTCTGATCACGATAAACATGTTTCTAGTTATTTTTAACCACATTATGTTTAGTGTCTTAGATCAACCATATAATTATCATATTATGTTTAATAAAATTTTACTTGAAATTATAAATACGTTCATAGCAATCATAATAATGATAAAAATATAGTTGAATGTAAATTGTTTTCTATTTTGTCTCTTCCGCAACCATGTAAATAAAGTGAGTATAAAATAAAAACTTAATCGTTCAAATTCAACTGAGCTTTGTGGCTGAAATGGTTGAGTGGCGAGTTAATGCTTCTTAACTAAGTGTTCGCAAGTTCGTAAGTTCGAGCCCTGGTAGAGTCAACTAAAATTTAAAAAATAAATTTAAGCTCGATGTATTATGTAATATATAAATAATAATAATGTAAATAAATACAAATTGATAGAAAAGAAAAATCAATGGAATAAAAAAAACTTTATTTATACAAAAAATTTAAATTAAATTTTTTTTAAAAATCATATTAAAATATGTATGCATTAAAAAAAATTTCTTGCCTTGACCGGGGGTTGAACCGCAACATCTGCAGTTGAAAGCTATTTTTAATATCTTTGATTTAAAAATATATATGGTTAGAAGCAATCATAAATCTAACCATACTATGTTTCCACCAGAATATTTTTGTTTTGCGTGTAGCCGGGGATGGAAAGGGTTAACTCAAGGTAACTGAGAACAAGTCTTATGTAAAGTAAGTACTGCACCCAGATTCAGTTTCTTTTTAATAAATACGAGTATTTTATTGCTCAATTTGCAAAACTTATTTAAAAATAGGACTGATTATGACAGTAGTTTTCGTGAAGAAAATAGTGATATTTGCAACGCCGCCTGTGTTTTTTTTTTTTTATTAGCTTGTCGACTACGAGAACGACATTCGTAATAAAATATTTTTCTTATTTAATTTTATATTTTTTCTTTTGTATTTTGAAGATTATTTTTCCTCAAGCTTCCTCCTTATGAAAATAAAACACAGATTTTATTTCATATTGTCCCGACGTTTCCTGAATTTTATGTTCACTTTTTCAAGATCAATTGATCTACTTAATAAACAGAAAACATTAAAAAATTTATTTTTTATATTAAGAAAAAAACACTTTACTTACAATATGAAATGTAGGCCTAATAGCTAGGGAAAAAATCATCAAAATATAAACTAAAATTGAATCTGGCCAAAAATAAATTTATACTTTTTCGTAAAATGTATTTAAATAAATTTAAATTTACTTATTAGTTGGTATTATTTGACCTTTTTCTTTTTAATTAAAATGGCTATTTTGTTAAGCTTGAGGTCTTATTTTTCAAAAATTTATTTTTATATCGTTATTTCGCTCCAATTTTTGTAGCTTCTTCAGGATATAATTATAAATTATAACAAAATAGCCATTTTAATTTAAATTTACTTTAAAATAATTTTATTTCATTTATTTGGTGAACAAAGTAACAATTATTTTTTATTTCTGCTCTCCAAAACTTAACAACACTTAAATAAGCATTTAAAGTACCTAAGAACTTGTGTGTGTTTTTTTTTTTTTTTTTTTTTTTTTTTTTGTATATAAACAGCTGTGTCAATTTTGTTCTTTTGCCATTAAATACGAGTGGTTTCCCTTTCATTAAAAGCTCCTTAACAAAATCAACATAAAATTCTAAAAGCATCAAGTTGAAATTAAATATGAAACACTTACGAGTGTCCTTAAAAGCAATCAATTGTGTTATATGCAGCCTACTTTGGCTTAATCTTTCTCGGTTGATGTAGCACACTAATTACAAACGCAAAATTTGCAACATCATTTACTATGCCACAACAGCACTGTGTTTTATGTTGAATAAAGTTTACAGGCAAACATTGAAATTCGTGCAAACTTCAACAGGAAGTCAGCAACCTAAAAAACATGAGTGTTCGTTCATACTTATCATTTGTTTACGTGCTTGTAGTTTCTACTAAATATTATAAAAAAGCATCTGTTTGGTGTTTTTTTTTTTCTTGATCCGTACCTTCATGCAGCATTCACTTCGCATAAAATAAAATTAAGAAAGTTGAAAAAAGTTAATATCAAATTGAATTTAAAAGTATTTGTTTGTATGTATGTCAGTCACGGGAAACAATGACAGCATACTCTCTTCTCTGATTTCTTGCCATAAACAGAAAACTAAACTGGCAGGTGCTAAGATTCTTTGTGCCAGCTTGCCTGAACCTCAATCACAGTTGGTAAATCTTTGTTTAGTTTATGTTTTCTTTTTTTTTTTTTATTCAGTTAAAAGCCACAAGTAAAAATAATACAATTTAGTAGCTCGAACAAATTTGTAATGCTGTTTCCCGATAAAATTTTGTATTTTATAATTTACTAGCAATTTTTTCCTAGTCTTTATTTAATATAAGGAAAGCCTTATATAGTAAAGAGAAAGCATGTATCAAATTTTAAAAGAATCTTTTGAAAAATTAAATTTTAATCGTTGGAAAGTAGCTGTAGAAGTGGGGCTGACTAATATTTTAATTCTTATTACTCGTATAAGCATTTTCCAAAGACACACCGCCATATTTAAGATCTTTTGGGCAGATCAGTTTCCAACTTAGCAAGCTTAGGTCTGGGCATTGAGCACTTGCACAAAACATATGCCGACGTTTTGTAATACACCGATTTTACTCATGTAAATAGTTAAGTCTACAATAGCCCGTTAGCATCTCAATGTAGAGTTTTATATAATTTCTGCTCAGGTTTAAAACAAAATCTGTCAGGCTTAATGAGCCTCTTTGACTGCCGCATGCCCGATATTTCAACAGTTCTTCTGCTACAGCAAAATCATAATTCATGAAAGTCTCTAAAGCCG
The DNA here is from genome assembly GCA_947397855.1 of Thelaira solivaga. Taxonomy (NCBI): domain Eukaryota; kingdom Metazoa; phylum Arthropoda; class Insecta; order Diptera; family Tachinidae; genus Thelaira; species Thelaira solivaga. The sequence goes on from OX377612.1 coordinate 13,288,400, forward strand.
TTCTTGAGTAATAAAGAGTGTAACAAACCCGACTTTGTTTTATTAATATAGATTTACATTTTAGTTTTAACCCTGAAAACACTTTGTTCGTTGCATCGACGAAGCTCAATCCAACAGAATATAATTTTAATTATATTAATTTTAATTATATTAATTATATCCTGAAGAAGCTATGCAAGTTGCAGCGAAATACCGATATAAAAATAAATTTATAAAATAAGAACTCAAGCTTAATAAAATAGCCAAAGAAAAAGCTCAAATAAATTAACAAATTAAAATATTTTTTTTTTTAATATTAAATTAATATAATTCTTATTCATGTAACGTAAAAACTTAATCCTACATTTTAATTTTATTAAAAAAAAAAAAAAAAAAAAAAAAAAAAGTTTTTTCTTGGGCATTTTCAAAAAAATAAAAACGATGTTTGTCGTTTCGACGAAGAAAGTGAGTGCAGGGTTAATACTTTATTATGCAGTTCTTATTACGAGAATTGTTGTCGTTACGAAAACAGTGATATGTGATATGATATGTTTGTTGTAAATTCGACTACGGCAACGATAATAATTTATTTGTAAATCAAACAAATAATTAAAGTAGTTGGGCAAAACTGATGAACGATAAAAAAAGGTAAGACCAGCACTACACACCGCAATTTTAGTTGGGCAATTCTTTATTAATTCTCTTTTATAATTGCAATTTTGTTTCGGCAATTTTTGCATTCTTATTCATTCAGCATTCAAGCTACATTTCTTCTTTTTTTACAGCTCTAAAAGATACAAAGAGAGAACAAAAGGAAATTGCAAAGTATCGAAAATGAAAAATTGTCCAACTAAAATTGCTGTGTGTGGTCCTGGTCTAAAAGAATAAATGGTCACATAAGCCAACACATAGCGTTCATATGTTCATAAAAGTAAATGTTAGAACACCAAAACTCCAGTTTTAACGTCAGCTGTACAAAAAAAAAAAAAAAAAAAAAAAATGCGGACTGGGAATTTTTTTTTATTATTCTTTCCTCAACATTTTATTTCTCAGGGAATATAATTTTTTGATATTTAAGTATGTACTCGTACATCCGTGGCACTTAATCAAAATGTTTTCTAGTTGTTTAGTTAAATGCATACGCACGCACATCTTCTCTAATCTGTGCATTAAAAGCTACAAAGTATTATATTTGAAAATAAGTATGAAATGCTGAATAAAAATGATATTGTGTGCAGAAGAATGCAATTCAATAAATTTTATGTTGGATTAACAGTTGTGGTAGTTGTTTTGTAAAAGTTAAAGTTGTTTCATTTTGTTGTTGTCGCTGTTGTTTTAACTGTTTTTATGCCCGAGAGTTATTGGTCTTATCGTTTACACACTTGGTTACATCCTCTTCACATACATACGTACATACATTAATATATCTTAGCCAACCATCCAACCGTTATTACATTCATAATTTTAACTGCATTCTCTTCCATGTGCAGTGCATTTTGCTATATCGCTTTTCTTCTTTTTTTTTTTATTTAACAACGGCTATAACACAATTACGTCGGCATTTGATTATCATGCCGTGAGGGAGTTTAGTTGGTGTTGGCGCTGTTATCATTATGATTACCATCTGAGACGGGAACTTCATGCATTTAATATTTTAGGTTTATAGAGAAAGTTCAAATGTGAACATGCAAATTAGTACTGCTAAGTAAGAACAAATCAAATACAAGTAAGAGACTCTACTCAGATTGAATTTTATATGCTTTACAATTTTAATTTGTGGTTAATTAAAAAGTGCCTGTTCATTGGGCTAGGCAACATTCAAACATACATAAATATGTACATGCTTACCTTGGTTGATCCGAATGTATAGATAAAATTTAGATAGAATAAAATTGACATTTTATGACCAGTTTTAACAATATTTTTTAACGTAGCTAAGCAATTTGATTACATAAAATTAACTTTATGCTAATTTAAACACTATACTTGTGCTAGTCTTATGAATTTCCACACAAAAAGCAACATGAAATGAAATAAAATCATTAAAAAAAATTGGAAGCAGTGGTAGAGTTTCTCTATATGTAAAGCAATTAGACTGATTCAATTCCTACCTGACCAACCTGATTTCGGTTATGAAAATTAAATTTGTGTCCAAAAAAAAATTCTGTTGTGGCCGTAGAATTTTTTAATCGTGACAATAGAAAATCGATCTTACAGTATAAAATATTTTTAGGAGAACTAAATTTTGATCTATATTATGGAAAACTGGCTTTTAAAGGGTGTCCCAACAAGAACGCAAGATTTAAATTTTAAATAAATGACTGATGCAGCAATTGAATTGTTTCTCTGGCTGTATGACATGTGGCGCCGTCTTGTTGAAACCACAAGCCCTCCACATTCATTTCTTCAATTCTAGGCAAGAAAATACTGGTTATCATTTCACGATACCGAACACCATTGACTGTTTGCGTTTGACCTGCCTAATTTTCATAAAAAAAAGGTCCAATGATTCCTCCAGCCCAAAAACCTCGCTACACACGTTGAGGATGCATTTGCTTCTCGTGAATCACTCGAAGATTTTCCTTACCCCAAATGCGACAATTCTGCCTATTGAGGAAGCCAGCAAGATGGAAATGGGCCTCGTCACTGAAGATAATTTTATCGGAAAAATCAGCATTTTCATGTTGTCTCTCCAATACCCAATTAACGAACTCCCTTCGCTGTCCATGGTCATTTTTTCCTAACCTCGTACCTTTTACTAGCAAACAATAACAATTGTTCAAATGTCAAACAATGACACTTCGAATGGCGGCAAATTTAAATCTTGCGTTCTTGTTCGGACACCCTTTACAACTAAAAAAATTGATTATAATAACTGAATTTTTGATTGGGAACAAATTTAGTTTTCACAACCGAAGTTGTTTGGCAAACTTTTCTATACATCGTACAGTGGCTTAATATTCATACCTAAACAGACAGATGGACAGGCAGACATCACTAAATCAACTGAGGTATAAAAGCGGTTATGTACTTTGAAGTCAATTTAAAATCGGTTTCTTTTTAAAACTTACGAACAAAAGTCAGCTTTTAATAAAAGTCTACTTTAGAAGCCATAAATGTTTTTCTTATAAAATTAAGTGATACTGTTTTCATTGCCATCTCCTTAGTTATAGAGTATATCGTCTCACTCTCCCTGAATCAAAATAATAAAGTTATTAAGTTAATTACGACAATGAGACAGTTTTTACTTAAGTTCATTTAAGCGGTTTTTGCTTATTAGTACAGATATAGAAACCCAAAATATGTGTTATTTATGGGTCACATTTAAATACTTTACAACATCACAACGGAATGACAAGCTTATATATCGTTATATGATTTCAAAATACCCCTAGGTTGTTAAAAGAATATTAAATTCGTCTGTTGGATTGATGTTGATGCATTATTCTTAAATTGATATGTTTTTGTAAAATTTTTTAATCTTAAAATTAAAAATAACTTTTTTTTAAATGTGAAAACGGTTTTTTGTTAAAAATTTTTTAAATTTAATGTAGGGGTTTTAAAGCTTCCTTGACATGGTAAGAGATATGCATCTACAGATTCTATTTCTATTGAACGTTCTCAAAAAAACAAATAAAAAAACTAAAATTTTACAATTAACGTATAGTTTGACGTAATAATTAATCACATGTGGACTAGTGAATTTGCATATATTTTCTTTCTCTGGTTATTATAATGAAACACTTGAAAATAGCACAAACTTTCAATGTTATACACTCCAATAAGCAACCAGCAGTATATGATTTAATATTTATATTAGACAGGTCCTTATTTGTATGCAGTTTAATTTACTTCTGCCTCTCTCCTAGGCGAGTATTAACTTAACAAGAATGAAATGAGAACATTTTGTTCCCCTGGGAGTTTCTATATGAAAACATATAAAAATCAAGAGGAAAAAGGAGTAAAAAAAATTTCTTGTTTAGAAAAAAAGTTTATCAAACAAGAAAAATAACTAAAATCTTCATTTTGTTTACCGTGTAAAAATTATTAAAAAAATGTTTTTTGATAAAAATTATTAATTAAAAAAAAAAAATCATATTCACAATAAAGTATGCTTTTATTAAAAGCTAACATTTGTTAATACGAATTTTTTTAATTTAAAATCGTTTGTAAAAAAGTACCGATTATGATTGTGAGCCGATGTTTTGTGAAAAACAGTAATTTTGATACAAAAACTTGTTACATAAAAAATTTATTTAGTTCCTTTATTAATAGGGCCAGCCTAATTTATACACCACCATTGTTATACACATCACACAGTCATAAATATACCCTGCAGGAATCGCGGAGTAGCAGCACTTGCTCTGTTCGAAAGTTATGAAAAACATGTAGTCCATGTCAGCATGATAGCGGCTTAGTTGTAAAATGATTTCATATTATGTATCAATAAATAGAGCATCTTCTTAAGCCTTCGCTTAACCCTAGAATGGTAAATATATTTTTCATTTGTTAATCGCGAGAAAAAATTACATCAGTCACATGTGCGCGCTTTCACACGAGAGAGTGCTTAGGAAATATTCCTAAATAAAAAAGCTTGCGGCCCCACATGCGATGTTCACAATTCTAGGGTTAAGCGATGGCAGAATTATACAAGGTAAGGTATTCCCTACAACAAACACTGAATTACGAAAACAACCCTATCGTTTTGTCAAATAAAATGGAGGAAATTCAAAGCAGATCCCGCTATACACTCACACTTCTACAGAATGCAAAAAAAAAATTTTTGACAGGTACGAAGCCCAAACGAAGAGCACAAAAAATTTACAGCTAATTAAATGCTTTAACGTGTATAATTCTGTCATAAGTTAAGTACTAAAATTTATGGTATAGCATTAAAAGCTTGTGGAAACATGATGGCATGGCATAGGACCATATTTATGTTTGCTCCATTTTAATTAAACCAACAATTTCTACATGGTATGTAGAATTTTGTAACGAAGCTACGCAACAATCCCACAAACATGCTTACAACCAACACACATATTTAATACTTCACTAAACAACATTTTTTCCATTCGCTTGGTTATTGTGATCACAAATAGTTTATGCTTTCGATTTTATATGGTCGTTTTATGGCAAAATTTTATTATTATTTTATGCACACTCACACACCCACATGCAAATACATGCCTAAGCATACACACACTCATAAATACTTACAACTTTGTTAAGTACTTTTGCTATTTTTATGCTTGATTTATGTTCATGTAAATCCATTAGATTTAGTCGATTGAATATTTCGAAATAGTAGATGAGCACAAACAAAACCTATCATACAAATGATTTTTTTTTTGCTTTAAAAAAAATTAAAAAATAACGAAGTACAAAAATTATAATTTCTAAAAAAAATAAATTTTGTTGCTACAGCATTTACAGGTTTTTTTATATACGAAAATTATTTGTGCAGCCCCAGAGTGTAATTAATTGCATAATAGTAAAGATTCTTGTATTAGACATGTTGCACAAGACTCATCTTATCTAAAAAATTTTTTTTTCAAATTATTTTCAAAACGACCTCTGCAGGTTACGCAACGAAGAGAGTGTCAAAGAAACTAAGCAAAAAAGGGGCTTTATGTGATTTCTGTCAAGAAAGCAAACCTTAGATGACCTTCTGTGCACAGGTTCCCTCGCTAGATAATGCGAAATAAGCAGAAGACAGAAGTAAAAACCTATTTATACAGAGTATTGAGATATTTTTGACAATAAAATGGTATTAGAGTGCAAAATACATGGCTATCATCACACTGGTGTAGACAAGGTTATTTTTTTTTTTGAATATTTCTTTAGAAAAAAAAAAGTATTTGTAATTTTTAATTGCGTTTTTTATAATTAAATATAGAGGTCGACAAAGTCATTAAATTTCGATAAAATTGCTTAATTTGTTCTTTTTCAAATTTATAAAAGAAAATTGTTTTGTCTGATTTTCAGCACAAAGATAAGATGCAACGCAGTTAAACGGAACTTAATTAAACGGGATTTGTTGCATACACTCCATGTTCTAAAAAACGTACGATTTCTAAACGAAAAGCGTTTTGCAAAACGCCAGAGCATGTTCTGGAAACCGCTCGTTTTGATTACGTTTTTCTCACAGAATGTGAAGGAGAAAATGCTGGTTTATAAGTAAACAATTGACACACACACAATTGACAAAATCAAAGTAAATTTTTTAAAATCATATTTTTTTTTTATAGAAAAAGGCCAATTTTCTTTTCAATTTTGGTTGAAATAAAAAGAAAACATATTTAATTTGAATTATGCAACATTTTATTTTATCTTAAACTCTTTGTTTATGCAAAATTCATCACTTCGCTTGAGTGTATGCATGCGGTTTGAAAGCGGCAAAATTAAGCGTTTTTGCATTTTGCAGAACACTTATTTTGCGATTTCAAATCGTAATCGCCAAAGTTAAGCGTTTCGCGTTTTTCAGAATATGGGTATTTCTTTCATTTGTTTTACATCATTTAAAACAGTAAAACAATTATGCGGCTGTCATTTCAGCGGAAACTATTGTAATTCCAATTGATTCAATTCATTTAAAGAATTAACTTTAAACTATAAGGATTCTTAAAAAAGTAATCCACTGAGGATCAGAGTAGCCTCCATAAAATCATCCATATGGATGAACAAAAAATATATTTTCTTCGATAATATTGTGGAAAGTAATGTCCCATAGTCATAGTCACACTAAAGTCGGTATTTTTTTTTTTACGATTTTAAATTCATGACATTCTTATTAAGAAAAGTCAGCTTTTAATAAAAAGCATACTTTTTTGACTATGATTATGGCCCAATAAATTTTAAATTTAAACTAAAACTAAAAGTCAAGTTCACATTAAAGAAATATTAAATCAATTTTTATTTAAAGACGCTAAAATGATTTGTATTACATAAATATAAAAAGTAAGTTTTTTTGTAGGGCTTAAATTACTAATTACCAGAACATGGATTTTCATGGAAATGCATGTTCTTACTCAGTTACTTAAAATCAATTCTGATCAAGTACTTTTTCGAATTCAAGAATTTATTGAAAAATGGCATCAATTTTTTATTGCATATTTTTGCATATTTTGTTATAAATGCATATCTTTTGTGCATAATTTTTATATTCATCATTTTCAGTATTCATCTACTGATATACTCGTATAGCCTGTAAACTATTTCACAAATAAAAAAAATCACACATTTGCCAGCATTCGTTTACTCGATGCAAAAGAAATTTAGAAAAGTATTTTTGAAAAAGGAATTTTCCAATCTATCTGAATTGAAAATTTTCATAAATATGGCTTAAAAGTATAAAAAGGACATTAGTGCATTTTTTTGTATTTTTAAGCGCATGTTTTAAGAGCTTATTTCGTTTTTTAAGTGCATGAAATTCCTTGTCCTGCTAATTACCAATATTTTTTTTTACAAAATATATAAATGTATATGCAGATGTCAAAGTTGTTAACATTTTGTAACAAATATTTGATTAAAATTTAATTAAATCATTAAAAGTAAATATTTTTAACTAAATCAATGCATGTGTAAATAGTCACATACATTTTATTTATTAGTTTTATTTAAACTCATATTTATTATGTTAATATTTTTTGCCCTACTGCTGTTTAGCCAGCCAACTCAAATTTTGAGGGTACCAGCCCATAGCTGTAGGCATTGGCTATTACAAATACAATCTAAAAGAAAACACAAAATAACTTGTAATATTCTCCTTAGCATTCCTTAAGTTCAAGAAATATTATTAAAAATAAATTTTATTCTTAGATAAGTTAAAGCGCAAGCAAAATAAGATTATTTCTTTGTTGCAAATAAAATGAATTTTATTCTATTCTTATATTATATTCTCTTACTCTTTGATAAAAATTAAATTCAGTTTATTTATCTTCCGCCGAATTATAACAACTATTTGAATTACTTGAATTTATTTCATGACTTTCAAAGGATGAATCGCAAGATTTATCATTTTTCATTACTGTTATATTCGATACACCATCGGACTGAACATTTTCTTCAAATGTATTTCTTGTGTTATCCTTCTCAAAAATACTTGAAGAAATATGTTCTGTTGGCTCTTCTATTTCATGTTCGTCACTGCTATTTTTGTTTTCTTTAATATTTTTCTCGCTGCTGGTAATCGATATTTCACCTGTGTTATTAGTCTGTGTCGTTTTCTCTTTACTGATAATCAAAGTTATATTTTTTGTCTTAGCAGACACAAATTCGTTTGTCTGATTACTTTTTCTGCTACTAAAAACATCTGTTTGATATTCTGCACCAGCCTGAATAATGTCTTCGGTAATTGCATGGGTATTTTCCTCACTACTTTCACAAGATTTTGAAAAATCTTTTTTATCACTCGTAGCATGTTCTTCAGACAGAATGTTTTCAAGTTTGGTTGTTTCATCGGTGTCAAATTCATCAGAATTCACACATTCGTCACTTTCATCGCTACTGGTAATAGTTGTGTTAGCTTCGTGCTCGTGATATTTTGTTAACTTTAATGTATCTTCTGTCTCATAACTACCAGTCTGATTCTTGCTAATTGAAATTGTTGTTTCTATTACCAACTCTTTTGACTCATCTATGCCATACTTATTTTTAATTGACTTTTCACAAGTCGCTTGTGAAGACGACTCATTACAGCTGTTTGAACTTTTTACAGAAAAATCGCATTCATCTGTTTCAGAGGATAAGTCACACTCATCGGCATGGGCAACATTCTCAGCATTAGTTGTAATAGTTTCTGTTTCTTTTGAGGTATATTCCTTAAAACCAATACTTTCCTTGCTGTCAGCGACCGTTATTCGATCTTTTCCATTAGTTATTATTTCCGTTGTCCCTTTTGTCTCATAAATATAAGTCTGATCCTCGTGACTTGAAATGGCTGTTTCATTTTCTGATTCAGTTAAAAATGTATGGGTTTGATTTGTGAAGAACGAATCAGTATGAGTACTTTCCTCACAGCTTTTAACAATTCGTTCACCTTCTTCATCAGCTATTACTTCCGCTGTCTCTTTTGTCTCATAAATGTCTGTCTGGTCCTCGTGACTTGAAATTATTGTTTGATTCTCTGATTCAGTTACAAATTCATGGGTTTGATCTGTGAAAAACGAATCAGTATAAGTACTTTCCTCACTGCTTTTAGCAATTGGTTTTCCTTTTTCATCAGCTATTACTTCCGTTGTCTCTTTTGTCTCATAAATATCAGTCTGATCCTTGTGACTTGAAATGTCTGTTTTATTTTCTGATTCAGTTAAAAATTTATGGGTTTGATTTGTGAAGAACGAATCAGTATAAGTACTTTCCTCGCTGCTTTTAACAATTGTTTCATCTTCTTCATCAGTTATGACATCCGTTGTCTCTTTTGTCTTATAAATGTCTGTCTGATCCTCGTGACTTGAAATGATTGTTTGCTTTTCTGATTCAGTTACAAATTCATGGGCTTGATCTGTGAAGAACGAATCAGTATAAGTACTGTCCTCGCTGCTTTTAACAAATGTTTCATCTTCTTCATCAGTTATGACTTCCGTTGTCTCTTTTGTTTTATAAATGTCTGTCTGATCCTCGTGACTTGAAATGATTGTTTGCTTTTCTGATTCAGTTACAAATTCATGGGTTTGATCTGTGAAGAACGAATCAGTATAAGTACTTTCTTCGCTGCTTTTAACAATTGTTTCATCTTCTTCATCAGTTATGACATCCGTTGTCTCTTTTGTCTCATATATGTCTGTCTGATCCTTGTGACTTGAAATGTCTGTTTTATTTTCTGATTCAGTTAAAAATTTATGGGTTTGATTTGTGAAGAACGAATCAGTATAAGTACTTTCCTCGCTGCTTTTAACAATTGTTTCATCTTCTTCATCAGTTATGACATCCGTTGTCTCTTTTGTCTTATAAATGTCTGTCTGATCCTCGTGACTTGAAATGATTGTTTGCTTTTCTGATTCAGTTACAAATTCATGGGCTTGATCTGTGAAGAACGAATCAGTATAAGTACTGTCCTCGCTGCTTTTAACAAATGTTTCATCTTCTTCATCAGTTATGACTTCCGTTGTCTCTTTTGTTTTATAAATGTCTGTCTGATCCTCGTGACTTGAAATGATTGTTTGCTTTTCTGATTCAGTTACAAATTCATGGGTTTGATCTGTGAAGAACGAATCAGTATAAGTACTTTCTTCGCTGCTTTTAACAATTGTTTCATCTTCTTCATCAGTTATGACATCCGTTGTCTCTTTTGTCTCATATATGTCTGTCTGATCCTTGTGACTTGAAATGTCTGTTTTATTTTCTGATTCAGTTAAAAATTTATGGGTTTGATTTGTGAAGAACGAATCAGTATAAGTACTTTCCTCGCTGCTTTTAACAATTGTTTCATCTTCTTCATCAGTTATGACATCCGTTGTCTCTTTTGTCTTATAAATGTCTGTCTGATCCTTGTGACTTGAAATGTCTGTTTTATTTTCTGATTCAGTTAAAAATTTATGGGCTTGATTTGTGAAGAACGAATCAGTATAAGTACTTTCCTCGCTGCTTTTAACAATTGTTTCATCTTCTTCATCAGTTATGACATCCGTTGTCTCTTTTGTCTTATAAATGTCTGTCTGATCCTCGTGATTTGAAATGATTGTTTGCTTTTCTGATTCAGTTACAAATTCATGGGTTTGATTTGTGAAGAACGAATCGGTATAAGTACTTTCCTCGCTGCTTTTAACAATTGTTTCATCTTCTTCATCAGTTATGACATCCGTTGTCTCTTTTGTTTTATAAATGTCTGTCTGATCCTCGTGACTTGAAATGATTGTTTGCTTTTCTGATTCAGTTACAAATTCATGGGCTTGATCTGTGAAGAACGAATCAGTATAAGTACTTTCCTCGCTGCTTTTAACAATTGTTTCATCTTCTTCATCAGTTATGACATCCGTTGTCTCTTTTGTCTCATATATGTCTGTCTGATCCTTGTGACTTGAAATGTCTGTTTTATTTTCTGATTCAGTTAAAAATTTATGGGTTTGATTTGTGAAGAACGAATCAGTATAAGTACTTTCCTCGCTGCTTTTAACAATTGTTTCATCTTCTTCATCAGTTATGACATCCGTTGTCTCTTTTGTCTCATATATGTCTGTCTGATCCTTGTGACTTGAAATGTCTGTTTTATTTTCTGATTCAGTTAAAAATTTATGGGTTTGATTTGTGAAGAACGAATCAGTATAAGTACTGTCCTCGCTGCTTTTAACAATTGTTTCGTCTTCTTCATCAGTTATGACTTCCGTTATCTCTTTTGTCTCATAAATGTCTGTCTGACCCTCGTGACTGGAAATGATTGTTTGATTTTCTGATTCAGTTACAAATTCATGGGTTTGATCTGTGAAGAACGAATCAGTATAAGTACTTTCCTCGCTGCTTTTAACAATTGTTTCGTCTTCTTCATCAGTTATGACTTCCGTTATCTCTTTTGTCTCATAAATGTCTGTCTGACCCTCGTGACTGGAAATGATTGTTTGATTTTCTGATTCAGTTACAAATTCACGGGTTTGATCTGTGAAAAACGAATCAGTATAAGTACTGTCCTCGCTGCTTTTAACAATTGTTTCATCTTCTTCTTCAGTTATGACTTCCGTTGTATCTTTTGTCTCATATATGTCTGTCTGATCCTTGTGACTTGAAATGTCTGTTTTATTTTCTGATTCAGTTACAAATTCACGGGTTTGATCTGTGAAGAACGAATCAGTATAAGTACTGTCCTCGCTGCTTTTAACAATTGTTTCATCTTCTTCTTCAGTTATGACTTCCGTTGTATCTTTTGTCTCATATATGTCTGTCTGATCCTTGTGACTTGAAATGTCTGTTTGATTTTCTGATTCAGTTACAAATTCACGGGTTTGATCTGTGAAGAACGAATCAGTATAAGTACTTTCCTCGCTGCTTTTAACAATTGTTTCATCTTCTTCATCAGTTATGACTTCCGTTATCTCTTTTGTCTCATAAATGTCTGTCTGACCCTCGTGACTGGAAATGATTGTTTGATTTTCTGATTCAGTTACAAATTCACGGGTTTGATCTGTGAAGAACGAATCAGTATAAGTACTGTCCTCGCTGCTTTTAACAATTGTTTCGTCTTCTTCATCAGTTATGACTTCCGTTATCTCTTTTGTCTCATAAATGTCTGTCTGACCCTCGTGACTGGAAATGATTGTTTGATTTTCTGATTCAGTTACAAATTCATGGGTTTGATCTGTGAAGAACGAATCAGTATAAGTACTTTCCTCGCTGCTTTTAACAATTGTTTCGTCTTCTTCATCAGTTATGACTTCCGTTATCTCTTTTGTCTCATAAATGTCTGTCTGACCCTCGTGACTGGAAATGATTGTTTGATTTTCTGATTCAGTTACAAATTCATGGGTTTGATCTGTGAAGAACGAATCAGTATAAGTACTGTCCTCGCTGCTTTTAACAATTGTTTCATCTTCTTCTTCAGTTATGACTTCCGTTGTATCTTTTGTCTCATATATGTCTGTCTGATCCTTGTGACTTGAAATGTCTGTTTTATTTTCTGATTCAGTTAAAAATTTATGGGTTTGATTTGTGAAGAACGAATCAGTATAAGTACTTTCCTCGCTGCTTTTAACAATTGTTTCATCTTCTTCCTCAGTTATGACTTCCGTTGTATCTTTTGTCTTATAAATGTCTGTCTGATCCTCGTGACTGGAAACGATTGTTTGCTTTTCTGATTCAGTTACAAATTCATGGGCTTGATCTGTGAAGAACGAATCAGTATAAGTACTTTCCTCGCTGCTTTTAACAATTGCTTCATCTTCTTCATCAGTTATGACATCCGTTGTATCTTTTGTCTCATAAATGTCTGTCTGACCCTCGTGACTTGAAATGATTGTTTGATTTTCTGATTCAGTTACAAATTCAGTGGCTTGATCTGTGAAGAACGAATCAGTATAAGTACTTTCCTCGCTGCTTTTAACAATTGTTTCATATTCTTCCTCAGTTATGACTTCTGTTGTCTCTTTTGTCTCATAAATGTCTGTCTGGTCCTCGTGACTTGAAATGATTGGTTCATCTTCTTCATCAGTTATGACTTCCGTTGTTTCTTTTGTCTCATAAATGTCTGTCTGGTCCTCGTGACTTGAAATGATTGTTTCATTTTCTGATTCAGTTACAAATTCATGGGTCTGATCTGTGAAAAACGAATCAGTATAAGTATTTTCCTCGCTGCTTTTAACAATTGTTTCATCTTCTTCATCAGTTATGACTTCCGTTGTCTCTTTTGTCTCATAAATGTCTGTCTGATCCTCGTGACTTGAAATGATTGTTTCATTTTCTGATTCAGTTACAAATTCATGGGTTTGATCTGTGAAGAACGAATCAGTATAAGTACTTTCCTCGCTGCTTTTAACAATTGTTTCATTTTCTTCCTCAGTTATGACTTCCGTTGTCTCTTTTGTCTCATAAATGTCTGTCTGATCCTCGTGACTTGAAATGATTGTTTCATTTTCTGATTCGTGGGTTTGATCTGTGAAGAACGAATCAGTAAAAGTACTTTCCTCGCTGCTTTTAACAATTGTTTCATCTTCTTCATCAGTTATGACTTCCGTTGTCTCTTTTGTCTCATAAATGTCTGTCTGATCCTCGTGACTTGAAATGATTGTTTCATTTTCTGATTCGTGGGTTTGATCTGTGAAGAACGAATCAGTATAAGTACTTTCCTCGCTGCTTTTAACAATTGTTTCATTTTCTTCCTCAGTTATGACTTCCGTTGTCTCTTTTGTCTCATAAATGTCTGTCTGATCCTCGTGACTTGAAATGATTGTTTCATTTTCTGATTCGTGGGTTTGATCTGTGAAGAACGAATCAGTAAAAGTACTTTCCTCGCTGCTTTTAACAATTGTTTCATCTTCTTCATCAGTTATGACATCTGTTATCTCATTTGTCTCATAAATGTCTGTCTGATCCTCGTGACTTGAAATGATTGTTTCATTTTCTGATTCAGTTACAAATTCATGGGTTTGATCTGTGAAGAACGAATCAGTATAAGTACTTTCCTCGCTGCTTTTAACAATTGTTTCATTTTCTTCCTCAGTTATGACTTCCGTTGTCTCTTTTGTCTCATAAATGTCTGTCTGATCCTCGTGACTTGAAATGATTGTTTCATTTTCTGATTCAGTTACAAATTCATGGGCTTGATCTGTGAAGAACGAATCAGTATAAGTACTTTCCTCGCTGCTTTTAACAATTGTTTCATCTTCTTCCTCAGTTATGACATCTGTTATCTCATTTGTCTCATAAATGTCTGTCTGATCCTCGTGACTTGAAATGATTGTTTGATTGTCTGATTCAGTTACAAATTCATGGGTTTGATCTGTGAAGAGCGAATCAGTATAAGTACTTTCCTCGCTGCTTTTAACAATTGTTTCATCTTCTTCATCAGTTATGACTTCCGTTGTCTCTTTTGTCTCATAACTATCGGTCTGATCCTCGCTACTTGAAATGGTTGTTTCATCCGCTGCCTCAGTTATAAAATCAGTAGTCTCATCTAAATCGTATTCGTCAGTCGGAACACCTTCCTCGCTGCTGAAATTTGTTGATTCATCACTTCTTTCAGTTGTATATTCTGCCGATTCCTGTGTTGCAAATTTATATGGCTGAGTAGTTGCATCCTTGTTAGTTATATCTTGATTTTCCATTTCATTTATGAAATCTGTTGTGTCATCTATTTCATATTCTGGTGTTGTTGTTGTTGATCCTCTTGTTATACAAATGCGTATTTCGTCATCCTGTGTCGTTTTTGTGCTTTCTGAAGTTCCATATTTTTTGGTGAATGGTCTTTCTAGTTTTTCTGTTGTGACTTGTTGAGGCGTTGATCCTCTTGTTCTACAAAAATTTAAGTATTTTACGGTGGTACGTTGTGAAGTTTCATATTTTTTAGTTATAGGTTGTTTTTGTTTGTATGTTGTTGAAGCATGTTGCTGGGTTCTATCCCACATTTGTGTGCTCTTAGAATCTTTTGCTGTCTTTGATGTAAACGATTCTTTACTTTTTGTTTTATATTCGTTATCAGTGATCAATTCCGTGGAAACTTCTTTGACATCGTCATTATTATTAGAACTTTCTTCGCTACTGATGAAAGTTTGTTGATCTTTTGTATCGGTTATTAATTCTTTTGACTCATCTACGTCATAGTCATCAACGGGACTAACTTCCTCGCTGCTGGTTATTGTGGTTTGATCTTCTGTATCGATTATTATTTCTCTTGAATTATCTGTGCTGTAATCTTCCGTCTTAGTAGTTGCTTCACTACTGGAGATGTTTGTGTTATCCTCTGAGGAGTCCTCATCAGTGTTAGTAACTTCCTCACTACTGGTGATATTAACGGCTATTAATTCCCTTGACTCTTCTGAGTTATATTCACTTGGCAAATTTCCTTCCTCGCTGCTGTTGATGGTACTTTGATCACCACTTTCCGTATCATTTTGATACCCCTCAGTGGTTATGTCTTTCCTTGTAACTTGCTGTGACGTTGATCCCCTTGTAATGCAAACATGTTTTGGGGTGTTTGTTGTAGCTTTGTTTGGGTGAGTACTGGATTTAAGGCTAACAGTTACTCTAGGTGTTGTGCTTCGTCTGCCTGGACTTCTTTCTGTTGTTCTTCTTGTTTTTAAGGAATAGTGTGGCGTACTTTGTTTATTACCTGGGGCTTTTGTAGAGCTCGTTGCTTTTGCTTTTATAAATTTTGTGGTCTTATATTTATCAGCTTCAGTTGTTGGTCCTCTTGTATTGGAGTCATTTGTATTGTTGACATTTGTAGTGAAAGGTGGGTTTTGCTTGTTAGTTGTTGAAGTATAACGCTGGGTTCTTCCCCAAAATTGTGTGTTCGTTGATGGTTTTGGTTGCTGTGAAGTGCTTTTTTCTATTTTGAACTTGTCTGCTGTTGAACTGTAAAAACGTTTTGTTGGGTTTGTTGTAACTTTATTTGGTTTCTCGGTCAGTCTTGTTTTTGAGGAATAATTTAGAGTACTTTTTTTGTCTGATGTCCTGCTATTGGTTGAAGTATAAGGGAAGATATTGTTTTTGCTTACAGTTGGCTCTGTTGAGCCTCTTGTCATACACTTGCATGTTGACTTGTGCCTAGTAATATTTCCATCTTGATCTTTTTTGTATTCTGTGGTCTTATCATTAAAGTCTTCAAAAGTCTTTGTACTGGGCATAAATTTTGTTGTCTTAAACTCATCAGCCTGAGTTATTTTCTCACTCCCTTTTGCTTCTGTTGTCGTTGATCTTCTTGTACTGTGTTTAGTTGTACTTTTTTCAGCTTCACCTTCTTTGGTAAAAAGTGTTGATGTGTGTGCTGTTGTTGTTGAAGTACTTCTGCTGTTTATGCTTTGTTTTGTTGTTTCCTTTGCGGTATTGCTTTTCTCTGTTCTTTGAACTGTCTTTTCTGTTCTTGTAATTTGTGGTTTTGCTGTCGAGCTTTCTTTAAAAAAAATAGTTTTTGTTAAGTCTTTTGCAAGTGTAATAGACTGTGCCGTAATTTGTTTTCTGGTACTATTATCTGTAGTGTGGTCTATCATTAAGGTGTAGCGCTTTGTACTTTCAGTCGCAGATGTTTCCCTTGTTGGTTTTATATGACAAATGTGTGCAGAGCCATTTGTCAATAAACAAGTGCAGTTGAAATTTCGTTTGAAACTAAACCGTGTGTTTTCTAATTCTGTTGAATTTTCTTTCTTTATTAGCGTTATAGAAGGATAATAAAATTTCATACGATTTTCACTAATTAAAGGAAGTCCTGTATTTTTAGCTAATTGATCTGGTTTGTAATTACGTCGCATGCGTAAGTATGGTTTGCCATAGCAAGTCAGCGAAGTTGTTGCCACCAGCAAAACACAAATTAGAAGAATTGATGTTTGCATTATATTTAATGACTTGAAAAATTATATTTTTTGTTATGCTTTATTATTTTTTAATTTTGAATAAAATCATTATTTAACTTCTTATTTAAATTTTTATATTGTTTTATATTAAGTTTTAAAATCTTTAAGAATATTTTTATTGTAAAATTTTGCTGCTTAGTTTTTCGATGGATGTTATTCTAGAGAAATCTCTCGCAAACTAATAACTGTGAAACAATAATGCATTTACTTTTATTTGAAAAATTCAAAAAAGTATTTAAATATTTTATTTATTTAAATTTTATTGCATTGTTTGTTGTATATTTTTGTGTGCGTTTTGATATTTGTGAGGGAATTCTATATTTTGTAAAATTAAATTTACTTTTTTAGGCTGTTTCGATGCGTCGTGTTTCAGTATTTGTAAATTTTTTTTATAAAATTTACTTAAAATAAATAGAATTTATTAAGCCCAACAAACATTTTATTATAAACTAATTTTTAAATAAAATGTTAAGAGACTTGGGCTATTAATTTGGATACGTTGAGAAAACATTCCATTTGTCTTTCAAATTGTACTATTATTGTGAGTAACCAGTAGTTAAAGTTTGGTTCTTGTAAGGCTAGACTTTAAAATTAAAATCGAGTGGCAAGTTACTTTATCGCTATTTTTAAATTTACAATCTAACCGGAAGCTGGCTATATGAAAAAATGGCTTTCAATTGTGGGACATTTCCTGCATATGTCTTTTAGTTATGCTGTTGTTGCAAAATATAATTAAATTAAATAATTTAACTGTTATGATGAAAATATAATGTGTTATCGATGATTGTAGTTAGTTAAAGACGCCCTCTAACCAGAATTTATGCTGACTTATTTTTTTTTAAGTGGACTTATACCTTTTTCAAATATAACAGCTCATTTAAATTCGATAAAATAGTTTTTAAACATACTTATTCTTGATACAATTTTAAAAAAATTAGCATTCACTTAAATTTAGTTTATTTATTTAATTAATTTTTTTTTACTTTAAAAATGTACTAATCGTGACATTTGTGATATTTGTGTTAATTAAGTTTTTAAATAATTTTGATTGAAAGTTTAGAGTAGACTTAAAACATTAACACGCAATCATCTGTTTGTTTGTACGCGTTTTGTTAATGAAATTGTGTTACACTGCTTTACATAATTGTTTACTTTAAAAATGTTTTAAATCTGCATAATAATGTGGGTGTACAGTACAGGAAAAATGTATTTTTTTCTTTGTGCTTGTCATTTTTGTCTTGACGACAACAGCACGTTCAACTGAAATTTGTAATACAATTTTGTTTTATGTTTTTTATACCCTGCACTTTAAACAAGAAGGGTATATATAAGTTTGTGATTCTGTTTGTAATTTCTACGTGGTACATGCATCACCATATAATGTAAACTTATAAATAGCGAAGTCGCTGTCTGTCTGTCTGTATAATCGTTGAAATCAATTTTCTGAAGTGCTTAGTGAATGTACGGAAAAGTTTAATATGCCAATCTGTCAGTTATTTCTGTATTTCAATTGCATTAGAAATTCAGCCAGAATGATCCAGAAATGGTGGAGCTATGAGAGAAAAACCGCGACTACCTCTATTTATGACAACTTTTCTGAGTGGATTTTTTGTGTATTTTGTCTAAACTACAAAACGGACAAAAAAAATTTTCATTAACTCAGACTTTGGTTTTGTATAAATTTTTAAGCTGTACATGTTCGTAATATGTGTGACCACCAAACAAGGCAATCGGTTTTAAGCAAAACGTGTGTATGTATGTGTGTCTCTTTTAAATTATTTAAATATGGTAGAAAAGCAGTTTATTTTAATAATCATGCATGATTTACAGTTATAAATCATGCCCTGTAGATTGATAGGGTTCGCATTTTCGATTCCTGCCCAAACCATCGGTTTCGGTCAAAGTTACCAGTGCTTGTTAATAAATTAATTCTTAAATTAATTTCTATTATATGTTAATGATTTACATGGTAAACCTAAATAATTTTTTATAAATCAACTGCGTTTTTTTACTTAAATAATTTTAAAATTATTTTCAATTTGAATTTATATCTAACTACGCTTGCATGCATGTGTAAGTAAAATATATAAGAATAAATATTTGCTTACAAAATAAACAAGTTTGCATAACAATTGTAATATTTTTACGCATTTAGATTCAAAATATTTGAATAAATAATTTTAATTGTTATGCAAACTTCATAAATTGCGGCAGTTATCTTATGTTGGTGATATTTAGTTTATTTTAGGGTGCACAGGGCAACATAATAAAGAAAAACAGAAGGATTCTCTAATGTGGTTCCTTTGTGATACCTGTGTAAGAGAAGAAATTAAGAAAGATAGCAGAAATAAGTCTAAGAAAAATAAGTAGAGAAGTAATAAAAAAAGAGTTCATTGCTATCTTACCAATTGCTACTGCAAAACGAAGCTAGATAGCAATGGACAATGTAGTGACGGCTTACAGGTAACACTTCTCGAAGTAAAGTTCATTCTGATCTTCTAGTACCGATCAAAGGCAGAGAAGTTGTTTCAGACATTCCTCTTCCTCTGGCTGACAACTTCCACCCTAGTCATTTAATAGCGAACCTAATCTCCTCGCATGATTCCCAAAACTGCGGTCGCCCATTATGACTGC
Organism: Thelaira solivaga; assembly: GCA_947397855.1. Taxonomy (NCBI): domain Eukaryota; kingdom Metazoa; phylum Arthropoda; class Insecta; order Diptera; family Tachinidae; genus Thelaira; species Thelaira solivaga. The sequence continues at coordinate 13,308,007 of OX377612.1, forward strand.
CACCAAATTTCTATGCAGTCTAGACCAGATCATCCTCATATTCTGCACGTCCGTTTGCCCATCTATCTGGATTTATTTTACAAAAAAGTATTTTCAATCTACTATTTATAGTCTGGGAGTGGGATGGCGCAGAATACGTGTACATTCGGCTCTGGCAGATTCGACCCATCTCTGGTTGGGTTATCTATCCTACAGCTGGGTCCCATATTCACATACCGGTATTCCTGGACCAGATCGGATGCCTAGGAGACACCCACTAAATATAATAGCGAATATTATTGCCGAATATTTCATAATTCGGTAGTAGCGTAGCCAGCTTGGTTCTTTTCTTATTGCCAACAATTCAGCTTGTTCGAGGGTTGCCTTTTATATTTCGGGACTAGAGAACAAAAACAAATATTAATCATCGAAAATCACTTTATTGTTTTTCAAAATATTCCCCCCACTTTTGCATGCGTTTGAATCAATTGTCGAAGCACTTTTGCCACTCTGATACGAGCATTTTTTTGAGCGATTGAAAAATTGTGTGGGATCCAACGCGAACAAATTTTTTTGACAGTCAAATGCTTATGCAATATTGAATGTATGCTGGCCCCACTTTTGCCTAAGGTTGTCTCAATCACACGTTAGGTCACATGACGATCTTACAATATCAGTTTGCGCACAGCATCAATGGTTTTCGGAACAACGACTGATTTTGGACGACCTTCACGAAATTCGTCCTGGAATGAACTACGATCACGATTGAATTCACCATACCATCGATAAATACTGGTCCTTGATGGAGCTTTATCACCAAAAATTTAATTAAGTTCATCCATGCACTGTTGCTGAGTTAATCCACGTCGAAAGTTGTAAAAAATAATCGCACGAAAATGTTAACGATTTAATTCCGTGTTTGGGCCGAGATGAATTTTTGAAGTTACTGTAAATAACTTAAATAGCGCTCGTATGTCAAAACGTTCTGAGTGCGTATAACCTCAAAAATGTCCAACTTTACGATACAGCTGTCAGTTGTCAGATTGCAACACCAGGGTTGCCAAATCCCGAAATATAAAAAGCAACCCTCATAGCAGTATGCTTCTGGCGACTTGGAACAATTTTTTCAGTTAAAATCGATGATTATGGGGACAACCTACACCATAAAATGAGCAATAGGTGGTTTGACAAATCCCTAAATATGTTAACACATAAAAACGCTAAACAGCTTCTTACAACAGCTAAACAAGCAGTTTCAGTTCAGAAATGATCGTTATTGTGCTTCACCGAACAATTTGTCGTGATTAAGGAAATTCGTCTAACGTTCTAGATGCATTCCTAGTATACGAGTATACATAAGTTGATATTGTTTATAAACAATAAAGAAATTAATCTTAAACTTGCCAGTCTGTCAATAACTTTTCAATACAATTTTCAAAGATATTTATTTTACACAAAAAAATTTTAACCTCTCTCTCATATCTTTCTTTTTTTCTATTGTTTTCTTTACAGTAACTCTATCACAGGGAAATGAGTTCAACTTTAAGATGTAAGTATTAAAAATACATAATTTTTTCAACTCTTCTTTATTTTGTTCAATCAATATGTTTATATAAGCTGCAATTAAGAGAAAGAGTTAATAAAAGCGAACGATAGCTTCCTTTTTTTTTAATTTTTATTGATAACAAAAACAAATTTTTGTGTATTGTTTTTGTTTTCAATACAAATGTACGAAAGAAGTTCGGCGTTCGCATTTAAGGAGCATAAGCGATAATTGTCAATGAGTTTTTAGTTTAAAAATTGTGCATCTTATACTCGTAACAAAATGTAGCTTCTTGTAAATAACAAAACAGATAAGAAAAAAAAGAAAAAACTTTTTTTTAAAAAGAATAAAAATATAATTAATTAATATTGAGCTTTAGTTTTTTTATAAAAATTATTTATTATTTTCAATATTTCAGGAAAATATTTTCCTGACGAATGGAAAATAATAAATAATTTTTATAAAAAAGACTAAAGCTCAATAATAATTAATTATACATATATATAAAATCAAAAGTCCAAATAAATAATTATATAAATTTAAAGAATAAATAGGTGTTAATCATTTACCACTACTTGCCCTGTCACTTAAGCTTGAGCACACAGGGCAAAAAAAAAAAGAAGGAAATTTTTCAAAATTATCCATGGGCTATTATTACCCGTAATTACCACATATTGTTTTTTTTTATATTAAAAAAATGAACAAGCAATTCCGTAAATAAGCTTATGAATTTTTTATACAATAATTACTTAGCAGTGGCATAACACCCTCCAACTATTATTAAATATTTAGGCAAGAAAAGTTAAAAGAATTTATGCAAATAATGGAACAAAAGATAATGAGGAATAGCAATTAGTATAATTTTATTTGTTCGCACTCAAGTATCTATACTTTTTATAGGGGAGAATATAGATGAACACTAGAGTAAATAAAATTATTAAAAAAGAAAGACAAACAAATTAAAACCAAGAGTTAAAGTTTTCGCTAATTGCTCAAGTAACACATGCATGAACGTCTGTGTGTGTGTATTTATCCTTTGCATTCGCCAACAAATCAAATAACAAGTTAAATAATTGAAGAAAGGAAACAAGCTTTGCTTTTCCCTGCCATGCATTATGTTCATATAAATTTCCTTGACTTTTTAACTTCCATGTCATACATATTTTAGCTACAACAGAAGAAAAGGATAAAAATAAAGAAAAATATAATGTGATTGCAAACGTATTTGTTTACTCATGTTCAATACAACATGCAAATGAAGCTTGTGATCAATAACATTGTGCATAAATGCTGCCCAATCTTACGATTATTATTTGCAATAGCAATTAAAACAAATTTTAATTTTCCTTCAATAATTAAGTTTTTTCAAGCCCAGACTTTCACAGCTTTATATTTTTCGCTAGAGCCTTTAATATATCATAATACAGATTCTGATGTATAATTGTAGGCACTTTGCTTAGAATATTTTTTTTCACAATCCCATTTTTTTATTAACTTCTTAAAATGAGATCACTGAAAGTTTTCCCACAAACACTACAAAATTTCATTAATCAATGCTGAAAATTGCAGCATTATCATTTTCATTTTTTCAATTAACAGAAACAAGACCATTTTTTAAAATAGTTTTCGGCAGCTCGTCTTGAAAAATTATATTGAAAATGGTGTGCAATTATTTTACAAGGTAAAACAATCTCTTTTGCAAAATTTGAAATGGCAAATTTCTTTTAAATAAATTCTTTGATATTTCGCCTTTCAAAGCAAATATAAAAAAATTTTACGTAAAGTAAAATTTGTGAAAAAATTTATTAAAAATTTCAATAGTCACACTAAAGTCGGTATCTTTTTAAACGACTTTTAATAGTATTGATTCTTATGAACAAAAGTCAGCTCTTAATGAAAGCCTACTTATTTGTGACTATGATTATGGCCCATTGACTTTAAAGTTTATGTTCTTTTTTTTGCGTATGACTTTATTTATTTTTAAATTTTTTATTTAAGCTTCAGTAGCCAAATCCAAAATTTTTCATATTTTACAGTACAAAAATTTTTTTTTTTTACGTTTTTTATCAAACAGAGACTTCAAAAACTGCATATTTAAAAGAAAAAAATTAAACCTTAAAAATTTCTATAATCTTATATTAAGTTAGACAATTATTATTAAGTTAAATTACTACCATTTAGCCTCAGGTAATTTTAATATTAATAATTTAATTACGAGTACATTAAAAAAATCAACAAACTCCTGTAATACAAAGTCATTTCTTGCACTCACTTTACCATTCTTAACTCATCATCTATTTTTACACTTGTCCACCAATCAAATTCTCTTGTAATGACAAATTATGGCAACTCATGTATTTGTTGTTGGCTTAGCTTACTGAAAAGTAACTGTTTCTTAAATACACTAATAATGTAGGTATTGTATCATAAAAAAACAGCAACAAAATATCCCAAAAATGTCTCTCTATTTCAGAATATAAAAAAAAAAACAAGAGAAAAAATCTACCAAAGACATGAGGTATAGCTCTATATGTAAATAAACTGTTTTTTAGCACACCAAAGCTCTTTGCGAGAGAGTGAAAAAAAGAGGAAGCACAAACACATTTGGTATAGTCACATAAAGAGAGAGAGAGGGAGAGAGAGATCTCCCACAAGCAAATGAGTTGAAACAAACACTCAAAAAAGAACAAAATCAAGCAAAATTGGCCTTTTATTAAAAAAAACTGTAATAAAGCATGGTGAAGCCCGTTATCCATGATTATTTCTAGGAGTGGTTTTCTATATTTTTTCACTTGTGGCCAATCACATTTATTTTTATTGCAATTACAAATTAAGACAAAATTTTTGGAAAGAAATAGTTGCTTATAATCAATTTTTTTTAAATAAAATCAAGCTAAATTCGGGTGTAACAAGTCTTATATACCCTTCAGTATGTTAGCGAAATATTCATATTTCTCACTTCCCACATGCTTCTAAAATATCAAAAAAATATTAAAAAAATTATATGCATAATTCAAACGGCTAGCTTATTAAGCTTGAGGTCGTATTATGAAAATTTATTTATTTATTATTGATTTGAAATATCGATGTAAAACTAAATTTTTATAATACGACTTCAATCTTAATAAACTAGCCGTAGTGAAAAACTGAATAGAATGAAAAATTATACAAAATAAAAATTATAAAAAATGAAATGATTGATAAAAAATTTTCTTTGAAAATCTATTTTTTATTCATCCTAAATAAATAATTAATTTCAGTGCAAGAAACTAAAATTAACGAGTTTTAAGATAAAATGCCTTGTAAGAATCTCCTTTTTAACAGTAATAAAATGTCTCCAGGCATTCAATTTTTAAATCAATAAAAAAAAAGAAATTCTAAGAACGATAACCAATAGGAATGCAAATTATATATAATTTAATTTAATTTTGGAAACATTTGCAAACATTTTTTAAACCAAATCTAATTATTTAAATATTTAATATCAATAAAGATTTTAAAATTAAAGACAAAATCGAAAAAAATTGTCTTTCACAAAGACATACAATTTTTCATGTTTCGTGTTTGCATGTACAAGCATTACGCTTAAAAATGTCTATAAAAAAGCAAAGAAAAAATTATGAAAAATCTGAAATATCGGTTGTATTTTTGATATTTCTCTGCTAGTTTACTAACCTAACCGATTGCTCTCGTTTTTTGCACAAGTTTTACGAATGCAATTTCTGTTATAAAAATCAATAAAAAATTTTTTTTTTGGTTTTTTTTTTTTTTTTAAATTTTCATATATTCCAGTGCTGTTGCTTAGAAATGCTTTAGCAACTTCTGGACAAACCAAGAAATGGTACACATATAATTCAGAAATTACCATGATTTATTTAAATACAATTTTTTTTTTAATTTTCATAAACCCCAGTGTTGCTCTTAAAGATTTTAGCGACTTTATCATTTTAAAGGGGAGGTCGTCTAGATTTATAACCTATTACTCAAATACTCATAAGTTACTTTGGTCTATTAGTGTTGTTGCGCCAAGGGATTTTAGTGGCTTCCGTTAATTTAAGGATGGATTCAACTGAATTTTGGTGCAGATACTATTTATGAATACGATGTCTGAAAAAACTGTGCGTACTACTATTTTTTAGCTTAAATAAAAAACGAAAAAAAAAAAAATAAAGAAAATCTAAAGTTCTGATTGTATTTTGTATATTCCTCGCCCATTTGTGTACCGATTGCTCTCGTTTTTTCCAAAGATATTTTAAGTGTTAGTTTTGATAAATTTTTTAGGGCTTTTTTTTTTAGTTATTAACAAGACTATATAAATTTAAAAATATATGTAAATACATATTTAACTGCAGCACTGAAGAGTATATGTGACGCGCAAAATAGAAAGGGACCTAAGGGTAAAAACCGGTTTTGTTCAGGAGAGCAATTTTAAAGATTTAAATACGTGTATCTTTGGTGTACTTCACTTTCATAAAACGCGCATATCTCTGGGAAGGAACACTTTTGGGGCATGAGATTGATCTCAGATGTTGTCCACATTAAAAAATAAAAAAAAATGAAAATTGATTTTTTTACGCTTAGGTCCCTTTCTCTATGCGCTGTCGCATATGTAAATAAATTTTTACTAAAGAATTTTGTATTTTTTTTTTTTTTTTTTGTGTACAAACATTATTTATTTTTATGCAAAAAATAAAAATAAAACAGAAGGTACATAAAACTTAAAACAGATCGCTAAATACCAGAAAAAGGGATGAAGTAAAACAAATTAATGGAAAACAACCTATAAAAATGTGTGTGCAGCACGTGTAACCAATAAATTAAATTAAATCAGCTACCAGAATATAAAAACAAATACAAAAAATTACATTTTCTTTTTAAATAATACTTTTTTTTTGCTGTTTTTTTTTTTTTTTAATTTTGCTGTTAATTTACAAAGTAGAATTGGTTTGAAACATATTCGTCTTTGCTTTTGATTCTTAAGAAAGTAATAAAAACATTTATCAAAAGTAAAACAATAATATCATTTTACTGTTACTGTTTTTTTTTTTTTTTTTTTTTTTACAAAGAAGACACACTATGAGTGAGTACGTTTACATTCGCCCGCCCGCAACGTACGTGCTTGTTTTGGAGAAATAATAAAAGTTAAACAATGACATACCGCAAAGATATGCGACAATTGAACTGCAAGTAAGAAGATTGTTTAAAGAACAGAAACTATTGTTAAGTTGATTTTTACGTGCATCAAGTAACAAAGAAATGTAATAACTTTTTGCCGCTATCTCAAGAGATTCTACTCTGCCATCCTTAAGAGTGAAGAATATTAGTGGCTTCTTTAAAAAAAAAATGTGTGTGCAAAATTTCAATGAAAATTCTTTATGAACAATAGCAGCGCTTATTGTTTGTATAAACTATTGATGGCATTTTTTAATGTTAAGGACAATATTGTTGTAACTGTAGTGGCAATCAATGGTGGTAATCAGTGGAACAATTTATTTTACATTGTGCATGCAGTAAGAAAGACGTAAAAGTTTCTTTTTTTTTATAACTTGACAGAAGTTAAACAAAAGTAATGAATCACAACTGAAATGGATTCACAATTTTTTTAAACAAGCATGCCTAAATGAAAAAAAAAATTAAGCTTTTTAGTAATTCTTAAATGTTCTAAATAAAGTGTTTGCCGAACTGATATTTTTAGTTTCAAATAAAGTAAATTAGCAAAGAAGTTTAGATGCTGCATACTATCTTTCCATTGTTCTAGTGAGAAATGTACAGCCGAAAAAAATAATTTTTCAACATTTTTATTGTTTTGTTTGTTGTATATTCGATATAACCAGAGACGGGGATGCGAAGGCTACTTAATTTTCTTCCTTTGTTAACAACACGCACAACAGCTTAAGTCGTATACGTTAATGCACTTAAAAACAGAGTTTGTTAAGAAACAAAACGAAACGTTTGCATTCGTTTCGTTTTCTAATTTTTCAAATAAAAAAAAACAATTACTAACAAAAAGTACTGCAAGCACTTATCTGATTTATAGTAAAAAACTTCACTTAAACATGGTTAACTTGGAAACAAATGAATGAAAATAAAAACAATCTTAATTCAACAGTACCGAGACACATACTCACACATAAACATGATTGTTTGTCTAGTTTCTTGTGTGAGCACATAATTTTCAAAATAACTACGCTGAAAAAATTCCTTGCACGAATCATTGTGATATTTTCTTACTAGTAAACAAATAACGAATGATTCATTCATGATTCAAATGTACGATTGGCATTGGTAAATAACAAGAAAACCTAAAGTTTTATTTGTGTCTGTTTTACTGTAAATCATTTTGTATTTTAACGATTTGTAACTTTCCAGCAAAAGTTTATAAAATGCTTAAAAATAATTTTCGGTTAATAAATAATGGGCCATAGTCAAAGTAACACTAAAGTCGTTATCTTTTTAAAAACTTCATATAATTCTTATGAACAAAATTCAGCTCTTAATAAAAGCCTACTTTTTTGTGATTATGATTATGGTCCAATGAGTTTTATGTTACGTTTTTGTTTTGTATTGCTGAACCTCTTATAATTATTAATATAGAAATTAATTTGTATTTTTTCATTGTATACCACATTAATTATTATCAGTTTTATTTTGGCCTGAAATTTTTACGCACTTGCTTCAAAGCGGAATGCATAAGAAAATAGTTTTTAAGAGCTTAAAGAATAGAGTGCTAAACAAACCAATTTCGTGAAAAATCCTTTTAAATTATATAAAACATAAATTATAATTTTGTTAATGATAACCATCTCTGTTCTGTGAATCGAATGCTTTTAAAAAACGAACAATTTTTAAATTCGAAGATCACGCGTTTGATATCATTCGAAGTTTGATTTTGTAATTAAACTTTAAAGTCCAGTTTTTGTGTTTAAAAAATTAAGTTCTTCTATTCCTCATGTCCATAAAAATTTTGACAAAAAAATTGCTTTTATTCATACCTGGAGCGCAAAATATTGAAGAAATTTCAGGGTGTTTTTAAAATGAAATTTCTTAAATAATTTTGCTACAAGGAATAAGAAAGACTTCAAACTTTATGTATAAATTGCTTTTTTAATTTTCGAATGATTTTCGACATTCGGTTTTAAAACGAATAAAATTATTTTAATTATTTGAATTTCTCGACTCCGGTTTACAGAACTAGACTAATAATTTTATTAATTTTCAATATTAATGAAATGTTGCGCTTCATAAAAAAGCTTGTGCCTCGTTCCAGAAAACTGAGAAAATGTTGTACCTCTTGGAAGCTTTATAATATTTTAATAAAATTTTTTAAAAATTTATATTTAATAAATTATTTATCACCAATGTGTGAAAAGAGTTTCCGCAGTAAATCGTGTTATTAATATTTTTGTAAAAAAAATTTCAAATTAATGCTGACAAAATTTCTTTTTTGTTCTTTTATGCTGTTAAGTTCAAAGTAACCCTAGAAAGGCTCAAGTATTTTTTTTTTTTTTTTTAACAAAATTAAATTGTGTTGTTGCAGTAAGTGTGAACATTTATACAAAAGCTTGTTTTTAAAACGCTACAATTTTATAATATTTAATTACGCCCATTTAAATTTACAAGAATATGGTACTTTGAGAAAGTGCATGTCCAATTCAACAACAAATTGTACTTTCATTTTAATGTGGTAGTAAATATGTACAACAAAATTAAAAAAAAATGTAATTTCTTCTTTTGTGCTGTTTATTTTGTGTAAATATTATAAAAGTTCAAGGAAAGCTTTAATCCATTTTGTTGATCTGCATCAGTGCTTGGAAGCAGAGGAGTGTATGTACTTGTATTTGTGTTGTACACACAAACACTTTTAGTGTCCGGAAAATGCAATTTAATTTAATGCTTTGTTGCACTTACTTTGAGCTTCTTTTTTTGCACATAATTTGCCTTTGCGCTTATTCTGCCTGTAGGTCTATTTACGTGAGGTATTTTTCTTCTCTGCCAAGTTTTCTTTACTTACCCACCAAACGAAACACAATGAGAGAAAGACAACAATATTAAACAAGAATTAAAATAACCCAGCGAAAAAAAAAATATGATTTGCATAAAGTCCCTTTACATTTAATACAAAAGCTTTTAAAAACATTTTCCTTGAATTTTAGTTTCTTTTTAGCACTTTTGGTATGTATGTCGGGATCTTAATTACTAAAGGCAGTTTTCGCTTTTTTTGAAAGACAAATTCGCCAAATACGATACCGGTCTAACGACCACTTAGTACTAGATTTGTAAACTATAGTATTTGCTGGGGTTGCCATTTTCTTAAAACGCCCTTTTTTCGCCATAAAAATGCCATAATTTTCTATTTATTTTCTTCACTAGTTTTAGCAAATAATTAATTTATTACAATCATCTGTTTGATATCCACGTTTCATTTTCTTAATATTTAATTTTTTTTTTTGATTTTTTATGCTGCCAATTTATTTTTTTTTTGGTTTTTGTTTAACAATCAATATTTGTAACAGTTCCAAAAACCGAATGGAAAATCTTCATGAACTTAAATTTGCATGAGCATTTTTTAACAGCTTAAAGCTTTTTATACTTATTTGAAAAAAGAAAAATATCTAGGAGCAAGAGATTCAAATTAAAATAACAGCATATAAACTAAAGCCAGCACCAGCATGAAAATGCTACATACTCGTACCTACTCACCTTGGCAACAAACAGACAAACGACAAGCCAGTAAAATAGTGCCAAATAGTTTTATTAGAAAAATATATAACAAGAATAAATATCTCACGATTTATTGAGAGACGAGACTTACTTACACAACAGCAACATCCGCCGCAGCACAGTGTCGTAACTTCATATAACGAGTGGCCGTAAATAGAAGGAGTTATTGTAAAGAGTAGAAATTTGGCACACATATTTAGTTTGATAAAATTTTAAAAGCTTAGGAACAAGTATTCGCGTTCTTTCCATATATCCTGAAATTTAAAAAGTAACAAAAAAAAAAAAAAAGTTCAAACTTCATGAAATCTTGTAGAATCGTTTTACTTGATATTCTTACAAGTTTAACCAAATTTGACGCAAATTTAAGGAAGCTCCCATTGAAAAATGCCTTTTTCAAAAAATTAAAAAAAGGAAAGAAAAAAGTAAATTTTTATTAACTAATCCTCTAAACAAAATACTCAATGTGTCTAAAAAAATTTTTCCAATTCGAAGTAAAGATACGTCCATCTCCTTTACGTTAAAAATGGTATAAAAGCCAAAAAACATTTTAAAATTGATTCATATTTTATATATTTCACAATAAATAATTGATAAAATTAAAGTTTTTTTTGTAAGGACAGTTTCTTAGCTCCATATATCGAGTGGTCAAAAATAAGAGTTATCATAAACAAAGGAAATTCAACCCATATGTCTAAATTAATTAATTATAATCAATTCTAAAATTTTGTATATAAAGATTAAAGGCTTTATGTCTGTGAAATTTTGGTCAAATTGTACTTTTAATATGATTAAAGCAGCAGCTAATGTACACGCTAGATGGATACGCCTTCTTTTAGTCCGCTGTAATGCATCTTTCTAATAGACTTTCAAGTTTCACTAAAATATAAAACAACTAAAAAACACTTACAATGAAAGTGTCATCATTAAATATTAAAAATTAACAATTTTGTTTAGAAGCTACTTTTAATACGGCAGCATTTAACTAATTTTTAAAAGCATGAGCTTTAATTTTTCTGTTTCTATGTCTGAAAGTATTCCTTGAACACGATTTTCATAAATTTTATAACCGAATGCAGCACCAATGTTGTATTATTTTTCTTAAGCTGCAGCCACTGCTGAAAAATATCACGAAGATGTTTTGGTGTTGACACTGAAAAAAATTATAAAACCCAAAAGAGCACTTACAAGCCGATAAAATTTATATATTTTAAAATATATATATTTGTAGCTTTAAATTATAAAAACAAAATTACAAAAGTGTTATAGAATGTTTTTAGTTAATTTATCACTAAAGTTAGGTTATTTAAGGAGTTGCCTTTGCGCTAACGTTATGTCGGATATGATGAATATATTTAAATGAAAATAGTGTTGCATTTAAGCTTACACACCTCTCTTACAATTCTGCTTTAAATATATCAAACATTACCAAAATTTATTTGAATTTGAACTATAACAACCCCGCGTAAAATTTTAGATTTTTCTACTAAATTACTTTGGTGCAGAGAAACCTTAACTTTGATTTAAAATAACTTAAAAAACTACTTAATATATTAGCTTAATATTTTATAGGTATTTTAGTTGAAGTGTTTTCTATAGAAAATTTAAGAAAAAATATTAAATTTTCAACATCGTTTTTAGCCACTTATGGGCAAGCTCGTAACAGTGTGCGCTACAATACCGAATGTTACGGTTATGGGAGGGAGAAATTCTAAAGTTTGTAAAATAAATAAAAAATTTGTATTTGAAAATAAAAAAAAAATTCCATTACAAACAATGAATGAGCAAATAAAATGAATAAATGAAGCAATTTGTTTGATAATCTCTCCTGCTACAAAACCAATAAATGCATCTTCCTTCCTATCCGTGTTTCTATCAAATCATTTCTAATTTAGCAAATAAAAAAAAAAATATATATTTTGATAAAATTGAAATGAATATGAACAAAAATAGAGAACAAAATTTGTTACAATGTTAAAAACAACAATAAAAAAATTAAACAAGTCATAGATACTTACCAGCTTACAAGTGCATACAAATTTGTATGTGGTACACAAAATTGTTTCCATTAAATCTGTATGTATATGCAGGTGTGAGTGTGAGTAAATACATACATTCACCCACGTATTTTGCCCCACTTTTTATTTGCATCAGAGGATTGTTAGTGGTCAATTTATTTCTATGAATACAAATTTTGTTTTTTAAAAAGTGCTCGTCTTGCCCTAGGATATCAGGAAAGTTAATATACAATCATTTATTCTACAACTAACGATACGAATAATAATCACACAAAGTTTGTTTTTTTTTTTTTTTAATTAAAGTGTAAAATAAATTATTAGAAAGTACAATACGAAACGGAATTAAAATAAAATCAGAAAAAAAAAATAATAATAAAAGGTACCCCAGTAGATTATTGGTTACATGTAAAGAAAAAATATGGCCAACGCAAACATAGTTCGTTCTCCGCAAAAATATTATTGTTAATTTGAAGCATCTAAGCATTATTATGATCCCGATAAACATGTTTCTAGTTATTTTTGACCGTATTGTGCTTACCGTCATATATGTGGTTGAATTTCTCATAATAATTTTGACAAAATTGTAACTCATACCATAAATATGTTTATAGTAAACATAATAATGAGAAAAATATGGTTTAAAATAAATTGTTTCCTATTTTGTCTCTTCTACAACCATATAAAGAAAATTTTTACTACAATCGTTTAAATTGGAGTGGTTGAGTGGCGAGTTAATGCTTTTTAACTAAATATTCCAAAGTTCGAGTCCTGGTAGAGTCAAATAAAATTGAAAAAAAAAAAAAATTCAAACCCTCTGTATATGAACAAATAAAATTTCATCTAAATTTGTAAAAAATATTTTTATTTAATAATCTCTTATTAAATAAATTTCCCATAGAAAAACTGTTTATTAAGCAAAAATGTATTTTTATGAATTTGAACGATATAAATTAATAGAAAAGAAAAAGTCAATAGAACAAAATAAATTTTATTTTTACAAAAAATTTTTTATAAAAAAATTTATATAAAAAAATGTATGTAAAAACTAAAAAGAAAATTATAAAAAATGCATGAAAAATTAAAAAGTTTTTTTATTTAGCCCTGACCGGCGGTTGAACCGCAACATCTTCCGTTGAGAGGTGTTTTTAATATGTTTGCTTTACAATTAAATATGGTTAGATGCAAACATAAATTTAACCATATTATGTTTCCATCAGAATATGGTTGCCTCAACCATATTTTTTCTTTGCGTATACAAATTTTTATTTTCGTTTTCAATAAAAATGTACAAAAGAAGTTATTGTTCACATTTACGAGTACATGAACAATTCAGTTCAAGCTATTGGTTAAATTTACATGCCATAATTTGATAAAAAAATTTTTTTTATTAGGACCAGCATTCAGGGGATGACCCCTACTCATGCAATACATTGTGTTAGAACTAAGAAAATAGGTAATGGGAAGGAGGAAATAGGGAGTAGTGTCTGTGAACGTTCGATTTGAACCCTCCTACATCGAAAGTGTCAGCGAAAACGTATTCAGGAAGATTATTCCACTGGTGAAAGGCACGGCTAAAGAATCAAAGACTTTTTACGAATATCTTAATTATTGTGTTATGAATTTTATCTAGGTCTTCTAAGTGTAGGTAGCTTATTTTTCTTACACCTTGAAAACATACAAAATGTGTTTCCTGTCCGTTCTAACAGTAAAGGCAGGATTCATGATGTAGTGTATAATAGTAACTGAGTCTATAATGTTTTGTCAGCCGTTCGGGATATATTTTGATGTAATTTCTGCTGAGATTCAGAGCAAAGCTTGTCCTAATACTTTTTGGGCTAATAACTCTCCTTTTGTTTATTTCATGCCCGCTTCGGCTGTCCAGCATTCATATATGCTAACTTTTTCTTCTTCGTATACAAAAGCAAGACCTTGCAGAAGCTCTCCTAAGCCTTTTTTTGTAATTTTTTGTCATTTTATTAGCCACATACCATCTAGTTTCTCTCTGCCAGAGAATTGAAGATCTTTAGCGATCCCAAACTAAACTCCATCGCAGAGAATAACTTGATAATGCATTCAGAACTGCTTGACTATCTATAACAAGAAGAATTCTGGAGCATGAGTGCTCTTTTGTAAGTATTTCCTACCACATAGCTGTAAGGCCTTTAAGCCTCTACCTAAAAAATGGAAGGTGTACCCTACAATTCCTAACCCAGCACTCTCATTTTTCCATTTTGATGCCACAACTTTGGGTCCTTACTTACATTATCTTTTGTGTGTAAAATATTTTTTTTTATGTGCCTCTGTGTATTGTGCTGTTAATAACACGAGTGCTTCTAAAAAGCAATACCAACACTAGATAAATAAATAAAATTATTTATTTTTAACAAATGTGAAAATGACCGTTAAGATATTTATAGTCAATTTACATTTAATGGTCTCTCTTTATAAGTCTAGAAAAACTGATAACAATAAAATAGTTTTCATTAGTGGAATGATTGAATAATTTGTTTATATTTTATTTGTACACGTACGCTGTACTCGTATTTAGATAATGGAATATGTACTGCTTACCAAATGTGTAATGTAAATATTATGGAAATTGTGTTTGATACAATCATTAGTTTTCTGTCAAATAAATTTGTGTCGTGCTCGTATATGTATGGGGTTTGAGAAAAAAATTTTATACAAAAGACAAACAAATACCATTTAGTTTTTGCTGTTTTTGTACAGAATCTATTTGTAACATTTTGTTGTTTGTTTTTCATTAGCTCGGTTGAAGTAAATAAAAAAAAGCTACAAAAGGAAAATGTACACAGATGACTGCTTGTACACCGCACACATACAAACAAATATTAGTGATCGATATTGGGTCGTATCTGCGAGCTGTTGGTATCTAATCTTGATTTTTTTACTTTTTTTTTTTTTGTTTTAAGGAAATAAATAAATCTGTATTCCGAATCCGAATATTTAGCATCTGATAACTAATCTGTGGTTCATGTTAGGATTTTTTAAAATTTTGTTTTTCTATGTAATAATTTCTATTTGGAATTTAAAAGTTTAACAAAATATTAATCTTAATTCCAGAAATTGTGTTGGTTTTAGAATTTATTCTTTTACTCATGATATTCTCATGAGTTATTTATTCAGTACAATAAGTACTAAAGGGGATAGCATACCTATATCCATGGTAATTTTTGGCCATAACTTCCATTATTTTTGTTCATAACTTCCTAAGTTTTCAAGATATCGACTTAATTTCTATTTTTTTGAATAGAAAAACGTAGTGGCTTTAATTAGAATTCTTTTTTCTGCGGATAGTGGGAAAAAAAATTTTTATAATTTTTTCAAAAAAAGCAAAGGGGGTAGTCCATGGTAATTTTTTGCCATAACTTCCATTATTTTTGTTCATAACTTCCTAAGTTTACAAGATATCGACTTGATTTCTATTTTGTTGAATAGAGAAACATATTGGCTTTAAGTAGAATTCTTTTTTTTGCCGATAGTGCAAAAAAAATTTTTATCATTTTTTCAAAAAAGGCAAAGGGGGTAGTCCATGGTAATTTTTGGCCATAACTTCCATTATTTTTGTTCATAACTTCCTAAGTTTTCAAGATATTGACTTGATTTCTATTTTGTTGAATAGAGAAACATATTGGCTTTAAGTAGAATTCTTTTTTTTGCCGATAGTAGGAAAAAATTTTTTTATCATTTTTTCAAAAAAAGCAAAGGGGGTAGTCCATGGTAATTTTTGGCCATAACTTCCATTATTTTTGTTCATAACTTCCTAAGTTTTCAAGATATCGACTTAATTTCTATTTTTTTGAATAGAAAAACGTAGTGGCTTTAATTAGAATTTTTTTTCTGCGGATAGTGGGAAAAAAAATTTTTATAATTTTTTCAAAAAAAGCAAAGGGGGTAGTCCATGGTAATTTTTTGCCATAACTTCCATTATTTTTGTTCATAACTTCCTAAGTTTACAAGATATCGACTTGATTTCTATTTTGTTGAATAGAGAAACATATTGGCTTTAAGTAGAATTCTTTTTTTTGCCGATAGTAGGAAAAAATTTTTTTATCATTTTCTCAAAAAAAGCAAAGGGGGTAGTCCATGGTAATTTTTGGCCATAACTTCCATTATTTTTGTTCATAACTTCCTAAGTTTTCAAGATATCGACTTAATTTCTATTTTTTTGAATAGAAAAACGTAGTGGCTTTAATTAGAATTCTTTTTTCTGCGGATAGTGGGAAAAAAATTTTTTATAATTTTTTCAAAAAAAGCAAAGGGGGTAGTCCATGGTAATTTTTGGCCATAACTTCCATTATTTTTGTTCATAACTTCCTAAGTTTTCAAGATATCGACTTGATTTCTATTTTTTTGAATAGAAAAACGTAGTGGCTTTAATTAGAATTCTTTTTTCTGCGGATAGTGGGAAAAAATTTTTTTATAATTTTTTCAAAAAAAGCAAAGGGGGTAGTCCATGGTAATTTTTTGCCAAAACTTCCATTATTTTTGTTCATAACTTCTTAAGTTTACAAGATATCGACTTGATTTCTATTTTGTTGAATAGAGAAACATATTGGCTTTAAGTAGAATTCTTTTTTTTGCCGATAGTGGGAAAAAAAATTTTTATCATTTTTTCAAAAAAGGCAAAGGGGGTAGTCCATGGTAATTTTTGGCCATAACTTCCATTATTTTTGTTCATAACTTCTTAAGTTTTCAAGATATCGACTTGATTTCTATTTTTTTGAATAGAAAAACGTAGTGGCTTTAATTAGAATTCTTTTTTCTGCGGATAGTGGGAAAAAATTTTTTTATAATTTTTCAAAAAAAGCAAAGGGGGTAGTCCATGGTAATTTTTGGCCATAACTTCCATTATTTTTGTTCATAACTTCCTAAGTTTTCAAGATATCGACTTGATTTCTATTTTGTTGAATAGAGAAACATATTGGCTTTAAGTAGAATTCTTTTTTTTGCCGATAGTAGGAAAAATTTTTTTTATCATTTTTTCAAAAAAAGCAAAGGGGGTAGTCCATGGTAATTTTTGGCCATAACTTCCATTATTTTTGTTCATAACTTCCTAAGTTTTCAAGATATCGACTTAATTTCTATTTTTTTGAATAGAAAAACGTAGTGGCTTTAATTAGAATTCTTTTTTCTTCGGATAGTGGGAAAAAAAATTTTTATAATTTTTTCAAAAAAAGCAAAGGGGGTAGTCCATGGTAATTTTCGGCCATAATTTCCATTATTTTTGTTCATAACTTCCTAAGTTTTCAAGATATCGACTTGATTTCTATTTTGTTGAATAGAGAAACATATTGGCTTTAAGTAGAATTCTTTTTTTTGCCGATAGTAGGAAAAAATTTTTTTATCATTTTTTCAAAAAAAGCAAAGGGGGTAGTCCATGGTAATTTTTGGCCATAACTTCCATTATTTTTGTTCATAACTTCCTAAGTTTTCAAGATATCGACTTAATTTCTATTTTTTTGAATAGAAAAACGTAGTGGCTTTAATTAGAATTCTTTTTTCTGCGGATAGTGGGAAAAAAAATTTTTATAATTTTTTCAAAAAAAGCAAAGGGGGTAGTCCATGGTAATTTTTTGCCATAACTTCCATTATTTTTGTTCATAACTTCCTAAGTTTACAAGATATCGACTTGATTTCTATTTTGTTGAATAGAGAAACATATTGGCTTTAAGTAGAATTCTTTTTTTTTGCCGATAGTGGGAAAAAAATTTTTTATAATTTTTTCAAAAAAAGCAAAGGGGGTAGTCCATGGTAATTTTTGGCCATAACTTCCATTATTTTTGTTCATAACTTCCTAAGTTTTCAAGATATCGACTTGATTTCTATTTTTTTGAATAGAAAAACGTAGTGGCTTTAATTAGAATTCTTTTTTCTGCGGATAGTGGGAAAAAAATTGTTTATAATTTTTTCAAAAAAAGCAAAGGGGGTAGTCCATGGTAATTTTTTGCCATAACTTCCATTATTTTTGTTCATAACTTCCTAAGTTTACAAGATATCGACTTGATTTCTCTTTTGTTGAATAGAGAAACATATTGGCTTTAAGTAGAATTCTTTTTTTTGCCGATAGTGGGAAAAAAAATTTTTATAATTTTTTCAAAAAAAGCAAAGGGGGTAGTCCATGGTAATTTTTGGCCATAACTTCCATTATTTTTGTTCATAACTTCCTAAGTTTTCAAGATATCGACTTGATTTCTATTTTGTTGAATAGAGAAACATATTGGCTTTAAGTAGAATTCTTTTTTTTGCCGATAGTAGGAAAAATTTTTTTTATCATTTTTTCAAAAAAAGCAAAGGGGGTAGTCCATGGTAATTTTTGGCCATAACTTCCATTATTTTTGTTCATAACTTCCTAAGTTTTCAAGATATCGACTTGATTTCTATTTTGTTGAATAGAGAAACATATTGGCTTTAAGTAGAATTCTTTTTTTTGCCGATAGTGGGAGAAAAATTTTTATCATTTTTTCAAAAAAAGCAAAGGGGGTAGTCCATGGTAATTTTTGGCCATAACTTCCATTATTTTTGTTCATAACTTCCTAAGTTTTCAAGATATTGACTTAATTTTTATTTTGTTGAATAGAGAAACATATTGGCTTTAAGTAGAATTCTTTTTTTTTTGCCGATAGTGGGAAAAAATTTTTTTATAATTTTTTCAAAAAAAGCAAAGGGGGTAGTCCACGGTAATTTTTGGCCATAACTTCCATTATTTTTGTTCATAACTTTATAAGTTTTCAAGATATTGACTTGATTTCTATTTTGTTGAATAGAGAAACATATTGGCTTTAAGTAGAATTCTTTTTTTTTGCCGATAGTGGGAAAAAATTTTTTATCATTTTTTCAAAAAAAGCAAAGGGGGTAGTCCATGGTAATTTTTGGCCATAACTTCCATTATTTTTGTTCATAACTTCCTAAGTTTTCAAGATATTGACTTGATTTCTATTTTGTTGAATAGAGAAACATATTGGCTTTAAGTAGAATTTTTTTTTTGCCGATAGTGGAAAAAAAAATTGTTTATAATTTTTTCAAAAAAAGCAAAGGGGGTAGTCCATGGTAATTTTTGGCCATAACTTCCATTATTTTTGTTCATAACTTCCTAAGTTTTCAAGATATTGACTTGATTTCTATTTTGTTGAATAGAGAAACATATTGGCTTTAAGTAGAATTCTTTTTTTGCCGATAGTGGAAAAAAAAATTGTTTATAATTTTTTCAAAAAAAGCAAAGGGGGTAGTCCATGGTAATTTTTGGCCATAACTTCCATTATTTTTGTTCATAACTTCCTAAGTTTTCAAGATATTGACTTGATTTCTATTTTGTTGAATAGAGAAACATATTGGCTTTAAGTAGAATTCTTTTTTTTGCCGATAGTGGGAAAAATTTTTTTTATAATTTTTGCAAAAAAAGCAAAGGGGGTAGGTAGTCCATGGTAATTTTTGGCCATAACTTCCATTATTTTTGTTCATAACTTCCTAAGTTTTCAAGATATCGACTTGATTTCTATTTTGTTGAATAGAAAAACGTAGTGGCTTTAATTAGAATTCTTTTTTCTGCGGATAGTGGGAAAAAATTTTTTTTATCATTTTTTCAAAAAAAGCAAAGGGGGTAGTCCATGGTAATTTTTGGCCATAACTTCCATTATTTTTGTTCATAACTTCCTAAGTTTTCAAGATATTGACTTAATTTCTATTTTGTTGAATAGAGAAACATATTGGCTTTAAGTAGAATTCTTTTTTTTTTGCCGATAGTGGGAAAAAATTTTCATCATTTCTTTAATTTTGAATGTAAAATTATTATTGGAATTACTAAATATAAAAGTTTTCAATTAATAAGAAGAAAAAAAATTATTTCCAAATTTTTTTAAATCCGTGTGGAATACAGAACAGGCAAAAATATTTTTTAAGCTTTTTTTAATTTAGCTTTGTGACTTGTCTAACGTGTATATGAAATACAGCGCTGCCTAAAAAAAATTCAATACAATTCTTAATTAGAGCTATTTAAATATTAAATTATTAACATAGAAAAATTTAAATAAAACACCAGAAATAACTAAAACTTTTAAAACAAAAACTAGTTACACAAAATTTTGCTGCAAGCCAATTAACAAAACACAGAAAATCACTTTATAAACGCAAATTATATAAAAAATATTTTGCAATGAAATTAAGATAAAATAAAGTAAAACTAAATTAATACAAGCCACAAAACAGAATAGAGTAACAAACATTTTAGATAGAAAATTTAAATTTTTAAAGATTTTATAAAATGAAAGAGGTAGAGGCAAGACTAGAAAAATTGTGCAAGAAAAAAATTTTGCAAAATTGTTAAAGTAATTTTATCAATTTAATGTTGCGTCAAACATTCAATGCAAAAGCCAATAATAAATGGTTGGTAATATTTACTATTTGCATACCATAAACGTATGTTATCAAGTGACTGTGGAATTAGCTGTCTGAAGAAAGTGTGGAAAAGAAATGAAAAATAGCTGTACGAAATTCCGTCCAGTTATTGTTATGTTTATTACCACTGTTTTTAAATTGGAACCACTGTGAGCTGTTTATTTTTAAAACATATACCGAGACCTAAAGGATGTTTTGTACAGCCCATGCGATTTCTATCTACCTAGCAGTCCAATCTAAATTGGAGCGGCAAGAGAAGAGTTTTTAGCACACTCTTTTTATATTAAAGCGTCATTGTTAATACAGAGCGCTGGCGGTGCTTATTTTCTACTAGCCGCTAAAGATTAACAAAAATAGAGTTAAACACGCTAAATTAAAAAAAAAACTAACTAACATGTCATTACTGGTCAAAAATAAAAAAAAACAATTGTTTTGCAGCCAACTTCACTACAAAACGCGCTGTCAAAACTAAATTTTCCAAATGCTCAGCGTTGCTAAATACATTTTGTATGGGTATTAAAATTTTTTACAGATAAAAACGCTTGTCATTCCAATTTATGTGTGACTGTAAGAGTCCATAAGAAATCTCCCAAAAGTCAGGTTCTACGAGACCCATAAAGTACACGTTCTTAAGTTTCATCATATAAATCACAAAACCTGCTTTGGCTGATTTTAGCTTGCAAGCATTACAAATTATGTTTTGTAGAGAAAATAGCAAAGGTTTTCAAATTAAAAAAAATTTTAATAAATCAGAAAAGTAATCAACTAAATGTAACTATAAATAAAAGAATAAAAAATCTCTCACTGACATCCGACATAAAAACTGCACCATTCGAATCAGTCTTTGTGTAGAAAATTTTATCTTTTTAATTAAAAGCAATAGATACATATAATTAAAGGAAAAGCAATCCAATGATACTATTTGCCTAAAGAATATTCAAATAAAACAAATTTTAATATGACAATAAATCAGGTATAATTGAAAGAGAAGAGAATTGTGTAAGGCTTTTAACACTTTATCAATTAAAAACACTTCAAACAGAAAATCAAATTATGAAAATGAAAGGAAGCATATCAAATGCAAATTGCAAATACTACACAAAGAAAGAAAATAAAAGAAAAGGAAGTAAAATAATCTGTGTTAATAAGTAGCATTGATTTTTCAAACAATAAAATTGAAATAAAAGCCATAACTTATTAAACGATCTTTTTGTTGTATAATAATCTTTTTATAGTTTTAAGCACGCGCTTTGAAGTCTAATAAATTACACTGAAAGAAAAATGTTGCATAAATCATAACAAAATGATTTCGTTTAAATGATTTCATTGAAATTGATTCAATGAAATATTTAACAAGTATTATTAAATAAATAAATTCATGAATTTATTTCTATTAATCATTGAAATAAAGAATTATTTTCAAGGTATTAATTAAATTATTTTATTAAATGAATGCATATTTCATTGAATTAATTAAAAGTGGAAAAATGAAACGTAGATTTTTTTTATTAGATTAATGACAAAATTCGCAGCATATAAACAAAACTCTCTTTCTTATTTATTATAAAAATTTATTTTACTTTTAAAGATTTGAGCCGTAGGATAATATTTAAGTGCATCACATTAAGACATATCAAATTGAACAAAAATGAAGCATAAATTAAGAGCCACAGTAGAAAAAGTAAATTTTTTAAGTATTTTTGTTATGTTTGCATTATTATAGACAATAAAGTTGAACCGCCAATTTTCCCGAAAAACATTTTGTTTTTAAGAATACAAACCATAAAAGTGAAATCATGAGTATTTGCCATACGTGGCGATACATTTTTTTTGTTGAAATCATGATCATATCTACCAAGAAAATTTGTTTAAATCGTTTTCGAACTATTTAGATAATCTAGGTGTAAATGATGAAGAATATAACCTTAAACATTTAAAAAAATGACAACCTTATAGATATAAAATGTTAATTTTTAAGTGTAATTCCTGGTAATAAAGAAAAAATCGAATGTTTTACTGAAATTTTATATCACAAACCCTATTTCTTACTAAAATAACATAAGTCAAGAAAAGTTTTTCCAATTTTTCATTGTTATTATACCAAGCAACAACCATTATCATTATTTATTCAGAGCAATAAGTACGCAAGGAAATAGCATATCTATGTACCATTTCACTGAAGCTACTCCGATCTTCAGTAGATTACTCCCAACATATATTAACTTTGGCTAAATTTTTCTATATACATTTTTGTGAACTATTTGTTGTACTTTATCGCATGTTTTTCATATATTTATACTTTGCACTTCAATATGTACCGATTATTAATAATATTTCCTTGTAATTCTATATCTTTTGTTTTTATAAAATTTTTGTTTATGGATTTTATTTGAAATACAAACAAATTGATATTAAACCCAGACACCGGTTTGGTGGAACAGGAATTATTTTTCAGAAAATTCGTTTTACCTCATTAGCACCATCTGTGGCAGCAATTTTTGAATGTTTTATATTATTAGCATCAAGTATTTAATTCATTTAAAATTCGAAATTGAATACGGGAACTATATAACTTGAATAACAATTCGCAGCTTTTATTAATTTAAAATTTTAAATGTTAGCCAGTTTTTCTAACATTGGTGGATCGAGCCAGGAAATTGAAAACATTGAACACTCTGAAATATGTCAAAAATAGAAGTAGTCATGCTTTTTCACTCATAGCTTCACCATTTATCTATCGACTCGGCTGAATTTTAAAAGCAACTGACAGTTTGGTATGCTAAGCTTTTCTATAAGTTTTGTAAGGACTTCAGAAAGTTAATTTACACAGAGAGATGAACTGAGGCATAACCCCAAATCGATACTAAATTCTCTATTTATAAGGATCCGTATATGACCGGTGTTGAAATCACAAGCTTAGTACTTGCAATGAAAACTTAACAAAAAACTTAACCGTACAGTCTGATAATACGGGTGATTTTTACAGTTAGGCGACTATAGCCTTTCAGAAAAAAAATAGTGGCTAATAAAGTTTTTCCATTTGCTGCACAATGTTATTAAAAAATTTTAAATATTATTCCATATATTGATTTATTTCAACTCAAATACCAAAATAAACATGCCAGAGTCTTCGGAAAAACTTTAATTGTGCGACTCATGAGGTTTTTTATATAGCCGATTCAATATTGTTATCATATGCGGAACCTTTAGTTGTTTTCTGCGTAAGACCTAATGTTGTGCGTCAGCAATGCCCTCACTCGTTTATTTATTTAATTATTTTTTTTTATATAAGTTAAACGGAATGTTGCTCGTGCATGCAGTCATCAATGGGCTTTATTATAATCAGCTGCAGCTACAAACAGTGTAATGCTATGCAATAACAAAATAAACAACATGATTATTATCATCAACACAGTAATATTTTGTTGTTGTTGTTTTGGCGTAAAAAATGAATGACATTTTATAATCGATAAACTAAGTGAGGGTTTAGTGCTTAAAGAAGATTCAAGGGTCGATATGCTGTTGTAAAATCAATTATGAACACTGCAAGCAGTTGATTTTATTTATTCATTATTTTAGTATTAGAATTTGCATAAAATGGATCTGCATCAACAATGCAAATAATGGTTTGAAAATAATAATCACGACTACAATAATGCTTCTATTGTGAATTGCAGATAAAATTCAACCAAGCATTCAACCACAAAGTAAACCAGCCATTCCCCTAATTTATTCGTTTATGCAGTTAGTCAGCCAGTTCTCTACTCCTCCTGGTCTGTTATTTCTATTTACAAGAAAATTTTTATTTCATTTTTTTTTTTTTGTTCTATTTTTAATATAAAACTTTCTACAATTCCTACAAGACATTTACAGACTTGCGTTTGAAAGGGTTGAGCTCAATTAAACTGCTTTAAACAATATAAAATTAATAAAAATAAATACAAGCACTCAAATCTTGTATAGAAATTTTTTATATAAAATTAAGAGTTTTTCACACACAAGATTTTTATTCAATAACAAGAAAATTAAAAGTTTGTTGTCTGTACTCACACCTCTCTAAACGCTAAGAGCAAAATATGATGCAAGAAATATATGTACACATACAAACATAACAATCTATTGAATACAAACTTATAAAATTATAAACGTTTAACATATCGAATGTGGATTCGTAGATAAAATAATAATATTAAAGCTATTGTAGTTGCAATAACTTTTTTTAATTATATTAGGGTTTTCAGTAGTTGAAGCAAATTGTCTTGGAAAAGTGCAAATTAGAGAACTGAAAACGTCGTAGGTGCTTTATTCAATGCACAAAAAATCTTGCACAACATGTTTGATTAAAACATGTTTGAAGCATGATTAATATTTTTATGCTGTTCGGTACAATTAAGCCGAAGCTAGCCAGTGCATTGTTTGCACTGATTTGTTGAGAATATAGCAACCACTAAAATTAAACAAATGAGAATTGCAAAACCGCCAAAGAGCAAGCGTGAATTACGAAACGAACCATCTAATTTCTCTTTTGGTAATTTTTTGGGTACTCAATATGACAAAAAAAAAAGAAAAGAAGTAACCAAAGTTGTTTTGCAAATCTGTCTTTATAAATATCACTTTGTGTTTCTTAAATTTCAATAAATTCTATTAAAAATTGTTTGCTAGCCATCTCCATGGTACACATAAATGTAAAAAAAAAAATGGCGAATGTTGGCTTACTAGCCCATTATTATCATTGTAATTGAAATTTTTCAAACTCATTCCGACATGTTCGCTAAAAGCTCCATTCACATCCAACAAATCAAAAATCACATACACAAATCGTATGTGTAAGGCCAGCTTTAGAAAACAAAATGCAAACATTTAAAAACTTTAATAGATAAAAAAGCACGAAATCAATGATCACACGTATTTGTTGCACAGTAAAATAAGTTTTTTTTTTTTTTTGTACTGATTTTGTGTTTTAATCAAGTATAATATAAATGCTAATGCTTGTATT
Source organism: Thelaira solivaga (assembly GCA_947397855.1). Lineage (NCBI taxonomy): Eukaryota > Metazoa > Arthropoda > Insecta > Diptera > Tachinidae > Thelaira > Thelaira solivaga. The sequence continues at coordinate 13,333,676 of OX377612.1, forward strand.
TGAATTTTACTTTTTAGATTCAATCGTGTTAAAAAATAAACAGAAACAATCAGTTTCTCATCAAGTCTCGAACATGATTTAATCAAAGGTTGTTCACGATTTTTAATCAAATTTTTCAATTGTGTGGTCTGATTGACTACATATACAAATTTTTTAATCATGCATAATCAGCTAATATGAGATTTGTTCAGTTCTCTGGTGCAAAAGCAATTTCATAAAAATATACAAAAATACAGGACTGGGATAGCTTGAATTTACACCCTTGCAAATTCATTTGCATGTAAAAGTGAATAACCTGCCATCTGCCCATAATGGTTTTAATACACAACTATTCAATGCAGCACATCGAACTTTGTTATTTGCGTACTATTGCCTTGTGCTGATCTCAATAATTGAAATACAAAACTTTTATGTTGATTTATCGCTTAGATAGAGCGTCATGTAAAAAAATGTGGTTGCTACAGTCAGCAGACAATTACAACAGAAAAAGAAAAAAAAAAACCATAACGAAACTGGAATATCAAGCAAACACCGCTGTTTTTCCTAAAGATTTTCTTATAAAACTATTCTGTTTCATCTTGCACAAAAAAAAAAAAAAAAAAAAAATAGCAAAATTCAATAAAGAAGGAAAAGTATCAACTGCAGTTTATTATTCTGCGGTTTATAATTTCAGTGAGTTGCTCTATTGCTGTTTACAATTGTTAGACGCTTATTGATTTTGTTATTGCTTTTTTGTATTTATACGACTTTCATTTACAAGATTATTTCTATTTCAATGTTTTCTTTTCTTTATAATTTGATGTTGTTGTAATTTTTATATCCTAGTACACACAATATGGAAATGCAAATTGAAATCCTTTTTTTTTTTTAATTTTTTGTTGCTATTTCCACGATTTCAAATAAAAATTATTATAATATTATTTAGAAAGAAATTTTAGAAGTTTTATTCAAGTTTCATATAATTGCAAAGAATTATAATAATTCCAGTGCAATATCTCTATTTACAAGCTTGTTAACAGCAAATTAAATCAAAGAGTACAAAGTGCTCTGTGATTTTTTATACGTTTAATTAACAGAATTTTTTTAAAGATCAATGTGGCATTGATTGTCTATAAATTGCCAGTCACTAGTCTGAGATAACAAAATATATGATTAAACTTAGATTAGTTAAATTAAGTAAATTAATTAGAGTTCAATCTAATCTTAAACTTCTTTAGAAAGTTATTTTTATACTCTTCGCTGTAACTAAGAACAATATATACATATGTATAACTTTGTGATTCCATTTGTAGTTTCTACACCGTACATGGGGCACCCTATTCGGGATCCTTACAAATAGCGGATTCAAAGAAACAATGTTTAACTGTCTGTCTGTCTGTTGAAATCAATTTTCTGAAGTCCCTAGACAACGTACAGAAAAGTACCAATCTGTTAGTTGCTTCTGTTAGACTCTTGCTATTGAAATTCAGCCGAATCGGTTCATAAATGGTTTAGCTATGAGTCAAAAACCACGACTACCTCTATTTTAACCATTTTCTGAGTGGGTTGTTTGTATATTTTGTCTTAACTACAAAATTGTCAAAAAAACGTGGGATGCAGTTTGGACAGAAATGACAGTCGTAATATCTTTGCAAAAAATTATAACAATCGGTAGACAAATGCCCAAGAAAAATCAAAAATACAACCGATATTTTAGATTTTCAAAAATTTGTTTTGTCTTTAATGGAAATTTTTAAGCTGTCCATGTTCGTAATGTTTGTCCATACAAAAACAGAACCAGTCAGCTTTTTTTATTTTTGCCACTAATTTGAAGTTCTTTATATAATATTAAATATTTAATTAAACATTTTTGTTTTAAAAAATGTTTACAAATATTTTAAATCAAATTAAATTTATTTTGCATTCTTATTGGAATAGAATTTCTTTTATTTATTGATTAAAAAATTGACATTTCATTTCTTTTGAAAATAAAGTTCTCAGAAATTATTTTTTCTTAGAATTTGTTAATTATAGTTTTTTCAACTGAAATTAATTAGTTATTTAGGCTTAATAAAAAAAATAGATGTTCAAAAAAATAATTTTTTTTAATATTTTTCATTTCATTTTTTTATTTGTATATTTGACCTTTTTTTATTGAACAGCTAGTTTATTAAGCTTGAGGTCGTATTACAAAAAAATATTTTGATATTGATATTTCGCTCCAATAATAAATAAATACATTTTTATAATACGACCTTAAGCTTAATAAACTAGGAGTTCCAATTATATTTATATTATAATTTATTAGTAAGTTTTATTTGACCTTTTTCTTTTTAATTAAAATGGTTATTTTGTTAAGCTTGAGGTCTTATTTTTCAAAAATTTATTTTTATATCGATATTTCGCTCCAATTTTTGTAGCTTCTTCAGGATATATAATTATATATATATAATTATATCCTGAAGAAGCTACAAAAATTGGAGCGAAATATCGATATAAAAATAAATTTTTGAAAAATAAGACCTCAAGCTTAACAAAATAACCATTTTAATTTATATTATAATTTTATTTTTGATATTTAAGAAAAATGTGGAAAGTGAAAAATAAGAATATTTCGCTAGCACAGTGAAGGGTATATAAGACTCGGTACAGCCGAATTTAACTTGTTATATCAATGTTGAGCTCTAATAATAATAATTGATCCATTAACAAAAGCAGCCCAATACACTAAGAAAAGCACTAGAGGTTGCCAAATTTTTCAACTAAACTTGCTTTGAACTTCTTGTTATTTTCGCATTAAAACTTCCTTAATTTTTTAACTCCTTTCAGCTAAAGCTCAAAATAATATTAAGTCCTGCCTCAATTTTGACAAATTATACAACTTAAATTGTAACATGACAGATTGAAACAAATTCCAACGTCATAAGAAATTAAACAGAAAAAATTTTATTTATACAAGTATGTACTCATTTAGGCCATTTGTCATAGGTTGTAATCCAAAAAATAATAAATAAATAAAAGAAAAACAGTAATGAAAACAACAATACTGTTATCGTTAAAAGAAACATAACAAAAAAGGAATTCACAAAACTAAGAAAACCAAATAGCCAAAAGTCAGAAACAACACAAGTTTTTGTGTTACTTTTACCCAAACAAACTGTAATAAGCCCAAAGATCTTAATCAAAAAAAAAAAAATAAATAAAAAAAAATAAAAGAAAAACATTAGAAATTCCACCATTATTATTTCATACTGAAGGATTTCACGTTTTAATTATTTAAGAATTCTTAGAGAGAAAACTTGAAATGTAAAATGAGCAAAAGCTCTTGTTAGCCACTACATACAGAATAAAAAGCCACGTTTTCAAAATAATTTTGGGTAAAATTAAAATGTCTTTAATGTCAAATACGATGAATCAGCTGAACGACATAAAATATAACAGTGACCACAAAATGCGATACATGAACATAATTTTGCAAAAATAAAGTCCTATTGAATTGATAAGAAGAAAAAGTCTGAAAATAATGTTTTATATTTACAATTTTTAGCACAAGTAAATTGCTTTTTGATTTCATGCTGCTCTTGCTTAATAAGCTAGCCGTTTGAATTATATAACTTTTGTGTATTTTTTTATATTTTAGAAGCATGTGGAAAGTGAAAAATATGAATATTTCGCTAACATACTGAAGGGTATACAAGACTCGGCACAGCCGAATTTAGCTTGTTTTTATTTTAAAAAATTGATTATAAGCAACTATTTTTTTCCAAAAATTTTGTCTTAATTTGTAATTGCATAAAAATAAATGTGATTGGCCACAAGTGAAAAAATATACAAAGCCACTAATAGAAATACTCAGTATAAAAATGACTTCTGGATAACGGGGCTTCACCATATTTTAATACAATTTTTTATTTTTTTTAAATTAAAAGCCATTTTTACTTGATTTTGTTCTTTTTTTATGTGTTTGTTCCAACTCATTTGTTTGCGGGAGATCTCTCTCTCTCTCTATTTGACTATATCAATAGTGTATGTGTTTTCTCTTTTTTTCACTCTGTCGCAAAGAGCTTTGGTATACTAAAAACAATTTATTTACATATAGACTCTATATTATAGAGCAATAACTCATGCCTCAGGTAGATTTTTTCTGTTGTTGTGTTCTATTTTGAAATAAAGAGACATTTTTGATAAATTTTGTTGCTGTTTTTTTATGATACAGTACCTACATTATTAGTGTGTTTAAGAAACAGTTACTTTTCAGTAGGCTAAGCCAACAACAAATACATGAGTTGCCATAATTTGTTATTAAAAAGAATTTGATTGGTGGACAAGTGTAAAAATGGATGATGAGTTAAGAATGGTAAAGTGAGTGCAAGAAATGACTTTGAATTACAGGAGTTTGTTGATTTTTTTATTGAAATGTAATTAAAGGTAAATTATGAATATTAAAATTATCTCAGGTTAGATGGTAATTTAACTTTATAATAATTGTGTACCTAAATAAAAGATTATAGATTTTTAAATGACAGAGGTGAACACGAACTTTTTAAGGTTTAATTTTTTTGTTATGTTTTTTTCTCTTAAAAAATTCAAATGAAAAACATTTTTCTTAAATAATATATCAAGATCGAGATGGTGCGGTTCAATGGATTATTTGGGATGACAACCACTGGACTGTCGATTTCGAAAGTATATGGTTGATTCTGATACTACGGCCTAATTTCGACATATTTGTTGGCACTAAATAATTTCAAGGGAATGACGTATATCTAAAAATTTCTCTTAAATTACACTTTAAATGCTTCCCTTTAATGAATTGGCATAAATCGGAAGTTGATGTTTCAAATAAACTTAAAAATACACAAAAAATTATAAAATATATTGAAGTTTTTTTTAACAACATCGGGAAATGACGAACTTAAGTCTGAAAACTCATTAGAAAAGGCGAAATACGACTGACTTCGTTTTAAAAATATTGTTCGCGAAAATGCTGTCACGTATATGTAGTAGATACCTGCTTAAAAAAAATTATTTGCAGCAATAATATAACTATTAATTTTTTTTTTTTTTATTTTAAATAATATGAGTATTTTATTAAGCTTTAGGTCTTATTTTAAAAAATTTATTTTTATATCGATATTTTGCTCCAATTTGTGTAGCTTCTTCAAAAATTGGAGCGAAATATCGATATAAAAATAAATTTTTGAAAAATAAGACCTCAAGCTTAATAAAATAGTCATATTATTTAAAAGAAAAAGATCAAATGAACCTAACTAATAAAAAATTTTTTTAGTTTTGTGAAATATTTGAAAATTTAACTTGTTTTTTATGTGACTGCAGCAACCGGCAGACTGATATACCATTTCAAATTAAAAAATATTGTCTTTCAATAGCTTTTTAAATATTTAAAATATGTTTATTAGATTTGAGTTTTGCAATGGAAAAAGTCAAAAAGAGCCTCTGTTCGTCGGTAGCTGAAAAGTAAAACGTACAACGGATTCTATGTTCTTTAGCCTTAAGCTACTGCTTTAAATAAATTCACTGAATTTAATAAAAAAATCTTACACAATGAATTCAATTTGTAAAATATCAAATTTTTTCTCTTTTTCTGTGCAGTGTTAATAATAAAATTTTTTATTTTTTTTAAACTATAATAAAATCCTGCTTTTTCTCTTTATTCTTTAGATGCAACCCCAATAATAAGTTCAACAACAAGAAGCAGTAACAGTGTTAATTTATTTGTGGATAAATGTGTTAAATACAACAATAATGATACTATGCTAATTACCAGCTGCAAAGACACAACTAAATGCTGACATTTAAAGGAGTATCGCCAGTATCACCTACAACAGAAAAGATGAAGGGAAAATAATACAAGGGCAGTAGTGTCGTTATCAACAAAAAACAATAAGAAAAATATACTATAAACATACATAAACACACAGGCAATAACAAGTTAAAAGCTTTAAAATATTATGCAACGAGCTAACAGCGTACTGTGAATGATATTAATTAATAACAAGTGAACAAGACGGGAACCAGCCGTATAACACAACGTTAAAACCAACATCAGCATCAGCATCACCATCATCAAAGATTACTACTACGTTGCAGACAACATCAGCCACTTAGTAAATGTTGGCTTCTGCTTTGTAACCATTGAACATTCCACAGGAATTTACAAATTGATTAAGAATTTCACAAGACCAATAACACCATCAACACACTCGCACCAGCAACACATCAGTTGGCCTAAATAAAATCCCAACCCTCTTAGTTAGTGGTGACAGAGATAGAGAACAAACAAATAGTGGCAGTTTTGGAGAAAGTTAAGCACAAAATATTAAAAAACGTTTAAACTAAAGAATTTAATTTTCATGAAATAATCATTTAATTGCAATCGCTTCATCAACCTAAAAGTCACTAACCATCTGCTATAATGATATCAAGAATCAATTTAAAAAATCTACACTCTAATTTCGTAACGAAAAACTTTAATAAAATGACAAAACACTGCCTGCTGGGCTGGTGTGCAAAAATATTATTTGCCACAAGCCTGCTGTTGATTTTTAATGTACCGTCTACAATAGCTAACTCTGATTGGATGCAAAGCTGTAGCATGTGCCATTGTCATTGGAATTCTGGCAAGAAAACAGCCGACTGTAAAAGCAGACAAATCTCTACTATACCCACAGACTTAAGTAATGAGTTACAGGTGATAGATCTTTCAAACAACATGATACCCGAACTCAGAAGAGAAGAGTTTGTGGAGGCAAGTCTACAAAATTTACACAAAATCTTCCTTAGAAATTGTACAATACAGGAACTGAACAGAGATGCTTTAAAAGGTCTAGCCATACTAATTGAATTGGATTTATCACACAATTTTATTAAGGAGCTGCATGTCGGCACATTTAACGGTCTAGCGAAATTGCGCAACCTTGTGATGAACAACAATCAAATCGAAGTGTTGGAGAATCATTTGTTTGCCGATTTGCATTTCTTATCACGAGTAGAATTTAAAAATAATAAACTGAAACGTATTGATATTCATGCGTTTGGCCAGCTGCCAGTACTTTCGGCTGTTTATTTAGAGTCTAACAATTTAACGGTACTAAGAAGAGAAACCTTTCAACGCACACCAAAACTGGTACATTTGTCACTGGCCTCAAATCCTTGGAATTGTACTTGTGAGTTGCAAGAGTTTCGTGATTTTGCCATTGCTCATCGGCTTTACACACCGCCCACTGATTGCAATGAGCCCAAGCAGCTCAAGGGAAAATTATGGAATGAAATACCTTCGGAAAATTTTGCTTGTATGCCCCGTATTTTGGGTTCAATTCGATCGTATGTTGAAGCCCAGTCAGACAATATTACCCTTCCATGTCGCATAGAAGGTTCACCGCGTCCTAATGTAACGTGGCTTTACAACAAAAGGCCTATAAATCCCAATGACGTTAGATTTCGTGTACTCAATTCCGTAGAGCAGCAACACTCAGAAAGTATTAATATGCTTAATTCAGAGTTGCGTATTTTTGGAGTGCGCTCCACGGACAAAGGTTCCTACACCTGCATCGCTGACAATCGTGGTGGTAAGGCTGAAGCTGAATTCATGTTACTTATTAATGGCGACAACTACAGTGCCTTGGATGGCACAGGTGGTGTCAATACATTTAATGGTATAGGCACCACTACCTCCGACAGAGAAACAAATATTTTGCTCATTATTTGCCTTATTGTTACCACTCTGTTGTTGTTGCTTATTGTTGTTGTGCTGGTTATATGCTGGTATTGCCGCCGCATTAAAACGTATCAAAAAGATAGCACAATGCTAAGTGAAAACGGCTTAATCTCCTCAAAATTGGACAAAACTCACAATGGCTCAATGCTGGAGGGCTCTGTCATCATGGAAATGCAAAAAAGCCTGTTGACAGAAGTTAATCCCGTTGAAAAGCCGCCGCGTCGCACTGAATTGGAAAATATTGATGGCGTTGGCAGTAGTGGCGATGATGGTCATGAGATTAAAAAGACTTTGTTGGATGAAACACAATTTGGTAAGTAAAGCGATTATATTTTTAAATTGCACCAAAACACTTTTATCAGAATTTTAACAAAAAAACTTTTTAATTTTTAAGAAAAGCTTTATAAAGGCTTATTTAGTTAAAGAGGTCTAATTTAAATTTTTATAAAAGGTGATTTTATAAGAACTATCGGAAATTTAAAAAAAAAACACATAAAATTCAGAAAAATGCATGAAATATTTATTTGGATCGATAGTTGGGTCGATATAATTTAATGTTTGAAGATTATTTCATGCCAATGTTGGCCGCGGCTGCGCCTCAAATTTTGGCATACTCTTTCCAACATTTCGGCCGGTATCTCACGAATAATGTTGGCAATGTTGGCTTCCAGTGCGTCAATCGAAGCGGGCTTGTCCCTATAGACATTAGCCTTAACATAGCCCCACAAAAAATAGTCTAGAGGCGTTAAATCGCACGATCCCAAGCGTGAAATAAACTGTTCACCGAACTCGCCTCTCAATTGGTCCATTGTTTCGCGTGCTGTGTGGCATGTGGCACCGTCTTGTTGAAACCACATGTCATGCAAGTCAAGCTCTTCCATTTTGGGCAAAAAAAAGTTTGTTATCATCGCACGGTAGCGCTCACCATTCACAGTAACGTTGTGATTCGCATCATCTTTGAAGAAATACGGCCCAATGATGCCGCCAGCCCATAATCCGCACCAAACGGTTGTTTTTTGTGGATGCATTGGTAGCTCTTGCAATGCTTCTGGCTGCTCTTCACTCCAAATACGGCAGTTTTGCTTGTTCACGTACCCAGAAATTCAACCAGAAATGAGCCTCGTCGCTGAACACAATTCTTCGATAAAAAAGTGGATCTTCATCTAACTTTTCAAGAGCCCATTCACCAAAAATTTGGCGTTGTGGTAGGTCGTTTGGCTTCAATTCTTGCACCAGTTGTATCTTATAAGGCTTCACACCCAAATCCTTCCGCAAAATTTTCCACGTAGTGGAGTAACAGAGGCCCGATTGCTGCGAACGGCGCCGAATCGATAATTCACGGTCATCACCAACACTGGCCGATACGGCTGCGATATTTTCTTCAGTTCGCACTCTACGTAAGCGTGTTGGTGGTTTAATGTCCAACAATGTAAATTTGGTGCGAAATTTTGTTACAATAGCCCGAATAGAAGCCTCAGTAGGTCGATTAAACTGACCATAAAATGGAAGAAGCGCGCGATGAACTTTCTTAACAGAGCACGCATTTTGGTAATAAAATTCAATAATTTGCAAGCGTTGTTCGTTTGTAAGACGATTCATGATTAAATTATAGACCAAACTGAAGATGTTTGACAGTGACACAAGATACAAAACGTGCGTGAGCTGTCAAAACTAGTGTTGCCAAAAAGATAATAGCAAAAAAATCACTCTTTATTAATAAGCAAAATGCCTAATTTCTACAAAAAACAATAAGTAATTAAAAAAGGTTGATTTTGCTTTAAACATGTTTGATTGTTCTACCCTGCGTTTTCGCATACAAGTTATTGCTTGCAAGTAGAGTATACGTCATAACTACCAAAAAAGCCGAAAAAATAAAGGAAAGTCTTGTAAATTCCGTGAGTTTACTTTTCTAATGAAAAAATGGCCAGTGAGAAAACAACTTCGGTTGTGAGACTTAAATTTGTTTTCAATCAAAAATTCAGTTGTGACCGTCGAATTTTTTAATTCTAACAATAGAAAATTGGTCTTACAGCTCAAAGTAGTTTCAGGACAACTAAATATTGGTCTATATTACGGAATTCTGGTTAATACAATTGCAAAACTTGCTTATCACAACTGCATTTTGGATTGGAAATTAATTTAAATCTCACAACCGAAGTTGTTGTCTCAGTATACCTACACCAATGGACATTTTTTTTTTATTAGAAAGCAGCTTCTTGGAAGATTCTTTAAAATTTTGTAAGCAAAATATTAAAGAAAGAGAATCTTAATGAAAATGTCTTGCATTCCTTAACCAATCTTGAGCTTTTTGAAGCGATATTAATGATGTCATTGCAGCAGTTTGACATTATAAGAGAGATGTTTGTGAATCTCTCTTTTTTAATTAAAATGGATAGTTTTTTTATTTAATTTTTTTAAAACGATTGTACTTACAGTTAACTCCTGACCATTTAACACTCGTTAATTTCAATATGTTTTTGAAGTCGTTAGAAAATCATTAACTAAATCTACATAATTTGGACTTGTCAGTAATTTTTTTAGAATCAACATAATAGAATTTGAATAATATTGACGTGTTGTATTTTTATTAAAAAAAATTAAATAAAAACAAAAGGATCTGTTGAATAAGTTTGGTTTTAACTGCTTTTAATAACTGGATATGTTATAATGCTGGATAAAGTTCTATAATTTGAAGCTTGGCTTTATAACACAGTGATACAAAAAGAATGAAGTGAAAATACCTGGAAATTGATATTATTTTTCTAGTAGGTGCTGTCGAGTACAACAAGAATCTGTTTTTGGAATTTGCCAAACCCTGCCCAAAATCTTGAGTTATCACTTCACAGCTATTTTTTTTTGGTGACACAGTGTTATGTATATTTGAACGAAAACATTACGATTTATCAAATTTGTTATCAAACCTTTATTACAATCAAAATTTCATACAAATAACTGATTCGAATATTTTTTGTGACACAGTGTAATCTATAATATGAGCATAAAATATTAAAAGAATAAAATGGGAACTCTGATTAATATGAAATATTCATTATTGGAACTTTTTCTTTATTCCCTTGAATTTAAAATCAACGAGGTACGGGTGTATTTTTCTTTTCACTCTTGAGCGCATAAAACGCGCCAGAAAAAATATTAATTTTTTTTCTTTTTTATTTGTTACTTAGTGTAACATGAACACATTATTTCGTCCACAGTTTTTCTTATGAAAGTATACACAAAGTTAACTTCGTTTACAAAGAAAATTTCAAATTCAAAAAGCAATTTGTTAGGGAAAACTTAAAAAATATGGAGGCTCTTTCAGCGAGTATGTACAGAAAGTATATTTCAACTTTTTGTAAAAAAATGTTTATGTAAGATTTTGCCACTAAAATTTATTTTAAAGTCAGAAAATAAAGGAAATACAGCTTTTACGACTGTAATTTTACTAAAGATAAGCAAAGTTTATTGTTTAACTTACGACTTTCTTATTTTCAAAAAGGGTAGCTACAAGCTTTAAATAAAACAGGAATTTTAATTTATTTTTTAAGGGTTAAGAGTGAAGGAGAAAAAAATTGCTTAAACCACCAACAAGTCTATATTTAAGTGGAAGTGGCATATTTTTTATTTAGTTTATGTTCCAGAAATCTTGATTTGTTATCATTTAAAGGATATCAAATACTAATGAAGCAATTTTATAATATCTGTAGTCTTAAATTACGTTTAAAACTTCATTTTCATGAAATGCTTCTACATCTCTAAATGTTAAATGTTGGTTTAATTTAAGAGCAGTAATTAAACAAAAGTATGATTTAATTGTTGGGAAAATTAAGCAACAGTCTTAAAAATAGTATACAAGGTGGGCCAAAAGAAGTCATCTGATGTTGTTTGGCTCTCATTTTTTTTTCTAAATAAAAAGGAAATGTGTCCCGTTGCTCCGTCCTGTTGGAACCACATGTCCTTCAGTATTTTAACAAACCTTGTAGAAACGATCGTATACTAGGGGGTAAAGTTTAATGTGTGTGAAGATATATACGTATTTAAATATAAAATTTTAGCAAAGACAAAAACCGTACAAATTAACATAGCTAAATTTGCAATTAACAGAGCTCTGTAAAGCACTTAACAGAGAGTAGTGAAATACTCAGGAGGAGAAAACAAGGACCTGGGGGCAAGGATTAACAAAAAATATGCAAAAAGGTCTTCCAAGGGATTTATAATGTATCTATGTATTTCAGATATGTATAAATAGCCGCAGAGTAGGAAAATTTGATTTTGTTAAAAATGCTCCTTTGGGTACATTATTGGCCATATTGGACAAAAATGGAATTACACACTTTATAGTTCACTTTAAAGTTCACTTTAAAGTTTACTTTATAGTTCACTTTATAGTTCACTTTAAAGTTCACTTTAAAAAATACTTTGTAGTTCACTTTAAAGTTCACTTTATAGATCACTTTATAGTTCACTTTAAAGTTCACTTTATAGTTCACTTTAAAGTTCACCTTATAGTTCTCTTTAAAGTTCACTTTATAGTTCACTTTAAAGTTCACTTTATAGTTCACTTTATAGTTCACTTTAAAGTTTATTTTATAGTTTACTTTATAGTTCACTTTATAGTTCACTTTAAAGTTTACTTTAAAGTTCACTTTATAGTTCACTTTATAGTTCACTTTAGAGTTCACTTTATAGTTTACTTTATAGTTCACTTTAAAGTTCACTTTATAGTTCACTTTAAAGTTTACTTTAAAGTTATTAGTTTCTTTATCAAGTAATTGGCTTTTTGGATATGATATAAATACATTTTACTATTCTGAACGTTGATAGTATTTGAATTGCAAATTTTAGAAAATACAAGTAACAAAGTTGTCATAGTGATGCCTCCTTACACTAGTGGGTAGTGCGATAATCTTTCAATATGGCGGTTACAGGTTCGATTCCTTCATGGATTTTTGTTGTTAAAAAAAATCAGTTCTCTTCAGATACTATATTTTTTATCAATGTAAATGGAAAATGGCTAAAAGTTAATAATGAAATTCAATTCTTTATTGAAACTTTAAAATTCAATCAAGTGAAAATAGTTTTTTTTTCTTTTGTTATAAAGACAGTTAAAATGTTTATTTCATTATTTTTCTTTACTTAACTAGTTTATTAATACACGCACACACTACCATCTTTATGAACTCTCATTACTACTTCCCTTTAACTCAATTTCTACAAGTTTATATCCTTTATTTCCTCTAGTCTTGAGCGTAACTGTAAACAACAAATAGTAAAATTTTTCTTTTTAACCGTTTAAACGAACATCATGCTAAAAAAAAGAAAAAAAGGAAACCACTAGTATTATAAAACTGCTATAACAAGCAAAAGACTTTAGGGTTTCAAATCTATCATTCTAGAAACTTCTCTAAGAAGAAATGAAAAAAATAAATAAAAAATATAAAAAGAGTAAAAAATATTCGTTAGACAGAAATAAGGGTTGCAAAAAAAAAAAAAAAATAAATAAAAAAAGTTTCCTTTTCTTACGGGCCAAGACAACAATAATGCGATTATTTAAATAGAGCAATAAATAAATGTTATAATTTTATATACTCTGCACTGTAAGTACGAGCTTTTTGATTCCATTTGCAATTTCTGCAACATATATGTATGTATAAATATATATTCTGGATCCTTAGAACTAGCTGGGTCGATTTAGCGATGTGCGCCTTTTCTTTCGTCCATCTATTTGTCTGTGTAGCCATTGAAAACAACGTGCAGAAAAGTTTAACAGACCAATCTGTCAGTTATAATTTTCCTGAGGTGAAGTGAAAAGCAGCGACTACCTCTTTTTTACCATTTTTCTGAGTGCGTTATTTGCGTTTTTTGCTTTAAATACTAAAGGGACAAAAAACGTAGAATGCAGTTTTGTAACAACTAACATTCTTACTGTCTGTGCAAATACTAAGAATTATCGCTCCACACTCGATTTAGAGAAATTAAAAATATAACAGAAATTTTTGTTTTTTATTAATTTCTGTTTTGTTTTTTTATAGAAATTTTCAAGCTGTACATGTGAGTAATTCTGAAAATTATGAAAAATTTTAAAATAAAGCCAGTAACAAAACATTGATAATTACACTATATGAGAAAAGTTATTTAAAGCGAATAGTTAAATTAGTTAGTCATAAAGTAATAGGCTTGATTATGAGTCGTTGTCGTGACGGAAACAGTGATATTTGGTAACGTCGGCCATATGTTTTATATGGGCTTATCGTTAGTTTGACTGCGACAACGATACTCATAATAAGGCTGAATACTTTCTGTGTTATCAGAGTTGTTTTTGAATGGTTGATTGCGATAAAATCAACAAAATGCTATTTTGTATATTTTTTGTATAGAAGAGTCTAATCTTGAAACTTGCCAAAAAATCTGTTAGATTTTCTTGCCATAAAACCATTCGATTTTAGTTTTCTTCTATCACTTTTAATTTTCTGTCAAGTGTTATATCGACAACTGCTGTCGTTTTTGCCGGAAAGGACGGGATCATATTCTCTGCGAGTGCCCAGCGGTGGCAAGATGTAAAATAAGCTGCTTGGGTAGTGGGGCATTGGTCCCAGAAGATCTAGGCAAGATTAGTCCAACAACAATTACGAGATTCATAAGGAGTCTCGGATTATAGTTAAGAACTGGGCTGCGCAATAGATCTTAAAGGTCACTGTGCGAACATACCCCACAATGATAACAATAATAAAGTGTTACAGTATAGAAATAAAATGTGGCGATTAAATTTTTTTTTTTAAATTCAGCGAAAATGCAATTACACTGTGTCACAAAAAAAAAATACCTGGAAAGTGACATTATTTTTCGGGTAGGTGCTGTCGAGTATAACAAGAATCAGTTTTTGGAATTTGCCAAACACCCCCAAAATCTTGAGTTACGGGTAAAAAACCGGGGTTTCGTACCTTTATGCACTTATAAATCAGTAACTTACTTGAATATCATGCGATTTTTAGTTTCTCAGTCAATTTAGAAAGAACACATTAAGGCCGTTTTAATGGTATATACTCGTATATTATTCAAGTAATTTGAGAAATCTGTGAGTATTTCTTCATCATACAATTTTTTTTTTTAATTTTCCTTTCCATTTTTCAAGTTTGGAGACGTTTTTACACAGTATTTTATAAAGAAACCGTAAAATTTTTTAATTAATTTTCAAAATATGTTAATTTGTGAGTAAAACGCAACTTATTTTTTTTAAATGTGTTAAAAATTTATTGGGTTATTGCCAAGAATACTTTTATTGTCATCTAAAACTAATCTTATTGCTTTTGTGTGTTCGAATCGGCTTAGCAATTTTATAGCCAAAACTTCACACCAAGCGTGCATTTGAATTAATTTTATCTCTCCTCCCTCAAGACAGAAAAAAGAAACAGCGTAGAAGAAAGAATTCGTTTCTAACAAATATTATTTTTTAAGTTCATTCAAAGGCTGTTTAAGCATTAAATCCGTATTAAAGTAACTTCAGTTTAATAAGGGCAGAAAATAAATTACAAAACTTGGGTTGCAAGTAGGTAAACAACATTTTTGTTACAATTCTCCTCTTTTAATAAAAAAAATCTATAATATTCCCTTTGTCGTGTTTTTTTTCTTTTAGAAAAAGCATAATACATTTACATGTATATAAGTGTATTATGCTTTATTGCCAACATATTTTTTATAATAAATTTACTCACATTCTGTCTTTATATTGTGTTCACTCTTCGCAGGCAACCAACATCCGCGGGATGATGAAACACACTCTGTTGGCATGTCAGATACAACCACACCACGTACTCGTCACACATACATTGATGACACCTACGGCACTAGTTTGCCACCAGATTTATTAGCGTTTCCTGCTCGTGTACCACCCACTTCACCATCTATGCAATCATCGCAATCTAATATACCCGAACAGGTAATTTACGGCATACGTTCACCACCACTAACCAGTCCGGTGTATGCCCATATGACGCCCCACGGCATTTATGGTACAACCACTCTAACGGCAGCTACACCTAATGGATTTATGACACTGCAACATCCAAAAACACGTAATTTAGCACTTATTGCTGCAGCAAACAGCAGACAGCAACAATCACCATTTGTGCCAGCACCAGTTGTTTATTCGCCGGCAGCTCCAGCATCGGTGGTTATGAAGCAGGGATACATGACAATACCACGCAAACCACGAGTCCCCAGCTGGGCTCCTTCCTCCTCGAATACCCACTCAACACAGCTGAGTGAGTTTCAATCGCCCACCTCCCCAAATCCAAGTGAATCCGGTACAGCAACTACGGCAGAACTAACAGTTGAGCCTGTTTATGATAATTTGGGACTCAGAACAACGGCTGGCGGTAGCTCTACTCTTAATTTAAATAAGAGTCATTTGCAAGAACCCTCAGTGCGTTATACAATGCGTGATCGTCCGCTACCGGCTACACCAAGCCTTACATCGGTGAATTCAAATCAAGCTCAACAGCAGCAACAGCAACAACAGCACCAACAACAACAGCATATGCTGTATCAACAACAGCAACAACAACAAGCTCAACAACAGCATTCAACCAATATAACAAACAATGCGAATAAAATTTACGAACCCTTACACGAGCTAGTAAATCAACTACATCAGACAACAAATTCAGATACAGAGCCTCTGTATGGTTCGGCACGGCATCATACTGGCCCCACGATTGTTCCCAACATCAACAACGGTATTGTTAATAGCAATACATGTAGTAACAGCAATACCTGCCCGTCTGTCACCAACTCACCATCAAATAGTGGCAAAAGCAGTTCCGAATCCAAATTAACGAAAATACCACCACGACCACCACCAAAGCCCAAAAAGAAAATGTCTGTAACAACAACACGTAGTGGCCATGGAAGTACAAGTCAATTGTTTGACGATGAAGGCGAAGATGGTACTGAAGTTTAGTTAACAGCTTATGCCACAGTTGATGATGATTGTGGTAATTGTAAAGACGATGGTGCCTCATATATTAGCAGCATAACTGCTACTAACAACCCACTGTCTTCGGCATCGTCGTCTTGTTAGCTCCTAGAAAACGTAATGCCTTCCTTTCCAATTTGAATGTACCAACATCTTTAATATGAAACACTTCCACGAAATTCAATTTTTTTTATATTTATTATTTTGCTTTCCTTTAACATGAAATTTAAATGGAATACAACTTAACTTTTAGCAAGGACCACCACCACCACCACCAAAAATACTTCACCACCAGCAATATCATTTTGTCATTCAAACCACCTTAAAAATTTTATTTAAAAAGAAAATAAGAATTGATATAAATATGTGTGTGTAGTCCTGCAGAATATTGATTTTTTTAAAAGCATGCAAAGGACATGCATACACACATAAGAGAGAAAACTAGGAAAAATCCTAAGAAAAATTTCCCAAGAAATTATAAAGTTGAATTGACAGAAAAAAATGTTTAATTGACAGCCAATGAGTCATGAACTAGACAAAAAATTCTGTTGTAATAAAACAAATTTTGTAATTTTAATAATAAAATCTAAATTTTAATAATTATCTTGGCTAAATCACAGATTATCGTTTGTTGAACTCGAAAAATTTGTTATATGGGTAGCTAATGTGATTCTCTAAGCCGAATTTGGTTCTCAGTGTGTGTTTGGTTTCCTTTTAATGCAAATTTAATTTCGTTTTTTTTTTCGATTTTTTATTTTTCTTGGGAACATTTTCTTCGATTTCATTTATGCTTCCATATTTTTATTCATACAATTTAATTCTCTTTGAGTAATTTTCGGTAAATTTTTTTTCGTTGCTGCTGTTTCCTTTTTTCTGTTGTAAAAATTACTTACATAATTGAATATTCCCACCAATTGACATTTCACTTTTTATGCGTAAACACAACCACTTAAACCTTTTTGTTTTCATTTTTGTTGTTGCTTATTCGTTTGTAAAAAAATATTTGTAATTGTTGGTGAAAATCCAATAACAGTTTTTGTTGTGCTCCTCCTGTTGAAAAGGAAAAAAAAATTAAATTTTATTTTAACGTTATCTTGCTTTGACTTGACGTTGCGTTTGTAAGGCAAATTTCACTTTAATTTCTTTTTCAAAAATGAAAGCAATTATTGATTTTTAAAAATTTCATTTGTAAAATTATTTAGTCTATTTTAATATTAATAACGTTAAAGCTTCACTTATCAGCAAATAATTTGCTATATTTTGTTTGATTAGCAAAAGTAATGGTTCTGTATTTGTAGGTGATCTAAGACTAAAGTCTATTTTTACAAATTTACCTTTAGTTAAATTTAGAATTTTATAAAGCAAAAAATCACCGTTTGGCTAATGGATTTATCGGGTTATTCAATAGAGTTTTTTAATTAAAAGTCTTACACCAAAAGGCGGCCATGTGTTGTAAGAATTGCTAACTTTAACTATTGCCAAAGGTTGCACTGAGAAAACAACTTTGGTTTTGACAACTAAATTTGTATCCAATCAAAACTTCTGATGTGGAAGTAGAATTTTTTAATCGTAGCAATAGAAGATCGGTCTAACAACCTCGAAATATTTTTAAAAGAACAAAATTGTGAATTGCATTATCGAATTCTGATTGCTGCTACTACAAATATTTGATTTTGAATTTTTGATTGGAAACAAAATTTAGTAGTCACAACCAAAGTTATTTTCTGTGTGTATCTACAACCAAAGTAAGTTAAAAAAAAGCAATTTAAACAATTGCAATTCTCAGCCAATTTAAATTTTTTATTAAGGTTTTTAACTTTTAATAGAAACTTTAGTTGCTTAAGGCCCATTTTTACAAGTTACCTATAGTTGAGTTGAGGATTTTATAAGGCTTATGACTAGATTTTAAAACTAAGCTTTCGTTGTGAGAATGAAGTCATTACAGATCAAAAATTCAGCTGTGATACTTGGATTTTTTAGTTGCAGCAATAGAAATTTGGACAGTAAAGTGTTGATTGTATTACAGAACTTCTATTGTTACATCTAGAAAAAACTTAATTTTTGACCGATTACAAATTCAGTTCTCACAATCAAAATGGTTTTCTGTGTGTTCAATTCAGTATTATGCAGTTATTACGGTTTACAACTTTTCTAAAAGTTTAGTCATGTTTGAAAAAAAATTGGCATTTACAGTCTCAACTGAATTAATTATTTTTTTTTCATAGTGCACAAAGAAAAGAAACAAAACAAATGCAAACGTTTCGTTTTGTGCTTTTCCATAATAATAATCTGAAAAACTACAAAACCAAACGTTTGCATTAGTTGCGTTTTGTTGCTTTGCAGATTCTGCTTACTATACAAGACTGAACAAAAAATTATTTAGGCTAAGGAAGGAAGCCATGCTAAATTTTCATAAAAGTTGTGAACCATAATAAAGGCATTAAGTCGAAGTTATATCATGCGACATATAACTTAATGTCAAGACAAAATTTTAACTCTAGATATAGGTAACTTGTAATAGTGAACCTGAAAGAAAGATAGTTAGAGCTTATAGTAGAGTACTTTCATATACACAGGGAAAAGAACTTCGGTTGTAAGAATTAAATTTTCTATTCAATTTTTTAATTGTGATATAAAAAATTAGTCTTACAGCTTGAAACATTTTTAAGAGAATAAAATTTTGAGCTACATTATTGAATTCTGGTTGCTGATACTACAAAATTTGACTATCAGAACTGACTTTTTGCTTAGAAACAATTAAGCTGTTTTCTATGGGTTCGTGTTATGACAAAAAGTACAGTCAAACAATTGCAAAATGGGTATTTTGCTATCTCAAATGCTTAACATGGCCATTTTGCTACAAATTTTATAAATTTCAGAAGAAATGATTTTTATGCTGAAAATAGTGATTTGCCAAAATTAAAATTTTCTATTAAATAAAAAAAATTATTAACAATTTTTTTTTTTTAAATATGGAATTTTAATTGAAAAAAAATACAGACATATTGCAAAGTTCAGTACTCGCCCGACCTTGTTACGGCATAAATATGTGCTTGGGTTTGTACATCTCTCTACAGTTACAGTTTTAAATGATTGCTTTTATTATATATATATAAAAAAAAAAAAGAAAAATCACATTTTGCCATATTTTCCAATAACAATCACAACACAAACACAAATGCAACGACAAGTTATTTGTCAGACTTGTGTGCCAAATGACTGATGTAGTTTTGTTTTTATTGTACTAAAATAAAACTACTAATTGACAAAAAAAAGGAAACTTAAATAAAATGAAAACAAAAGATTTGATTTATGAAAAGAAAATGAGATATTAAGCCGCAGTGTAAACTTTTGTAATTAAAATTTAAATTAAATAATTAATTTTTAAAAATTCAACTCAACTCAATGAAAAATGGAATATTTATTATATTCAATGACGTACAATTTATAAAAAAAAAAATTAATTAAAAAGTTTTTAATTTTTTTTAAATTCTGTTTAAGATATGAAATCTATTTTTATTTTTTTTTTAAAGATTAGTGTACAAAATTTAAATTTAAATAGATACGACAAACATCTTTTATAAAGAAAAAAGAAAATTACGAATTTCAAATTTGAATTCTTAAAAACATTTACTTTTAGAAGATGCACAATTTTATTGCTGTTGATTTTCGTTTATGTGAAAAATTTGTATATAGACAAGCAACAGTTGATAACTCAGATGAAAACAAGTAATGTATAACACTTCTTATTATTAAATATTAAATATATGACATAATTTGTCTTCTGATTTCGCGTTATTTGGTTTTATTTTTACATACGTTTTAGTAAATTTTTGATTTTTTTTTTTAAATAAATCAACTGTTACTTTTGATGTCTAAAATTTTCTAACCAATGCAGCAAATTTGTGCATTTATTTTTGAATTTAGAAAACGTTAACGATGGCAAATATTATTGAATATAAAATCCCAAAATTGTATTATAGTTAATTAATAATTATGTATGTAAATTGAATTAAAGAATTGAACATTTTAAATTAAATAAAATTTCAAATACAACAATTTAACAATTATAAAACAAAAATAAAAAAAGACATTTGTAATATTTAGGCTTTTATTATGCAAATTATACAAAAAAAAAAATAAGATTTTTTTTTAATAAAATGAAATTAAAGTAAAAAAAGCAATTAATTAATACAGTGTAGGAATGAGAAATGATTGTTTAAGATTATTGTTGGTTTATAGCGAAGTAATGAATTTAAATATGTCTATGACTAATGTATTTTTAATGTAAACTTAGAACAAATTAAAAAAAAAAAATACTCAGCAAAACTATAAAAGCGCTAAAAAAAATTATATACATTTTTTCAGAGGTAGGATATTTTTTGTTGTTCACAGGCCTGATTACGAGTGCCAGCTCCGGCCCTATATTTTATTTGGGCTTGTCGTGACTTCGACTACGCCCACAACACTTGTAATAAGGCTTTTTTAAGTGCTTTCAAAATTTATTATCGAATTACGTACATATTTTATATGGAAGGTGCTACGGAAAACTATTTTGTTTCTTCATAATTTAACAGGCGCTACTATAAAACCGGCGATTATTATTATAAATATCTAATTTTATTTATTTTTTTAGTACCAGCTTAATTATCAATTTTTTTTTAAATTAAAATATTAAAAAAAATCTTTTGCAAAGTATTTACTGAAACAAAAATTAGTTTTTAGACTTATTTTTATACTTTTATACTATTTAAAATACAAGTGAATTTGAAGCCCGAATTATCTCTTTAATTATCAAAAAGTTTGTATTTAAAATTTTTAAATAAAAAAAATATTCAAATAACTTAATACCACCATGTAAGCCCAGTTTAGTTAATCAATATGTAAGAAGTAGTATAAGGCCTGTTGTTTTCAAAAGTGATATAAGTCCATTTTTTTTTTAAATTAAGTCAGCGGTAATTTTAGTTAGATGCTGTCTATATCTTACTAAAATTACGGCTAACTAATATTTTTTTTAAATAAGAAGACTTATACCACTTTTGCAAAAAGCAGGCTAGTTAACTTTACAGAAACGAAGTTAACCAAATTTTTAAAGATCAATATAAAATAAAAAAATTCTCGAATGAAAAAACAAAAATTTTACATGGTGAAAATGCTCAATTTCATATTGTGTGATTTTTAAATTACTAGTTGACCCGGCAAACGTTTTCTTGCCTTAAAATTTTTATATATTCGATCTTCTTACACTAAAAAATCGTACTCATAGAGTAAAGAACCGTGCGAGACCGAGTAAAAACAGGTAGTAGGCAAATAAGCCAGATATCGACTATAGCGCTACCTGCTGGGCGGATTTGTGACGTTAAAATTTCCAAGATTATGCATATAAACCTTCTCCTTGAATTACTCTATCTATTAAAAAAACTGCATCAAAATCCGTTGTGTAGTTTTAAAGATTGAAGCATGCATAGGGATATAAGGACAGAGAAAGCGACTTTGTTTTATACTATGTAGTGATATGACTTATTTATTTCAATCTGTATATAAGCATCCCAGATTTTTATAAATGTCTGGAAATAGAAAGAATTTGCTCACATATGTGTGTATTTATGTATATGAGCTACTTTTTTTGAAAGTGATATAATTGCTCTTTTTGAAAAAATTAGTTTAGTCGAAAATTAGGCCTGAATATGAGTGTCGTTTTATATGGGCTTGTCGTGAATTTGACTAAGACAACGACACTCATAATAAGGCTGTTTGTCTTTATCGGTCTCAGCTCAAATAATTTTTTGATTGCATTTGCTTGTTTGTAAGAAATGAATACAACTAAAAAACTCAATCTGGTTGAGACTAGAAATGCCAATTTTTCACACACGATTTAAGTTTTATAAAAGTTGTATTTCACAATAGCGGCGGTAATTTGTTCAATACGAGTACATGTACTGAAAAATTAATTCATTATGTGTCAATAAAAGATAATGGGCCATAATCCTAGTCACAAAAAAATGGGCTTTTATTAAGAGCTGACTTTTGTTCATAAGAATTTAATGAACTTAAAATCGATTTTAAAAAGATTCCAACTTTAGCCTGACTACTATTATGGGCCAATGTTTTAGTGACTATAGGTTTAAAATAAATGAATTTTTCATTGAATTAATGAATAAAATTCTTTCATTGTGGTGTATTTTAAAATAAGCGCACATAATTAAGATTTTAAATAAATATTTATTTCGCCAGTAGATTCCTTCAGAACCTGTTTTTCAAATACTCTGATTGATAATACGGAAGGTTGCGCAAGATATGCATTCTGTTTTGAAAGATTATGGGATTGAAAAATATTTTTTTATGTTTTATTTTATTTTGTTTAAAAAAAAAATAAAAGTTATACACAAACTTAAGGCCATTATTGCAACTAAGGAATAAATAATGGCAGCATGTTCTCTTACATATATATATATTTTTTTTTTTATTATTACAAGTAGAATTTAGCCAAAAGTATCCGATGTGCAACAGGCAAATTTGTATAATCACTAAATTTTAATTAATTATGTTGAAGCAAAAGTTGTTGTAAGAGCTTTATGTAGTTTTTTGGGTTATACCCACAGTATCCATAGCGATTTTTGGTTGCTGTATACGGTATTCATAGGAGTGGTTGCTAAAAAACAAATAAATTAAAAGGGGTATTCATGCTTTGAAGTTTTTCTACAATTAATGTATATTTAGGGGAAATTTTTGTTAAAAAGCGTGATCTACGTTTTTCTAATAGTTGTAAAATAATAAAATGTAAGCAACTGTGATGCTAACATACACATTTGAGCAGGTTTTATCTAAAAGTTGGCACCATTTGGAGACAGCTGTTCTACACTATTATAAAACGTATTCACATTGGGTTTTCATATTAGGTGTGTTCATTTATTTTACTAGCAAAAACTTGCAACGAGAGAGTAAAAAGGAATTTTGCAAAATAACTCTCAAAAATGTAAAAAAAAAAATGAACACTTTACCAGTCAAAACTTGCGGGTTGAAGTTGTAGTGTAATATATGAGTTCATATACATATACGACTACATGCAATATCTTCTAACCTTGATGTACCAGATTCTGTCTTACTTAGTTCAACTGCTTTCGACATTTTACTTTGGTGCTGTTGATCCTAAGTTAAACTAAAATTGATTTCTTATTGTTTTAACACTTTTTATGGTTTTAAAATTTTTAAAATTTTACAAAATATGTATTTTTATTTTAAACTTCTTTTAGAAAATTTGATTTGTAAACATAAACACAAAACAGCTGTTTGAATAATTCTTGCAAATAAAAATTTTACCAGGAAAAGTTTGCAAGAATTTTTTTGTCTCTCAATATTTTACTCTCTTTTGATGATCTCTCCTTGCAAATTTTTTTAGTTAATGAACAATTTTTAGTTACTGAACAGACCTATTGTTGTAGAAAATAGTAGCATAATGTATTTTGTTGCTGTGTGCAAAAATATTTCTACATTTATTTTATTTTTACACTCGATACAAGGAACTTCGCTAAAATTTTTCTTAATGGAAAGTTGTAATAATGGAAAAAAGTTAAATGTCAGTTTATCGCTCAGTATAACTAAAGTTTGCCATAACTATCTGAAACATTAATGCCAAGTTGTATTAATAGCTGTAAGCTATTAATAAATAAATGGCGAATTTAAGATTTGTGTTTACAAATTTACACATTTGTGTATGTCTTGCAAACAACTACTTTTGAAAATATTCACTTTTCTGTTTCTGAAATATTTTGTTGTTTAATTTTTTAAATACAAATAAGGGCCGTTATTACAAGTTGCCGATAGTTAAAACTAAGATTTTATAAATCAAGCTTGAACATTAAATTAAAATTATCGTTAAGTTAAATATCGGATACACCCAAATTTTGAGTACAAAGTTTTAACCAAAAACCGGTTATTTGCTTTACAAAATATTAACCTTAACTATCGAAAGTTGTAATAAAAGTGTTAGATAAGCAATAAAATTCATTAATTGACTTCAAGTTTTCTTACAATTTTAATAAATTTCTTTTTAAATTTTTATTGTCAATTTAAGTATTTTTAAAAAGGTGTTGTTGATTTAATTATTTTCTTCAATGTAACATCTTTCCTTTTATAAAAATTATTTTGATAAATACTAATTTTATTTAAAATTCTTTTTTTTTTTAATTTATTGTATGCATTTGTAAATTTTGTACATGTAAGGCCTTAGATAGTTTAAATCTTAGTCTTTAGAGTCTAATATTAAGAAAATTTAAATATATATTTTGATATTTTACAAATTACGTATTATAATTTTAATTAAAACAGCAACAGAAAATTCTGCAAAAAACTTAAATCTTAAAAAAAAAAAACGAAAACTAATTAAACGAGTACAATTTACATAATTTTTTTTATACAATTTAGCATTTAATTTAAATTGATAATTTAAAATGTAATAACTAGTTTTAAGTTCAACAATTGTATGTTCTTATATTTTTTTTTTCATTAATTAACTACAATGATTTTGTATGCAAGTAATTTATTGCATGCGGAAATACGAGTAGGTTTTTTATTGCCCCAATTGAAATTATTTAATCAATTTAAATTATTTTATTATTAAAGCAAGCATTCGAGTAAGGATAGTAAGGAAATTATGCCACACATATGGATTTAGGAAAAACAATATTTATGCATTAAGCACATTCGAGACAGCAGGCTAGCGACTGCAACCTGTCAAAAATTATTTTCACAACAGCACGATTGTAGCTGTCGTTAACTTAGGCCAATTTCTATTATCGTTGACGGCAATAAACAATGTAGTGCTGCCAATATAATAGAAAATTTAAAAAAATTAGCGTTTGAAAATATTTAATTTTATTTAACGGTCAAGAGGTTTTCAAAAAATGAATTAAATTGTTTTTACATTATTACCTGTTATAAGTGTATCTATACACACAAATTAAGGTGAGTTTGTTTGAAAAAAGTAAACTGCAAACACATTTCTAAATTATTTATTATTCACCCTTACTCCATTTGGTGTCATCGACACAAGACGACATCAATTTTTATCGTTTCTTGTAAGTCTGAATTAAAATTCTCAATATTGATAAATATTGATGACTGTGTTGACACTTATTTCGTATTATATAATGATGTTTGCTATCAATATTGCTGTATGTTTTGTTATTAAATAAATTTAAAAAACCTTTTTTTTTTAATTAAAAATTTTAAAGAAATTATGACAATTAGAAAATACCAAATTATAAGTGAATTGATGTCGACGACGACAAAATCTGATGTTGCTTTAAAATTGATGACGATGTTGCCGACACCAAATGGAATAAGGGTGAATGTTTCGATTTGCTTTTAGTTTGGTTTGTTGCAGCCAAAGCGCTATTTTAGCGATGGTTGTTACAAAATTTATTTAATTTTCTTCAGACATATTTTCCACACAAATATTAACAAAAAAAGTAATTTTATTCTTTATAAAAAAGGACAAATTACAGATCAGCTGCTACATTTGCTGCTGCTGTTTATAAAATAAATAAGAAGTGGACTATACGGCGCCAGTCATTTGCAGTCTTATAGTTAGTAGCTTGCTGCCATGAATTTGTTTAGTGAATTCTGTGTTTCGGCGTATTAAAAGTTGTTTAATTAAATTTTTTTCTTAAAGCAAAACATAATTCAGGTTGTGAGAAGCTTAAGTGTTCACTTAGGAATAAAATATATGGATTCGGAATTCAGAATAGCATTGAGTAATTATCGACCCATACAAATATTAACAAAAAGTAATTTTACAAATTACAGATCAGGGGTTTACTCTATATTGCGATGCGAAAGGAAAACCATTCGCATCTGTATGATTTTTACTGTGAGTTGTGATGCGTTTTCTTTCGCATCGCTATTATATTGCTGCTGCCGCTTCCAAAATAAATAAGAAGTTGACTACACGGCGCTAGTTGTAGCCAACGTCATTTGCTGTCTTGAATTTGTTTAATGCATTATTCTGCTGTTCTGTGTTCCTGCGTATTAAAAGTTGTTTAATTAAATTTTTTTCTTATCAAATGAATTTTTTCCCACCCAATATAAAGCAAAACATAATTCAGGTTATGAGAAGCTTAAGTGTCCACTTAGGAATAAAATATATGGATTTGGAATTCAGAACAACATTGAGTAATTATCGACCTTATCTTTTTAATGCTCGATATATTTTTTGTGTGCTTATTTTATTAATTTATTCAGATTTTTTTTTTTTTTGAATAACATAATGATTTTAATATATTATTGATGAAATCATTTAAAGTTATTCATGATCGCATTTACTAAACATGTTAGCACACACACATACAAACACACACATTCATTTTCATGATTCACTTTTTTTGTTTGTATTTAATTTGTTTTAAACAAAAATAAACAATTTAAATTCTGTTTCGGAAAGTTGTGGTAATTTTAATGAACATGAAATTGTAAAAATAAATTAAGCATACCTAAATATAATTATTATTATCACTAGTAATTCTCTATAAATATACATTGTATTGATAAATATATGAATATAGAAACACATATATACAAACAAGCAAAAAGAAATATTATTATTATTAATATTATTAAACAAAAATGCAAAAATTCTAAATATTTAATAAATGTATAAAGAAATTTTTTTTATTAAAATTAAATAAAAAATTTAGCAGTGTTTTATTGCAATGGGAACAAAAAAAAATTATTTTTAATATTAAATATGACAACATATTAAATTTTTATTATAAAGTTTAACAAAAAATATTCAATCTGTAGTCGTGCTTAATTCCAATTTATGTTGGTGTGACATTCTCATGAAAAGTTTTCGAAAAAAATGTAATAGTGTTTTTACACTACATCACATCTTAGAGGAATGCGTGGAAGATGTTGAAAATGAAAAAAAGTTGTTTACACTATCAACATCTAACATCTAACATCTACCATCAACTAAACTGTCGAAAAATAAAAGAAAAGAAGACGCATAATTTTCGAAAACAAAAAATATCTTAAAATAAATTTAGAAAAACCATTCATTATTGTTGCTTTGCAAGATCAAATCCATTAGGCTTCAAAATTTGAATTTTTATTTTGTTTAATATGTGTACATACTTATGTTATGTATGTATAAATAAATGTTACTGTATAAGTGATGCCACTAAAATCGAAAATATTGCCATTTTTCTAGTGATGGCACGAAAATTATCGAAAGATGTTGAGTGAAACAAAATGAGATAGGAACATCTTGTAAAGATGTTGGAAGATGTTGATTTTTTCTACATGCATTTTATATGGGAAGATGTTGTCATCTCACCGAATAGATGGTAGATGTTAAATGTGCTCTAGTGTAAAAACACTATAAGAGAGAACATGTCCATACAGCTGTTTCATCAGATGCTACTCTGAATCTTCAGTGGATTACTCTCAAGCTTGTTAAAAAACTAAAAAAAAAATAAGAGGATTTTAGCCAATAGGCCAACAAAAAATTTCAAAAAATTAAAAAAAAAAAACTAAAAAACAAAATTTCCCAACCAACATATTACAAGAGAATAGAAATATTATTTTGCATATAAATTTAGAGAATTTAACAAGACTTGGGTGTTATCAACTGAAGATTTAGAAATGCTTTCCCTCTTAATATTGATAAATTTCATCTAATTTTTAGCCAAAAAGATCACAATTTAAATTTATTTATAAATTAAATGTAGCCCATAAATTTTTATCATAAAATTAATTTTTTTTTAAGTGCTAAAGGTTTAATGATCAAGCTTATCTCGAGTTATTGGAAATTATATGGTGGAACCACCTTTTTTCTATATAACGGTTTATCTCGACAACTACACATAGTATTAAAAAAGAGACAAAAGTGCCATTACCGCTACCATTTTGATTGCCTATAATTTTGTTAAAAAATAAAAGATAAGTAAATTTGATTGTCATAAAAAGTTTATGTGGTCTTAACATATTTTTTCGTTATGATTGGAAAATTATGTCGGCTAAATGGTGACCGCTATTCGCTATGCATTTTTTATCTCTTTTTAAAACATTTTTCAAGACATCCTGCAACATCTCTGGCTGAATTTCTGCAATTTCGTGATAAATATTGTCTTTAAGATGTTGAATCATTTGGGGCTTTTTCACATAAGCTTTTAATTTTAAAAAACCCCATAAGAAAAAGTCTGGTGCTAAATCCGCCACTTTACAAAATTAGTCTTTGTGGAAAACGTCATTCACTAATTGAATTGTTGAGCGAGCTGCGTGTGCTGTAACCCCATCTTGTTGAAACCACAATTCCAATAGTCTTTGCTCTTCCATTTCAGGCACAAGAAAATTCAAAATTCACCTTAACCAGACAGCCTTAGGATTGCATTACTGAGTGGTTACTCTCTATTGCGATGCGAAAGAAAACGCATCGCAACTCAATGTAAAAATCATACAGATTCGAATGGTTTTTCTTTCACATCGCAATAGAGAGTAACCCCCCTATACTCAGCTCGTTGATCAGGATCTCTCTATAGCAATTTTTGTACGGGAACATTTTTATATCAGTTTTAGAAATTCGACTTAAACTGTATGCAGAAAAGTGTAACTGGGAACAACGTCTCCAAATTTATGTTTCAGCGGACTCTGCAATATTGTTGCTCACCAGAGCCACATTTTCAGCATAACGAGACGTCCGTTGTCTTCCAGAACAAGGCCTGTCTACTGTCGTACCGTACTGTCGAAAATTCGCATGTAAACTATAAATTATGGTTTTGTGAAGCATCGAACGATTAGAATATTTTTGACGCAATTTCCGCTGATTACCAATAATCTAACGATTATTTTCAATAAATTATGTCACTATTTCTGCTCGTTCTTGAGGCGTATATTTATCCATAATAAAATTTGGACGTCTGCACAACACAATGGCTAAAGCGACACTGAGCTAAAACATCACATAGCCAAGATGCCAGGCAATCAAAATGTTAGCGGGACTTTTGCCCCACAGGGCATCGAGTATACTATTTCGAACTCAGTTTTTGTTTTGCTGGCCCCAAAATCATTGTAGGCCAGTGTGTTTAATATTCCGCATGCTGTTATTTCTTTTACCACATGTGCTGAATATGTTACAGATATTTTACAGCAAATTGTACTTCTATCTTTCATTTACTTAACATGACTTTGTATGTTCTTTTATTCAAGTAAATTTTTTTTTGCTGTAGGTTTTTAGTTTTCTTCTTGTTTGCTTGTATTTTATTTATTTATTTTGTTTTTGTTATGAATTCCCTTTAGGCCAAAATTCAGTTATTAAATATTTAATAAAACTACAAGTAAGTATGTTTTCAAATTCAAGAATAAGAGAAAAGCAAGCATGTAATACAATTTTTATGTGTAATAGGTCAGTTGCAGCATGTATGTATGCATCCTATAAAAGTTAAAAGGTCACAAGGGTATAAGCAGTCTTGTACTTGCACTACTCTTTCTTTCAAAAGCAAAAAAAAAAAATATATATATATAACAAAAATGGTATCACAAGTATAATTAAAATATTTTATAATTTTCAGCCATTACAATATTCAAAGCACTTGCAATATACGGTAAGTTGTGTTCTCATAAAAAAAAAGAAAGAAAAGGAAGTAGAGTTAAAAGTAAAATTTTTGAAAAATTTTGATAACGTAAAGTCTATGTTAATTTTTTTGGATGGGGGCTTATGTTTCAGCCGTAGTAAAGTTTTCTTGCGAAACAAAAATTATTAAATATTAAAATCAAACTTTAGCTCATGCTCCGACACATGTAAATGTTGTAAAGAATAAAAATTCATTTTACAAAATATTCAATATTTTTTTATTAGTCCTTCGGGTTGTGGTACATTTTGTCTAAATAAAAATAGGTAAAAACTAAAATTCAATTACTGAAAAAAACGGCGTTCAAGCATAATCTTGAAAATTATTGCGGAACGTTTGTAATTGGAATGCAACCCAATGTCAGGGCTCATGTATGATACTTGAAAATGGTTGAAAGTATTGAATCACTTCCTTAATTGTCGAATAGTTTTTTAATCATAAGTAAAATTTCTGAGAGAACTCAGTTTTTCAGGTCGAAAGACATGCTATCGACACTTATAACAGTCACATCTATATTCACTTGACATCGGGGCGGCATTGCGGATTTTGTGTGTCTTTGAAATAAGATCGAAACCGGTCTGGGATTGTCTAACACTTCTAAAGATACTGGCATCTAGATTTAAGAATTGGCTGGGTAGAGTATGACAACATCATTGGTTGGAGACTGTTATGTTTTAATATTTATTATTCGATTTATTATATCTTAATTCATTTGGTGTTTACTTATTAAAAGCAAGATAGCGAGTGAGTTAACATTTTACTGAAATCGATAACGCTACCTTTCTTAGTACATAAGACAATTGTTGTTATCATTACAATGTAATAGTATGTACATATAAAACAATTAAATAATAGCTGTACTAACGTACCATTAAATATTCAGTGACAGCTTAAATTAATCTTAATATTATAACCGTACTTTTGTACAGTGCATTACAAAAGTACGCCCATCTTTTTTATATTTATATACAATACTACAGAGACAAAGGATATCAGAATAGTGAAAGAGTTAATGCCTGACTTAATAAAGAATTCGCATTGTCACAGAATTGCAACGTATTGAAACACTTAGCAAATGAGATTCAGTCAACAGGACCTCTGCAGGTTATGTAATGAAGACTGGTTTACGTGGCGGCCTAAACGGCCCATAATTTTAATTAGAATATAAATATAAATTGATACCTCAATGCGGTATCTATTACAAAACTAATTGACTGAAGGCTTTAATAGGCAAGACAACGAATAATAAAGTAATCAAGACCCACCTTGTGGCATAAAGATATTTGAAAAGATACTCTAACCTTATGCTCGATATACCAGATAAGACATCCATAAAATTTGAATTGAAATATTTGTTTTATGAATTAAGAAGAGACGGGTACTCGTGAGATAATTTGAAGAACTGACTCCTTATTTTCATTTGCCTTTTAGCTGTAAGAGTTTACGTTGAAGCAGTTCCGGCATGTTAGTGTGAGTGCCGATTACCTGGTGACCACAGACACCAGTCTGAAATTATCCTTTCTGAGGAGAGCGCTTACCTCCATATTGAAGCCGTAGTTGACATACATTATTGTATGTCTAGAGACCTTATCATCTTTCTTTTAATAATGTACAAGAATGCTGCTTCTGATGCTACTAAGCGGTATAGCTACCGTCACTTATATAGAAGCCTCCATGACAGAGCTGGCCTTAGCCAATTCGACCATTTGCACATTGGTAATAAAGCCAGTGTGTTAGAGTATTCATATCCTAACTTCCAAGTTAGACAGCTAACTAATAAAAATAAAAAACTATGATTTTAATTTTATATTATTACATAACTGTTTGGACATTTCGATTTTTCATCACTCATTTTCTGTCATTACGGCTTTTAATGCACCATAATGTAAGCGATTCTTCGTAACCTTGTCTAAAGTATTTTTTCAATACTCATTTTTCGTTGTTAGTAATAAAAAAAACAGCAAAACAATTCAACGTTTTAAATACCCACTACACAAATTCATTGTACAATTTTGATAACCTAAGTGAATATAAAATTATTTCAATTAATTGTAAAACTAAGTAAACATTTCCAATATCCACTATACAAATGAGCTAGACGTTTGCGGATTTTTACAGCAAAATCGCAAGGTAAATTAGCCTCATTAGTCATTCTAAGGTTAATAAATAACACTGGCCACTACTGAAACATTTTGCAAATGTTTGTATTCATTCAAGTATTTTGGCATTCATTTTCTATGGAATAAAGAGTGCTGATTACGATAATAACTTTCTAGCAGCTTTAGACTTTATGGATGGTGTAATGTTTTATTTTCTCTAAGTCATATAAATTTCAAACCGAATAATACCAAAATCATTAGGGAAATTCACGCTTGCAAGTATGTGTGCAATTACTTTGACATTTACCTACAAAGTGAGGACATGGTTTTTATGATTACAAACTACATTTAGTCTAATATCTTCTTTACAGTTTCACTTACCAAAATCCAAAAAATTAACTAAAAATTTTTTTATTAAACTTTTTAAAAAAACAATATAATCTCTACAATTTGAACTTGAATTTAAATTTTGTGTTTTTAATTTTAAAGAAAACCGAATTTGACTGTTTTCGCTGCGGAAGTTTTTCTTTAAGACAAATGGCCTAAAGCGAATTAATAGTAAACCCTTTTGTCCGGATACTTTTTAGAAACTTTATGAAGCATGTAAATAACGTTTTCATTCTATTTCATCTTTGTTTTTAAAGCTTTAAGCAAAAAAGCTGTCGTTGTCATAGTACGACTTCATTAATATCCACTCATTAAACTTATTATTAGAACATACAAATCGTAAAAAGTTCCTTAATATAATTAAAATCCTGTTACTTGATATACAATTTAAATGTTGTTTGTAGTTGTATGAAGAAATTATACGAAAGTTGAGGACATAATTGTGTTTTATTTTACATATTTGATTGTTGTTGTTGTTTTAAAAGTGTATTAAAAGAGAAAATCTTTAAGTAAAGGGTGTCTAAGTAAGAGTGTACTTTTTCCGTGTACTCCGTTCTAATGTTCCTGTAACAAAAGCTGGCACAGTGGCTCATTCTGCTGAAAACTGTTGAAAAAAACTTAAAAATTCGATTATAAAATTTTGAGAAAGGCACTATTGCATTTTACAAAAGATATCTTACTGATTGTGCATCGATGTCTATTTTTTTGCTCCCGTAATAACAATATATTGCTGCAATTCTAAACATTATTTTACTGGATTTGCTTTTCTTTAATCTAACAAATTTTCCACACTCAACTTATTCTTCTTGTTTATAACAATCAAGGTGAGCTGACAGCTTATAAAAATTTCATGGGAGATTTACGATAGCATTTTTAACTTTCAGGGAAATAAAAATCTCTCGGGGAAATATATTTCGCATGATATGTGAGAGCTGCTATATTTGAAAGTTGCCACTTTGACAACAACAAAAAATTTCACTGAATTTAAAAAGTGTGCTCTTACTGAGACACCTATTAGAAGCAAAGTCAGTGCCAATTTTATGTATATTTTAAGAGTTGTTATTGTTTTAGTTGTTAATGTTTACCCATGCTTACAATGAAACGGATTTGCAAGGTGGAGAAATATAAATTGAATACAAAATAAAAAGAAAAAATATATAAAAAACAAATAAAAAAAATTAATAAAAAAAAAGTATTAGGTAAAAAATAATAAAATACAATTTCCTACAAATGATAAGAATAAACATTTTTTTTTATTTTTCAATATCCATTTCCGACTCTATAAAATATACGCACTTTCTATTCTTATAAATAGTTAGAGAAGGTGATTTAGTCTGTGAAAAAGTTTAAAAAAGTTTAAAGGTTTTTCTTGCAAAATTAGAATTGTTATTTTAAGGCATGTCAACATTACTTTAGCCACTATAAATAAACAAGTTTTTTTTAATAAAAAACTTACACTATGAAACAAAAAAAATATGGCATTTCTTGAAATACTTTTGAAAAATATCAAAAAGGCTATTTGTAAATTTTGCTTCCACACAAAAAATGGTTTTCGCATTAGACTCATTATTTCACAATAAAATAATGATTAACGTTTGCCAGTATTTTTAAATTAACTCAAACGCAAACCGTTAAATATATCGAAACATGAAAAATTGAACTGTTACTACTGTAAAATATATCAGTTCAAATATAAAAAAAAAACAATCACAAAAAAGAAACTGATAGATAGAGCCCAGCAAAAAAAATTTTGATTTGGAAGCAATAGCGAAGATTGGAAGCGATGTTTTACATTTCGCGATGCAATATCGTAATGTTGTCTTGTAAAGTACACGAACGAACTATTCACATTGTACTATTTACTTATTTGAACTGAACGATCGAGTCCGTGTTTTCTCCTTAATATAAATGAACGAACGAAATAAACTTAAACGACAACTATGACTAAATTTTCTTTTACAAAAATGGTATTTAAAACAAATAAACTGAAGAAGAGAAAGTGTATTATGCTAAAAAGCTTAATTTTAAGATTTAAAAATTAAACCTAAATTTTTTTTTTTAGCCACAGTGACTAAAGTACTTTTTGAATTACATTATAAAAAAGAAATCGAAAACTAAATTTAAAAATTTTTCGAATTTTGTTTTGTTGTTTTGCTTTCTATTTTCGTAAATAATTCCTTTCAACTTTTATTCGATATCATTTTACAAAATAAAAAACGTTTAGTGACAATCAAAAGTATCAGTGAAAAAGATAAAAAAGATCAACTAAAAGATGAACTAAATGAACGAACTATTCTTTTTTAATTTTTGAAACTAAGAAGATGCGCTCACTAAAATGAATTACGGAGCACAAATCTATCGTATGGAAATATTCTCACAAGTTAAAAATAGCTTTTTACTTAATCATACACGTAAAGACTACTCTAAGATATGGTTAATAATATTAGGCCACAATCATAATCACAAATAAGTATTTAGGCTCTTATTAAGTGCTTACTTCTATTCAAAAGAATTTAGGGATTTAAAATAGCTATTTAAAAAGATGTTGACTTTATCGTGACCACGATTATGGTCTATTATTATTAAATCAATAACAACAAAAAATTGGAATTAAAAGATTTAATTTTTTTTGGGCATTTTAAATATAATAGACAATAACTTTTTTTAAACAATAAAAAAATCTGAAAGACTTTCTGCAAAGTTTGTTTTAGGTTTTTTTTTTTTTTTTTTTTTTTTTTTTTTTTTTTTTTTTTTTGCTAAGAGTGTTTTATATTCAGGTTAAAATTTTTTTTTTAACAATAGAGAAAAAATTTTTTTTAGTCTAGTAACTTCACAAGGAAAAACTTTATTTCATTTACTTTTTTCTATTTTACATTAAAAAAAAATAAAGAAAAATTCGTTGTTTTATTTTTGCAAACATTTTTTTTGACATCGAATACTAAATTTGTAGCTGGCAAAAGAAAAAAGTAGGGTAAAACAGTTGGCAAGGAAATTCTTAAAGTATATTTACAGGACATTGTTGAAAATATGCTTGTGGAAATGTGTGAGTCTACTCATATGTACATGAACATGTTCACACTTCTATGAATACATGAGCTTACATTTTTTTTTGTTTATTTTTCTTTTTTTAAGTAACATGCTGACATAGTTTTTTTTTAGTTTAAACAAATCTTGAAAAAGTAAAACTACACTTTCGCCTTTATGCTCTAACATTTCATATGTTTCACCTAGTTTTTTTTTATTATACAAAGAATATATACGAGTATATATGAATCTATCTTGTATAAGTGCATCCAATTCTGTTAGAGAGAAACACATGTGTTAATTTAAATTGCAAATCCTTAAATTGAATAAGTTAACAAATCTTGTGACTTGTTTGTAAGACGTTAGGTGGGAGAGTAATGAAATCGAGTACTACATTAAAATAAGTTAATGAAATCCCTAACAAAAATTACCTATTTTCGTATAATTTTGTTGGACTGAAAGTTAATTTAATAAATTCAGAGCTGAAATTGCCACATCGAATGAAAACGATCGAAATTTTAGTCTGTTTTGTATGAAAGATTTCCTCTCAGTATCTTGTGTACACTTAAACATGAAACCAGGCAACCGGTCTTATACAAACATGTGTACATGTATGTGGGTGTGATAGAAATAGCTAAAGATATGCTTTTTCTTTGAGTATTTTAATTTCTTTATTTGAAAAAAATATATCTTTTTTTTAAATATTTTTGGTTAAAAAAATTTTTGCAAACATTTTAAAGGAAATTAAATTTAATTTATTTTGCCTTCTTATTAGATATATTTCCTAGAATTTATTTGTTTTATATTTAAAAATTAAGAATCCCAGAACGAATATTTTTCGTGAATGTTGAAATTAATTAAATTTTGATTAATTTTCATATCCCGAATGTATATTTTTTCGTAGCATTAATGATGCAAAAAAAAAATATTTTAAAATAAGAATATGAAAAGTTTCATTTGCAACAAAGAAATTTTCGTAACATTAACTAATTAATGTAAGGGTGGCAACGTAAAGGTTTCATTGCTGTTTTCCTTTCAGTAGAAAGATTAAGGCTGGTATTCAAAAAGACTACTAACGAGTTCAACTATATATTATGACGAATTTGTCACAATATCGATTTCAAGTCTAAATTAATTTTCTTTGAATACAAACATAATAATATAAATTTCCTTTTTTTTTTTAATCTTTATTGCGATATTATATGCTTTTTATCTATTATTTGCAGCTACTAAATTTGAGAAGTGAAATATTGATATAAAAACAAACATGTAATTAAAATCTGACCTTAAGCTTAAAAAAAAACTATCCATTTTGACTATTATTTAAAATTTTTACCGTAAGAATATTTTATAAAGGATTTCCAGCTACAAAAACTTTTTTAAAATTTTTTTCTTTCTACATTTGTTAAAAGATATTGCATATTCTTTTTCCTTTACAAAAAAAAAAGAAAAACATGCAGCCTTCTATTAAAAAAGAATGTAAATGTTTGCGTAGCGTTGCAACATTTACAAGAAATGAACTAACAAAACTTAAGAGTATGTGCAGTTTGCAATTTAAGCAAATAAACTACGAGTATTACTTGTATTTCTACACATACATATGTACATACTCATATACATATATTATTATTATTTTTTATTTATTTTATTTTTTTTTAGTAAAAACACAGAATTAAATGCTTATGAAAGTATAACCGTCCTTGGAGATTTATAACATCAGTAGCTTTACAGATAAGCAAGTGTTGTTATTGTTATTCTTGCAGTTGTTGAATTTGTTCGCATTGAACCAAAAAAAAAAAAAAAAAGTAATTATGTTTTTTTGTAAGGTGTGTTGCTTTAATTGTGCTAACTAAAACATAAATAATCAAATTTTTTAAACAAAAATGTTTAACTGAAAAACTTGAGTTTCGGTATAAAATTTTCTTATTTAAAGAATTTTAATTTAGAAATTATTCCTCAAGTATTATTAACCTTTTGCTTTTGCATACTTAAAGTACGATCAGCTTTACAATTAAAAATTGGACAAAATTTTGAAAGAAGCTCTTCAGTATTCGTACTTCTTAATATACCACTAAGGATGACATAGAAATGTTAAAGAACATGAATTGGTAATGTGCTACACTGAGAGAATTTTGTTCATACTTCCTCTTTTATGTTTGTTATTAATCTCATGAAATCCTTTAATTTTCAGCCAATAACAAGTTTGATTCGACTAATTGTTCAAGCTAGTTGAACAATAATTTTTTTTTTAATTATTATTATTATTGAATTATTACTGTGAGGGAAAATTTATTTGTAAAATTTCCCATCTTTTTTATCTTGCTACAAATCTACAATTTATGAATAATGTTGTTGTTAAGTTGGTCAATCAAAGAATATTGTAATTTTAAAAGTACTTTTTCCTCATCCCTTAAACCTAAAGGTTTAATTAATTCTTACCAAATTTTATATTAAAGTTCAAATTTATATTGAAGTAAATAAATATTGTTACATCAACGCAACTTTAATTCTATAAATTTTATAATATTTTACCCCAAAATATTCATGGTCCTTGAGGTAATCCAATATTCACTAATGAAATATTTAATTAATGGAATTAACAAATATTTTACGGTTCTTTACTTATCAAAATGAAAATTAAATACATATTGTGCAATATTTTAGAGGTAGTTTTTTATTTTAATTTTGTTTTTTAATAAAATAAGTCGACAAAAAACTAACGAAACGTTAGAATAATTTGGAATTTATAAAAATAGGCCTAATTAGCTAAAGAAGAATAGTCAAAATTCAAGTCGACTTGGTCTTTTTTTGGATGTTCTGAAACTAAAAATTAGACTGCTGCTTTTGATGTCGATGGAGTGTTGGGTGTGGGTTCCTCTACCTCAATCCTCATTCAGATCTGAAATAGTTTTTCTCTCTCCTTTCTTTTTCTTTGAAGCCTCATCAATCGAGATGGCGACGTATAGTCCAACTTATTTCTCCTTTGTGGATCAAAGATTCCAAAAGCTTCTGGCTGCTATCCCAACTTTCTGCTTCGCTAGTTTGGTCAGCACTGCTTTTTACTTAAATAAATTTTTCAGATGGTAGTTAGGTGACACAAATAAATGATTGGGATATTGCTGAACCCTTGACTAACTTTATGCCAGCGTTGATTGTTGCATGAAATAGAAAGACAGGCGTCCCTGATTTAAGGAGTAGTACAGCAACATGTGTTTGATGATAATGCACTCATCTGAGCATTTATTTCAAGATAAGTACCTACTACAAATAAAAGAATGGAATCAAAAGCTTATCTACACTCTTTTTATTTACAGTGAAGAGTATAAAAAGTCATGACTTATTGAATGAAAGTTCAGAAAATTTGAACTATCAAGTGGTATGTGCATGCAAATCTTTTTTTCTTTTTATTTATAAACCAATAAAAGTGCAGTATTAAAAGCTGGCTTTCATTATTTCTAGTGGCTTTATTGAATTTTGTTAAATATTTGTTTGAAAATGTTGCTTGCATACACAAATGCATTCATACTCATGTGAATGAGAGACGAATTGTTTGTCAGCCTATTAAATTTCATATCTGACAACACATTTTCATGGTTCATGTTGCCATTTTAAACACAAGGATTTGTATATGTATGTATGCTAGTATTTGTTTTTGGGCTCATGTGATGGGGATAAATATTAATAGATATCAGGTGCTGTTATATTTGCTGAAAAATCTTATGGACTATGTGACTGTAGATGAAATATTTTTTTTTGTTTTTTGATAGAAAGATTTGTTTGCCATAGTGAACACGCAAATATTTGTTATAAATCTGTGACCTTGAATGTCAGCTATTTCTTGTACTATTCGTATGTCAACTAACATATGCACATTTACTCGTATGTTATTCAGTGTTACTAATGTAAATATCAATATAAACGTTATTGAGATTTTTGCTTTATATGTGATCAATGCTTTTGGATTTATTTAAACTGAATTAGTGTTTGCAAAATTGTTTGAGTGAATTGAAAATTGCTCTATCAGGCAAAAATCAAAGCATATGTGTGTGAAGATGTTGGAGGCCTTCAATGAGGCCTCAAGAATACTAATACTGAAATACAAAAACAACAGTGGGTAAGTTCCTTACACGAACAGTGACACTCAATTGATCTGTCATTTGATTGGCAATGTTGATATAAATATCTATCAAGTCAACATAAAAAATATATATAAAAATACATAAAAAATATGTATATAAAAATATTAGTGAAAGAAATGAGTATGTGTTAGTTTATATCATACATTTCTGGTACGATTTAAAACACATCTGCTATAAAATTTTAATGTTTTTGCATTTACATAATTATACTTATTTATGAATTTTGAGTATAAAAAACAACAGCACAGATATATAGCAAAAAGACAAGAGAAGAGCAAAAATCAAGTTCATTTCAGCAGTGCCAAGCTCTATATGCCCTTCATTACAGTAATTAACTATTCATATTTTTAGACTCGTATATTGTTGGTACATATTAAAAAAAAAATTTATACAGCCTTGTAATGAAACGGCAAAATATTGATTAAAATACTATTTTATGAAAAAAAAAAGAAATTTAAAATTATTATAATGTTAAATAACATTAGGCAACAAATAGCATAAACTCTCCCAATTTTTTCATATACCAGAAGTCGTCACTTTTGTTTTTAAAACTCAAATAAAGAGGAATAATTGAGAGTTTATAAATTTTTCAACTTTCTATTTCAAACAAGTTCATCTTACTGAAATTAGTAATTTTTTCATAATTTTCTTTTATCCAAAGTGTTCTTGGCAACATCTACAGAAGTGCTTGTTTTCTTAGGCAAAAATTTAGTGTCCAGACTAATTTTGAATGGGTGGTA
Organism: Thelaira solivaga; assembly: GCA_947397855.1. NCBI lineage: Eukaryota > Metazoa > Arthropoda > Insecta > Diptera > Tachinidae > Thelaira > Thelaira solivaga. Next base: position 13,374,381 of record OX377612.1, read on the forward strand.
AAGCTAGTATTCGAAACAATTTCCATATTGTAAAGGTTTCTATGGAAAAAAAATAGTTTCAATATTGTGGTTGATAAGTAAAACTTGGCGAAAAATATAATTTTTTTTACATTTTAATAATGCCACTCTTAAGCACAAAAAATTTTCATAATTGCTTGTAGAAGTCATTGTGCTCTGCCTATTTGTAGTCGACTGAATGTTTTATTAAGTAATTGCAAGCTTGCCATCATGTTTCTGAAATTGGCAGCTAATTGCCTTGAACAAATTTAAAAACAAAATGATATACCGACAGTAATGTGAGCATTGGGTCATGTATGCCGACCCCTGGCGAATTTGGTGTATTTTTAAAAAACTATAAATTATTCAATTTTAATAAAATAATTTTTAAAAATAGCTTAATAAATTTAAAATTATACCCAATACTATGCATTTCAGCAAGTTATCAGAGTAATACCATGATTATGTATAAAATACGAGTAGCATGAATTTAAAAAGAAAGAGACACGTTAAACGGCGGATTAATGTTACATTTATCCTATTCACTTTATAAAATTTTAAATAGTGTTTGTATTCGTTTTCGATTTATTAAAGTGTGCTAATTGCGAAAATAATGCTGGGTTTTCTCTACACACGCAAAGAAAATTGAGAGTTGAATATGATCATTGCAAACATAGTTTATTTTCCGAAAAAAATATTTTATTTTTAAAGCATCTAAACATTATTATGATCACGATAAACATGTTTCTAGTTATTTTTAAACATACTGGGGCATAATCATAATCCCAAAAAAAGGAGGCTTTTATTAAGAGCTGACTTTTGTTCATAAGAATTTTATGAATTTAAAATAGTTTTCAGTGAGATACCGACTTTAGTGTGACTATGATTATAAGCCATAGATCAACCATATCATCATATTATTTTTGATAAAATTTTAGCTGAAACCATAAATATGGTTATAGTAAACATAATAATGAAAAAAATGTAGTTGAGAGTAAATTGCTGTTTATTTTATCTATTTTACAACCTTATAAATAGCGTATAAAACAAAAACTTAATCGTTTGTGGTTGAAGTGGTTGAGTTAATGCTTCTTAACTAAACATTCCAAAGTTCGAATTGAAAATTAAAAAAAAAAAATTCAAACCCGCTGTAAAATGTAATAAATTAATAGAAACGAAAAAATTAATAAAATAAATTAAATTTTATTTATACAAAAAAATTATATAAAAAATTGATTTAAAAAAAGTTTATGTAAAAAAAAAAAAATATTTATAAAAATTGCATAAAAAATAAAAAAATTTTTTTTTTAGAGGTATTTTTAATATGTTTGGTTTATCAATATATATGGTTAAATACAATCATAAACTTAACTATACTATGTTTAAATCAGAATATGGTTGGCTCAACCATATTTTTTCTTTTGCGTGTATAGAGAATACTTCCTCTAGAGGGCCTTAAATTTAATAGTACGAGTATTTGCATAAATTCAGTTATTGAAAGTTTTAATATTTTTAATTTACACAACAACTTTAAAATTTAGTAAATTTCTGTAAAAAAAGCTGAAAACATTTTCCTATTGATATTCTTGGTAATTTTTATTTTAAATAAAATTCCTACAACAAAACAGTTTGCCATCAAGTGCAGATTTGCTGTTATAAAGAACTTTTCAGTAAATCCATTTTAAGCCGACCTAAGACTTCACGGATATTGAAATCAACAACAACAAATTGTGCAATGGAAGTGTGCTAAGAATAAAAATTTAATAACGAGCATAAAAAGAAAAGTGTAAAGCAATGGGATTAAAGCTTAAAAGAGTTTATTTGCATATTCAATAAAGCATCTAACACTGAATAGATGCTATAAAACAAAAAGGGGAAATTAAAATTTGTAAACAATAAAACCACAACAGTCTGACATTGCTAAGCTGTAAAAATTAAGAGGCCAAGCTTTCTGAAAACTATATTATGATTTGTGTTTCATCTACTTTATAAAAGGTGATTTTCTAAGAACTATCGGAAATTAAAAAAAAAAACACACATAAAATTCAGAAAAATGCATGAAATATTTATTTGGATCGATAGTTGGGTCGATATAATTTAATGTTTCAAGATTATTTCATGCAAATGTTGGCCGCGGCTGCGCCTCAAATGGTCCATCCGCTTAGTCCAATTTTGGCATACTCTTTCCAACATTTCGGCCGGTATCTCACGAATAATGTTGGCAATGTTGGCTTCCAGTGCGTCAATCGAAGCGGGCTTGTCCCTATAGACATTAGCCTTAACATAGCCCCACAAAAAATAGTCTAGAGGCGTTAAATCGCACGATCTGGGCGGCCAATTGACTGGTCCCAAGCGTGAAATAAACTGTTCACCGAACTCGCCTCTCAATTGGTCCATTGTTTCGCGTGCTGTGTGGCATGTGGCACCGTCTTGTTGAAACCACATGTCATGCAAGTCAAGCTCTTCCATTTTGGGCAAAAAAAAGTTTGTTATCATCGCACGGTAGCGCTCACCATTCACAGTAAAGTTGTGATTCGCATCATCTTTGAAGAAATACGGCCCAATGATGCCGCCAGCCCATAATCCGCACCAAACGGTTGTTTTTTGTGGATGCATTGGTAGCTCTTGCAATGCTTCTGGCTGCTCTTCACTCCAAATACGGCAGTTTTGCTTGTTCACGTATCCATTCAACCAGAAATGAGCCTCGTCGCTGAACACAATTCTTCGATAAAAAAGTGGATCTTCATCTAACTTTTCAAGAGCCCATTCACCAAAAATTTGGCGTTGTGGTAGGTCGTTTGGCTTCAATTCTTGCACCAGTTGTATCTTATAAGGCTTCACACCCAAATCCTTCCGCAAAATTTTCCACGTAGTGGAGTAACAGAGGCCCAATTGCTGCGAACGGCGCCGAATCGATAATTCACGGTCATCACCAACACTGGCCGATACGGCTGCGATATTTTCTTCAGTTCGCACTCTACGTAAGCGTGTTGGTGGTTTAATGTCCAACAATGTAAATTTGGTGCGAAATTTTGTTACAATAGCCCGAATAGAAGCCTCAGTAGGTCGATTAAACTGACCATAAAATGGAAGAAGCGCGCGATGAACTTTCTTAACAGAGCACGCATTTTGGTAATAAAATTCAATAATTTGCAAGCGTTGTTCGTTTGTAAGAGGATTCATGATTAAATTATAGACCAAACTGAAGATGTTTGACAGTGACACAAGATACAAAACGTGCGTGAGCTGTCAAAACTAGTGTTGCCAAAAAGATAATAGCAAAAAAATCACTCTTTAAAAATACTTTTAAAAAGATTAAAATTTGCTTAAATTAATTTTATTTAAATAAAATTAAATTCATTTAAATGAAAAAATTATTATATACCAATTTTAGTAAATTATTCGATCTTATAAATTTATTGTTATTTAATATTAATCAAGCTTAAGATCTCAAAAAATTGTTTTATTTCAACTTTATTTTGAAAGTCTTCTTTAAGGAAATTTATTTTTATAAAAAAATAAAATTTAATACGTCAAAATTATTAGATTTAAAAAATTAAAAATTAAATAATTTTTCAAATTTAATAATTTTGACGTATTAAATTTTATTTTATTATAAAAATAAATTTCCCTGAAGAAGACTTTCAAAAGAAAGTCGAAATATTGGAAAATTTAAATAAAAACAATTTTTGAGATCTTAAGCTTGATTAATATTAAAATGATTGGAACCCTCAAAATGAGAACTTGCTCAAAAATCTTTGTATGATGTAGATACTTGGGGAAGGAAGATAAAAAAGCATGTGTTATACTTCCATTAAGTACTAAAATGGCATTTTTTTGAAAATTAAAAATAATACAAGAACTAGGGATGGCTAGCACAAAATATACGTCGATTCCTTTTACGTATATACATACCAGACTTTAGCGAAATCTGTTTAAAAACTAAAAACTTATAAAAATAGTTGTGGCTGATTAATCAAAATTCTGTTATATCAAGCGAGGGGCCAAAAAAAAAGTTGGTTTAATTGCTTCCGAGTCATAAATATTATAACAAATACGATCCAGCGAGTTTATATAACATTTTTTTCACCAAATTAAAAAAAAATTAGAAAACTTTTCATACCTTTTGCGTAATGTGTTTTACTAAGTAGTAACTTCACCTCTTATATTATTTTGTATATATAATTTTGCATAAAAAATTATTTTTGCATAATTCACATTATTCACAAGCCCTTGTTGTGTGTTTGCATATAAAAATTTGATTTATTTATATGGAAACTCTCAAATGTTTATGACTAAAATTATGAAAATTAAATTTGCCAGGTTTTAAATATTTTTCATGTTAATAATATAAATCAAATTTGCACTGACATAATTTTTCCACAATTTATTTTATTACAAAACCGCAAACAATTTACAGCAAATGTAAAAAAAAATTGTATTTTATGTTTTTCAAATTTACAACGCACAAAAAAAAAAACGCATTAAAATAATAATACACTTATAATTCATATGAAATGATAAAATTAGTAAGCTACTCACACACAACAACACAATGACGTACAGAAATAAATTAAAATTTGGGATAAAAAAAAATTTTCTGCATGTAAGCAAAATTTATAAAAACCATTTAGACAGACAAAGCCTGCCGAGGTTTAAAAAAAATTTTTATTTTTTGATGTTTGTATAGAAATAAACATTTGACTGGAGAACAAAACCTTTTTTTGGAAAGCAAAAACAAACAGAAACAACCTATTATACAATTATTATTAAGCGTCTATACATTTTTTTTTAATTTATATTCATTTCTATGTATGTAACTCAATCCAAAAAAAATTAAAGTAGATTTTAAATCAAACTTTATAAAAAAAAATATATGAAAAATTTCGATAATGTTTATTTTAAAGATGAAGTGACTTCGATGGTTGGACATTAAATTAAAATTACATTGAGCGACAAATAAACAAGAATCTGTTTTTGAAATTTGGAAACGGTTTTACACAGTATTTTATAAAGAACCCGTACAATTTTGAATTTATTTTCAAAATATTAATTAACCTCTTGAAAATTTACTGCGTTATTAAGTTTTTAATGAAAACAAAATTTTTCCAGAAAAACAATTCTTGGCCCTTCCACTCAAAAATGTTTGCTTGGAATTTTTTTTTTTAACTCAGCATCATCAGTATCCCGTTGGAGTAACCTGAATCTGAAAAAATTTTTATTTTATATTTTTCCTTCAAAACGTTTGTCTTGGTGAAAATGTTTGCCTTGTTCATCGCTGCACTGTAGGGCTATTCAGTAACTTTTATTACGAACATTTGTATCGAAAAAACAAGTATAATGATTTTTTGTCGAATTCGGTACTCAGTAACTTTCCGACAAAAATATTCAGTACGATAGAAATCGTTTTTTGCGATGATTATTTACATTTCGTCGCATCTTCGAATATTTTTGGGAAATTTACTAAATGACGAATTCTATAAAATATCGTTATACTTGTTTCTTCGATGTGAATGTTCGTAGTAAAAGTTACTGAATCACACTACTGGCGCACTTAAAAATTCATTATAAATCGCTACATAGTTCTCACTTTTGGGACTACAAAAAAAATTATCACATAGTGCAACAAAACTCTTTCATGCGCGTTTTTCAACGAAACTTAGTACATCATCTCTCATAATTTTGTAAATTTGAGATTCAATAAAAATACCTAAGATTCATCAGAACAAATAAATAAAATAAAAGGGAATTAGGTTTGGAAACAAAGACATAGAAAGCTCCTTTTATTTTGGCTTCACTTTTGTGAGCAACGATTTTTTAAATTTGATTTATACCGCTTTCAAATATGACAGCTTAAATGTTACACGAAAACGAGTCATAGAAACTCAAAAGCTGAAAATTTCTAAAGTTTAAGTGAGATTTTACTCGTATACGACTAATAAAAAGTTTTTTTTTTAATGTTTTCTTACATGCTTTACTTTTTTTTCTATAAAACAACACTTATCTATATATCTTGTTTCCTTATAGAAATAATCCAATTGTCTGGAGAAGAATTAAAAAAAAAAATATTTAGTTACTACTGTAGCTCGCTATAGTTTTACTACAATAATCTTGCACTTTTTGTTTTCCAATTCAATATTCCTAAAGTCTAGTTACTTCTCTACTGTTATTTTGTAATTAGAAAAACATCATGCTCCAGGTTGATTGATAACTGAAAGTTGTTTCTAAGCGTATGAGTAATTTTTAACCAAAAACAAAAATAACTCATACGTCCACATGTTGTGCTGAAATTAATGTAGAATGTAGTAATTTTATAATTAACAAAAGACTATAAAAATTTTAAAATTTTTTGTAAACAGTGTCAGCTAAAGTTGCCCATACACTACACTGAAAAATTAATTCAATATTTTTCAACCAATGACAATTTTTCAATGAAATATTTCGCTAAAAGAATGGACATTTCATTGAATTAATATTTTATTCCAGTTTACTTAATAAACTTACAAAATATGCAACTTTTACTGAAACATTTTGTGCCTCAAAGCTTTTGGCAGTTTTCTACACTGTGCCTGTCAACTTTTACATTGTGAAACAGAAACAAAATTTATTTCAATTTACAATTTGAATCGAAAAAATTAGTATCTTTACAAAAATAAATGTTTTAGAATCACAAATCCTGCACTAATAAAAAAAAAATTTACAAATTTTATGGAATAAGAAAGTTTGCTTTAAAAAATTTGAAATTTTGTCAGAAAACTAAAAGCGAATTACTGAAAGACCAATCTAAATTGGAGCCGCAAGCGTAAAGTTTTTTAGCGTCCAGCCCAGCTTCATTCTCTACATCTTATTTAATAAAACCCACTAAAGACAAACAAAAATAGAGTAAAAATCGATAGACAAAAAAAAAATAGCTAAAATAACATAATGGTTTAAGAATAATCAAACAAAAATAAAAAGAACAATTGCTTTGCAGCCAACAAAACTGGCTGTTAAAATTGGATTTTCCAACATTTTCTAAAGGCATGAAAATTTTTGACAAATAAAAAACGCTTGCCGTGTCAATTTAGATATTGCTGTAATGCGGCCACTGTTTGAATTGAAATTGTTATAATTTTATATTTCTAAATCAAAGCGCATTCACAATGTTTTTAAATTAAATGAAAGTTTTACTAACATTAAGAAAAAAAAAGTTCCATAGTTGTTAAAAAATAAACCAAAAATGAAAATAATTATAATAGTAAAATAAAACAAAAACACCACATACGAGTATACCTTTAAGCGCAGTGCTGGATGTTTTACAAACACAGTTGGAAGAGTAACATCCATTACATTTAACTTTTTCTAGGGCAAACCAAACAAAAAAGGTTTACAAACAAACACAATTCAAGTTTGTCTAGAGCGTGTGTACTCACTAGGGGTTTTTCATAATAATTTTCTATAGCCGGGAAAAGTAAAACTTAATATTTATGGAATTCAGCTAAAAAACAAGGAACAAATATTGGCGGCATAAGGAATAAGATAATTCCAAGTGAATAATATACTTTTTTTTTTGAATGAAAAAAAATTTGTGTTTATTATTACAAATTATTACACTGTGCGACAAAAAAAAATATACCTATGAAGCCTTAATACTTTTCTGGTAGGATCTGTCAAGTATAACAAAAATCTATTTTTAGAATTTTGATAAAAACCCCTTAAATCTTAAGTTACGGGTAAAAAACCGTTATATAAACCGGTATTTTAGTTGAACATGAACCGATTTTAAATTTCTCAAAGAAAGAAAACATATGTTCTGTATTTCACATGGATTAGAAAAATGTGGAATAAAATTTTTTTCTTCTTATTTTTTTAATTCAACCAATAATTTCGCACCCAAAATAAAGCAAAAACAAAATTTTAAAAATTGTAAAATGAACCAAAAAGTAGCTATGAGGTGCTGAATTTTTCAATTACGAATAAAATATTCGGATTCAGAATACAGAACAGCACTGATAGTTTAAGAAAATTTTTGAAATCTGTGTATATTTCTCAACCAAACAAATTTTTTTTTTCACCATTTTTCAACTTTGGAGACGTTTTTACACAATATTTTTTAAAGGAACCGTAAAATTTTTTAATTTATTTTCAAAATATGTTTACTTATAAGTAAAACACAACTTTTTTTTTTTTTAATTCGTTAAAAATTTACTGAATTATTAAATTTTTTTATTAAAAATTTTTTTTTCCAAAATTTAAATTTTTTGCCACTTCACTCAAAAATGTTTGCTTGGCAATTTTTTTTAATTCAAAATCATCAGTGATGTAACCAAAAATATTCTGGAATCATTTTTATTTTATTTTTGCAACCATTTCTTGGTAAAAATCTTTGCCTTGTTCATTGCTGAACTGGTTCAGATTGTCCAGGAAGAAGCTTAAATGTGACTGCAGGAAATGAATTTTTATGGACATATTGCAGCCCATTTCTTCATGCACACGTTTACCTATTCATGCGACTCACGAGATGGCCATATATTGCCATCATAGTGATTTGGTGCACGACTATCCCATTCTCAAAAATATTATGGATGTTTTTGTAGCGGTTGCTAAAAAAAATGTCACAATTTTATCAGTTGTCAAATGCTTAAATGCGTAAGCTTAATTAAGTATGTGTGAACACCTCAATCACACACACAATTTAAAACTTAGTTGAGTTCATTACCTTTCACATCTGAACAGGCTATTAGAGGTTCCACAAATATATTCCTCTAAGAGTTAGATTTTTATTTGTTAAATAACCGGTTTTTTGTGGATAGAATTTGAATAAGGACCCGGCAAAATAGACCTATTGTGACGATATTTAACTTAACGATAATTTTAATTTAAGGTCCAACCAAAAGCTTGATCTTAAATTAAACTTACGGTAACTTGTACTAATAGCCTTTAGTTTTTTACATAAGTTTGCTGAACACTTACTGTGTTCCAAAAAAATTTCTGTAAAAAAAATTTATTGAAAAAAATTTTTGTTAAAGTTCACTAAAATAATAAAAGCTTACTTTAAGGTGCCTATGAAAATCTAGCGGATTAAAAAAAAAAAAGTTGAATTTCCCGGTCATCCCGTTCAACAAAAAACCCTAATGAGTATGTATGTATGTCTGTGCCTTTGTACAAATATTAGCTAAAGTTGGCACACGAGTACAATACTTGAAAGATGAATTTGAACAAGTGGTGAAAAAGGAGAAGACATAAAGTCTTGCACATGTTATTCAGAAACAGGGTTTGGAAATTTACAAAAAATCGTACACAATCACTGCAACCAGAAGAACACAAGCTATAAACAACGTTTTTAAATTTTATTCTTTAGTCACTATATGATTGTAAGTTGTATTGTGTGCTATGCTGTTTTTTTCCGAATCCCGGCTACAACATTACTGTGTGTTAAGCAAGTACTATTAAAGTTGCTATGTCATTCAAATAAAAACTCCTCATGTAAAGTCAGAAGCTAATGTAGGAGAACCCTTATGAAAACAAAAACATGAGTACATCTTTTACGGACATGAGTCTGTAGATTGTAAAAAATAAATATGTAAGCCACCAAAAAGGAAGACCAAATAAAAATTTTTACTTTGGTTCACATGTAAGGAATATGTAAACTATTATTTGTAGATTTTACGGAAGAAGTCCAATTGTGTGCAATAGAAAATACAAATAAAATTTATTTAAAAATACAAGAAACCCACTTCTATGTTCAGTCAAGATGTACATGTCCATCAATAACATGAGTAACTCTTTATATTTTTTTCTTTTAAGGAAAGGAGGTTTTAAGTACTATTTTGCAAGCATTAACGATCACACTCAAGAATTTTCAAGACCACAAGGTACATAAATATATTGGCAAAATTTTTTTTGTCACACAAATGCAAAAATCCAAGAAAAAGGAAATGAAAAAATTAATTTATTAAAAACGAATTTTCAAATTGTTGTACCAATAACTAAATTAGTGGTTATAAGCAGGTCAAAGAGTGGAATCTTTAAGCAAAAGCTCTCCAAAATATGTAATTTTTAGAAAAAGTTGATAAAATCTAAAAGCTTATAAAGAATGTACCAGTAAGAGTGCACTTTTTCATTACTATTTCGGTCTCATCTTCAAAAAAGTAAGCTTGACTAACATTCGCACCAGACTGTTGCTCGTTGCGGGTGTTCTCATCAGAGCCCCAAATTAGACAATTTTATGTATTCATGAAATCATATAAATGGAAATGCGTTTCATTGGAGAAGATCACTTTAAAAAAATGGACATAGCTTCACTTTGTTCCATTACTTAACGAATTACCGGCGTGGATGTTTTATGCCATATATAATCGGAACATATCTTGTTGACAATCCATTAAAAAAAATCACAACTTTCTCAAAAAGTAGCTGTTTTTATATAAAATTTAAAATAAGCACTCTGACTGTCAGTCATCCAAGTACTCATTTACTTGAATAGCGTCATAACAAAAAAAAATTGTTTTTAGGTTGAAATGTAGATTTCTTACTCAATTTCTCGCTTGTTTCCAGAATAAAATGTTTAAATTTTTCCTATAAGAATGTCTCTCTCATGTAATTTTAGTGAAAAAATTTTAAGCATTAAAATATCTTTACATTTCTAAAGGGAATTAAGAGTGAATAACGCAAGTAAGATATATAAAAATTCTTAAAAATTGTGTTTCACATTCAAAGAAAACTGTTAAAGAATTAAATGATGTTGCGAGTATAAACAAAGAACACATAAAATTGTTATGTGATGAATACTTTGAATTGTTTTGAAAAAATTTTGCTCTAACACAACTAAAATTGTTCAAAGAAAGTACATTTTTATTTAACACGTTTTTTTTTTTCAAGCAGACAATTTAATAAAGAACAAAACATAAAAATGTTTGTTTAAACAACAAAACATAAGCAATACAGATGTTTTGTGGCAGAAAATTCAAATGCTGCTTAATTTTGCTTAGAGCATATGCGGGGAGCTGTTAGAAAATTCATTACAAATCAGAAAATATTTTTTAAGCTTGTAAAACTTTTATCCAACGTGTTTTATACACAAAAACAAATAAAAGATGATCCAATCACAATGCACGTTGTTACTTGTGAGTCGCACCTTAATGTCAAGTTTTTTTCCCAACTTAATTTGGCATTTCTTTGTTTCAGTATTTGACAAATTTAACCATGGAGAGGTAAAAAATTGAGCACCGTTTGAAAATTGTTAAATGGAAGCTCAAATCAAAATACATTTCGTAGACTTCATGACTTTTTTGATCAGCATAATCGACCAAATGTATCCATAATCGGGAGAATTGTGCTCAAATTTCAGCAAGCCGAACATGTGAATGCTCCTCCAATTCGCACTACGGACACATTGCTGCCGTTTGCGATAGTGTGGCAGAAGACCCGTCAACCTCGACTCAGCAGTTACCGTGAATTTTAATAGCTTCTTTTTTTGGGGATATTTAAAAGAAAAATTATACGTCAATAAGCCAAAAAACAATTCGAGAGCTAAAGCAAATTTAACCTTAATTATATATCAGAGCCATGCAAAATATGGTAAAGGTATGCCACCGAAGACATGGCAAACATTTGCCCTATATTTTATTACTTACAACGTACAGATCATTCTATCATAATAAAAAAATATTAAGATAATTCTCTGAAAATTGAAGTAGGAAAAAAACATTTTTTTTCAAAAACCATTTATTTCTCAACATAGTCTCCTTTTAGCTCAATACACTTGATAAAACGATATTCCAACTTTTTTATTTCATCTGAATAATACGATTTTCGGAGCCCCTCAATATACACGTTAGTTTCGGTAATCACTTCTTCGCTTGTGATTAATCTTTTTCTTGCGAGCCATTTTTTCAAGTTTGGAAACAGGAAAAAGTCAACAGGAGCTAAATAAGGTGGATGATCCACCAATTCGAAGTGTATTTCACATAATTTGAGCATCGTATCTAATGCTGTGTGAACCGGTGTGTTGTCTTGAAGAAGGAGCACTTTTTTCTTCTTTAAATGAGGTAGTTTTTTCTTGATTTATATTTTATATTTTTCAAAATAATCTATGAGCAATATTCCGTGTGCATCCCAAAATACAGTGGCCATAACCTTGACAGCCGATTTCACTGTCTTCGCCTTCTTCGGAGCACTTAAATCAGCTTCTACCCATTGTTTCGATTGATTTTTGACTTCAGGTATGTAGTGGTGGACCCACGTTTCATCAACAGTTATTAATCGATGCCAAAAATCAATAGGATTATGCTTTCTCATGTCCAAACACCGCTGTGAATTGGTCTGTCGAACTCGTTTTTGTTCGACACTGAGCTAACGCGGCACCCAAAATGTTAAACACACGTTCATATGATATGCTTACCATTTCAAAAATCTCACGTAAATTGACTCGGCGATCATTCATAACCATATCGAGGATTTTCTTGATATTTTCTTCAGTAACCACCTCTTTTGGCCTTCCTGTTGATGGTATTGTTGCAGAGCTTGTTCGGCCGCATTTAAATTCAGCAATCCAAAATTTTACCATATAATCTGACGGAGCAGACCCACCGTGATGTTCATCCAGCTTTTCTTTTGTCTCTTTCGCCGTTTTCCCTTTCAAATAATAGTGTTTAATCACTGCACGAAATTCACTTTTTTACATTTTTCAAGAAACACAAAAGTTACTTACTTCACACGACTATAACAAATAAACTAATCGCTGAGTTTTAACGTTGTTTCGCTTTAGCACTCTTTAGAATTTTTGAAAGAAAAAAATATTTTTAAGTTGAAAAACTTTTTTAATTTCGTTAATTTGCAAAAAAAAAACATTTAAATTTCTTTCAATAAAAAAATCCGTTCTTATTTATCCAGCACACAAAATGCAATTATTAAATATTGAAAATTACGAATTCAAAAGAAATTAAATTTAATTTTATTAATTATTATTAAAAATTTAGAAAGTTATAATGTGATCAAAAAGGTAGCAAAAGGTATACTACAAAGTGGCTGATATCTAGAAAACTAATCAAGTTATAACCAAAAAGTAGCCGGTAAGTGGCAGTAGTAGAACTGGTTACTTTTTTTGGTCATAACTTGCTTATTTTTCTAGATATCAACTTGATTTCTATTGCGTTGGATAGATAACCGGACTGGCTTTAATTCGATTTTATTTTTGTTCAGATAGTGGGAAAATTTTTTTTTTTGCAAAAAAAAAAACATGGACTACCCCCTTTGCTTTTTTTAAAAAATGTTAAAAATTTTTTTTACAAAAAAAAAACAATTGATAAGTCAAGCCAATGCGATAAGCTATCCAACGCAAAAGAAATCAAGTCGATATGTTTGAAACTTAGCAAGTTATGACCAAAAAGGTAACCAGTTCTACCAAAAAGTGGCCGGAAAGAGGCAGTAGAGAACTGGTTACTTTTTTGGTCATAACTTGCTTATTTTTCTAGATATCAACTTGATTTCTATTGCGTTGGATAGATAACCGGACTGGCTTTAATTCGATTTTATTTTTGTTCAGATAGTGGAAAATTTTTTTTTTTTTTATAAAAAAAAACCATGGACTACCCCCTTTGCTTTTTTTAAAAAATGTTAAAAAATTTTTTTACAAAAAAAACAATTGATAATTAAAGCCAATGCGCTAAGCTATCCAACGCAAAAGAAATCAAGTCGATATGTTGGAAACTTAGCAAGTTATGACCAAAAAGGTAACCAGTTCTACCAAAAAGTGGCCGGAAAGAGGCAGTAGTAGAACTGGTTACTTTTTTGGTCATAACTTGCTTATTTTTCCAGATATCAACTTGATTTCTATTGCGTTGGATAGATAACCGGACTGGCTTTAATTCGATTTTATTTTTGTTCAGATAGTGGAAAATTTTTTTTTTTTATAAAAAAAAAACCATGGACTACCCCCTTTGCTTTTTTTAAAAAATGTTAAAAATTTTTTTTACAAAAAAAAACAATTGATAAGTCAAGCCAATGCGATAAGCTATCCAACGCAAAAGAAATCAAGTCGATATGTTGGAAACTTAGCAAGTTATGACCAAAAAGGTAACCAGTTCTACCAAAAAGTGGCCGGAAAGAGGCAGTAGAGAACTGGTTACTTTTTTGGTCATAACTTGCTTATTTTTCTAGATATCAACTTGATTTCTATTGCGTTGGATAGATAACCGGACTGGCTTTAATTCGATTTTATTTTTGTTCAGATAGTGGAAAATTTTTTTTTTTTGATAAAAAAAAACCATGGACTACCCCCTTTGCTTTTTTTAAAAAATGTTAAAAATTTTTTTTACAAAAAAAAACAATTGATAAGTCAAGCCAATGCGCTAAGCTATCCAACGCAAAAGAAATCAAGTCGATATGTTGGAAAGTTAGCAAGTTATGACCAAAAAGGTAACCAGTTCTACCAAAAAGTGGCCGGAAAGAGGCAGTAGTAGAACTGGTTACTTTTTTGGTCATAACTTGCTTATTTTTCTAGATATCAACTTGATTTCTATTGCGTTGGATAGATAACCGGACTGGCTTTAATTCGATTTTATTATTGTGCAGATAGTGGGAAAATATTTTTTTTGCCAAAAAACAAAAAAAAACCATGGACCCTTTGCTTTTTTTAAAAAATGATAAAAATTTATTTTACAAAAAAAACAATTGATAATTAAAGCCAATGCGCTAAGCTATCCAACGCAAAAGAAATCAAGTCGATACATTGAAAACTTAGCAAGTTATGACCAAAAAGGTAACCAGTTCTACCAAAAAGTGGCCGGAAAGAGGCAGTAGAGAACTGGTTACTTTTTTGGTCATAACTTGCTTATTTTTCCAGATATCAACTTGATTTCTATTGCGTTGGATAGATAACCGGACTGGCTTTAATTCGATTTTATTATTGTGCAGATAGTGGGAAAAAAAAATTTTTTTTCCAAAAAAAAAAACCATGGACTACCCCCTTTGCTTTTTTTAAAAAAATGATAAAAAAATATTTTTACAAGAAAACAATTGCTAATTAAAGCCAATGCGCTAAGCTATCCAACGCAAAAGAAATCAAGTCGATACATTGAAAACTTAGCAAGTTATGACCAAAAAGGTAACCAGTTCTACCAAAAAGTGGCCGGAAAGAGGCAGTAGTAGAACTGGTTACTTTTTTGGTCATAACTTGCTTATTTTTCCAGATATCAACTTGATTTCTATTGCGTTGGATAGATAACCGGACTGGCTTTAATTCGATTTTATTATTGTGCAGATAGTGGGAAAAAAAAATTTTTTTTCCAAAAAAAAAACCATGGACTACCCCCTTTGCTTTTTTTAAAAAAATGATAAAAAAATATTTTTACAAGAAAACAATTGCTAATTAAAGCCAATACGCTAAGCTATCCAACGCAAAAGAAATCAAGTCGATATGTTGGAAACTTAGCAAGTTATGACCAAAAAGGTAACCAGTTCTACCAAAAAGTGGCCGGAAAGAGGCAGTAGTAGAACTGGTTACTTTTTTGGTCATAACTTGCTTATTTTTCCAGATATCAACTTGATTTCTATTGCGTTGGATAGATAACCGGACTGGCTTTAATTCGATTTTATTATTGTGCAGATAGTGGGAAAAAAAAATTTTTTTTCCCAAAAAAAAAACCATGGACTACCCCCTTTGCTTTTTTTAAAAAAATGATAAAAAATATTTTTACAAGAAAACATTTGCTAATTAAAGCCAATGCGCTAAGCTATCCAACGCAAAAGAAATCAAGTCGATACATTGAAAACTTAGCAAGTTATGACCAAAAAGGTAACCAGTTCTACCAAAAAGTGGCCGGAAAGAGGCAGTAGTAGAACTGGTTACTTTTTTGGTCATAACTTGCTTATTTTTCCAGATATCAACTTGATTTCTATTGCGTTGGATAGATAACCGGACTGGCTTTAATTCGATTTTATTATTGTGCAGATAGTGGGAAAAAAAAATTTTTTTTCCAAAAAAAAAAACCATGGACTACCCCCTTTGCTTTTTTTAAAAAAATGATAAAAAATATTTTTACAAGAAAACAATTGCTAATTAAAGCCAATGCGCTAAGCTATCCAACGCAAAAGAAATCAAGTCGATACATTGAAAACTTAGCAAGTTATGACCAAAAAGGTAACCAGTTCTACCAAAAAGTGGCCGGAAAGAGGCAGTAGTAGAACTGGTTACTTTTTTGGTCATAACTTGCTTATTTTTCCAGATATCAACTTGATTTCTATTGCGTTGGATAGATAACCGGACTGGCTTTAATTCGATTTTATTATTGTGCAGATGGTGGGAAAAAAAAATTTTTTTTCCAAAAAAAAAAACCATGGACTACCCCCTTTGCTTTTTTTAAAAAAATGATAAAAAATATTTTTACAAGAAAACAATTGATAATTAAAGCCAATGCGCTAAGCTATCCAACGCAAAAGAAATCAAGTCGATACATTGAAAACTTAGCAAGTTATGACCAAAAAGGTAACCAGTTCTACCAAAAAGTGGCCGGAAAGAGGCAGTAGTAGAACTGGTTACTTTTTTGGTCATAACTTGCTTATTTTTCCAGATATCAACTTGATTTCTATTGCGTTGGATAGATAACCGGACTGGCTTTAATTCGATTTTATTATTGTGCAGATAGTGAGAAAAAAAAATTTTTTTTCCAAAAAAAAAAACCATGGACTACCCCCTTTGCTTTTTTTAAAAAAATGATAAAAAATATTTTTACAAGAAAACAATTGCTAATTAAAGCCAATGCGCTAAGCTATCCAACGCAAAAGAAATCAAGTCGATACATTGAAAACTTAGCAAGTTATGACCAAAAAGGTAACCAGTTCTACCAAAAAGTGGCCGGAAAGAGGCAGTAGTAGAACTGGTTACTTTTTTGGTCATAACTTGTTTATTTTTCTAGATATCAACTTGATTTCTATTGCGTTGGATAGATAACCAGACTGGCTTTAATTCGATTTTATTATTGTGCAGATAGTGGGAAAATTTTTTTTTTGCCAAAAAAAAACCATGGACTACCCCCTTTGCTTTTTTTAAAAAATGATAAAAAATTTTTTTACAAAAAAAACAATTGATGACTAAAGTCAATGCGCTAAGCTATCCAACACAAAAGAAATCAAGTCGATATGTTGGAAACTTAGCAAGTTATGACCAAAAAGGTAACCAGTTCTATCAAAAAGTATCCGGAAAGAGGCAGTAGTAGAACTGGTCACTTTTTTGGTCATAACTTGCTTATTTTTCTAGATATCAACTTGATTTCTATTGCGTTGGATAGATAACCGGACTGGCTTTAATTCGATTTTATTTTTGTTCAGATAGTGGAAAATTTTTTTTTTTGATAAAAAAAAAACCATGGACTACCCCCTTTGCTTTTTTTAAAAAATGATAAAAAATTTTTTTACAAAAAAAACAATTGATAATTCAAGCCAATGCGCTAAGCTATCAAAGGCAAAAGAAATCAAGTCGATATGTTGGAAACTTAGCAAGTTATGACCAAAAAGGTAACCAGTTCTACCAAAAAGTGGCCGGAAAGAGGCAGTAGTAGAACTGGTTACTTTTTTGGTCATAACTTGCTTATTTTTCTAGATATCAACTTGATTTCTATTGCGTTGGATAGATAACCGGACTGGCTTTAATTCGATTTTATTTTTGTTCAGATAGTGGGAAAATATTTTTTTGCCAAAAAAAAACCATGGACTACCCCCTTTGCTTTTTTTAAAAAATGATAAAAATTTTTTTTACAAAAAAAACAATTGATAATTAAAGCCAATGCACTAAGCTATCCAACACAAAAGAAATCAAGTCGATATGTTTGAAACTTAGCAAGTTATGACCAAAAAGGTAACCAGTTCTACCAAAAAGTGGCCGGAAAGAGGCAGTAGTAGAACTGGTTACTTTTTTGGTCATAACTTGTTTATTTTTCTAGATATCAACTTGATTTCTATTGCGTTGGATAGATAACCGGACTGGCTTTAATTCGATTTTATTTTTGTTCAGATAGTGGGAAAATTTTTTTTTCGCCAAAAAAAAAACCATGGACTACCCCCTTTTGCTTTTTCTAAAAAATGATAAAAATTTTTTTTACAAAAAAAACAATTGATAATTAAAGCCAATGCGCTAAGCTATCCAACGCAAAAGAAATCAAGTCGATATGTTGGAAACTTAGCAAGTTATGACCAAAAAGGTAACCAGTTCTACCAAAAAGTGGCCGGAAAGAGGCAGTAGTAGAACTGGTAACTTTTTTGGTCATAACTTGTTTATTTTTCTAGATATCAACTTGATTTCTATTGCGTTGGATAGATAACCGGACTGGCTTTAATTCGATTTTATTTTTGTTCAGATAGTGGGAAAATTTTTTTTTCGCCAAAAAAAAAACCATGGACTACCCCCTTTTGCTTTTTTTAAAAAATGATAAAAATTTTTTTTACAAAAAAAACAATTGATAATTAAAGCCAATGCACTAAGCTATCCAACACAAAAGAAATCAAGTCGATATGTTGGAAACTTAGCAAGTTATGACCAAAAAGGTAACCAGTTCTACCAAAAAGTGGCCGGAAAGAGGCAGTAGTAGAACTGGTTACTTTTTTGGTCATAACTTGTTTATTTTTCTAGATATCAACTTGATTTCTATTGCGTTGGATAGATAACCGGACTGGCTTTAATTCGATTTTATTTTTGTTCAGATAGTGGGAAATTTTTTTTTTTTCAAAAAAAAACCATGGACTACCCCCTTTTGCTTTTTTTAAAAAATGATAAAAATTTTTTTTACAAAAAAAACAATTGATAATTAAAGCCAATGCGCTAAGCTATCCAACGCAAAAGAAATCAAGTCGATATGTTGGAAACTTAGCAAGTTATGACCAAAAAGGTAACCAGTTCTACCAAAAAGTGGCCGGAAAGAGGCAGTAGTAGAACTGGTAACTTTTTTGGTCATAACTTGTTTATTTTTCTAGATATCAACTTGATTTCTATTGCGTTGGATAGATAACCGGACTGGCTTTAATTCGATTTTATTTTTGTTCAGATAGTGGGAAAATTTTTTTTTCGCCAAAAAAAAAACCATGGACTACCCCCTTTTGCTTTTTTTAAAAAATGATAAAAATTTTTTTTACAAAAAAAACAATTGATAATTAAAGCCAATGCACTAAGCTATCCAACACAAAAGAAATCAAGTCGATATGTTGGAAACTTAGCAAGTTATGACCAAAAAGGTAACCAGTTCTACCAAAAAGTGGCCGGAAAGAGGCAGTAGTAGAACTGGTTACTTTTTTGGTCATAACTTGTTTATTTTTCTAGATATCAACTTGATTTCTATTGCGTTGGATAGATAACCGGACTGGCTTTAATTCGATTTTATTTTTGTTCAGATAGTGGGAAATTTTTTTTTTTTCAAAAAAAAACCATGGACTACCCCCTTTTGCTTTTTTTAAAAAATGATAAAAATTTTTTTTACAAAAAAAACAATTGATAATTAAAGCCAATGCGCTAAGCTATCCAACACAAAAGAAATCAAGTCGATATGTTTGAAACTTAGCAAGTTATGACCAAAAAGGTAACCAGTTCTACCAAAAAGTGGCCGGAAAGAGGCAGTAGTAGAACTGGTTACTTTTTTGGTCATAACTTGTTTATTTTTCTAGATATCAACTTGATTTCTATTGCGTTGGATAGATAACCGGACTGGCTTTAATTCGATTTTATTTTTGTTCACATAGTGGAAATTTTTTTTTTTTGCCAAAAAAAAAACCATGGACTACCCCCTTTTGCTTTTTTTAAAAAATGATAAAAATTTTTTTTACAAAAAAAACAATTGATAATTAAAGCCAATGCACTAAGCTATCCAACACAAAAGAAATCAAGTCGATATGTTTGAAACTTAGCAAGTTATGACCAAAAAGGTAACCAGTTCTACCAAAAAGTGGCCGGAAAGAGGCAGTAGTAGAACTGGTTACTTTTTTGGTCATAACTTGTTTATTTTTCTAGATATCAACTTGATTTCTATTGCGTTGGATAGATAACCGGACTGGCTTTAATTCGATTTTATTTTTGTTCAGATAGTGGGAAAATTTTTTTTTCGCCAAAAAAAAAACCATGGACTACCCCCTTTTGCTTTTTTTAAAAAATGATAAAAATTTTTTTTACAAAAAAAACAATTGATAATTAAAGCCAATGCGCTAAGCTATCCAACGCAAAAGAAATCAAGTCGATATGTTGGAAACTTAGCAAGTTATGACCAAAAAGGTAACCAGTTCTACCAAAAAGTGGCCGGAAAGAGGCAGTAGTAGAACTGGTTACTTTTTTGGTCATAACTTGTTTATTTTTCTAGATATCAACTTGATTTCTATTGCGTTGGATAGATAACCGGACTGGCTTTAATTCGATTTTATTTTTGTTCAGATAGTGGGAAAATTTTTTTTTCGCCAAAAAAAAAACCATGGACTACCCCCTTTTGCTTTTTTTAAAAAATGATAAAAATTTTTTTTACAAAAAAAACAATTGATAATTAAAGCCAATGCACTAAGCTATCCAACACAAAAGAAATCAAGTCGATATGTTGGAAACTTAGCAAGTTATGACCAAAAAGGTAACCAGTTCTACCAAAAAGTGGCCGGAAAGAGGCAGTAGTAGAACTGGTTACTTTTTTGGTCATAACTTGTTTATTTTTCTAGATATCAACTTGATTTCTATTGCGTTGGATAGATAACCGGACTGGCTTTAATTCGATTTTATTTTTGTTCAGATAGTGGGAAAATTTTTTTTTCGCCAAAAAAAAAACCATGGACTACCCCCTTTTGCTTTTTTTAAAAAATGATAAAAATTTTTTTTACAAAAAAAACAATTGATAATTAAAGCCAATGCGCTAAGCTATCCAACACAAAAGAAATCAAGTCGATATGTTGGAAACTTAGCAAGTTATGACCAAAAAGGTAACCAGTTCTACCAAAAAGTGGCCGGAAAGAGGCAGTAGTAGAACTGGTTACTTTTTTGGTCATAACTTGTTTATTTTTCTAGATATCAACTTGATTTCTATTGCGTTGGATAGATAACCGGACTGGCTTTAATTCGATTTTATTTTTGTTCAGATAGTGGGAAAATTTTTTTTTCGCCAAAAAAAAAACCATGGACTACCCCCTTTTGCTTTTTTTAAAAAATGATAAAAATTTTTTTTACAAAAAAAACAATTGATAATTAAAGCCAATGCACTAAGCTATCCAACACAAAAGAAATCAAGTCGATATGTTGGAAACTTAGCAAGTTATGACCAAAAAGGTAACCAGTTCTACCAAAAAGTGGCCGGAAAGAGGCAGTAGTAGAACTGGTTACTTTTTTGGTCATAACTTGTTTATTTTTCTAGATATCAACTTGATTTCTATTGCGTTGGATAGATAACCGGACTGGCTTTAATTCGATTTTATTTTTGTTCAGATAGTGGGAAATTTTTTTTTTTTCAAAAAAAAACCATGGACTACCCCCTTTTGCTTTTTTTAAAAAATGATAAAAATTTTTTTTTACAAAAAAAACAATTGATAATTAAAGCCAATGCGCTAAGCTATCCAACACAAAAGAAATCAAGTCGATATGTTGGAAACTTAGCAAGTTATGACCAAAAAGGTAACCAGTTCTACCAAAAAGTGGCCGGAAAGAGGCAGTAGTAGAACTGGTTACTTTTTTGGTCATAACTTGTTTATTTTTCTAGATATCAACTTGATTTCTATTGCGTTGGATAGATAACCGGACTGGCTTTAATTCGATTTTATTTTTGTTCAGATAGTGGGAAAATTTTTTTTTCGCCAAAAAAAAAACCATGGACTACCCCCTTTTGTTTTTTTTAAAAAATGATAAAAATTTTTTTTACAAAAAAAACAATTGATAATTAAAGCCAATGCACTAAGCTATCCAACACAAAAGAAATCAAGTCGATATGTTGGAAACTTAGCAAGTTATGACCAAAAAGGTAACCAGTTCTACCAAAAAGTGGCCGGAAAGAGGCAGTAGTAGAACTGGTTACTTTTTTGGTCATAACTTGTTTATTTTTCTAGATATCAACTTGATTTCTATTGCGTTGGATAGATAACCGGACTGGCTTTAATTCGATTTTATTTTTGTTCAGATAGTGGGAAATTTTTTTTTTTTCAAAAAAAAACCATGGACTACCCCCTTTTGCTTTTTTTAAAAAATGATAAAAATTTTTTTTTACAAAAAAAACAATTGATAATTAAAGCCAATGCGCTAAGCTATCCAACACAAAAGAAATCAAGTCGATATGTTGGAAACTTAGCAAGTTATGACCAAAAAGGTAACCAGTTCTACCAAAAAGTGGCCGGAAAGAGGCAGTAGTAGAACTGGTTACTTTTTTGGTCATAACTTGTTTATTTTTCTAGATATCAACTTGATTTCTATTGCGTTGGATAGATAACCGGACTGGCTTTAATTCGATTTTATTTTTGTTCAGATAGTGGGAAATTTTTTTTTTTTCAAAAAAAAACCATGGACTACCCCCTTTTGCTTTTTTTAAAAAATGATAAAAATTTTTTTTTACAAAAAAAACAATTGATAATTAAAGCCAATGCGCTAAGCTATCCAACACAAAAGAAATCAAGTCGATATGTTGGAAACTTAGCAAGTTATGACCAAAAAGGTAACCAGTTCTACCAAAAAGTGGCCAGAAAGAGGCAGTAGTAGAACTGGTTACTTTTTTGG
The DNA here is from genome assembly GCA_947397855.1 of Thelaira solivaga. NCBI lineage: Eukaryota > Metazoa > Arthropoda > Insecta > Diptera > Tachinidae > Thelaira > Thelaira solivaga. The sequence continues at coordinate 13,397,068 of OX377612.1, forward strand.
TCATAACTTGTTTATTTTTCTAGATATCAACTTGATTTCTATTGCGTTGGATAGATAACCGGACTGGCTTTAATTCGATTTTATTTTTGTTCAGATAGTGAAAATTTTTTTTTTTGCCAAAAAAAAAAACCATGGACTACCCCCTTTGCTTTTTTTAAAAAATGATAAAAATTTTTTTTACAAAAAAAAAAAACAATTGATAATTAAAGCCAATGCGCTAAGCTATCCAACACAAAAGAAATCAAGTCGATATGTTGGAAACTTAGCAAGTTATGACCAAAAAGGTAACCAGTTCTACCAAAAAGTGGCCGGAAAGAAGCAGTAGTAGAACTGGTTACTTTTTTGGTCATAACTTGTTTATTTTTCTAGATATCAACTTGATTTCTATTGCGTTGGATAGATAACCGGACTGGCTTTAATTCGATTTTATTTTTGTTCAGATAGTGGGAAATTTTCTTTTTTCAAAAAAAAAACCATGGACTACCCCCTTTGCTTTTTTTAAAAAATGATAAAAATTTTTTTACAAAAAAAAACAATTGATAATTAAAGCCAATGCGCTAAGCTATCCAACACAAAAGAAATCAAGTCGATATGTTTGAAACTTAGCAAGTTATGACCAAAAAGGTAACCAGTTCTACCAAAAAGTGGCCGTAAAGAGGCAGTAGTAGAACTGGTAAATTTTTTGGTCATAACTTGTTTATTTTTCTAGATATCAACTTGATTTCTATTGCGTTGGATAGATAACCGGACTGGCTTTAATTCGATTTTATTTTTGTTCACATAGTGGAAATTTTTTTTTTTTTCAAAAAAAAAACCATGGACTACCCACTTTGCTTTTTTTTAAAAAATGATAAAAATTTTTTTTACAAAAAAAAACAATTGATAATTAAAGCCAATGCGCTAAGCTATCCAACACAAAAGAAATCAAGTCGATATGTTTGAAACTTAGCAAGTTATGACCAAAAAGGTAACCAGTTCTACCAAAAAGTGGCCGGAAAGAGGCAGTAGTAGAACTGGTTACTTTTTTGGTCATAGCTTGTTTATTTTTCTAGATATCAACTTGATTTCTATTGCGTTGGATAGATAACCGGACTGGCTTTAATTCGATTTTATTTTTGTTCAGATAGTGGAAATTTTTTTTTTTGCCAAAAAAAAAACCATGGACTACCCCCTTTGCTTTTTTTAAAAAATGATAAAAATTTTTTTTACAAAAAAAAAAATTTAATAATTAAAGCCAATGCGCTAAGCTATCCAACACAAAAGAAATCAAGTCGATATGTTGGAAACTTAGCAAGTTATGACCAAAAAAGTAACCAGTTCTACCAAAAAGTGGCCGGAAAGAAGCAGTAGTAGAACTGGTTACTTTTTTGGTCATAACTTGTTTATTTTTCTAGATATCAACTTGATTTCTATTGCGTTGGATAGATAACCGGACTGGCTTTAATTCGATTTTATTTTTGTTCAGATAGTGGGAAAATTTTTTTTTTTGCCAAAAAAAAAACCATGGACTACCCCCTTTGCTTTTTTATAAAATGATAAAAATTTTTTTTACAAAAAAAAACAATTGATAATTAAAGCCAATGCGCTAAGCTATCCAACACAAAAGAAATCAAGTCGATATGTTTGAAACTTAGCAAGTTATGACCAAAAAGGTAACCAGTTCTACCAAAAAGTGGCCGGAAAGAGGCAGTAGTAGAACTGGTTACTTTTTTGGTCATAACTTGTTTATTTTTCTAGATATCAACTTGATTTCTATTGCGTTGGATAGATAACCGGACTGGCTTTAATTCGATTTTATTTTTGTTCAGATAGTGGGAAAATTTTTTTTTCGCCAAAAAAAAAAACCATGGACTACCCCCTTTGCTTTTTTTAAAAAATGATAAAAATTTTTTTTTACAAAAAAAACAATTGATAATTAAAGCCAATGCGCTAAGCTATCCAACACAAAAGAAATCAAGTCGATATGTTTGAAACTTAGCAAGTTATGACCAAAAAGGTAACCAGTTCTACCAAAAAGTGGCCGGAAAGAGGCAGTAGTAGAACTGGTTACTTTTTTGGTCATAACTTGTTTATTTTTCTAGATATCAACTTGATTTCTATTGCGTTGGATAGATAACCGGACTGGCTTTAATTCGATTTTATTTTTGTTCAGATAGTGGGAAAATTTTTTTTTCGCCAAAAAAAAAAAACCATGGACTACCCCCTTTGCTTTTTTTAAAAAATGATAAAAAATTTTTTTACAAAAAAAAAACAATTGATAATTAAAGCCAATGCGCTAAGCTATCCAACACAAAAGAAATCAAGTCGATATGTTGGAAACTTAGCAAGTTATGACCAAAAAGGTAACCAGTTCTACCAAAAAGTGGCCGGAAAGAGGCAGTAGTAGAACTGGTTACTTTTAGGTCAACTTGATTTCTATTGCGTTGGATAGATAACCGGACTGGCTTTATTTCGATTTTATTTTTGTTCAGATAGTGGGAAATTTTCTTTTTTCAAAAAAAAAACCATGGACTACCCCCTTTGCTTTTTTTTAAAAAATGATAAAAATTTTTTTACAAAAAAAAAACAATTGAAAATTAAAGCCAATGCGCTAAGCTATCCAACACAAAAGAAATCAAGTCGATATGTTTGAAACTTAGCAAGTTATGACCAAAAAGGTAACCAGTTCTACCAAAAAGTGGCCGGAAAGAGGCAGTAGTAGAACTGGTTACTTTTTTGGTCATAACTTGTTTATTTTTCTAGATATCAACTTGATTTCTATTGCGTTGGATAGATAACCGGACTGGCTTTAATTCGATTTTATTTTTGTTCAGATAGTGGGAAAATTTTTTTTTTCGCCAAAAAAAAAAAACCATGGACTACCCCCTTTGCTTTTTTTAAAAAATGATAAAAAATTTTTTTACAAAAAAAAACAATTGATAATTAAAGCCAATGCGCTAAGCTATCCAACACAAAAAAAATCAAGTCGATATGTTTGAAACTTAGCAAGTTATGACCAAAAAGGTAACCAGTTCTACCAAAAAGTGGCCGGAAAGAGGCAGTAGTAGAACTGGTTACTTTTTTGGTCATAACTTGTTTATTTTTCTAGATATCAACTTGATTTCTATTGCGTTGGATAGATAACCGGACTGGCTTTAATTCGATTTTATTTTTGTTCAGATAGTGGGAAAATTTTTTTTTTGCCAAAAAAAAAACCATGGACTACCCCCTTTGCTTTTTTTAAAAAATGATAAAAATTTTTTTTACAAAAAAAAACAATTGATAATTAAAGCCAATGCGCTAAGCTATTAAACACAAAAGAAATCAAGTCGATATGTTGGAAACTTAGCAAGTTATGACCAAAAAGGTAACCAGTTCTACCAAAAAGTGGCCGGAAAGAGGCAGTAGTAGAACTGGTTACTTTTTTGGTCATAACTTGTTTATTTTTCTAGATATCAACTTGATTTCTATTGCGTTGGATAGATAACCGGACTGGCTTTAATTCGATTTTATTTTTATTCAGATAGTGGGAAAATTTTTTTTTTTGCCAAAAAAAAACCATGGACTACCCCCTTTGCTTTTTTTAAAAAATGATAAAAAATTTTTTTACAAAAAAAACAATTGATAATTAAAGCCAATGCGCTAAGCTATCCAACACAAAAGAAATCAAGTCGATATGTTGGAAACTTAGCAAGTTATGACCAAAAAGGTAACCAGTTCTACCAAAAAGTGGCCGGAAAGAGGCAGTAGTAGAACTGGTTACTTTTTTGGTCATAACTTGTTTATTTTTCTAGATATCAACTTGATTTCTATTGCGTTGGATAGATAACCGGACTGGCTTTAATTCGATTTTATTTTTGTTCAGATAGTGGGAAAAATTTTTTTTTCGCCAAAAAAAAAACCATGGACTACCCCCTTTGCTTTTTTTAAAAAATGATAAAAATTTTTTTTACAAAAAAAACAATTGATAATTAAAGCCAATGCGCTAAGCTATCCAACACAAAAGAAATCAAGTCGATATGTTGGAAACTTAGCAAGTTACGACCAAAAAGGTAACCAGTTCTACCAAAAAGTGGCCGGAAAGAGGCAGTAGTAGAACTGGGTACTTTTTTAATCATAACTTGCTTATTTTTCTAGATATCAACTTGATTTCTATTGCGTTGGATAGATAACCGGACTGGCTTTAATTCGATTTTATTATTGTGCAGATAGTAGGAAAATTTTTTTTTCGCCAAAAAAAAAAAACCATGGACTACCCCCTTTGCTTTTTTTAAAAAATGATAAAAATTTTTTTACAAAAAAAACAATTGATAATTAAAGCCAATGCGCTAAGCTATCCAACGCAAAAGGAATCAAGTCGATATGTTGGAAACTTAGCAAGTTATGACCAAAAAGGTAACCAGTTCTACCAAAAAGTGGCCGGAAAGAAGCAGTAGTAGAACTGGTTACTTTTTTGGTCATAGCTTGTTTATTTTTCTAGATATCAACTTGATTTCTATTGCGTTGGATAGATAACCGGACTGGCTTTAATTCGATTTTATTTTTGTTCAGATAGTGGAAATTTTTTTTTTTGCCAAAAAAAAACCATGGACTACCCCCTTTGCTTTTTTTAAAAAATGATAAAAATTTTTTTTACAAAAAAAAAACAATTGATAATTAAAGCCAATGCGCTAAGCTATCCAACACAAAAGAAATCAAGTCGATATGTTGGAAACTTAGCAAGTTATGACCAAAAAGGTAACCAGTTCTACCAAAAAGTGGCCGGAAAGAAGCATTAGTAGAACTGGTTACTTTTTTGGTCATAACTTGTTTATTTTTCTAGATATCAACTTGATTTCTATTGCGTTGGATAGATAACCGGACTGGCTTTAATTCGATTTTATTTTTGTTCAGATAGTGGGAAATTTTCTTTTTTCAAAAAAAAAACCATGGACTACCCCCTTTGCTTTTTTTTAAAAAATGATAAAAATTTTTTTTACAAAAAAAAACAATTGATAATTAAAGCCAATGCGCTAAGCTATCTAACACAAAAGAAATCAAGTCGATATGTTGGAAACTTAGCAAGTTATGACCAAAAAGGTAACCAGTTCTACCAAAAAGTGGCCGGAAAGAGGCAGTAGTAGAACTGGTAACTTTTTTGGTCATAACTTGTTTATTTTTCTAGATATCAACTTGATTTCTATTGCGTTGGATAGATAACCGGACTGGCTTTAATTCGATTTTATTTTTGTTCAGATAGTGGGAAAATTTTTTTTTCGCCAAAAAAAAAACCATGGACTACCCCCTTTTGCTTTTTTTAAAAAATGATAAAAATTTTTTTTACAAAAAAAACAATTGATAATTAAAGCCAATGCGCTAAGCTATCCAACACAAAAGAAATCAAGTCGATATGTTGGAAACTTAGCAAGTTATGACCAAAAAGGTAACCAGTTCTACCAAAAAGTGGCCGGAAAGAGGCAGTAGTAGAACTGGTTACTTTTTTGGTCATAACTTGTTTATTTTTCTAGATATCAACTTGATTTCTATTGCGTTGGATAGATAACCGGACTGGCTTTAATTCGATTTTATTTTTGTTCAGATAGTGGGAAAATTTTTTTTTCGCCAAAAAAAAAACCATGGACTACCCCCTTTTGCTTTTTTTAAAAAATGATAAAAATTTTTTTTACAAAAAAAACAATTGATAATTAAAGCCAATGCACTAAGCTATCCAACACAAAAGAAATCAAGTCGATATGTTGGAAACTTAGCAAGTTATGACCAAAAAGGTAACCAGTTCTACCAAAAAGTGGCCGGAAAGAGGCAGTAGTAGAACTGGTTACTTTTTTGGTCATAACTTGTTTATTTTTCTAGATATCAACTTGATTTCTATTGCGTTGGATAGATAACCGGACTGGCTTTAATTCGATTTTATTTTTGTTCAGATAGTGGGAAATTTTTTTTTTTTCAAAAAAAAACCATGGACTACCACCCCCTTTTGCTTTTTTTAAAAAATTATAAAAATTTTTTTTTACAAAAAAAACAATTGATAATTAAAGCCAATGCGCTAAGCTATCCAACACAAAAGAAATCAAGTCGATATGTTGGAAACTTAGCAAGTTATGACCAAAAAGGTAACCAGTTCTACCAAAAAGTGGCCGGAAAGAGGCAGTAGTAGAACTGGTTACTTTTTTGGTCATAACTTGTTTATTTTTCTAGATATCAACTTGATTTCTATTGCGTTGGATAGATAACCGGACTGGCTTTAATTCGATTTTATTTTTGTTCAGATAGTGGGAAAATTTTTTTTTCGCCAAAAAAAAAACCATGGACTACCCCCTTTTGCTTTTTTTAAAAAATGATAAAAATTTTTTTTACAAAAAAAACAATTGATAATTAAAGCCAATGCGCTAAGCTATCCAACACAAAAGAAATCAAGTCGATATGTTGGAAACTTAGCAAGTTATGACCAAAAAGGTAACCAGTTCTACCAAAAAGTGGCCGGAAAGAGGCAGTAGTAGAACTGGTTACTTTTTTGGTCATAACTTGTTTATTTTTCTAGATATCAACTTGATTTCTATTGCGTTGGATAGATAACCGGACTGGCTTTAATTCGATTTTATTTTTGTTCAGATAGTGGGAAAATTTTTTTTTCGCCAAAAAAAAAACCATGGACTACCCCCTTTTGCTTTTTTTAAAAAATGATAAAAATTTTTTTTACAAAAAAAACAATTGATAATTAAAGCCAATGCACTAAGCTATCCAACACAAAAGAAATCAAGTCGATATGTTTGAAACTTAGCAAGTTATGACCAAAAAGGTAACCAGTTCTACCAAAAAGTGGCCGGAAAGAGGCAGTAGTAGAACTGGTTACTTTTTTGGTCATAACTTGTTTATTTTTCTAGATATCAACTTGATTTCTATTGCGTTGGATAGATAACCGGACTGGCTTTAATTCGATTTTATTTTTGTTCAGATAGTGGGAAATTTTTTTTTTTTCAAAAAAAAACCATGGACTACCCCCTTTTGCTTTTTTTAAAAAATGATAAAAATTTTTTTTTACAAAAAAAACAATTGATAATTAAAGCCAATGCGCTAAGCTATCCAACACAAAAGAAATCAAGTCGATATGTTGGAAACTTAGCAAGTTATGACCAAAAAGGTAACCAGTTCTACCAAAAAGTGGCCGGAAAGAGGCAGTAGTAGAACTGGTTACTTTTTTGGTCATAACTTGTTTATTTTTCTAGATATCAACTTGATTTCTATTGCGTTGGATAGATAACCGGACTGGCTTTAATTCGATTTTATTTTTGTTCAGATAGTGGGAAAATTTTTTTTTCGCCAAAAAAAAAACCATGGACTACCCCCTTTTGTTTTTTTTAAAAAATGATAAAAATTTTTTTTACAAAAAAAACAATTGATAATTAAAGCCAATGCACTAAGCTATCCAACACAAAAGAAATCAAGTCGATATGTTTGAAACTTAGCAAGTTATGACCAAAAAGGTAACCAGTTCTACCAAAAAGTGGCCGGAAAGAGGCAGTAGTAGAACTGGTTACTTTTTTGGTCATAACTTGTTTATTTTTCTAGATATCAACTTGATTTCTATTGCGTTGGATAGATAACCGGACTGGCTTTAATTCGATTTTATTTTTGTTCAGATAGTGGGAAATTTTTTTTTTTTCAAAAAAAAACCATGGACTACCCCCTTTTGCTTTTTTTAAAAAATGATAAAAATTTTTTTTTACAAAAAAAACAATTGATAATTAAAGCCAATGCGCTAAGCTATCCAACACAAAAGAAATCAAGTCGATATGTTTGAAACTTAGCAAGTTATGACCAAAAAGGTAACCAGTTCTACCAAAAAGTGGCCGGAAAGAGGCAGTAGTAGAACTGGTTACTTTTTTGGTCATAACTTGCTTATTTTTCTAGATATCAACTTGATTTCTATTGCGTTGGATAGATAACCGGACTGGCTTTAATTCGATTTTATTTTTGTTCAGATAGTGGGAAAATTTTTTTTTTTTGCCAAAAAAAAAACCATGGACTACCCCCTTTGCTTTTTTTAAAAAATGATAAAAATTTTTTTTACAAAAAAAAAACAATTGATAATTAAAGCCAATGCGCTAAGCTATCCAACACAAAAGAAATCAAGTCGATATGTTGGAAACTTAGCAAGTTATGACCAAAAAGGTAACCAGTTCTACCAAAAAGTGGCCGGAAAGAGGCAGTAGTAGAACTGGTTACTTTTTTGGTCATAACTTGCTTATTTTTCTAGATATCAACTTGATTTCTATTGCGTTGGATAGATAACCGGACTGGCTTTAATTCGATTTTATTTTTGTTCAGATAGTGGGAAAATTTTTTTTTTTTGCCAAAAAAAAACCATGGACTACCCACTTTGCTTTTTTTTAAAAAATGATAAAAATTTTTTTTACAAAAAAAAACAATTGATAATTAAAGCCAATGCGCTAAGCTATCCAACACAAAAGAAATCAAGTCGATATGTTTGAAACTTAGCAAGTTATGACCAAAAAGGTAACCAGTTCTACCAAAAAGTGGCCGGAAAGAGGCAGTAGTAGAACTGGTTACTTTTTTGGTCATAACTTGCTTATTTTTCTAGATATCAACTTGATTTCTATTGCGTTGGATAGATAACCGGACTGGCTTTAATTCGATTTTATTTTTGTTCAGATAGTGGGAAAATTTTTTTTTTTTGCCAAAAAAAAAACCATGGACTACCCCCTTTGCTTTTTTTAAAAAATGATAAAAAATTTTTTTACAAAAAAAAAACAATTGATAATTAAAGCCAATGCGCTAAGCTATCCAACACAAAAGAAATCAAGTCGATATGTTGGAAACTTAGCAAGTTATGACCAAAAAGGTAACCAGTTCTACCAAAAAGTGGCCGGAAAGAGGCAGTAGTAGAACTGGTTACTTTTAGGTCATAACTTGTTTATTTTTCTAGATATCAACTTGATTTCTATTGCGTTGGATAGATAACCGGACTGGCTTTAATTCGATTTTATTTTTGTTCAGATAGTGGGAAATTTTCTTTTTTCAAAAAAAAAACCATGGACTACCCCCTTTGCTTTTTTTTAAAAAATGATAAAAATTTTTTTTACAAAAAAAAACAATTGATAATTAAAGCCAATGCGCTAAGCTATCCAACACAAAAGAAATCAAGTCGATATGTTTGAAACTTAGCAAGTTATGACCAAAAAGGTAACCAGTTCTACCAAAAAGTGGCCGGAAAGAGGCAGTAGTAGAACTGGTTACTTTTAGGTCAACTTGATTTCTATTGCGTTGGATAGATAACCGGACTGGCTTTATTTCGATTTTATTTTTGTTCAGATAGTGGGAAATTTTCTTTTTTCAAAAAAAAAACCATGGACTACCCCCTTTGCTTTTTTTTAAAAAATGATAAAAATTTTTTTACAAAAAAAAAACAATTGATAATTAAAGCCAATGCGCTAAGCTATCCAACACAAAAGAAATCAAGTCGATATGTTTGAAACTTAGCAAGTTATGACCAAAAAGGTAACCAGTTCTACCAAAAAGTGGCCGGAAAGAGGCAGTAGTAGAACTGGTTACTTTTTTGGTCATAACATGTTTATTTTTCTAGATATCAACTTGATTTCTATTGCGTTGGATAGATAACCGGACTGGCTTTAATTCGATTTTATTTTTGTTCAGATAGTGGAAAATTTTTTTTTTTTTTCAAAAAAAAAACCATGGACTACCCCCTTTGCTTTTTTTAAAAAATGATAAAAATTTTTTTTACAAAAAAAAAAATTTAATAATTAAAGCCAATGCGCTAAGCTATCCAACACAAAAGAAATCAAGTCGATATGTTGGAAACTTAGCAAGTTATGACCAAAAAGGTAACCAGTTCTACCAAAAAGTGGCCGGAAAGAAGCAGTAGTAGAACTGGTTACTTTTTTGGTCATAACTTGTTTATTTTTCTAGATATCAACTTGATTTCTATTGCGTTGGATAGATAACCGGACTGGCTTTAATTCGATTTTATTTTTGTTCAGATAGTGGGAAAATTTTTTTTTTGCCAAAAAAAAAACCATGGACTACCCCCTTTGCTTTTTTATAAAATGATAAAAATTTTTTTTACAAAAAAAAACAATTGATAATTAAAGCCAATGCGCTAAGCTATCCAACACAAAAGAAATCAAGTCGATATGTTTGAAACTTAGCAAGTTATGACCAAAAAGGTAACCAGTTCTACCAAAAAGTGGCCGGAAAGAGGCAGTAGTAGAACTGGTTACTTTTTTGGTCATAACTTGTTTATTTTTCTAGATATCAACTTGATTTCTATTGCGTTGGATAGATAACCGGACTGGCTTTAATTCGATTTTATTTTTGTTCAGATAGTGGGAAAATTTTTTTTTCGCCAAAAAAAAAAACCATGGACTACCCCCTTTGCTTTTTTTAAAAAATGATAAAAATTTTTTTTTACAAAAAAAACAATTGATAATTAAAGCCAATGCGCTAAGCTATCCAACACAAAAGAAATCAAGTCGATATGTTTGAAACTTAGCAAGTTATGACCAAAAAGGTAACCAGTTCTACCAAAAAGTGGCCGGAAAGAGGCAGTAGTAGAACTGGTTACTTTTTTGGTCATAACTTGCTTATTTTTCTAGATATCAACTTGATTTCTATTGCGTTGGATAGATAACCGGACTGGCTTTAATTCGATTTTATTTTTGTTCAGATAGTGGGAAAATTTTTTTTTTTTGCCAAAAAAAAAACCATGGACTACCCCCTTTGCTTTTTTTAAAAAATGATAAAAATTTTTTTTACAAAAAAAAAACAATTGATAATTAAAGCCAATGCGCTAAGCTATCCAACACAAAAGAAATCAAGTCGATATGTTGGAAACTTAGCAAGTTATGACCAAAAAGGTAACCAGTTCTACCAAAAAGTGGCCGGAAAGAGGCAGTAGTAGAACTGGTTACTTTTAGGTCATAACTTGTTTATTTTTCTAGATATCAACTTGATTTCTATTGCGTTGGATAGATAACCGGACTGGCTTTAATTCGATTTTATTTTTGTTCAGATAGTGGGAAATTTTCTTTTTTCAAAAAAAAAACCATGGACTACCCCCTTTGCTTTTTTTTAAAAAATGATAAAAATTTTTTTTACAAAAAAAAACAATTGATAATTAAAGCCAATGCGCTAAGCTATCCAACACAAAAGAAATCAAGTCGATATGTTTGAAACTTAGCAAGTTATGACCAAAAAGGTAACCAGTTCTACCAAAAAGTGGCCGGAAAGAGGCAGTAGTAGAACTGGTTACTTTTAGGTCAACTTGATTTCTATTGCGTTGGATAGATAACCGGACTGGCTTTATTTCGATTTTATTTTTGTTCAGATAGTGGGAAATTTTCTTTTTTCAAAAAAAAAACCATGGACTACCCCCTTTGCTTTTTTTTAAAAAATGATAAAAATTTTTTTACAAAAAAAAAACAATTGATAATTAAAGCCAATGCGCTAAGCTATCCAACACAAAAGAAATCAAGTCGATATGTTTGAAACTTAGCAAGTTATGACCAAAAAGGTAACCAGTTCTACCAAAAAGTGGCCGGAAAGAGGCAGTAGTAGAACTGGTTACTTTTTTGGTCATAACATGTTTATTTTTCTAGATATCAACTTGATTTCTATTGCGTTGGATAGATAACCGGACTGGCTTTAATTCGATTTTATTTTTGTTCAGATAGTGGAAAATTTTTTTTTTTTTCAAAAAAAAAACCATGGACTACCCCCTTTGCTTTTTTTTAAAAAATGATAAAAATTTTTTTTACAAAAAAAAAACAACTGATAATTAAAGCCAATGCGCTAAGCTATCCAACACAAAAGAAATCAAGTCGATATGTTTGAAACTTAGCAAGTTATGACCAAAAAGGTAACCAGTTCTATCAAAAAGTGGCCGGAAAGAGGCAGTAGTAGAACTGGTTACTTTTTTGGTCATAACTTGTTTATTTTTCTAGATATCAACTTGATTTCTATTGCGTTGGATAGATAACCGGACTGGCTTTAATTCGATTTTATTTTTGTTCAGATAGTGGGAAATTTTTTTTTTTCCAAAAAAAAAACCATGGACTACCCCCTTTGCTTTTTTTAAAAAATGATAAAAATTTTTTTTACAAAAAAAAACAAATGATAATTAAAGCCAATGCGCTAAGCTATCCAACACAAAAGAAATCAAGTCGATATGTTGGAAACTTAGCAAGTTATGACCAAAAAGGTAACCAGTTCTACCAAAAAGTGGCCGGAAAGAGGCAGTAGTAGAACTGGTTACTTTTTTGGTCATAACTTGTTTATTTTTCTAGATATCAACTTGATTTCTATTGCGTTGGATAGATAACCGGACTGGCTTTAATTCGATTTTATTTTTGTTCAGATAGTGGAAAATTTTTTTTTTTTTTCAAAAAAAAAACCATGGACTACCCCCTTTGTTTTTTTTTAAAAAATGAAAAAAATTTTTTTTACAAAAAAAAAAACAACTGATAATTAAAGCCAATGCGCTAAGCTATCCAACACAAAAGAAATCAAGTCGATATGTTTGAAACTTAGCAAGTTATGACCAAAAAGGTAACCAGTTCTACCAAAAAGTGGCCGGAAAGAGGCAGTAGTAGAACTGGTTACTTTTTTGGTCATAACTTGTTTATTTTTCTAGATATCAACTTGATTTCTATTGCGTTGGATAGATAACCGGACTGGCTTTAATTCGATTTTATTTTTGTTCAGATAGTGGGAAAATTTTTTTTTCGCCAAAAAAAAAAAACCATGGACTACCCCCTTTGCTTTTTTTAAAAAATGATAAAAAATTTTTTTACAAAAAAAAACAATTGATAATTAAAGCCAATGCGCTAAGCTATCCAACACAAAAAAAATCAAGTCGATATGTTTGAAACTTAGCAAGTTATGACCAAAAAGGTAACCAGTTCTACCAAAAAGTGGCCGGAAAGAGGCAGTAGTAGAACTGGTTACTTTTTTGGTCATAACTTGTTTATTTTTCTAGATATCAACTTGATTTCTATTGCGTTGGATAGATAACCGGACTGGCTTTAATTCGATTTTATTTTTGTTCAGATAGTGGGAAAATTTTTTTTTTGCCAAAAAAAAAACCATGGACTACCCCCTTTGCTTTTTTTAAAAAATGATAAAAATTTTTTTTACAAAAAAAAACAATTGATAATTAAAGCCAATGCGCTAAGCTATCCAACACAAAAGAAATCAAGTCGATATGTTGGAAACTTAGCAAGTTATGACCAAAAAGGTAACCAGTTCTACCAAAAAGTGGCCGGAAAGAAGCAGTAGTAGAACTGGTTACTTTTTTGGTCATAACTTGTTTATTTTTCTAGATATCAACTTGATTTCTATTGCGTTGGATAGATAACCGGACTGGCTTTAATTCGATTTTATTTTTGTTCAGATAGTGGGAAATTTTTTTTTTTCAAAAAAAAAACCATGGACTACCCCCTTTGCTTTTTTTAAAAAATGATAAAAATTTTTTTACAAAAAAAACAATTGATAATTAAAGCCAATGCGCTAAGCTATCCAACACAAAAGAAATCAAGTCGATATGTTGGAAACTTAGCAAGTTATGACCAAAAAGGTAACCAGTTCTACCAAAAAGTGGCCGGAAAGAGGCAGTAGTAGAACTGGTTACTTTTTTGGTCATAACTTGTTTATTTTTCTAGATATCAACTTGATTTCTATTGCGTTGGATAGATAACCGGACTGGCTTTAATTCGATTTTATTTTTGTTCAGATAGTGGGAATTTTTTTTTTTTCAAAAAAAAAACCATGGACTACCCCTTTTGCTTTTTTTTAAAAAATGATAAAAATTTTTTTTACAAAAAAAAACAATTGATAATTAAAGCCAATGCGCTAAGCTATCCAACACAAAAGAAATCAAGTCGATATGTTTGAAACTTAGCAAGTTATGACCAAAAAGGTAACCAGTTCTACCAAAAAGTGGCCGGAAAGAGGCAGTAGTAGAACTGGTTACTTTTTTGGTCATAACTTGTTTATTTTTCTAGATATCAACTTGATTTCTATTGCGTTGGATAGATAACCGGACTGGCTTTAATTCGATTTTATTTTTGTTCAGATAGTGGGAAAAATTTTTTTTTCGCCAAAAAAAAAACCATGGACTACCCCCTTTGCTTTTTTTAAAAAATGATAAAAATTTTTTTTACAAAAAAAACAATTGATAATTAAAGCCAATGCGCTAAGCTATCCAACACAAAAGAAATCAAGTCGATATGTTGGAAACTTAGCAAGTTACGACCAAAAAGGTAACCAGTTCTACCAAAAAGTGGCCGGAAAGAGGCAGTAGTAGAACTGGTTACTTTTTTGGTCATAACTTGTTTATTTTTCTAGATATCAACTTGATTTCTATTGCGTTGGATAGATAACCGGACTGGCTTTAATTCGATTTTATTATTGTGCAGATAGTGGGAAAATTTTTTTTTTGCCAAAAAAAAAAAACCATGGACTACCCCCTTTGCTTTTTTTAAAAAATGAAAAAAAATTTTTTTACAAAAAAAACAATTGATAATTAAAGCCAATGCGCTAAGCTATCCAACGCAAAAGAAATCAAGTCGATATGTTGGAAACTTAGCAAGTTATGACCAAAAACGTAACCAGTTCTACCAAAAAGTGGCCGGAAAGAGGCAGTAGTAGAACTGGTTACTTTTTTGGTCATAACTTGTTTATTTTTCTAGATATCAACTTGATTTCTATTGCGTTGGATAGATAACCGGACTGGCTTTAATTCGATTTTATTTTTGTTCAGATAGTGGGAAAAATTTTTTTTTCGCCAAAAAAAAAACCATGGACTACCCCCTTTGCTTTTTTTAAAAAATGATAAAAATTTTTTTTACAAAAAAAAACAATTGATAATTAAAGCCAATGCGCTAAGCTATCCAACACAAAAGAAATCAAGTCGATATGTTTGAAACTTAGCAAGTTATGACCAAAAAGGTAACCAGTTCTACCAAAAAGTGGCCGGAAAGAGGCAGTAGTAGAACTGGTTACTTTTTTGGTCATAACTTGTTTATTTTTCTAGATATCAACTTGATTTCTATTGCGTTGGATAGATAACCGGACTGGCTTTAATTCGATTTTATTTTTGTTCAGATAGTGGGAAAAATTTTTTTTTCGCCAAAAAAAAAACCATGGACTACCCCCTTTGCTTTTTTTAAAAAATGATAAAAATTTTTTTTACAAAAAAAAACAATTGATAATTAAAGCCAATGCGCTAAGCTATCCAACACAAAAGAAATCAAGTCGATATGTTTGAAACTTAGCAAGTTATGACCAAAAAGGTAACCAGTTCTACCAAAAAGTGGCCGGAAAGAGGCAGTAGTAGAACTGGTTACTTTTTTGGTCATAACTTGTTTATTTTTCTAGATATCAACTTGATTTCTATTGCGTTGGATAGATAACCGGACTGGCTTTAATTCGATTTTATTTTTGTTCAGATAGTGGGAAAAATTTTTTTTTCGCCAAAAAAAAAACCATGGACTACCCCCTTTGCTTTTTTTAAAAAATGATAAAAATTTTTTTTACAAAAAAAACAATTGATAATTAAAGCCAATGCGCTAAGCTATCCAACACAAAAGAAATCAAGTCGATATGTTGGAAACTTAGCAAGTTACGACCAAAAAGGTAACCAGTTCTACCAAAAAGTGGCCGGAAAGAGGCAGTAGTAGAACTGGTTACTTTTTTGGTCATAACTTGTTTATTTTTCTAGATATCAACTTGATTTCTATTGCGTTGGATAGATAACCGGACTGGCTTTAATTCGATTTTATTATTGTGCAGATAGTGGGAAAATTTTTTTTTTGCCAAAAAAAAAAAACCATGGACTACCCCCTTTGCTTTTTTTAAAAAATGAAAAAAAATTTTTTTACAAAAAAAACAATTGATAATTAAAGCCAATGCGCTAAGCTATCCAACGCAAAAGAAATCAAGTCGATATGTTGGAAACTTAGCAAGTTATGACCAAAAAGGTAACCAGTTCTACCAAAAAGTGGCCGGAAAGAGGCAGTAGTAGAACTGGTTACTTTTTTGGTCATAACTTGTTTATTTTTCTAGATATCAACTTGATTTCTATTGCGTTGGATAGATAACCGGACTGGCTTTAATTCGATTTTATTATTGTGCAGATAGTGGGAAAATTTTTTTTTTGCCAAAAAAAAAAACCATGGACTACCCCCTTTGCTTTTTTTAAAAAATGAAAAAAATTTTTTTACAAAAAAAACAATTGATAATTAAAGCCAATGCGCTAAGCTATCCAACGCAAAAGAAATCAAGTCGATATGTTGGAAACTTAGCAAGTTATGACCAAAAACGTAACCAGTTCTACCAAAAAGTGGCCGGAAAGAGGCAGTAGTAGAACTGGTTACTTTTTTGGTCATAACTTGTTTATTTTTCTAGATATCAACTTGATTTCTATTGCGTTGGATAGATAACCGGACTGGCTTTAATTCGATTTTATTATTGTGCAGATAGTGGGAAATTTTTTTTTTTGCCAAAAAAAAAAAACCATGGACTACCCCCTTTGCTTTTTTTAAAAAATGATAAAAAATTTTTTTACAAAAAAAACAATTGATAATTAAAGCCAATGCGCTAAGCTATCCAACACAAAAGAAATCAAGTCGATATGTTGGAAACTTAGCAAGTTACGACCAAAAAGGTAACCAGTTCTACCAAAAAGTGGCCGGAAAGAGGCAGTAGTAGAACTGGGTACTTTTTTAATCATAACTTGCTTATTTTTCTAGATATCAACTTGATTTCTATTGCGTTGGATAGATAACCGGACTGGCTTTAATTCGATTTTATTATTGTGCAGATAGTAGGAAAATTTTTTTTTCGCCAAAAAAAAAAAACCATGGACTACCCCCTTTGCTTTTTTTAAAAAATGATAAAAATTTTTTTACAAAAAAAACAATTGATAATTAAAGCCAATGCGCTAAGCTATCCAACGCAAAAGAAATCAAGTCGATATGTTGGAAACTTAGCAAGTTATGACCAAAAAGGTAACCAGTTCTACCAAAAAGTGGCCGGAAAGAGGCAGTAGTAGAACTGGTTACTTTTTTGGTCATAACTTGCTTATTTTCTAGATATCAACTTGATTTCTATTGCGTTGGATAGATAACCGGACTGGCTTTAATTCGATTTTATTGTGCAGATAGTGGGAAAATTTTTTTTTTGCCAAAAAAAAACCATGGACTACCCCCTTTGCTTTTTTTAAAAAATGAAAAAAAAAAATTTTACAAAAAAAACATTTGATAATTCAAGCCAATACGCTAAGCTATCCAACGCAAAAGAAATCAAGTCGATATGTTGGAAACTTAGCAAGTTATGACCAAAAAGGTAACCAGTTCTACCAAAAAGTGGCCGGAAAGAGGCAGTAGTAGAACTGGTTACTTTTTTGGTCATAACTTGTTTATTTTTCTAGATATCAACTTGATTTCTATTGCGTTGGATAGATAACCGGACTGGCTTTAATTCGATTTTATTATTGTGCAGATAGTGGGAAAATTTTTTTTTTGCCAAAAAAAAAAACCATGGACTACCCCCTTTGCTTTTTTTAAAAAATGATAAAAATTTTTTTACAAAAAAAACAATTGATAATTAAAGCCAATGCGCTAAGCTATCCAACGCAAAAGAAATCAAGTCGATATGTTGGAAACTTAGCAAGTTATGACCAAAAAGGTAACCAGTTCTACCAAAAAGTGGCCGGAAAGAGGCAGTAGTAGAACTGGTTACTTTTTTGGTCATAACTTGCTTATTTTTCTAGATATCAACTTGATTTCTATTGCGTTGGATAGATAACCGGACTGGCTTTAATTCGATTTTATTATTGTGCAGATAGTGGGGAAATTTTTTTTTTTTCCCAAAAAAAAAACCATGGACTACCCCCTTTGCTTTTTTTAAAAAATGATAAAAAATTTTTTTACAAAAAAAACAATTGATAATTAAAGCCAATGCGCTAAGCTATCCAACGCAAAAGAAATCAAGTCGATATGTTGGAAACTTAGCAAGTTATGACCAAAAAGGTAACCAGTTCTACCAAAAAGTGGCCGGAAAGAGGCAGTAGTAGAACTGGTTACTTTTTTGGTCATAACTTGCTTATTTTCTAGATATCAACTTGATTTCTATTGCGTTGGATAGATAACCGGACTGGCTTTAATTCGATTTTATTGTGCAGATAGTGGGAAAATTTTTTTTTTGCCAAAAAAAAACCATGGACTACCCCCTTTGCTTTTTTTAAAAAATGAAAAAAAAAAATTTTACAAAAAAAACATTTGATAATTCAAGCCAATACGCTAAGCTATCCAACGCAAAAGAAATCAAGTCGATATGTTGGAAACTTAGCAAGTTATGACCAAAAAGGTAACCAGTTCTACCAAAAAGTGGCCGGAAAGAGGCAGTAGTAGAACTGGTTACTTTTTTGGTCATAACTTGCTTATTTTTCTAGATATCAACTTGATTTCTATTGCGTTGGATAGATAACCGGACTGGCTTTAATTCGATTTTATTATTGTGCAGATAGTGGGAAAATTTTTTTTTTTGCCAAAAAAAAAACCATGGACTACCCCCTTTGCTTTTTTTAAAAAATGAAAAAAAAATTTTTTTACAAAAAAAACAATTGATAATTCAAGCCAATGCGCTAAGCTATCCAACGCAAAAGAAATCAAGTCGATATGTTGGAAACTTAACAAGTTATGACCAAAAAGGTAACCAGTTCTACCAAAAAGTGGCCGGAAAGAGGCAGTAGTAGAACTGGTTACTTTTTTGGTCATAACTTGCTTATTTTTCTAGATATCAACTTGATTTCTATTGCGTTGGATAGATAACCGGACTGGCTTTAATTCGATTTTATTATTGTGCAGATAGTGGGAAATTTTTTTTTTGCCAAAAAAAAACCATGGACTACCCCCTTTGCTTTTTTTAAAAAATGATAAAAAATTTTTTTACAAAAAAAACAATTGATAATTAAAGCCAATGCGCTAAGCTATCCAACGCAAAAGAAATCAAGTCGATATGTTGGAAACTTAGCAAGTTATGACCAAAAAGGTAACCAGTTCTACCAAAAAGTGGCCGGAAAGAGGCAGTAGTAGAACTGGTTACTTTTTTGGTCATAACTTGCTTATTTTTCTAGATATCAACTTGATTTCTATTGCGTTGGATAGATAACCGGAC
The DNA here is from genome assembly GCA_947397855.1 of Thelaira solivaga. Lineage (NCBI taxonomy): Eukaryota > Metazoa > Arthropoda > Insecta > Diptera > Tachinidae > Thelaira > Thelaira solivaga. Next base: position 13,416,259 of record OX377612.1, read on the forward strand.
TGGCTTTAATTCGATTTTATTATTGTGCAGATAGTGGGAAATTTTTTTTTTGCCAAAAAAAAAAACCATGGACTACCCCCTTTGCTTTTTTTAAAAAATGATAAAAAATTTTTTTACAAAAAAAAAACAATTGATAATTAAAGCCAATGCGCTAAGCTATCCAACGCAAAAGAAATCAAGTCGATATGTTGGAAACTTAGCAAGTTATGACCAAAAAGGTAACCAGTTCTACCAAAAAGTGGCCGGAAAGAGGCAGTAGTAGAACTGGTTACTTTTTTGGTCATAACTTGCTTATTTTTCTAGATATCAACTTGATTTCTATTGCGTTGGATAGATAACCGGACTGGCTTTAATTCGATTTTATTATTGTGCAGATAGTGGGAAAATTTTTTTTTTTGCCAAAAAAAAAACCATGGACTACCCCCTTTGCTTTTTTTAAAAAATGATAAAAAATTTTTTTACAAAAAAAACAATTGATAATTAAAGCCAATGCGCTAAGCTATCCAACGCAAAAGAAATCAAGTCGATATGTTGGAAACTTAGCAAGTTATGACCAAAAAGGTAACCAGTTCTACCAAAAAGTGGCCGGAAAGAGGCAGTAGTAGAACTGGTTACTTTTTTGGTCATAACTTGCTTATTTTTCTAGATATCAACTTGATTTCTATTGCGTTGGATAGATAACCGGACTGGCTTTAATTCGATTTTATTATTGTGCAGATAGTGGGAAAATTTTTTTTTTGCCAAAAAAAAAACCATGGACTACCCCCTTTGCTTTTTTTAAAAAATGATAAAAAATTTTTTTACAAAAAAAACAATTGATAATTCAAGCCAATGCGCTAAGCTATCCAACGCAAAAGAAATCAAGTCGATATGTTGGAAACTTAGCAAGTTATGACCAAAAAGGTAACCAGTTCTACCAAAAAGTGGCCGGAAAGAGGCAGTAGTAGAACTGGTTACTTTTTTGGTCATAACTTGCTTATTTTTCTAGATATCAACTTGATTTCTATTGCGTTGGATAGATAACCGGACTGGCTTTAATTGGATTTTATTATTGTGCAGATAGTGGGAAAATTTTTTTTTTTGCCAAAAAAAAAACCATGGACTACCCCCTTTGCTTTTTTTAAAAAATGATAAAAAATTTTTTTACAAAAAAAACAATTGATAATTAAAGCCAATGCGCTAAGCTATCCAACGCAAAAGAAATCAAGTCGATATGTTGGAAACTTAGCAAGTTATGACCAAAAAGGTAACCAGTTCTACCAAAAAGTGGCCGGAAAGAGGCATTAGTAGAACTGGTTACTTTTTTGGTCATAACTTGCTTATTTTTCTAGATATCAACTTGATTTCTATTGCGTTGGATAGATAACCGGACTGGCTTTAATTCGATTTTATTATTGTGCAGATAGTGGGAAATTTTTTTTTTTGCCAAAAAAAAACCATGGACTACCCCCTTTGCTTTTTTTTAAAAATGATAAAAAATTTTTTTACAAAAAAAACAATTGATAATTAAAGCCAATGCGCTAAGCTATCCAACGCAAAAGAAATCAAGTCGATATGTTGGAAACTTAGCAAGTTATGACCAAAAAGGTAACCAGTTCTACCAAAAAGTGGCCGGAAAGAGGCAGTAGTAGAACTGGTTACTTTTTTGGTCATAACTTGCTTATTTTCTAGATATCAACTTGATTTCTATTGCGTTGGATAGATAACCGGACTGGCTTTAATTCGATTTTATTGTGCAGATAGTGGGAAATTTTTTTTTTGCCAAAAAAAAAAAACCATGGACTACCCCCTTTGCTTTTTTTAAAAAATGATAAAAAATTTTTTTACAAAAAAAACAATTGATAATTAAAGCCAATGCGCTAAGCTATCCAACGCAAAAGAAATCAAGTCGATATGTTGGAAACTTAGCAAGTTATGACCAAAAAGGTAACCAGTTCTACCAAAAAGTGGCCGGAAAGAGGCAGTAGTAGAACTGGTTACTTTTTGGTCATAACTTGCTTATTTTTCTAGATATCAACTTGATTTCTATTGCGTTGGATAGATAACCGGACTGGCTTTAATTCGATTTTATTATTGTGCAGATAGTGGAAAATTTTTTTTTTGCCAAAAAAAAAAACCATGGACTACCCCCTTTGCTTTTTTTAAAAAATGATAAAAATTTTTTTTACAAAAAAAAAAATTGATAATTCAAGCCAATGCGCTAAGCTATCCAACGCAAAAGAAATCAAGTCGATATGTTGGAAACTTAGCAAGTTATGACCAAAAAGGTAACCAGTTCTACCAAAAAGTGGCCGGAAAGAGGCAGTAGTAAAACTGGTTACTTTTTTGGTCATAACTTGCTTATTTTTCTAGATATCAACTTGATTTCTATTGCGTTGGATAGATAACCGGACTGGCTTTAATTTGATTTTATTATTGTGCAGATAGTGGGAAAATTTTTTTTTGCCAAAAAAAAAACCATGGACTACCCCCTTTGCTTTTTTTAAAAAATGATAAAAAATTTTTTTACAAAAAAAACAATTGATAATTAAAGCCAATGCGCTAAGCTATCCAACGCAAAAGAAATCAAGTCGATATGTTGGAAACTTAGCAAGTTATGACCAAAAAGGTAACCAGTTCTACCAAAAAGTGGCCGGAAAGAGGCAGTAGTAGAACTGGTTACTTTTTTGGTCATAACTTGCTTATTTTTCTAGATATCAACTTGATTTCTATTGCGTTGGATAGATAACCGGACTGGCTTTAATTGGATTTTATTATTGTGCAGATAGTGGGAAAATTTTTTTTTTTGCCAAAAAAAAAACCATGGACTACCCCCTTTGCTTTTTTTAAAAAATGATAAAAAATTTTTTTACAAAAAAAACAATTGATAATTAAAGCCAATGCGCTAAGCTATCCAACGCAAAAGAAATCAAGTCGATATGTTGGAAACTTAGCAAGTTATGACCAAAAAGGTAACCAGTTCTACCAAAAAGTGGCCGGAAAGAGGCATTAGTAGAACTGGTTACTTTTTTGGTCATAACTTGCTTATTTTTCTAGATATCAACTTGATTTCTATTGCGTTGGATAGATAACCGGACTGGCTTTAATTCGATTTTATTATTGTGCAGATAGTGGGAAATTTTTTTTTTTGCCAAAAAAAAACCATGGACTACCCCCTTTGCTTTTTTTTAAAAATGATAAAAAATTTTTTTACAAAAAAAACAATTGATAATTAAAGCCAATGCGCTAAGCTATCCAACGCAAAAGAAATCAAGTCGATATGTTGGAAACTTAGCAAGTTATGACCAAAAAGGTAACCAGTTCTACCAAAAAGTGGCCGGAAAGAGGCAGTAGTAGAACTGGTTACTTTTTTGGTCATAACTTGCTTATTTTCTAGATATCAACTTGATTTCTATTGCGTTGGATAGATAACCGGACTGGCTTTAATTCGATTTTATTGTGCAGATAGTGGGAAATTTTTTTTTTGCCAAAAAAAAAAAACCATGGACTACCCCCTTTGCTTTTTTTAAAAAATGATAAAAAATTTTTTTACAAAAAAAACAATTGATAATTAAAGCCAATGCGCTAAGCTATCCAACGCAAAAGAAATCAAGTCGATATGTTGGAAACTTAGCAAGTTATGACCAAAAAGGTAACCAGTTCTACCAAAAAGTGGCCGGAAAGAGGCAGTAGTAGAACTGGTTACTTTTTGGTCATAACTTGCTTATTTTTCTAGATATCAACTTGATTTCTATTGCGTTGGATAGATAACCGGACTGGCTTTAATTCGATTTTATTATTGTGCAGATAGTGGAAAATTTTTTTTTTGCCAAAAAAAAAAACCATGGACTACCCCCTTTGCTTTTTTTAAAAAATGATAAAAATTTTTTTTACAAAAAAAAAAATTGATAATTCAAGCCAATGCGCTAAGCTATCCAACGCAAAAGAAATCAAGTCGATATGTTGGAAACTTAGCAAGTTATGACCAAAAAGGTAACCAGTTCTACCAAAAAGTGGCCGGAAAGAGGCAGTAGTAAAACTGGTTACTTTTTTGGTCATAACTTGCTTATTTTTCTAGATATCAACTTGATTTCTATTGCGTTGGATAGATAACCGGACTGGCTTTAATTTGATTTTATTATTGTGCAGATAGTGGGAAAATTTTTTTTTGCCAAAAAAAAAACCATGGACTACCCCCTTTGCTTTTTTTAAAAAATGATAAAAAATTTTTTTACAAAAAAAACAATTGATAATTAAAGCCAATGCGCTAAGCTATCCAACGCAAAAGAAATCAAGTCGATATGTTGGAAACTTAGCAAGTTATGACCAAAAAGGTAACCAGTTCTACCAAAAAGTGGCCGGAAAGAGGCAGTAGTAGAACTGGTTACTTTTTTGGTCATAACTTGCTTATTTTTCTAGATATCAACTTGATTTCTATTGCGTTGGATAGATAACCGGACTGGCTTTAATTCGATTTTATTATTGTGCAGATAGTGGAAAATTTTTTTTTTGCCAAAAAAAAAAACCATGGACTACCCCCTTTGCTTTTTTTAAAAAATGATAAAAATTTTTTTTACAAAAAAAAAAATTGATAATTCAAGCCAATGCGCTAAGCTATCCAACGCAAAAGAAATCAAGTCGATATGTTGGAAACTTAGCAAGTTATGACCAAAAAGGTAACCAGTTCTACCAAAAAGTGGCCGGAAAGAGGCAGTAGTAGAACTGGTTACTTTTTTGGTCATAACTTGCTTATTTTTCTAGATATCAACTTGATTTCTATTGCGTTGGATAGATAACCGGACTGGCTTTAATTTGATTTTATTATTGTGCAGATAGTGGGAAAATTTTTTTTTGCCAAAAAAAAAACCATGGACTACCCCCTTTGCTTTTTTTAAAAAATGATAAAAAATTTTTTTACAAAAAAAACAATTGATAATTAAAGCCAATGCGCTAAGCTATCCAACGCAAAAGAAATCAAGTCGATATGTTGGAAACTTAGCAAGTTATGACCAAAAAGGTAACCAGTTCTACCAAAAAGTGGCCGGAAAGAGGCAGTAGTAGAACTGGTTACTTTTTTGGTCATAACTTGCTTATTTTTCTAGATATCAACTTGATTTCTATTGCGTTGGATAGATAACCGGACTGGCTTTAATTCGATTTTATTATTGTGCAGATAGTGGGAAAATTTTTTTTTTCCAAAAAAAAAAACCATGGACTACCCCCTTTGCTTTTTTTAAAAAATGATAAAAAATTTTTTTACAAAAAAATTAATTGATAATTAAAGCCAATGCGCTAAGCTATCCAACGCAAAAGAAATCAAGTCGATATGTTGGAAACTTAGCAAGTTATGACCAAAAAGGTAACCAGTTCTACCAAAAAGTGGCCGGAAAGAGGCATTAGTAGAACTGGTTACTTTTTTGGTCATAACTTGCTTATTTTTCTAGATATCAACTTGATTTCTATTGCGTTGGATAGATAACCGGACTGGCTTTAATTCGATTTTATTATTGTGCAGATAGTGGGAAATTTTTTTTTTGCCAAAAAAAAAAACCATGGACTACCCCCTTTGCTTTTTTTTAAAAATGATAAAAAATTTTTTTACAAAAAAAACAATTGATAATTAAAGCCAATGCGCTAAGCTATCCAACGCAAAAGAAATCAAGTCGATATGTTGGAAACTTAGCAAGTTATGACCAAAAAGGTAACCAGTTCTACCAAAAAGTGGCCGGAAAGAGGCAGTAGTAGAACTGGTTACTTTTTTGGTCATAACTTGCTTATTTTTCTAGATATCAACTTGATTTCTATTGCGTTGGATAGATAACCGGACTGGCTTTAATTCGATTTTATTATTGTGCAGATAGTGGGAAATTTTTTTTTTGCCAAAAAAAAAACCATGGACTACCCCCTTTGCTTTTTTTAAAAAATGATAAAAAATTTTTTTACAAAAAAAACAATTGATAATTCAAGCCAATGCGCTAAGCTATCCAACGCAAAAGAAATCAAGTCGATATGTTGGAAACTTAGCAAGTTATGACCAAAAAGGTAACCAGTTCTACCAAAAAGTGGCCGGAAAGAGGCAGTAGTAGAACTGGTTACTTTTTTGGTCATAACTTGCTTATTTTTCTAGATATCAACTTGATTTCTATTGCGTTGGATAGATAACCGGACTGGCTTTAATTGGATTTTATTATTGTGCAGATAGTGGGAAAAATTTTTTTTTTTGCCAAAAAAAAAACCATGGACTACCCCCTTTGCTTTTTTTAAAAAATGATAAAAATTTTTTTTACAAAAAAAACAATTGATAATTAAAGCCAATGCGCTAAGCTATCCAACGCAAAAGAAATCAAGTCGATATGTTGGAAACTTAGCAAGTTATGACCAAAAAGGTAACCAGTTCTACCAAAAAGTGGCCGGAAAGAGGCATTAGTAGAACTGGTTACTTTTTTGGTCATAACTTGCTTATTTTTCTAGATATCAACTTGATTTCTATTGCGTTGGATAGATAACCGGACTGGCTTTAATTCGATTTTATTATTGTGCAGATAGTGGGAAATTTTTTTTTTTGCCAAAAAAAAACCATGGACTACCCCCTTTGCTTTTTTTTAAAAATGATAAAAAAATTTTTTACAAAAAAAACAATTGATAATTAAAGCCAATGCGCTAAGCTATCCAACGCAAAAGAAATCAAGTCGATATGTTGGAAACTTAGCAAGTTATGACCAAAAAGGTAACCAGTTCTACCAAAAAGTGGCCGGAAAGAGGCAGTAGTAGAACTGGTTACTTTTTTGGTCATAACTTGCTTATTTTTCTAGATATCAACTTGATTTCTATTGCGTTGGATAGATAACCGGACTGGCTTTAATTCGATTTTATTATTGTGCAGATAGTGGGAAATTTTTTTTTTTGCCAAAAAAAAAACCATGGACTACCCCCTTTGCTTTTTTTTAAAAATGATAAAAAATTTTTTTACAAAAAAACCAATTGATAATTAAAGCCAATGCGCTAAGCTATCCAACGCAAAAGAAATCAAGTCGATATGTTGGAAACTTAGCAAGTTATGACCAAAAAGGTAACCAGTTCTACCAAAAAGTGGCCGGAAAGAGGCATTAGTAGAACTGGTTACTTTTTTGGTCATAACTTGCTTATTTTTCTAGATATCAACTTGATTTCTATTGCGTTGGATAGATAACCGGACTGGCTTTAATTCGATTTTAATATTGTGCAGCTAGTGGGAAATTTTTTTTTTGCCAAAAAAAAAACCATGGACTACCCCCTTTGCTTTTTTTTAAAAAATGATAAAAAATTTTTTTACAAAAAAAACAATTGATAATTCAAGCCAATGCGCTAAGCTATCCAACGCAAAAGAAATCAAGTCGATATGTTGGAAACTTAGCAAGTTATGACCAAAAAGGTAACCAGTTCTACCAAAAAGTGGCCGGAAAGAGGCAGTAGTAGAACTGGTTACTTTTTTGGTCATAACTTGCTTATTTTTCTAGATATCAACTTGATTTCTATTGCGTTGGATAGATAACCGGACTGGCTTTAATTTGATTTTATTATTGTGCAGATAGTGGGAAAATTTTTTTTTGCCAAAAAAAAAACCATGGACTACCCCCTTTGCTTTTTTTAAAAAATGATAAAAAATTTTTTTACAAAAAAAACAATTGATAATTAAAGCCAATGCGCTAAGCTATCCAACGCAAAAGAAATCAAGTCGATATGTTGGAAACTTAGCAAGTTATGACCAAAAAGGTAACCAGTTCTACCAAAAAGTGGCCCGAAAGAGGCAGTAGTAGAACTGGTTACTTTTTTGGTCATAACTTGCTTATTTTTCTAGATATCAACTTGATTTCTATTGCGTTGGATAGATAACCGGACTGGCTTTAATTCGATTTTATTATTGTGCAGATAGTGGGAAAATTTTTTTTTTCCAAAAAAAAAAACCATGGACTACCCCCTTTGCTTTTTTTAAAAAATGATAAAAAATTTTTTTACAAAAAAAACAATTGATAATTAAAGCCAATGCGCTAAGCTATCCAACGCAAAAGAAATCAAGTCGATATGTTGGAAACTTAGCAAGTTATGACCAAAAAGGTAACCAGTTCTACCAAAAAGTGGCCGGAAAGAGGCAGTAGTAGAACTGGTTACTTTTTTGGTCATAACTTGCTTATTTTTCTAGATATCAACTTGATTTCTATTGCGTTGGATAGATAACCGGACTGGCTTTAATTGGATTTTATTATTGTGCAGATAGTGGGAAAATTTTTTTTTGCCAAAAAAAAAACCATGGACTACCCCCTTTGCTTTTTTTAAAAAATGATAAAAAATTTTTTACAAAAAAAACAATTGATAATTAAAGCCAATGCGCTAAGCTATCCAACGCAAAAGAAATCAAGTCGATATGTTGGAAACTTAGCAAGTTATGACCAAAAAGGTAACCAGTTCTACCAAAAAGTGGCCGGAAAGAGGCAGTAGTAGAACTGGTTACTTTTTTGGTCATAACTTGCTTATTTTTCTAGATATCAACTTGATTTCTATTGCGTTGGATAGATAACCGGACTGGCTTTAATTCGATTTTATTATTGTGCAGATAGTGGGAAATTTTTTTTTTGCCAAAAAAAAAAACCATGGACTACCCACTTTGCTTTTTTTAAAAAATGATAAAAAATTTTTTTACAAAAAAAAAACAATTGATAATTAAAGCCAATGCGCTAAGCTATCCAACGCAAAAAAAATCAAGTCGATATGTTGGAAACTTAGCAAGTTATGACCAAAAAGGTAACCAGTTCTACCAAAAAGTGGCCGGAAAGAGGCAGTAGTAGAACTGGTTACTTTTTTGGTCATAACTTGCTTATTTTTCTAGATATCAACTTGATTTCTATTGCGTTGGATAGATAACCGGACTGGCTTTAATTCGATTTTATTATTGTGCAGATAGTGGGAAATTTTTTTTTTGCCAAAAAAAAAAACCATGGACTACCCACTTTGCTTTTTTTAAAAAATGATAAAAAATTTTTTTACAAAAAAAAAACAATTGATAATTAAAGCCAATGCGCTAAGCTATCCAACGCAAAAAAAATCAAGTCGATATGTTGGAAACTTAGCAAGTTATGACCAAAAAGGTAACCAGTTCTACCAAAAAGTGGCCGGAAAGAGGCAGTAGTAGAACTGGTTACTTTTTTGGTCATAACTTGCTTATTTTTCTAGATATCAACTTGATTTCTATTGCGTTGGATAGATAACCGGACTGGCTTTAATTCGATTTTATTATTGTGCAGATAGTGGGAAATTTTTTTTTTGCCAAAAAAAAAAACCATGGACTACCCACTTTGCTTTTTTTAAAAAATGATAAAAAATTTTTTTACAAAAAAAAAACAATTGATAATTAAAGCCAATGCGCTAAGCTATCCAACGCAAAAAAAATCAAGTCGATATGTTGGAAACTTAGCAAGTTATGACCAAAAAGGTAACCAGTTCTACCAAAAAGTGGCCGGAAAGAGGCAGTAGTAGAACTGGTTACTTTTTTGGTCATAACTTGCTTATTTTTCTAGATATCAACTTGATTTCTATTGCGTTGGATAGATAACCGGACTGGCTTTAATTGGATTTTATTATTGTGCAGATAGTGGGAAAATTTTTTTTTGCCAAAAAAAAAACCATGGACTACCCCCTTTGCTTTTTTTAAAAAATGATAAAAAATTTTTTTACAAAAAAAACAATTGATAATTCAAGCCAATGCGCTAAGCTATCCAACGCAAAAGAAATCAAGTCGATATGTTGGAAACTTAGCAAGTTATGACCAAAAAGGTAACCAGTACTACCAAAAAGTGGCCGGAAAGAGGCAGTAGTAGAACTGGTTACTTTTTTGGTCATAACTTGCTTATTTTTCTAGATATCAACTTGATTTCTATTGCGTTGGATAGATAACCGGACTGGCTTTAATTGGATTTTATTATTGTGCAGATAGTGGGAAAATTTTTTTTTTGCCAAAAAAAAAACCATGGACTACCCCCTTTGCTTTTTTTAAAAAATGATAAAAAATTTTTTTACAAAAAAAACAATTGATAATTAAAGCCAATGCGCTAAGCTATCCAACGCAAAAGAAATCAAGTCGATATGTTGGAAACTTAGCAAGTTATGACCAAAAAGGTAACCAGTTCTACCAAAAAGTGGCCGGAAAGAGGCATTAGTAGAACTGGTTACTTTTTTGGTCATAACTTGCTTATTTTTCTAGATATCAACTTGATTTCTATTGCGTTGGATAAATAACCGGACTGGCTTTAATTCGATTTTATTATTGTGCAGATAGTGGGAAATTTTTTTTTTTTGCCAAAAAAAAACCATGGACTACCCCCTTTGCTTTTTTTTAAAAATGATAAAAAATTTTTTTACAAAAAAAACAATTGATAATTAAAGCCAATGCGCTAAGCTATCCAACGCAAAAGAAATCAAGTCGATATGTTGGAAACTTAGCAAGTTATGACCAAAAAGGTAACCAGTTCTACCAAAAAGTGGCCGGAAAGAGGCAGTAGTAGAACTGGTTACTTTTTTGGTCATAACTTGCTTATTTTTCTAGATATCAACTTGATTTCTATTGCGTTGGATAGATAACCGGACTGGCTTTAATTCGATTTTATTATTGTGCAGATAGTGGGAAAAATTTTTTTTTGCCAAAAAAAAACCATGGACTACCCCCTTTGCTTTTTTTAAAAAATGATAAAAAATTTTTTTACAAAAAAAACAATTGATAATTAAAGCCAATGCGCTAAGCTATCTAACGCAAAAGAAATCAAGTCGATATGTTGGAAACTTAGCAAGTTATGACCAAAAAGGTAACCAGTTCTACCAAAAAGTGGCCGGAAAGAGGCAGTAGTAGAACTGGTTACTTTTTTGGTCATAACTTGCTTATTTTTCTAGATATCAACTTGATTTCTATTGCGTTGGATAGATAACCGGACTGGCTTTAATTCGATTTTATTATTGTGCAGATAGTGGGAAAATTTTTTTTTTCCAAAAAAAAAAAACCATGGACTACCCCCTTTGCTTTTTTTAAAAAATGATAAAAAATTTTTTTACAAAAAAATTAATTGATAATTAAAGCCAATGCGCTAAGCTATCCAACGCAAAAGAAATCAAGTCGATATGTTGGAAACTTAGCAAGTTATGACCAAAAAGGTAACCAGTTCTACCAAAAAGTGGCCGGAAAGAGGCATTAGTAGAACTGGTTACTTTTTTGGTCATAACTTGCTTATTTTTCTAGATATCAACTTGATTTCTATTGCGTTGGATAGATAACCGGACTGGCTTTAATTCGATTTTATTATTGTGCAGATAGTGGGAAATTTTTTTTTTTGCCAAAAAAAAAACCATGGACTACCCCCTTTGCTTTTTTTTAAAAATGATAAAAAAATTTTTTACAAAAAAAACAATTGATAATTAAAGCCAATGCGCTAAGCTATCCAACGCAAAAGAAATCAAGTCGATATGTTGGAAACTTAGCAAGTTATGACCAAAAAGGTAACCAGTTCTACCAAAAAGTGGCCGGAAAGAGGCAGTAGTAGAACTGGTTACTTTTTTGGTCATAACTTGCTTATTTTTCTAGATATCAACTTGATTTCTATTGCGTTGGATAGATAACCGGACTGGCTTTAATTCTATTTTATTATTGTGCAGATAGTGGGAAAAATTTTTTTTTGCCAAAAAAAAAAAACCATGGACTACCCCCTTTGCTTTTTTTAAAAAATGATAAAAAATTTTTTTACAAAAAAAACAATTGATAATTAAAGCCAATGCGCTAAGCTATCCAACGCAAAAGAAATCAAGTCGATATGTTGGAAACTTAGCAAGTTATGACCAAAAAGGTAACCAGTTCTACCAAAAAGTGGCCGGAAAGAGGCAGTAGTAGAACTGGTTACTTTTTTGGTCATAACTTGCTTATTTTTCTAGATATCAACTTGATTTCTATTGCGTTGGATAGATAACCGGACTGGCTTTAATTCGATTTTATTATTGTGCAGATAGTGGGAAATTTTTTTTTTGCCAAAAAAAAAAAACCATGGACTACCCCCTTTGCTTTTTTTAAAAAATGATAAAAAATTTTTTTTACAAAAAAAAACAATTGATAATTAAAGCCAATGCGCTAAGCTATCCAACGCAAAAGAAATCAAGTCGATATGTTGGAAACTTAGCAAGTTATGACCAAAAAGGTAACCAGTTCTACCAAAAAGTGGCCGGAAAGAGGCAGTAGTAGAACTGGTTACTTTTTTGGTCATAACTTGCTTATTTTTCTAGATATCAACTTGATTTCTATTGCGTTGGATAGATAACCGGACTGGCTTTAATTCTATTTTATTATTGTGCAGATAGTGGGAATTTTTTTTTTTTGCCAAAAAAAAAACCATGGACTACCCCCTTTGCTTTTTTTAAAAAATGATAAAAAATTTTTTTACAAAAAAAAACAATTGATAATTAAAGCCAATGCGCTAAGCTATCCAACGCAAAAGAAATCAAGTCGATATGTTGGAAACTTAGCAAGTTATGACCAAAAAGGTAACCAGTTCTACCAAAAAGTGGCCGGAAAGAGGCAGTAGTAGAACTGGTTACTTTTTTGGTCATAACTTGCTTATTTTTCTAGATATCAACTTGATTTCTATTGCGTTGGATAGATAACCGGACTGGCTTTAATTCTATTTTATTATTGTGCAGATAGTGGGAAAAATTTTTTTTTGCCAAAAAAAAAAAAACCATGGACTACCCCCTTTGCTTTTTTTAAAAAATGATAAAAAATTTTTTTACAAAAAAAACAATTGATAATTAAAGCCAATGCGCTAAGCTATCCAACGCAAAAGAAATCAAGTCGATATGTTGGAAACTTAGCAAGTTATGACCAAAAAGGTAACCAGTTCTACCAAAAAGTGGCCGGAAAGAGGCAGTAGTAGAACTGGTTACTTTTTTGGTCATAACTTGCTTATTTTTCTAGATATCAACTTGATTTCTATTGCGTTGGATAGATAACCGGACTGGCTTTAATTCGATTTTATTATTGTGCAGATAGTGGGAAATTTTTTTTTTGCCAAAAAAAAAAAACCATGGACTACCCCCTTTGCTTTTTTTAAAAAATGATAAAAAATTTTTTTACAAAAAAAAACAATTGATAATTAAAGCCAATGCGCTAAGCTATCCAACGCAAAAGAAATCAAGTCGATATGTTGGAAACTTAGCAAGTTATGACCAAAAAGGTAACCAGTTCTACCAAAAAGTGGCCGGAAAGAGGCAGTAGTAGAACTGGTTACTTTTTTGGTCATAACTTGCTTATTTTTCTAGATATCAACTTGATTTCTATTGCGTTGGATAGATAACCGGACTGGCTTTAATTCGATTTTATTATTGTGCAGATAGTGGGAAAAATTTTTTTTTGCCAAAAAAAAAACCATGGACTACCCCCTTTGCTTTTTTTAAAAAATGATAAAAAATTTTTTTACAAAAAAAATAATTGATAATTAAAGCCAATGCGCTAAGCTATCCAACGCAAAAGAAATCAAGTCGATATGTTGGAAACTTAGCAAGTTATGACCAAAAAGGTAACCAGTTCTACCAAAAAGTGGCCGGAAAGAGGCAGTAGTAGAACTGGTTACTTTTTTGGTCATAACTTGCTTATTTTTCTAGATATCAACTTGATTTCTATTGCGTTGGATAGATAACCGGACTGGCTTTAATTCTATTTTATTATTGTGCAGATAGTGGGAATTTTTTTTTTTGCCAAAAAAAAACCATGGACTACCCCCTTTGCTTTTTTTAAAAAATGATAAAAAATTTTTAAAAAAAAAAAAACAATTGATAATTAAAGCCAATGCGCTAAACTATCCAACGCAAAAGAAATCAAGTCGATATGTTGGAAACTTAGCAAGTTATGACCAAAAAGGTAACCAGTTCTACCAAAAAGTGGCCGGAAAGAGGCAGTAGTAGAACTGGTTACTTTTTTGGTCATAACTTGCTTATTTTTCTAGATATCAACTTGATTTCTATTGCGTTGGATAGATAACCGGACTGGCTTTAATTCGATTTTATTATTGTGCAGATAGTGGGAAATTTTTTTTTTTGCCAAAAAAAAAAAACCATGGACTACCCCCTTTGCTTTTTTTAAAAAATGATAAAAAATTTTTTTACAAAAAAAACAATTGATAATTAAAGCCAATGCGCTAAGCTATCCAACGCAAAAGAAATCAAGTCGATATGTTGGAAACTTAGCAAGTTATGACCAAAAAGGTAACCAGTTCTACCAAAAAGTGGCCGGAAAGAGGCAGTAGTAGAACTGGTTACTTTTTTTGTCATAACTTGCTTATTTTTCTAGATATCAACTTGATTTCTATTGCGTTGGATAGATAACCGGACTGGCTTTAATTCGATTTTATTATTGTGCAGATAGTGGGAAATTTTTTTTTTGCCAAAAAAAAAAACCATGGACTACCCCCTTTGCTTTTTTTAAAAAATGATAAAAAATTTTTTTACAAAAAAAAACAATTGATAATTAAAGCCAATGCGCTAAGCTATCCAACGCAAAAGAAATCAAGTCGATATGTTGGAAACTTAGCAAGTTATGACCAAAAAGGTAACCAGTTCTACCAAAAAGTGGCCGGAAAGAGGCAGTAGTAGAACTGGTTACTTTTTTGGTCATAACTTGCTTATTTTTCTAGATATCAACTTGATTTCTATTGCGTTGGATAGATAACCGGACTGGCTTTAATTCGATTTTATTATTGTGCAGATAGTGGGAAATTTTTTTTTTGCCAAAAAAAAAAACCATGGACTACCCCCTTTGCTTTTTTTAAAAAATGATAAAAAATTTTTTTACAAAAAAAAAAAAATTGATAATTAAAGCCAATGCGCTAAGCTATCCAACGCAAAAGAAATCAAGTCGATATGTTGGAAACTTAGCAAGTTATGACCAAAAAGGTAACCAGTTCTACCAAAAAGTGGCCGGAAAGAGGCAGTAGTAGAACTGGTTACTTTTTTGGTCATAACTTGCTTATTTTTCTAGATATCAACTTGATTTCTATTGCGTTGGATAGATAACCGGACTGGCTTTAATTCGATTTTATTATTGTGCAGATAGTGGGAAATTTTTTTTTTGCCAAAAAAAAAAACCATGGACTACCCCCTTTGCTTTTTTTAAAAAATGATAAAAAATTTTTTTACAAAAAAAAACAATTGATAATTAAAGCCAATGCGCTAAGCTATCCAACGCAAAAGAAATCAAGTCGATATGTTGGAAACTTAGCAAGTTATGACCAAAAAGGTAACCAGTTCTACCAAAAAGTGGCCGGAAAGAGGCAGTAGTAGAACTGGTTACTTTTTTGGTCATAACTTGCTTATTTTTCTAGATATCAACTTGATTTCTATTGCGTTGGATAGATAACCGGACTGGCTTTAATTCGATTTTATTATTGTGCAGATAGTGGGAAATTTTTTTTTTGCAAAAAAAAAAAAACCATGGACTACCCCCTTTGCTTTTTTTAAAAAATGATAAAAAATTTTTTTACAAAAAAAAACAATTGATAATTAAAGCCAATGCGCTAAACTATCCAACGCAAAAGAAATCAAGTCGATATGTTGGAAACTTAGCAAGTTATGACCAAAAAGGTAACCAGTTCTACCAAAAAGTGGCCGGAAAGAGGCAGTAGTAGAACTGGTTACTTTTTTGGTCATAACTTGCTTATTTTTCTAGATATCAACTTGATTTCTATTGCGTTGGATAGATAACCGGACTGGCTTTAATTCGATTTTATTATTGTGCAGATAGTGGGAAATTTTTTTTTTGCCAAAAAAAAAAAACCATGGACTACCCCCTTTGCTTTTTTTAAAAAATGATAAAAAATTTTTTTACAAAAAAAAAACAATTGATAATTAAAGCCAATGCGCTAAGCTATCCAACGCAAAAGAAATCAAGTCGATATGTTGGAAACTTAGCAAGTTATGACCAAAAAGGTAACCAGTTCTACCAAAAAGTGGCCGGAAAGAGGCAGTAGTAGAACTGGTTACTTTTTTGGTCATAACTTGCTTATTTTTCTAGATATCAACTTGATTTCTATTGCGTTGGATAGATAACCGGACTGGCTTTAATTCGATTTTATTATTGTGCAGATAGTGGGAAAAATTTTTTTTTGCCAAAAAAAAAAACCATGGACTACCCCCTTTGCTTTTTTTAAAAAATGATAAAAAATTTTTTTACAAAAAAAATAATTGATAATTAAAGCCAATGCGCTAAGCTATCCAACGCAAAAGAAATCAAGTCGATATGTTGGAAACTTAGCAAGTTATGACCAAAAAGGTAACCAGTTCTACCAAAAAGTGGCCGGAAAGAGGCAGTAGTAGAACTGGTTACTTTTTTGGTCATAACTTGCTTATTTTTCTAGATATCAACTTGATTACTATTGCGTTGGATAGATAACCGGACTGGCTTTAATTCGATTTTATTATTGTGCAGATAGTGGGAAATTTTTTTTTTGCCAAAAAAAAAAAACCATGGACTACCCCCTTTGCTTTTTTTAAAAAATGATAAAAAATTTTTTTACAAAAAAAAACAATTGATAATTAAAGCCAATGCGCTAAGCTATCCAACGCAAAAGAAATCAAGTCGATATGTTGGAAACTTAGCAAGTTATGACCAAAAAGGTAACCAGTTCTACCAAAAAGTGGCCGGAAAGAGGCAGTAGTAGAACTGGTTACTTTTTTGGTCATAACTTGCTTATTTTTCTAGATATCAACTTGATTTCTATTGCGTTGGATAGATAACCGGACTGGCTTTAATTCGATTTTATTATTGTGCAGATAGTGGAAAATTTTTTTTTTGCCAAAAAAAAAAAACCATGGACTACCCCCTTTGCTTTTTTTAAAAAATGATAAAAAATTTTTTTACAAAAAAAACAATTGATAATTCAAGCCAATGCGCTAAGCTATCCAACGCAAAAGAAATCAAGTCGATATGTTGGAAACTTAGCAAGTTATGACCAAAAAGGTAACCAGTTCTACCAAAAAGTGGCCGGAAAGAGGCAGTAGTAGAACTGGTTACTTTTTTGGTCATAACTTGCTTATTTTTCTAGATATCAACTTGATTTCTATTGCGTTGGATAGATAACCGGACTGGCTTTAATTCGATTTTATTATTGTGCAGATATTGGGAAATTTTTTTTTTGCCAAAAAAAAAAAAACCATGGACTACCCCCTTTGCTTTTTTTAAAAAATGATAAAAAATTTTTTTACAAAAAAAAACAATTGATAATTAAAGCCAATGCGCTAAGCTATCCAACGCAAAAGAAATCAAGTCGATATGTTGGAAACTTAGCAAGTTATGACCAAAAAGGTAACCAGTTCTACCAAAAAGTGGCCGGAAAGAGGCAGTAGTAGAACTGGTTACTTTTTTGGTCATAACTTGCTTATTTTTCTAGATATCAACTTGATTTCTATTGCGTTGGATAGATAACCGGACTGGCTTTAATTCGATTTTATTATTGTGCAGATAGTGGAAAATTTTTTTTTTGCCAAAAAAAAAAAACCATGGACTACCCCCTTTGCTTTTTTTAAAAAATGATAAAAAATTTTTTTACAAAAAAAATAATTGATAATTAAAGTAAATGCGCTAAGCTATCCAACGCAAAAGAAATCAAGTCGATATGTTGGAAACTTAGCAAGTTATGACCAAAAAGGTAACCAGTTCTACCAAAAAGTGGCCGGAAAGAGGCAGTAGTAGAACTGGTTACTTTTTTGGTCATAACTTGCTTATTTTTCTAGATATCAACTTGATTTCTATTGCGTTGGATAGATAACCGGACTGGCTTTAATTCGATTTTATTATTGTGCAGATAGTGGGAAAAATTTTTTTTTGCCAAAAAAAAAAAACAATGGACTACCCCCTTTGCTTTTTTTAAAAAATGATAAAAAATTTAAAAAAAAAAAAAAAAATTGATAATTAAAGCCAATGCGCTAAGCTATCCAACGCAAAAGAAATCAAGTCGATATGTTGGAAACTTAGCAAGTTATGACCAAAAAGGTAACCAGTTCTACCAAAAAGTGGCCGGAAAGAGGCAGTAGTAGAACTGGTTACTTTTTTGGTCATAACTTGCTTATTTTTCTAGATATCAACTTGATTTCTATTGCGTTGGATAGATAACCGGACTGGCTTTAATTCGATTTTATTATTGTGCAGATAGTGGGAAATTTTTTTTTTGCCAAAAAAAAAAAAACCATGGACTACCCCCTTTGCTTTTTTAAAAAAATGAAAAAAAAATTTTTTACAAAAAAAACAATTGATAATTAAAGCCAATGCGCTAAGCTATCCAACGCAAAAGAAATCAAGTCGATATGTTGGAAGCTTAGCAAGTTATGACCAAAAAGGTAACCAGTTCTACCAAAAAGTGGCCGGAAAGAGGCAGTAGTAGAACTGGTTACTTTTTTGGTCATAACTTGTTTATTTTTCTAGATATCAACTTGATTTCTATTGCGTTGGATAGATAACCGGACTGGCTTTAATTCGATTTTATTATTGTGCAGATAGTGGGAAATTTTTTTTTTGCCAAAAAAAAAAAACCATGGACTACCCCCTTTGCTTTTTTTAAAAAATGATAAAAAATTTTTTTACAAAAAAAACAATTGATAATTAAAGCCAATGCGCTAAGCTATCCAACACAAAAGAAATCAAGTCGATATGTTGGAAACTTAGCAAGTTATGACCAAAAAGGTAACCAGTTCTACCAAAAAGTGGCCGGAAAGAGGCAGTAGTAGAACTGGTTACTTTTTTGGTCATAACTTGCTTATTTTTCTAGATATCAACTTGATTTCTATTGCGTTGGATAGATAACCGGACTGGCCTTAATTCTATTTTATTATTGTGCAGATAGTGGGAAAATTTTTTTTTTGCCAAAAAAAAAAACCATGGACTACCCCCTTTGCTTTTTTTAAAAAATGATAAAAAATTTTTTTACAAAAAAAAACAATTGATAATTAAAGCCAATGCGCTAAGCTATCCAACGCAAAAGAAATCAAGTCGATATGTTGGAAACTTAGCAAGTTATGACCAAAAAGGTAACCAGTTCTACCAAAAAGTGGCCGGAAAGAGGCAGTAGTAGAACTGGTTACTTTTTTGGTCATAACTTGTTTATTTTTCTAGATATCAACTTGATTTCTATTGCGTTGGATAGATAACCGGACTGGCTTTAATTCGATTTTATTATTGTGCAGATAGTGGGAAATTTTTTTTTTGCCAAAAAAAAAAACCATGGACTACCCCCTTTGCTTTTTTTAAAAAATGATAAAAAATTTTTTTACAAAAAAAAACAATTGATAATTAAAGCCAATGCGCTAAGCTATCCAACGCAAAAGAAATCAAGTCGATATGTTGGAAACTTAGCAAGTTATGACCAAAAAGGTAACCAGTTCTACCAAAAAGTGGCCGGAAAGAGGCAGTAGTAGAACTGGTTACTTTTTTGGTCATAACTTGCTTATTTTTCTAGATATCAACTTGATTTCTATTGCGTTGGATAGATACATGGACTGGCTTTAATTCGATTTTATTATTGTGCAGATAGTGGGAAATTTTTTTTTTGCCAAAAAAAAAAAACCATGGACTACCCCCTTTGCTTTTTTTAAAAAATGATAAAAAATTTTTTTACAAAAAAAAACAATTGATAATTAAAGCCAATGCGCTAAGCTATCCAACGCAAAAGAAATCAAGTCGATATGTTGGAAACTTAGCAAGTTATGACCAAAAAGGTAACCAGTTCTACCAAAAAGTGGCCGGAAAGAGGCAGTAGTAGAACTGGTTACTTTTTTGGTCATAACTTGCTTATTTTTCTAGATATCAACTTGATTTCTATTGCGTTGGATAGATAATCGGACTGGCTTTAATTCGATTTTATTATTGTGCAGATAGTGGGAAAAATTTTTTTTTGCCAAAAAAAAAAACCATGGACTACCCCCTTTGCTTTTTTTAAAAAATGATAAAAAAATTTTTTACAAAAAAAACAATTGATAATTAAAGCCAATGCGCTAAGCTATCCAACGCAAAGGAAATCAAGTCGATATGTTGGAAACTTAGCAAGTTATGACCAAAAAGGTAACCAGTTCTACCAAAAAGTGGCCGGAAAGAGGCAGTAGTAGAACTGGTTACTTTTTTGGTCATAACTTGCTTATTTTTCTAGATATCAACTTGATTTCTATTGCGTTGGATAGAAAACCGGACTGGCTTTAATTCGATTTTATTATTGTGCAGATAGTGGGAAATTTTTTTTTTGCCAAAAAAAAAAAAAACATGGACTACCCCCTTTGCTTTTTTTAAAAAATGATAAAAAATTTTTTTACAAAAAAAAACAATTGATAAGTAAAGCCAATGCGCTAAGCTATCTAACGCAAAAGAAATCAAGTCGATATGTTGGAAACTTAGCAAGTTATGACCAAAAAGGTAACCAGTTCTACCAAAAAGTGGCCGGAAAGAGGCAGTAGTAGAACTGGTTACTTTTTTGGTCATAACTTGCTTATTTTTCTAGATATCAACTTGATTTCTATTGCGTTGGATAGATAACCGGACTGGCTTTAATTCGATTTTATTATTGTGCAGATAGTGGGAAATTTTTTTTTTGCCAAAAAAAAAAACCATGGACTACCCCCTTTGCTTTTTTTAAAAAATGATAAAAAATTTTTTTACAAAAAAAAACAATTGATAATTAAAGCCAATGCGCTAAGCTATCCAACACAAAAGAAATCAAGTCGATATGTTGGAAACTTAGCAAGTTATGACCAAAAAGGTAACCAGTTCTACCAAAAAGTGGCCGGAAAGAGGCAGTAGTAGAACTGGTTACTTTTTTGGTCATAACTTGCTTATTTTTCTAGATATCAACTTGATTTCTATTGCGTTGGATAGATAACCGGACTGGCCTTAATTCTATTTTATTATTGTGCAGATAGTGGGAAAATTTTTTTTTTGCCAAAAAAAAAAACCATGGACTACCCCCTTTGCTTTTTTTAAAAAATTATAAAAAATTTTTTTACAAAAAAAACAATTGATAATTAAAGCCAATGCGCTAAGCTATCCAACGCAAAAGAAATCAAGTCGATATGTTGGAAACTTAGCAAGTTATGACCAAAAAGGTAACCAGTTCTACCAAAAAGTGGCCGGAAAGAGGCAGTAGTAGAACTGGTTACTTTTTTGGTCATAACTTGCTTATTTTTCTAGATATCAACTTGATTTCTATTGCGTTGGATAGATAATCGGACTGGCTTTAATTCGATTTTATTATTGTGCAGATAGTGGGAAAAATTTTTTTTGCCAAAAAAAAAAAACCATGGACTACCCCCTTTGCTTTTTTTAAAAAATGATAAAAAATTTTTTTACAAAAAAAACAATTGATAATTAAAGCCAATGCGCTAAGCTATCCAACGCAAAGGAAATCAAGTCGATATGTTGGAAACTTAGCAAGTTATGACCAAAAAGGTAACCAGTTCTACCAAAAAGTGGCCGGAAAGAGGCAGTAGTAGAACTGGTTACTTTTTTGGTCATAACTTGCTTATTTTTCTAGATATCAACTTGATTTCTATTGCGTTGGATAGATACCCGGACTGGCTTTAATTCGATTTTATTATTGTGCAGATAGTGGGAAATTTTTTTTTTGCCAAAAAAAAAAAACCATGGACTACCCCCTTTGCTTTTTTTAAAAAATGATAAAAAATTTTTTTACAAAAAAAAACAATTGATAATTAAAGCCAATGCGCTAAGCTATCCAACGCAAAAGAAATCAAGTCGATATGTTGGAAACTTAGCAAGTTATGACCAAAAAGGTAACCAGTTCTACCAAAAAGTGGCCGGAAAGAGGCAGTAGTAGAACTGGTTACTTTTTTGGTCATAACTTGCTTATTTTTCTAGATATCAACTTGATTTCTATTGCGTTGGATAGATAACCGGACTGGCTTTAATTCGATTTTATTATTGTGCAGATAGTGGGAAAATTTTTTTTTTGCCAAAAAAAAAAAACCATGGACTACCCCCTTTGCTTTTTTTAAAAAATGATAAAAAATTTTTTTACAAAAAAAATAATTGATAATTAAAGTAAATGCGCTAAGCTATCCAACGCAAAAGAAATCAAGTCGATATGTTGGAAACTTAGCAAGTTATGACCAAAAAGGTAACCAGTTCTACCAAAAAGTGGCCGGAAAGAGGCAGTAGTAGAACTGGTTACTTTTTTGGTCATAACTTGCTTATTTTTCTAGATATCAACTTGATTTCTATTGCGTTGGATAGATAACCGGACTGGCTTTAATTCGATTTTATTATTGTGCAGATAGTGGGAAATTTTTTTTTTGCCAAAAAAAAAAACCATGGACTACCCCCTTTGCTTTTTTTAAAAAATGATAAAAAATTTTTTTACAAAAAAAAACAATTGATAATTAAAGCCAATGCGCTAAGCTATCCAACGCAAAAGAAATCAAGTCGATATGTTGGAAACTTAGCAAGTTATGACCAAAAAGGTAACCAGTTCTACCAAAAAGTGGCCGGAAAGAGGCAGTAGTAGAACTGGTTACTTTTTTGGTCATAACTTGCTTATTTTTCTAGATATCAACTTGATTTCTATTGCGTTGGATAGATAACCGGACTGGCCTTAACTCGATTTTATTATTGTGCAGATAGTGGGAAAATTTTTTTTTTGCCAAAAAAAAAAAACCATGGACTACCCCCTTTGCTTTTTTTAAAAAATGATAAAAAATTTTTTTACAAAAAAAACAATTGATAATTAAAGCCAATGCGCTAAGCTATCCAACGCAAAAGAAATCAAGTCGATATGTTGGAAACTTAGCAAGTTATGACCAAAAAGGTAACCAGTTCTACCAAAAAGTGGCCGGAAAGAGGCAGTAGTAGAACTGGTTACTTTTTTGGTCATAACTTGCTTATTTTTCTAGATATCAACTTGATTTCTATTGCGTTGGATAGATAACCGGACTGGCTTTAATTCGATTTTATTATTGTGCAGATAGTGGGAAATTTTTTTTTTTGCCAAAAAAAAAAACCATGGACTACCCCCTTTGCTTTTTTTAAAAAATGATAAAAATTTTTTTTACAAAAAAAACAATTGATAATTAAAGCCAATGCGCTAAGCTATCCAACGCAAAAGAAATCAAGTCGATATGTTGGAAACTTAGCAAGTTATGACCAAAAAGGTAACCAGTTCTACCAAAAAGTGGCCGGAAAGAGGCAGTAGTAGAACTGGTTACTTTTTTGGTCATAACTTGCTTATTTTTCTAGATATCAACTTGATTTCTATTGCGTTGGATAGATAACCGGACTGGCTTTAATTCGATTTTATTATTGTGCAGATAGTGGGAAATTTTTTTTTTGACAAAAAAAAACCATGGACTACCCCCTTTGCTTTTTTTAAAAAATGATAAAAAATTTTTTTACAAAAAAAACAATTGATAATTAAAGCCAATGCGCTAAGCTATCCAACGCAAAAGAAATCAAGTCGATATGTTGGAAACTTAGCAAGTTATGACCAAAAAGATAACCAGTTCTACCAAAAAGTGGCCGGAAAGAGGCAGTAGTAGAACTGGTTACTTTTTTGGTCATAACTTGCTTATTTTTCTAGATATCAACTTGATTTCTATTGCGTTGGATAGATAACCGGACTGGCCTTAATTCTATTTTATTATTGTGCAGATAGTGGGAAAATTTTTTTTTTGCCAAAAAAAAGAAAAACCATGGACTACCCCCTTTGCTTTTTTTAAAAAATGATAAAAAATTTTTTTACAAAAAAAACAATTGATAATTAAAGCCAATGCGCTAAGCTATCCAACGCAAAAGAAATCAAGTCGATATGTTGGAAACTTAGCAAGTTATGACCAAAAAGGTAACCAGTTCTACCAAAAAGTGGCCGGAAAGAGGCAGTAGTAGAACTGGTTACTTTTTTGGTCATAACTTGCTTATTTTTCTAGATATCAACTTGATTTCTATTGCGTTGGATAGATAACCGGACTGGCCTTAATTCGATTTTATTATTGTGCAGATAGTGGGAAAATTTTTTTTTTTTGCCAAAAAAAAAACCATGGACTACCCCCTTTGCTTTTTTTAAAAAATGAAAAAAAAATTTTTTACAAAAAAAAACAATTGATAATTAAAGCCAATGCGCTAAGCTATCCAACGCAAAAGAAATCAAGTCGATATGTTGGAAACTTAGCAAGTTATGACCAAAAAGGTAACCAGTTCTACCAAAAAGTGGCCGGAAAGAGGCAGTAGTAGAACTGGTTACTTTTTTGGTCATAACTTGTTTATTTTTCTAGATATCAACTTGATTTCTATTGCGTTGGATAGATAACCGGACTGGCTTTAATTCTATTTTATTATTGTGCAGATAGTGGGAAAAATTTTTTTTTGCCAAAAAAAAACCATGGACTACCCCCTTTGCTTTTTTTAAAAAATGAAAAAAAAATTTTTTACAAAAAAAACAATTGATAATTAAAGCCAATGCGCTAAGCTATCCAACGCAAAAGAAATCAAGTCGATATGTTGGAAACTTAGCAAGTTATGACCAAAAAGGTAACCAGTTCTACCAAAAAGTGGCCGGAAAGAGGCAGTAGTAGAACTGGTTACTTTTTTGGTCATAACTTGCTTATTTTTCTAGATATCAACTTAATTTTTATTGCGTTGGATAGATAACCGGACTGGCTTTAATTCTATTTTATTATTGTGCAGATAGTGGGAAATTTTTTTTTTTTGCCAAAAAAAAAAACCATGGACTACCCCCTTTGCTTTTTTTAAAAAATGAAAAAAAAATTTTTTACAAAAAAAAACAATTGATAATTAAAGCCAATGCGCTAAGCTATCCAACGCAAAAGAAATCAAGTCGATATGTTGGAAACTTAGCAAGTTATGACCAAAAAGGTAGCCAGTTCTACCAAAAAGTGGCCGGAAAGAGGCAGTAGTAGAACTGGTTACTTTTTTGGTCATAACTTGCTTATTTTTCTAGATATCAACTTGATTTCTGTTGCGTTGGATAGATAACCGGACTGGCTTTAATTCGATTTTATTATTGTGCAGATAGTGGGAAAATTTTTTTTTTGCCAAAAAAAAACCATGGACTACCCCCTTTGCTTTTTTTAAAAAATGAAAAAAAAATTTTTTACAAAAAAAACAATTGATAATTAAAGCCAATGCGCTAAGCTATCCAACGCAAAAGAAATCAAGTCGATATGTTGGAAACTTAGCAAGTTATGACGAAAAAGGTAACCAGTTCTACCAAAAAGTGGCCGGAAAGAGGCAGTAGTAGAACTGGTTACTTTTTTGGTCATAACTTGCTTATTTTTCTAGATATCAACTTGATTTCTATTGCGTTGGATAGATAACCGGACTGGCTTTAATTCTATTTTATTATTGTGCAGATAGTGGGAAAATTTTTTTTTTGCCAAAAAAAACCATGGACTACCCCCTTTGCTTTTTTTAAAAAATGAAAAAAAAATTTTTTTACATTTTTTTTGGCAAAAAAAACCATGGACTACCCCCTTTGCTTTTTTTAAAAAATGAAAAAAAATTTTTTACAAAAAAAACAATTGATAATTAAAGCCAATGCGCTAAGCTATCCAACGCAAAAGAAATCAAGTCGATATGTTGGAAACTTAGCAAGTTATGACCAAAAAGGTAACCAGTTCTACCAAAAAGTGGCCGGAAAGAGGCAGTAGTAGAACTGGTTACTTTTTTGGTCATAACTTGCTTATTTTTCTAGATATCAACTTGATTTCTATTGCGTTGGATAGATAACCGGACTGGCTATAATTCGATTGTATTATTGTGCAGATAGTGGGAAAATTTTTTTTTTGCCAAAAAAAAACCATGGACTACCCCCTTTGCTTTTTTTAAAAAATGAAAAAAAAGTTTTTTACAAAAAAAACAATTGATAATTAAAGCCAATGCGCTAAGCTATCCAACGCAAAAGAAATCAAGTCGATATGTTGGAAACTTAGCAAGTTATGACCAAAAAGGTAACCAGTTCTACCAAAAAGTGGCCGGAAAGAGGCAGTAGTAGAACTGGTTACTTTTTTGGTCATAACTTGTTTATTTTTCTAGATATCAACTTGATTTCTATTGCGTTGGATAGATAACCGGACTGGCTTTAATTCTATTTTATTATTGTGCAGATAGTGGGAAAATTTTTTTTTTGCCAAAAAAAAAACCATGGACTACCCCCTTTGCTTTTTTTAAAAAATGAAAAAAAAATTTTTTACATTTTTTTTGGCAAAAAAAAACCATGGACTACCCCCTTTGCTTTTTTTAAAAAATGAAAAAAAAATTTTTACAAAAAAAAACAATTGATAATTAAAGCCAATGCGCTAAGCTATCCAACGCAAAAGAAATCAAGTCGATATGTTGGAAACTTAGCAAGTTATGACCAAAAAGGTAGCCAGTTCTACCAAAAAGTGGCCGGAAAGAGGCAGTAGTAGAACTGGTTACTTTTTTGGTCATAACTTGTTTATTTTTCTAGATATCAACTTGATTTCTATTGCGTTGGATAGATAACCGGACTGGCTTTAATTCTATTTTATTATTGTGCAGATAGTGGGAAATTTTTTTTTTTGCCAAAAAAAAAACCATGGACTACCCCCTTTGCTTTTTTTAAAAAATGAAAAAAAAATTTTTTACAAAAAAAAACAATTGATAATTAAAGCCAATGCGCTAAGCTATCCAACGCAAAAGAAATCAAGTCGATATGTTGGAAACTTAGCAAGTTATGACCAAAAAGGTAGCCAGTTCTACCAAAAAGTGGCCGGAAAGAGGCAGTAGTAGAACTGGTTACTTTTTTGGTCATAACTTGTTTATTTTTCTAGATATCAACTTGATTTCTATTGCGTTGGATAGATAACCGGACTGGCTTTAATTCGATTTTATTATTGTGCAGATAGTGGGAAAATTTTTTTTTTGCCAAAAAAAAAAACCATGGACTACTCCCTTTGCTTTTTTTAAAAAATTAAAAAAAATTTTTTACAAAAAAAACAATTGATAATTAAAGCCAATGCGCTAAGCTATCCAACGCAAAAGAAATCAAGTCGATATGTTGGAAACTTAGCAAGTTATGACCAAAAAGGTAACCAGTTCTACCAAAAAGTGGCCGGAAAGAGGCAGTAGTAGAACTGGTTACTTTTTTGGTCATAACTTGCTTATTTTTCTAGATATCAACTTGATTTCTATTGCGTTGGATAGATAACCGGACTGGCTATAATTCGATTGTATTATTGTGCAGATAGTGGGAAAATTTTTTTTTTTGCCAAAAAAAAAACCATGGACTACCCCCTTTGCTTTTTTTAAAAAATGAAAAAAAAATTTTTTACAAAAAAAACAATTGATAATTAAAGCCAATGCGCTAAGCTATCCAACGCAAAAGAAATCAAGTCGATATGTTGGAAACTTAGCAAGTTATGACCAAAAAGGTAACCAGTTCTACCAAAAAGTGGCCGGAAAGAGGCAGTAGTAGAACTGGTTACTTTTTTGGTCATAACTTGTTTATTTTTCTAGATATCAACTTGATTTCTATTGCGTTGGATAGATAACCGGACTGGCTTTAATTCTATTTTATTATTGTGCAGATAGTGGGAAAATTTTTTTTTTGCCAAAAAAAAACCATGGACTACCCCCTTTGCTTTTTTTAAAAAATGAAAAAAAAATTTTTTACATTTTTTTTGGCAAAAAAAAACCATGGACTACCCCCTTTGCTTTTTTTAAAAAATGAAAAAAAATTTTTTACAAAAAAAAACAATTGATAATTAAAGCCAATGCGCTAAGCTATCCAACGCAAAAGAAATCAAGTCGATATGTTGGAAACTTAGCAAGTTATGACCAAAAAGGTAACCAGTTCTACCAAAAAGTGGCCGGAAAGAGGCAGTAGTAGAACTGGTTACTTTTTTGGTCATAACTTGCTTATTTTTCTAGATATCAACTTGATTTCTATTGCGTTGGATAGATAACCGGACTGGCTTTAATTCTATTTTATTATTGTGCAGATAGTGGGAAAATTTTTTTTTTGCCAAAAAAAAAACCATGGACTACCCCCTTTGCTTTTTTTAAAAAATTAAAAAAAAATTTTTACAAAAAAGACAATTGATAATTAAAGCCAATGCGCTAAGCTATCCAACGCAAAAGAAATCAAGTCGATATGTTGGAAACTTAGCAAGTTATGACCAAAAAGGTAACCAGTTCTACCAAAAGGTGGCCGGAAAGAGGCAGTAGTAGAACTGGTTACTTTTTTGGTCATAACTTGCTTATTTTTCTAGATATCAACTTAATTTTTATTGCGTTGGATAGATAACCGGACTGGCTTTAATTCTATTTTATTATTGTGCAGATAGTGGGAAATTTTTTTTTTTGCCAAAAAAAAAACCATGGACTACCCCCTTTGCTTTTTTTAAAAAATGAAAAAAAAATTTTTTACAAAAAAAAACAATTGATAATTAAAGCCAATGCGCTAAGCTATCCAACGCAAAAGAAATCAAGTCGATATGTTGGAAACTTAGCAAGTTATGACCAAAAAGGTAGCCAGTTCTACCAAAAAGTGGCCGGAAAGAGGCAGTAGTAGAACTGGTTACTTTTTTGGTCATAACTTGTTTATTTTTCTAGATATCAACTTGATTTCTATTGCGTTGGATAGATAACCGGACTGGCTTTAATTCGATTTTATTATTGTGCAGATAGTGGGAAAATTTTTTTTTTGCCAAAAAAAAAACCATGGACTACCCCCTTTGCTTTTTTTAAAAAATGAAAAAAAAATTTTTTACAAAAAAAACAATTGATAATTAAAGCCAATGCGCTAAGCTATCCAACGCAAAAGAAATCAAGTCGATATGTTGGAAACTTAGCAAGTTATGACCAAAAAGGTAACCAGTTCTACCAAAAAGTGGCCGGAAAGAGGCAGTAGTAGAACTGGTTACTTTTTTGGTCATAACTTGCTTATTTTTCTAGATATCAACTTAATTTTTATTGCGTTGGATAGATAACCGGACTGGCTTTAATTCGATTTTATTATTGTGCAGATAGTGGGAAAATTTTTTTTTTGCCAAAAAAAAAACCATGGACTACCCCCTTTGCTTTTTTTAAAAAATGATAAAAAATTTTTTTACAAAAAAAACAATTGATAATTAAAGCCAATGCGCTAAGCTATCCAACGCAAAAGAAATCAAGTCGATATGTTGGAAACTTAGCAAGTTATGACCAAAAAGGTAACCAGTTCTACCAAAAAGTGGCCGGAAAGAGGCAGTAGTAGAACTGGTTACTTTTTTGGTCATAACTTGCTTATTTTTCTAGATATCAACTTAATTTTTATTGCGTTGGATAGATAACCGGACTGGCTTTAATTCTATTTTATTATTGTGCAGATAGTGGGAAATTTTTTTTTTGCCAAAAAAAAACCATGGACTACCCCCTTTGCTTTTTTTAAAAAATGAAAAAAAAATTTTTTACAAAAAAAAACAATTGATAATTAAAGCCAATGCGCTAAGCTATCCAACGCAAAAGAAATCAAGTCGATATGTTGGAAACTTAGCAAGTTATGACCAAAAAGGTAGCCAGTTCTACCAAAAAGTGGCCGGAAAGAGGCAGTAGTAGAACTGGTTACTTTTTTGGTCATAACTTGTTTATTTTTCTAGATATCAACTTGATTTCTATTGCGTTGGATAGATAACCGGACTGGCTTTAATTCTATTTTATTATTGTGCAGATAGTGGGAAAATTTTTTTTTTGCCAAAAAAAAAACCATGGACTACCCCCTTTGCTTTTTTTAAAAAATTAAAAAAAAAATTTTTACAAAAAAAACAATTGATAATTCAAGCCAATGCGCTAAGCTATCCAACGCAAAAGAAATCAAGTCGATATGTTGGAAACTTAGCAAGTTATGACCAAAAAGGTAACCAGTTCTACCAAAAAGTGGCCGGAAAGAGGCAGTAGTAGAACTGGTTACTTTTTTGGTCATAACTTGTTTATTTTTCTAGATATCAACTTGATTTCTATTGCGTTGGATAGATAACCGGACTGGCTATAATTCGATTGTATTATTGTGCAGATAGTGGGAAAATTTTTTTTTTGCCAAAAAAAAAACCATGGACTACCCCCTTTGCTTTTTTTAAAAAATTAAAAAAAATTTTTTACAAAAAAAACAATTGATAATTAAAACCAATGCGCTAAGCTATCCAACGCAAAAGAAATCAAGTCGATATGTTGGAAACTTAGCAAGTTATGACCAAAAAGGTAACCAGTTCTACCAAAAAGTGGCCGGAAAGAGGCAGTAGTAGAACTGGTTACTTTTTTGGTCATAACTTGCTTATTTTTCTAGATATCAACTTAATTTTTATTGCGTTGGATAGATAACCGGACTGGCTTTAATTCTATTTTATTATTGTGCAGATAGTGGGAAATTTTTTTTTTTGCCAAAAAAAAAACCATGGACTACCCCCTTTGCTTTTTTTAAAAAATGAAAAAAAAATTTTTTACAAAAAAAAACAATTGATAATTAAAGCCAATGCGCTAAGCTATCCAACGCAAAAGAAATCAAGTCGATATGTTGGAAACTTAGCAAGTTATGACCAAAAAGGTAGCCAGTTCTACCAAAAAGTGGCCGGAAAGAGGCAGTAGTAGAACTGGTTACTTTTTTGGTCATAACTTGTTTATTTTTCTAGATATCAACTTGATTTCTATTGCGTTGGATAGATAACCGGACTGGCTTTAATTCGATTTTATTATTGTGCAGATAGTGGGAAAATTTTTTTTTTGCCAAAAAAAAACCATGGACTACCCCCTTTGCTTTTTTTAAAAAATGAAAAAAAAATTTTTTACAAAAAAAACAATTGATAATTAAAGCCAATGCGCTAAGCTATCCAACGCAAAAGAAATCAAGTCGATATGTTGGAAACTTAGCAAGTTATGACCAAAAAGGTAACCAGTTCTACCAAAAAGTGGCCGGAAAGAGGCAGTAGTAGAACTGGTTACTTTTTTGGTCATAACTTGCTTATTTTTCTAGATATCAACTTGATTTCTATTGCGTTGGATAGATAACCGGACTGGCTTTAATTCTATTTTATTATTGTGCAGATAGTGGGAAAATTTTTTTTTTGCCAAAAAAAAAACCATGGACTACCCCCTTTGCTTTTTTTAAAAAATTAAAAAAAAAAATTTTTACAAAAAAAACAATTGATAATTCAAGCCAATGCGCTAAGCTATCCAACGCAAAAGAAATCAAGTCGATATGTTGGAAACTTAGCAAGTTATGACCAAAAAGGTAACCAGTTCTACCAAAAAGTGGCCGGAAAGAGGCAGTAGTAGAACTGGTTACTTTTTTGGTCATAACTTGTTTATTTTTCTAGATATCAACTTGATTTCTATTGCGTTGGATAGATAACCGGACTGGCTATAATTCGATTGTATTATTGTGCAGATAGTGGGAAAATTTTTTTTTTGCCAAAAAAAAACCATGGACTACCCCCTTTGCTTTTTTTAAAAAATTAAAAAAAATTTTTTACAAAAAAAACAATTGATAATTAAAGCCAATGCGCTAAGCTATCCAACGCAAAAGAAATCAAGTCGATATGTTGGAAACTTAGCAAGTTATGACCAAAAAGGTAACCAGTTCTACCAAAAAGTGGCCGGAAAGAGGCAGTAGTAGAACTGGTTACTTTTTTGGTCATAACTTGCTTATTTTTCTAGATATCAACTTAATTTTTATTGCGTTGGATAGATAACCGGACTGGCTTTAATTCTATTTTATTATTGTGCAGATAGTGGGAAATTTTTTTTTTGCCAAAAAAAAAACCATGGACTACCCCCTTTGCTTTTTTTAAAAAATGAAAAAAAAATTTTTTACAAAAAAAACAATTGATAATTAAAGCCAATGCGCTAAGCTATCCAACGCAAAAGAAATCAAGTCGATATGTTGGAAACTTAGCAAGTTATGACCAAAAAGGTAACCAGTTCTACCAAAAAGTGGCCGGAAAGAGGCAGTAGTAGAACTGGTTACTTTTTTGGTCATAACTTGCTTATTTTTCTAGATATTAACTTGATTTCTATTGCGTTGGATAGATAACCGGACTGGCTATAATTCGATTGTATTATTGTGCAGATAGTGGGAAAATTTTTTTTTTGCCAAAAAAAAACCATGGACTACCCCCTTTGCTTTTTTTAAAAAATGAAAAAAAAATTTTTTACAAAAAAAACAATTGATAATTAAAGCCAATGCGCAAAGCTATCCAACGCAAAAGAAATCAAGTCGATATGTTGGAAACTTAGCAAGTTATGACCAAAAAGGTAACCAGTTCTACCAAAAAGTGGCCGGAAAGAGGCAGTAGTAGAACTGGTTACTTTTTTGGTCATAACTTGCTTATTTTTCTAGATATCAACTTGATTTCTATTGCGTTGGATAGATAACCGGACTGGCTTTAATTCTATTTTATTATTGTGCAGATAGTGGGAAAATTTTTTTTTTGCCAAAAAAAAAACCATGGACTACCCCCTTTGCTTTTTTTAAAAAATTAAAAAAAAAATTTTTACAAAAAAAACAATTGATAATTAAAGCCAATGCGCTAAGCTATCCAACGCAAAAGAAATCAAGTCGATATGTTGGAAACTTAGCAAGTTATGACCAAAAAGGTAACCAGTTCTACCAAAAAGTGGCCGGAAAGAGGCAGTAGTAGAACTGGTTACTTTTTTGGTCATAACTTGTTTATTTTTCTAGATATCAACTTGATTTCTATTGCGTTGGATAGATAACCGGACTGGCTTTAATTCTATTTTATTATTGTGCAGATAGTGGGAAAATTTTTTTTTTGCCAAAAAAAAAACCATGGACTACCCCCTTTGCTTTTTTTAAAAAATGAAAAAAAAATTTTTTACAAAAAAAACAATTGATAATTAAAGCCAATGCGCTAAGCTATCCAACGCAAAAGAAATCAAGTCGATATGTTGGAAACTTAGCAAGTTATGACCAAAAAGGTAACCAGTTCTACCAAAAAGTGGCCGGAAAGAGGCAGTAGTAGAACTGGTTACTTTTTTGGTCATAACTTGCTTATTTTTCTAGATATCAACTTGATTTCTATTGCGTTGGATAGATAACCGGACTGGCTATAATTCGATTGTATTATTGTGCAGATAGTGGGAAAATTTTTTTTTTGCCAAAAAAAAACCATGGACTACCCCCTTTGCTTTTTTTAAAAATGAAAAAAAAATTTTTTACAAAAAAAACAATTGATAATTAAAGCCAATGCGCTAAGCTATCCAACGCAAAAGAAATCAAGTCGATATGTTGGAAACTTAGCAAGTTATGACCAAAAAGGTAACCAGTTCTACCAAAAAGTGGCCGGAAAGAGGCAGTAGTAGAACTGGTTACTTTTTTGGTCATAACTTGTTTATTTTTCTAGATATCAACTTGATTTCTATTGCGTTGGATAGATAACCGGACTGGCTTTAATTCTATTTTATTATTGTGCAGATAGTGGGAAAATTTTTTTTTTGCCAAAAAAAAAACCATGGACTACCCCCTTTGCTTTTTTTAAAAAATGAAAAAAAAATTTTTTACAAAAAAAACAATTGATAATTAAAGCCAATGCGCTAAGCTATCCAACGCAAAAGAAATCAAGTCGATATGTTGGAAACTTAGCAAGTTATGACCAAAAAGGTAACCAGTTCTACCAAAAAGTGGCCGGAAAGAGGCAGTAGTAGAACTGGTTACTTTTTTGGTCATAACTTGCTTATTTTTCTAGATATCAACTTGATTTCTATTGCGTTGGATAGATAACCGGACTGGCTATAATTCGATTGTATTATTGTGCAGATAGTGGGAAAATTTTTTTTTTGCCAAAAAAAAACCATGGACTACCCCCTTTGCTTTTTTTAAAAAATGAAAAAAAATTTTTTTACAAAAAAAAACAATTGATAATTAAAGCCAATGCGCTTAGCTATCCAACGCAAAAGAAATCAAGTCGATATGTTGGAAACTTAGCAAGTTATGACCAAAAAGGTAACCAGTTCTACCAAAAAGTGGCCGGAAAGAGGCAGTAGTAGAACTGGTTACTTTTTTGGTCATAACTTGCTTATTTTTCTAGATATTAACTTGATTTCTATTGCGTTGGATAGATAACCGGACTGGCTATAATTCGATTGTATTATTGTGCAGATAGTGGGAAAAATTTTTTTTTTGCCAAAAAAAAACCATGGACTACCCCCTTTGCTTTTTTTAAAAAATGAAAAAAAAATTTTTTACAAAAAAAACAATTGATAATTAAAGCCAATGCGCTAAGCTATCCAACGCAAAAGAAATCAAGTCGATATGTTGGAAACTTAGCAAGTTATGACCAAAAAGGTAACCAGTTCTACCAAAAAGTGGCCGGAAAGAGGCAGTAGTAGAACTGGTTACTTTTTTGGTCATAACTTGCTTATTTTTCTAGATATCAACTTGATTTCTATTGCGTTGGATAGATAACCGGACTGGCTATAATTCGATTGTATTATTGTGCAGATAGTGGGAAAATTTTTTTTTTGCCAAAAAAAAACCATGGACTACCCCCTTTGCTTTTTTTAAAAAATGAAAAAAAAATTTTTTACAAAAAAAACAATTGATAATTAAAGCCAATGCGCTAAGCTATCCAACGCAAAAGAAATCAAGTCGATATGTTGGAAACTTAGCAAGTTATGACCAAAAAGGTAACCAGTTCTACCAAAAAGTGGCCGGAAAGAGGCAGTAGTAGAACTGGTTACTTTTTTGGTCATAACTTGCTTATTTTTCTAGATATCAACTTAATTTTTATTGCGTTGGATAGATAACCAGACTGGCTTTAATTCTATTTTATTATTGTGCAGATAGTGGGAAATTTTTTTTTTTGCCAAAAAAAAAACCATGGACTACCCCTTTGCTTTTTTTAAAAAATGAAAAAAAAATTTTTTACAAAAAAAACAATTGATAATTAAAGCCAATGCGCTAAGCTATCCAACGCAAAAGAAATC
Source organism: Thelaira solivaga (assembly GCA_947397855.1). Classification (NCBI taxonomy): domain Eukaryota; kingdom Metazoa; phylum Arthropoda; class Insecta; order Diptera; family Tachinidae; genus Thelaira; species Thelaira solivaga. Next base: position 13,451,237 of record OX377612.1, read on the forward strand.
AAGTCGATATGTTGGAAACTTAGCAAGTTATGACCAAAAAGGTAACCAGTTCTACCAAAAAGTGGCCGGAAAGAGGCAGTAGTAGAACTGGTTACTTTTTTGGTCATAACTTGCTTATTTTTCTAGATATTAACTTGATTTCTATTGCGTTGGATAGATAACCGGACTGGCTATAATTCGATTGTATTATTGTGCAGATAGTGGGAAAAATTTTTTTTTTGCCAAAAAAAAACCATGGACTACCCCCTTTGCTTTTTTTAAAAAATGAAAAAAAAATTTTTTACAAAAAAAACAATTGATAATTAAAGCCAATGCGCTAAGCTATCCAACGCAAAAGAAATCAAGTCGATATGTTGGAAACTTAGCAAGTTATGACCAAAAAGGTAACCAGTTCTACCAAAAAGTGGCCGGAAAGAGGCAGTAGTAGAACTGGTTACTTTTTTGGTCATAACTTGCTTATTTTTCTAGATATCAACTTGATTTCTATTGCGTTGGATAGATAACCGGACTGGCTATAATTCGATTGTATTATTGTGCAGATAGTGGGAAAATTTTTTTTTTGCCAAAAAAAAACCATGGACTACCCCCTTTGCTTTTTTTAAAAAATGAAAAAAAAATTTTTTACAAAAAAAACAATTGATAATTAAAGCCAATGCGCTAAGCTATCCAACGCAAAAGAAATCAAGTCGATATGTTGGAAACTTAGCAAGTTATGACCAAAAAGGTAACCAGTTCTACCAAAAAGTGGCCGGAAAGAGGCAGTAGTAGAACTGGTTACTTTTTTGGTCATAACTTGCTTATTTTTCTAGATATCAACTTAATTTTTATTGCGTTGGATAGATAACCGGACTGGCTTTAATTCTATTTTATTATTGTGCAGATAGTGGGAAATTTTTTTTTTTGCCAAAAAAAAACCATGGACTACCCCTTTGCTTTTTTTAAAAAATGAAAAAAAAATTTTTTACAAAAAAAACAATTGATAATTAAAGCCAATGCGCTAAGCTATCCAACGCAAAAGAAATCAAGTCGATATGTTGGAAACTTAGCAAGTTATGACCAAAAAGGTAACCAGTTCTACCAAAAAGTGGCCGGAAAGAGGCAGTAGTAGAACTGGTTACTTTTTTGGTCATAACTTGCTTATTTTTCTAGATATTAACTTGATTTCTATTGCGTTGGATAGATAACCGGACTGGCTATAATTCGATTGTATTATTGTGCAGATAGTGGGAAAATTTTTTTTTTTGCCAAAAAAAAACCATGGACTACCCCCTTTGCTTTTTTTAAAAAATGAAAAAAAAATTTTTTACAAAAAAAACAATTGATAATTAAAGCCAATGCGCAAAGCTATCCAACGCAAAAGAAATCAAGTCGATATGTTGGAAACTTAGCAAGTTATGACCAAAAAGGTAACCAGTTCTACCAAAAAGTGGCCGGAAAGAGGCAGTAGTAGAACTGGTTACTTTTTTGGTCATAACTTGCTTATTTTTCTAGATATCAACTTGATTTCTATTGCGTTGGATAGATAACCGGACTGGCTTTAATTCTATTTTATTATTGTGCAGATAGTGGGAAAATTTTTTTTTTGCCAAAAAAAAAACCATGGACTACCCCCTTTGCTTTTTTTAAAAAATTAAAAAAAAAATTTTTACAAAAAAAACAATTGATAATTAAAGCCAATGCGCTAAGCTATCCAACGCAAAAGAAATCAAGTCGATATGTTGGAAACTTAGCAAGTTATGACCAAAAAGGTAACCAGTTCTACCAAAAAGTGGCCGGAAAGAGGCAGTAGTAGAACTGGTTACTTTTTTGGTCATAACTTGCTTATTTTTCTAGATATCAACTTGATTTCTATTGCGTTGGATAGATAACCGGACTGGCTTTAATTCTATTTTATTATTGTGCAGATAGTGGGAAAATTTTTTTTTGCCAAAAAAAAACCATGGACTACCCCCTTTGCTTTTTTTAAAAAATGAAAAAAAAATTTTATACAAAAAAAACAATTGATAATTAAAGCCAATGCGCTAAGCTATCCAACGCAAAAGAAATCAAGTCGATATGTTGGAAACTTAGCAAGTTATGACCAAAAAGGTAACCAGTTCTACCAAAAAGTGGCCGGAAAGAGGCAGTAGTAGAACTGGTTACTTTTTTGGTCATAACTTGCTTACTTTTCTAGATATCAACTTGATTTCTATTGCGTTGGATAGATAACCGGACTGGCTTTAATTCTATTTTATTATTGTGCAGATAGTGGGAAAATTTTTTTTTGCCAAAAAAAAACCATGGACTACCCCCTTTGCTTTTTTTAAAAAATGAAAAAAAAAATTTTTACAAAAAAAACAATTGATAATTAAAGCCAATGCGCAAAGCTATCCAACGCAAAAGAAATCAAGTCGATATGTTGGAAACTTAGCAAGTTATGACCAAAAAGGTAACCAGTTCTACCAAAAAGTGGCCGGAAAGAGGCAGTAGTAGAACTGGTTACTTTTTTGGTCATAACTTGCTTATTTTTCTAGATATCAACTTGATTTCTATTGCGTTGGATAGATAACCGGACTGGCTTTAATTCTATTTTATTATTGTGCAGATAGTGGGAAAATTTTTTTTTGCCAAAAAAAAACCATGGACTACCCCCTTTGCTTTTTTTAAAAAATGAAAAAAAAATTTTTTACAAAAAAAACAATTGATAATTAAAGCCAATGCGCTAAGCTATCCAACGCAAAAGAAATCAAGTCGATATGTTGGAAACTTAGCAAGTTATGACCAAAAAGGTAACCAGTTCTACCAAAAAGTGGCCGGAAAGAGGCAGTAGTAGAACTGGTTACTTTTTTGGTCATAACTTGCTTATTTTTCTAGATATCAACTTGATTTCTATTGCGTTGGATAGATAACCGGACTGGCTTTAATTCTATTTTATTATTGTGCAGATAGTGGGAAAATTTTTTTTTTGCCAAAAAAAAACCATGGACTACCCCCTTTGCTTTTTTTAAAAAATGAAAAAAAAATTTTTTACAAAAAAAACAATTGATAATTAAAGCCAATGCGCTAAGCTATCCAACGCAAAAGAAATCAAGTCGATATGTTGGAAACTTAGCAAGTTATGACCAAAAAGGTAACCAGTTCTACCAAAAAGTGGCCGGAAAGAGGCAGTAGTAGAACTCGTTACTTTTTTGGTCATAACTTGCTTATTTTTCTAGATATCAACTTGATTTCTATTGCGTTGGATAGATAACCGGACTGGCTTTAATTCTATTTTATTATTGTGCAGATAGTGGGAAAATTTTTTTTTGCCAAAAAAAAACCATGGACTACCCCCTTTGCTTTTTTTAAAAAATGAAAAAAAAATTTGTTACAAAAAAAACAATTGATAATTAAAGCCAATGCGCTAAGCTATCCAACGCAAAAGAAATCAAGTCGATATGTTGGAAACTTAGCAAGTTATGACCAAAAAGGTAACCAGTTCTACCAAAAAGTGGCCGGAAAGAGGCAGTAGTAGAACTGGTTACTTTTTTGGTCATAACTTGCTTATTTTTCTAGATATCAACTTGATTTCTATTGCGTTGGATAGATAACCGGACTGGCTTTAATTCTATTTTATTATTGTGCAGATAGTGGGAAAAATTTTTTTTTGCCAAAAAAAAACCATGGACTACCCCCTTTGCTTTTTTTAAAAAATGAAAAAAAAATTTTTTACAAAAAAAACAATTGATAATTAAAGCCAATGCGCTAAGCTATCCAACGCAAAAGAAATCAAGTCGATATGTTGGAAACTTAGCAAGTTATGACCAAAAAGGTAACCAGTTCTACCAAAAAGTGGCCGGAAAGAGGCAGTAGTAGAACTCGTTACTTTTTTGGTCATAACTTGCTTATTTTTCTAGATATCAACTTGATTTCTATTGCGTTGGATAGATAACCGGACTGGCTTTAATTCTATTTTATTATTGTGCAGATAGTGGGAAAATTTTTTTTTGCCAAAAAAAAACCATGGACTACCCCCTTTGCTTTTTTTAAAAAATGAAAAAAAATTTTTTTACAAAAAAAACAATTGATAATTAAAGCCAATGCGCTAAGCTATCCAACGCAAAAGAAATCAAGTCGATATGTTCTAAACTTAGCAAGTTATGACCAAAAAGGTAACCAGTTCTACCAAAAAGTGGCCGGAAAGAGGCAGTAGTAGAACTGGTTACTTTTTTGGTCATAACTTGCTTATTTTTCTAGATATCAACTTGATTTCTATTGCGTTGGATAGATAACCGGACTGGCTTTAATTCTATTTTATTATTGTGCAGATAGTGGGAAAATTTTTTTTTTGCCAAAAAAAAACCATGGACTACCCCCTTTGTTTTTTTTAAAAAATGAAAAAAAAATTTTTTACAAAAAAAACAATTGATAATTAAAGCCAATGCGCTAAGCTATCCAACGCAAAAGAAATCAAGTCGATATGTTGGAAACTTAGCAAGTTATGACCAAAAAGGTAACCAGTTCTACCAAAAAGTGGCCGGAAAGAGGCAGTAGTAGAACTGGTTACTTTTTTGGTCATAACTTGCTTATTTTTCTAGATATCAACTTGATTTCTATTGCGTTGGATAGATAACCGGACTGGCTTTAATTCTATTTTATTATTGTGCAGATAGTGGGAAAATTTTTTTTTTGCCAAAAAAAAAACCATGGACTACCCCCTTTGCTTTTTTTAAAAAATGAAAAAAAAATTTTTTACAAAAAAAACAATTGATAATTAAAGCCAATGCGCTAAGCTATCCAACGCAAAAGAAATCAAGTCGATATGTTGGAAACTTAGCAAGTTATGACCAAAAAGGTAACCAGTTCTACCAAAAAGTGGCCGGAAAGAGGCAGTAGTAGAACTGGTTACTTTTTTGGTCATAACTTGCTTATTTTTCTAGATATCAACTTGATTTCTATTGCGTTGGATAGATAACCGGACTGGCTTTAATTCTATTTTATTATTGTACAGATAGTGGGAAAATTTTTTTTTGCCAAAAAAAAAACCATGGACTACCCCCTTTGCTTTTTTTAAAAAATGAAAAAAAAATTTTTTACAAAAAAAACAATTGATAATTAAAGCCAATGCGCTAAGCTATCCAACGCAAAAGAAATCAAGTCGATATGTTGGAAACTTAGCAAGTTATGACCAAAAAGGTAACCAGTTCTACCAAAAAGTGGCCGGAAAGAGGCAGTAGTAGAACTGGTTACTTTTTTGGTCATAACTTGCTTATTTTTCTAGATATCAACTTGATTTCTATTGCGTTGGATAGATAACCGGACTGGCTTTAATTCTATTTTATTATTGTGCAGATAGTGGGAAAATTTTTTTTTTGCCAAAAAAAAACCATGGACTACCCCCTTTGCTTTTTTTAAAAAATGAAAAAAAAATTTTTTACAAAAAAAACAATTGATAATTAAAGCCAATGCGCTAAGCTATCCAACGCAAAAGAAATCAAGTCGATATGTTGGAAACTTAGCAAGTTATGACCAAAAAGGTAACCAGTTCTACCAAAAAGTGGCCGGAAAGAGGCAGTAGTAGAACTCGTTACTTTTTTGGTCATAACTTGCTTATTTTTCTAGATATCAACTTGATTTCTATTGCGTTGGATAGATAACCGGACTGGCTTTAATTCTATTTTATTATTGTGCAGATAGTGGGAAAATTTTTTTTTGCCAAAAAAAAACCATGGACTACCCCCTTTGCTTTTTTTAAAAAATGAAAAAAAAATTTTTTACAAAAAAAACAATTGATAATTAAAGCCAATGCGCTAAGCTATCCAACGCAAAAGAAATCAAGTCGATATGTTGGAAACTTAGCAAGTTATGACCAAAAAGGTAACCAGTTCTACCAAAAAGTGGCCGGAAAGAGGCAGTAGTAGAACTGGTTACTTTTTTGGTCATAACTTGCTTATTTTTCTAGATATCAACTTGATTTCTATTGCGTTGGATAGATAACCGGACTGGCTTTAATTCTATTTTATTATTGTGCAGATAGTGGGAAAATTTTTTTTTTGCCAAAAAAAAACCATGGACTACCCCCTTTGCTTTTTTTAAAAAATGAAAAAAAAATTTTTTACAAAAAAAACAATTGATAATTAAAGCCAATGCGCTAAGCTATCCAACGCAAAAGAAATCAAGTCGATATGTTGGAAACTTAGCAAGTTATGACCAAAAAGGTAACCAGTTCTACCAAAAAGTGGCCGGAAAGAGGCAGTAGTAGAACTCGTTACTTTTTTGGTCATAACTTGCTTATTTTTCTAGATATCAACTTGATTTCTATTGCGTTGGATAGATAACCGGACTGGCTTTAATTCTATTTTATTATTGTGCAGATAGTGGGAAAATTTTTTTTTGCCAAAAAAAAACCATGGACTACCCCCTTTGCTTTTTTTAAAAAATGAAAAAAAAAATTTTTTACAAAAAAAACAATTGATAATTAAAGCCAATGCGCTAAGCTATCCAACGCAAAAGAAATCAAGTCGATATGTTGGAAACTTAGCAAGTTATGACCAAAAAGGTAACCAGTCCTACCAAAAAGTGGCCGGAAAGAGGCAGTAGTAGAACTGGTTACTTTTTTGGTCATAACTTGCTTATTTTTCTAGATATCAACTTGATTTCTATTGCGTTGGATAGATAACCGGACTGGCTTTAATTCTATTTTATTATTGTGCAGATAGTGGGAAAAATTTTTTTTTGCCAAAAAAAAAACCATGGACTACCCCCTTTGCTTTTTTTAAAAAATGAAAAAAAAATTTTTTACAAAAAAAACAATTGATAATTAAAGCCAATGCGCTAAGCTATCCAACGCAAAAGAAATCAAGTCGATATGTTGGAAACTTAGCAAGTTATGACCAAAAAGGTAACCAGTTCTACCAAAAAGTGGCCGGAAAGAGGCAGTAGTAGAACTCGTTACTTTTTTGGTCATAACTTGCTTATTTTTCTAGATATCAACTTGATTTCTATTGCGTTGGATAGATAACCGGACTGGCTTTAATTCTATTTTATTATTGTGCAGATAGTGGGAAAATTTTTTTTTGCCAAAAAAAAACCATGGACTACCCCCTTTGCTTTTTTTAAAAAATGAAAAATGTTGGAGAATCGAAGTAATCAAAACTATTGTGTCAAAATTTTTTAATATATACGTTTTACATTTGACATAATATTTTCATTCTAATTTTATACTTCAATAAAATAACTTATATTAGAAACAAAACACATTCGTTTCAATAGGTTATGGGCCCAGATTGGCTTACATAAACTGTGACAAGGGAAAAATAATTGGAAAATATAATTAAAATCAATTAACGGTATGGCCAGTGTGGTGCGTATAGAGCCGCTAAACGCGGACAACTATGATACGTGGAAGATGCAAATGCGTGCTATCTTAATAAAGAATGATTTGTGGTCATATGTTGACGATAGTTTGAAATGCCCCGAAGGTGAGGTAGAAGAAAATTTGTGGAGAAAACAAGATCAAAAGGCAGCTGCAGATATAATGCTTGCTATGAGTCCATCAGAATTGGGCTTAGTTGCGGAATGTGTGACTTCAAGACAAATGTGGTTAAGATTGGAAGGTACGTATCAATCAAAAGGACCTGCACGTAAGGCAACATTATTAAAAAGAGTGGCACTGTCTCGTATGCGAGAAAATGACAAGGTACGTGATCATTTAAATGAATTTTTTGATGCTGTGTCAAAATTAAAGGAAATTGGTGTCTTAATTGGCGATGAGCTTTTAGCTATTTTACTTTTGTATAGTCTTCCGGATTCTTTTGAAACTTTTCGGTGTGCATTGGAAACACGAGATGAGCTACCAAAACCAGAAATGCTTCGTGTAAAAATTTTAGAAGAATATGAATCAAGAAAATCAAAGGAAGATGGAAATGATTGCAGTGCATTATTTACGAAGAAAGAACAAAGAAAGCCAGGACAAATGAAATCGAAACAAAATAGTACATGTTTTAAATGCGGTAAAATTGGACATTTTGCAAGAAATTGTAAAAATAAACCTAAAAATTTAGAAAGTGCTCGCAACATTGAGGGAGAAAACAAATCGAATGTTTGTTTTACTTCAACAGAATCAGTGTTTTTATGTCCTAGCACTAGTACAAAGTGGTGTTTAGACAGTGGTTGTACATCTCATATGAGTGCTAGTATTAATAATTTTAAAGAATTAAAGCCAATAAATCAAAAACTTAATTTAGCAAATGATAATAATACTACAATCAGTGGTATTGGAAATGTTGAAGTTTCTGTAAACAATTATGGTTCTGATACCAATTTACAACTAAAAGACGTTCTTTACGTGTCTGATTTGCGAACAAATTTATTGTCAGTTTCAAAAATAACAGACAATGGCTATAATGTAATTTTTCGCAGAAATGATGCTGTCATAATTGACCAGAATAAAAAAGTTTGCCTCCATGCGGAAAGAACAGGTAATTTATATTATATTAAAAATTACGAAAATGCTGCTAATGTAGTTGAAGCTAAAAATGAGCTTGATTTATGGCATTACAAAATGGGTCATTTAAATGAAAGAGATCTAAAAGATATGGCAAAAAGTGATCAAGTTTATGGTTTAAATTTTAAGAAAGATCTTAAGTTATCAACTTGTGATATTTGTATTAGTCAAAAACAAGTATGTGGTAGTTTTCCAATAAACAAAAATATTCGAACCAATGATATACTGGAGATTGTTCATAGCGACGTATGTGGTCCTATGAGATGTGCATCTATATCAGGTGCGAAATACTTTGTTACATTCATCGACGACAAATCTCGGTGGTGTGAAGTATATTTTTTGAAACAAAAATCTGATGTATTTTCAGCTTTTCAAAAATATAAAGCAGCAGCAGAGACATTTACAGGCCGAAAAATTAAAATGCTTCAGTCGGACAATGGTCGCGAATATTGTAACAAGGAATTTGATTCATATTTAGAAAAATATGGAATAAAAAGGCGTTTGACAACACCTTATACTCCGCAGCAAAATGGTACGGCGGAACGCAAAAATAGAACTCTCGTTGAAATGTCGAGATGCATGATGAAACATGCCACTTCGCCGCCATCTTTTTGGGCGGAAGCTGTTAACACAGCATGCTACATCAGAAATAGATGTGTTACAAAAGCAAATGGTAAAATTCCTTATAGCCTTTGGACAAATAAAAAGCCTACACTTATGCACATGAAAGTTTTCGGATGCAAAGGTTATGTACTGAACAAAAATCCTGCTAAAAGTAAATTTGATTCTCGTTCAAAACAATGTATTTTTGTAGGATATTCGTCAGAATCTAAGGCTTATCGTATGTGGTCCCAAGATAAAAGAGACGTAGTTATTAGTCGGGATGTAAAATTTATAAATGAAAAGGGTTTTAATGATACATACGAAGATTTTTATGGGCTTGAGTACAATATTGTTGAAAGTGGAAATGAAAATTACTCTAAAGAATTTAATACGATGCAAAAATGTACAGAAAATAAGGAATCTAATGATGATACTAAAAATGTAAAACGTGCTCGAGGACGGCCAAAATTACAAAGATTAGGTACACGTGGACGGCCTAGAAAATTATTTCAAACCACAAAAGACGATGAAAGTGATTCACAAGAGGACGGTAGTGAACCATTAGTTCAGTCTGAAGAAGAGAATTTTGAAGAATGCGAATTGGCATATTTGACGACAACAGATGATCCTATAACGTATAATGATGCTATGAAATCACAAGATGTAACAAAATGGATAGCTGCAATAGAGGATGAATATTTAGCGCAAATTCGTAGTAAAACTTGGGAAATTGTTGAGCAACCTGATCAAAGAAAAATTATTGATAGCAGATTAGTTTTTCGAACAAAAGATGATGGTAGAAAAAAGGTTCGTCTAGTAGCAAAAGGATATGCGCAACGTCCGGGTGAAGATTTCCATGAAACGTATTCTCCAGTAGCCCGATCATCATCAATTAGACTTTTAGTGGCTTTAGCAGCTGAGTTACATTTAGAAATACATCAAATGGATGTCATTACAGCATACCTGAATGGAGAGCTTAAAGAAAGCGTTTATATAAAGATTCCGGATGTATTAATGCCTGTATTGAACAAATTTAAATCAGGACAGCCTATGGGTTCTAGTAATATTAAAAAATATAACAGAAATGTCGAAGAGACGGCTAATAGATGGCTACATGCAATATCTAGTATGAAAAATCCTGTTTGTTTGTTAAAGAAAGCGTTGTATGGCCTGCGTCAATCTGGCTTAATGTGGTACAACAAGTTAACAACAATATTAATTAAATTAGGACTAAAACCAAATACGAAAGATCCGTGTTTATTTTCGAAGAAAGAAAATGAAAATATTTTACTACTACTGATTTATGTAGATGATTTATTATTAGCGACAAATAATCATAAATGGTTAAATGATACTAAAACGTCATTATCTCAGTCATTTGAAATGAAGGATTTAGGTCCAGTTAAGCGTTGCTTAGGCATAGACTTTTACCAAAATCTTAAAATTAATCAGATTTTTCTATCACAGCGTAAGTATGCAGAAGCAATTTTAGACCGATTTGGTATGGCAGAATGTAAACCTGCATTAACTCCAATGGAAACAAACTGCAAGTTAGTGCATCCATTGACAAAAGACGATAAAGCAATGTCTAAATATCCTTATCAGCGACTTATAGGAGCACTTATGTACTTGGCGGTAACAACACGCCCCGATATTGCTTATGCAGTAAATTACATGAGTCAATTTAATTCAAATTATAAGGAAGAACACTGGAAGTCCGCTAAACGGATTCTACGTTACATAAAAGGAACACTTGATTATGGAATATTATTCAAAAGTAGCAATTTGGAATTGTATGGAGTAGCCGATGCAGATTGGGGAGCAAATTTAACAGATCGTCGATCTTATTCTGGTTACGCATATATTTTTGGTGGTGCAGTTATTAGTTGGGAAGCACGAAAGCAGCGAACAGTGTCATTATCCAGTACCGAAGCTGAATACATAGCTATTGCTGATGCAACCAAAGAAGCTCTTTATCTCAGAAGTATTTTTAGTGATATTGGTATTAACTGCGAACATGTCACTATATTCAACGATAGTCAAAGCGCACAAAAATTAATAAAAGGTTTTAGCTACAATTCGCGCACCAAGCATATTGATATACGCCATCATTTCGTACGCGATTGCATAAAAAATAACAATATAATTCTTGAATATTTATCAACAGAAAAGATGCCAGCCGATATGCTAACGAAGCCACTTTGCAAAATCAAACATCAAACCTGTTTAAATAATTTGGGCTTGAAATCATATCAGCAGCAATGATTTAGTATTTCTACTTCGAGGGGAGGTGTTGGAAAATCGAAGTAATCAAAACTATTGTGTCAAAATTTTTTAATATATACGTTTTACATTTGACATAATATTTTCATTCTAATTTTATACTTCAATAAAATAACTTATATTAGAAACAAAACACATTCGTTTCAATAAAAAAAAAATTTTTTACAAAAAAAACAATTGATAATTAAAGCCAATGCGCTAAGCTATCCAACGCAAAAGAAATCAAGTCGATATGTTGGAAACTTAGCAAGTTATGACCAAAAAGGTAACCAGTTCTACCAAAAAGTGGCCGGAAAGAGGCAGTAGTAGAACTGGTTACTTTTTTGGTCATAACTTGCTTATTTTTCTAGATATCAACTTGATTTCTATTGCGTTGGATAGATAACCGGACTGGCTTTAATTCGATTTTATTATTGTGCAGATAGTGGGAAAATTTTTTTTTTGCCAAAAAAAAAACCATGGACTACCCCCTTTGCTTTTTTTAAAAAATTAAAAAAAATTTTTTACAAAAAAAACAATTGATAATTAAAGCCAATGCGCTAAGCTATCCAACGCAAAAGAAATCAAGTCGATATGTTGGAAACTTAGCAAGTTATGACCAAAAAGGTAACCAGTTCTACCAAAAAGTGGCCGGAAAGAGGCAGTAGTAGAACTGGTTACTTTTTTGGTCATAACTTGCTTATTTTTCTAGATATCAACTTGATTTCTATTGCGTTGGATAGATAACCGGACTGGCTTTAATTCTATTTTATTATTGTACAGATAGTGGGAAAATTTTTTTTTGCCAAAAAAAAAACCATGGACTACCCCCTTTGCTTTTTTTAATAAATGAAAAAAAAATTTTTTACAAAAAAAACAATTGATAATTAAAGCCAATGCGCTAAGCTATCCAACGCAAAAGAAATCAAGTCGATATGTTGGAAACTTAGCAAGTTATGACCAAAAAGGTAACCAGTTCTACCAAAAAGTGGCCGGAAAGAGGCAGTAGTAGAACTGGTTACTTTTTTGGTCATAACTTGCTTATTTTTCTAGATATCAACTTGATTTCTATTGCGTTGGATAGATAACCGGACTGGCTTTAATTCGATTTTATTATTGTGCAGATAGTGGGAAAATTTTTTTTTTGCCAAAAAAAAACCATGGACTACCCCCTTTGCTTTTTTTAAAAAATTAAAAAAAAATTTTTACAAAAAAAACAATTGATAATTAAAGCCAATGCGCTAAGCTATCCAACGCAAAAGAAATCAAGTCGATATGTTGGAAACTTAGCAAGTTATGACCAAAAAGGTAACCAGTTCTACCAAAAAGTGGCCGGAAAGAGGCAGTAGTAGAACTGGTTACTTTTTTGGTCATAACTTGCTTATTTTTCTAGATATCAACTTGATTTCTATTGCGTTGGATAGATAACCGGACTGGCTTTAATTCTATTTTATTATTGTACAGATAGTGGGAAAATTTTTTTTTGCCAAAAAAAAAACCATGGACTACCCCCTTTGCTTTTTTTAAAAAATGAAAAAAAAATTTTTTACAAAAAAAACAATTGATAATTAAAGCCAATGCGCTAAGCTATCCAACGCAAAAGAAATCAAGTCGATATGTTGGAAACTTAGCAAGTTATGACCAAAAAGGTAACCAGTTCTACCAAAAAGTGGCCGGAAAGAGGCAGTAGTAGAACTGGTTACTTTTTTGGTCATAACTTGCTTATTTTTCTAGATATCAACTTGATTTCTATTGCGTTGGATAGATAACCGGACTGGCTTTAATTCTATTTTATTATTGTGCAGATAGTGGGAAAAAGTTTTTTTTTGCCAAAAAAAAACCATGGACTACCCCCTTTGCTTTTTTTAAAAAATTAAAAAAAAAATTTTTACAAAAAAAACAATTGATAATTAAAGCCAATGCGCTAAGCTATCCAACGCAAAAGAAATCAAGTCGATATGTTGGAAACTTAGCAAGTTATGACCAAAAAAGTAACCAGTTCTACCAAAAAGTGGCCGGAAAGAGGCAGTAGTAGAACTGGTTACTTTTTTGGTCATAACTTGTTTATTTTTCTAGATATCAACTTGATTTCTATTGCGTTGGATAGATAACCGGACTGGCTTTAATTCGATTTTATTATTGTGCAGATAGTGGGAAAATTTTTTTTTTGCCAAAAAAAAACCATGGACTACCCCCTTTGCTTTTTTTAAAAAATGAAAAAAAAATTTTTTACAAAAAAAACAATTGATAATTAAAGCCAATGCGCTAAGCTATCCAACGCAAAAGAAATCAAGTCGATATGTTGGAAACTTAGCAAGTTATGACCAAAAAGGTAACCAGTTCTACCAAAAAGTGGCCGGAAAGAGGCAGTAGTAGAACTGGTTACTTTTTTGGTCATAACTTGCTTATTTTTCTAGATATCAACTTGATTTCTATTGCGTTGGATAGATAACCGGACTGGCTTTAATTCTATTTTATTATTGTGCAGATAGTGGGAAAATTTTTTTTTTGCCAAAAAAAAACCATGGACTACCCCCTTTGCTTTTTTTAAAAAATGAAAAAAAAATTTTTTACAAAAAAAACAATTGATAATTAAAGCCAATGCGCTAAGCTATCCAACGCAAAAGAAATCAAGTCGATATGTTGGAAACTTAGCAAGTTATGACCAAAAAGGTAACCAGTTCTACCAAAAAGTGGCCGGAAAGAGGCAGTAGTAGAACTGGTTACTTTTTTGGTCATAACTTGCTTATTTTTCTAGATATCAACTTGATTTCTATTGCGTTGGATAGATAACCGGACTGGCTTTAATTCTATTTTATTATTGTGCAGATAGTGGGAAAATTTTTTTTTTGCCAAAAAAAAACCATGGACTACCCCCTTTGCTTTTTTTAAAAAATGAAAAAAAAATTTTTTACAAAAAAAACAATTGATAATTAAAGCCAATGCGCTAAGCTATCCAACGCAAAAGAAATCAAGTCGATATGTTGGAAACTTAGCAAGTTATGACCAAAAAGGTAACCAGTTCTACCAAAAAGTGGCCGGAAAGAGGCAGTAGTAGAACTGGTTACTTTTTTGGTCATAACTTGCTTATTTTTCTAGATATCAACTTGATTTCTATTGCGTTGGATAGATAACCGGACTGGCTTTAATTCTATTTTATTATTGTGCAGATAGTGGGAAAATTTTTTTTTTGCCAAAAAAAAACCATGGACTACCCCCTTTGCTTTTTTTAAAAAATGAAAAAAAAATTTTTTACAAAAAAAACAATTGATAATTAAAGCCAATGCGCTAAGCTATCCAACGCAAAAGAAATCAAGTCGATATGTTGGAAACTTAGCAAGTTATGACCAAAAAGGTAACCAGTTCTACCAAAAAGTGGCCGGAAAGAGGCAGTAGTAGAACTGGTTACTTTTTTGGTCATAACTTGCTTATTTTTCTAGATATCAACTTGATTTCTATTGCGTTGGATAGATAACCGGACTGGCTTTAATTCTATTTTATTATTGTGCAGATAGTGGGAAAATTTTTTTTTGCCAAAAAAAAAACCATGGACTACCCCCTTTGCTTTTTTTAAAAAATTAAAAAAAAATTTTTTACAAAAAAAACAATTGATAATTAAAGCCAATGCGCTAAGCTATCCAACGCAAAAGAAATCAAGTCGATATGTTGGAAACTTAGCAAGTTATGACCAAAAAGGTAACCAGTTCTACCAAAAAGTGGCCGGAAAGAGGCAGTAGTAGAACTGGTTACTTTTTTGGTCATAACTTGCTTATTTTTCTAGATATCAACTTGATTTCTATTGCGTTGGATAGATAGCCGGACTGGCTTTAATTCTATTTTATTATTGTGCAGATAGTGGGAAAATTTTTTTTTTGCCAAAAAAAAAACCATGGACTACCCCCTTTGCTTTTTTTAAAAAATTAAAAAAAATTTTTTTACAAAAAAAACAATTGATAATTAAAGCCAATGCGCTAAGCTATCCAACGCAAAAGAAATCAAGTCGATATGTTGGAAACTTAGCAAGTTATGACCAAAAAGGTAACCAGTTCTACCAAAAAGTGGCCGGAAAGAGGCAGTAGTAGAACTGGTTACTTTTTTGGTCATAACTTGCTTATTTTTCTAGATATCAACTTGATTTCTATTGCGTTGGATAGATAGCCGGACTGGCTTTAATTCTATTTTATTATTGTGCAGATAGTGGGAAAATTTTTTTTTTGCCAAAAAAAAAACCATGGACTACCCCCTTTGCTTTTTTTAAAAAATGAAAAAAAAATTTTTTACAAAAAAAACAATTGATAATTAAAGCCAATGCGCTAAGCTATCCAACGCAAAAGAAATCAAGTCGATATGTTGGAAACTTAGCAAGTTATGACCAAAAAGGTAACCAGTTCTACCAAAAAGTGGCCGGAAAGAGGCAGTAGTAGAACTGGTTACTTTTTTGGTCATAACTTGCTTATTTTTCTAGATATCAACTTGATTTCTATTGCGTTGGATAGATAACCGGACTGGCTTTAATTCTATTTTATTATTGTGCAGATAGTGGGAAAATTTTTTTTTTGCCAAAAAAAAAACCATGGACTACCCCCTTTGCTTTTTTTAAAAAATTAAAAAAAAATTTTTTACAAAAAAACAATTGATAATTAAAGCCAATGCGCTAAGCTATCCAACGCAAAAGAAATCAAGTCGATATGTTGGAAACTTAGCAAGTTATGACCAAAAAGGTAACCAGTTCTACCAAAAAGTGGCCGGAAAGAGGCAGTAGTAGAACTGGTTACTTTTTTGGTCATAACTTGCTTATTTTTCTAGATATCAACTTGATTTCTATTGCGTTGGATAGATAACCGGACTGGCTTTAATTCTATTTTATTATTGTGCAGATAGTGGGAAAAAGTTTTTTTTTGCCAAAAAAAAAACCATGGACTACCCCCTTTGCTTTTTTTAAAAAATTAAAAAAAAATTTTTTACAAAAAAAACAATTGATAATTAAAGCCAATGCGCTAAGCTATCCAACGCAAAAGAAATCAAGTCGATATGTTGGAAACTTAGCAAGTTATGACCAAAAAAGTAACCAGTTCTACCAAAAAGTGGCCGGAAGGAGGCAGTAGTAGAACTGGTTACTTTTTTGGTCATAACTTGTTTATTTTTCTAGATATCAACTTGATTTCTATTGCGTTGGATAGATAACCGGACTGGCTTTAATTCGATTTTATTATTGTGCAGATAGTGGGAAAATTTTTTTTTTGCCAAAAAAAAACCATGGACTACCCCCTTTGCTTTTTTTAAAAAATGAAAAAAAAATTTTTTACAAAAAAAACAATTGATAATTAAAGCCAATGCGCTAAGCTATCCAACGCAAAAGAAATCAAGTCGATATGTTGGAAACTTAGCAAGTTATGACCAAAAAGGTAACCAGTTCTACCAAAAAGTGGCCGGAAAGAGGCAGTAGTAGAACTGGTTACTTTTTTGGTCATAACTTGTTTATTTTTCTAGATATCAACTTGATTTCTATTGCGTTGGATAGATAACCGGACTGGCTTTAATTCTATTTTATTATTGTGCAGATAGTGGGAAAATTTTTTTTTTGCCAAAAAAAAAATTTTTTACAAAAAAAACAATTGATAATTAAATCTAATGCGCTAAGCTATCCAACGCAAAAGAAATCAAGTCGATATGTTGGAAACTTAGCAAGTTATGACCAAAAAGGTAACCAGTTCTACCAAAAAGTGGCCGGAAAGAGGCAGTAGTAGAACTGGTTACTTTTTTGGTCATAACTTGTTTATTTTTCTAGATATCAACTTGATTTCTATTGCGTTGGATAGATAACCGGACTGGCTTTAATTCTATTTTATTATTGTGCAGATAGTGGGAAAATTTTTTTTTTTGCCAAAAAAAAACCATGGACTACCCCCTTTGCTTTTTTTAAAAAATGAAAAAAAAATTTTTTACAAAAAAAACAATTGATAATTAAAGCCAATGCGCTAAGCTATCCAACGCAAAAGAAATCAAGTCGATATGTTGGAAACTTAGCAAGTTATGACCAAAAAAGTAACCAGTTCTAACAAAAAGTGGCCGGAAGGAGGCAGTAGTAGAACTGGTTACTTTTTTGGTCATAACTTGTTTATTTTTCTAGATATCAACTTGATTTCTATTGCGTTGGATAGATAACCGGACTGGCTTTAATTCTATTTTATTATTGTGCAGATAGTGGGAAAATTTTTTTTTTGCCAAAAAAAAAAAACCATGGACTACCCCCTTTGCTTTTTTTAAAAAATGAAAAAAAAATTTTTTACAAAAAAAACAATTGATAATTAAAGCCAATGCGCTAAGCTATCCAACGCAAAAGAAATCAAGTCGATATGTTGGAAACTTAGCAAGTTATGACCAAAAAGGTAACCAGTTCTACCAAAAAGTGGCCGGAAAGAGGCAGTAGTAGAACTGGTTACTTTTTTGGTCATAACTTGCTTATTTTTCTAGATATCAACTTGATTTCTATTGCGTTGGATAGATAACCGGACTGGCTTTAATTCTATTTTATTATTGTGCAGATAGTGGGAAATTTTTTTTTTTTGCCAAAAAAAAAACCATGGACTACCCCCTTTGCTTTTTTTAAAAAATGAAAAAAAAATTTTTTACAAAAAAAACAATTGATAATTAAAGCCAATGCGCTAAGCTATCCAACGCAAAAGAAATCAAGTCGATATGTTGGAAACTTAGCAAGTTATGACCAAAAAGGTAACCAGTTCTACCAAAAAGTGGCCGGAAAGAGGCAGTAGTAGAACTGGTTACTTTTTTGGTCATAACTTGCTTATTTTTCTAGATATCAACTTGATTTCTATTGCGTTGGATAGATAACGGGACTGGCTTTAATTCTATTTTATTATTGTGCAGATAGTGGGAAAATTTTTTTTTTGCCAAAAAAAAAAACCATGGACTACCCCCTTTGCTTTTTTTAAAAAATGAAAAAAAAATTTTTTACAAAACAAACAATTGATAATTAAAGCCAATGCGCTAAGCTATCCAACGCAAAAGAAATCAAGTCGATATGTTGGAAACTTAGCAAGTTATGACCAAAAAGGTAACCAGTTCTACCAAAAAGTGGCCGGAAAGAGGCAGTAGTAGAACTGGTTCCTTTTTTGGTCATAACTTGCTTATTTTTCTAGATATCAACTTGATTTCTATTGCGTTGGATAGATAACCGGACTGGCTTTAATTCTATTTTATTATTGTGCAGATAGTGGGAAAATTTTTTTTTTGCCAAAAAAAAAACCATGGACTACCCCCTTTGCTTTTTTTAAAAAATGAAAAAAAAATTTTTTACAAAAAAAACAATTGATAATTAAAGCCAATGCGCTAAGCTATCCAACGCAAAAGAAATCAAGTCGATATGTTGGAAACTTAGCAAGTTATGACCAAAAAGGTAACCAGTTCTACCAAAAAGTGGCCGGAAAGAGGCAGTAGTAGAACTGGTTACTTTTTTGGTCATAACTTGCTTATTTTTCTAGATATCAACTTGATTTCTATTGCGTTGGATAGATAACCGGACTGGCTTTAATTCTATTTTATTATTGTGCAGATAGTGGGAAATTTTTTTTTTTGGCAAAAAAAAAAACCATGGACTACCCCCTTTGCTTTTTTTAAAAAATGAAAAAAAAATTTTTTACAAAAAAAACAATTGATAATTAAAGCCAATGCGCTAAGCTATCCAACGCAAAAGAAATCAAGTCGATATGTTGGAAACTTAGCAAGTTATGACCAAAAAGGTAACCAGTTCTACCAAAAAGTGGCCGGAAAGAGGCAGTAGTAGAACTGGTTACTTTTTTGGTCATAACTTGCTTATTTTTCTAGATATCAACTTGATTTCTATTGCGTTGGATAGATAACGGGACTGGCTTTAATTCTATTTTATTATTGTGCAGATAGTGGGAAAATTTTTTTTTTGCCAAAAAAAAAACCATGGACTACCCCCTTTGCTTTTTTTAAAAAATGAAAAAAAAATTTTTTACAAAACAAACAATTGATAATTAAAGCCAATGCGCTAAGCTATCCAACGCAAAAGAAATCAAGTCGATATGTTGGAAACTTAGCAAGTTATGACCAAAAAGGTAACCAGTTCTACCAAAAAGTGGCCGGAAAGAGGCAGTAGTAGAACTGGTTCCTTTTTTGGTCATAACTTGCTTATTTTTCTAGATATCAACTTGATTTCTATTGCGTTGGATAGATAACCGGACTGGCTTTAATTCTATTTTATTATTGTGCAGATAGTGGGAAAATTTTTTTTTTGCCAAAAAAAAAACCATGGACTACCCCCTTTGCTTTTTTTAAAAAATGAAAAAAAAATTTTTTACAAAAAAAACAATTGATAATTAAAGCCAATGCGCTAAGCTATCCAACGCAAAAGAAATCAAGTCGATATGTTGGAAACTTAGCAAGTTATGACCAAAAAGGTAACCAGTTCTACCAAAAAGTGGCCGGAAAGAGGCAGTAGTAGAACTGGTTACTTTTTTGGTCATAACTTGCTTATTTTTCTAGATATCAACTTGATTTCTATTGCGTTGGATAGATAACCGGACTGGCTTTAATTCTATTTTATTATTGTGCAGATAGTGGGAAATTTTTTTTTTTTGCCAAAAAAAAAACCATGGACTACCCCCTTTGCTTTTTTTAAAAAATGAAAAAAAAATTTTTTACAAAAAAAACAATTGATAATTAAAGCCAATGCGCTAAGCTATCCAACGCAAAAGAAATCAAGTCGATATGTTGGAAACTTAGCAAGTTATGACCAAAAAGGTAACCAGTTCTACCAAAAAGTGGCCGGAAAGAGGCAGTAGTAGAACTGGTTACTTTTTTGGTCATAACTTGCTTATTTTTCTAGATATCAACTTGATTTCTATTGCGTTGGATAGATAACCGGACTGGCTTTAATTCTATTTTATTATTGTGCAGATAGTGGGAAAATTTTTTTTTGCCAAAAAAAAAAAACCATGGACTACCCCCTTTGCTTTTTTTAAAAAATGAAAAAAAAATTTTTTACAAAAAAAAACAATTGATAATTAAAGCCAATGCGCTAAGCTATCCAACGCAAAAGAAATCAAGTCGATATGTTGGAAACTTAGCAAGTTATGACCAAAAAGGTAACCAGTTCTACCAAAAAGTGGCCGGAAAGAGGCAGTAGTAGAACTGGTTACTTTTTTGGTCATAACTTGCTTATTTTTGTAGATATCAACTTGATTTCTATTGCGTTGGATAGATAACCGGACTGGCTTTAATTCTATTTTATTATTGTGCAGATAGTGGGAAAATTTTTTTTTGCCAAAAAAAAAAAACCATGGACTACCCCCTTTGCTTTTTTTAAAAAATGAAAAAAAAATTTTTTACAAAAAAAAACAATTGATAATTAAAGCCAATGCGCTAAGCTATCCAACGCAAAAGAAATCAAGTCGATATGTTGGAAACTTAGCAAGTTATGACCAAAAAGGTAACCAGTTCTACCAAAAAGTGGCCGGAAAGAGGCAGTAGTAGAACTGGTTACTTTTTTGGTCATAACTTGCTTATTTTTCTAGATATCAACTTGATTTCTATTGCGTTGGATAGATAACCGGACTGGCTTTAATTCTATTTTATTATTGTGCAGATAGTGGGAAAATTTTTTTTTGCCAAAAAAAAAAAACCATGGACTACCCCCTTTGCTTTTTTTAAAAAATGAAAAAAAAATTTTTTACAAAAAAAAACAATTGATAATTAAAGCCAATGCGCTAAGCTATCCAACGCAAAAGAAATCAAGTCGATATGTTCGAAACTTAGCAAGTTATGACCAAAAAGGTAACCAGTTCTACCAAAAAGTGGCCGGAAAGAGGCAGTAGTAGAACTGGTTACTTTTTTGGTCATAACTTGCTTATTTTTCTAGATATCAACTTGATTTCTATTGCGTTGGATAGATAACCGGACTGGCTTTAATTCTATTTTATTATTGTGCAGATAGTGGGAAAATTTTTTTTTTGCCAAAAAAAAACCATGGACTACCCCCTTTGCTTTTTTTAAAAAATGAAAAAAAAAATTTTTACAAAAAAAACAATTGATAATTAAAGCCAATGCGCTAAGCTATCCAACGCAAAAGAAATCAAGTCGATATGTTGGAAACTTAGCAAGTTATGACCAAAAAGGTAACCAGTTCTACCAAAAAGTGGCCGGAAAGAGGCAGTAGTAGAACTGGTTACTTTTTTGGTCATAACTTGCTTATTTTTGTAGATATCAACTTGATTTCTATTGCGTTGGATAGATAACCGGACTGGCTTTAATTCTATTTTATTATTGTGCAGATAGTGGGAAAATTTTTTTTTTGCCAAAAAAAAACCATGGACTACCCCCTTTGCTTTTTTTAAAAAATGAAAAAAAAATTTTTTACAAAAAAAACAATTGATAATTAAAGCCAATGCGTTAAGCTATCCAACGCAAAAGAAATCAAGTCGATATGTTGGAAACTTAGCAAGTTATGACCAAAAAGGTAACCAGTTCTACCAAAAAGTGGCCGGAAAGAGGCAGTAGTAGAACTGGTTACTTTTTTGGTCATAACTTGCTTATTTTTCTAGATATCAACTTGATTTCTATTGCGTTGGATAGATAACCGGACTGGCTTTAATTCTATTTTATTATTGTGCAGATAGTGGGAAAATTTTTTTTTTGCCAAAAAAAAAACCATGGACTACCCCCTTTGCTTTTTTTAAAAAATGAAAAAAAAATTTTTTACAAAAAAAACAATTGATAATTAAAGCCAATGCGCTAAGCTATCCAAAGCAAAAGAAATCAAGTCGATATGTTGGAAACTTAGCAAGTTATGACCAAAAAGGTAACCAGTTCTACCAAAAAGTGGCCGGAAAGAGGCAGTAGTAGAACTGGTTACTTTTTTGGTCATAACTTGCTTATTTTTCTAGATATCAACTCTATTTCTATTGCGTTGGATAGATAACCGGACTGGCTTTAATTCGATTTTATTATTGTGCAGATAGTGGGAAAATTTTTTTTTGCCAAAAAAAAACCATGGACTACCCCCTTTGCTTTTTTTAAAAAATGAAAAAAAAATTTTTTTACAAAAAAAACATTTAATAATTCAAGCCAATGCGCTAAGCTATCCAACGCAAAAGAAATCAAGTCGATATGTTGGAAACTTAGCAAGTTATGACCAAAAAGGTAACCAGTTCTACCAAAAAGTGGCCGGAAAGAGGCAGTAGTAGAACTGGTTACTTTTTTGGTCATAACTTGCTTATTTTTCTAGATATCAACTTGATTTCTATTGCGTTGGATAGATAACCGGACTGGCTTTAATTCGATTTTATTATTGTGCAGATAGTGGGAAAATTTTTTTTTTTGCCAAAAAAAAAAACCATGGACTACCCCCTTTGCTTTTTTTAAAAAATTATAAAAATTTTTTTTACAAAAAAACATTTGATAATTCAAGCCAATGCGCTAAGCTATCCAACGCAAAAGAAATCAAGTCGATATGTTGGAAACTTAGCAAGTTATGACCAAAAAGGTAACCAGTTCTACCAAAAAGTGGCCGGAAAGAGGTAGTAGTAGAACTGTTTACTTTTTTGGTCATAACTTGCTTATTTTTCTAGATATCAACTTGATTTCTATTGCGTTGGATAGATAACCGGACTGGCTTTAATTCGATTTTATTATTGTGCAGATAGTGGGAAAAATTTTTTTTTGCCAAAAAAAAATACCATGGACTACCCCCTTTGCTTTTTTTAAAAAATGATAAAAAATTTTTTTACAAAAAAAAAATTTGATAATTCAAGTTATTGCGCTAAGCTATCCAACGCAAAAGAAATCAAGTCGATATGTTGGAAACTTAGCAAGTTATGACCAAAAAGGTAACCAGTTCTACCAAAAAGTGGCCGGAAAGAGGCAGTAGTAGAACTGGTTACTTTTTTGGTCATAACTTGCTTATTTTTCTAGATATCAACTTGATTTCTATTGCGTTGGATAGATAACCGGACTGGCTTTAATTCGATTTTATTATTGTGCAGATAGTGGGAAAAATTTTTTTTTGCCAAAAAAAAACCATGGACTACCCCCTTTGCTTTTTTTAAAAAATGATAAAAAATTTTTTTACAAAATAAACATTCGATAATTCAAGCCAATGCGCTAAGCTATCCAACGCAAAAAAAATCAAGTCGATATGTTGGAAACTTAGCAAGTTATGACCAAAAAGGTAACCAGTTCTACCAAAAAGTGGCCGGAAAGAGGCAGTAGTAGAACTGGTTACTTTTTTGGTCATAACTTGCTTTCTTTTCTAGATATCAACTTGATTTCTATTGCGTTGGATAGATAACCGGACTGGCTTTAATTCGATTCTATTATTGTGCAGATAGTGGGAAAAATTTTTTTTTGCCAAAAAAAAATACCATGGACTACCCCCTTTGCTTTTTTTAAAAAATGATAAAAATTTTTTTTACAAAATAAACATTCGATAATTCAAGCCAATGCGCTAAGCTATCCAACGCAAAAAAAATCAAGTCGATATGTTGGAAACTTAGCAAGTTATGACCAAAAAGGTAACCAGTTCTACCAAAAAGTGGCCGGAAAGAGGCAGTAGTAGAACTGGTTACTTTTTTGGTCATAACTTGCTTATTTTTCTAGATATCAACTTGATTTCTATTGCGTTGGATAGATAACCGGACTGGCTTTAATTCGATTTTATTATTGTGCAGATAGTGGGAAAATTTTTTTTTTGCCAAAAAAAAACCATGGACTACCCCCTTTGCTTTTTTTAAAAAATGAAAAAAAAATTTTTTACAAAAAAAACAATTGATAATTAAAGCCAATGCGCTAAGCTATCCAACGCAAAAGAAATCAAGTCGATATGTTGGAAACTTAGCAAGTTATGACCAAAAAGGTAACCAGTTCTACCAAAAAGTGGCCGGAAAGAGGCAGTAGTAGAACTGGTTACTTTTTTGGTCATAACTTGCTTATTTTTCTAGATATCAACTTGATTTCTATTGCGTTGGATAGATAACCGGACTGGCTTTAATTCTATTTTATTATTGTGCAGATAGTGGGAAAATTTTTTTTTTGCCAAAAAAAAAACCATGGACTACCCCCTTTGCTTTTTTTAAAAAATGAAAAAAAAATTTTTTACAAAAAAAACAATTGATAATTAAAGCCAATGCGCTAAGCTATCCAAAGCAAAAGAAATCAAGTCGATATGTTGGAAACTTAGCAAGTTATGACCAAAAAGGTAACCAGTTCTACCAAAAAGTGGCCGGAAAGAGGCAGTAGTAGAACTGGTTACTTTTTTGGTCATAACTTGCTTATTTTTCTAGATATCAACTCTATTTCTATTGCGTTGGATAGATAACCGGACTGGCTTTAATTCGATTTTATTATTGTGCAGATAGTGGGAAAATTTTTTTTTGCCAAAAAAAAACCATGGACTACCCCCTTTGCTTTTTTTAAAAAATGAAAAAAAAATTTTTTTACAAAAAAAACATTTAATAATTCAAGCCAATGCGCTAAGCTATCCAACGCAAAAGAAATCAAGTCGATATGTTGGAAACTTAGCAAGTTATGACCAAAAAGGTAACCAGTTTTACCAAAAAGTGGCCGGAAAGAGGCAGTAGTAGAACTGGTTACTTTTTTGGCCATAACATGCTTATTTTTCTAGATATCAAATTGATTTCTATTGCGTTGGATAGATAACCGGACTGGCTTTAATTCGATTTTATTATTGTGCAGATAGTGGGAAAATTTTTTTTTTTGCCAAAAAAAAACCATGGACTACCCCCTTTGCTTTTTTTAAAAAATGAAAAAAAAATTTTTTTACAAAAAAAACATTTAATAATTCAAGCCAATGCGCTAAGCTATCCAACGCAAAAGAAATCAAGTCGATATGTTGGAAACTTAGCAAGTTATGACCAAAAAGGTAACCAGTTCTACCAAAAAGTGGCCGGAAAGAGGCAGTAGTAGAACTGGTTACTTTTTTGGTCATAACTTGCTTATTTTTCTAGATATCAACTTGATTTCTATTGCGTTGGATAGATAACCGGACTGGCTTTAATTCGATTTTATTATTGTGCAGATAGTGGGAAAATTTTTTTTTTTGCCAAAAAAAAAAACCATGGACTACCCCCTTTGCTTTTTTTAAAAAATTATAAAAATTTTTTTTACAAAAAAACATTTGATAATTCAAGCCAATGCGCTAAGCTATCCAACGCAAAAGAAATCAAGTCGATATGTTGGAAACTTAGCAAGTTATGACCAAAAAGGTAACCAGTTCTACCAAAAAGTGGCCGGAAAGAGGCAGTAGTAGAACTGGTTACTTTTTTGGTCATAACTTGCTTATTTTTCTAGATATCAACTTGATTTCTATTGCGTTGGATAGATAACCGGACTGGCTTTAATTCGATTTTATTATTGTGCAGATAGTGGGAAAAATTTTTTTTTGCCAAAAAAAAATACCATGGACTACCCCCTTTGCTTTTTTTAAAAAATGATAAAAAATTTTTTTACAAAAAAAAAATTTGATAATTCAAGTTATTGCGCTAAGCTATCCAACGCAAAAGAAATCAAGTCGATATGTTGGAAACTTAGCAAGTTATGACCAAAAAGGTAACCAGTTCTACCAAAAAGTGGCCGGAAAGAGGCAGTAGTAGAACTGGTTACTTTTTTGGTCATAACTTGCTTATTTTTCTAGATATCAACTTGATTTCTATTGCGTTGGATAGATAACCGGACTGGCTTTAATTCGATTTTATTATTGTGCAGATAGTGGGAAAAATTTTTTTTTGCCAAAAAAAAACCATGGACTACCCCCTTTGCTTTTTTTAAAAAATGATAAAAAATTTTTTTACAAAATAAACATTCGATAATTCAAGCCAATGCGCTAAGCTATCCAACGCAAAAAAAATCAAGTCGATATGTTGGAAACTTAGCAAGTTATGACCAAAAAGGTAACCAGTTCTACCAAAAAGTGGCCGGAAAGAGGCAGTAGTAGAACTGGTTACTTTTTTGGTCATAACTTGCTTTCTTTTCTAGATATCAACTTGATTTCTATTGCGTTGGATAGATAACCGGACTGGCTTTAATTCGATTCTATTATTGTGCAGATAGTGGGAAAAATTTTTTTTTGCCAAAAAAAAATACCATGGACTACCCCCTTTGCTTTTTTTAAAAAATGATAAAAATTTTTTTTACAAAATAAACATTCGATAATTCAAGCCAATGCGCTAAGCTATCCAACGCAAAAAAAATCAAGTCGATATGTTGGAAACTTAGCAAGTTATGACCAAAAAGGTAACCAGTTCTACCAAAAAGTGGCCGGAGAGAGGCAGTAGTAGAACTGGTTACTTTTTTGGTCATAACTTGCTTACTTTTCTAGATATCAACTTGATTTCTATTGCGTTGGATAGATAACCGGACTGGCTTTAATTCGATTCTATTATTGTGCAGATAGTGGGAAAAATTTTTTTTTGCCAAAAAAAAATACCATGGACTACCCCCTTTGCTTTTTTTAAAAAATGATAAAAATTTTTTTTACAAAATAAACATTCGATAATTCAAGCCAATGCGCTAAGCTATCCAACGCAAAAAAAATCAAGTCGATATGTTGGAAACTTAGCAAGTTATGACCAAAAAGGTAACCAGTTCTACCAAAAAGTGGCCGGAAAGAGGCAGTAGTAGAACTGGTTACTTTTTTGGTCATAACTTGCTTACTTTTCTAGATATCAACTTGATTTCTATTGCGTTGGATAGATAACCGGACTGGCTTTAATTCGATTTTATTATTGTGCAGATAGTGGGAAAATTTTTTTTTTGCCAAAAAAAAAACCATGGACTATCCCCTTTGCTTTTTTTAAAAAATGATAAAAATTTTTTTTACAAAATAAACATTCGATAATTCAAGCCAATGCGCTATGCTATCCAACGCAAAAAAAATCAAGTCGATATGTTGGAAACTTAGCAAGTTATGACCAAAAAGGTAACCAGTTCTACCAAAAAGTGGCCGGAAAGAGGCAGTAGTAGAACTGGTTACTTTTTTGGTCATAACTTGCTTATTTTTCTAGATATCAACTTGACTTCTATTGCGTTGGATAGATAACCGGACTGCCTTTAATTCGATTTTATTATTGTGCAGATAGTGGGAAAAATTTTTTTTTGCCAAAAAAAACCATGGACTATCCCCTTTTGCTTTTTTTAAAAAATGATAAAAATTTTTTTTACAAAACAAACAATTGATAATTAAAGCCAATGCGCTATCTAGCACAAAAGAAATCAAGTCGATATGTTGGAAACTTAGCAAGTTATGACCAAAAAGGTAACCAGTTCTACCAAAAAGTGGCCGGAAAGAGGCAGTAGTAGAACTGGTTACTTTTTTGGTCATAACTTGCTTATTTTTCTAGATATCAACTTGATTTCTATTGCGTTGGATAGATAACCGGACTGGCTTTAATTCGATTTTATTATTGTGCAGATAGTGGGAAAAATTTTTTTTTGCCAAAAAAAAACCATGGACTACCCCCTTTGCTTTTTTTAAAAAATGATAAAAATTTTTTTTACAAAAAAAAAATTTGATAATTCAAGTTATTGCGCTAAGCTATCCAACGCAAAAGAAATCAAGTCGATATGTTGGAAACTTAGCAAGTTATGACCAAAAAGGTAACCAGTTCTACCAAAAAGTGGCCGGAAAGAGGCAGTAGTAGAACTGGTTACTTTTTTGGTCATAACTTGCTAATTTTTCTAGATATCAACTTGATTTCTATTGCGTTGGATAGATAACCGGACTGGCTTTAGTTCGATTTTATTATTGTGCAGATAGTGGGAAAATTTTTTTTTGCCAAAAAAAAAAACCATGGACTACCCCCTTTGCTTTTTTTAAAAAATGATAAAAAAAATTTTTTACAAAAAAAACAATTGATAATTAAAGCCAATGCGCTAAGCTATCCAACACAAAATAAATCAAGTCGATATGCTGGAAACTTACCAAGTTATGACCAAAAAGGTAACCAGTTCTACCAAAAAGTGGCCGGAAAGAGGCAGTAGTAGAACTGGTTACTTTTTTGGTCATAACTTGTTTATTTTTCTAGATATAAACTTGATTTCTATTGCGTTGGATAGATAACCGGACTGGCTTTAATTCGATTTTATTATTGTGCAGACAGTGGGAAAATTTTTTTTTGCCAAAAAAAAAAAACCATGGACTACCACCTTTGCTTTTTTAAAAAAATTAAAAAAAAAATGTTTTTAACAGAAAACAATTGCTAATAAAATCCAATACGCTTAGCTATCCAACTCAAAAGAAATCAAGTCGATCTGCAGAAAACGAAGCAAGTTCTGACCAAAAATCATATTAGAATAAAGCATGTAAGAATTTAGTAAAATCCAAAAAAAAGATATCTGAAAAATATGTTTTCATGAGGGAAAAATACGATTTGTACTTTTTTATTAAAGCTTTTTCAATGGTATACATTTTTCATTGTTAAACTTCATTTATTTTTCTTTGCATTTTAAAAGGAAAATAAAACATTTACGAGTATACTTTATATGAACTTTCACTTTCTATTGTAGCAGAAGTGCTATTAAAATAAAAAATTTTAAATAAACAGAGATACCAAACACGCAAAATTCTGAACTTTTAAGCAAAATAAATAAACTGCAGCTTTTAAAAGTGAGGTAAAGGAAAACGTAAATGTATATAGTAACTTTGAATTTTATTTTTCTAACTGAAAAAAACTTTGTACGCGGATGCGAACAAATGTGTCGTGTGCATACAAAAGCAAACAATTATGTTTGCCAGTTACATATAATTTCATAAGTTTGCTATTCTTTGTTTTGTATTGTCCTTGTGCTGATTTTATTACAGGAAAAAGAAGAGAAAGTAAAAACTTTGCCAATTTATTGCTTTGATCTCTGAAAAGTGCTCTATTGAATTTGTTGTAGAATTCAAATTTCTGCAATTAAATTTTGAAAAATATTTAAAAGTTTACACAAAGTTTGTGCGGTGTGTAAAAAAGTTTAATACTGATACCAGTGCGTTTTTCCCCAAAGAGGTTTTTGTTAATGTAAAGATAATTTATGCGGATGTAAATTTATTAATTTAACGCTTTTTGTTCCTATTTTATTTTTATTTTTTCACAGCCAAACAAATACTTTTCAATGGCTTTTCAACTGTTCTACTTTCTTTTTTTTTGTAATACAAAATATGAAAATATTCTAAAAATTTTATCGGTTGGGGTTTAAGAACAGCACAATTACTTTTCAAAAATGTTTACTTGGAATTTTATAATTATTTTTTATGTTCTTTGTATACATTTTCTCCCAAATATTTTGTAATACTCGTAGCTTTAAGAAAAAAAGCTCTAGTGCATGACATTAGTTCTTAATTTTTAAAGTAAATGAGAAGTATTATATTTTGTGCCTTTTTCTGGTTTATTGCACTCAGGACTACTGATGATGTTAAAATTTTTCTTACTGTCAAGAACAAAGAAGAGCAACAAAATTTACAGAACGATTTGGATATCTTAATGAATCTTAATGCAAACAACTACACAGAAAAAAAAATTAAGAAAGAATTAAAAATTTTAATTTAAACATTTGTTAAATCAATTAAATTTTTAATTGAGTTAATTAAATATTTAATTAAATTGAAAAATATAATATATAAAATTAATAAAATATTTAATTGATTCAATTAAAAATTTAATTGATTTAACAAATTTTTTAATTAAAATTTTTAATTGGTTCCAATTGTTTGTATGTTTTCTGCATACAAACATATGATTTCTTCAAGAATCATTCTTATTAAAGGAAATTCACTACTTTTTAACTCACTAAACAATGCACTTGCTATTCATTTAATGAATATTATCACATTATTGACTTCAATAGATTTTTTGCCACCATTGAATATGACTTAATTTTAATCTTAAATAGAGGAATTTAATTAATTATAATTTTTCTGCAAAATGTAAAATTTTGTGATTAAACATTTGTGTGTATCTGTATGACAAAAATAGTCTATAAGGATAATATATCTAAAGAGATTAATAACGACTTCAAGTATAAATTATTTTTTATACAAATTTGTCACCATATCGATTTCAAGTCTATTTTCATTTTCTTTGAATACAAGCATAAGTGAAATAAATAAAAATGGAGTATTTTGTATTCAAATTTTCTAAATGAATTGATGGTTTGTGTTAAAGAAACAGAATATAAGCTACCGCTTTGATGCTTTTCTACCTTCCTAATAAATATTCGAATTTGAAAGGAAGCTGAATCCAATTGAGTTTTATTTCCATCGTTGCCATTTTAAGGCCTTTTTTCTCGCCTTAAAATTTATGATTTACCTTCCCGCCTTTTTGCTAGCTTTTTTTTCATTTTGCAAAACAGCCTTTTTTGCAAAAAGGAAAATAAATCCTACATAAACAAATTAAGACTGAAGGAAATTCCTAAACACAAATGAGTTTGTTGTGTACACTTAGAACTTGTATTTAATTAATTTAATAAATATATTGTGTGTATAACGTCTGTATAAATAAATTTTTACATTTGCTTGGGTGAGCAAATATTAACCAAATTAGCTAAATTAATATTTTCCATAAAACTTTGATATATAAATTGCAAAATTGGTCGAACTAAATAAAAGTCTTTGAGTTCTAACTTGTAAGATAAATGAACTTTGGTCTTTGCATGTACTTCATATCGAAGCCTTATTTTTCAAGACACTATCATTAATTGATTAATTTGGTATTTAGTTGTCTAATGCTGTCGCTGGTAAATTTGCAAAGAAATCGCTTTGAAATAAAAAAACTAAAGTCAAAGTTAAAAAAAAAAAAATAATTGAATTCAATATGTAATAATTTCTATTTGGAATTTAAAAGTTTAACAAAATATTAATCTTTATTTGTGCTTAATTCCAGAAATTGTGTTGGATTTAAAATTTATTCTTTTACTCATGATATTCTCATGAGTTATTTATTCAGTACAATAAGTACTGAAAAAAGGTTCTAATGCCAACATTAGAACCTTTATATTGTAAAAGCAATTGACTAAGTAAGAATTATTAATCAATAGTTACAAAAAGATTGAAATATTCAAACAAAAAACTCAGTAATTCAATTATTTATATTCTTTGCTTTGTTTTTTTATAAAAATCGTAATTATAATTGTAATAAAAATATGAAAAAAATTTAATTTTAAGCAGTAGCTTTTGAACTTTTTTATAGCTTTTTCCAGATTTTTCTTAGGCCAATTTAGCTAATTTTTTTCTAACTCCTAACAACGCTGGATACATCAGTCAGTACCTTTACAAGTTATTTGAAAAAGAAATATACTATCAATATTTTTCCGCTTCATTGGACATCCATATAAGTATTTGGCTACTCTTTTGAAAGGTATATATAGTTCGTTACAGCCACACTCTCTTGTTACGTATGAATTTGTTTAGTCTACTTTTTGTAAAAGAGTATAAGAGCTATTTTTCCGAAAGCATAGCTTTAGCAAACCAGTGTTTGGGAATGATTTTAATTTTTCTACATTAAACTAGTTGACCCAGAAAGCGTTGTTTTGCCAAATGAATTATTTCTATAGTATGAAAACTTATTTATTGGAAACGTGTGCGTACGAGTATGTGGTATATGAGTTTAAGAGATAGGGAGCACTGTAAAGTTTTTGGGGTGAACCACCCTTACCACTTAGTAATATAGCTATTCCCAGACGTACTGAATATACATATTAATTTTCATAAAAATCGGTTTAGCCGCTTAAGAGGAGTATAAACACTAAAACTATGACACGAGAATTTTATATATTAAATAAAAATTAATACACAAAAAAAAATTTATATTAATAAGAAAGAGTCTTTAAATGCAATTGACAGAAATTTTTTTTCTTTTTTGAAATTAGTTTTTCATTGTCCTACTTTTTGTTGCTTCTTGGTTATTTAAAATTTTAAGTGTGACCGAACTATTCGCCTTCATTAATTTATATACAGAATTGATGTGCAAAATATTGTTTATGAGTTGTTCCTTTTTTGTCCTCTTCAAGGTCCTTTTGTCGTAGATTTATTTTTAAAGAGTTGTTTTTTTTTAAGAGCTGCGATGTTTTTGGTGTGTGAGTTTGTGGATGTTTTTTCTCTTTATTATAAAACTGAGTAAGTAAAAATCTGGTACTTGTGACATTAATTGTACTTGAAGAAAAAAAATTTTATGTTTTACTTTAGTTGTTTGTTAATGTTAAAATTTGTGGTCGTGGCATGCTTAGAAAGAAAGTTTTAAAAAGTATTGAACAACAAGAAATTTTAACTCATCTGTTTTCGGTAAATGAAAGTTAAATAATATGCTCACAAATAACTTTAATTTGTTTTAAATAGCTTTTGGTTTATTATAAAGAGACGTAACCAAAATAATTCTCAGTACAATACAGACCTTCTGTATATTCAATAAAACAAGTAAGATTGATTATTCAATGTTTCATACCCTACATTGTATTAAATCCATATATTTAGTTACATAAATTTCATATGTAGTAGTGAAGCGAATACAAATAAAACGCATATTTGTACACATAGCCAATCCTCACCCACTGTCCCTCACAAAAAATGAAATTTTTGACCCTGTTAACGCTCTATCTGTTATCAGCCTGGAGACATACTGGAAGCCAAAGCAGCAAGATTGGGTGCAGAAATCCTAGCAGCTTCTACATCCTAAAAAAAAATAATTACAGAAAGCAAAACAAAAGAAACGATCTGATTCAATGATGACGACTTTCAGCATGAAAAAAGAGACTCGATTTGGAACCTGGAATGTACGAACTCTCTTAGAACCGTCTCGATTAGATACCAGTCTTTTGGCCACAGTACATAACAAACTAATCAGTTCCCCGTAGCTATTGAAATACAAAGGCGAAAATAGAACTGGATGTGATCATCACACAGAAAAAAAAATTAAGAACAAATTTGTTAAATCAATTAAATTTTTAATTGAGTTCATTAAATATTTAATTAAACTGAACAATATATAAAGTTAATAAAATATTTTACTGATTCAATAAAAAATTTAATTGATTTAACAAATTTTTTAATTAAAATTTTTAATTGTTTCTTCATATTTTTTCTGTGCATAATGGCCCGAACAGCAATCGAGTGGAATCTTCAAGGCCGCTGAACGCATGCATGGCGAAGACAAACTAGACGGAATGAAGCAAAAAACATGGC
This sequence comes from Thelaira solivaga, assembly GCA_947397855.1. Lineage (NCBI taxonomy): Eukaryota > Metazoa > Arthropoda > Insecta > Diptera > Tachinidae > Thelaira > Thelaira solivaga. The sequence goes on from OX377612.1 coordinate 13,484,776, forward strand.
GATGGACAGATCCGGATAGAAACGACGGGAATATATATTTTATATACATAAATTGAATTTATAAAAAAAAATTTTTAGTCTAATTAAAAGCGTTGAGCGACGCGTTTTCTACTACTAAAAAATAACGCCTAATTGTCATGCCTTAAACATCAACTAATACGTTGACTACCAACTTCGAGATAACTCGTCCTGTGTTCAAGTGCCATTTTTGTGCTGGTACCATTAAACGGGAAATATATCAGTGCTAATATCGTTAGATGGCTTTTGAGAAAAGAACAAAAATCAATGCTGGCTTGCATGACACAAAATTGATTTAAAAACCAACTAAAAAATAAATTTAAACTTTCAGAATTAAAAATAAAGTTAAAATAATTAAAGTGTCATAACTTTTGAATAATAACTAAACCAAAACAAAAGTAATTGTTTTGCTGCCAACTTCACTATGCAACGCGCTGTCAAAATTGAATTTTCTCAAACAGAAAACGCTCAATGCTTTTATTTAGGTACACCTGGAATATTCAAACACTTTTACGTTATCACAAACTCGTTACCTGTAAAGTTTATTGGTTTTGGTCTTTATTAAAAAACAAACTTTCCAGTTCTTGTTTGTTAATTTTTCTAGTTTCTCTGTTCACAAGTTTATGACTGAAGGAAGTTGTTTGTCTTTGCTTAAAAGAGAAGTTTTTTTTTTTTAACTTTAACAGAAGTTGTTGATGTTACTTTTCATTATACATATAAAACTATAAAATAAAAGTAGACAGTAAGCAATATGAATTTATGAACAATAAGGAACAAGTATTTACACTCACTGATAGCCCCTTTACATTGCCGTGATTCCCCCTTCCTAAAAATTGAAAGAAGTAAACGACGATTAACAGACAAGCGCTTTTTTATAACGAGTAAAGATGTGGTAAATTTTTAACTAAATGACGTTTCATGATTAAGAAAATCCCTTAAGCAATTTATGTCGTTGCTGTCGTACTGAAATTTTCTTATTTTACAACGTACATTTACATGAACGTCAGTTACATTGTTTAATGGAAAATTTGTTTATTTCATTGCAAATAATCATTTTGAAGCAGAAAGATAAAAAAAATCCAACAAAAATTATGGAAAAGTTTTGATTATTTATGATGCTTAAGCAGTTGAATTTGTTGTAGTCTAGTTCGGACAATAAAGTTTTGCTACTCTTATTTTTATATAGAATATGTTTCTATTGCTCTGGTCATTAGCGTATAGAAAAATCTCTAATTTAATATTTTTTAAATAAAACTTGTATGAAATTTTCGATATGCCTTCAAATATTTTTAGGAGAAAATATTGGGTGTGGCAAATAAAGTCCTTTAAGCACTTATGCTGTGAATGTCATATTGCAAATATTTATTTAAAAAAAAAAGTTTTCTTTTTTCTTTATTTTACCATGTTATTCGGTACTTAAACTTGAACGTCAGTTACGTTGCTCGTTAACAAAGAAAAAAAAAACAAGAAAAACTTTTTTAATGTAAATAATATTTTTAAGAAAAATGACGAGCAAGCAACAACAATAATGAAAAAAATTTAATGCATTTTTTTATGATGTTTAAGTAGTTGAATTTGTCGTCTCAATTTTTATCGCATGGATACTGACGTTTTACTACTCTTTTATATACAAAAACTACTTAAGTTGCCCTAAGTAAAAATTTACTTGTAGTCATAATTATTTCAACAACTTCATTATTGTCGTTCAGGTATGTTAGGCGTTATATGCCACTATTAACAAGATCCCAATCAAAACCTGTTTTTTACAAATGTTTTTTTTTTTCAGTTTGAGCAGCTCAAAGTTTGTCAAAACTTGTTGCTTTACAGAAGGTTTATAATTTTAATTTACAAATGAAATGTGTGTAAGTACTCCTGACATGGACACTATTTGTTTGCAGTAGTTTTTATAACATGATTGTACTTAAGAAAATAGAACACACTCTAATAGAAATTTTGTCAAAAGCAGCTCAATGAAACATTGTGCAGACAAAATATCAATTTATTTTAAATAGAAAAGATATATTTTCTTCAGCCTTATATAATGGGTCTCCCAGTAAGAGTGCAATGTTTTATTTCATGTTGCCATAAATCGATTATTTCAAGCACTGTGTGTGAGGTTCGGCCGTCTTCTTGAAATATCATGTTGTCCAGGTGACAAGAACTCTATTATCATGTTTCTGTTACAAATGCCCTTCACAATCAAAGCAATTTCGCCCTCATCTTCAAAAAAGTAAAGTCTGACCAAAATTCTTACTAGACAGTTGCTCATTGTGGGTGCATTTGCTTCTTAGGGATTACATAAGAATTTTCTGAGCCCAAAATTATAAAATTTTGTGTATTCACGAAGCCATTTAGTTAGAAATGCACTTCATGGAAGAAGATAACTTTTTTCTTTAATTTTTATTAACTTCACTTTGCTCTATTATCCATTGCCCAAATTTGTGGATTAGATATTTTCTTCCAAACTAACCCCCTTATCAAAAAAATTTAACGTAGACTTTGAAGTCAACGTTATCGAAATTTTTCATATAATTTTTTCATAAATTTTACTTTAAAGTCTACGTCAACTTTTTTCGGATAAGAGCATAAGTCTTTTTCAATTAAAAAACCCTCTCAAAAAATAAGTGTTTTTATTTTAAAAAGAAAAAGTACACTTGTACTGAGACAAATGATTTTATTTCCATAAAAAAAGATTACAAATAAGTATATTTATTGGTGTTAAGGCTAGAAAGAAGTGAGGAGTGAAATCATGAATTTTGAAGCCAAATTTTTAATTTTATAAATGATCAAACGCAACTCAATTAATCCATCTGCATAAAATTTTTTAATCTAATTCTTTAGAATAAAAGCCGCTTCTTTTTGCAATTTAGCCATTGATTTTTATAAAAATGTATCAAAATAATAAATAAAAAAATAAAAACGTTAAGCATTAAACACATTCGACACAGCAGCCTACACCACGACATGAAAGAGATTGCGGGCATGCAGCAATTGTCGGAATGCAGCAATATAATTAAATAAAAATAACACTAAAATTAATTGTATTTTGTTTTTTTTTTCTTTTCTTTCTTCAGAATAAAATTTATGTCTTCAAAAGAAAATACGTTTAAGCACTAATTTATTTAACATTTCTTATGATATTGCCATCACTAATCCGTTTATTGCCGCACTCAAAAATAGAAATTGATTTAAATGGACGACAGCAGCATTTGCCGTGAACATAATCATTTAGATATAAATACATGTATTCTATTTTTGATATATTGCAGTCGATAGTCTGTTGTGTCGAATGTGTTTCATGCATTAACGATGTTTTACTTGTCAGAAGTTCTTATGCCCTTATAATTTGTAGGCATCATACTCACAATGGCTCATTCTGCTGAAAAATGTTGCAAAAATTTAAAATTTATATAACAAAGTATGTTTTACTGATTAGGTATCAAAAACCCGTTCTTAAATCGAATAAAAAATAGAACCGCTTAAACAGGTTAATTTTTTATACTGTAGAAAAAAATTAAATTTTCGGCAAAATCTTTAGACTTTTAGCGCACTGGCAGTAGGTATTTTCTACAATCTTGATTACTAAAAACCCACTAAAGACAAACAAAAATAGAGTGAAAAACGATGCATTAAAAAAAACTAACTAAAATATCATTTCTAGTCAAAAATAAAAAACAATTGTTTTGCAGCCAACTTCATTACAAAACGCTTTGTCTAATTGATTTTTTTATTTCTTTGTTTATATGCAAAAATGCAACCCTGATACAATGAACTGTTTTCACACTATCATGCTTTTTCATTTGATTTAATTTTTTGACAAGTATTACAGAATTAAACCTCCATCGTGACGGTGTTTGAAAAATCAAATTTTAGTTGGTGGAGTTGGGTGCAAAATTATTGTTTTTTTTAAACTATTTTCTGTGAATGTAGAATTTTAACTTAATTTGTATTTCTCTTAAGTAAATTTTATTAAACAACTTAAAATATTATCTACTGCTCCATACACAACATTAACGTTGGTTTTACTTAATTATGACAATTAAGCGTTAACGCTAAGCGGTAAAAAATGCAAAGCTCAACATAAAACTTATGATTTTATGAGTAAAAGTTCTAAATACAGCAACAGAATTTTATACAAATCATGTGTAATTACAATTTAGAAGTCAGTCATTGTGTTCATTGTTATGCTTACTTCTGTACGTTGGTTTTATCATATTGCGGAACTGAGATATTTAGGCTTGATGCATTTTGTATACTCATGATGTTCCCCTTAGTTAGATTTTTTAATAAAACAAAAACATGCTCCAACTGAGTTCTAAATAAGTAGTTTTGAAAAATGACTGTTTTCCGTTGCCATTTCCCGGTAAAGTTAAAAGAAATGGTAGATTGTTTGAGAGATTCATTAACCTAAACTCATATTAAACTTTCACAACTCTTTGTTAATAAATAATGGAGTTTGTAAGTAAGGAAGAGAACCCCTAAGGTTAACAAACATTTTATACAAATTATAGCAGATAGTTTGTACTATTTTCTCAATATATGTTATGCAAGTAATTAATTCATGTCTCTTATTCATGTCTGTAACAATAGGCATATTATTTCATGTTTATTATTTAAAAAAAACTGGTATATGTATGCAGTTATGTGACTGTGTTTACCCGGTTTTGCGCGGTCTTCTACTGTATGAATTGATATTCTTTCATACAACTTTAGTCCCTACTGGGATTATACATATATCCTAGCAATAGTCCTTGCATTATAGCTTTTATTTTCACTTGAATATTTTTAACTTGATACAACTTAATAATGTTTCAAGTGTTACCTGTGGTGTGATTAAACAAATATCAGTTATGCGTAGACGAACTTATTTTCGAAAATTACAAGTATCAAAATGAGTGATATGCAGAACACCAAATAGTCATTTATTTATTTTTAAAATTCTTTTGTTTTTCAAAACGATCTGATTTACAGAACAGAGCTGAATATAACGACTTATGATGTTGCTTTTGCACTTACTGTGTATGATTAAACTACTCCTCATGCTGCGGTTGCTTTGAATGACTTTATTGCACTTGGTGCTGCTGTGCTCCCAATGATGCGAGTGCTCCCGATGCTGCTGTTGCAAGTGATGGTGCTGTTGCTTTAGATCTCAGAAGAGAACAAAAGAATTACTTAGCTTGATCCAGTCAGGAATTCATATTGTCACGGGATTTCTGACTGGACATTGCAGGATATTATTTGGATTATTGGAAACCAAAAATAAACAAACATGCTGAAAATGAATAATATTTATGTCTGTTTATAGATAAATTTAAAACTAGCAGTTCATTCAAATTCATACCCCAGTTGCTGTTCTTGTTTCCCTTTCGTTGTGAGTAATATATCTTGAGTGTGATGAAATCATCATCATCACACATAATGAAAATAAAGAACACGAGTTTAAGCAAAAGTCATGTTGATTATGTCCTGATCAAAAGTCTGCATAATTATACAACAATAATCAACATGATTATGTAGAGATTTTTAAATAAACAGTCAGCAACATGTTGACTAGTGCAGCATAATCAAGTTGAAATAAACTTGTATAGAAAAGCTGCTGTTATTTTATGCCCCCCTAAACTATACTGCATAACAAATGTATTTTTAAAGTACAAGTCTTGAAGAGAATTTTAGCTTTTTATATGAATTTTTTAATATTCATAGAAGTCACAAATTATATTATAATCCTGAAAAGTAAAGATAAAACAAAATATCGTTATAAGAATAAAGAACTTAAGCTTAACAAAATTAAATCTTTTATTAATTAAAGAAATAGATGGAGTGGTGGCAAGGGGGGAGGGGGCTGTCAGTAATTTGAAGGCTTACAATTCCATTTAAAATGTAGTGAAAAATTTTCATTAGTTCAAAGAAAATATTCAATCATTCACTCATTCATTTATTTTAAATGAGACGCGTTTCATTAATCCAAAACACAATTTAATTGATTTTAATGAAATTTTTAATTGATTTAAAAGAAATGATTGAAAGAATATTTAAATAAACTGTAAAGTTGCAAAATGCTGCTTCCCGAGGACTTAGGTATAATGAATCCTACAACAATCATGAAATTCATACGGAGTCTCGGATTGTAGCTGGGAATTGGGCTGCACAATAGATTGTAAAGGCCATAGTATGATTATAGCGAGCATGGTTTGCTGCTAAATTAAATTTGTTAATTTTTGTTTTTATTAAGTGCTTAGAACTAGTACTTTGTTTTAGTTAAATTTTTATACTATAATTTTTTAGAAAGTTTCTTTTTCTCTGTTAATTTTAACTTTTACTTAAAATTTTTATGCTTAAAAATAATTTATTTGCTTAAAATGGTAAAAGAGAGAAATACTTACATTAAGCACAAGATTTTATTTAAAATTACTCGTATTAACTGAAATACGATGCGAATGCATAAATAAACTGTCCAAAAAAAATGAGCAACAACTTTTAACTGATGTTTTACATTTTTGAATGACATTACTGAGCAGAAGAAAATAACTTCACGACATGAGTTTTGTTGAAATATACTCCTTCTGTATGGATGTAAATGGTTTCCTGATATTACGGATATTGATGTCGTCATTATAATCATAGTCATCATAAAGTTTTTTTTTTGTTTTTTGTTCTTCTTGAAATCTATGCAGTCAAGCAAGCACATTCGCATAATTATATTTTTGTTTTCTGGCTTTTGCTTTTGTTGAAAGTTTTGTTTTTCATTATTTCTCAACAGCAACAACAACAACAAAAGTAGTTGTCTAAGAGAGCAATAAACTTGCACAAGTTAAAAAAAAAGCAACGCTTCCCTTTTTTCAACTTCATTTTTTTATTTCTTTAATTATTTTTCACCATGTGAATAAGTGTATTACACACACACATATATACGATTGTAGAAATTTTTGCATAGTAATTACACATTCATGCATACATACATACGTATGCAGGATTTGTTTGTTTGTTTTTTTTTTTTTTTTTTTTTTTTTTTTTTTTTTTGGTCAAAGCACGTGTGTTCATGTAACTAAAAACTTTTTGTAAATATTTTCAGAACACAAGCAACCGGAAGCTAGTTTAAGGGAAAAATGTTTGTTTTAATGTGGCCATGGCGTATGGCATATGAGTTATGGAATGTTATACATACCAGGTTTGGGAAATTTAAATTTTTGGATGGTATCAAACTTAAATTTTATAAAAAAAAAATTAATAAATAACGAAAAATTATTTTAGAATAAAATCTTTATTCTTGAATTTTTGTCTATAAAAAAATTATATTTAAGAATTTTGTTTTAAAACAAATATTTTATAATAATTTGAATTTAAAGATTTCCTTAGATATTAAAAATATACACGCAGAAAACAACTTCGGTTGTGGTAACTAAATTTGTTTCAAATCAAAAATTCAGTTGCTATAATCGAATATTTTAATCCTGAAATATTTTTAACAGAACATATTTTTCGGCTGTATTATCGAATTCTGAAAAATTTGATTATCAAAAATGAATTTTTGATTTTAAGCAAAATTACAATCTCAAAACCGAACTTGTTTTCTGTTTGTATATATTGAATTTTCCATACTTTATATTTTATTTTTATATTAAATCTTATTTAAATTTAATCTTGAAGTGGCATATTCTGACACTAGTTTCTTTACCTTTAGGAAATAATAATAATAAATATTTTTTTATTAAAAAAAAAATTTTATTAAAAAATTAAGTTCAATCAATAAAAAAAAAATTTTTTTTTTAATTTTCAATGAGAAAATCATGGAAAATAACGAACATCAGCCAAAATTGAAATTAAGCATGAATAAAGATTAAATTTTGTTAAAAAATTAAATTTTAGTTTTAATTCCTTAACCTTAATGAATGTCGCTGACTTAAGATATTCTTATTTCATATCACTCACTCACGCTCGCATCTCTAATTCAAAGTTATACACAAGGGAACATACACATGCACATAAATATATGCATAAGCAATCCACCTAATGAAAAGTAAAATTTTGTTTGTGTATTTCTGTTTACTGCAACAAGATTTATTTAAAGTGCAACAAAAACACAGTAAACATACAAAAGTTAAATGACTAAACTTTTTTCTGTTAAAATTTTTTTTTAATTCTGTTTTAAAGCTGTCAGCCTCTCAATATACTTTCAGAATCCCACTCAGACTTTTAAAAAATGTCTCCTGTGAGAAGGCAATTTAATTTCTTTAAATGCGATGTATTTTTGCCTTTTTAATAAATGAACAGGTACTTTAATTTGCCTTAAAATAATTTTTGTAATCATTCCAGAAGGAAACAAAATTTAATTAAACCAAGCATTTAGTTGTTTAACATATTAAAGAGCTGACTCCATGAAGTAATTAATGACTCTATCAAAAACTGTTTATGAAACGATATAAAAACGTATATAAAAATTAAAGGCGATTATCTTGAGGGGTAGAGAGAGAAAGAGTTGTCCAACATATAATAAAATAATGAATTTAAATACAGCTTTAATTTTTCAAGTGTAGATCCACAAATTAGAGTTAGGTTAGGTTAGGTTAACACCTTAGAGTTATAAGCTAGAAATTGTTGACGAAGGTCCCATTACGACCAAGCAGTTCTGCAACATTAGCAAGAGCATTTAGAAGCTCATTAACAACCTCGAAAATTTTATATCGCAAGCTGCCCTTATACATATTAAAGAATGTCTATCCACATTAAAGATTCAATGATTCAAAGATTCGCTGGAGCGACGGTTTCGGAAAAATCTTTTTTTCTCATTGGCAGCGTTATTATTTCTGATGAGTTGATTTGCTTTACTAAATCTCTTGTATGTTTTTTTTAATCATTAAAAAGAATAGATAACGAGTTCTTTTTTTTAATGTTATTTAATTTCACTAAAAAATAATTGCAGGCATTAAATATTTTTCATTACTCTCTTTATGACTGGGTTGTTAAAAATTGTCTTTTATTGCAAACATTTCATAAGTTCTTATTAAGTATTTTAACAATTAAAAGACATTATTTATCGGCTTAAAAATAATTCTTGTATTAACATCATTAAAACAACGTATGCACTTAATTAAATTTTTTTGTTTTTTAACTTTTACAATTCCTTTTTAAAACCATAAATTTTCTTTAATTAAAGAAAAAACGTAGTCATCCACAAAAAAGCTTTTGCCTTTAAGCATAAATTAATGATGGCAATTAAAATGAGCAGGAAAAAAATTAACCACAATTGAAATATCGCTGAATAAGTTGATTTACTTACAATTGTCGCGTTAATGCACAGATAAAAATCTCTGAAAATTTTTTTTTAAACAATTATGTCAATAAATAAAAATTTAAACAGTATTAATTTAAAATGTGTAAATGGTTTAAATAAAAAATTCTGCAGACTTTTTAAATTATTTAAAAGAGAGCCCAAGGCTATAAACGTGATTTTCTATCACTCCAATGTTGTACAAATCTTTTAAGCGAGTGTTCGATTTTAATATCAAGAAATTAAAATTTTTATTTATTTATTGAAAAAGCGTTTATCTACGTTTTAGCTTTTACACAGTTTAATAAAATTATTTATATCGATGTTGTGTGTTAAATATTCACAAAATACATTTCATGTCGACTATTTATGTAACCAGGGTTTTTATATCGTCATATGATTTCCTTAAAGCCCTAAGTTACATTTAAGATGTAAAAAAAAATCAATAATATTAAAAATTAAAAAAAAACACTCTTAAACTGAAAATTAAACTGAACAATAATTCAAAAAGTGTGATTAATTTTTCATATTCAGGCATATTCTGAAAATCTTTTTCTCTCTAAGTGATTTGAAAACAAGGAAAACATGTTCTGCCCCAAAATCATTTAACATATCTTGATTTAAAACTGGCTAGGTAATTGCTTACGCTATCAAATCACTTAGAGCATGTTAAGTATTTTGCTTTGAATTTCTTAACAAAATGAAATACACTTAATTTGAATTGTTTTTTTTATTATTTTTTGTCAAAAAATAACTAATTATTTTTCACAGCGGAATCGTAAATTTATTAATTTTAAAATACGCTTCATTTTGTGTGGAGAATTGTTTTTTTTTTTTTTTTTGTTTATATTTTTCGTGATTTTCAGTTCTTGTTTTTTTTTTCTGAGCAAATTTTATTGTAAACACAGCTTAATCGCTTGACATAGACTAAAAATTTAAGTTGATGGCACTTTAAATAAAAAATTGTGCACAAAAACAAATTTGGATATGGCTAACCTGGAATTAAAAAAAATAATAAAAATTTAAAAAAAAATTTTTTGATAGGTGTGAGATATACTCATACCTGAGGACTTTTTTTCATATTTCATACATGTAACAAATTTCTTAAAATTAGGTCAAACCATACCAGAGGAATTTAGTTATATAATTATTTATTTATTAATGGTAAATAATAAAGCGACCAGCACACGACAGTTGCTAATTGGTACAGTTGATATTTTGCTAAGACCAGGATCACACACACTAATTTTAGTTGGACAATTCTTGATTTTGTAGGAGAGAGAGGAAAAAAGAATGGAAAGGGGTACAAGCTTGCTCGTACTCAGCAAATTCTCTTTTGTTCTCTCTTTTAAAGCTGTAAAAAAAGACAGGCAATTGAATGAATAAGAATGCAAAAATTGCCAAAACAAAATTGCTGTATATAGACACAGAGGCAATTTTAAAAGAGAATTAATAAAGAATTGCTCAACTAAAATTGCTGTGTGGTCCTGGTCTTAGCAAAATATCAAAATGTGTTAGATATCGCTACAGCACAGTGGACAATGTCATACACCAGCACACTACTAGCATGCTTTGTGCTGTCCTCTATGCATCTCTTAATATTTCCTCACCGAATTAGTTTTTATACTTTAGAATTTTGATTTCAAAATCTTTTGGTTTACTGGTACATACACATCGTCATATAAATTAAAAAAAGGGTTAAGTTACATTTAAAAAATTTTAGAAAGGAAGCAAAATCTTTTTAATATGAAAAATCAACCAACATTTTTCAAACATTTCTTAGATTTTCTTAGATTAACAACGTTATTTTCTATTGAAAATATTTGCCAAAATTTGTAAATTTATACAGTAGACGCTTGTAAGTTAGAACATATAAAAATGTGAATCCTTCGCATATTAGAACCAACGATTTTAATAACTTGTTTGCTCTGAACTTATAACCATCAGTTTAAATTTTTTTGTTTCTAGTACTTTAAAATTGTCTTTATAGCTTTTATTCAGCTTTTATTTGGCTTAATTTGGTTAATGCCATGTTAATTATATAATTTTATTGTCAGTGCACGAACAAAAATTAGTGAGTAATATTTTTTTTTTTTTTTTTTTTTTTTTTTTTTTAAACAAAAATCTACAAATCTTCTTGTCTTGTCTTGAAAAAACATCTAGGGTCTAGGTCAAGGCAGGAATAGAACCTACTATCCCCTGACTGATTGGTTAATACAGTGCCCACTCATCTGTAGAGCAATCTTTGAGTGAAGTTTGAAATGTTTGTATATAAAGTCTTGTTCTTTTTTATAAAATGCCAAATAAACTAAAAAAGAATACTCTGCCATTAGAAACAAAGGTAAAGATATGGAAAATATTAACAAAAATGCACTTTTATTTTGGCTTTTTGTTAAAAAGAAAAATCATTAGAAATTAGAACTAACATAGGAACAAAGTGGTTCTAATTTACAAGAGTTTAATGTACATCAAAAATTCTAATTTAAATGTTTTGTATTTAAGGTCTTTTTTTTTAAATCATATGACGATATGGAAATTGTTTTGAAAAACTATAAAGAAAATTTGATTCTTATAAAGCTGAAAATAAGGGGAAAATTAACGGGTGTCTTCTGAAATACGTTTTTGATTCAAGTTTCTTTCCTTATAATCTTTCTTGAAAAAGTCAAGTAAAAACTTCGGTAAATGTAGACTACCCGATATAAAACGTACTACTAAATTATTAAATCTCTTGGGAACTACTAACTAAAACAAAAAGATGAAAACTAACTACAACACATGACGTTGCTTAGGGTATACTGTGTCAGTATATTTTTACTATTCATACTATCTGCAGGAATATTTCTATTTTAATGTTTTGTGTGTTACAATTATCATTATTGATAATTTTAAAAACAAGCCAAATGTTAAGAAATAATATGAAATTCACTAACTGTCATCATTTATCACTTTTGTTTTAATAGAACAAGCATCCCATACAAGCAGCCAATTAAAATAAAAGGAAAAATTTGCAAAATAAATGAATTCAAGTGAACAAATAAACAAACAAGAAAATAAATAACGCAAAAATAATAAACGCTTATCAGCAAAAAAAAAAAATTAAAAAGAGAACAAGAACAATAAAGAAAGCAAAAATAACGACAAAATGAATCCTGAAGCAAAAAAAAAAATATAAATAAATTCGGCCGTGTGGATTCTCTTATGCCAGAGAAGCTATACTCGTATGTCTGTATATGCACACAAACGTAATTCCATATTTTTAAATTTATACATTCTGGTTTTATATTTAAAAAAATAGCTGGTGAAAATAGTAGCAAAAAACAATATTGAACTTTTCTGTTTTACTTACACATTTTTTGTGGTGAAATATTTACACTTGATATAAAAATGACATTAAGGCATTAGGCCTAATACGAGTGTTGCTGTTGTAGGCGAATTTACTATAAGCTAATGCCACGTATCAACGTCTTTGTTACGACAACGACACTCATAATCAGGTCATACTTAAATTGGCGCCACAAGCATTTTTTATCTGTCAAAAATTCTCATGCCCATACAAAATGTATTGAGTAGACTTGAGCTCCGTAGTTCATTTTAGTGAGCCCTCTTCTTAGTTCAAAAATTAAAAAGGAATAGTTCGTTCATTTAGTTCATTTGATCTTTTGTATCTTTATCACTGATACTTTTGATTGTCATTGAAAGTTCTTTATTATGTAAAATGATATCGTATAGTGGTTGAAAGGAATTTTTTACAAAAATAGAAAGCAAAACATCAAAACAAAATTTGAAAATTTTTTTCATTTATTTATTTTTAGTCCTAAAAAAAAATTTTATTTTAATTTTAAAATCTTAAAATTAAGCTTTTTAGCATGCATAATATATTTTCTCTTCTTCAGTTTATTTGTTTTCAATACCATTTTTGTAAAAGAAAATAATTTGCAACTTTCGTTCCTTCGTCATTGTTTTTGTCTAGGTTTAGTTTGTTCGTTCATTTAAAATAAAGAGCAAGGAAATGAACTATAGGAATTGAAAACACGAACTAGTTCGTTCAGTTCAAATAAGTGAATAGTACAATGTGAATAGTTCGTTCATGTACTACCCAAGACTAGTATTGAACATATCGAAGAAGCGCACAGCAATGTTAAGCAATTGGAAAATCCAATTTTGACAGCGCATTTTGTAGTGAAGTTGGCTGAAAAACAATAGTTTTTTTTTTTTTTTTTGACCAGTAATAGCATGTTAGCTACTTTTTTAATTTAGCGTTTTTAACTCTATTTTTGTTTGTCTTTAAGTTGATTAACACACCGCCAGTGCTGCTCTTACTTAGGGCTGACACTTTAACATAAATAGAAAGCGCTAAAACCTTTCTGCTTGCCGCTCCAATTTAGGTTGGACTGGTACTCACAAATTTACCTTACATCTGTAATTTATTGTTGTAATTAATTATTGTTGTTTTTAATTAGTGTAAGCTTTGAAAACAAACGTTATACTGCAAAACTACTGTTTAAAAAAGTAATTAAATATGCTAATGCGGCTATTACACACTACTTTTAAAACAAGATAAAAAAGTGAAAAATTTAAGCAACATAGGATTTTGATTTTCTGCAATTAATTGATCCATCAACGACAACAGATACATACACAACAAAAAGCGTGCCAAATTTTGCATTAAAATTGCATTAAGCTTGAGTGTGCATGGGCCGCATTATCATTGAACTCACAAGACAGATGTTAAAGAAAATAAAGTAGATGTTCTGCAATACAAAAGCATTTGTAGTTACATGTCATAGCTGTAGTCACCTGGCATATTTCTGAAGACTTTGATGTGAATCTCCTATAAATTTTATATTAAAATTCGGGTCATATTAAAAAGCTTCTTATAAAACAAAAAATTGCTTTCGTTTTTTTTTATAAATTTTTTATAACAACAAAATTGGTAATAATTGGAATAACAACAACAATTACTTATTGGGTGTAATATATGCGTACATAAGTGTGTTTAAAAATTTGCAAGTCTGATATAAAATATTTCTGTGTGTACAAACATACACGTGTACATTTTCGACATACATAAAGGCATAATAAATACGGGCATCTAAATGAATTCAACTTTGTCAGCAATAAAACACACGTATGAGTAACACCAGCAACATCATATAAATATTTAATACTCATACGTTACGGTGGTGGTAGTTGATGTACAATTCATCTCATCATCAGCACATGTGAAATATATGCAGTTTTGGTTTAATTTTTTTTTATTTTGTTAGCATGGACGACAGAAAATATTCCTGAAGCTTTAACATGAGGCGATGAACTGCACACATACCATCCACATACGAGCAAACCAATAACTTTTTAATGAAAATAAATTATTTACTTCAATAGAAGGTAATCTAATGTGCTGTTTATATAATAAAAGCGAACTTGTGTAAAACTATTACATGAAAAGCAACCACAAAATTAAGTGCTTTTTATAAAAAATTTTCCAAACAAGTTGATGGCTTGTGTTGTGGAATCTACACGTACACAAGTATTTAAAATAAATTAACAGAATAGTTTGAAGATTAAAATCAATTAATAAATATTAAAGACCTGGTTTAACCATACAAAATAATTTTAGAAAACCCTTTTATAACTCTGCTGTATTGGTTTGAAATCCTTTGCTTCATTGAGAGAAAATCTAAAAAATAATTATTTCTAAGTCCCAACACCTTCGTGTTAATACAGGGTGGGCCAAAAGAAACCAAGGGGTGTAAAAGTTTAATAACTTTTTTGTTTATTAACTTTTTTTTATTTTTTCTTTCAGATTATGGAAATTTTTTTACACTAAGTATGAAAAATGATGTCTCTTAAATGACCACCGTTTTCAGCTTCGCACTGATGGGCTCTTTTTACAGCATTTTCCATAACATCTTTCAAAACTTGTGGCTGTAGCGTTCGAATTTCTGCAACAATGTTTGCCTTGAGTTCAAGGATTGTCTCTGGCTTGTTCACATACACTCGCTCCTTCAAAAAACCCCAAAGAAAATAGTCGGGTGCTGTCAAATCTGGCGATCGCGCTGGCCAAATAATTTCCGAATTTCGAAAAATTATTCGCTCTCCAAAAATTTGACTTAAAAGTGCCATTGTGTCTCGGTAAGTATGGGCAGTGGCTCCGTCCTGCTGAAACCACATACCAGGTCTGTTTTCAAGAGCAGGATGTAAAAAATTTTCTATCATAAAACGATACCGCTCTCCATTTACGGTTACAGCACTTCCATCTTCATTCTCGAAGAAGTAGGGCCCAATGACATTTTCAGATGTGATCCCACACCATACTGTACACCTGATGGGGTGCAATTGGCGTTGATGAATGGCTCTTGGATTTTGAGAACCCCAGAACCTACAGTTCTGCTTGTTAACAAAGCCATTCAAATGAAAATGAGCTTCATCACTCATAGTAAAATAATTGATCTCTGGTTTAAATAATAAAATTCTATTGTTCTGGTTCTCTGTTCAGTTGTGAACCTCTCCATTATAAATTCTCCAAGTGTTGTCTATATAATCTGAAAGAAAAAATAAAAAAAAATTAATAAACAAAAAAGTTATTAAACTTTTACACCCCTTGGTTTCTTTTGGCCCACCCTGTATTATGTCCTCCTTATTAAAAAAAAATTAACGCAGACTTTAAAGTCAACGTTATCAAAATCACTATGGGCTTTGATCGCACCGTGACCTTTAAGATTTATTGTGCAGGAATTTGTTATATAATTTTTTTTTTAAATTCCTCTTGTAAAAATGTTTACAGTAGAATCAAACAGTTTACGCCTACGAGGTCTTATTAAAAAGTAGTAAACAGTTTTGCATAGCGTGCAATTAATAAGATTTAAGCTACAAAATGCATCAAATGTGCTAAAAAGCATATCGTTACTTATAGCCGATGTCCAGCTTATTCTCTAGCTGATCGATCGCCAAGCCCAACCAAAAATAATTTATAACAAATGCTGCTTACCTACAGCTACCACAGATAAACACTCAACAATTTCTGATATTTTATAATCGAATTCAATCCAATCCAAACCAATTAGATACTAACCGTCTTATCCAAAAAAAATTAATGCAGACTTTAAAGTCAATGTTATCGAATTTTTCCATATAGTTTTTTTAATAAATTTTACTTTAAAATCTACGTCAACTTTTTTTGGATAAGAGCGTAAGCCATTATAAAGAGCTATTATAACTAACTAAATATTAAATACAATTTCAGTAGCTTTAAAGTCTACAATAGAAATGTTGATATAAACAATCTTATATAAAAACCATCCTTACAAGAACAGTGATCTGTCATTTGATTGGCAGTGTTGATAGAAATATCTATCCCAGCGTAGAAGAAAGTTTCTATCAAGTTCTTTAAAACATTGAGAAATTTGTGATAGAAACTTTTATGCATGTGTGATTTTTTATCTCACTTTTACATATGAATCAAATGAATGTCAACATAAAAAAGATGTAAAAGTATTAGTGAAAGAAATTAGTATGCGTTAGTTTCTATCACACATTTCGTTTCAAGAAATGCAGAAATAAAAGCTTAATAACGATCACAGCTTTTCAAAAATATTATTAATTTAACGAAACTTAAATATTTTTTTACGATTTTTCAGTTTTTTTTTTTTTTTTTTTTAAATTTTGTTAAATTTTATTTATAATATTTGTAATACTGTAATTTTGTAATAAGTTGCTACTTAAAAATGGTAACATTGTGCACACCCAGCCCTGTAAAACATTTTATTTCTTTAAGATTTTTATTCTCTCACCTGCAACTAAAGGCATCGATCTCTTCTTTTAAGCTGCTTAACGCTAAGAATATTACGAAATACTAGTTTTTTTTCTTCAAGCAAGTTACAGCAATGTAAGCTTGTAAGCAGCAACATTTTCATGTTTAAAATTTAAACGAAAAACCCTGCAGTCGGTTGAAAAAAGAGATGTCTTTCCTTAGCTGACTACTAAAACATTTTGTTGGACTTAATAAAATTTTATAAATTTAAGATTAGAATAACTATTGTGAGTTCAATTAATTTTATTTATTCCATTTAAAATATAATTTTAATCTTTTATTGTGCATAGAGGCCAATACAGTCATGTAAAAGTATTTTTATTTCCTTTTTAGTACTTCCTTCCCATTTCTGTTTATCCACTTCCTGTTTAAGATTTTAATTTTATCCCTTTTTATCTGCAACTACTTTTAAATTTTGGTATTTTATCTGGTTGATGCTGACATATGAACAGACATAAGAAGTTAAAATACATATAATATGAAATAATACTTGATTTTATCCATTTTGGAATGTGCCATGAACATGAACATGTAGATATCAGTGATGTGCTCAATGTGAATGTGCAAACGTTTAAGTAAAAAGCAGCCAGCAGAAAACCAAGTTAAATTCAATTGTTGTTCTTGGTTGAAATGAAGCAACAACCGAATGTTTGTTTACATAAGGCATACACTGAATATGCTACAGAGTGTACAGCAAAATGTATGTATGTATTTATGTATGTGTCAATGTAGAGCTAACAAAATTCTATAGCCTTAACTTTCGGGTTTATACAGAAAATACTTTTTTTTTTTTTTTATAATTTGTTTGTAAAATCCAAAATAGTGTCAGTCTTTTTTGTTGTTGTTGTTGCTTTCTTCTGGTAGCTGATTTTATTGTGCTTCCTGAGCACTCAATTAATAACCACAAAATTAAAACTGTTTTCCATGTAACGTTAATTGCCTTAAGTGCAGTAGATGGTTTCTGCTTTTGTCTTTCTCATTTTGTTTGTTTTCCCTGCTTTTATTTTCATTTTAAAAGAAAATGTAAAAGTCAATTGTAATTTTTTAATCGCCCACTATTTGTTCTTCTTTCATTTCTTTAACAAAAGACTAAATATGTTGGCAATATATATTTTGAGGCAATCAAAAACAACTTTCAAAGCCGACAA
Organism: Thelaira solivaga; assembly: GCA_947397855.1. Taxonomy (NCBI): domain Eukaryota; kingdom Metazoa; phylum Arthropoda; class Insecta; order Diptera; family Tachinidae; genus Thelaira; species Thelaira solivaga. The sequence continues at coordinate 13,503,023 of OX377612.1, forward strand.
GCAAGTAGAGCCCAAAGTTAATTGTGTTAAGGCTTAAAATGAAAAGTGTTACCAAATATTGTTAATTAGTTAAGTGATTTCTGGGATCCCCAATTCCTATGATATCACTATTTTTAAATCACTGATGAGATTTATATTTCACAAAAAAAATAAATAAAAAAAAAATTCGCAAGAAAAATTTTCTCTATAGAATTAGAAATACTGATGGCTTTTAAATGTTGCATAATGTAATACACAAACAGCTGATTGAACTTTAACTTTGGCTGTTTGAATAAAGGAATTTGCATGTATTTTTACATCAACTGTATATCCACGTCAAGTTTTAACTACAAAGCCTGCGATAATTATAAACTAAAAAAGTTTAGGATGACAGTAAAAGCACTTAAATTATTAACGCTAATAACGATTTCAATTGTACCGAACATTTTATTGACAATGCTACTGAATAGCGAATTCGATAAAATATCGATAAAGCTGTTTCATCGTAATAAAGAATTACTAAATTGCACTACAGGCCAGTATAAATTAGAATCAAAATTAATTTTTTTGCCTTTGTCGACACTTTGCTGGCATCCGTTCAGTCAGGTAATGAGGTCCGGTTAACTTTTCTTTAGTCAACACAAATAACCTCTTCTTCTCTTTGGGTTGACCTGCTTCATCTAAAGGAACCCTTAATTTTTTTGCATTATTAATGTTCTGTTTTCATAACACAAGCGATCAGTTATTTGTGAATATTTTAACTGCATTCCAAATTACTTATAATTGAGCAACTATGGTAACTCTAATTTTATTTAAAAAAAAAACGTCATGATGACAAAACAACAAGTTACTTTTAATGGCTCAATTGGCCTAGTTAAAATATTTAGCTTATGAAATTGGATTAAGTATTAAAATAAAAATAAAAATAAAAATAATTGCATTCATAGTCCTTTCCACAAATTGCTACTACTTCACACATTCACAGCAAAGGAAACGTCTATGACGATGGATATGAAAATAAAAGCAAATTAAACTTCTAAAAAGAATGAACAGTGAACAGCGAATATTACATAAACGCTGAGAATTATTAAAAGATTCCAAAGTGACTACATCTTACTCTAGTGGAGGAATAAAAAAACGGAATTAAGTTCTTAATTTTTAAGGCGTAATTTAATTTTAATGTTACTGCATGTTTCTTCTTCATTTAAGTAAAAAAAAACAAAGCACTTTCATACAGTTTTAAGAAATTGTCCTTAACTTAACAGCCTTTTTGAAAATTCTTTATATAAATTTTGTGCCCCATTTTTTTTTAATTTTTTTTTTTTAACAAATATTTACTTGTGGTACAGTGAGTTTTAATAATATTTTATTATTTATATGTGTGAAAAGATGGAAAATTTTAAATTTGTAAAATAAGAGACATAAATCTTTTTAAGGCGGTTTGCTAGTTTAATTTTACATACGAACGTGTCTACTTTTTTCTTTCGTTATTGTTTGTTTAGCTTAACTACTTCTTAGTAGTTCAAGTGAAAAAGCGAATGGTGTCATTGCGTTTCTTTGTTTGCGTATTGTCTGAGTGCATGCGTTAGTGTGTATGTGTGTGTGTGTGTGTGTGTGTTGCTGGTCACAAATATTTGGATTTTTGCCAATGCAGTTACGGAAAAAAAACACAAAAACTTATTTTAATGTCAAAAAGTCAAGTATTTGTAAAATAAAATTAAAAAGAAGTTTTTAACAAACACATGAATATTCGATAGTGTTGCACTATGGAAAAAGTATTTAGCCATAATGATAAATAGTTAAGGAATTTAGTAACATTTCCTGCAATCAATCATGAAATTAATATTTTTAAATCAAGAAACTCTTAATTTTTTTTTAATTGCAAACGTTCATTATATGGAAACATTCAGTACGTGGAATAAAAACAAAAATATTAAACACTAAAATTTAATTCGCTACTTCATAAGCAGAGTAAGATTTCGCTATTATCAGATTTTTTACTTTGTTTAAGATCATTTGATATCAGAGCCCAAATCATCTTATTTGATAACGAGCAGCTCCTATCGAAATTTTTCATACAAAAAGTTTAAGTTTTAGTTTCATTAATATTAATGAATTCAAAGAGTTTCTTACTGCCTTTTTTATGGTTCATTCTATTGGTTATAACTGTTTGACTTCAGTCTCACAATTCTTTTGCTGGCAAAAATCACAAGAAATACTGTATTGATTGAAAACAAATTTAGTTCTCACAACCGAAGTTGTTTTTAGTGTGTATTAATGAATATAAAGAAAACTCAACTAACTGCTTGTTGGTTTGTGGAAACAGCAGCTTATGCGGTATTGGTTACTGCTCCCTTTTTCCATCAACAGACTTAGAGGGTGTTTGCATATTTTAGTGTTTTATAAATAAGAATTATAAATATGACAAACATTACAAAAAGTGCCCGCTATATACTACGAGTTGGTTTGTAACATAACGTAACAATGCCACTAAAAAAGTTTAATATTTAAAAGGTAAAATCGTATTATTACCTGTTGGTAACTAGTTTAATTTAATTTTTTTTTTGCTGTTATAAGTTGCTGATGGTGCCTCCATAAATTAGTATAAGTTGACTACTAAAATACCAATCTGGAAGTTAAAGATTCGATTAATATTTAGACCTTGGGTGTTTTCTGCGGACAAGCCAAGAGGCTGCATCAATTGTTTTAAAATTACATCTATAGGAAAAAAGCGAAAACGGTTATAGTGTTTATTCTCTGTTTATTCGAGTTTACCGATAATGTCAAAATATTAAAAATATTAAAAAAATCAGAATGCAAGTTAAATGTTAATCATGTCAAGATAAAGATACCTATTTTACCTTCCAAAACTACGAATATAAAAAAGAGCTAAAAATTGCTTTGCAATATCAACAATGTGAGTGGTAATTTCAATACCATTCCGTCGTTTATTTAATTGACAACGAGTGTTTTAAATTTTTTTTAAAAAGCGTGTACAAATCGACAACGGTCGGTTGTGAACTTAAAAAAAAAAAAAAAAGCTAAAATTTTACTTTTTTGATATCAGACGTTAACAAACGTTCTCAAATTGACAACGCATATTGTTATTTCAACAACCGTATGGTATCACCGGTATGGCGTCATTTTGACACCATTCGTTGTCAATTCTGCCACGCTATGTTGTCAATAATGCGTTGTTAAAATGACACCATGCGTTGTCAAAGAGCCCCAGCGTAGTTGATACACTATTCTAAGATATCTCAATAATACGAACATTCAGCTACGTTAACTTGTTGAATAAAGTGGTTCAAAAAGGAATCTAGCAATTCAAATAGATGTTTGATACGTAAACCAATAAACCAACAGCTGATTCGACTATTGTTATTCTTTGATGATTCCACGACAAGCCGAAATATTTTCTTAAATTAAAATATTTTTTACCGTCACTAATACTTTAACTATTTATTTGCTCAACACATTAAAATGCAAACTCATATTAAAGTAACAACATCGATGTGCACAAGTAAACGTTCAAATGAAAATGAAAAATTGGAAAATTTACCAAAAAAAAATTTTTTTTTGGTCTCATTTCTCTCTTTGTTAGTTTATTTTGATTTTTTTTTTCGATACCACATAAAAAATAAAAGAAAAACCACATAGTCTGCCAGTTAAAAAATCCATTCACAACATCTTCTCAATGGCCTCTCCTACTTTCGTTCACTTTTTCACTTTTATTTTCTTTTTCCTTTTTTTTTTTTAGTTAGTTTTAATTTAAGCGGTTGAATGCAAAAGCAACAAGGGTGACAAATGTCTTAATGGAACTTTTTATTTTGGTATTTATGTTAGTCATGGTATTAGTATGTATGTAAATACATTTTTGTATAAAAATGCTAAAAAGTAAAAAAGAAAAATTACACTTTACAGAAGTTTGGCACTTCATTTGTTTTCTATTACTTCAAGTGTTTGGTTTTGCAACTTTTTTTGAGATTTTTTTTTTTAACAAAAGAAAAAGGCAAAAGAAATTCATGTTTATTTATGCAAATGCGTATATGTGTATGTATGAAAAAGTGCCCTAAGTGGCATTCATTTGTTTAATTTCTACAAACAAAATTAATCACAAGTACTGAAGGTAATTACTTATAGAATTACTTCTACTGCAACAACAAACATACTTTATGAATGTTTAGATAAAGTTTCAACAATAGTAAGTAAATGTTGATAATTGCGTTATATTATTTCAAGTTAACAGTTAAACAAATAAACAAATTAATAATAAAATTAATTAAAATTTTACTTTAAGTTTTCTTAAGTTTTTGTTTACACACTTGAGAACTACTTTAGATTTTGTAAGCAAATAATTTTATTCATGATGTGATCATTTTATATTTTTCGTATATTTCGTTACATTTTTAAGTAAATTAAACAGAAAATATATGCAGTCATGCTCATTTATTTTGAATTGTCTGTTATTTCAATGATATCCGACTCAATATGTAAGTGAGGATGAAATTCAACAATACTAAACGTTTTAAATTTTAAAATGCTTTCCTTCAATTTTGCTTTAAAAATATTCACCCCTGATCGATTACGTTTCTGCTTTCAGTTATGCTGCAATCGAAATTTAGTATTCCAACAAAAAATTTAATCGAAAGAAAAATAGGAAGACCAAAGTATTTGTCGTTATGAAATGTGTGAGACAGGAAGAGAAAAATAAGTTATTTTGCAGACATTTTTCAGTGCTAAATAAAATAATAAATGAAATAAAAAAAACTTAATGCTGTAGTAATATTAATTATTAATTAATCACATAATTTATTTACGCAAACACAAATTAGGCAAAATATAAAGGTATTTGTGACCGAGCTATTCTGCTGCGAAGAATCCTGTAGCACCGTAGGTGCATACAGCAAAAACAAAATCAATTGTTTAGTTTGCAATATTAAAATTAAAATAAAACCTTAAAATTTCTATAAAAAATAATTGAACGACTTTTGAAAGGTTTTCTATTGTTTTTCATACATTTTTAAGATTTTCTATTCTAATTACACACAATTTAATTATACAGCTTAAAAAACTCAAAATACATACAATCAAAAAAAAGAGAATACACAAAACATCAATGCTGCTAAACAAAAAAATTTCAATTCTATTAAAAACGCAGGATATCAAATTTTCTAAACAAAAAAATTTATTTAAGTTTCGATTAACAAAAGACATTCTATAAGACTTTTGTAATTTTTTTTTTATAATTTAAAGCTACAAGTATGTATTTTAAAATATATAAGTTTTATCGGCTTCTAAGAGCTCTTTTGGGCTTTATAATTACTTTTCAGTGTCAACACCAAAACATATCCATGATATTTTTCAGCAGTGGCTCCAGTTTAAGAAAAATAATACAACATTGGTGCTGCATTCGGTTATAAAATTTATGAAAATCGTGTTTAAGGAATACTTTCAGATGTAGAATGAGAAAAATTAAAGTTCATGATTTTAAAAATTAGATAAACGCTGGCGTATTAAAAGTAGTTTCTACATAAAATTGTTAATTGGCTAGATACCGAAATATTTAATGATGACATTTTCGTTGCAAGTGTTTTTTAGTTGTTTTATATTTTAGTGAAACTTAAAAGTCTATTAGGACTTCTATTAGGAAGCCAGTACAAATAGCAGTAAAGGCAGACGTATCGAAGAGCTTCTAGCGTGCACATTAGCTGCTGCTTTAACCATATTAAAAGTACAATTTGATTAAAATTTCACAGACATAAAGCCTTTAATCTTTAAATACAAAATTTTAGAATTGATTGCAATTAATTAATTTAGACATATGGGCTAAATTTCCTTTGTTTATAATATCTCTTATTTTTGACCACTCGATATATGGGGCCACGAAACTGTGGGATATGTCCTTACAAATAAGGAACTTAAAATGTTCTCAATTATTTATTGTGAAATACGAGTATATAAGATATGAACCATTTTTTAGTAAATTTAAAATTTTGTTTTTAGCTTTTATACCATTTTTAACGTAAAAGAGGTGGACGTATCTTTGCTTTGAATTAGAAAAAATTCTTTAAGCCACATTGAGTGTTTTGTTTACATAATTAGTTTATAAAAATTTATATTTTTTAATTTTTGAAAAAGGCATTTTTCAACTTAGACTTTCCTTAATCTGATTTGGGTGAAATTTGGTCAATGTATTGAAAATATCATATCCAACGCTTGTACAAAATTTCATTAAACTTATATTTTTTTTCTATCTTTTTTTGTCATTTTTAAATTGCAGGATATATGACAAAGACACAAATCCTTGTTGCGAAACTTTTGAAATTTTGTATTTGGTAATGTTTTATTAACCTGAATATGTGTGCCTTACAATAACTCCTTCTATTTTGCCCACTTGTTATATGAAATTACGACACTGTGCGTCTACTTCCTCCTTCCCTTTAGTGCCCAACTATTTGTTATTTTAAGTATAAGAGAGCAATAAATTATTGTTTAAAACAACAAATATTAGTGCTTTTAAGTATATTTCGTTATTTAAAACAGTAACAATAAAGTAGTTGGAGTGTTTTTAACGAAACAAATATACGATATCTATTCCCTTTAAATTATAAATCTTATAAAATTTATTTAAGAAAAATTATTGCAAATTATGATTACAAATTTAGGTCAATAAATGAGCTGTTTAATTTAAAAGTGTTATAAGTCCACTTTTTTTTTAAATATGAGTCAGCTCTAATTCTAGTTAGATGCTGTCTATATCCTACCAAAATTACCTTTAATTCATTAATTTTTTTAAGTGAACTTATACCACTTTCTAAAATAACAGTTCAATTTTTTTTATACATGAAGTTGCAAGAAGCAAGAGATAATTTTTCAAATTTAAAATTGTTTTCAAAATAACCAGACGCAAAAGTCAAAGTTTAAGCAAATAAAACTCAAAAAAGTTTACTAAATTTATCTTTCTATCAAATGTTTGTTGAGCTACTTATGTATGTAATACATAGCTAGTATGTATAATAATTCATTATGTCATTGGATAAATATATTAAGAAAATTTACACCTGTAAACATACACACACATAAACAATATTATATATGAGTATACATTTAAGCTGTAGATAGTATTTAGAAGGTATAAAGTTGTAGTATTCTGAGTAAATAATTTAATCTAATAAATCCTTCCTAAAGACACAGTCATTATCATGTGATTTTATGTGTGTTTAATAATAAATTACCAACAGTTGATAAGAAGGTAAACGGAAGATACGACAGATATTCTAGTTGGTAATATAGACATTAAGATAATGTATACTTAGGAAAATGCAGTTGTTTTGAAATAATTAAATTAATAAATTAAAGTCATTTACCTGAGAGAGTAAATGTTTAATAAATTTTATAATATTACACTTGGGATAATAATAAGATAATAAAAATATTAATGTGAATATTCAAGAGTAAGTGTGGAAGAATTATAAACAGGACCTAAAAAAAATATAGAATTTAAATTTAAGTAATGTTTAACTGAAGAACCCACCAATCTTCAGTTAAACATTAATATTTATAAAACCTAACAGGGTTTCAAGGGTTCAAAGGTAAATATGAAAATAAAAATAATTTGTTTTTAAAATTCCTAATATTAAAATGAGATATTTTCTGCCAAACACTGTAAAAAAAGTCTTAAAATAAACAATTAATTAATAAAAAAATAATGATGAAATGAGTGAGTACTTCACTACATAATATAAAGCAAAGTCGCTTCCTGTGTCTGTCTGTATGCTTAGATCTTTAAAACTACAAAACGGATTTTGGTGCAGTTTTTTTTTTTAAGAAAGACTCATTCAAGAGGAAGGTTTATATGTATAATCTTGGCAGGTTTAACGTCACAAATCTGCCTGGCTGGTAGCGCTATAGTCGGTATCTCGCTTATTTGCCTACTACTTGATTTTACCCGATCTCGCACGGTTCTTTAATCTATGAGTACTATTTCTTAGTGTAAGAAGATCGAATATATAAAAATTTTAAGGCAAGACAACGTTTGCCGGGTCCATAACTAATAATAATTTTAAAAATATTAATATTTTTTTACTGCAGTAAAATCAAAAATAAAAAAAAACCAAAGCAACCTCAAAATTATGAACTATAATAAGAAATGTAAACTATAGAAAATTAAAAAAAAAATGCTTAAAATGAATTTTTATTATGAGACTTACATAGATGCTGTTTATATTTTTTCAAAAGTCATCGAGGGCACACTTCTTCTCTTCTTAAATTTCTGAAAAAAACCTTTTGAAAGTAAGAAATGTAACGAAATAATGAAAACAAAATTCTAATTTGTATCCAAAATATTAGCGTAAGAAAAATGGCATGTCCTTCGAAAAACCAGGTGTAAGAAAACCAGATGACTTCAAGAATACAAATATAACAACATTACAAAAAACTCTTATATATTTGTTTCATATTCTATTGCATTTATGATACATATTTTTTTTTCAGTGTAGTATAAAACTTATGTTTTTAGTGCTTTTCTATGCTTTACTAACTCAGAAAAAATCTGTAGTAGTGTTAAGCTTATAAAAACTTTAATCCTTTAAACATTTTACTTGCTAAAACAATAAAATTACAATTACAAATTGTTAAATATTTCTTTTTTTATTTTATTATTATAAACAGACTTAAAATATTAACGTCATTCATGTAAATCCTTGAAAAATATGTTTATTTAATACCAGAATAATGCTTTTGTTTATATTCTCTTTGTTTTTTTTTTTTTTTTTTTTTTTTATAGAGACAAGTTACAGCTTGTCAGTTTAGTTAAAATAACTAATTGTCGTTTTTATATTGTAAATATTCAAATATTAAATGTGGCTAAGTGTGTGTGGGTGTGGGTGTATTTGGACAAATAGTCATTATGGCAACAAGACCAACTAACTGTTGCTGTAACAATGATAATGATGAATAAAATTATCATGGCACACACACATTGTTTAAATGATGATGCTGATGTCTATTGTCAAGATGACGGTATAAATAACAATGAATGCTACAATAGCAACAAAAATTAAAACAAATGAGACAGACATTTTATGGTTCATGAAAACTAAATTTGTTCCAAAATAATCTTCTTTTAATTAATAGCAATTTTTTATTTCTTATAACCAAAATCATCATTAAGCAAAATTGTAATAAAATTGGTAAGACAAATTTTAAAAAGAGTTTTGTTTAGTAAAAGATTTTCAGTTCAACTGCATGGGCTCAGTGCAATTCTTTAAATATTAGTTAATCACCAAATAGTTAAGCTGTTATATTTGAAAGTGGTATAAGTTTACTTTTTTTCAGCATAAAATTTAGTTTGATGGTGTCCTTATCTTACTAAAATTATACCACTTTCAACTATAACATATAATATAAGTTCAATTAATCAATTTCTTGTTCAATAAATTATGCGTTTTATTGCAGTAATTTTTTTTATTATTATTATTCTAAAGGCTTTCTGATAGAGCCTTAAAATCGTTTAATTAATTTTTGTTTTGAGTAGTTTTTCGTTTAAATGAACAACAAAATTTTAAAATTATAAAATTTTAAATTCAATTTATAATTATATCCTGAAGAAGCTACAAAACTTGGAGCGAAATATCGATATAAAAATAAATTTTTTAAAAATAAGACCTCAAGCTTAATAAAATATTCATATTATTTAAAAGGTCAAATAAAACTAACAAATATAATAAATTATAAAATTTTTAAAGATAATTTCTACTTTAAATAAATTAATTTAAGCCTGAGATCATTTTTATTATTTCCATATTTCGCTCAAATAAATTTATTTAAATTATCATGACAATTATGAATAATTCCAAGGATTTTTTTCCTAAGAAAATTTCCTAAATCAGATAACTAAAACTTGAGTTATTTTTCACTCCAACTTCAGAATATAATTATAAATTATACAACCTCAACTTAATAAAATAGCCATTTTAATTGAAAATAAAAAGCTAAAATAAACCAACAAATAAATCAGATAAAAAGGAAGAAAACATTCCACTGGAACTTTATTCAGAATTGGGCTGTATAAATTACAAAAAAGAAAATCAAACAATAAGATATTATGCATTTTTAAAAAGAAAAAACCATAATCATAGTCTCAAAAAATTAGGCTTTTAATAAGAGCTGACTTGTTTTATGAATTTAAAATCCTTTTTTAAAAGATACCGACTAAATTATTTTGTTTTTGTTGAAATCAAGTTTGTGCTGCATAGTTTCATTAAAATTCTTTTTCAAAAATTATTTTCTTATATTTAACCCTGGGATACTATTGAACGTAATATGTATGTGTATTTTTTACTCGTTGCTGCACAGTTAAAAATAAAGTATTGGCGGAGTAGAATAAGCGATATACTGTCTGTCCATCTGTTGAAGACAACTTTCTAAAGTCCCTTGGCATCGTACAGAAAGATTTAGTACAGCAATATATTTCTTGTTTCTATCTTCAGGTTGAAATTTAGCCACATCGCTCCATAAATGGCTGAGATTTGAGTCAAAAACCAAGATCATTTTCTAAGTGAGATTTTCATGTATTTTTTCGAAACTACAATCAGGGACAAAAAAATCCTTATATGCAGTATTATCAGAAATGACAAAAATCATAACCATCGGCTTACAAATAACCAAGAAAAATCGAAAATACAATACAGATTTTAGATTTTCATTAACTTCTGCTTTGTTTTTTATATAAATTTTTAAGCTGCACATGTGCGTAATGTTTGTGCATACAAACATGAAACCAGTCAATCGGGTATATGTGTGCTCTGTGTGTAAAAAGTATGAATCCTAAAAACTTATTATTATAAATCATTTTATATTAGAAATTAATTCTAAGATTAAATATTTTAACGACCATTTGTTTCCATGGCTTAAGCAGGAATCGAACCTGTAATCCCCATATTGATAGGTTAGCGCGCTAGATCTTATATCAAGAGAGATGTTTGCAAATATTTTTAATTAAATTTAATTTTATTTATTTTGCATTCTTATTGGATATTTTTCTTAAAATTAAAATTAAAAATATGAATTTGGCTACTACAGTGAAGGGTATAAATAAGATTCTTCACATTTCAATTTTATTTAACTTGTTTTTTTTTTTATTATTTATTTCTGACAATGTCATCCAAAGTCCAGCAAAAGACAGCCCAAAATTTATTCGAATTCGAGTGCTTTACTTGTGACTTCGTTGAACAGGCAGTAAATGTTTTTACTATTTTTATACAACCTAATCAGTAGACACTCGTAAATTAGAACCTGGGGTAGTTCTAATTTTCAGAAAGTTTTCATTTCTAACTTCTTTTTTTTTATCAAAAAGCAATATGAAAGTACATCTTTGTCAATCTTTATCTTGGTTGCTAATAACAGAGTATTCTTTTAGAGCATATTTGACATTTTATAAAAAAGAGAAAAAGACTTTATATACACACGCTTCAAACTTCACTCAAACATTGGTACATTGGGTAGTCAACTAACCTTTCAGTCTAGAGCTGGTTGCTTTCATTCCTGCCTATAACTTGGGTGTTTTCTCAAAAGAAGAACATTTGTTTTGTTTAAAAAAAATAACAAAAATTCACCGACAATGAAAATAATATAAGTAAAATGGGATTCTCCTTTTTTACTTTATATGTTAAAGCCAAATAAAAGCTATAAAGACAATTTTATAGAGTTAAAAACAAACAAACAATAAAATCAGCTCAAAAATTTGAGCTAAGGGTTCTATTTTCAACTATAGTCAACTTAGCTCGGTATCTTTTTAAAAACGACTTTAAATTCATATAACAAAAGTCCGCTAAGTTTTTGTGACTATGATTATGACTTATTGGTTCTAATTTTAGAAGCATTCAAATTTATAAGAGTTCTAGTTTACAAGCGTCTACTGTAATCATTTTCATAGGTGCTTTCGATCCAAACACTAACTACTAAACATACTCATTTACTGCTATATATATTAATCAAAATATTCATTATAAACGTCCAATAAATAATGTATTAATATTGTGTTAAATAAGTGGAAATATTTAGTAATTATTACCAGGAACTTTAAATAATTCTGATTATTAAACAAATGAATAAACATAAATAAATGCACATAAGCAAACTGCAATCAATTAGAAAATTGTGTGATAGGAATTATAAATTAGGGTATTCACACAGTAGTCATAAAGTCATAAAAAATAAAACCAAAAAATATGATTGTTTGTGAACAAATCCTCATTTCTTACCCTACCAGAAATGTGTAATGCAAACTAACACATGCTAATTTCTTTCACTAATAATTTTACATTTTTGTTATGCTGACATTCATTTGATGCATGTGGAAAAGTGAGTCACAAAATCACACGTACACAAAAGTTTCTATCACATTTTTCAGAATGCCCTTCTATGCTGTGATAGATATTCCTAGCATCACTGCTGGTCAAATGACTGATCAATTAATTGAGTCTCACTGTTCTTGTAAGGTACTATACTGTTTAAATTTGAGTCATCTGAGTCTATTGAGCACTTTTACAGTACTTTAACAATATTAAACACAGTAGAAAAAGTTTTGTTTATTTAGGACAATTTTTTTATCCCATCACAATATAATATGACTTTAAGACTTTATGGCTGATAGGACACACTGATGTGAATTACCCAAATATTTGTATAAAAATAATTACAATTTAAATAAGCAAAACCGGACTGTATCTTCTGTATCCTTTGCCATAGTACTTTTGAGGTTACTGGCTAATTTAAACATTATTTTTAACAAAATTAAGTATTTCAAACAGATAATTTTAATTCTTTAAAAAAAAAAATAAAACTCAATTATCGCAGGTACACATCCAAATTTATTTATTTATTTGTTAGTTTTATTTGACCTTTTTCTTTTAAATAATATGATTATTTTATTAAGATTGAGGTCTTATTTTTAAAAAATGTATTTTTATATCGATATTTCGCTCCAATTTGTGTAGCTTCTTCAGGATATAATATGTATCGAAATATCGATACAAAAATAAATTTTTTAAAAATAAGACCTCAAGCTGAATAAAATAGTCATATTATTTTTTTTTTCGTGTATGAATTTAAAATTCTTACAGACTATTTAATTATAAATATAATATATTGATATGTTAAAAAAAATTTAAATTTTTATAGAATTAATTAAAATTTTATTAAGAGACACCATTTTATAAAAATTACGGCTACAAGACAACAGCATGCATACGCAATTAAATGTTTGTGCCAACGGCTTGGTCGTTTGTGGGCATTGTCTGTCATTTTAGTTTGTGCTGTAGTGATATCAAACATATTTTAATATTTTGTCAGCTGAGAAAAGTTATCAAAGAGTAAACATCGGGCTAGTACCCATTAAAACATTATGTATTGAAAATTAAGTCAATATACGCTTTTTTCTTAAAATTTATTTTTGGTTTTCTTTTTTTACTTATTTAATTTTTTTTCTTTATTTATATACTAGCGGTCTTTACCCGGTCTCTACCGATATTGCCTTGTTCCCCTTGTAGAGGAATTCTTAGACTAAGCAGATTATATAAAAAAATCTGGTTTTTGATTAGCTGTTTTTACATTTCTTATACAGGGTGGTTCAAATAAGACCAGCTGATGTGAAACCCAAATAGCTTTTTTATTTTTTAACATAATTTATTTTTTCTTTTTGCAGATAATAACTGAACTCTTGGAAATTTAAAATGAATACGTACAGTCCACAACAATGCTTTAAATTTATCGATTTTTATTATGCTTCTCAACGATCAATTGTTCTGATGTAGCGAAATTATCGCCGTTTTTTTTTAACGTAAGATCAGCGCCCACATCTTCCATGATTACAAGTTTAGTTCGCCATTTTGAGGAACTGGGTTCAGTTACCGACCGTCCAGGAAGAGGTGTTCATCGAAATATTCATACTGAAGACAACGTGGAACCTGTGCAGCAGAGTGTTGTAAAATGATCCATCTGTCCATCTGGGTATACCCAGAAAAACATTACAGAGAATTTTAAAGCTGGATCTTAAGATGTATTCATACAAAGCTCAAATTTGGGCCACCCGTTACATAAAGGTGGTCCTCTTTCTTTTTATGCTGCAATAAATTGATTTTTTCAAACGCTATATGGCAGGTGTGGCCATCTTGCTGAAACCATATGACATTCAGATCCATGCTGTTCAGTTGAGACTACAAGAACTACATTATTATGTTCCTATAAAGAAAGCCGTTCATGCCACAATTTCGGCCTCATCTTCAAAGAAGTCAGGCCTGACCAAAATCCGCTATAGAAAGTTCCTCGTTGTAAATGATTTGTTTTTCATGGATTGCATGAGGATTTTTTAAGCCCCACACACAAAAAACAACTTCGGTTGTAAGAACAGAATTTGTCACCAGCTAAAAATTCAGTTGTCATAAACGAAGTTTTTAATTGTACCGATCGATAGTCCATTATACAGTCAAAAATTTAGTTACATCAACAATATTTTGAGCTGTATCACTCAATATCTATTGTCACAACTAAAATATTCGATAGTAAGAACTGAATATTTGATTGGTTACAAATGCAGTTGCCACAGCCGAAGTTGTTTTCTCAGTGCAAATTCAACAATTTTGGGTATTCAAGTTTTCTAGAATAAAACTTTTTTTTTCGAAAAATTGGTGTTCCATTACCTATGGAACAAATTTTTTATTTCATGCTTAATCGGAACATATTTTCTTTAAAATCCAATAAAAAAAATAAGAACTCCCTCAAAAAATTTGTGTTTTTATTTTAAAATGACAGTAACAGCTTACACTGAGACACCCTATAGCAACCAAGCACATATAATATTATCACGAAACATCCTTTGTGATTATTTTTAATAAAACAATTTTTCAAGCTTGAAGCTTATGTAAGCTTATTAAAACATTTTTGCATTTGATTTGTTGGAAATCAAAAACATTTTAAATATTAAATTTTCCAACTAAATACATGCATACACACAAACACATACATACATAAGCCGATACACATACAAGTAATATATTAAATATTGTGTATTTCAATAAATAAATTTTTTTCCTTCACATATTGTCCATAAAAGCAATTAAATTGGTTTGTATTTAATAAACACAATTTGAATAATCATTTAGTTGAAGTGAATCGAAAGTAAATATATACATTTTATTTAATTGAACAATTCAAATTGCATATGTTCAACTTAAATACCTTGCCTGGTTGAAAAATTGCTGATTTTCAGAATGATTTTTTGCAAAATATAAACAAAATTATAAATAACACCCACACGTTTGTCCAACTCTGGTTTTAAATTCAACACATACGAGTACAATTTTCACAATTAATGTGTTTTTAATTAATATGTTAAATGCATTTTAAGCATTTAATTTGCAAATAAGAAATATATTTTTCCAATAGTATTAAATAAGAAAAAAGTGTGTGCGGCAGTTGCAGATCCAGGATAAATGTTTTTTAGAAACCAAACTTCTCTTTAAAACTGAAGATACTTTTACTGATTACATTTTGCGTATTTAAATTTTTTTTTTTGCTTCTCTTTCCCACATACGAGTACGTCTCTGCTGCCCAGCATAATGGAATATGAAGGGATTTTATTTAATTGAACCATAAATCACCTGAGGCAAATTGAATTTTTTTAATCATTTTGTATTTTCTGATTACTGCAAAAGGAAATACAAATAACAGAGATTTATTGCAGCCTTTAAAGAATTTAACTAAATGATCTAGCAGTTTTGCTCTCCTTTTAATTTTGCAATACCAAATTACTTTCACAAAAGCCCATTTTAATAAGTTTAATAACGATATTTTAAAAATATTTTAAAGATCCATTATGAAGTATTTAGTAACCCTATGGCAACTGACATAAAAAACGTGTTTGAAACCATTTTACACTTTTTTTTATTTATTTTTTATTTTTTTGATAATTTAAGGGGATTGGTATGTACCAAATGTCAGTTGCCATAGGGTTACTAAATACTTCATTATGAATCTTTAAAAAATTGTTTTTTTTTTTTTAATTTTAATTAACATTTCATTTTTTAATTTAATTAAAATTATTCGCTGTATAAAACAAATTCTAACGAATTTCTGTAAAATATAGTACCCATGATCTTTATACTACAAGGAACGTCGCCATATATTTTTAAGCCACGCCCACTTTTTAATAAAACAATTATTAATTAAAATTTAATTTTTTAGCGAATTTCTCTGAAATTGAATATCTAGCTATGTTCTTTGTACTTGAAAGTTGCCATTGAACACGCCCACTTTTACGCCCCTTCAATAAAATAATTTTAATTCTTGCTTTAATTATTAAATTTTCTATAACTCCAAAATGCCGTATTTTCCTTTTTTTTTATTATTTAAAGAAAATTTCGTTTAGTTTTGGCTACTTTATTAGCGTTTAAATAGAAATATCTTCCATAGGAATAACAAATCTGAATGCGTTTTTAATCAATAATAAAATGAATTAATAAATAGACTTTTTTTAATCAAATCTTGATTAGTTAAAGTGAAATCAATCATTCCACGTGCTTTAGTACTCATAAAAACCACACACATTCACTTCAATACCAACATCACCTGTAGTAAAGGGATTTACATTTAATTTAAAGCCAATCTTATTTCCAATTCATAATGGAGCTTCATTTAGTAGATTTCATTATTTGTTTGATCAAATGCAATACTTTATATGTGGTCAGTGCAACATTGCTTTGTAATACAGTTAGAAATTCTAACAGCTGTGCTAGGAAAAAGGACATATTTTGCTTTAAAAAAGGCCTAAATTAAAGCCATTCATACATTTTATTATATTTAGTTCTAATTTTCAATTAAAAAAAATATATTTTCTTGTTGGCTTTTCTAAAAAAAAAACCCAAAAATTTATATCAAATCAATTCAGCTCGTTATGATAAGAGTGCAGATTTTTCAAAATCCTTGTAATACAATTAAAACACGCATTCCAACGATTTGGGTAACAAAAAAATTGCCATATACTTTTTCATTGCTACGCCTACTTTTAAGACTTCTTTTTATTAGAACCATTTAGATTGTGTTTTTAATCATAGAAATTAAATTTTTTAGCTCTAAAATTTAATACAGTAAATTTCGATGTACCTGCAAAGCTACGTGAACTTGTGCTTACTTTTCGAATGATTATTTTTTTTTTCAATAATAAAATGTTTACTTTTCAATAAAATTAGCTAAAATTTGATACGTACGCTCCCTTTACTGTAAGGACTTCAATTCCTAGCAAGATTTTAAACTAGTTCAGGGTTAGAAAACGACGTTGTACCAGAACGTATGTGAATATACTAATTCTGATGGAATGCCACTACCAGAGTCCCAGGAAACTATGTCTCACGACGTGCACTAGTAAAGAATAGGGGCAATGTTATGGGATTGACAATTGAAAGTCGTACTCAAGCCCCTTTGATTGACTGAACTTTTTTTTTTTAAATGGCACAAAGAAATCCATTTTTTTTAATTTAGCTTTTAAAACATTTTGTTAATGAGATTACAAAAAAGAATGGTTCCATACGGACAGCTCAATAAGATAATAATATTAATGACTTTGGAAAATTTACTTGCTCTTAAAGTTTTGTTTACTAGAGAACACCTAGGAGAATAGGTTTACCTTCAGATGACTACTGTAGAAGTTGTCGAGAGAGGAGGAGTTAAACGCGTTATAACACCTTCTTTGCCTCTGGCTTGACTTCGAGGATCAGGATAGATTTTATTTCAGAAAGCGCTACCTGAAAGGTCTCACTGGGGAGTCGGCAGGCTATATGGGTAACGGACTTCTTCTTCTTACTTTACCATCTTCTTACCTGCTTTCACTCTTGTAACTCCTATCCCTATAGATTATCGTTTTTTATTATCTTTTTATATAGATATCACAAAGTAGCCAAGTGAGCTCCCTTCTGTTTTTCTTATTAAGGCGCCCTATGCAACCTAACCGAAAATAAAGGTTTATTAAAAAAGGTGAAAACAATTTCTGTTGTTCAAAATCTGAATAACATCGTCAACAATTTAATTTTAAATTTATTTAAATTGATTTATTTGAGCTTGAGATCATTTTTATTATTTTTTTTTTTCAAATATAATTTCATTATTTTTATTACGATATTTCGCTACTTCATTGTGTAGCATCTTCAAAAAATGTTTGTCTTTATTTTTTTTAATTTTTCTTTCTAAATTTATATTATAAAAAATATACAAAAAAAATAAGTAGCGAAATATCGTAATAAAAATTATATTTCATAAAAAATGATCTCCAGCTAAAATAAATTTATTTAAATAAAAAAAAATTCGAGAAATTAAAATATTATGAGCTTAATTTAAATTTTAAGCTTTAGCAAAAACAATTTTCTATATTTGCCAACAAAACTGTACAAACAATGACTCATCTACGTGTGGTGCGGACATGTTTTGATGGTTTGTAATAAAAGTTTACAATTCTTTATTTAATTTTCCAAAGTGTTTTTTTTTTAAGTTTCTGTTTATCCATTCATATAGAATGGATTTTTTTATATTTATTTGTTTTGTTGTATTGAATTTTAACTATATGAAATGACTTTGATTTTATTTAAAATTTTTTTATCGTGAAATTTTAGCTTGTTGTACCTTATGTACATATTGAATATTTTATGAAAGTTCAAATAATAATAAATTATTTTGTAGTTAATTTTTCATACATTTTGTAATGTTGTTAATTCCTTATCAAGAGTTTCAAAGGGAAAATACGATGTTAGTACATATTTATTCAACAAGTATTTTGATTATTTGGACATAAAGAAGTTCAGCAGAAAAGGAGTTGGAAAAAATAAATTAAATGGGTTTAAAAACAAGTTAAATATGGCAGTGAAGAATATTATATACCCTTCACTGTAAAAGTTAAATATTTATATTTTTTAATTCGTTAAAAATTAAAAAGTATTTTCTGTGAAATGGCAAATATAGATTAAAATAATATTTTTAAAGCGGCAAAATGTTTGTAGACCTGCTTCGCGCTTAGAAAATATATGTATGTATGAGTGGGAGACCATATATGAGAGTGAAGGTAAGATGAAGGTTAATGTGATTATATATAATATGTGATTTGGTTTTGTTCAAAGCTTTGTTTGCACAAACACGGTATAAAGCTTTGACATGATTTTTAAAACGTTCACAACAAACATACAATATCACAAGTAGTGCCGGTGGGGAAAAATGTTCGCTCCAGCAAATCACTGTTTGCGATTAATTTAAATTTTATCTGATTTAAAAAAATTTTTTATATTTGAAATACTTGATTTGATTTTCTTTAATAGCGAATTATCATGGTATAATTGAATGAATATTATAAAAAGGAACTAAAGCGCTATTTAGTTACGTGCTGTTTTTATAACACAGGCTTTTCTGGAAGTTTTGTATAAAAAGTACTCAAAATATTTAGTTTTTTTCATACAAATTTCGTAGTTGTTTGCTTGTGTTATAAAAACAGCACATTATTAAATTAAAAAAAAAAACAACTAAATTAAAATAAAATACAGTAAATGTAAAATAAGTTAGCCAAGTTTATAGCCAAAATAGTAGCAGCTTATTTTACTTAAAAATTCATGACAAAAACTAAAGATTTTTTTATTATTGAATTACCATTGTTAAGCTACGGTCACATTAAACAAATATTTGTGGAAATAAGTACGAGTATAACCACTATGACCGCTGCATATTTAATATATTTTGTAGAATATATTAATTGAATTTTTTCCTAAACTACAAAATACTTGCATTTTTATATTAATTGAATTAATTTTATGTAAGACAAGTCATGTTCGAAATTTAAAATATTTGTTAAAAAATAGTTGTTATGATTATTTCGAAAAATATTTGTGTAATGTGACCGTAGCTTTAGTAAATTTTGTAACAAAATTGTTATGGTTGTGCTTATGATTCATCTTATTTGTTTAGTATTTGCTTTTATGAAATTAAATGAAAATTCTCTTTACTGTAGCATAACATTCTAAGGGATTTCAAAAATATTAACAAATTTGATTTGTTTGTATGTTTCACTGACGTTCTTTAACATTAAAAGTGCTCGTATGTAAACAAGCATACACGTGCTTTGATTTTCTTCCAATTCAAAGAGAAATGTTAAAGTATTGCCAGATTAAGAAATTTATTAACAGGATACAAGTAAAAGAACTTGTGCGTATGACAAAGTTTTTCTCTTTTGTGGAAGAAAAGTTTGCCTCTTATAGCTCGTTTTTTACTCTTTAGAGTTTCTTAAATAAACAATGTGATGGGTTGGTAAACTAACTTTTTTTATAGAATTGTTTGGCGCTTCAAAATAATTTTTAAAAAGGACACCAGTTGTTTATTAAACATTGGCAGTGCTAGTTGAATAAAAATGGCGGTAATTGTAAAAAGTGACTTTTGCATATAAACATTTGACTTTTAAGAGTTTTTATTAAACATAAAACAAATAAAAAAAGGGCGTGTTGCCAAAAATTAAAATAACTTAATTATAACTAAATGTAAAAATTCTTATTAAAAAAAAGCACCATAAAAAAATTATTAATTTAGCATAAAATCTTTGATACAAAACAATAATTTTTCTAAGAAAATTATTCTGGGGGGTTACTCTTTATTGCGATGCGAAAGAAAACGCATCGCAACTCAATGTAAAAATCATACAGATGCGTATGGTTTTTCTTTCGCATCGCAATAGAGAGTAACACCCCTGCTCAACAAATGTCCTTTTCATATTTGTTTAAAATATTACTATCACATTTGATGTATTCTATTGTGAAGAATATTCCTGGTATTTGCTTAGCAGCTTTTTTTTTTAAAATTTAAGAAAATGACTACGAAAAGAAGACGTTCTTTAAATAATGCAGACAATGTTTGTATTATTGGTGGCTGATTATAGCAAAGTATCGTAAATCGATCATCGACCTTAACTATTTTGCAGCACATTTTTACCATCCACAGAAATCATAAGAGAAAAATAACGTATGTTAAAATTATGTTGCCTCTATGCGACAATTGACAAGTGGAAAAATATCTGCCTTTAAGTTCAGTACACCCTTAATATCGGATAAAAGTCGTAATCATGATAATTGTATGGGCATAAGCTTTGAAAACCAATATAAGTGGTTATGTCCGTCGACGTACTCTGCTCAAAGGCCTGTTACCTGCTCAAATCAGACACCAGTGCTAGTATTGAACGCATTATCAACCTTTTTTGTACCTGACAACATGTAAATTGAAAAAGGAAGACATGAATGTGACTCTGATTACACATCTACTGAAAAGCCAAAACTTGAAACATTCAATCGCAGTGAGTTAAGCAACTTAGATTGAAAACCCTTATCTATCAAGAGAGTTTTCCGAAACTTGAGCATCAAAAAAATAATAAAAATAAAACAGATTTACTAAAAAAATTTATTTGATAAATCTAAAGCAGGACAATATTTACTATTTTTTAACGACACGTTGTCTAACTTAAAACAATTAGCCGGTAACATGAGCCTCAAACTACTGTATTTAATGAAAATCTGGAAGATTATAGTTAAAAAGCAAGGAGCAAGGTTTCACCAAGATACTCGTGTAATATAAGAATTTTATCAAATTAGGTGGGAAGCACATATAATGGCTGATTACTGCTGAAAATTCTTTTGATTCTTATTGAAGAAAATGTTTTTTTAAACCTTAACCAACTTTATGAAATAAAATTTATAAAATAGTCATACTTTTTAAACTGCTCGATAATTGAAAGCTATAGAAACTGGAAAACCATGGAAGATATTATATTATCGTATTCGCCACACTTTAATTAATCTAAAACAAATAAAGGGTGTCCGAACAAGAACGCAAGATTTAAATTTGGCGCCATTCGAAGTGTCATTGTTTGACATTTGAACAATTGTTATTGTTTGCTAGTAGAAGGTACGAGGTTTGTAAAAAAATGACCATGGACAGCGAAGGGAGTTCGTTAACTGGGTATTGGAGAGACAACATCAAAATGCTGATTTTGCCGATAAAATCATCTTCAGTGACGAGGCCCATTTCCATCTTGATGGCTTCGTCAATAGGCAGAATTGTCGCATTTGGGATGAGGAAATTTCTCGAATGATTCACGAGAAGCAAATGCATCCTCAACGTGTCACTGTGTGGTGTGGTTTTTGGGCTGGAGGAATCATTGGACCTTTTTTTATGCAAATGAGGCACGTCAAGCTCAAACAGTCAATGGTGTTCGGTATCGTGAAATGATAACCAGTTTTTTCTTGCCTAGAATTGAAGAAATGAATGTGGAGGGCTTGTGGTTTCAACAAGACGGCGCCATATGTCATACAGCCAGAGAAACAATTCAATTGCTGCATCAGTCATTTATTTAAAATTTAAATCTTGCGTTCTTGCTGGAACACCCTTTATAAACAGTCTAGAAAATTTTTTAGTATTGATCAGTGTTATTAAATGGACTATTTCACTAATTGTTTTTTTTTTACTAAGGCGTTATTGGATTGATAATTACTTATTTGAAAATTGCTTAATCAATATATTTTTATTTAAAGAAAATCAGTAAACTTTATCTATATTTTTTTAATGGATTTAGGTACTGAAACTTGCTATCTATTAGTTAGTTGGTCTATATAATTTACATTAGTTTAAATGTGTGCTTGCTACTGACATTGCTGTTATGGTTTTTATGTACAACACACATACAAAAATTTCCAATGACATTCACTGCCGCTTCAATGCATTTTGTTTTTATAAAGAATTCACTTTTTTAACACAACCATTGAAAATAGATTTCATAAATTTTATTTTAAGCTAAAGGCTGGCATAAAAATAATTTAAATTCACTAGTGGCAAACTTTATATATCCTTGACTATAGTAGCGAAATATTTACATTTTTAAATTCAAAAATTTTTTGTTAAATTAAAAAAAATCTATTCTACGAAAAGGTCTTTAAACAGCGAGATATTGATTAAAATGACACAAGTTTTTATAACTTCTAGTCAACTTTTGGACTAGAACAAGTGAAAATGGTCTCAGCTGGTTCTTCAAGTTAGAAAAACATAAAACGCGTTTTGCTCTCCCATCAAAAAACAATATACATAATAACGCGTTTAAAGCATGTGGCATAAAATTTAAGCAACTTTTAAGCATATTGACAAGTAAACAAGCTGTGTAAACATAAAATTATATAAAAAAAAAGTTTATGGCATTTGAAAAATAAAATACATATTTAATGGATTCGAAGTGGTGTCCTATCAGTCATAAAGTTTTAAAGTCATATTATTTTATGATAGTTTAAAAAAATTATTGTTGTGCTTCAAACAAAAAAGTCATTAAATAAAAAGACTTTTTCTACTGTGTTTAATTAGACAGCTGAGTTTTTGTATTATATTCAGGAAATATATATATATTTTTGAGTAAACATTTACATACATAATAAAAAATATTTTTATTTGAGGCTAAAAATAAATGGATGCGCCCTGGTCCTGTAAAGAAATGAAGTGTAGCAGAAGACATGTTACTGTTAGAGTTTTTGCTCAAATTTTTTTAACATGTCTTGCTGCCACTTATCAGATTTTAAGACCCCAAAAAGGACGCTAGAAACATTTATTAAGAGCATTTCATTACAGTCTGCTACCTCGCTTTTTAGTTATCTACAATACAGTTCACTTAAATTAAAAAACAAATAACATTTTTTCATATTTATTTTAGTCAGCCATTATAAGGCATAATTAATATTTTTTAGCACAAAATTGCAATTATTTTTATTCTGAATTCAAATATTTATAACGTTTTATTTATTTTTTATCACTTGACCCAAAATTTGAAATAAAATACTAATGCATGAAACACATTCGACACAGCAGACAACCGGCTGCAATATGTCAAAAATAGAATACATGTATATCTAAATGATTATGTTCACGACAGCACGACAACACGACGGCAAATGCTGTTGTCGTCCATTTAAATCTATTTCTATTTTTGAGTGCGACAATAAATGTCAATAAATATAAAATAAAATAAAAATGTAAAATAAATTAGTGCTTAAACGTATTTTATTCTCAAGACATAAATTTTATTCTGAAGAAAGAAAAGAAAAAAAAACAAAATACAATTAACTTTAGTGTAATTATTATTTTTATGCATTTTAGGAATGTTGCAGGCGCGTTCAAAAAATTTAATTACATTGCTGTATTACGACAATTGCTGCATGCCGCACTCTTTTTCGTGTCATCGTGTAAGCTGCTGTGTCGAATGTGCTTAATGCTTAAGTTATGAGAAGCAGCTCACAGCAGTCATATTTTTTTCATATTATTTTTTAAAACTTACGTGTGAACTCCCTAATTGTAAATAATGAAGAAAAAATTAATAGAAGAATAAAAACAAAGTTTTGTGTTCAAAATCCATAAAATAAAAATAAAAAGCTTAAGAAGTATGAAACGCGTGCTGTGTACCTTCACCTTTACTGTGAGTTAAAATCCTTAGAGCCAAAATTATTCTATACATCAAATTTCAAAGAAATACTTTTAGAAAACAATAAGCAAAGACGCAAACTTGAAATTAATATAAAAATTATTCGTTTTCTTCCAGGAATATAAATAATAAGGCGAATTACCTGATGTATGATAACACAAGTATGCACAGTTTTGGGTCAGAGCAACCAAAAACTATTTCTAAAGCTTGCAAAATATAGCGTTATTTTTTATATTCAAGAGGTGACATTAAATGGTGTAATTTATATGTTTACAAGAAAAATACGAAATTCTACAACAAACATTTTTCTCAAGTTTCTCCTACATTATTTTCAGTTTGATCAATATTTTTTAAAATATCGCAAAAGTTGTCACTAAAAAATTGTTTTTTTTTTTTTTAATTTTAAAACTATATTAAAAAAATAACAAAAAGAAACTATAATTATTTTCTGTCTATAGTTATATAACGCCACCAAGAAAGTAACCAGTTCTACTACTGCCTCTTTCTGGCCACTTTTTTTTTTGATTTGGGTAGCTAAGCGTATTGGCTTAACTTTTTTCTTGCGGATAGTGCAAAAAAAATTTTTTATCATTTTTTTAAAAAAAAGCAAAGGGGGTGGTAGTCCATGATAATTTTTTGGGAAAAAAATTTTTTTCGCACTACCCGAAAAAAACAAATTTCGAATTAAAGCCAATACAATTAATTACAACAGGCCTTACAATTATTTTAATTCAGCAAAATAAAAAGTAAGTTCTAGTATGCTCCATACACTGGTTTAAATTGTATATCTACTTTTTTAATCCTGTACATGTAGTTCTCGATATATACCTTTATATAGAAAAAAGACTAGGTTACGATATTTAATTTGGAATAACTTAAGAACCAACTCTCTGATTAAACACTTAAATATTGATATCAAAATAACTTTTTGTGTAGGATATAAATCGTATGGGTTTATATCGTATGAGGGTGTAAATGGTGAATTGGTTTACAAGTGTGCAATTATTTCCCTCTAGACAAAGATTTTTTTTTATTTTTATAATATTTCTGATAATTTTAATTTTATTTCTAGATTATGGCTGCACATACACCTTTGGGATTTGGCTCGTTGCATGGTAAAATTCTTCAAAGTGTTTTTAAACATCATTTATGCAGAAATAATATATATTTTGTGCAAAAAACTTTTTTTTTATTTTAATTTTACAGAAAAAAATATATAAATTTTTATTAAATAAAATAAATGAAATTTAATCATATTTTCAAAGCTTTTTATTTAATTAAATGATATGGATTTTATAACTAAAAAAAAAACCTGTGAGTAAATATTACAAATTTATTTATTAACGGGCAAACTAAAAAAAAAATATTTTTTTTTGTTGCCCTAGAAAATTGTTAATTAAACAAGGATTTCAGTGTTTAATAAAATAAACAAATACGATAATAGAATTTACTTCATCTTCATTTAATAAGATTTCGACTACATCTACCTTTAGAGTAAAAGTCCGGTACTTTATAATTTTTTTGTAGAATTTCATTGTATGAAAAATTTAAGAAAATTTCTTTTAGAAGTCAGTAATATTGACATAAAATTCTAAACTATTATTTCAGGTACTTCACTGTTAACTGAAATTATTTTCCAGAAAAATTTATATTAATGTCAAATACTGGGCCCAAGTCACCACATTCCATATCGAATGAAAACTATCGTAATTTTTTTTGTATGAAAACATTTTAAATTTCGATACTTGTTGCTCGCTACTGAATACTTTATTTAGAAAACTCCGTTTCTCCTCATAGCCACCAATTTCGTGTTGTCACTAATTTTTTTTTTTATATTTCCACTTAACTGATATTTAATAAGGCCTTACCAAGTGAACTATAATGATTTAGTTCAAAATAATAAAACTGAAAATACAAACGAAATTCAGATCATTTAAAATATACTAAAAACGAACTTGAAATTTCATTAATATAAAGCTATCGGTTGTTTTATGAAATGATTCGAAACACATTAATAATATAAGTAGATATACTAAATAGCACCACGTGCAAGCATATGGAGCAACTTTTCTATATGTAATTTTTTTTTATTTTTATATAGTATTGATTTCTGAAAAATAAGTAAGACAGCTGCCAGGAAAATAGTAAAAAGCACTACTTAACTGTTAAGCAGAAAGCGGAATGAGTGCTTTATTTGTTGCCTTTGAATCAAATCATAAAGAACGACTATATTGCTGTCAATTCATATAATTTCATAAAAGCAATGTGTGACAACATTCAAAAAAAGTGAGTGTAATGAATATAAAATTATAATTGTTCAAAACCTTCCCAAAAGACAACGAATACAAATGTACGAAGAGTATGAATAGTTATAATCTTGTTTGAATAAAATTAAAACTTTTTTTTTCCTTAAAACCTAAACATATTTTTTTTTATTATTTTTTTATGAAAATAGGAAAAATCCTGAAAAAAATTTTGAGTCTACATGATACCAATTTATTAACTATTTTTCGCAACTTTAAAATTTTTTTAATGTTAGAACTTCTTAAATTCAAATGGGTGTGTCATGCTGTAGAATGCTCTCTTCAAAAAATTTCTATGAACAAAATGTTTGTCCGGAAGATGTGTTTGTTATTTATTGTCATTTTGAATTAAATAAAGACTTTCCAAATTTTACTTCTGTTATATTTTTTTTTAATTATGAAAAATATCGAAATTATTTTTTTTTAAATTTCCACAGGCTTGACTTTTTAATAAAATGAAATTAAATTATTATATAAAAAAGACAACGAATACTGAACGAATGGTTTGAATGTTTTTGATTTTTTTTACATGCAAATAAAATTCAATCAGCAATATTCGTTATTATTTTTGAATGAATACATGACAAAAGCAATGATTATTTGAATAACAATAAAAACGAATGTTTCATTTCTTTCTCTGCTCTTAATATGGGAGCATATGAGTGTTACATAAATTAAGTTAATAAAAAATAATAATCATACGTTAGATATAACTGCATAATTATTTACTAAAGGGTTGTACAAGCATACTTGAAAGCTATACATCACTACAAACATGTGTACTATTTTATAATAAAAAATTCTTGTAAGCAATTTCCACTATGCTAGAGAAGCCTTTTATTGTTCAAAGATTTTTTATATCTCTGGCGGGAAATTATTATATTCTCTATAAATTAAATTTATTTTCCGTTTGTTTCTTTGTTTACTTCTAAGCAAATTTTTTTTGAATATTTCATGAAAATATCTAGGCTCCAAACAAGATCGCCATATACTTTTCAAAATTGCCCACACCCACTATATATCACTGTTTAATGTCTGAAGGTTATGGCAACTCAGTTACTAATAGGAAATTAGTGTGAGTGTTGTTAGTAAATTTTTTAAAACAACGAATACAATAATTATTGTGCTGTATAGCAATAACCAATTATGTGCCTTCCAAATGGTCTCCTGCTGCATTACATAACAGTAACAATAAAACTACTCCTTTTAAGAACAATTTACAATGTAGCCCCAATTTTTTTGTAGGACTTACCAAATATCAATAAATAAATATTAAATTTTATAAAATATTTTTAAACATCCATTATTCCTTTATAGAAACAAAAGAAAAGGTATAAAATTTATTTTTATTTAATAGAGAAACTTTGTGTTAGAAAAGAAAATCATAAACAATATAATTTTATTTAATTAATAAAATGCCAATCCTGAAGAATAAATAGAAACTTGAACTCAAATTGAAATTTTCTCAATTTAATTAAATTTCATAGAGAGAGCTCGTAACTAAAACTCAATTAAGAAGTCATATTTATTAATATCATTTACAATAAACTTACAATAACACATAATAAAGTTGAAAATGCCAATGGGAATCTCTGGGTAAAAGTGTGTTGCTGTATGCTTGTACTACAAACAAGGGAAGATGCGAAGTTTTTTGTTATTTCGTTGTTGATACCCTGGTCATTTAAGATTTTTTTTTTGCAACAAAGTATCAGTACTTGTTTGCTTTCTGTCATTATTGCAGCTACAAGTAAACAAATAATGTGGTATTGATGCCGGCCAGTTGGAGACTGTCTGTTGTCGATGTTTGTTACTCGTATCATGCATTTCTTTTTTGATTCTGCTGCTGTAGATGTAGCTTATGTGAAACCCACATGACATTTTGCATAAGTAATCATAAATCTCTAGAGAATTTCCACAAAGTATGTGCAATGAAATAAAATTTAAAAATCTGTTACAATTAAAATTTAATTAAGAAGTTAATTAGTATAAGTCTACTTAAGAAAAAATAGCGAACGGTAATTTTAGTCGACACACGACGACAGCATGTAGTGCAATCAAGTGATTGTGCCAGCCAATTGATCGTATATGGGTGTGATTGTACCAGCTGCTGATGTAAAATCAAATTGAGTTTGATACTTTTGTGATTACACCAGCTTGCTGGTATGGTACAACAAATTCCTTTAAGTGGAAATATAATAATGAATGCTCGTGAGAGAATTTTTTTGGGTAGAATTCCTCGATTTATAGGAGTCGATTGGAAACAAAAAACGAAGATTATTGCAATCGTGTCTTAAAAAAGAAATGCCACAGCAAAATGGTAAAAAAAATTTTAAGAAATAGATTCAACGGCAAATAGAGAAAAAGTTGTGAGAAAATTAATGTTTTCCGCATATACTTTACCATCACTCATTTCGACCTGCTTTAGAAACGATTTACAAAAAAATTAAGATTGTGCCAGCATACTGGTGTAATAGATGTTTGCCTTTGATGGTGCAACTACTTGATTGCAATTGGCCTTTAACTGAAATTACCGCTCACCAATTTTTTTAGATGCACTTTTAAAAATAACAACTCTTTGACAATAAATAAACAGCCGAAGGTGGGGGCTTAGAATGTGCCTCTTGGTCACATAATTACATAGTTATTGGCGACATGAACTGAAGCTACAACTGATTTCAGGAATTTATTTATTTATTTGATGATTAAGCTCGTTTATGTTTTTGAAAAGAAATTTTTAAGCAACCTATATCCCAAAAGTTTTATTTAGATTTCATTTGAAAATGGCAGAAGAACTGAAATTGGTTTAAAAAAGAATTTTTTTTACTTTTTGTTGAATATCTAGCTGTTAGAATCCATAAAATAAGGAGAGCGAATGTATTAAATTTCAAAGAAATCCTTTGAAAACTATAGTTTTAATCATAAAATACGCATGTAAATTAATTGGGCGTTAAAGTGAGTGTGGGCAATTCGGAAATATATGGCGGGTATCTTTGGAGTACAAGAACTTCAGTGCTAAAATTCAGAAAAATTTCTTACAACGAAAAAAAATTTTTTAGGTATAAAATAACCTTCACTATAAGTAAGAAGGATATATATAAGTTTTTTATTTCGTTCGTAATGTCTACACTGTACATAGGACACCACATAAAGTATAAATTAAAGGCCTGCACAAGCATATTTGAAAGCCACACATCAATACAAGCATGTGTAATATTTTATATTAAAAAGTGCTTGTAAGCCATTTCAAGTATGCTTGTGCAGCCCTTTAGTATATATATATGTTGATTTCTTATGACTACCAGAGTCCAATAAGTGATATCCGTCTCTTTGTCTGTCTATCTGTGTAGGAAATCAACTTTCCGAAGTCCTTAGGTAATGTAGAGAGAGCTTGGCATATTAAGCTGTCAGTTGTTTCTGTTTTTCATTTGCTATTGAAATTCAGCTGGATTGGTTCAGAAATTACCTGTATTTTTGACCATTTTTAGGAGTCTAGCGTATTTTGTCTTGAATACAAAATTGACAAAAAAAAAAACTTTTAATAGAAATGACAGCCATAATGTCTGTGCCAAAAATTAGAAAAAAATCAGTCTGCAAATGGCCGAGGAAAATCAAAAATACCACCGAAATTTTGGATTTTCATTCATTTCTATTTTGATTTTTTTTTTTTTTATAAAAATTTTTTATCCTGTGCATGTGCGTAATGTTTGTACACACACAAGAAACCAGTCAGTCAGTTTTATAAAAACGTGTGTATGTGTCTTTTTAATGCCTTTTGTGTAATATAACTAATAATACAAAAATCTTATTGATTTTTTTTTTAACTTTTGTTGTTAACTTGAAATTCTTTATTTGATACCTAATGAATATTTATTTAAATATTTCTGTTTGGTTTAAAAAATGTTTATAAATATTTCCAAATTCTTATAAGAAACGAACCAGCTAATAGGCTAAAAAGTTTATGAAAAACATTAAAAAAAATTTATAATATCTTAATTATTCGATCTTCTTATTTTTATTTTTTGTAAAATTTATTTGAGCTTAAGATCTTTTTTATTTAATTATTTTTTATTTTTATAATATATAATTTTATTATTTTTATTTCGATATTTCGCTACATCTTTGTGTAGCATCTTCAGGAAATATATCTTTTAAAAATAATATAAATTTTCTTTTCCAATTGAAAGAAAAATAAAACATACTATTAATATATATACACATACATATGTGTAAAAACATACATACATGTATATAAATATATTCTGTCAAATGAAAAATTCTAAATTATTACCCTCGATATTCATATCCAATAATTATGTCTCTTTTTTAGTATAATCGAAAGTCCAATGAATATTTTTCTTGTTACCTTATTGTCCAAAATGCTCCTGGATTCAAGTCCTCTTTAATTCTTTGATTTATGTGCTCTTCATTAATGTATAATATCTTAATTATTCGATCTTCTTGTTTTTATTTTTTGTAAAATTTATTTGAGCTTAAGATCTTTTTTATTAATTATTTTATATATATATATGAATATCGATGTGAAAAACTGAAAGTACGAATATGAAGGGTATGTAAGGCTCCGCACAGCCGAATTTAGATTTAAGCAAACGAATAAACGACGACACCAGTAAGTAAACACAAAATATATTTTATTTATATAAAAATATTCTTAAATAGTTATGCAGTTATCTCCAACGTATGATAATTATTTAATTTAGTTTATGTAGCACTCATACGCTCTCATATTTAGAGCAAAATGTTTTTAATTTTTTCCTCTAGACTTTATTAATTCATCAGAATCTTCTGCTGACAATAAAAAAAAAAAAAAAAATTACATGAAATTATTTTAGCCCTTGCAGCGTCATGCCCTTACCAAGGATAAAGTATTCATTATATATGAACACACATACATACATATAAGATATAGATTGTCTCTCATATAAGAAAATTAACTATTATCTATTGAAAGAAGCTCTTAAGATGTGTACAAAAACTAAAATGCTCATTTTATGAAGGGATAAATAAATTGTTGGAATATATTTTTTAATATAAATTTTTATTTTTTTATATTAAAAATGACCTTCTCATTTCTTTAGATTTTGTCTACAAAATAATTATTACTGTTTCAATCAGTAACTAAAAACATTTTGAAATTTCAATTTGGTTTATTTTTTATTTTTGCTACATTCAATTGTAAGTAGTTGCATGTTGCATGTTCGTAAATATAAATGCTACTTCACAACTTTAGTTTTGTTTAATGGAAAAAATATGTAAATAATTTTAAGACCTTAAGGTCATTAGCAAAAAATTGTGATATAATTGATGTGACTCATTCAGCTGTAATGACTTTCTCACTACTCACATTTTAGTTAACTTTAACTCAAAATATTATTAGAGCAGCTTGAAACTTTTAATTGGCAATGGAAGACTATAGAGTACCAAACGAGTATCCTAAATAAGGGAATAATGTGACAGATTCTCTTATGATATATGAACCGAAACTACTGTGAAGCCTTTGTCAAGCTTTTACACTACAAGTGGAAGAGGTCAAGAATAAATAATTTAATATTAGATTTTACAATAAAAATATGTTTCTGAAATAAAGACGAAATAATAGTAATTAGCTGATAGCAACGAAAACAGAAGCAACACAAAGAAGACAGAATACTGAGATATGGCAACTCTGATTTTTGTTTGACTTGTAGAAGAGACAAAATTCTAAACAGTCTCTGATGAAAAAAAGGCCTTCACATGGAAAGCTGAGGGGACTGTGGGTGGAATTACATACTATACTGTGTTTGAATTATGTAATTTTATTTTTTTTTTTTTTTGTATCAACCAAAAATGTATGCAAAAACTTATTTTTTATGATTTGCAATTTTTAATATAAACATTAGCAACAAAGTATTTTCAATAAATACAAAATGTATGATTGAAATTTTATTGAAGTCGCACATTTTCTATGTGTTTAAAAATTAAACTTAGAACAAAAAAAAACTCTATAATGTTAAGTTGTTGATAGTATTGCTGTTGTTTTGTGTTTGGTATTGTTACTGCAGTTGCTGTGTGCAAAATTTTAGCTATGAGCAACAAAGTATTTACGATAAAAATTTATTAATTAATAATAATTTTATTAAATTATTATTAGTAAATATTATTTAAACTTAAGATCTCAATGAAGTAAAAAAATTTTATTTTCTTAAAATAATAAATTTCCCTTCAAAAGAAAGTCGAAATATTGGAAAATTTAAAGAAAAACAAAATTTCATTGAGATCTTACGCTTGAATAATATTTACTAATCATTTATTAATTAATATTTTTAAATTCACATTCTCGTATAAAAATTGTGGTTTTTAATCAGCACATGTGCTGTTTTCATAGCACCAAACGCAACCCTCGAAATGTATTTTTTATTTAATTTAAAGTTGTTTACATATTTCAGTAGTGTTTCGTACACTGAAAGAATTATGATTCATAAATCCAATGAAACGATTACATTAGCCTAATGAAATATTTCATTAATTATTTCATAATTTCATTGTGAGAATGAAGAAGATTTCAAAATTCATTAGGGAATTTTTTTTTTATTGTTCTCTTATTTTCTGTCGCAATTCTATAAATAAAGTAACTATAAAACAAAAAATATTTAATCATATTAAAGTTCAATTGAGCCACGAAAGCTGAAGTGGTTGAGTGGCAAGTTAAAGCTTCTTAATTGCATGTGTCCCAAGTTCGAATCCTGGCAGAGTCAAATAAAATTTGAAAATAATTCAAACAAAAAGTAAATTTATCAAAATGTGTGTTAAAAAATTATTAATAAAAAAATTTTTTTTTGTCCCTAACCATGGGTTGAACCGCGATATCTGCAGTTGAAAGATATTTTTAATATTCATATGTACAATGAACATTTTTCATATATTTTATGAAAGTTTTCATTAAAATAATTTTAATAAAACTGGATTCATTGATCTAAAAAAACATGTAATTGTTTGAAAAACAATGAATTTTTTTATTGAATTAATGAAAAAGTTCATTGGATATATGAACAAAATTCTTTCAGTGTATGTTAATAATTTTACTTTTATCGTCATCAAAACTGTTATAAAAGTATTTAAACAGGTTTTGGAGAATAATATAAAATAGTCTTTTTTTTTTAATTTAATAATTAATGATGTGGCAGGAATCCCGGTCTTTTATTATATGAGTTGGATCTCTTGGAGGTTTCTAATTAGTACAACATTAACAATTTAAAGTAATAAAGTGGACATGCAAAGTACACGGTGACAGAACCTGTTGTCTCCTGCTGCTAGTTAATGCATTAACTAGCCTCTTTGCAGATTAAGCAGATTTACTTTTTCTAAAATAATTTTTTTAAAACAAATTTTTTATTAACTTTTAAATAAATTAAAATGTACTTCATCTGTTTTCTAATAATTGAGATATTCGCTTTATAACGCATTCAAAAGAAAGTTGAATAAGAAAAATTTTAAACAATAGAAACTAAGTAAAAAAAGGATCTATTTGCGAAAGTTTGAGACTAAAAAGTTTTTCATTAGAAAGAAAAATTAAGAAAAACTAATAAAAATAAAAATAACTAGAGACCTCTAAGAACAATAAACAACTATTGAACACTTAAATTTTATTTTTACTTTTAACGTTGCCAAAATTTTTCTCAAATTCAACATTTGTTTCTTAGCACATTTTTCTGTTAGAAAAGTTTTTTGTTCATTTACCCATTAAAGTGTAAAGAATTTCCTTATTATTTTATTTTTTTTATAACAAATAAACAGAAATTATTTTAGTAACTGCATAAGAAAGAAATTATGAAGCGATTAAAAAAAAACTAAAAATATTAAATAGAAAGTTTTGCAAACTAAAGCAAGCAAAAAGTTATTTCAACAATAGTTGGATTAAGATAGACAAATAAGTATGTTTATGTACTAGAGAGA
This sequence comes from Thelaira solivaga, assembly GCA_947397855.1. Classification (NCBI taxonomy): domain Eukaryota; kingdom Metazoa; phylum Arthropoda; class Insecta; order Diptera; family Tachinidae; genus Thelaira; species Thelaira solivaga. Next base: position 13,537,784 of record OX377612.1, read on the forward strand.
AAATTGTTTTTTCTTAAAATTCCTAAATAGGTGTTTTTTTTAGAAATGCCACCTATACAGTTGGCTCGGCAAAAGTTTTTTTATCTATCAAAAATTCTCATGACGAAATAGAAAATCCAATTTTGACATCACGTTTTGTAGTGAAGTTAGCTGCAAAACAATTGTTTTTAATTGACCGTTTTTCCCTCTATTTTTGTTTATCTGTAGTGGGTTTTATTAGGCAAGATGTTTAACACTACGCTAAAAAACGCTCGGCTTGCCACTCCAATTTAGAGAGGACTGTAAAACTTTTAATCACACGAGTATTAAATTTGTTTATTTAGTTCAATGCTTAGTGAGATTTTTGGTTGAACATTTGAAACTCTTTGAAAACTTTCTAATGTTTGCCTAAAAGTGTTGGGAGTAATTCGCTGAGTATTCAGAGTAGCGTCCAATGAAATTTTTTTTATATATATGCTATCCCTTTCCATACTTATTGTACTGAATAAATAACTCATGAAAATGCCTTGAAGAAAACAATAAATTTAAAATAATCCAACACAATTCTGGAATTAAGCACAAATAAAGATTAATGTGCTATTTTCATAAGACAAGCGATCAACTTGTCGAAAAACAAATATTTTAAGTATTTTTAATATAAAATTTTCAAACGAGTTGATCGGGTGTGTTACAAAAACAACGCATAATATTTTGTTAAACTTTTTAAATTCCAAATAAATTTATTACAGGACCCAAATCATCGCATCGATATTAAATAAACACTTTCGTAATTTTAATGTTTTTATGAAAAAATTTATAAATTGCTATACGAGTTGCTCGATATCGAATACACTGGTTTGAGCACAGATAATTTTTTTTATTTTAGTATTAAATTTTTTAAGAAAGTATACAAACATTAACGAAATTCTCTCTTAAATGCAAGCTATCATTTTGAAAATGTGGCAAAAAATTTAAAATTTTGCACCTGAAATATATGAAATTGAGATGTGCACTGCTTTTATTAAATTCGCAAAACTGAAAATCGTTGCAAAAATTAAACTCAAACGAAACAAACAAATAAAGTTCAGAGTTATGAACTTTTAAGACGGTAGTAGGCGACATGTAAATTACCATCACAAACTAGAATATAATTTAAGTTTTGTTAAAAAAAAACCCCCTGCTAAAATAAAGGAAAATTATAGTTTTATATAAAACTCCATGAGTTAAAACCAAATGGGAAAGAAGTTCATACAACAACTAGAGTTTATTTTGCCTTGAAAATTTTAACAACAGCGCACCGCGACATTAAGTTTCAAAAATGTACTGCGGCTTAGCTAATGCGCTTTACGCTATACGCGCCCTACATAAAATAAATAAACAACAAACTCATGATTAAATTTTTTTTCTTGATAACTTTGACATTTTAGAAAAAGTTTCTCCAGCATTTTAGCGAGAAATAGTTGCAAATTTTCTTTAGTTGTACATTTGCTAACAAGGGCGAGTTCAGCAATTAATTATTTATTAGAAATATTGCTAGGATTTTTTTAACATTAAACATCAATAATAAAATATAAAAGAAAAAAATGCCAAGAAATTTTTATATACAAGTCGAAAATTCAAATAAAATGTATTTGTTGGGGCTTTGCAGCTGTAGAAATCACCACAGGATTATTTATATAAATCCCTTTATAACAGTTTTGTTTTTCATTTATTTTATTGTTACAACTTTTTTTTTTGTTTGTACGAGTATGCGTGGATTTTTATTACAAATTGAACAAATTTTTTTTCCTTTTTTATGCACAAAAACTTTCCCTGTCTGTAATTAATAGAATATCCCATCCCATCTATTAGAATATTTATGTGAAAATATTATTTTTGTTTAGTTTATTTGAGGAAAGTTTTAATAGTTTGTTGCTTTTTATTTCGTGTAAATATTAGTTACAAAATCAAATGAGATAAGCAATTAGCTTTTCTATGTTAAACAATGTGTTTATTAAAAGTTAATGAAATAAAAGAAAATAATTTTATGATCGAAACCTGTAAAATAAAAATGAACAAATTAATCTTAATTTACACACAGAAAACAACTTTGATTTTGAGAACTGAGTTGGCACCCAGTCAAAAATTTAGTCAGGATAATAAATGGCTTTAGTTGCAACAACAGAAATTCGTTAATACAGCCTGTTCAGCTAAATGTAAACGAAAGCTTCGTTTGCATAATTTCATTGCAAACTAGTTGACCCCGCAAACGTTGTCTTGCCTTAATATTTTTATATATTCGATCTTCTTACACTAAGAAATCGTACTCATAGAGTAAAGAATCGTGTGAGGCCGGGTAAAAACAGGTAGTTGACAAATAAGCCAAATACCGACTTTAGAGCTACCTGCCGGCCGGATTATACAAGATTATACATATAAACCTTCCTCTTCAATCACTCTATCTATTAAAAAAAACCGCATCAAAATCCGTTGCGTAGTTTTAAAGATTTAAGACAGAGAAAGCGACTTTGTTTTATACTATGTAGTGACAAAAACAATATTCGAAAATTTTTTATTGTTTTCAATACAATTATGAGCACTAAAGTTTCGTTCGCACTTAATTGAACAGGCAGTTAATACTCTCAATAATATTTTTGAATTCAAGTATCACAGCAGAATTTTTGATTTCGAACGACAGCAGTTCTCTCAACCGAAGCTGTTTTCTCAGTGTAACATGTATATTACAAATAAACTTTGGACTACGACGAATTTTATACTCCCTTCATTAGTATAAAAATGACTTTTTTTAAACATTAGACTAGATCCGCGAAAGGGAAATTGTGAAAATAAGTTGAAAGCATAAATTTATCGAGATTGTGTTTTTCTACCGCCCTGCTGTAAACGGATTATGAATTTCGGCCATTATACAAGTGTCGAAATATTTACTTCAGTTAAAATAACAAAATGTATATTTTTAAAGTATATTTCATTTACTTATACTCGTATTTAATATTAGAAATTAATTCTAAAAGTAAATTTTATGAGCACTAGTTACCTTGGACAGAAAATAAATTGTATTTAGATAAATTTTTCATTAATGCTCATAAAATATTACTCTTGCCGAACTCAATAAATTCGGCAATAAGTTTTATTTTATTGTCTTGAGCTTTACCAGTGTACTAAAATGAGTTATCCTGGAATGCAAAACATTATTTAATTTTATGTATATTTAAACGACTCAGTTTTAGTTTCAAAAGCAAAATAATTAAGCCGACTTACACATTTATTCCTTTTTATTCTTATTTTAGGTTTTATGATTTTATTTTCTTATTTTATGTATTTTATTTTTATATTTTTAATCTATGTAAATACATAAAAAAAATTCATGACCTCATAAAAATAGTTCCAATCTAATTACGAGGGATGTATTATGCAAAAATTATTATCATAGCATTTCTAGTTACTGCTATCCTTCACTGTGAGCTTGTAATATTTATGTACATGTGCCACTCTATAAAGTAAATTAAGCGTTATTAGTCTGCCAATCTATCTGTGTGTACGCCTAAGAAAGCATGTCTGTTTATCGGCTTATTTTACAGGGTATGATGCCACACAATAATTGTTTTTTTATCATTAATTGGATTTTTTTTATTTGAAACTATATATAATTTTTCAGTATTAAATACGCTTAGGTTAAACAGGTCGCCCGAAAGAAATAAAACAAGAGCTGGGCTCACTTGGGTCCTCTGACCTGGTCCCTTTGTGATACGTTTGGTTCAAAAAAAATTTTCAAAAGTTTAAAATTAAAAGCAATTTATTGTGCAATTTTATTGTATTTTTTTTAGAAATAATTTTTTTAATATTTAAAAATTGTCTTTTGTGAGCTTGAAACATAAATACAGACATTTAATCGCTTTCAGTAATAAAGATATCAAAGCGTATTCTTTCGTCAATGTCGTTAATTTTTTTTTTTTTTTGCTACTACAGCAAATCATATGGTTACAGTACAAAATTGTAAATTGTACTAAGTGAAAAAAAGTAATGGTAATACTTATGGTATTAAAAAAAAAAGAAAATCGGCAATGGCAACGTTAAGAAAAATTTTAATGTTTTAAAGCTGTGGATTGTTAATCAAGGTCAGAGATTTTACATTATAAAAAATTTGTATTTATAATCAATAAAACCATACAAATGAACAATTGGAGTAAGAATCATGCTTAACATTTAATTAAATCATGTGCGAGGCACGATTAGAATCCGATTGTTTTTTAAGCTATTCGACACGATTAAATTTAAAAGGCTACATTCAAATAAATACACTAACATTGATTAAAATACAAAGCCGCATTTCAATACAAAAGCAAAAACAAAAAAACCATAATTATATTACTGCACAGTAGTTCACTGAAATATGTAAGCCTTGATTTAATGGCTTTTTTTAAATTTGTATTTTAAAATGTTTGCATTTAGCTTTTTAAGTACAATCGTATTGAACAGCATAAAAAAACAATTAGTTTTTATCGTGAATAGAATATGATTTTTTGTGCATTGAATAAATCTCTGATCAAGATAAATAATTCTTGTATTCAACATGTAATTGTACATGAACTAAGTAACACACATCCGGTGCTCATGAGGAGTAAATGATTTCTAAAAAAGTAATTGCTCCACCAAACTAGTATCTGGAATTAATATTAATTTTTCTGCATTTCAAAAATTTAATAAAAATATAAAATAAAATACTTCAAATAAATTAGGTGAAAAAAAATATAAATTTAGTGCTAAAAAAAATATAAATGTCGTTAATTTGTATTTCCTGTATTTCCTGAAGTTAATTACTTATTTTATGATTAAGAAAAAGTTATTAAAATAAATAACTAAATATTGTTTAAGCTTTTAGGTTTCTTTTTTATATATTTAAATTATTATTAAATTAAATCAAATATTTATTTATTTATTTTCAGATAAAAAGATCAAAAAATCAAGCTTAAAATTTATATATTTAAAATAAATTATTTTAATCAATATAAGCCTTTTATTATTATTTTTTGATGAACATTAAAAAAAATTTAAATTTAACTGTCGGATTTAGTTTGGTTTTTATTAATACACAAGACGAAAATGTTCCTAAAGTGAATAATAAAGGGTGTCCGAACAAGAACGCAAGATTTAAATTTGGCGACATTTCAACAATTGTTATTGTTTGCTAGTAGAAGGTACGAGGTTAGTAAAAAATGACCATGGACAGCGAAGGGAGTTCGTTAACTGGGTATTGGAGAGACAACATGAAAATGCTGATTTTGCCGATAAAATCATCTTCAGTGACGAGGCCCATTTTCATCTTGATGGCTTCGTCAATAGGCAGAATTGTCGCATTTGGGGTGAGGAAATTTCTCGAATGATTCACGAGAAGCAAATGAATCCTCAACGTGTCACTGTGTGGTGTGGTTTTTGCGCTGGAGAAATCATTGGATCTTTTTTTATGAAAATGAGGCAGGTCAAGCGCAAACAGTCAATGGTGTTCGGTATCGTGAAATGATAACCAGTTTTTTCTTGCCTAGAATTGAAGAAATGAATGTGGAGGGCTTGTGGTTTCAACAAGACGGCGCCACATGTCATACAGCCAGAGAAACAATTCAATTGCTGCATCAGTCATTTATTTAAAATTTGAATCTTTCGTTCTTGTTGGGACACCCTTTATAATAGAAAGAGGAAAATTGCAATCCATTTTGGCTAATCTTCATTGATGTAATTTAACTTAAACTAATTTTAAGACATTCTTTGAAAAAAGGAGATTTCAGAGTTATTTTTGTTTAGGGGCCTGTTCAGCTAAATACAAACGAAAGTTTCGTTCGAATAATTGCATTGAAAACAAAAACACTACACGAAAATTTATTTGCACGAACTTTTCGTTCGCATTTAGCTGAATAGGCCTTAAACCTTGATATTAATAACTTCGTAATAATATGTGATATTTTTCTATATAATTTCCTACATTTAAATTGAATTATTTTCTTTTTTTATCTTTTATTTTTTGTCTCATAAAAATGTCTTGAAAAGCTCTTTTAGTCTGTTTGAAATCATCTAGCATGAGTTAAAATAATTTATGTTTTTTACTTACATATGTATGTCCGACCCAAATACATTATAGATTATCCGTCTATAAAATAAAATAAAATTTATACTCCTACCAATTTCTGGCAGTAGTAAAAGGACTTAAATTTTTTTTTTCATTAAAAGTTTAAGAAAACAAAATTTCTCTTTTGCTTTGCCTAGTTTTTTTTCGTTATTTAAAAGTAATAGGATTTCGAATTGTTAATTATATATAAATTATAAAAAGTAATACAGAAAATGTATATAATTTAAAAACCAAAGTGAAATGTCCATTTTAATATTATTTGTTATAACATTCTGCATGGGAATGATATGACCAGAAGTTAATGAGAGTTGAATACTAAACTTTATTAAAAAAAATTATATATTTTAGTATTTAGATCATTTAGCTACTGCTAGTAGGTACTTATCGAACATTCCTTCAACTCAAATTTGCCAACTTTCATTTTCCTTATTTTTTTTTTTTTTGTTTTTCCCTTTCCATGTAATCACAGCTTACAAATAAAAGGAAAATAAAAATTTTAAGTTATTCAAAAGAACAAAATGTCAAGTTAAGCAATTTTTTATTATAAGCGTTAATCTTTTTATTGCATGGCATAACGTCATATATCAACTTAACGTTTTGATTGGTTTTTAGTAAGTCTATAATAGTTTATTTAAAATTCAACATAAATCACATGAATACATTAAGTGAAAATAAAAAAAAAATTAAATAAAACAAAAGCAAAATTATTAGTAAAATGCAAGTAAACTAAAAAACTAATGCAATTGAAAAATTCTCACATAAAATAACGTTGGCTAAATTGTTTTGTTGAAAACATTAAATTTTTTTATTTAATAAAATCTTTAAAAATAAAATAAATTCGTTGTTGGAACAATCTTTAGCTAATCAGGCCTGTAGGAGCTCTTGCCAATAAAACAGATTTTATTACAAGTTTACCTAAAATAACAGAAAAATTCGTTGTTTGTTTTTATAAATCTTGTACGTAGAATCCTTATGATCTATGAAAGATCTTTTGCCGCCCACTATTATTGTTACGCCCACTTTTCAATAAAAGAATTTTGATTTGTTCTTTCATTGCTTAAAACTTTATTTGAAGACTGAAATATATACCGTTCATGTCCACTTTTGAAGAAATTAATTTTAATTAGTATTTTAAAGAATAAAATTAAATTTTTTTTGAAATACATTTTTGTTGGCCTCGCCCATTTTTCAATAGAACAATTTAAATGAGTGTCTGTAGAATTCTCTAAGTAAAGAATCAGGAGAAATTATTTGAATATCATCATCCAACAAGATAAATCAAAGCTGACTCAGCTCCTCCGCAAAACCCTCTACTAAATACACCTGATCCCTTGGTAGTGGAAGTCCTATTAGCACCAACACTTACTCAACATAGTAGTGAAGCACGTTCTCACTACCAATCACTGATAGACAAAGCAGGACAAAAGTTTTCTTAAGCCACCTAAAAGTCTAGTTTCAGAAAATAAGTGGTGAGTGGGGATGTGTGACAATTAATTTATTGTACACAACCTAATGACATACAATTTTATTATTTGAATACATAAATTTTACTTGCTATACACAAAACTAACAATAATCCAAGCTACAAAATTACGAAGGTTAGTCAGCTTTAATTAACAAAAAACAGAAAAACCCACTAAAGAACTGGTAAAAAAAAAAGATAGTTGGAGTTTTCCACTTATGGATCGATTGAGCTGAATACAACTGATTGATATGCCAGCTGTACGTTGATTACAATATTTACATGGATATTGCTAAATCGGCTACGCTACCAGTATCTATAAGGTTTCACAATTTATAAAATTTATAAGGTGACACTTGTACAGTGTAGAAAATAAAAACCTTCTTACTTACAGTGAAGTGTATAAAAACAGCTTGAGTAAGATATTTTTTTGAATTTAATTTTTTTTAAATTTCCTCTCTGTTGCAAATTTTGAGTTTTCAAAATTACAACATTAAACAGTTACTATTTTTATATAACAGTTTCAGCATAAATATTTAATTTTCAAACAATCAGTACTGTTCTGCCTTCCGAATCCGAATATTTTATTCGGAATTGAAAAATTAAGCGCCTCATAACTACTCTGCGGTCCATTTTAAGATTTTATAAAATTTTGTTTTTGCTTTATTTTGGGTGAAAAATTATTGGTAGAATTAAAAAAACATAAAATTTTTCATTTAATAAGAAGAAAAAAATTTTATTCCACATTTTTTTCAAGTCCGTGTGGAATACAGAACATGCTCGATTAATTACAAACTGTTCCACTGTGCATATGTAAATAACGGGTTCGCAATATTTAATAATTACTAATTTAAATTACAAAAATTTAATTGTAAACAAAATGAATAAAAACTTACAAATATTTGTGACACATTTGCATTATTTATTTGGCGTCTTTATTTAAAGTGGACTTGAACTCAAACACGTGAAACTGTAATTAAAGGTTACGAAGTACAAATTACACCAACTCACGATATGAAAGTGATGGTTTCTCATTTATTTATGTATTTTTTTTTTTTTTACTTTAAAAGATGTTAATTGTGCACGTTGAAAAGTAAATTTAAATTCATATACTGCATCTCATTTAGGTTTATAGGTTTTATGTATTTTTGGTTTAATTATTCCAACAGAATAATTGATTTAAATTCCAATGAAGAGATTTATTCAATTAATTAATGTTTAAAATTGTTTGGCTTTTCATCTGTCGTAGAGCCTAATAAATTATTGTTTTGACAACTTAGTGACTACTTATACCATCAATTAAATTGGTTAAAAAAAAATTTAAAGCTTTATTTTTTCCTATCCATATCCAACTCTTCCTCTTTCTGAATCAATTATTGCTTTTTGATTGACCTAAACAAAGAAACTTTTTAACCATTGAATTCCATTGAGCTATAACGTGTAAACCACAATATTTGGAACTTTCAAATAACTTCAGACTTATGTATAAAAATCCTTGGCATAGGGCAAATTAAACTAGCTGAATTTCCAGGGAAAAAAACCCTAATACGATACTCATCCATATTAAATGTAAGAGTAAAAATAAATATAAATCTTCAGTTTTTGACCTTTTCTATCTAAAAATTAATAAACAAATATTTTTTAAGCTTTTAGGTCTTTTTATATATTTTAATTATTATTAAACTAATTTCCAATATTTCGATACGCCTTCGTGTGTCTTTCTCAAGGAAAATAATTTTATAATGTGTGAGAAAAAAGAAATATATGGAAAGTGATATTACTTTTCTGGTAGGCACTGTCGAGCTCAACAAGAATCTGCTGTTGAAACTTATTAAAATAAAAAAAAATAAAAAATTAAGTTCGTCAAAGAAAGACGATTTTCCCTGCTGTTAAAAAAAAGTAGACTTTTAAATAAGTTCTTAAACATTTTTCATGAAAAGCCTTTATTCAATAATGATATATCTAGCTGCTTTACTTATTCACACTTTCTTTTGTACTCTGACGATCTCAAGATCTATTCTAAAATTGATAGCTTAGCTGACGCTAATAAACTACAATCTGACTTAGATAAATTAAGTGATTGGTGTCTCTCTAATCATCTCAAATTTAATTTAGGTAAATGTGTACATATCTCTTACACCAGACTTCGAAACCCACTAACTACATTATACCATATAAATTATGATATTATAAAAGAGGGTCAGGCTATTAAAGACTTAGGTATTCTTTTCGATTCCAAGTTAACTTTTTTCCCCCATTTAGACAAAATCATTCCAAAAGCATATTCAACCTTAGCTTTTATAAAAAGAAGCTGTAAGGAGTTGAAAGATCCCTACACTTTAAAAATGCTGTACTCTTCTTACGTTAGATCTAAGCTGGAATTTGGGGCTTTAATTTGGAGCCCACATTGTGACATTCATATATTGCGTCTTGAAAAAATTCAAAGACGTTTCATTAGTTATGTCTTACCTCACTTGAGTTTTCTCGAACCGCCACCCTCTAATGAGTCACGATGTCTACACTTAGGCATAATCACACTTGAAAAGAGAAGTAAAATTCAATCAATGCTGTTTGTATGTGATTTACTAAATGGAAATATGGACTGTAAAGAGCTTTTAAATACTATACCATTTTGTGTACCTAGTAGACTATCACTTCGGCATAGAAACATGTTTTTTATTCCATTAAGCCGTAGAAATTATGCTGCTAATAGTCCATTGACTAGATCTTTAACATATCTTAATGCTATAAATTAGCATCAATTAATAGAATTTAATGTATCAAAAACGCACTTTAAGATTTAAATTAATTTGTTAATTTCCTAATTATGTATTTAAGATAATTTATGATTTAAATCCAATATTTTGTTAATCATTTATATTAGTTTATAGTCTGTAAGGAATCCATTTCCATAGACTCCAATAAATAAATAAATATATAAATAAATACTTAATATCAATATTTTATGCTTGAAATAAGTTTTCTCTATTAATAAAAAGCAAAGAAATTATTTAAAAAATCAACTAAATAAAAAACAAATATTTTATTTGGTATTACGAAAGCTGCACTTATAGACAGTAAGAATATTCTAGCAAAAGAGTAGAATTTAACTGCTGCTTAAACAAATTTAATTCATTTTAAGTTATATGCTTTGAAGCCAAATTATTACCAAAATACTTTAAGTGAAGTTAAGTTTGCTTTAAACTAGTAAACTTTTTTTTGAGTGCAAAATTAAATGGCCTTTGAAATTAATTTTTAAAATTTTAAATTTTTTATATTTTATTTAATCTTTTTCTTTATTCAAATTATTATTTAACAAAGCTTATAATAAACAGATTTTGAGATTTAAATTCGATTCATTTACAAATTTGTTTGTCAATTTGTTAATTTAATTGAAATTGAAATCTTTTCAGTTTAATGCACACGTGTTTCTTAAAGCCTTTTGAACAAATAATCCTAAACATTTCTAATATTACTCTACACATACTAACTCAAAAAAACACACACACACACACTTCAAATCATTCTCATTGCAAACACCCATGCTGGCAGCCATTAGGCATTCAATACGTGCTAAACATTTGCTACCATAAGCTTATGTTTGTGATATGACCGGTTGGTTATACAGAAATCTTAAAAAAAAGTTGATAAAATTTTTGAAAGTATACAACTGCAGGGAATTGAATATTTTAAAATCATTTCATATATAAGATTTTGTTTGTGTATGTGATTAAAATTGAAATATTTGACACAAATATGTCAACAAAACAGTTTTGAGAACTTCTTGACCAGAGAAAGTTTTAAATAAATTATCAACGGACTGAAAAATTAAAAATATAAATGCTTTCGTATACAATGAAAAAGTTTTATTTAATTAATATTGCAATTTTATTAAGCTTGAGGTCTTCTGAAATAGCCATATTAATTAATAAGAAAAATGTCAAATAAACTAACAAATAAAGTTTTATTTATGTAAATAGTAAGTTTCTTTTTCTGTAGCTAATAAATAAATTTAATTAAAATTATTCTCAGAATTTTGTTTAATTAACAAAAGGTTTCTACATTTTCTTTTTGCTTATTAAAACATCAATACTGAATAACTCTTGCCCTGAAATGGCCAATTTACGGCTTGCGAGCCACAAGTTCCTTTTTCTGTTTTGTGTTATTATCAGAGAGCTGCAACCGGTGTTATGATTTGTTTCACTACTAAACAAAAAAAACTCAACTCTTAAAAAATTATACTACGAGTAATTAAAACCGAGAGTTTTCAATTAATTTTTTTTAATAAAACTGAAATCTTACTAATACCGATAACCAATTATCACAAAGATATTTTTATAAGATGTTTTAATATTGATAATAATATTTAAGCACCCTTCGTATGCCCGCAATTACTGTAACTGCTGACAGCAACATGATTTATAATAGAAGCAGGGAAAGCAAAACTGACAGTATCAAGCATAATGCTTTATGAAAATATAAAATTTTCTTTAAAAAAAAAAACTAGTTTTCATGCCAATCCCAAAAGAAAAAAAATATTCATATTTTACTTTCAATAATCTTTAAAAGTGATTATCTAATGGGGGTACTCACTAAAGGGCTGCATAGGGCTTTACACTATAATAAGATTTAAGATTTTCATTGGATTTTATCAGCTGTTTTTTGGTATTTCTTTATTCGTATGCAAAAAATTCAGCCCTGATAAGTCAAATTTATATCCGTATTTTTTAATGTATTGTTTTCAAACTATTTTATTTTTTAAATTTATTTCACTTTTTGACATGTCGGGATAAAACCCCCATTACAAGCACTTTTTGTTATATAATAAAATATTACACATGCTTGTAGTTATGTGTGGCTTTCAAGTAAGCTTGTGCAGCCCTTTAGTATTCACAGCCATTCTTTCATGCAGCGCAAACGATGCAAATGTGTATGTTGCATTTAGTCAATATAAAAACCAAATGAAGACATTTTTGCACTTTTATTCATTTGCCTTAAATACACTTTGAGCAAAAATCGCTGAGCATATTTGCTCAAGAGTCAATAAACCGAAAACAACAAACAATTGACAGATAAAGTTAAAATTGCTAGATTTTTTTAAGGGTTTTATGATCTGGTAGCATTTATTGAGTGGTTGAAATGACACTCATGACCTGATTTGAAATTGAATGTAGAAGTGAATACCATTAATATTTAAAAATACTGATTTTTAATATCAAACTACATAAATTAAAGAAAAACCTAATGTTTTACTTAGTCTGCATAATAAGTGTCATGAGTAGTTTGTTATGTTTACCCATCTTATTAGTTTCACATGTTATTAATATCTTTCGTTAGTTTTTTTTTTTTTTTTTTTTTTTGCAGACATCATTTTTTTTTTTTTTTTTTTTTTGTTTATTTGTTATTTCACTCGTCTTAGCTTTTTAATTGAGCATGACAGTTTGCTAAACATATTGTTCTTTTTATAAAATACACAAGGGAGGTTTTGTAAGTGGCTGTGCAGCAGTGTGTATAGTGAGCAGCATAAATTTCATGTTGGGGTCAATATATCACTGCTCCATTAATGTCGTATATCACAAAATCATACAAGAGCATGAAAATACTTACGTGCATGTAGGTTGCTAGGAAAATGGTTGTGGATTTACATACTTTCAATCATATTTTCATTCCTATTTTAGATTCTACTCTACTAGCACAAGTTTTTGTTGATAATTAACATTATTAAAGCCAAAGGCAATTAATATTTTAGTTGTTTCTGAAAATTTAAGCCATTCTAGTTGTATATAATCAACTTTTAAAATCACTTACTTTAAAATTCAAGGGACCAGATTAAAAAAATCATATAATGAATAGTTCATATGAAAACAGTCAATACAGATGAATTATTCCACTTGATATTTTTACAATTAATATGGCCACTGTATTTTGGGATGCACACGGAATATTGCTCATCGATTATCTTGAAAAAGGATCCACAATCACAGGAAAGTATTATCGTGCATTATTGGATCAATTGATTGATGCAATCAAGAAAAAACGACCACATTTAAAGAAGAAAAAAATGCTTTTTCTTTAAGACAACACATCGGTTCACACAGCATTAGATACGATGTTAAAATTACGTGAAATACACTTCGAATTGGTTGATCATCCACCTTATAGTCCAGATTTAGCTCCTAGTGACTTTTTCCTGTTTCCAAGCTTAAAAAAATTGCTAGCAAAAAAAAGATTCATCTCAAACGAAGAAGTGATTACCGAAACTAACGTGTATTTTGAGGGGCTCCGAAAATCGTATTATTCAGATGAAATAAAAAAGTTTTAATATCGTCTTACAAAGTATATTGAGGTAAAAGGAGACTATGTTGAGAAATAAATGATTTTTGAAAAAAAAAATGTTTTTTTCCTACTTAGGTAGCTTCATTATCAATACGCCCTCGTAGTTCTTAATTTTTTTGTACTTAAATATCAATATTTTAATATACAATTCCATTTTATTAAAGATACGAGTATGTATGTATGAAATATTTTTTATTTTATTCAATTGATACAAATAAAACATTTTTTCTTGCCTATAAAAGCCAAAATCAAAATCTTATTCATACTGTTACGATTTATAAATCAACTCTATTTCTACAAGTCAAAAGTCACGCATGCGTATAAAAATTTAATAAATTGTTTGTTGGGGAATATAACATATAGAAATAATATAACCAAATATATAATTGGAAACTAATTTAATAATAAATAAAAATATATAAAAAGATTTAAAAGCTTAAAAAATATTTATTTATTTACTTTCAGATAAAAAGGCCAAATAATGAAGATTTATATTCAAATTGTTTGTTTAATATATTTTCTTTATTTTTTTTTTCAGGTTTTTGCTTTTCCAATGGGCATTAAATTTTACTGATGCACAGTATTTATATCAAAATTATTTCAGCAGTACAAATGCACCTAGACAAGCCCCAATTACTCGTGTAATTGCAAGATTTCGACAACAAGGTGCAGTGTTAGACTATCCGAAAGACCGAAAATTGAGCAGAATCAAGTGAACATTGATCCTGTAATGGACAGTTTTGAAGAATATCAGAAACTTCAATGCGAAGACGTACAACTCCACTGAGCCAAAAATCGCATTCAAATATCAACAACGAGTGATTTACATTTTTTTTAAAGAGTGCACAAATCGACAACGGTTGGCTGTCAACTTAGAAAAAAAGCTATGATTTTAATTTGTTGACAATGCATGTTGTCAACTTGTTAACGATGTTGTTAAATTTATAAATATATTATTAAGAAACGTTGTTATATTGAGAACGCATGTTGTCATATCAACAACCGTATGGTTATAAAATTTTGGGCCCACCAAACTCATCATTGAAAGTTGTTTTATATGCATTGTAAAAATTATTACAATATTGTTTTTTACAAACTTAAATTAAGTAAATATTTATAAAACTGCGGCTGACCAAATAGAATTGATAAAAAATAAAAAAATTTTTATTAAAAGAAACATTTTTATTGACTTAAAGAATATCATCAGTTTTCACAACATAAAAATGTTTCAGAAAGTAACATGGCCTGAATTTGTACGACATTGCTTAATTTACACTCCCTGTTACATGAATTGGACCCCCTAACACAATTTTCTCAAAAGATTCTAAAAAATGTTTTTGTATATTTAAAGTTAATTTAGTTGTTATTGAACACTGCAAAAATAGGTTTTGTATTAATAAAAAAAAATTTAAAAAAATGCCTTCAAACTTTGCGTCACATGAATAGGAAACTTCTTTAAAAAACAGTTTATGTATTAGTTAGTTTTATTTGACCTTTTTCTTTTTAATTAAAATGGCTATTTTGTTAAGCTTGAGGTCTTATTTTTCAAAAATTTCTTTTTATATCGATATTTCGCTCCAATTTTTGTAGCTTCTTCAGGATATAATTATAAATTAGTCAAATTATTAAAAATACATATTTAAAAAAGAAATTTTTGTTGACTAAATTAAAATAAACTTTTGACAAACTTTTCACGGATTTTTTACAAACTACTAAAAAAAACTTTTCATGAACCTTTCACGAAATTTTCACAATCTTTTCAAGAACTATTCACGAACTTTTTACGAACTATTCGCGAACTTTGCACGAACTATTTACGAACTATTCACAAACTTTTCACCAACTATTCATGAACTTTTTACAAACTTTTCAAGAACTTTTCAAGAACTTTTCACGAATTATTCATGAACTTTTCACAAACTTTTGACAAATTTTTCACGGATTTTACACAAACTATTAAAAAAAACTTTTAATGAACCTTTCACGAAATTTTCACAATCTTTTCAAGAACTATTCACGAACTTTTTACGAACTATTCGCGAACTTTGCGCGAACTATTTACGAACTATTCACAAACTTTTCACCAACTATTCATGAACTTTTCACAAACTTTTCAAGAACTTTTCAAGAACTTTTCACGAACTATTCATGAACTTTTCACAAACTTTTGACAAACTTTTCACGGATTTTTTACAAACTATTAAAAAAAACTTTTCATGAACCTTTCACGAACTTTTCGCAAACTTTTCAAGAACTCTTCACGAACTTTTCGCAAACTTTTCGCGAACTTTTCAAGAACTTTTCACGAACTTTTCAAGAACTTTTCACGAACTTTTCAAGAACTTTTCACGAACTTTTCAAGAACTTTTCACGAACTTTTCGCAAACTTTTCACGAACTTTTCAAGAACTTTTCACGAACTTTTCAAGAACTTTTCGCAAACGTTTGTGAAAAGTTCGTGAAAAGTTCTTGAAAAGTTCGTGAAAAGTTTGCGAAAAGTTCGTGAAAAGTTCTTGAAAAGTTTGCGAAAAGTTCGTGAAAAGTTTGCGAAAAGTTTGTGAAAAGTTTGTGAAAAGTTCGTGAAAAGTTTGCGAAAAGTTCGTGAAAAGTTTGCGAAAAGTTCGTGAAAAGTTTGCGAAAAGTTCGTGAAAAGTTTTCGAAAAGTTCGTGAAAAGTTCTTGAAAAGTTCGTGAAAAGTTCTTGAAAAGTTCGTGAAAAGTTTGCGAAAAGTTCGTGAAAAGTTCGTAAAAAATTTGTGAAAAGTTTGCGAAAAGTTTGTGAAAAGTTCTTGAAAAGTTCGTGAAAAGTTCATGAATAGTTCGTGAAAAGTTTGTGATTAGTTCGTAAATAGTTCGTGCAAAGTTCGCCAATAGTTCGTAAAAAGTTAGTGAATAGTTCTTAAAAAGCTTGTGAAAATTTCGAAAGGTTCATGAAGTTTTTTTAATTGTTTGTGAAAAATCCGTGAAAAGTTTGTCAAAAGTTTGTGAAAAGTTGGTGAAAAGTTTGTGAAAAGTTTGTGAAAAGTTCATGAATAGTTCGTGAAAAGTTTGTAAATAGTTCGCAAATTATTCGTGAAAGGTTCATGAAAAGGTTTTTTAATAGTTTGTGAAAAATCCGTGAAAAGTTTGTCAAAAGTTTAATTTAATTTAGTCAAAAAAATTTTATTTTTAAAATATGTATTTTTAATAATTTCACTAATATATAATTATCTCCTGAAGAAGCTACAAAAATTGGAGCGAAATATCGATATAATAATAGCCATTTTAATTAAACAGCCATTTTAATTAAAGAGTTTATTTATACTTTTCAATAAAAATTTTAATTTTACTTAAATTTTTTTAAAATTTTTAAATTTTAAAGCCTTTTTAATAACGCGTAAGGCCTCCATTTTTACAGATTGTTTCGTGAATTCGTTTGAGAATAGAATCGAACAATGATTTTATGTAAATGAGCGAAATGGTTGACGAAGCCACTTTTATGCCTTTTTGGTAGTATACTGCTTTCTAGAAGCATGCACTTTACAAGCATTTGCAATGATGTTAAGGTCCAGTTAGTAAGGGGACCAATCGAACACATTAAAGCCATGACTTGACCTTGCAGGCATTATGAATTTTTTGCATTGTCATGCTGGATTGTCCACTTGAAGCTTACAAAAGTGTTCTGAAAGTGAGGAAACGTTTCGAAAAAATATGCACTTGGGTTTTTGTTGAACTCATTTGACGTGAAATAGTGAGTGTTACTCTGTCGTTTTTTTTCAAATGAAAAAAAAACAGTAAATATGTTTAACCCATTTTTGTAGTGTTTAATAACAAATTAATGGTCTTTAAATATAAATAAAACTTAAGTTCCTTCTGAAAAAATTGTGTTAGGGGGTCCTATTCAAGTGGCAGGAAATACATCATTAAGTTGTAAATAATGTGGTTTTAGTGGAAATTGAAAAGAGTTTCAAAAAAGGTCCACTGTTGGTTGCGTGGTTAAAAAAACGCCTGTTATATAATGACAGTTTCCATGACTTTAATTATAGTACAACCAACAACATTGTCCTCTTATAATTGACTGCAGTTTTTGGGAAAATTTTATGACATTTTAATGCCCAGTTCTCTCAATTTTATTTTAAATGCAAAACGTTCCTTCTTCGTCATTCATTCTTTTTCCTGTTAAGGATACTTATTGAAAATTCCTTGCCAACAACAATGTTTCAATCTGCAATATTGTTCTTATTTTTCATTCAGTCATCAACATTTATTTATTTTTTTTTTTTTTGGTGTTTGCTTTTGGTACATAAAATTTTCTTTAGCTTCTTGTTTTCCTGTTTGCTAAATGGTTAAAAGAACAGCCATTGAAAAGTGAATGATTGGATGGTTAAAGGAATAACAAAAACTCACAAAATGAGTGTAAAATACATTTACACATGCATGATTAATGCTTGTTGCCTGGTGTGAGAAGATGATAATTATGTTGTTGACGTAAGTAAACTTGTTAATTTACTGGAGCAAATTATATATGTTGGCACACATAAAATTTTTGTAATTTAAAATATTAAAAGTGATGATAATAATAATAAATGTGATACTAAAATATTTGTAATTTAATATGCCAGCAAAAAATAAAGAAAACTTTAATATGGGAGTAATAACGGCAATTGTAAGCAACGTATTACGTATTGCAATAGCGTAAGGCATTGTATTTCAAAAAGAAAGAACAATTTTATCAAAATATTAATTATTATTTAATACTAATCAAGCTTAAGATCTCAAAATATTGTTTTTATAATAAAATAAAATGTAAAAGTTATTTTATTATAAAAATAAATTTCCCTCAAGAAGACTTTCAAAAGAAAGTCGAAATATTGGAAAATTTAAATAAAAAACATTTTTTGAGATCTTAAGCTTGATTAATATTAAATAATAATAAATTTACAAGATCGAATAATTTACTAAAATTATTGTAAAATATTAAACTTTATTTGTGCTTAATTCCAGAAATTGTGTTGGGTTAATTTATTTTATTTTCTGGAATTAAGCTCAAAGAAAGATTAATTTTTGTTAAACTTTTAAATTCTACATAAATTTATTACACAAATTTTATTAAGTTTTATAAAATTCATAAAAGCAGATTTTGTAGCAGCTGTAAAGATCTCGATAAAGTATTTTTTGCTGTTTTTCTTTAAATAATTAAAAATATTAGGTGGTGATATAGTTTTTTTTTTTTTTATTCATAAATAAGCTTAATGCATTGGCTTTCCGAATGGAACTGTTAAAATTTCACTCCTCCATTAAAGTATCTGCCTATTTTTTTAAATAATTGTAACTACTATTTGCATAAAATAAAACAATTTACAAGGTTATAGATTGATGTAGCCAATAGTTCAATAAATTTTAATGGTTAGAATTGGATGGTTGAGATCTTTACCGATGGGATAATTATAAGTAGTGCACTAAATTTATTTTTAAAATTATCTTTTTTATTTAATTTTATTCCATACATCATTGAAATGACAATGTGACCCTATTTGTTTACCTTCGGCCACCATACCAAGTCAATCGAAGGGGTTACTCTATATTCAGAAGCGAAAAAAAAAACGGTACGAAATCCATTTTTACATTTCAGTATATATGGGAATGATACAAATCCTTGTTCCGAAACTTTTGAAATTTTGCATTTGATAATGTTTTATCAACCTGAATATCTGTGCCAAACTTCAAGTCTTTACCATAGCTGCTTCTATTTATGGCCACTCGTTATGTGAAATCACGATACTATGGGTCTCATTTTTGATTCCTGGCTAGACCGTTAGTGTTTTCTACAGACAAGTTAAGAAGTTTCGTGGATTTGTGTCTTGTTGTTTATAAAAAAATATAATGTTGTTAAAGTCTTATTAATTTAGCAGCTTTAAAACTTATTCATTCATTCATTGAGTTTTTAGTATATTTACATTCCCACATCGATTTTTTCGCTTTGACCAGGACCACACACAGCAAATTTAGTTGGGCAATTCTTGATTTTGTAGAAGGGGGTACAAACTTGCTCGTACTCATCCATTCCTTTTTTTTCTCTCTTCGTATCTTTTATAAAGGTGTAAAAAAATAAGACAGACAGCTTGAAAGCTGAATGAATGACTGAATGAGAATGCTAAAATTGCCGAAACAAAAAATTTTTTTGTGGACAAAACGATAATTTTAAAAGAGAATTGAGAAAGAATTGCCCAACTAAACTTGCTGTGTGTGGTCCTGGTCTCACTACGAACGACAGTCCTTTTCATCCAAATTCGCTTTCAGTAGTTTAAAAAGTTTCTTATATATTATCACTTTTTTTAGTTTGGTGTCACCGTAAGTTTATTTATAACAACAACAACAAAAAAAAAAAAAAACTCATGTACTTTGTACATGCGAAGCTGCAAATGTGTGAAAATAAAAGCAAAAAGGCGTAGAAACGATTTAAGCAAACAATTTTTAAAATAATTTTTGCACATTTCTTGCTGACAATCTAAAATTTTCATTAATACGTAAATTTTCTGGGTTTTATTTAAATGTTTTAATATAAATAAAAGACTTTTGTATTTTACAAATTATAATATTGAAGGAAAACAAAAAATAGGTCACAAAACCCTAAAAGAAACTGTTACAATATGATTTATTTAGAGGAAGAAAAATAGAAACAAAAAAAAATTATTTATTTCTGTACTTTTTTGTATACAAAATGTTTTTATAAAATATTCATGAGAAGGAGTTAGTTATGATATTACTAATGGTTTGCATGTGTCCACTGATATTTACACAGTCATGGCTTCATTTACACATATTGCAGTCAATTTGCTAAAACGAACACAAAACCTCAACAACCAAAACAAAGAGAGAAAATGGTTTCGAAAGTACCTTTTTATGTGTTTTTATTTTTTCAAGCACATTGAGAAAAAAATTTTATTATAATACAAAAAAAAAAAATAATTTATAAAAAGGTTTAAAAAAACTATCACATCTATCGCAACTTTTTCCAGTAGTTCCAATTAAAGAAAATCATGAATATTCCCTAGGAATTTTTTTCCAAGAAAAATGTTAGTTTTTGAGAAAAAAATCCTTAAATCAGAGAACTTTCTATGTTAAGAAGAAAGTTGTTTTATGGTAAGAGGAAATGGAAAAGTGAAAAAACTCCAGCGGAATTTTTATTCATGATTAGGCTGATTATTATTAAAATATTATTAATATAGATTTTTTAACTACTGAAAGTTGAATAAAGTAAGCTCATGCTTTAAGAAGAGGGCTTCTTAATAAAGTTTAAACTTCTTTTATATTTTTTTAAAATAAAACCATAATAGTGTCAAATTGACACCAAAATTATCGACAACATTTGGTGTTAAAATGATACGGTATCATTTAATAAGTTGGAAATTAGACAACGTTCACTAACAAGTTGACAACATGCGCTATCAAAAAAGTAAAATTATAGCTTTCTTTCTAGGTTGACAACAAATCCTTTTGGAATTGTATGCGCTTGTTAAAAAATTGAAAACACTTGTTGTCAATAAAATAGACAACAGGATGGTGTCAAAATGAGCACTTCGTTGATGATATTGCAACGCGATTTTTGGTTCAATGTAATGAAAAGAGGAAACGTCTGAACACATTTTACGTGTTTGCCTAAAAAATTCAACAAAAATTCAAGTCAATTTTGAAATCTGTTAAAAATTATTACAAAAATAAAAGACTGCTAAAATATCACAAACAAAACATTTTTAAATTCCATCCCTACAAGGGAAGAACAAAAATTAAGAAAATTTCTCTGCATTTTTAAGGAGTTTAAAAATTGAAATTAAAAAAAAAAAATTTTGAATTTTTTTCGTCCAAAAATATTAAAATTTCAATCGTTTTCATTCGATATCGATTAGAGTAGTGAGCTAACCTGGGGATAGCAACTTGGATTACTGCCTAAATATTATATGTTTTCTGCACATAAGAAAAGATCCTTTACGGATTTGTGTTATTAATTACTCATATCCCCACATTTATACATCTTGTAAAAGGGTTTGGTAATTAATAATTTTTTTTTAAGGATATTTATTGTTTAATAACAAATTATGAGAAAAAAACCAAAACTTAATAACGCAAAATTTAAACAATATGACTGAATAAATTCCTGTAAATATCCTTAAATTCATTATTTCAGTTCTAATGTACGTTAATGCAATCTCATTTCTTAAGCCTACTTAATGACCTTTTATGCATACTGTGTTTACACAGGTTACACAAATAAAGAGAAACCTTGCCAGCAGATTTGGTTGATGCCAATTTTGTGATAACAAAATGCAATGACTAACAAACTGAAGCAAATACTTGACTCTGCAGATGGCAAATGTCTTTTGTATTGTACTAAAGGACATCTCAGAAGCTAAAAAAAATAACAACCTTAACCAAATGAGAATATATAGCACACACAGCAAAAGCAATGGAATAAAAAAGAATAAATTTCGGCTGTGTCGAAATTTATATACCCTTTCAAATATACATATATGCTGTATGTATAAAAAAGGAACAAATGTTTTTAAATTCGTACATTCCTAAGGCTAAAATTGCCTAGTCCACAGACTTGGTCATAATCATTAATTTCACTGAATCGTTCAGATTTTTCAAGTCATTTTATGTCATCATAGTCAAACTAAAGTCGGTATCTTTTTAAGAACGATTTTTAATTCATAAAACTCTTATAAACAAAAGTCAGTTCTTAATAAAAGCCTACTTTTTTTGACTATGATTATGGCTTATTATTTTCAATTTCTTTATTACTTATTTATTTTAGGACTAACAAAAAAATATGTATTCAAAGGAAATTATTTTAATCAATGTTTGATATTTCTTTTTAAAATAATTTTTTATGGGAAATGAAAAATATGAATATTTAGACACTAAAGCCAAGGATATAAAAAACTCGGCACAGCCAAATTAATTGTTTTCATTATGGGGATATGTGGACAATATAAGTGTTTGTCTTTGATACTAATTCAAGCAGCTAATTTCAACTTTTAAGTTTCCTATAAAATATAGGGGTGAATGAATATCATTTCCCTTTGAATTTTTTCACTTTCACTGTAATATCAATCACAAATGAGTTGCCAGTAAATCCTCCTTATCGTAAATAATATGTTTCCTTTGTTACGTTCACTGTTTTGCTTTAATCAGATTATTTTTTTCCAAAATTTAGTTAAGCAAACAAATTTAGGATATTTTTTTAACAAAAGAATAAAAAAAATCAATTATTTCCTGATAAAACAGTTGTTATTTTTAGAAGAAGAAACATGCATAAATTGCTTCATTAAATAAATTTATTTTTTGCTTAGAAATTTGTTTATTTGACCTACACTAGACACTGAAAACTTTAACAACAAAATTTGACATTTTAACACAAGATCAATTCGTAAATTACTACAATAAAAAAAAATTGTTTTGCTCTTGAAAACTTAATAAATTCTTCTTTATTATACATTCACTCTGCTGTGATAACGTGAAAAAAAATTCACAGGAGATTCCCCATAGCAATTTTCCTTTCGAAGAGCATAACAATTTCAAGGCAATAAGAATTGTACGCTTATCCGCGCTAGGGGTAAATCTTTTATTTCAGCTTTAAATTTAGATTGTTTACTTTAAAGTGGAATTCCATTATATAAAATTCTTACTTATCGCAAGATCTAAATAAAGGGAAACTTTACAGTTTCTTAACATCAAACCTCTTGTCCAGCCAATTTGAGCACCCTTATCATGAATAATTTTTCCTTAGTAATTTTTTCTTATTTCTTATATTTGCAATCATGAATAATTCCCATGAAAAATAAGCTTTTAAGTAATTCAATTGAGATTGACAACATTTAAAAAAAAGTGGTTAATTCAAGAAATTCCTTCTTATCGTAAATAATTTTTTCCCATGAAATTTGTGCACTTTTCATTAATATTTTGTTGGGGAATTGTTTTTCTTTTGGGTTACAATATTAATAACAGCAGGTATTCCAAATTTATGATTAGCCGACTCATGAATATTTCTTAGTTTTTTTTTTTTTATAGAAAATTTTGGTTTTTTTTTTAGAAAAAAATACCCTAAATCAGAGAACTTTATATTTTAAAAATTTTAATAATTTTATTTATCATAAGAGGAAAAGGAAAAGTAAAAAACTACTGTCAAATTTATATTCATAATTGGGTTGAATAAGTCTTCGGCTGTAAGTCTACGTTCCTCTTCAGACAGATAAGTTATCAACTGGTGACAAAAGATTTTCTCTAAAACATTCAACATTTGTGAAAGCATTAAGCAGAATGTTGTTTGTGCCATACCCACTTAATCTCTTACTACTTGTTTTTAGTATCATCCCTCTGCAAAAAATCTTAAGCTTGACTAACGTTCGAATACTAAATGATTTTTTAGGAGACGGACGTCACATCCAGTAAATAAGAAAACGCTTCTTTATTAACATTAAAATGTTGTTTAAATCTAATACAAAAATTATTTCAAAGCAACTTTATTTATTAAATTTGTCACTTACAGGACATCAGTAGAGAGATTCAGTAACTTTTATTACGAACATTCGTATCGAAAAAACAAGTATAACGATATTCGGCTTGACAGAAATCGTTTTGTGCCATGATTATTTATGTCGCAACTTCGTATAGTTACTGAATAACGAAATCTATAAATTATCGTTATACTTGTTTTTTCGATACGAATGTTCGTAATAAAAGTTACTGAATCGAACTACAGGTAACTAAAAGGAGCTAGATAAAGGGTGCCTATTTTCTTGCTGCCATAATAACAATATTGCTGCACTTCCAAACATTATTTTACTAAGTTTGTTTGTTTTGAATTTAAAAAATGTTTGCACACTCAGCTTGTTCTTCTCGTTTATAACAATCAATGTGAGCTGACCGATTATAAAAATTACATGAGAGATTCAGGATAGAATTTTTCACTTCGAGGGAAATAAAAATCTTATGGGGAAAAATATTTCAAATGTTATTGCAAAATTTTTTTCATTTATATTTCTCCATTTTATATTACATTTTTAGATTATCGTTCTATTCAAATTCCTTCTTTAAAAACACTAGAAATCGTTTTTTAAGAGTCACGATAAAGCAATTAGCAACCTATTGCTACGCATAAAATATGCTAAAAAATAATTAGTCTAATTGAGTTTGCTTGAGGTCTTTACTGTAGCGTTTAAAGAATATAATTTTATTTTATGCGTTTCATTTAAATCTTTGTACAAAACCAAAACCAAAACCTTTCAAAAAATTACATGAATTGTAAATAATTATGTTTTAATAGCTAGAAAACAGATGTGCTGAAATTTTACTTTGTGTTTTATTTTACTAATATTTTCTTAAAAAAAAAAACATGACAAAATAATTCCATTAGCGAGCCAGCAGAATCATAAACCCAAACGCTTTCATGTAATTACATTCATACATAATCACACACACAACCAGAAATAATGGCATAACTCTTTTGCTGAAATCATCTACATAAAGAAATTTACGACAGCCAGTGTCCTGAAAGGGATACAAGGCAAACACAATAAAAACAATATTTTAAACTTTATTTGTGCATAAATACAAATTAATGAGAGAAAGCGACCATCGGCAGCAAAAACGTTATGAAAATGCAAAATAAATTTTGAAAAAACTTGTAATAATCTGTTTTGTAATAACCAGGCATCTAAACAACAAAACGTAAAAAAAAAGCTCAAACCTTTTTTTTTTTACTTGTTAAAATTAACGTAATACTTGACAAGCATTTACTATCGTTCTAAATATTTTTTTAAAATTTTAACTGCTAAAAGGGTTGGTCTTTTAAGTTTCTTTTCATTAAGTTTACCAAATCGCCATTAGCAATATTAAGCCTAAGAAATGATTAAAAATAATAAAAAAAAATTACCACTGCTTTGTTAAGCAAACTTCAAAAGCACTTAATAACTTCGCATTAATAATAGAAATAGAGTAAATAGAACTAAAGCTTGTTTGGTAATACTAGAACCACTTTCGAATTGTAGACAGAAGGAGTTAAATTTGATATTTAGATAACTGATTTAAAGGATGGTTAAGATTTTGCTTTTATCGTTTAGGTAAGTGACTAGTTTTAACTCCAAATTGAATGTGCTTTCTGCGTTTACAAAAGCAATAAAATCATGATTTGCAATACTAGTACTACTTGTTCTGCCGCTTCTTTGCCATTTTATCATATTGATTTTGTAATTTGTTTCTAAAGTATGACTTGCACGATTTTGAATTTATTGTTACTCATCTATTGTAATGCTTTCTGCGATTTCGCAAGTTAAATGAATGGCTGAATTTATATCATGTGAAAGGTTTAAAAACTGGACAAATTTGTTTTCATATGCTTTTCTTTATGTTACAGTCAGGCTCTCTATGAAAAAAACCATCCTTCGCTTCTACTTCAGACGGCAAACAGCTGATTTATGGCTGCCTAAAAACTTTTAAGACAATTCTTATGAAAAGTAAATCGAACAATGACGTAAACATTTCTATATGTAAAATATTAAACACATTCGACACAGCAGCCTACATGACGATACGAAAGAGAGTGTGGGCATGCAGCAATATAATTAAATTTTTTGAACGCTGCTGCGACATTCCTAAAATGCATAAAAATAATAATAACACTAAAGTTAATTGTATTTTTTTTTTTTTCTTTTCTTTCTTCAGAATAAAATTTATGTCTTCAAAATAAAATACATTTAAGCACTAATTTATGTAACATTTCTTATGATATTGCCATCACTAACCCGTTTATTGCCGCACTCAAAAATAGAAATAGATTTAAATGGACGACAACAGCATTTGCCGTCGTGTTGTCATGTTGTCGTGAAAATAATCATTTACATATAAATACATGTATTCTATTTTTGACATATTGAAGTCGGCAGTCTGCTGTGTCGAATGTGTTTAATGGATAATGCGGCTTACTAAAAAATATTTTTTCTGTTTGTACGAATACAAATGTTTGCTTGTTGTCGCTTGAATATTTTTTATAAAATTAACACGAAACGCATAGAAACCACAAATACAATTGATATTAATCAAGCTTAAGATCTTAAAAAATTGTTTTTATTTAAATTTTCCGATATAAAATTTTATTTTATTATAAAAATAAATTTCCCTGAAAAGGACCTTCAAAAGAAAGTCGAAATATCGGAAAATTTAAATAAAAACAGTTTTTTAAGATCTTAAGCTTGTTTAATATTAAACAATAATAAATTTATAAGATCGAATAATTTAATAAAATTATTATAAATAAAAAAAATTTTTCCATCTTCTGATATTGTTTTTTTGACAATCAACATAAAATTTTATTTTTTATTAAAAAATAAAATTTGAAGCTTTTTTGTTTACAATACGTTTTTGTGAATGTGTGTGTGTTTCATATTTTTCTTTATGCTCTCTTTCGTTGAGAGTTTAAATAATGTATCATGTTGTTTTGTTTAAGGACATTTATAGCTTACAGCGGTTTTTCTTTGCAGTTGGCGTTTAATTTACGAAACTGTTAATGTGACAACATTGTATATTGAGGAAGGCTTACGTTAAGAAACGTAAAGATAAGTCAAAAGTTAGTGAACGCCACTTTCAGTCGAAAACGAGTGATTGGTTTTTTCCTTTTGCTTTCGCAACGAAATGAGGAGGATGGCCATAGCCACCAGCCAAACAAAAAAAATATATTCCCGTCAGCAATTATTTAATATATCCAAAAACCGCTTATGTCTTATTAAGCTAGAAGATTAGAAAAGCTCTAACAGCCTTTTTTTATAAAATAATTTCAATTCTATACCCTGAAACCAAGATTTCGATTGTTAGAACTAAAATTGTTACCAATCAAAAATTCAGTTGTGTTAATAAAATTTTTTAATCATGACAAAACTAAACAAATCTGTTTTCTAAATTCTCTTACTTTTTCTGTTACACTGTAGCCTATTTAAACAAATCTAAATCAATCTAATAACAATTGTTATCTGGAATGTAACTGGTAACTGATTTCAAATGCCATTAATTTTTCTTACGTGGTGCTTATTCGTTATTAAAAGAGAATTATTATTTTTTAATAATGATCGATTCTCATTAGTTTTTCATATACCATGAAATCAATAATCGAGTAATTTGAAAAAATTGAGGGCTGTTTTACAAAGCCTTAAAAAAGCTAACTTTTTTTCAATAAAAATTCCGTGTTTCTATATGGAATGTATTAATCCATTTTAGTCATTTCTACAAGAACGTCATAAGACCAAATAATTCAGTTTATATTTACAATAACAAATATTTTTTATAAATATAAAAGTTGTGAATATTTTTTAAAAAAAAATTTTTAATACTTGTAATTTTATCTTAAACTTTTAGAAATCATGTTATGACTTTGTTGCAGCAAACGATAATCTTTTTAATGCACTTGACAGGGATACAATATTGAAATGTAAAGCAATATTGTGCAGTTTTAAGTACTTTTCAGCTAACGTTAAAAATGAATAGTAATAAAGGAGTGACATTTTAAAAATACAATCTCTTTGGACTTGAAACATAAAAATAAAATGTAATGCCATATGTGGCTGTAAAATACATAAAGTAAATAGAGTAAAACTCGTTTGTATTCATTTTTATTATTTTAAAGCGATAGTTAATAACAATGACTTTTATTAAACTTTTGCTTTTAACGGTGCAAAATACAAATTTGTTGTTGTTTTTAAATATACTTACAAAAAAGTCTTTATACACATGCAAAAACTGGATTCAAAAGCAAACAAAAATGGTATTTTAGTGATTTCTTGATGTAGATATCAAGATAACAAACAGGCTCACTCTTACTAAGATAAAAAATCTATAAGTTATTTTGAAAGTATAATTGTTTCTTTTTTTTTTTAATAATGGAAATTTGAAAACCAACCATACGTGGCTAAGCTCACCTGCAGAAGGGCTAGTTTTGACTTTGATTAAAATAAAATAA
This sequence comes from Thelaira solivaga, assembly GCA_947397855.1. Taxonomy (NCBI): domain Eukaryota; kingdom Metazoa; phylum Arthropoda; class Insecta; order Diptera; family Tachinidae; genus Thelaira; species Thelaira solivaga. Next base: position 13,566,663 of record OX377612.1, read on the forward strand.
AAAAAAAACCAAATTAAAATTTAGATTTAGGTTTTTAACTGTTTCACAGGAATTTTTTCTTAAAGTTCTAAAAACGGAGGGAGAAATGTTGAGAGTTTTTATTCATAATTTTCTTTTTCTTTTAGTTTTATTTAATAGCCTTGAGTTGTCTTCCCTTTAGACGACATGTATTTTACACGTGTTTTTTTAATTTTAAAATATTTCATGTCTGAAATATCAGAAACTAAAGAAAATAATGTTTTTTTTCCCATGGCTATAAGCAAATTCAATTATTTTCAAATTTCAATTTAAAAAAATATAATTTAAAATTCCTTTAAGTAGTAATTTATTTTTTGATTTTTCTGCTGAGCAACCTCAGCATTACCAAACGGTAATACTAGATAACTAAATGAAAGAAATTATTAATAAATTAGGTATAAAGTAAATTTTTATTTTACAAGTTAGAAGCCAAATACTTTTCTTTGCTTATGAAATTACCGTCGTTCGACCAATTTATCAATTTACATATCAAAGTTTTATCGAAAATATTGATTTAGCTAAATTTGTTTCAGTCTCAAATTGTTTATGTATGATTTGTTTTCATTTTTCCAAAAAAGGCTATTTAAGGCTATTTTGAAAAAAAGTCTAGAGGTTTAATCATAAATTTTGAAGCTAAATGCAAGAAAAAAAGGCTAAATCTAGTCTTAAAAATGCTAAAATTGCAACGCTGGACGCAAACAACATATACAAATATAGACTGTGTTTTTTTTACTTATTTATTTGTTTAGTCTAATAGAATTTAATTCTAAAACTAAATTATTAACGGGCACTGGCAGGTATGATCATCGCCAATATTTGAAAATAATAAGGAAATGAAATATACTTGAATTTTGACGTTTTTTGATTAGCCACATGGGCAACATTGTAATTAATATGAATTATTCTTTTTAAGTTTCTAGAAAGAACATGTCACTTTTAATATTATTTGCTTTTAAATAAGTACAATCAAAATTAAACTTTAACACACCATCTAACTAGAATTAATGCTGACTAATTTTTGAAAAAAATTGGACTTATACCAGTTTCAAATTATATATTATTTGTAATGATAAAGGGAACTTAAACTTTCAATTTGGTATATTTCATAAAATTATATATATTTTCTTTGTTGTTGGGAGATGGGTACTTGAGAAGGTTCAGGGCTGAGATGTCAGCAAAAAATGTTTGCCTTTATTATGAAAATGATGTTCAGTTCACGAATTGGTGTTTGATATGTTACAAAATGAAGCAATGGTTTTTTTCTTTAAAATAAATCATGTAAAAAAATAGAGTGACCTAATCCTAATCTGGAAAAAGTTTTTATTTTGTTCTTAGACTGAATGAATATTCTGAGGATTGATGTAAGATTAGTGGTAATGAGTGATTGATTTATTAGTAAATTTATGTTTATGCAAATATGGCGACGAACATCTATTTTTTCATAAATAAGTATGTAATAATTGGGGCATAAGATGCGTGTTTTGCGACGATATCTGCTTTCTCATTACCAGCAATACTGGCATGGCTACTACTCCAGTATATTTTTACAATATTTTTTAATAACAATTAAAACGTCTCTGATTTTTGCCAATATGTTCCATTTGTAGTAGAATGGGTTGCTAATTGATTTTATTACAGACAAGCTATCAGTAAAAATCACAGTTTTCTTTTCATCAGTAGAAAGATGCATAGCTGAATTATACAGAGCAGTGACAAATCTACAACAACATATCGTCTAAGAGCAACTTAAGCAGAATTTCTATAAACAATTTTCCACCAAAACATGCCTACCGAAGCTAAATGTAAAGACTATCTGAGTATGTTATTCGCTTACTTTTTAATTCGATTATTTTACCACAATATCTGTAATTGCAGTTTTTCTGCATTTATTTGGTTTTAAAGCTGTAGCAATGCCTTAAAATCACTTCACTTGTGTGGAAAACTAACAAAATATTTTTAAATTATCAAGACTCTGCATTGAATGTGCCACCATTTTGTTTAATGTGTGTATGCAAGTTTCATTAATTATTTTACCATTCAACGATTTGTTTGTTTGGTTTTTTTTTCTATTTCATTTGATTTCCCAGGTGCCAGAATACGTACATTTAACCACAATGTATAGATTACAATAGGATTTTGTACTCTACATGGAATGAATATGCGAATAAATACAAGTGTTGCAACTATGACACGAATGTCTTTGAGTAAATGGTGCTTTTATATTTGCTCAGCGTCATTTCTATTTGTCTATTCATTTGCACGTCCTTGCTTGTTTATATGAGTGAATGCTTTGTTTGTTTTGGTCTATAGTGACTTGGCTTTTGTATCAGGTCAGAAATTTTAGACACATTTTTCAATTGCAGACGCAAGACTTTTGTATGCCATTCATTTATGCAAGTACTCGTATGTATGTTGTTTGCTTGTCCTTCTCTCTCATTTGTAAAATTTGCTTGTATTCTGGTTTAAGGTTAAACCAAACAAACTGTAACATATGAGTTCTCAGCATGTGTTTTATCTTTTATTTGCATTTTATTTCAAGTGAAATTAATTTTTCCAAAAGGAAAAGAACAAATATGTGTGTGTAGCAAAAAAATGTTTTCATCTACTACCTTGTCACAAAATTTTGTGAAGTAAATTATTTATTAAGAAAAAATAAATTTTTCCGGAAGCGTTGCTGTAGTAATTCAGCGTCTGCATATAATTAAACTTTTTCTGTATTTCAAAAAATAGCGAGTATTCATACTTGGTTGACTTTCAATATGGAATTGTCATGGGACTGTTTTTAAATGTCATAATATGAACTTAAGCGCATTAAAAACAATGTAAATTATTTATTTTATTTTATTTGGATTTGACATAAATACATGTGGGACTGACAATACGAGAATATGCTACACTGACATGGACGCTAGACAAACCGAAGGGAAAACTAAAGTAAAAAGTCGTCTCTATTTTATAAAATAATCATTAAATTATTAAATTACTATAAATATTTAACTAATTAATAAATAAAATAAACAGAAACGACATACTTTAAAGCGATATATGTACATTAGGGTGGGTAAAATTTTTTTTGTTTCCAAGGCACATCGCTACTCTCATTCCAAGAAACTTTGCCAAGGAAACCATAATTAATTTGGAAGCTCTGGACTTTTCAAAACCGGTATTTGTTCAAAATACTCAAGAATAGAAGCAAAAAAATTTTATTTGCTGCCGCCAAACATGTTTGTTGAAGTTTTTTCGGTCGAGAAATCCATTTTAGATTTATGACAAAGTTTTTTTGAATAACCCATAGATTAAGAATGTTTTATATTTTTTTTTTCGGTCCATTAAACTGTAGCCTTTTTATTTTACATATAAGATATATGGATGTTAGTATGTCAGTTTGTCCTTAATCTAATTAAAAATACATGACGTGACACATTTAATTAGACTAATGAAATATTTCATTAACTCAATGAAATAATTTTCTAAATATATTGAAAATATTTCATTAACTCTTATAAAAAATGTAAAGCCGCAACTGCGGCAGGTTTCATTGAATTGCAGTTCCATCGTTCAGGCGTAGCGAGCCGATCGCCAGCAATTTGGAAATATTCTTAATATTTCTACTCAACAGATGAGCACCATTATAACTAAGCCGCAATTGAAGCGTAGCCTTGCTATAGACCCTGCCATCTGGTATACGCCACTTCTGATCCCACTAAACGATATAGCAACCGTCACTGTTATAAAAGTCCTTATGTTAGAGTCAGCCTTTATGAATTGTTTCACCTGCTCATGCCCAATGAAGCCACTGTACACATTAACCCATACGTCAGCCTGACGTCCCAGACTAGATAACACAGCCTTTCTTTGCTAAAGCAGAGCATGTAACATTCGATTGCAGTGGCAGGAGAGCCTCTTGGCTATCTATGAAGATGCCTACCACTACATAGGCGTCACTTCTGTCGTTGTTGCTCTTTGTGATGATTTTATTGATCTTAAGTCTCTAAAGTTTAATAAAAAAAGTGGTTGGTAGAGAAATACACACAGATTTTACAAGTTTACTTGAATAATATAGAGAGAGAGTAAGGTGAAAGAGAGATAAGAAAGGCAATAGTTATAACATTTTTGAAGTTTTAGATTCAAGCCTGATTTTGTAGTATAACTAGGCCGCCATACTTGAATTTATATATTATTCAAACCATTCAAACGTCCGCAATGTTTTCTTCTAAATCCGCTAAAAAACTTAAAATCAGTTGATATTCAACTAAGTTACTGATTTATAAGTGCATAAAGTGCTTAGAAGTGTTTGGCAAATTTCAAAAATAGATTTCTGTTACCTACAGGAAAAATAATATCACTTGACAGTTTTTTTTTTTTACACAGTGTAATAATAATGGGCTATAATCATAGTCACAAAAAGTAGGCTTTTATTAAGAGCTGACTTTTGTTAATAAGAATTTATTTGTTAATGAATTTAAAGTCGTTTTTAAAAAGATACCGACTTTAGTCGGTAGTACTCGTAATACATAAATCATTATGAGAAATTTGTAAGCGAAGATAACATTTTTCTTAAATAATATTTTTTAATAAAATTTCCAATTTTTGTTGGTTAAAAAAATTTTTTTTATTTTGCACAAAAAAAAATTAAAAATCTCTGAAGTTTTCATTTAGGAGCACATCCATTATTCAAATGGACAAATGTAGTACTTAAAAACCCATTTGCTTTAAAAGAATTTACTGATATTATTGATGAGTATGCACACTTTGTAATGACAAGAGGTATTGGATTTTTGTGAAATTTATTCTAATTTTATGCTTGTAAAATTTTATTTTCCTTTTTAGAAATGCTTACTTTAGCAGAACATCACCTTTCTGTTGTAATCTTTCAGCAAATAGTATTTAAAAGTCTCTTTTGATGCCTTATATTTCATATTCAAGTGAATCATTTTCTTGTTTATGAAAGAGGTGTCTTAGTTTATTTTAGGGTTCTTTTCGATAACATTGGCTTTTTACTTTACACTAGTTTTTAGATGAGTGACACATAAATATCAACTTTCTTTTTGGTTTTACATTGTACACGATGCACTCAACAGTAATACTGAATGTACGTATTTGTAAGTCGTTTTCAGCTTGTTCATACTAATTGTAGGTATTCAGGTTGCAAGATATGTGTGCCAACTTTAGCAGCATATACGAGTACTTTTATACTAAAATACATACACATTGTAAAACTTACTTACATCTAAGCTTGTAGTTGTGTGATGAACTTTCTATTCAGTTTGCTTTAGAGAAAATTAAATATAATAAGTTGAGGGTCTTCCTTTATTCTGTGCTGTGAACTGGCTTATTTGAAATGTCTTTTAATTTGTAGAAGGAAAAAATACAAGTAAGAAATAAATATTTATAAAGCAAAATACAAATGTTAATTGCATTTTATGAAAAAAAATATATCACTAAGGGCCAGTATTAAAACCAAACTTTAACTAACGGGAAGATGTTATAGTACAGATAAATGGTCTTTCATTATTACTAGGGTGGGGAATTTCGTGCAATAGAGAAAATTGTACAGCAAGGAGAATGGTAGTCATCTTCCTGATATTATTTTCATAATAATATTACATTAAAAAAAAAACGAATGATAAGTAAGGCAAACAATTTCATGCACTTAAAGAACAAAAATATTCTCATAAAAAATACGCTTAAAAATATGAATTAATAACCTTATCTATGTAAAATAAAATAAAATAATTATTTTTCTTATCACATATTTTGAAAATAAATAAAAATACTTTGAGATCGATTCAAACGGTTAAATTTTAAAATTAATGTCATATTATATTAATTAAATGCTACTCGTTACAAGACTATATTGACTGAAAATCCTTCCGTTTACAACATCATCAATTAATTTTTCAATAAAATTAACAAAATTGCTCTTTCCATTTTACAGACAGTCAAATCGTCTAGAAAATTTATGTTGAAATAAGTGAGAAAATCAGTGCTTTTCATAAAAACTTTCTACACGATTTGATCGCTTTCAGCATAAAACAGTCACAAACAGGTCTTACTTTTGAATATTAAAAATATAAAAAATTAATAAAAAAACACATGCACGCAAATAAAAAATATGGTTGAGACAACCATATTTTGGTGGAAACACAGTATGGTTAGATTTATGATTGCATCTAACTATATATATTTTTAAATCGAAGATATTAAAAATACTTTTCAACTGCCTAAAAATTTAATTTTTTATTTTTTTTTAATTCCAGAAATTGTGTTAGTTTTAAAATTTATTCTTTTACTCATGATATTCTCATATAATTTCTAGAATTAAGCACAAATAAAGATTAATATTTTGTTAAACTTTTAAATTCCAAATAGAAATTATTACATATTTTTTTTACTTTTTTTTTTATTTTTTTAAATACAGACATTTTTTATATAAATATTTAAAAAAAAAAAATTTAATATGAATTTAACAAAACATTTAATTTAAATATTTTTTATAAATAAAGTTTTTTTATTCCATTGATTTTTCTTTTCTATTATTTGTATTTATTTAATACAGCGGGCTTGAATTTATTGTTTAAAATTTTAGTTGACTCTATTACGGCTCGAACTTGTGAACACTTAGCTAAGAAGCATTAACTCGCCACTCAACCACTTCAGCCACAAAGCTCAGTTGAGTTTGAACGATTAAGTTTTTGTTTTATACTCACTTTATTTATATGGTTGCGGAAGAGACAAAATGGAACGCAATTTACTTCCAACCATATTTTCCTTATTATTATGTTTGCTACAAACATAATTATGATTTCAGTTAAAATTTTATTAACAATAATATGATAATGATATTGTTGTATTAAGACGCTAAACATAATATGGTTAAAAATATTCAGAATAATGTTTAGATGCTTCAAATTAATAATAATATTTTTGTGAAGAACACACTATGTTTGCGGTGACCATATTCAACCATCTTTTTCTTTGCGTGTGCATTTATAATAAAATATACAAAAATATGCCATTTTTAAATAAATTCTCGAATTCGAAAACACACTTGATCTGAATCAATTTTAAGTTACCGAGTAAAAACATATATTTGCATGAAAATTTTTGGCCTAATTATTACAAATAGTCTTTAGTCAGAAGTATCTTTTAAGCAAAAGGCAAGTTTGCTTTACCAATAACTCTTAAAGTAAACTATAAGCGTTTCGGGTTTGTCTGTGCTTTATGTTGCCGAAAAGATTATGTAAACGATTTCTGGTGGTTGTACATGGTTAATGGATGTGGCTGCCGCAAAATAAAAAAAATATATTTTTTCTTATGGCTAAGATGCATACATTTGGGCTTATCTTGCAGTTTAACTAAAGTTTTCTAAAAGTATCTGAAACCTTTTTGTTAAGTTGTAGTAATAGCAAAAAAATAAGTTAAATTCGGCTGTGGCAATTCTAAAGCTACGGTCATATTAGACAAATATATGTCGAAATAATCGTAACCACTACTTTCTGGCAAAGAAAAAAAAATGGTTGTGTATACATATGGTCACCGCCAACATAGTGTATTCTTCACAAAAATATTATTATTAATTTGAAGCATTTAAACATCATTATGATCCCGATGACCATGAACCACAACATCTGCAGTTGAAAGCTATTTTTAATATCTTTGATTTAAAAAATTTTATGGTTAGAACAATCATAAATCTAACCATACTATGTTTCCACCAGAATATGGTTGCCTCAACCACATTTTTTCTTTGCTTGCATGACTATTATTACATAACCTTAATTCAAATAATATAATTTTTGTATTTTGTCTTAAAGAAGCTACTCAAGTTGGAGGGAAACATCAATATAAAAATAAATTTATACAATGCGACCTCAAGCTTAATAAAATAGCCACTTTAAATAAAAACTTATACTTAATTACATAATGGTTATGCTTATTTCAATAAATATTTGTTTAATGTGACTGTAGCTTAATATACCCTTCCCTGTAGTAGTCAAATACCGTTTTTACACTTTGGTTTTCGTAGCAGCGAAAAATTTTTTAGATTCTCTTGGTGTTCCTTCGAAAATTATAGTACAATTACACTGTGGGTGTTTTCTAGCAGAGACTATTTATGTTTTTTATATATACTAATAATTTTGTTTTAATTTATTTATGTATTTTGTAGATTTTTTGCCATTTATTGCAAAATTTTCCTTTTTTTTTATTAGCTTATGGTAAAAATACAGGCGTTGCCGTAAACAATTTTAGCTTTAAATTGGCAATCCTGAAAGAAAAAAAAACAATACGAAAAAGGAAAATAAGCAAATCGAGAAAAAACAAGTTTGTCGTAACAATAATGAATTCGTGCGACTTTGTTAGCCCCGCCAGCTTCTCTACCCTTCTTACCAACAAACACAGTGTAGCTGACTTATGTCGCTAGTAAGAAACACCAAATGCAAAGACGGTAAAATATTTCTAAATTCACAATAAAAAAAAAAAATAATATAAAATAAAATGTCATTTATTGACTAAATTAATTTTTTTTTCTTAAGAAATATTTTATTTCAGTAAAAGAAATAATTATTGTACAAATAATACTGGCTTACTAACAGTTTTTCCTCTTCATAACTCAGCCTTCAAAATAATTATTCAGGGGAATAATAAATGGGAAAGCAAGACATTTAGAAAATAATTCTTTCTTTTCAAAAGATAATGTCCTAGGTTTGCTTATTGTCTCCCTAAAAAATTACGCTGCAGTGTTTCACGTATTCAAGATTCGATAGCCTAATTTTCACCCACTTGTTGATACCAAAAAAGTAATTGTAAACATTTATTAAAAATATTTTAAATAAAATAAATAACAAATTTGGCTTGGCAGTTTTTTTTTTGCGTTAAATAATTTTCCTATATTTGCAAGCCAATTTGGCTTACATGACTGCTTAACATGCTATTGGCAAGTATTATTTTTGTTCAACAAATAATAAGCCATTAACATACAAAAGGTTAATGGCTTATTGTAATTCTTTTGGCAAAATAATACAAATTATTATTATGATTATATATGATGCTGTAGATCAATATAAATTCTTTTTTTTGGCATATTTTCTAATACTAAAAATTTACAAGCATAAATTTTAATTTTATGTTCAAATAGATTGTGCAGTTTAATATGCGTTTGAGGAAAAAATTATTTTTGTTTTCTCTTTAAAATGATGACTGGAATGTTTCATGTAATTAATTTTCTACTCTGTGTGTGTGTGTGCTTTTGTCATTTTCAACTAACAAAATTTTAATCTGAAATCTAAAGTGAAAATTAAAAAAATATGTTTTATAAATAAACAGTTAGATATGCCAGGTTCACAAAAATTTTATTTGAAATGGGTTTAAAATTATTGTTATAAATCTGATAATAAATATTTTTTGGATCTTAATATTAAATTACAAATATAATTTAAATAAAGCAACATTATTGGAAGCAGAATTGACAGATAAATCGATGTCTTACCAAATGTCAAGTTACTAAAAAAAGAAATTAAAAAAGTCTAAGTTATAACTCATCAGACAATCCTGTAGAGGGATTCAGTAACTTTTATTCGTATCGAAAAAATTAGTATAACGATTTTTTATCTAATTCGGTTTTCAGTAACTTTCCGACAAAAATATTGAAATCAACTTTTTGACATTCCCAGACAAAATATAGAAACGTATACGAATCTTTCAGTAGTGCGATTCAGTAACTTTTATTACGAATATTTCTATCGAAAAAATAAGTGTAACGATATTTTATTGAATTCGGTATTCCGACAAAAAAATTCGAAGCTTGCAGCACATAAATAATCATCGCAAATAGCGATTTTTATCGTACCGAATATTTTTGTCGGAAAGTGACTGAATACCGTATTCCAAAAAATATCTTTATACTTGTTTTTTCGATACGAATGTTCGTAATAAGGGCAGGACCACACACGGCAAGTTTAGTTGGGCAATTCTTCCTCAATTCTCTTTTAAAATTGTCGTTTTGTCCACACACACATTTTTTGTTTCGGCAATTTTAGCATTCTTATTCAGTCATTCATTCAGCCTTCAAGCTATCTGTCTTCTTTTTTTAAATTTTTATACAAGATACGAATAGAGAACAAAAGGAAATTGCGGAGTACAAACAAGTTTGTACCCTTTTCCAATATTCTTTCCTCCCTCTTCTACAAAATCAAGAATTGCACAAATAAAATTGCTGGTCTAAAGTTAATGAATCGCATTACAGGTGTTGCTGTCTTCAGGTTGCTATTAAAATTTGAACTGAAAATGTATTCAAAAGCTAAACACAACACAAGGAACAAAATTGCAGTTTGTGATGTATTGCTGTTCCAACTCTAAGTGAATACGAGTTAATCCTTGAATAATTTTAAGTTTTGAATTACTTATGGCGTTAGTGTCAAGATTTCAGAAATTTATAGTAGAATTTTACGAGAAATACTTAAGTCCTTTTTAAATTAGGGGTCCAAAAAGTATCATTAGAAGGTTAAAAGTTTCTAGGAAAATATTCCTAGTATTTTTTTTATGTATTGTATGTATTCCTCGTAGTATGTTACATAAGTTTTGCCTACGGCGATTCCAACATTTTGAGATACACCAAAACACCGATACATGTGTAAGTTTTTTTTTTTTGGTTCCTTCTACCATAATCAGTTATCAGAACCTTATTATTTTAAACAAAGTTCGATTTTTATTTTAGGCTTAACAAAAAAATATTCAAAGAAAATTATTTTAATAAATATTTTGCAGTTTCATTGTAAAGTTTTTTAAAAACATTTTTTTAAGTATGTGAATTTTAAAATACATTATTGATAATTTTTACTTTTATTGATATCAATAAAACGAATACCTGTAACTAAAACCTCTTTTTTTCATCATCAACATAAAGCAAGCAATGTTTTTCAGTTAAATAAAAATAAAATTAATCCTCTTATACCCACATTTTATAATAAAAATAAATTCATTCCTTGTGTAGTGATGGAAGTAAATATAAAAAATATAAATTCACTGAACTATATATTGTTGAATAAATCGATTTTGCAGTTGTCATGTTAACTCGGAAATAAAAACTTTTACAGTTTTTAAACGATTATTTAAATAAATTTTTAAAACAGTAAACAATTTAATTCCATATAAATAAATGAGCAATGAGGAAAGCAATTTTCAGAAAGCCACAAGAGGCCGCCCGCATATACAAAACGTATTATTCACATTATAAAGGTTTTTTTTTTCCTTCTTCACTGTTTGACTGCGTAGCAGTAGGGTGGTTCATAAATAATGATTACGTTACCATTTAAATAAAAGCAGAGTAATAAAATCTTTATAAATGAGTAGTATATGCACACGCATTTAAAGTGCTTCTTTGAAAACTGCACTTATCTCAATATACCAAGTAAATTAACTGCCCTAATGCAGAAGTTATTCATGTTTTTGTAGAGCGTGGCTGTTATTATTGATATTATTATTAAAAAAAAAGTTAACCAGAAAGCACAAAAATGGTAAGTATTATTATTGAATATAAAAACAAGCATATTTGTTTGTATGTACGAATATGTGTATCAAGCCTGTCATCATACTCGTATTACACTTAAAAAAATAAAAAAAAATACATAAAACAAAAATAAGAAAATTTTGCAACTCATACAAAAATGAATTAAATTAAACATTTACAAAACCCCCAACACAATAAAAAAAATTTATCGTTACTGTTTCCGAGTATAAGGGCTTTACACTGTATTTTTTTTTTTTTTAGTAAGACAACTTGTCAAAAAAAAAATCAAAAGAACAAAAGAGAATTGAAAAAAATTTGGACTTTCACAAAAATTTCTAAAGTTTTATACCTTCATAATGTCAGGACGACATTTTGATTGTAATTTTTGACTTGTTAGTTTTGTATTTTAAACAAATTACGCAAAAACCAATTAGAAAAATTGCTACCACCCAAATACTTTGCTCTTTTTAAAAAATTTCTGAAATTTCCATATACCCCAGTACTGTTGTTCTCAAGGATTTTGGCAGCAAATCTTAAAACACTTCCAAAAAGGTTAGAGCCTACAGATTAAATTAATTTTTGATCTTGGAAATTTTCTAGGCAAAATCGGGAATGGTATCTTGGCATAGTGGTGAATGGTAAAAACCCTTGAAAGCAACAGCACATGGAAATTTAAAAAAAAAAAATTTTAATAGTTCAAAGTAACTTCTGAGTATTTGGGTAGTAGATTACAAAGCTATATGGTCTTCTTTTTAAAATGATATGTGTGCCATTTCATAAGCTGAGAAAATCCCTCAGAGCAATAGCACATGAGTATATATGTGGATGATTTAGTCGAGCACCTGCCGCTAGGGCCTTATCTCACGGTGGTCAAGCCACGAAAGGTATCCGTGCCTACTACTACAGCCCCTGTGATCAATTAAGGACACAGGTATTAAATTATGTTTGTTTCTGCCATGTCACACACACCACTCTTGTTAAGGGAGTTGGACCGATCCAAAACCCGTGTCTATGACTTTCTGTTTCAATGAAACAGCACATCGGAGAATATGACAACCTGCCAGAGGTGACATGAACTACCTTTTGGCCTCAACCACAGCCACCGCGTGAGCCCCCGAAGGGGACCTCACCAATAACCGGTCACAGATTCCGCCGTCCGAGCATTTGGTTGTGCACGAAGTCCACAGACCGAACAACAAACCAGGGGTCTTGTCCCCAGAACATCATCCATTAAGCCCCGTAAGATTGGAACAAAGTTTGGTCCACAGACTCCGAGCACTCATTGTTCAATCTTGGTTGTGAGTATCAGCTCTTAACCCATTACTCGGTCGCTTATGCTTCCTCTGTGGGGCTACCGGTTCCCGTGGTACCAGTGTTAAGAGTCACTGGTCGGAAGCCGAAGGTATCCTTTAGGTGAACCCGAAGGTTTCCTTCTGCCAGATTCAAACCCATGGCAGTTCCCGGTGCTGGCGCACCTATTTACCCCGGATAGTGATACATCAAGATGGGACATTTCATCGAGAAGACACACTCCGGGGGTGCCCGCACATGAGTATATGGAAATTAAAAAAAAATTTTGTAAAATAATCGAAACTCACTTCTGACTGTTTGGGCAGTAGGTTACCAATCTAGACGACCTCCTCTAAGCTATTGCTAAAAATATATATAAAAGTATTTAGTTATATAAAACGTATTTGATAAATATACCATTAATACTGAAAACATATTTACAAATACTAAAAAACCTTCCGGGGTTACGTTAAAACATATTTAACTCAGCATATTTATCTTGACTCCCTTAATTTTTTTGTATGTTTTTGATATTTTAGAAGGCTGTAGAAAATGAAAAATATTAATATTTTGCTGACACAGTGAAGGGTATATAAGATTCGGCACAGCCGAATTTAACTTGTTATTAAAATAATATATAATAAAAGTAAAGAGCCATTTTTGGCGTTAAATGCGGTAGGATTAAATTTTTGCATTTTTTTCCGTAAAGACCTTTTTTATACCTTAACAAAAATATGAAAATAAAAATTAACCTAACTAGTGGTTTAAAATTTTACATTGGAGTATTCAACGCTACTTTATTAACAAATTTTTGCCTTTAAAATTAGAAAACTTTTAAAGCATTTTACCAATGTTACTATTATAAGCTACCTTGCAAATATCTACGTTTGACCCCTAATATTTTATCAGGGGTTAAATAGCAAAATGTGCTTAGTTTGTATTTTACAAAAATAAATTAAAAAAAAAGAAAATAAATAATGAATTTATAACAAACATGTATCAGCAAAAAAGCTTTAAAACTAAAAATAATAAAATGACAGCCAGTGTATGAATGAATCATATTATTTACATACATAGAAAAGAACAAATACAACAATTATATATCATGATTCGATTTCTGAAATTAAGGTATACTTTAGCTATACTTTTTGTTAGCTGTCAAAAAAAAATTTCTTTTTTAAAGATTTTTATTAATTTTATTAAAAAATAAGATAAGTCAAATTAAAAATTCTTTGACTCAGCCAAGCTTCATTAATTTATTAATAAAGTAACCTTTCTCTCATTATGGGATTTTAAATTAACGACTCCTGGGTAGAGTACATAATCATAAAAATTGTACGGTTGACTACTAAAAACCAAAGACAAATATAACCTTTTATTATGAATAGAGATATAAATATTCCAATCTCATTGATTTCCTTAAAGGTTTAATGACAGTTGCTTTACTTACCCTCGTCATTAAATAACTCTATTATAAAATTGTTCTTCTTATAAATAAAATTCAAAAGGTTAATGACCATGAATTCATTATTTTATAGCTTCTTGGGTCAAGTGTTAGTCAAACACAACAGAAATTGTTGTTTATGTTCATTGTAAAAATACTTAGTGAAATAAATATTAAAAAAATATACGAATAATATGAAAATATGCCAGATAGAACGTGCATGAAATCCTGAGTTTGCTTATCAAAACCTACTAAATAAATCAATTAAACAAATTTGCTTCATTTGTTATCGAAAGAGCTGCTTAACAGAATTTCGTATTGTGTTTTTGTTTTCAATACAAATGCTTTAAAGAAGCTGACATTTTCTTTTGCAGATAAGGTTTCCTTTATCCAAATAACAGGTGGACAAAAAAAAACTAAAATAAAAGGTTTCAACGTCAAAAAAGAAGCAAAAAAATAAAAAATAAATTGTTTAACTATAAGTAAGCCAACCAACCATTAAACATATTTTACAAAATAATAAAAATAAATTAAACAAAAAAGGGACTTAGTTTTTTATTTTTTGTGTTACAAAATAAGAGTGAGTCTCTTGAATATGTCGTGTGTAATTTGTTTCTAAAACAAACATAAGCTGGTTGCTTAATATTTATGAGGCTCTTATCCATTAACAAACTACAAAAACAACAGCAACTATCTTGGCGATTATTTTACTACATTTCTATTAACTTATTTATTTGAAACGGTTTCTTAAAACAGAGCAAAGCTTTTGTTCATATTTGGACTGTTTTATCAAAACAATAAATTGTTATTTGTGAGTTGTGATAAATATATTGTATTAAATTTGCCACAAGCTAATTAGAGCCCTGCACAAGCATAACTTACAAAACTTTTATTGTAAAATATTTCATATGTTGATAGTGATGTGTGACAGCTATTTTGTTCAAATTATTTAATTGTTTAAAGTGATAGAGAAAACAAAAAATTCAAATTAAAGTAGCTGACAGACTGTCAAATTTCAACAACAATCATAAGTGTTTGTGCATGTTTTTTTTTTAAAATGGACTTCACACGTATACCTTGTGTGTGAATCCTAGTAGAGTCAAACAAAATTAGAAAAATTTTCAAAGAAAAAATTAATTTAAATGAATAAAAACAAAAAACATCAATAGACTAAAATACAACGAGATGGTGCCCAAATGAGTACATACGTTGTTAATATTGCAACGCGATTTATGGCTCAGTGTACATATTTCGAATATTCGTATTGTAAAAAGTTACTGAAACTCATCTGATTGTTTGATTTAGTTGGTTAATATTGAACTATTGTCTTGGGTAGTACACGAACGAACTATTCATATTGTACTATTCACTTATTTGAACTGAACGAACTAGACCATGTTTTGAATTCCTATAGTTCATTTGCTTGCTGATCATTTTAAATGAACGAACGAACTAAACTTAAGCGAAAAAAATGGTGAAGGAACGAAAGTAGAAAATTATTTTCTTTTACAAAAAAGGCATTTAAAACAAATAAACTGAAATGCTAAAAAGCTTAATTTTAAGATTTAAAAATTATACCTTAATTTTTTTGAATTATAATATTAAAATATAAATCGAAAACTGAATTTAAAAATTTTTAGAATTTTTTGTTGTTTTGCTTTCTATTTTCTAAAAAATTCGAATAGGGGTTCTATTCGATATCATTTTACATAATAAAGAACGTTCAATGACAACCTAAAGTATAAGTGATAAAAATACAAAAGATCAAATGAACTAAATGAACGAATTATTCCTTTTTAATTTTTGAACTAAGAAGAGCGCTCACTAAAAAGAACTACGAAGCACAAGTCTATTGAACTAGCAAACTCATGTTTGTAGTCGTAGTTTGAAGCCAGCTTAGCCAAGCAAATAACAAATTGTTTTTTAAAGACTTTTATTCAATACACATACACACACACACTAAAAGAAAAATCTTTAATAAATTAAAAAAAAAAAACATTTCATTAAAATTATTTCAATGATTCAAGGAAATATTTCAAAAATGATGTGAATTAATGAAATATTTCTTTTCTATTAAAGAAAATATTTCAGTAAGCAAATAAAAAATTTTTTAATTAATGAAAAATTTCTTTAGACTAATGAAATGAGTAATTGGCTGAAATATAATGAACTATTTAGTTGACTAAAGACAAAAATCAGAAATTAAATTCAAAATGTTTTCTTTGCTTTCCTTTAAAGTTTAATATAAAATGTTTGCTAAGTTACTGCCTGTAACCTTTTTTATTAAAGCATAAATAGTTTTCGACAATCACATAGAATATTAATAAGAAGTACATGAATAGTTGCGAAAAATAATAAGTATTTTCAACAAAACACGTATCAAATGAAAAATATTTTTATGTTGTGTCCATTATCAATATGCACATTAGCTTAATAATCGTAAATAGGCAATTCTTAGCCCAGCGAAAAATTGTGACAGCAAAGAAGTAGAAAAGAGCCACAATTACAATCTCGAAATAGTTGCTTCTGCTACTAAAGACAAACTAATGAAGTTTTTGAGATCTTTTCACTAAATATAATGCTAATCTAAGATGACTTATAAATCTAATATTTGAATAATTTCTGTTAACATTTAGGACTCGAAATAAAATCAAAGTAGTGGAATTTGTGGTCTCTTGTATTGTAATTGATTAGCAGAATTTATAATTAAAATTTAAAAGGCTTTGTGCTACTAAAACAGTACTGAAATTGTTAAAAACAAATTCATTATTTTTTTATATTTTAAACCCCATATCATGTTGGTTAAAAATGAGTTCTTTAAAATTCAAAATATGCTTTTCTTTTTTTCTTCTAAGTGATTAAAATGTGCTTAAAAAATGGCATAATTTTTTGCTGGGAAATTAAAAAAATTTTTTTGATCGTAAATTCATAATAAACAAAAGCTAAAAAAAATATTAAGTATGTCTGGCCGTAATGGGTATTCCATGTTAAACAAAAATGATAAAAATCAAAAAAAAAAAAAAACGTGTTAAATGTATTGGTTGCGTCATTTACAAAAGGCTTTAAAATTCAATTGTGGCTTTAAATATTTAATTTATAATAAAAAAAGCATTAAATTTATTAAATTTTCTATTAAATTATATTTAAAAAAAAATAATAAAGAAAAGTCGCTAAAGTCGACTTTCCTTAATTTCATTTGTGGTCGCAATTAACTCTATAATTTTATTATTAAAAGATGGCAAAATGAAAATAATGCCCTTTCCTGGAAACGAAATCATTTTATAAGCAAAGCTTATAAAGTTGTAGTTTTCTAAAAAAAAAATTAATAACACATAAGCAGTTTTTCCATATTGCCACAGATATGAATATTAATTATTTGTCTTACACAAATACAAATAATTTTAATACCTCGCTTAGCGCTCATATTGCATTCCTGAAAATTGACCTTTAACAGATATTTACACTATAAAATGTGGCTACTTTCCTAGCTAACACACTTCGTACTGGCGTTCACCGTTCTTAATTCGCCTAATAACCCTCAATTTCATCTCCAACGTCAGGGTTTTTCTAGATTGCTTAGCAACATGTGTCTTATTTTTACTTATTTAATCAAAATGATTAAGATATTATTTTGAATGACAAAATTTCTTATTTTGGGATTCCCCGAATTAAAATTATTTTTGATGACAAGTTTTTCATATGTAATTAGAAAAAGAAAAGCTTTAAAAGTTAAAATAATTTTTTTTTTCTAAAAATTCAAAAGAGATGGCGTTAATCGAGGAATGCCTGTATAGCTAGAAGCTGTCAATTTTGAAAGTATAGTTAACGTATATATTTATAAAGGGTGGTTTTTTTATAGATGTATTGGCAACACTTTTTTAACTATCGGCCATTTTGCCAGCTGCTAAAGCGGGTTTTATACCATTGTATTTAGTATTAATACATGTCAAAAATTCGTGTATTAAGTAAAAATCCAATAGTGTGAAAACAAAATGTTAAGCAAGTTAAATATTTTTGGCAGTATTATGGTTTTTGTCATTTTTAGAATTTTTTCTAAGCTATCACACTGCTCATTTTATCAAGGTTGCTTTTGTACAAGCAACCAAAGAAAAAACTAGAAATCAGCTGTGAAATTATTTGCCGCGTTTTGTATTTTATTTGAAGTGTGATGGTATGAAAACAGAAAATATTTGCCTTTAGATTTTTTGACAGTCTATTTGATTTGCATCTGTCTGATTTCGGTCTCACTCGATCTAATGAAAATGTTAATACTCTGTAGTATAATGTGAAATCCGCTTACATAATTAATATTTAGTTTGGTGTGGTATTTTAATATGGATAGACTGACGTCTTAGCAATGCTTCCACATTGTGTAAATTAATTTTTAAAATCATGGTTCTGTTTGCAATACGTATCGCTTACTATGTACCTTTTGCGGTCAACATAATCATCCATCAGAGCAATTAATTCGATTAGCTATAGAACGTTTCCGCACCACGTTTGCTTTAAATGATAAAACGCAGCCACAGAGATGTCATACAGTGCGTACTGAAGAAGGCATTGCTGCTGTAGAGCGTAGCATAGAAGAAGACAGATTGTGCCTAGCAATTGAATATGTGTTCATCCACTTTATGGACGATTTTGCAGAAAGATCTTGGTTTGCAAGCTTACAAAATCTAACTAGTGCTAAAAATGATTTATTGAAGGACACGTTTGGTAACTGCACAGTTTCACGTTTCGGACTCATGAATTGGCGCCTAATATCGTGCGTTTTATCGCAGCTAGGCTATTTTCTGAGGGGATATGTGAAGTCACCAGTCTAAGCCGATAAGCCCGAAACTATTGACTACTTGGAGGACAACATTTGCCACGTTATTGTCAATATACGATTACAAATGTTGGAAAAAGTCATCCAAAATTGCACCTACAAGTTGGACTTCGTTGGAGACAGCCGTGGGCATTATATGCTGCAAATCATATTTAAATTATAATCCCAAAAAATTATCTTTACAATAAAGTAAATTTCATTATAATTTAAAAAATTCATCTTTCAAATTCATCACTTTCAAAATTAAAAGCTTAGGCAGATTTGCTTTTGCTATACTAACTAACACGTTTATTAGTAACACTACCTAAATAATGTTCTCTTTACAGTTTTGTTAAATTACATTCTGCTATAACATTTTCAAGGTTATCCTTAAAATGTTAATTTTTATATTGTTAACAGTCCAATTATTTAGAGATAAAAAAATTACAATTTTAAAATTCTTCAATAAAAAAAAACTTATGAAACTACCACATAATGTTAAATATTTGAAGCATTTGCTCTCTTTTGTGCAAGTATTTTTAATTTTAATCTCTTGTTTAAGTTTAGTTTGCTCTGTTAATGTTACTAAAATAAGTAAAAGAGTAAAGGACTTAAAAGTATAAAGAGTATTTCAACAAATAATTTATTTGTTGCTTAACAATTTTATGAATGAACCATCAGTTGTGTTGTGAACAGCGGTAGTAATAGTTGAATCAAAATAGGGCTGTGATTACCTTTTATACATTTCGAAGGATTATTGCTAAAGCTAGTTTTTCATTCATTCATAAAGGAAATAACACAAATGAAAGTTCTTGAAAATATTTCTTTGCATTTGAAACTTTTACTATTAAAATAAAAATTGCAGTAAAGCATATTATTTTTGAAAGTGGTATAAGTCCATTTAAAAAAAATTGTTAGCGGTAATTTTAGAGTATGATTCGTTATCTTACTGCTAACTGACCTTATTCCATTTTTAAAAATAAAACAGCTTATATATTTTTAAATTATTTGAATTTATGTATTCTTTCTTGTTAAAAAAAATTGCAGCATTTTATATTCCAGGAACATTTTGAAAATCTTCTAAAAGAAAAATTTTAAAAATAGTTTTTCTTAAAAAGTCTATTTACATTTAAGGAAAAATGTAGTCGAAAGTTCTTATTAAGTATTGAGGTTTATCATATGTAACAATAACTGAACAAAATTGTATATATCTGGGCTAATAAGTAAAAACGCTTAAGTTGACTTAAGTAAAAATTTACTTATTTCCTATTTAACTCATTATTGTGGTTCTGGAATGGTGGTTAAATTTTAAGGGCCGATGTTAAATGTGAACCCTCACCTAAAAGTCAAGTTTTTTTCTGCATTTCAATTGACATTTCTCAGTTTAAGACTTACTCAATTTGAACCATGGAAGGATACACAATCAAGCAACGCGTTAAAGTTATTCAGGCTTATTATGGAAATGAAAAGTAATTTTCGAAGAAAATTATCTTCAGTGATGAGGCACATTTTCACCTCAGTGGATTTGTCAATAAGCAAAATTACAGCATTTGGGCGAATGATAATCCAATGCTCCCCCAAAGAGTGGCTGTTTGATGCGGTTAATGGGCTGGCGGCATCATCAGGGCATATTTTTTCCAAAATGAGGCCGGTCAGATAGTTACTGTGAATAGGGTTCTCTATTGTGAGATGATAACGAACTTTTTATGGCCCGAATTAGAAGATATGGATGTGGACGATATGTGGTTTCAACAGGATGGTACCATTTGCCACACAGCTAACGAAATAATAACTCTTTTGCACGACCAATTCAATGGCCGTGTTATCTCACGTGGTGGCGATGTCAATTGGCCGCCAAAATCATGTGATTTGACACCGTTGGACTTCTTTCTTTAGTGTCGATAAGCCAGCAACAATTCAAGAGCTAAAGGATGAGATAATTCGGCACATTAACGGCATAGAACCTCAATTAAGCCTCAGCGTCATCGAAAATTTGGACCACCGGATGGAGGCGTCTCGCCGAAGTCGCGGCGGCCATTTGGCCAATATTTTATTCTATAAATAATTGAACCATACTTTTATTACACATTTAATTATTTAAATAATTTTATAAGGAAGCTTTTAAAATTGTAGTCCCCTTGATAAGACTTGAATCCATAGACATTAATAAATAAATAAAAAAGATATAAGCGGTTTTTCCTTACTGTCCGAGATTTCTTGAAAGCTTATTTTAACTTATTTGAACTTTAAGAAATAGTCCAGAGCATATGAACATTAAATGTGTAATAAATACTTACTAAGATGAATAAATTGTAAATGAATAACAAAGAACCGGCTTTAATTTTAAAAAAAATAATTTTTCGTTTTCTTTTGATTTATTGATAATTTTTATTTAAAAAAAACTAAATCGTTTGTAATTAATTAAGCTATAATATTTCCGAATGAAAAATAATGCATTAAAAAACAACAATTTTGATTCAAGTATGTAGCTTCTGTAATTTAGTTTTGTGTGAAGTAAATATGTCACTAAAAATTAAATATTTTCCAGATATGTATAAGATTATTTAACAATTTTCTACAAATAAGGAGAAACTAAGCAAGTCGACTTAACTAAAAATGCACTTGTTGTAGCAATTAACTCAATAACTTTATTATTGTGGCTTAGAGATGGTGGCAAAACCGTTTGCTACAATCGAAATAATTTTATAAAAAAAAAACTGTAACATTTAATCATTAGTTTTAGCATCTTTAAAAAAAACCGACAAAAATTTTACTATTATTTTTATTCGTTCTATACGAACCAATAAATTTAATAGAATGCAAAACGATTTACTTGCTTTACTCTATTTGTTATACTCTGTACAAATATTCTAGTATCAAATATACATAAATCTCTAGAGATTTTTTTTTTAAATATAATACGACTACATCAATTTGTGTTAAGATATGCACATGCATGAAATCTCTGCCAGAGCACGTACAAATTAAGCATTAAGATTTCTTCTTTTTCTTTTCTTTTCACTTTCTGTATGAAGCTAATATGAATGTGTGCAAAATTTTATTTGTATTCAAAAATTGTTTTAAAATTATTGTTAAAACTATTTTGGGAGATTTATAACACCTAGAGGACCAATTATTTACAACAAATACGATTGAAGTGGATGAATGTATCAATCAATAAGTATACATACTTATATATTTATTTGTTGATGTAGATATAGCTGTAGATGTAAATGAGTTAAGTGATGATTTTTACAGTTACAGTCATACCTAAATTATGGCGGCAAGCGTTTTTTATTTTTTTACAAAATGTATGGGGAATACTAAAATAGGACGGTGGCAAGGCTGAGGCAATTGAAAAATCCAATTTCGACAGTGCGTTTTGTAGTGAAGTTAGCTGCAAACCAATGGTTTTTTAATTTTGTTTTGTTATTTTTGACTATTAATGACTAGTGAATAGTTTCAGCTAGCTTTTTTAATTTTCCTTTAGTGGATTTTATTCAACAATATTATTACCACTACTGTAGACTGCCAGTGTTCTTATTTAGAGGGCTCTAAATTAAACTCCGCTTGCTGCTCCAATTTAAGTAGAACTATTAGGTGACCATAGCATTTAAAACCATAATGGTTAGTCAACATCAGAACATTTTCTTCCATTGGTTGCATTTAGTGTTACAATTATTATTTTAAAATATAACTAAAGACAGTGATAAAACAAGTTAAATAATTAAAAATATTTATATTCAAAGTTAATCAATTATAAAGAATTTTCTTTTCTTTGTATTTTTATTGAAAATATTTCCTGATAAAATAAAATAGTTTAAATATTTATTTATTTATTTATTATTATTGGTTTGCTTCTGAACTGCTTTTTCCATTTGTATTTGCATCTCTCCAAATTGACATTTTACAGACAACTTGTAGTGTATGCTTTCGAACATACATACATGTTCAATTATGTCACACATATATATTTGTTTAATAAATAAAAAAAGAGTAAAATTGTTTCTTTAAATAAAATTTGTGATGTGAATTTATCAGCAATTACATAGTGCAGTATATGTTATTGATATATCAGATGTTGCAGATGGAAATAATACACATTCTTCTTCAAGTTGTTTCAGGTAGCATTTACAGATACAAGATTTTAAAGGTATTACACGATACAAGTAAAACAAACAGTTTATGCAAAGGGAGTTATTAGAATAGCGTATACTTAAAGCTGCAAATTCTTATCACTCTGGTTATACTACTTATACGTTAAGCGAGATTTTTACTATTTTTTTTTTCAAGTACGGACATACTGTGCATACGCTATTATATGTATTATTATAGTCAAGCTTTCGATCTTTTTTTTCACAAAGAGTGAAAAGCTGGTGTAATTTCTACACCGTACATTGCACAAATTATAAAGTATATATATTCTGGAACCTTATAAATAGAAAAGTAAATTTAGCTATGTCCATGTGAATGTTGAAATCAATTTTCTGAAATCCCTAGAAGACCTACACAAAAGCTTGGTATGCTAAATTATTTAAAGTTTTTGTCGTCAGATTGCTATTTAAATTCAGCCTAATCGGTTAATAAATTGCTGAGTTATGAGCTTTAAAGTGCAGCTACCTCTATTTTTATAATCATTTTTGGTTCTTTTTTTTTTTTGCGTAATTTGTCTATAACACAAAACGTGCAAAAAAACCTGGTACGCAGTTTTATCAGAAATAACAGTCATAATGTTTGTGCAAAAATTCTGTTAGAAAATGACCGAGTAAAATTAAAAAATACAACAGAATTCTTAGATTTTCATTAGCTCATGCTTTTTTTTATAGAAATTTATAAGCTATACATGTGCGTAATGCTTGTACATACAAACACGAAGCCAGTCAATCTGTCTTATACGAAAGTGTGTAGCTATGTGTGCCTCGTATGTAAAATAACTACAGATATAAAAATCTTATAGTAAGAGAGATGCTAGAGAGGATTTTTTTGGGTTTTTTTTATTTTTTTTATTTCATATTAAATATTTATTTAAATTTCTTATTTAGTGCAATAAGTACTACGAGTGGATATCCGTATGGCCAATTTCACAGAAACTATTTCAATCTTCAGTAGCTTACTCCCAAGATGTCTTAAATTCCTGGCCAAACAAATCAATACTTATATTGTTACACTAATTAACTAAATATAGTACTCAAAGAGCATTCATGTGTATTCATTTGTAAAATGTTGGTTGACAAATTTGTTTATTTGTTTCAGTGCCTACTTTCTTATAGGTTTTTATTTTCTTATTTCCTTTATTTTTCGTGATACAAGAAAACAAATAGATAAAGAAAAAATTCATAATTTTTTCTTGAATACGCAAACATTTCCGTGCATACAGACATAGTTGGTCGTACAAATAAAGTGAAATAACAGAAATATGGATGATAATAAGCTGACTGATGTATTAATAAAACTCCATTATGTTCTTTTCTTCAAGAAAATCTTTTTAAAAGACTTTGAAAAGGGTTTTATTACAATATAAAAATATTTTAGTTTTTACTAAAAAAAAATTTTTTATAAAAATAGAAATTTGTCGTTTGAGTAAATTGTTAAAGATGACACACAAAAAATCTTAAGGTAGAAATTTCAGTTAGCTTTACATGAATTTTACTTATATTTCTAATGACACAAAAAACACAACTCACCTCTTTTTATTTATTATTTATTTCTCTTATTTTATTTTACTTTTTGGTTTGTTGTTAGTCTAATTATTTCCTTTTGTTATTTTATTTATTTAAAAGATGTACAAAAGAAAATCACTCAAAATGAATTTTTTATTTAGAATAAAGTGTCCTTTTGTTTAATTTGTATCTTTAAACACAATTCTATTGCTTCTGTTTTCAATTCTAAAAATTAAGTAGCTTTACACATCCTTTTTAAAAGTTTTCTCTGTAATAAAGCAAATTCAAAAGAAAAGAAAATTCTGAAAATGGCAAATATAAGAGATGAAAGTGTGTCTGTTTATTCATTTATTCTACTTCAAAACATTTTCTAATAAAGGATATTTTCTTAGAAAAAATTAGTATTTTTTTGGAAAAATTTTTCAGTAAATTATTCCACATGTATTTAAATAGTACTTGCCGCAGTAAAGCAGAAACTATAAAATTTAATTCATCACAAAACACACCCAATAAAACTACGAGCTAAAACATTTTAAATTAGATGGGTCTTTTGTGGAATTATTCTGAAAGCTTTATATTTTTTTAACGAAGGGTTCCTTGTACTTCTGTTCCTACCATGCTTACTTTTGCCCTAATTTTTTAAAGAAAAAATGCAAATTTGGCTTTAAATGGCCTTTTAATGATGATTTCCAACATATTATTCTAAAAGCTGATACAAACACTCTCTATATTTCACACAATGAAGGTTTGCAGCTACTTCTAGACATACCACGCCTACTTTTACGCCTATTTTTTAAGCAAAATAATTGAAATTGGTTTTTAAATGATTAAAATTCATTTGTCCAAATTATTATTCTGAAGTTTGTAACAAATGCTCTCTACACTTGAAGGTTGCATTTGGTTTTGACTTGACCATCCTCATTTTAATGAAATTCTAAAATTCAAGATATGATTCCAAGAACTTCAAAGGCATATAAATCTAATGATACAGTCATTAATCCAGATTAATCTGTTGGCTTTCTTTTAGAATTTTATATTTTATTAAATATTTTCAGAATGCCTTCTCATAAATTACCTCTGAAAAATGATTTACTATCTGTAATTGTAAGAAACATTGATTGCATTAAACTTTGCAATGATTCAAGTTTTTTGTTGAAAAAGCTCTCATATTTAAAAGCGTTAAAAAATGATTTTGTATCAAAAATAATTTTGATTGCAATTGATTTTAAAATACTGCAATTCCCAGTACGTACGACAATAGATAAAGGATAAGGACAACCTTTTAAAGTAATATTTATTTACAGGCATTGTCGTATTGCATATGAAAGGTTAGTTATATGTATGTCGCTTGCTCCAGTGTTGAGAGCCAAACTTTTAGTATATCAAACAAGGAAAAAGTTAAAATGCTGTATATCCGAAGGCTCTAAAATAAGTAAAAGTGCCAATTGTAAACATCGTACAAGAAATATATTTTCATGTTTAGCCTCTATAATCAAAAAAAGTACCCCATGTATGCTTTGCAGTAAATTAATTTAAATTGTTAATTTTTACTAATTAAAAACCTGTAAGAAATATCACTTACAGTGTAATGGCCAGACGAGACCGATAATATTAATTTTCTGTTATGATTTCATTAAGCAACAAAGAACAATAAATTTTACTTTAATAATTCTAAGTTCTGTATTCTTTGAAATTGTGTAATCCTTAGTCAAGCCTAATTTAAATTACTTAAATCTTTTTTTTTTTTTTTTGTTTTATAAACTACTAGTAGATAATTTTGTTTGTATTTTGTTTGCATTTTTAGCTCAATTAAATTTATATATTAAAATTTTTTTTTTTGTTTTGTTTATTATAAAGCTTTTTTTTAACCTCAATTGCAATTTAAACAAGAAATGCTTAACAAAATTGTTTTAATTTTACTACAGTGTGTGAGTATTTCTCAAAAAAAAAAAAAAAAAAAAAAAAAAAAAAAAAAAAAAAAAAGCCCCTCTTAGTAACCAGAAAATGCAATTTAATTTAATGCTTTGTTACACACATTTTCATTATCTTTTATATAAATTCTTATGTAAAAGTAAATATTTTTTGTTTATTTCGGTATTTACTAGTGTAGAAGCTGTTTATGATTTTGGGATTTTTCTTAATTTAACAAGATAAAATGCAACAAAAAAAAAAGGGTAAAATTATATCATGAGATTTTTAGAGTTTTTGTTTTACCCTATTTTATGAAGTAAAATTGTATCACAACTATTTAAGTCTAGACTAAATATTTAGGGAATTGACTTTAAAAGAATTAAAAGAAAAAGAGGCTACTAAATTGTTATAAGAATTTTATTAAAGAGATTCTCTAATAATAAGATAAGCATTTACTTTAATATTTCATGGATATATGTTTGTTAAAAAGAAATGTTAGCACAATTTTAAAAAATTGTTAGTAATTAAAGTAAAATTTCGAAATGGAGAGTTATAAGAAATATTTTTAATAAAAACGAAAATACAATTATGAAAATAATTACTACATTTACTTACATATATAAATATATATGAAAAGAAGAGAGATTATTGCTCTAAACAAAGACTTAATCTATTTTAGCAAAGTTAATTTTTTTTTTTTGCACATATAGTGGAAAGAATAAATAATCGAACAAGTTTTGTTATAAAGGTATTAAATTATCTTAGATGTTTAAAAAGTTATGATATATAAAAATATCAGTAAATGTATATATGATTTTTATTCTTCGAATAAAGAAACCGTATGTAAGAAAATGAAAAAAATTATTAAAAATTTTAATTTTAATCATTAAAAAGGGAAAAAAATATTTAAATTAAAAAAAGTTCTTCCTGCTACGGTTTTTATTTTATTTAAATCATATGTTGAAAGCAGAACACTTTATGTTAAATTCACAGATGAAAAATAAAAAGTTTTTTATAATAATTAAAATTTATTTTCTGTTTGTTCGCTGTACATATTTGTGTTTTCCAACAGGTTTTGCTGTAATTTTTTACCAATGATATCTTGGATTATAGAGAGGAAGGTCACCATATACTTTAGAACTAGCCACGCCCATTTACGCCCTCTTTTGACTAAAACAATTCAAATGGGCCATTTGTTAATTACAATTATATTTTCCAAAAGAGTTATTTAAAATATTTTACATATGCTCACTATATCTCAGGATATATTGCCATATATCTTTAGACTAACCATGCCCACTGCTACGTCCACTTTTTAAGCAAAAACAAAAATA
Organism: Thelaira solivaga; assembly: GCA_947397855.1. Classification (NCBI taxonomy): domain Eukaryota; kingdom Metazoa; phylum Arthropoda; class Insecta; order Diptera; family Tachinidae; genus Thelaira; species Thelaira solivaga. The sequence goes on from OX377612.1 coordinate 13,594,636, forward strand.
ATTGAAATTCTTTTTAGTAATTGAAATTTTATTTTTTCTGAAAGTTGATACATAAAATCATTATATTTAAAAGAAGATTGCCATCAACTTTTAAACCGCCCATGTTCATTTTTCCGTACCACTTTTAAAGCAATAAAATTAAAACAAGTCCTTAAATTATTAAAATTATATTTTTTAATTGATATTTATGAAATTAGATACTTACCCCCTTATCCAAAAAAAAATTAACGAAGACTTTAAAGTCAACGTTATCGAAATTTTTCATATAATTTTTTCATAAATTTTACTTTAAAGTCAATGTTAACTTTTTTTTGGATAAGAGCGTTAAACTTTTATATTTTCAGAAAGGTTGTCTTCTACTTCTGGAAAGACCATGCCGACTGCTACGCCTTCTTTTAAACGAATTATTTAAAATTATGTGAGTGAAGATAAATATGCCGAGTTAAATATATTTTAATGTAACTTGATACATTTTTTAGTATTAGTAAATATCTTTTCAGTATTTATGCCATATTTATCAAATAAGACTTACGTCATTAAATATTTCTAAATATATTTTTAGCATTTATGCCATATAATATATAATACAAATATACATAAATACATTGATTTCTCAAGGAGATTACGGGATGGGACACATATCATTTTAAAGGGGAGGTAATTTAGATTTGTAATCTACCACCCAAATACTCAAAAATTACTTTGGATTATTTTTAAGAAATTTTTGAAATTTCCATATACCCCAGTGCTGTTGCTTTGAGGGACTTTAACAACTTCCGGACGAACCATATCAGATTACAGAAATTTATATTTTCTTGTTCTAATGTTCAAATGTTTTCATTTTACACATTCGAATTATAGTCCCTAAAATTATTTTATAAGAATTTTTAAATTGACTTTATTTTTTAAAACTTTGTTTTTAAATTGATTAAAGACCATAATAGAGCCATACAAATATTTTTGTTTGACCCTAACACTCAATTTTATTTAGTTTAGTTTCTTATGGCTTAATAAATATACTCGTATAATGTGTTTGTTTTGATTTTTTTTTAACTTGTCACAACTTCCGACATGTGATATAAAAAGATTTATATTTCTTTTCTACCTTTTTGTGTGCAACATTTTTATTGTGTCATACTTATACGTGTATGATTTTTTATTTGTTATTGTTGTCTAGTTTTATCAGTAAGAACATTTTTAAAAGAAATTTTAGCGACTTTTTGATGACCGTCTAACACTAAAATGCTATTGTTTTCCTTCTAGATTTTTTTTATTATCCGTAATACTAAACTGTTGGAAAACATATTTATGTAGTTGTATATGTGGTAGTTTGTATATAGTTTTAAAATTCGTCTACAATTGTGCTTTTATGACAGCTACATGGAAACGTGTATTTTAAAAACAAATTCTGTTAAGATGTGTGTGTTTTATGGAACTAATAATTTTGTAATATGTTTTTAGATGGTGTTTTTCGTTTATATAATTTCCTTTAAAAGTGACCAAAAAAGAAAAAAAATTTACAAAGAAAAAATTAGTTAAATTAATGAAAATCTATAATTTCGGTTTTATGTTTTACTTTTCTCGGTCATTTGAGTACCGATTTTTATGATTTTTTTTTTCTTGCACACACTATCATGGTGTTTTCTGACAAAACTGCATACGAAGTTCTTTTTTGCGTTATCTATTTTAGGTAAAATACGCAAAAATTCAAAAATTCTCGGTTTTTCACCATTTGTGGAACGATTGAGCTGAATTTCAAAAACAACCTGAAAACCGCAACAACTCACAGATTACGCTAAGATTTTCTGTACGTTGGTGGGACATGTACGGTGTAGAAATTACAAACAAAATCACAAACTTCTTACTTACAGTGAAATTTATAAAAACACGGCAAAAGAAATAAATTTTCTTAATTTTTTTTTAAATTTTTTTCACATTAAATTATTGAAATTTTAAATAACTCATGTAGTTAAAGTGGTTTCACTTTGTGTTTATTAAAGGGAAGCATAAAGCTCCTCACATACAATACAAAGCTTTTACTTGTCTCTATTTAATTATTATAGCTTTTATTTTTAATTTGTTTAAAACATAAAATTAACTATTTTTCTAAAAAAAATTTATTTAGTTTAATTCTTCATTCTCTTGTTTCTATTCATGTTTTATTTTATAAAGACCCAGTAGTTATATGTCTCATTCCTCCACAAATCTTTTTTAATAAGACAGTGATACAAAAAGGAAAAAAAATGCAAATACCATAAAAATTAATTTCCTACATTCACATTAGGATTTCTTCCTAGACAACCGGAGCGAGCCACTTCAGCGCTGAAGAAAGCAAACATTTTCACTAAGAAATGATTGCAAAAATAAAATAAAACTGATTTCAGAATATTGTTGATCTCTTCACTGATTATGCTGAAATAAAAAAAAAAACTGCCAAGTAAACATTTTTGAGTGAAATGGTCAAAAATTTTATTTCTGGAAAAAAATTTTATTTAAAAAAAGTGTAATAACTCAGTAAAATTTTAACAGATTTAATAAAAAAAAATTGTATTATACTCATAAATAAACATATTTTGAAAATTAATTAAAAAATTGTATGGTTTCTTTATAAAATACTGTGTAAAAACGTCAACAAAGTTTAAATACGCACAGATTTCTCAAGTTCAGTTCAATGATATATATACCATTCAAACAGCCTAAAGGTTTTCTTTCTAAATCCACTGGGAAACTTAAAATTAGTTAATATTCAATAAAGTTATTGGCTTATAAGTGCATAAAGGTACGAAAAACTGGTATTTCATTCGTAACAGATTCTTGTTGTACTCGACACCACCAGAAGAATAATATCACTTCCCAGATATTATTTTTTTGTGTTATTTATAAAATTTGACACAACTCTTTGACACTGTGCCAGTTCAAGTTTGTCTGAAAATTTCTATCCATTCTAAAAACTATTTCTGTTAAAGTTGCTTTTAACCACAAATATTGCACAAAGTGTATTTGTAATAACATCAACTGATTTTTAATATTTTTTTTTTTCATTCTTTCATTGAAGCTTAATTAAGGTTTTTATGGAAAGAAAAAATGTAAAAATTCCAAGGGAAATATTAACAACATTACCTTATTATTTATATGGGAACGTATGAGTGCTAAATAAATTAAATTAAATAATAATCATACGTCACAGTTACCTTCATTTTTTATTTATGACTTTACTAGCTGACCCGGCAAATGTTGTTTTGCCTTCAAGTTATTGTATATTCGATTTTCTTATTCTATGCCCGTGCTAGACCGGGTAAAAACAGCTAGGAGATAAATAAACCAGATACCGACTGTAGCGCCACTTGCCAAGCGGGTTTGTGACGCTAAGCCTACCAAAACATAACCCAAAGGCAAACACAGAAATTCAATTAAATTGGCCCAGTTGCTTAGGAGGAGTACAATATCAAACACACGTACAGTCGAATTTTATATATTAATATTTTCTCAAAATATGTGGATTAGAAATTTCTTAATTTCTAATTTAAAGTAAATAATAAAATAAACACTTGTGAAACAAATAAAATTTTAGTTTTATCCTTGTTCAGCTTTTAGTGTACTTTTTTTAACTTTTTGGCTTCGATGCTTTTTAGAATTCAGAAGTGATAGCGCTAATTTAAAAAATACACTTTCGTTTGAAGCCCAAATAACTGCTGCTACTGTAGTGTTTTTTTTTTTTACTAAAAGAAATGTCCAAACAATATATTTGAATTTCAAATGGTAGGTTATAGACATAAATGTTTCGGTTAAATAATTTTATTTTCGTTGTTTTACCGGCAGAAATTCTTTGTCCTTAAGGATTAACAAAAAAATAATTATTTTTTATTTAGAACTTAAACATTTAATTAATAAACAAAAGTAAAAAAACATAAACTGTGTGTTGTCCTTGGCTTTTGTTGCATAAATTAAGATAGTAACGTTAATTAAAAAGTTTTCTTTTATTGAAAACTTTTTTATTTTTGTTGTTATTTTTTTTTTTTCTTGAATATTTTGTTACAAAATCACTGTTTAGTTTGTTTGCCTCAAAAAGATTTTTGCTACAACTACTTGAATAAAGCTCACAAGTTCCCCTTTCATATACAAAAACTTTTTCTGTCTGCGTCTATTAGAAGAAAAAGTAATAAAATATTTAAAGGAGTCATTTTTTTTTGTTATAATAACAACGCGATATATTATACTGTTTGTAAGTAAGTGAAAGTTTTAATAGTTTGCAAGTTTTTACGCCACCACTTCTATGCAATTTGATATTACGGTGCAGAAAAAAAGAAAGAAAAAAGATTCGTTGTTACTTTTGTAGATCGTTACGTTTTATATAATGTACTTAATAAGCGGGTACAAATAATAAAAAAAATATAAAAAAAATAAACTTATGATATCGTTGAGCGACATTTCTAAAATGAAAGTAATCTGTGAAGCTGCACAGTGGGTAAGACCCGCAAATATATGAAAAATAAAATTTTGTTATTTTATAATATTTTCTCTACTGTGTACTTTTATATGCATGAGATTTGTGGCAAATCCTTCAAAATTAAGGTAATCGTACTTTTGGTGTGAAAAACAGGATTTAAAATATTTAACCAGCTTGACTTTTTTTACTTGATAATTTGCTTAAAAATCAATTATAAGTTTGTACTCTTTCCTTTCATGTTGCAATAAATCGATTGCTATTGGCTCTGTGTGGCAAGTGGCGCCATATTGTTTTTTGCATTTTTGGTCAAAAGTGTTTTTTATAAAAATTTATTTTTTAAAATTATATTCAAAAAACTTGTCGTAATAAAATTTAATAACAATTTTGTATTTTTAAAATACAACCATACGATGGTTTGTAAATGTAAATTAGTAGTGAATTTCAAGTTACAGTTTTAAGGTAATTAATTCACCTTTGAAAAATTAAAAAAAATTAAGAATAATTTTAGTGTAAATTTATTTACATAAATAATTTTTATTTTCAAAGCGCTTAAGTTCATATTATGACTTTTGCAATAGTCCCATACTTCCAGACAGTAGATTGCTGGGCTGAAACTTTAGGAGAGCATTTATGTCATTACAAAGGGATACTGTATGTTTGACATAATTAAGTATTTAAACAGCATTGTTGTGAAAAATATTAAAAAATATTTCTAAAAGTCAGTACTTTTATAAGGCATACGAAAATATTAGGCAAAACCCACATGTTTGGACAATTTGCTAAAAAAAAAAAACTGGCATGTGAGTCTTGCAAAGGTACAAATCTGGGCAGGTATCGAACCTACAACCCTTAGGTCTACTGATCTACAGGTGCAGTCCTTGATACAAGTGGAACGTTGTTGGCTTGCTTGCAAACTTTGTTTGGGAAATTTAGTACCGATTATAGGGAAGATCAAAAAGTGTTGATTTCTTGGCAAGTTGTACAATTGCCAAAGCAATGGATATCTTGATTATAACACATAACATTTTTTGGCATAGAAAAAAATTCAATGTTGCCCTATGAGCTTAAAATTTTTTTTGTAGGAAAAATAAAAATCAATAAAATTATATTTTTTTGTTGCACTTGGAGCCACTGTGCATAGTTTTGGAGTGATGTATTTCATAAAGATTAGGATTATTTAGTGCTGGATGCAAGTAATATTGCCCCATTACCCATAAAAAATTTAGTAGATTTCAATTACCAAAAAAAATATACCATATTTTGCATTCGCACTATTGTAAATTGCATTTTTATTAGACTCTGAATACCACTACTATAAAACATAATAAAAAATTTCAAATACTCGAATTTTATAGTTAAGACTCTATTTTTTTTCTGCTATAACAAATCCACTACTCTTATGTTTAAAGTAACATAAATAAAAGGGGGAGAAAAAGTTCAGAAATACTGATCACAGCAGCGTTTAAAAAGTTGTTAAGAATTTTTTTATGTTTATATTGTTATTAGCAAAAATGTTTAAGAAACTTTGTTTGTAAGTATTTTTAGAAAACTTTAAAAAGTTTCTTCATCATTTATTTTTGCGTGTGCACAAACAAATTTCTTCATTTTGACGTAGCTTAATTTTGAAATCAGTTTTCTTACACATAAACAAATACGTTCACTGAACTGCATTTGGTAAATAAAAATCGATAAAAAAAGAAATCATATAATAACAAATATATGTTTTAAAATACTTCTATTAAACCTTTTTTACGTTGTCATACTTAAGCGGGCTTCAGAGTATTGTATTTATTATTAATATTTACATGTCAAAAATTCGTGTATTAAGTAAAAATCCAATAGTGTGAAAACAAAATGTTAAGCAAGTGTGGTGAGTGTGGTGAAATACTTAAGTATTTTTGGCAGAATTATGGTTTTTGTAATTTTTAGAATTTTTTCTAAGCTATCACACTGCTTATATTATCAGGGTTGCTTTTATACAAGCAACCAAAGAAAAAACTAGAAATCAGCTGTGAAATTATTTGTCGCGTTTTGTTTTATTTGAAGTGTGATTTTATGAAAACAGAAAATATTTTCCTTTAGATTTTTTGACAGTCTATTTGATTTGCATGTGATTTCGGTCTCACTCGATCTAATGAAAATGTTAATACTCTGTGTTATAATGTGAAGCCCGCTTTACAAATTGCATACATAAATACTATTTTATATTCATTTGCTTTAAAATATTTATACAAAACATTTTGCTAGTTTTTTTTTAGTGGATGGATGCCTGATTCATGTGCTATTTTAGAGAAATTTTTTTAGTTTTAAACATTTAAAAGGCAGGATTGTGCATTCATTTGGAGTAGTTTAGCTTAAAAGTTCACTAAAGTAAAGTTCACTATTTCAGCTGACTAGCTTGCATTCTCATCATGGGCTATAATCGCATTGCAACCTTTAAGATCTATTGTGCAGCAAAAATGTAAAAATGTACTGAAAATATCCTTTTTTTTAGTTTCCATTTTTAGCAGCCTGTAACTCACAACTGAATTTATCAAACAAAAAGCAGTAACAAATTTTTTTAGTTTGAAATGTCACCTTGACAACAAGCATAAAGTTGAAATTGTGTGATCGATACTTTATGAGATGTCGATCATTACAGCCATCTACCGAAAAATAATGGACTTCTTTTGCCCCAATCTATTATTTATATAGTGAAAAAAATTTATTATTTTTACACTTGCAACCATAATGTATACGCAGAGTTTTTATGCACATTATGCATTTTATTTAATACAAAGAATAAAAAATATTTAAATTTTATCAACATTATAACTGAATTTAGTTGTGTGGAAACAGCAAAACAAATTACTATTCATGGAAAAATTAGTTCTTTGTAAAAACAAATAAAAGTAGAATAAAATTTATAGAAAGAATGAAAATATAAAAACTAAAAACTACTTTAGTCTACAATAAAAACAAAGAAAAAAAATAATAAAGACATAAACATCTTAAAAAACTTTTAGAAAATAGTTGCTTAGGAGTATTCACTTCTGAAATACGAGTAAATAACAGAACATAAAAATATTTCCGTTTCCAGCTTTATAAGACAATAAACACAATGCAAAAAAAACTACACTGTATTCTAATAGTCAACATGGATCAGACGAGGCAGTAGTAACTTTTGAAATGTCAAATGTTTTTCTAAGCAAAATATAGGTTTAAATAGTAGACAGATACAAACCCATAACAAAACAGGTCAATTTTTTTACAATAAATAAAACACTAACTTATATTTTTAACAAATTTGCTTATTAATATCTCAGAAACTACAGGACTAGTAGAAAATTGATGGTAACATAATTCAAAGGTTATTTTATTCCATGGCGTAACCACTTCTCTTTTCTATAGAAGAATATATCTCGAGAACTACACGTGGGATTAAAAAAGTAGTTGTATATAATGTGGGAACGGGGTAAATACGTACTAAATTATCAACACTGTAATAATACGACTTAACTAATCAACAATGACATGACATACTTATAATTACGAGACAGAAAAAAAGCAAGATAGTTGTGTTTGAGATGTGTAAGAAGTAAGATCGGTCATCAAACCACTGACGGAGAGTTGTAATTAAGATGTAGTACAGGGAGGACATAAGACGGATGATTGATCATCAAACCGAATAAAGTAAGAGTGAATTTTTTAATTTTATGATGCAATAAATCGATTGTTTAGAATTTATATGATGTTATGATGTTTGGTAGGGTGCAAGCAGAGAACGATTAAAATGACTTTTGCAACCGTTGAAGCAAACTTCTTGTTTACCGGTTTCGCATTTAAAACTATACAAAAAAATGTTTTCAAATAAATGAAGAAAAAGATATCTCACATACTTGAGCTGAAATTCTTTCGTGTGTGCGAAAATATCTGAAAAATAAAAAATTAAATGCAACAAAACAATGGACACTGCTAAACAAAGAATGTGACTATTACATCACAAACAAAAAGAACTTGTAAAAAAGTTTAATTTATAAAATGTATTCATTGGCTGAATGTGTTTGAATATTGTGCATTGTGCCAAAAACTTTAAGCTTGTCTAGACATTAAACAAAAAAAAAAAGGCTTTTAATATTGTGTTGCTAAGGAAATTATCAATTTTTTCTGATATAAATTATTTGTCCAAAATAACTCATAAGTTATTTATACTATAACTAGCATCTGCTCCAGGCTTTTCTCAAGTAGACTTCAAACTCTGAGTCAGATTAAGTAATAAAAATTAAAGTGAAACCATGAGATTCAAAACTCAAATATTGAAAGATTTATTTTAGTTTTTTAAGCATGTGAGCTGCATTCCAGTTAATTCTTGTCACTTTCAATGTTTGACCTTGAACTTTAAACATTAATTTTAAATTTTAAATTTTACAATCTCTTGCAGTAAAATGGTAAATTATTTAAAATGAAGGCAATTTTGGTAGATCTTCCCGCTTTTGTTTTTCACTGCCCTGGTAAAAATAGTTCCTGATATTGCATTTCTTGCTAAGTCCTAAAAGTATCCAACTTGATTGAATTTTAATAAGAAGGAATTGTGATAGGAATTATTAAAGCACAAAAAATCATAATAATAAAATTTACTAAAATACGTAAACAATTTAAAAAATCTTTATATTGACTCCTCAGACATTGTGTTACAGATACGCACTAGAGCAATGCACAAACATACTTGAAAGAGCTTACGAGCACTTTTTATTGTAAAATATTATACATGTTTGTAGTGATATGTGGCTTTGAAGTGTACGAGTACATGTGCATTAATTTTGTGTGTACCTGCAACAGGCTAACATATGGATAAGCATTTGTAGTGTATGCATTTCGATATTTCATTCGCTATGTGAAATAGGAGGTGCACAAACCAAAGCACAGTGGTTTTATATTAAAAAAATGTATAAGAAATACAGAACTTTTAATCTATACAGATTTGGATGAAACAATTTGCATTTAACGTATTTCAAATTAGCCCCAAAAGAGAGTTTCATTTTATAATACAAAAAGTTTGACTTTAACCAGGCCCAAACTAAAATGGTAGACAAATTTTAAATTGTTTTGACAAAATGCTTAAAAACGTCTCTTATTTCTTTTATGTATTTACACTAACAGGCGCTTAAATTTTATTTTTGAGAAATTTTATTTATTCTCTGTCTTGCAAATAATAAATGAATTTCAAATGCTTATAAATTAAGTCTTTTTTTTTTTTTAAAAAGAAATTCAATTCGTTCGTTTTTTTAAACGTTACGATTTATTTATTTTTATTAATTTTTTTTAACAACACAAATCTGCGAAGCTTCTTGGCTTGTCTGCAGAAAACATCCAAGGTCTAGGCAGAGATCGAACCTGCGACCCCCAGATTGATAGATTAGTACGCTACCTACTAGTTTTGCGTTATTGTCTTAAGTTTTTTCTTATGGCTGAGAGAAAGCTTCGTTAAAATTTTTATCATACAAAATATTGAAGTTCGTATCATTTATAATAACAAAGTTTGTGTCTTAAATCTTTTGATATTGTGCTATACTCATGGTTTTAGGTTGTAAAGGGCGCCCCCCTATAAGATGTGCTCTCTTTGTATACTAAAGGTTTTTTGTCTTAAGTCTTTTCTTATGAGTGATAATAAATAAAAGTTGTGGCTTTAATATTTTATCATGCACAATATTGAAGGCCCTTAATCTATCTTTCAGCAGATCCAAATAAACGTAACGTCAGACGAAAGTTCCTGCTGACTAATCTTTAATATATTTACGCTCTTATAAAAAAAATTGTCGTAAACTTTAAAATAAAATTTATTAAAAAGTTATATAAAAAATTTTGGTATCCTTGACTTTAAAATCTACATTAATTTTTTAGGATAATAGAGTTAGATTATTATGTTTTGCCTCAAAAAATAAATATTTTGTCAAAACCGAAGCTGAACTTTTGTTGTTATTTACAAGTAAGTGAAGCTAACGGGTGTGTTTTAGCTGCTCAAGAGAACTTGGAATGAAATTTTGTTATTATGACTTGATAGATAATTTGAAGAAATTTATTTTTTTTTTAATCATTTTTGGCATATATGCGCCAAGGCTACGAGTTACATGGTCCATGCGATCAAAACAATTTCTTGAAATTTTTCTGGTCATACGGTGTGAATGAGAGAACTGTATTAATAAAATTTTTAGTTGATTGTTAATTTTATTAATTCTCAATCAACAACATTTGAGTAAAAATCGTATACAACATTTGCTAAAATCATGTTAGAGGCACTATTAGCAACTGATTGTTTTTTATAATGTTCAACACGATTGAATTTAAAAACCAAAATTAAAACAAAGGCATTAGCAGGCATATAATGTTATTAAAACATTTCACAATACACACAAACAAAGAAAATAATACTTATTTTACTACACAGTAGTTGATTCAAATATGTGTGATTGTTGATTTAATGGCTTTTGTTATATACTCGTATGTGTTTTGAATTTATCTTTTTGTTTTTAATTTAACTGTGTCGAACAGCATAAAAAAATCAGTTTTTACTCATAAATCGAATATGATTTTATTAAATGCTGTAACGATTTTGCATTGCATAAATCACACACAACGGTTTCTGCTCTCTGGTCTGAATGCTGGCTTTAATATTAGCTTACAATGCTTTAAGAATTTATGATTTGTATCGGCATAAACCAATGACTTAATACAGGCCCATAAAATGTAATCTAGAGGTGGAATTCAGGGATCAGTGAACAAATCTACTTCTGCAAATAAATTGATTTAGAAATAAATCAGTGGTTAGGCACGCCATTAGCATGTATACTGCACTAAACAGTCAATTTTATTAGATGTAAATGTGATTCGTTTATGGTTTGAGTAGTGTCTTTATCCCAAATACGGCGATTTTGCATATTGTCGCTTTATCACTAAACACATTTCTTTAATTAAGTGCTTACTCAACTTCGCTAGCTGATTTCGTTTCAAATTAAATTTACACAATTTGAAAGCATTGTTTTAGCGATAACATAACTGACTGAAATGTCACCATAGTTTGACATTCTCAGCTGCCAAACCATAATAATTCTTATGCAGCTAAACAAAACACTCTTTACTTTATTGTGACAAAAAATTCTACATTTTTAATTGACGTGTTAGGCTTGTAAATACAATTATAATTAGAAGTAGAATTATTAGCGGACACAAGTGATCTCGTCACTGTGGTCAGAAGAGACCTATTGGGACACTACCCATGTTGCAAATGCCAACTAAGTCCAGTATTTATTCTAAGATTTCTTTGGGTGATTTACTTGCCATGTCAGACGGTTGTAAGTAGTAATATCCCAAGGATTTTTTAATAATTTTTTTTTTAATTTAAAATTTAAAATTAAAACATTTTATTTGCTATTTCGGAAGCTCTTATTTTAAAAATATTTTCTTTTACTTTGCTTGAATTGAAGCTAAAAATTAAAAAACAAAATCAAATTTTCGAGGTGTATTAGTTTGATGCCATTTTACACAACCCTCTGCTGGCACAGGCTGTTTCAAATTACAATAATCTAAAAATTTGAGTTCTTTACTGTGAACCGCTTTCGTTTCATTTGAAACTACTGTGCAATTTTACAAAAAAAAATCAGATTTGCCAAAAATAAAAGGAATACGAACAAACACAAGAATTTAAACACAATAACCATTCAACACATCCTAACAATATGCCTTCACATATTAAGTCACACATACATACACATGTACATGCCAAAACACAGCTTTAGCCTGATATGTTCAATATTGCGTAACAGGCGTTTTTCTGCATCGAGTGACATTCACATACAACAACAGACATCTATATATATTTTATCTCATGTGTCTTCACTTACATTTCATTTGAGTTCTGTTTGTGCAGTTTTTGTCTGCAAATGTCGATACGTTTAATTAAGTGTACCGAGTGTGTGTGTTGTGTATGCGGTTATGCGGTGTGTTAAAAGACTCTGTGCAATTATCTTTTGCACTTTAGTTTTAAATTTAACATGAAACACATTTAAGCACCTCTAAAATGAATGTTTATTTTCAATTTTGTGTACTACTTTGAACACACACACATACATGTACACATTTTTTATATATCTTTAGTTCAGAAGAAAATTTTTGTTATGCTGGCCATACACACTCAAGTTCTATTAAATTTTAGTGCAAAAGTACAGAAGCCTTTGTTGTGTTTGTGTAGTGTATGTATATTTTTTTGTTGATTGGACAATTAATTAAAGAAACTCAAAATCATTTCGAGATTTGCTGCAGTTTTGAAATATTACACAATGAACTTTTATAGTGTATGGTGAATAACTTCAGTTATTGCGTAGTTTTGTAAGAGTTAATAAAAAAAGTAAATGAAATTACACAAAAAATTGCTTGTATTAGTTGCACGAATAGAGTCATGAATGTAAGAGCTTTCAAAAAATTAATTAACAAATTTAGACAAAATTAATGTTGGGTTTTGTGTTTTTTGAGCTTCCTTCTCACGTTTTCGGACTCTAGGATTGAACTTGAGTGTGTATGGCCAGCATTAGTTTTTAAATTACCTAAAAACAGATTAAATTTTTTTATAGAACATTTTCATTTAATTTTATAAATTAGTAAAACAATAGTACAACAAAATTTAACCTTTTCTAAATAACAAGGACCACTGATTATGGTAGAGGGGACTAAAAAAAGCATACACGTGTATCGGCATTTTGAAAGTTTATATCTGGGCTTATGACAAAATCGGGCTTAAAGTTTCCCCCTACAGCTGTAGTGTACTACACAAGTCTGCAAAGTATTTAATTAAAAAAACTAATAAATTATCAATAAATATAGTGTTTGACACAAAACAATGTTTGAGTGGCATTTTTATTGATTGAAGGCATTTCGAATATTGAACTTTGTTATCGGTCGCTGCACAAATGAGATATGAAGAGAAAGTTAGAATAAATTAATAAGCTAGGATAAGAAAGAAAGATTAATTTAGACTATAAGCTATAAAATAATAAAGGCAACATCTGCTTAAACTTCTTATTATCTTTCTAAAAATATTTTGACAGTTTTTTTGAATGCCTTTCTATTAGATGAAACCTTTTAACTTTTTAAGAAAATACAAGGGCTACAAGGAAAATAATATTAAGGCAAACCTACACAGCAATTACTCTATAGCACCGAGTAACCAGAGATGAAAGTTTTGACGTTAGAATTTTAAAAAACTCAGCTTTTCACTTGAGGTTTGTATTAAAAGGACAGATATAGAGTTTGATTATGTCGAATAAAAGGAAATAAGCAAAATAAAAAATGTTTTGTTTAAAAAATCATTAATTAAAAAGTTATTTCTCTAATTAACATTCACATGCGGGATTTTAACATAAAAATGATTATAATCACCAATTTTCACGTTTTTAAATTTATGTGGACGAAATGTAAATAATGAAAGTGTAATTTTTTTAGAACAAAATAAGAACTTGAGTTTTGTGCAAAAGAAGACAGAAATATCTGCACTCTGACACCGCTAGTTACTCGGTGCTCTCCAATACAGCTTCAGAATAAGCTTATACGAGGTGGCACAAAATTAATATTATTTTGTTACAAATGAAAGTGAAAGCCTCTGAATAGTTGCAATAATTCCAGTTTCGTGATGTTTATATAAATCCAAGTGAAATCGCTCTGACATTTGACGTCTGCAGCAAAAATTTTAGTCAATTCAAATTGCTTTTGCAGCGGTTAGTTTAGTTTGCACTACTCTGTTTAAAAAGTGGCAATCTAAAGCATTTCTTAATTAATAACAAAAAAAAAAGTTCATACAAGAGGTCTGATTGTGTACTTCTTGGGCAAAGCTCCATAAAATATTAATAGAGAATAAAATAGCTGTCAAATAGAGACTACAATTATAACAGAACTGGAAATTTTATTTGGTATATTAAAAAATAATAAAAAAAAATTTAATTTAGTTATTCTCATTCTACAATTATGTAGAACAGCGTATTAGAATACTGATACGAATAAGCTTTTCTTTGTAAAAGTTAATAAAATTATATTTTCCTAGCTGTATGCTTTAATCAAAAGTCTAACTGAGCCGATAGGCTATGCAGCTAGCGCTCCTCAGTTACATTTAGTCTTAGAATTTATTCTAAAATAAATAAATAAATAAAATACAAGTCTAAACTTATTTTCATGAAAGATCCGTTTAAATTTTTTTTACTATAACGTTTTTCAATATTTCCTCAAGTCATTTGGTTTTTTGCCTCCTACTCATACAAATACAAATATTATTCATCATTTAGCAACAATAGTTCGTTAAGAACTTTTCACAAATTTCAATTTGTTTATTTGCCCTTTAAAAAAAAAAAAAAATTATAATCTGCGCTGACAAGCCACAAAGCTTAGAATATCAGGCATAATAATTTATGTAAATTAAGTTCATGCAAAAAAACACAATTCTGCGAATTATAAATCAATCTAACAAATTGTCAATCAAACAAACATAAAATATGAATATGGTGCCACATATACCCAAAGGGTAAAGTTTGTTCGCACATTTGCAAGTTATGTGTATCTGTGTGTATGTATGTGTGAATTTATTACAAATCCAAACTGAAAGGCAATAGTTTTTCATCTATTTAAAATATAACAAAAGGATACAGATGAAAAGTAGTAAAAATGGAAATTTTAAACAATAAAACAGGTATTTGCACTGTTATCATTAAATTGAGTCTATAATTTCCATTCAAAGATGGACTTTTGGCACAAAGGCTTAAAGCAGAAAACCGGTATACTTATTTTCAAGTATAGTATAGTTTCTCGAAGGTTTTTCAGTATGAAGAGTAAACAAAATATAATACAAGAAGGTTACTCTGCATAACGATGCGCAAGTAACAAGTAGTTGAATGTTTTGCGTTTAAGATCTACTGGCCACTTGGGTCTTCCAAGCTCTCGGGATCTAAGCAGGAATCGAATAAAAAAGATTACTGTGTATAGCCATGTGCAAGCTGTGTCAATGCTAAAGCTAAATTTTCTACATTTGCTCTTTGATTATCTTAGATATTTATGGTCATAAAACCACATTCATATGAACAGAATGCAGTGCTACCAGGCAAATGAGAAAGGTACTAATTATTTGATTTCGAACCACTTACCCGTATATTTTACACAACGAAATACAACGTTTCGAGCAGTAAGTTATTTTGCTTAAATGGATGTCAGCAGACGGTACAAAGATTTAGGGCCTGTTCAGTTAAATGTGAACGAAAGTTTCGTTCGCATAATTTTATTGAAAACAAAAACAAATCGCAGAAATTTTTTTTGTTTTCAATAAAATTATACGAACGAACCTTTCGTTAGTTACAGGAGTTCGTTTTAATCTTGAGTTTTGAATAATTTGCGAAAATTTTAGTAGTTTTTCCAAATTTTTTTTTTCTTAGAAGAGCAAACAAAAATTCACTCACAACTTTAGGATAATATCAGCAGATAGGGTTAGTTGGGAACAAAACAGACCCCAGCCCCCGGATATCGGGGCACATACTTGGTACACAATTAGATCGAAAGCGGTTAGAGGTGTTGGCGCAGGTTTATTTGATCAAAATTCCAACAAGAAAACTTATTTAGAAGGTATGGATCAAGAGAACTCAGTATTTCAGGCCAAAATACAAGCCATAGAGCTCTGACTAAGATAAGAACTACAAAGAGACACAAATAACAGTTAACTTTATATTCACTCGGAGGGTAGAGCGTTATTACTAGCTCTCAGTGCCTTTGAGATAAAATCAAAACTAGTTTATGATTGCCTAATACTTCTAAAAAGACTAGCATCTAATAACAGGATTCAGCTGATATGGGTGCCAGGTCATAATGGATATGTAGGCAATGAGATGGTAGACGAACTCACAAGAAAAGAAGCGGTTAATATATTCATTGACCCAGATCAATTTTGCGGACTGTCTTGGAGTTCTATTAAGATCTACTGAGTTCTGCCCAGAAGAAGAACGTAAAAGAGAAGCAAACAATAATAACATCTTCATTCACTCGGAGAGCAAAGTAGTATTACAGGCACTCGGTGCTGTAGCAGTTAAAACGAAACTGATCTGCAATTGCCTAACGCTTTTGAACTAGCATCTAAAAACAGGACTCTCTAGCTATGGGTACCAGATCATAGTGAATAAGTAGGCAATGAGGAGACAGATGAACTCATAAGAAAAGGTGATTTCAGTTTCAGTAGTGACAAACAATAAAGACAGCAGAACAATGAATGGTCTAAATTGAACCCGTTTCGTTACTACTGTCTGATATAGCGGATAAGTCACCCAAAGTACTCTTAATGAATACTAAGCTTAAGGAGAATTTGAAAAAAGTGTCAGAACAGGTATATCTGGCCGCAGTAAAAGTGACTTGTTCCCGCTTTTAATTCTAATTTTAGAAGAAACATAAATTTATCTCCTCTATAAGAAATTGTCTTCTATTCAAATACTAGTTGAATGGTTTTTCATCATTTTCATTGTCTAACTTATAAACACAAAAATAAATAAACAAAACATACGCTTATGTGGTAGATGAAATATGTGTGTGTGCATGCAGAACTAGAGTAGAACTTTGGGACTAGCACAAAATCACAAAAAAGTAATTTCAGAAAATTGTTAAAAGTTTAAGCCGATTATCACTTTTTCTGTTACAGGAAGGGGAAATGAACAAACAAATTTTAGTTTATCCTACATTGAAAAAAATTATAATAATGACTCTCATATTTCTTTGCGTACTTTGACAATTAGGCATAAAATGAGGGTCAACTGAAGCGTGTGATTAAAATATTTCCCAAAAAAATACAGAGAACTTAATTATTTTTTATCTTTTTGTGTTTTGTTAAAACTAAAACACAAAAAAATCTATTTCAAATTCAAAATATTTTAAGGATGTTTTTAAATAATTTTGCAACGTCCAACAACATCTAAATTAAATTTATTGCCATCCGCTTAAAACTGAAAAATCATAACATTTTTATTAACTGCTTTTACATTGCGCCAAGTCTTAGCACAAATCAGCAAATTTTGCAATGAACATCTAAAATTAATTGAATCCATCGTATCAATTACTAAGCCAGATGATTCAATTCTTATTTTTGGTGATTTCAAATATTTCCTGGAAATTTTTAACCGATTCGTTTTATTATAGTCCTATAAAATCTGTTGAATGGATGGATGGATCTATTTTTATATGATTTATGTTTTCTCCAAATTAATGTCGTTTTCAATAAATTTTATTAAATTAATAAATTTTGTATTTGTAAACGAAACAACTGACGAAACAACTGATTAACTTGTATTGATCCAGAAGATTGCTACCACCCTATTATTGAATTCAGTGCGAATGTTCCATTTAATAGTCCATTAAAATTAACTGTTCAAAATGGAAAAGTTTTCTGAAGAGCTAATTTTGAATAGCTAAACTATTTTTTATGTAATACAAATTGGATTGACTTACTATCTGCTTTTTTTATACGTCAAAAGCTATCGATTTAATAATAAAGACTTTATATAAAACCATTTTGAGAAATATAGAGAAATACGTACCGACAATAACATTACGGACTAAATATGGCCCTTCATGGAATTCAAAATGATAAGCTAATCTGAGGAATATAAAAAAACAAAAATTATAACACAAACATCAGATATATGAGCATAATTATTTCTGCATTTTCCAGCTCTTTTGTCCAGTCTCGCCCGGTTCTTTACTTTATGAGTTAGAATCTTTAATTTAAAGAAAGCGTAGAAAATTCCTTTGAAAAACAGACTTTTAATCATTAAGAAAACCATCCAACTTGTTCTTTTGATATGTGAGTGTCAAAGTGGGCGTGGCTTATTCGTTGGGGACTAAAAAAAAGCTAAAATTCTTATAACAAATTCTTTGTAAAAACAAAAAAAACTTAATTCTATTTACATAGAAGATAAGATGTAAATTTTTCTTTAAATTCCTAAATAATTATAAATTCATGGGATTATTATTTTATTTAATTTATATAACAATTTTTTACATATAATATCTATATTCCAAAGAATTGACTTATATATTTAGCATTGGACACGCCTCCTTTTAATAATTCAAATTGTATTTAGCAAAATATTTTTTTTTATTATTTTTAGTTTTAAGAGATACTTTTTGTGAAATCAATTATCAGTAATAAATAATAAAAAATAAAATTTTAAAATAATTTTATACTAAAGTTTAGAAAATAAAGTTTTGGATTGACTCCACAATATAATTTAATAAAAATAAAATTTACTGAAATTTATTTCAAATAAAAGAAAATTTATTTCTGAATTATTGTGTGTCATTTTAATATAAAGTTTTAGAGCTCTCATTGAATTCAATTTATTCACATAACATGTGCTCTTGCGTTTAAAGTAATAAAACTTCTCACATATATTAATGATGTTCTCTTGGATACATTTAAATTTTTATTGTTGTCATCAACATCATTATTCCGATGTTATTGTGTAGGTATGTTTGTGTATATTCTTTTACGATTTCTACATAAACATTTTCCTACCCAAACAAGAAATGCTGTTATCAATAAAACATTTATTGGAGTAGGTGGTAAAGAGGGCGTATTTACTTTCAAAATGCCCCGGAGTGTTTTAACATAAATCATGCAAACACAACATATAAAATATAACAAGCAAAGAGTTACATGAATATGCTTACCACACATACTGTTTAAGCATTAATAATTTTTTTTTTGGCATTTACTTTTTGCTCACTTTGCACACCTTATATTAATTTTTTTTATACAACATGAGCGTTGCCAGAGTTTAGCTTTTATAAGGCTAGATTTAGACTCGAAATATATGATTCGGCTTCTAGCTTTTCTCTAGTAAAATCATGACAAAGAGATTAAAATGTAAACAAATAAAATCATATATAAAGAAGTTCAAGCACCCATTACACTGAGCCAAAAATCGCATTGCAATATTTATCAATAACGTATCTAGTCATTTTGATACTTTCCCGTTGTCTTTTTTATTGACGATAAGTGTTTTCAACTTTTTAAAAAGCATTGTGGAATTGACAACAATATGTTAGGAAATTTCCAACTTATTAACAAACGTTGTCAAATTGACAACACATGTTGTTATTTCAACAACCGTATGGTATCACTGCAATACAATTTTTTTATTAAAATTTTATTGTGATATTTGTATTTATTAAATCATATACAAAAAGCACAAAAATTTAAAAAAAAAACATAAAAGTTCAATTTTCTTCTAATTATATCAGCTGGAAACCGGCTGAAAACAGCTGTTCATGCAAAAAAAAATAAACTTCAACAAGGGCGTGCCATCGGCTTTGTGCTTCCGTAGCCGGTACGTTTGAAGCCTGCTGTTACTACTAGCTTTTTCCTATTACACTAAAAGAAAAAAAAATATGAAAAATGTTTATGTAGGTAACGTTTCGTCCTTTCTGGAATCGAAAAATCATAATAATCTTAGTTTATTTTGTGTGTTTCAAAATTTTTTTAATTCATAAAATTCGTAACACAATTTGAAAATGTTTTTGTGCTAGCATTTTCAATGGTTTTAATAAAAGTTACCAGCAGTAGTGCTTAACTCACTGGCATGACGCTATTTTTTCTCTACTTTTAGCTTAATAAAAACATAAAATACACCCTGGAAGTAAAATATGCTTTCAAAAAAATAAGTGTGAATAAAATCATTGAGCTTTTGGTGAAACCATAGTAGTCTATGCACTTGCTGAATGAAAACAGCCAGAAACTAAATCAAAATATTATGAGCGTATGTTAACACATACACACGTATGGAAATGAATGCAACAATTGTTGCTTTTACTAAATTATAAAACAATGGCATTTTCGTACATGGAATATTAAGTTTTTAAAAAATTTTTTATAGTGTCCTCAGATGTTATTGATTTAAAAGCGTTTATTCTGTGATAACTAAATATTTAAATATTAAATTTTCTGTTAAGTATTTAAATACAATTAAATTTAAACCTAAACAAAAGATTTTGTGCAAAGTAATTTTACACAGTTTTTTCTTAAATAATTTTTTTTTTCTTTATTATATAAAAAAAATTGCAATTGTGTTTTTTAAAATAAATTTTAATTTTTTTTTTTCTTTTTTATTAATATTCTGTTACAAAAAGAATTTTACAATTAATGTATATTTACTGAAATTTTTTAAATTTTAGCTACAAAACGAGAGCTACTGTTTTCTAATAATTGTAAACAAATAAAATATCTGTGAAGCTAATACGAGTACGAGTATATATATTTTTCAAGTAGATAAGCTTGTTATCAGCCCTTAAAACGTAAACAGCACGTTTTATCTCAAACTAAAAGTTGTCACCATTTATCGACAGCTGTTCTACACAATTGTAGATCGTATTTACATTCGGTTTTCATATTGTAAAGAGTGATTTTTTTGCTATTATCTTTTTGGCAACACTAGTTTTGACAGCTCACGCACGTTTTGTATCTTGTGTCACTGTCAAACATCTTCAGTTTGGTCTATAATTTAATCATGAATCGTCTTACAAACGAACAACGCTTGCAAATTATTGAATTTTATTACCAAAATGCGTGCTCTGTTAAGAAAGTTCATCGCGCGCTTCTTCCATTTTATGGTCAGTTTAATCGACCTACTGAGGCTTCTATTCGGGCTATTGTAACAAAATTTCGCACCAAATTTACATTGTTGGACATTAAACCACCAACACGCTTACGTAGAGTGCGAGCTGAAGAAAATATCGCAGCCGTATCGGCCAGTGTTGGTGATGACCGTGAATTATCGATTCGGCGCCGTTCGCAGCAATTGGGCCTCTGTTACTCCACTACGTGGAAAATTTTGCGGAAGGATTTGGGTGTGAAGCCTTATAAGATACAACTGGTGCAAGAATTGAAGCCAAACGACCTACCACAACGCCAAATTTTTGGTGAATGGGCTCTTGAAAAGTTAGATGAAGATCCACTTTTTTATCGAAGAATTGTGTTCAGCGACGAGGCTCATTTCTGGTTGAATGGATACGTGAACAAGAAAAACTGCCGTATTTGGAGTGAAGAGCAGCCAGAAGCATTGCAAGAGCTACCAATGCATCTACAAAAAACAACCGTTTGGTGCGGATTATGGGCTGGCGGCATCATTGGGCCGTATTTCTTCAAAGATGATGCGAATCACAACGTTACTGTGAATGGTGAGCGCTACCGTGCGATGATAACAAACTTTTTTTTGCCCAAAATGGAAGAGCTTGACTTGCATGACATGTGGTTTCAACAAGACGGTGCCACATGCCACACAGCACGCGAAACAATGGACCAATTGAGAGGCGAGTTCGGTGAACAGTTTATTTCACGCTTGGGACCAGTCAATTGGCCGCCCAGATCGTGCGATTTAACGCCTCTAGACTATTTTTTGTGGGGCTATGTTAAGGCTAATGTCTATAGGGACAAGCCCGCTTCGATTGACGCACTGGAAGCCAACATTGCCAACATTATTCGTGAGATACCGGCCGAAATGTTGGAAAGAGTATGCCAAAATTGGACTAAGCGGATGGACCATTTGAGGCGCAGCCGCGGCCAACATTTGCATGAAATAATCTTCAAACATTAAATTATATCGACCCAACTATCGATCCAAATAAATATTTCATGCATTTTTCTGAATTTTATGTGTTTTTTTTTAAATTTCCGATAGTTCTTATAAAATCACCTTTTATTTCTGAAGTGTTGTAGAAAATAGTAGGATAGTGCATTTTGTTGTTGTGTGTACACAAAATATTCTACATTTATTTAATTTTTATATTTGTACACTCAATGCTAGGGACTTTACACTGAATATTTTTGTTAATTTAAATTCTTTTTTGCACTTAATAATAATAAAATCAAACAGGCTTGCATTTAAAAGCTGAAAAGCTAATGAAAGAAACTGGGAAAGTTAATACTAGATTGTACTCTCGTTACTTACTTGATAACGCATGCAGTAATCACGAAAAGAATTCAATCATTTTGTTCTATATGAGCTTTAATACCTCTGTGGGAGCAAACAAGCAGTCTTCTAGAAGTATTGTCCTATCAGATGAATAGAAACCTACTCCAAAACTGTGTTTTTCTTCTTTGGAACCATGCATGCTTATGCATGCCACTGTAAGTAAAAATCGTACATACACAGTTTCTGATTCCGTTTATAATTTCTACAGCCTACATCCAATAAAAAATATATTCACGTCCTAAAACAGTGCAATAGTAGATAAGGCAAAAGACCCGCTACCATTTTGATTGCCTATAACTTTGCTCAAAGAAAAGATAAGTAAGTTTGGTTTTCATAAAAAGTTTATGCAGTCTTTAAATTTTGTTATAATAGGAAAATTATATTGGCTAAATGGTGACCGTGATTTGCTATGGAACTTGCGGCTCTTTTTAAGGCATTTTTCATGACATCTTGCAACATCTCAGACTGAATTTCTTCAATTTCCTGGCTAATATTGTCTTTAAGATGTTGAACTGTTTGGAGCTTATTCACATAAACTTTTGATTTTAAAAAACTAAATAAGAAAAAGTCTGATGCTGTTAAATCTGGAGATCTTTCTGGCCATGCTAAATCGCCACTTCGCGAAATTAGTCTTCGTGGAAAAACGTCTTTCAATAATTGAATTTCTTAATGAGCTGTATGTGCTGTGGCCCCATCTTGTTGAAACCACAGGTCCTCCAGTGCTTGCTGTTCCATTTCAGGTACAAGAAAATTCAAAATTTGCCTTAAACTGCAATCAGAAATGTGTAACTGGGAACCACGTCTCCCAATTGATGTTACAGAAATAACACAAATCAAAACAAGCAGTTTGCAAAAAAAAAAATATTTTGATTTGATTTGCACTCTTGTATAAATGAAAGCAAACACAAGTGTTTCTCTCGCTAGCTAAAAGTAAGAATACAGAATCGTTAATGTAACTTTTTCAACATAATTATATCAAAATTAAAAATAAATTCAAAAAGAATTATTTTAATTTTAATTTTACTGTTTCAAGTTTTTTTTTTTTTTTTAATATTTAAAAAGAATGTATGAATTTAAAAATAATAAAATTTGCTACTACAGTGTAGGGTATATAAAATTCGTTAGTGTTAAATTTAACTTGTTTATATTTGTTCCCTAAAAATGCGCTTATTACACGAAAATTAATTTTTGTTTTCAATACAATTATGCGAAAGAAGGTTTCGTTCGCATTTAGCTGAAGTATGTACTCGTATATGGATATGTATTAAAAAAAATTTATTTTTAAATCAGCATATTCAAAATAAGCATGATAATCATGTTAGACAAAGTTCCTATTAATAAGCTGACTAAGTACGTTCAAAAAGAGAAAAGGAAATATTGTTGGACTAAACTAAATATGTAAACCATTAAAAACTATTTTAATAAAATGAAAAACAAAATGAAAGCTAACACACACTCATATTTGGATTAAAAAATAATGCGTTAACTTAAAATGTATTCCTGAATTTGCATACAAAAAGGAAAATTATAAAGAAAAAATCATTTTTAAAATATGTAAATTGTTACAGAATGGAAAAAAGGAAATATTACGAAATAAATTTAGTTTCAACGTTTGTTTGGCTTATAAATTTTTAATATCAATTTCTATACATATTCTACATATTATTTCTCAACAATAAATAAAAATATTTTGATTGGGTTCCTTTTTTCAAATAGTTTGTGAATCTTTTGCCACAAGAAAGAGAACAGTAAAGGTAAATAAAGTTAAGTGCTTTTTTATTATTTTTTTTTTCCTATTTTATTGATTCAAAAAAATTTCTAAGTGAGCACACGCTATTGAACGAAACGTGGCCATAAATGAACTAAAGCTCAGTTGGAAATTAAAATTTTAATTATAAAATATTATGCAAAAATATTAAGTGGTTTTTTAGTTATTGTACCTTAACTTTGGTTTTTGTGCACGAAAGAAATTTAGAAGAAAAATCTAAAATTTTACGTAGGTTTGTTACAGATGAAATTCAAATAAATTTTGAAAATGGCTGATGTATTTGTAGTAGAACTGTAAGAAAGGTATGTACGCTTAAATGCAACACCATTTTCGTTTAAATGCATTTATCATATGCGACATACCGTTAGTAAAACTAGATTTTTTATACATAACCCAACTTTGGTTGGTGTTAAATTTAAAAAAAAACATCTGATAAAAGTTTTTTAATTTTTTTGTATTTTATTGCACTTAAAAAATAAAATATACACTTAAAAATTAAAATATGACCTTAAAAAATAAAATATGTCTTTAAAAATTAAAATATGCATTTAAAAATTAAAAAATGCATTTAAAAATTAAAATATGGACTCAAAAATTAAAATATGAAAAGACTATTGCGTATAAAAAAGATCAGAATTTTATGCAGTTTCTTGTTGGTGCAGTTCAAATTTAAGCTAAAGTTATAAAAAACCCACCAACTTTGAACTGTAGCTAAGAAGTCGTGTGAAAGGACTTCCAAAACAAGATGTGAAGCCCTGATGAGTTTTACATATAGAAAACAACTTCGGTTGAAAAAGCTAAATTTATTTCAAATCAAAAATTCAGTTGTGATAATCAAAAATTTTAGTTGTAGCAACCAAAATTATAAAATGCAGTCTAATATTTAGTTGCCTTAAAATTATTTGGAGCTGTGAGCCTGATTTTCTATTGCCGGAATAAAAAAATTTGATTATCACATTTAAATTTTTGATTGATAACAAATTGGGTTTTCCCAATGCAAGCCGAAGAGCTATTCTACCGATATTGCCAACAAGGCTGTTGCGAAAAAATAAATTTTTATAATGAAAATTTAATCAGCTTCAAATTGTCTATCAACAGTAGTGCAACTCTTATTTTTTACCGTTAGAATTTTGACTGTTAACCGTATTTAGCAAACTATTTCATAAAAGCCAATAAATTTGGGAATTTCTTTTTTTTTTTGTAAAATTATATCGACAATTAAAAAAAATAAATAACAAATTAAAAAAAGGAAACACCACTTTAGAAATTACAAAAGATTGTTAGTTTCTTATTAGCATATATAAACAAATATTTTTTCTCTTTAATATTTTGGCTTTTCTATTTTTTTGTTTTAACGAACTTTAAAAAAATCCCTCAAACCTAATTAACATTCAGGCCAGAATACTATTTTAAATTTTACTGCCAATTCTACATCAAAAAACAAAACCAAAACAAAGAGAAAAGAATATAATGAAAATAAACAAGTTTATTGCAACAATGATATACATACATACATATATCCAGCTGAAATGAACAAACAGATGGTGACATCAACAATGTCAACATCAACATCGTCTGCAATATTAATAAAAGACGAAAAAAAAGGAATGGCAATTTTTAACAGCCAATAACGCTTATTCGTGATGGCACAGAATAAATAAATAGAATCCCAGCAACTACAAAACCATACTCATATCCATAATCATGTTTAAATTGTTGACATTGTCAACGATATGGCCTTTCATATTCGTAGCATCAGACGTACATTTTAATACTTGGTTTGGTTTATGGCTTTAAAAGATTTTAAAAAAATTAACAAGTCGGTTAAGAATATGATAAAACAAAAAAAAAAGAAAATAAAAAGGTGACAAGAAATGAAATCATCCCCTATAATTTCGTAATTTCTTTTGAATAAAAAGGTTGAAAAGCTAAAATTAACCAAAAATTAATTTTAATCGAAAATTTAATTAAAATGGTAACCGTAAGTTGCATAATACTATTTGATAACCAAACAGTTAACTTTCGGTTGATTATAATATAATCTTACATTGTGAAAAGAGCCCTAAATATTCTGTTTTAAATGTGTTTATTTTTTTATTCGTGCGAAATTTCCAAACTATAGCTATTATTAAAAATATGGTTGAATATGGTCACCGCAAACATAGTTTGTTCTTCACAAAAATATAATTGTTAATTTGAAGCATTTAAGCATTATTATGATCACGATAAACATGTTTCTAGCTATTTTTAACCATAATATGTTTAACGTCTTAGTACAACCATATCATTATCATATTATTGTTAATAAAATTTTAACTGAAACCATAATTATGTTTGTAGTAAACATAATAATAAAGAAAATATGGTTAAAAGTAAATTGTTTTCTATTTTGTCTCTTCCGCAACCATATAAATAAAGTGAATATAAAACAAAAACTTAATCGTTTAAACTCAATTGAGCTTTGTGGTAAAGTGGCGAGTCAATGCTACTTAACTAAATGCTACTAACTCAAGTTTGAAACCTAGTAGAGTCAAATAAAATTGGAAAAAAAATTCAAACCCACTGTATAATGTAATAAAGAAATTTAAATTAATAGAAAAAGGCAATAGAATAAAAAAAAATTTATTTACACAAAAAACTTAAATAAAAATTTTATTTAAAAATAATTTATCTAAAAACTTGTGTGTATGTAAAAAATAAAAAAATTAAAAATTGCATACAAAACTAAAAAAAAAAATGTTAGCCCTGACCGTGGGTTGAACCACAACATCTGCAAATGAAAGGTATTTTTAATACTTTTGGTTTGAAAATATATATGGTTAGATGCAATCATAATATGGTTATCTCAATCATATTTTTTCTTTGTGTGTAGAATTTGAATTGAAATGAGGAGCGAGAACAAGTCAACTGGTCACTGCGGCCAAAATAGGCTTGTTGTGACACTACTTTCAAGTTTCAAATTCTCCTTGGGTCTAGTATTCTTTGAATCAGGGTATTGAATATACTTATTTGAAATCAGTTTTAATTTTAGCGCCACCAAGAACATTGTGGATTTGTGTTTATGAGTTTAATTGATTGGGGCTACGTACAAAAGTAAGCTCGTATAAAGCTTACTGCATTTCAATTTTTGCCGATTCCATATACTTATTATATGATTACGTTTATACAAGCTACGTTAAATTAATAATTATATTTTTGGGGAAAGCAAACTTTGGAGAGGGTAATCACATTGAATTATATTTTCCCTGCTTGCGTTCTAATGTAAAAAAAATTTGATTTTGTTGTCCAAACAATGTGTTAAATATTAACGCAAATTACAACAACAGTTGTATATTAAATTTTAACTTACTAAATTGTTTTACAGAAATAAAATTTTCTACTTTATTGAAACAAACTTTATTTACAATTAAAAATATTAAGCGCAGCAATTGGAGCTACTTTACAATTTTTGTTATTTTGCTAAAAACTAAAATCTGTATTTTTCCTTTTATTGCTGTTGCATTTTTAGCCAGCCAAATATCAGCACAATAATAAAGTTCTAAGAAGCACACAAAAGTTAAGTGGCTCTTGAATAGAGAACAAGTAATACAAAATATACTACCCAGCAACAACTGTTAAGCTGACTTTACAAAAATAAAACCAATAAGAGAAAAACTCTGCACAAAATTTAAAACTTGAAACTAGCAAAATAAAAACTAAAACTTGGTGTTTATCTACAGAAAAAAAATCTGCGAAAATAGTTTCGAACGAGTCTAAAATTAATTTTGACTTCTTTTTTTATTCATTCTATTGAAAGAAAGTTTTTATAACTGAAATAGAATTTATTGAAAATTTTAATTTGAATTTTTTTAAAAAAAAAATTTCACAACTGAAAAACTCTTTTATTTAATTTTGCTTTTGAAGGATTGCATTCGTCAAGTTTACTATTTTTTGTGTTATTGTAATAAAATGAATGGTAGAACTAAATAATGTTATTTCTACTACAGAGCAGCCAACCCAAAACATATAAAGAAAGATAAAAAGTGCAAAAAATCATATTGATTGAGAGCTTAAAAGAACTGTCGATTCATTTATAAATAAATTTCCAGAATTATCTTGCAAAATATGCTTTTAAGTGAATTCAAATGCAGAACTTTTAATATTGAATATTCTTCGAAGAGAAAAGTTCCTACAAAAATTTCCGTATACCATTTCCGTGTATTTACATAGAAAGAGTTGGCAGTTGACAATATTTTCTTAAATTTTTTATGATATTGGTAAAATAAAGTGATATAATTTGGCTTTTGTTTAATATTTGAAGAAAACATCTTAAATTTAGTTTTTATATAAGAAAAAAGTTGATATTTAAATTATTCTTTTATCACAACACAGAAAGTGATACCAACATTTATTTGACTTGGTAATAGTGATAATATTTACCTTCCTGCAAATGCCAACAAATCACTGGCATCAAAAATAGGCTATCAGTGTAACTGCATGTTCGAAATATTTTAGTATGTTAGTGAAAAAATTTGAGTTGTAATGAGTTTTTTTATAAATTACTAGATATTTTTACAAGGTCTTTGCTTGGTCGAGTTCTTTATCACGTGAGTCGGTATCCTTAGAGAGCGTATGTACCAATTTTTAGAGAAATCCATTTACAAATTAATTAAAAATATCAATCAATCCCTACTTTATAAAGTGGCTCATGTTTTTGCTGGCACTATTATCAGAGGCGCCAACCAAAGTGCTAAATAAAATATTTCAAAACATAATTTCAGGCCTAAATTCAGTACAGGCACACATATTTTCGAACAGTGGTCAGTAAAAATCATTGAAAAGTGGGCGTAAAAATGGACGAGTCCGGTCTAAAAGTATGTGGAGACCTTCTTTGGAATATAGAGACTATATGTACCAAAAAGAAAAGAAAATTTTTTATAGCGAACAAACAAACAAACAGAATAAATTGAATATATTGATAATTCACTGTCCAAATGAAAGCCCAAACTGCTATGATTGAAAGCCAGTATTTCTGAAAGATTAACAGTTCGTTTAAACAGACCATTGAATTTGAAATGACAAAAATGATATTTAGCCTATCAAGCAAAAAACCCTCAAAAATGTTGGCAAGATACTCCAATCAAAGCGCAACACTGTACTCACTGTGACATTTTCATGGATAAAACTATTTGTTGGTTTGCTATACATATTTGCTACACATAGCGATATATAATCTAGTATCAGCCACGTTCACTTTTTAATAAAACAATTTTAATTTGTTCATCAACAACTAAACATCTATTTTTCAACGGATTGTTTTAAAATTCTAATCATATCCTCAAGGGCTATAAGTGAGCTTCATCACTTCTCTATTGACGTAATGCAGTAACTCTCAATATATATTGGTAATCTGCCTTATGGCACTTATTGGTACATAATAAATAGAATCCTGTGCAAATAACAAAATAATCTTTTACCATAACTAACTACCAGTATATTTGTTTATTTTTATTTGCAATTGAAAACATTTTTTTTGTTTTATTATTTCATAATCATTTATTTTGAGTTTCCAGTATTTCATACAATCTAATTGCTTTCACAAATAAATAAAAAATATAACATTTGCGTATGTAAATCAATAACTTGAAAAAATTTATTCTTTTTTGTACAAACACAAAAATTCAAGTTGTGGAAACAATATTTGTAAAGTATTAAAGTAAATTTTATGATTGATAACTTGATTTTAAACAAAAGTTTACAAATGTTTTCATGAATAAACAAATTTTCTTGCTTTCAATAAATTCTTATAGTAGACAGTCAAAACTAGAATATTAAAAATTAAAATTTTAAGTAAAAGGATTTGAAAAAAAAGAAATATTTGAGTTTCGACTTTGAAACAAATGCAACTGTTTTGATATTTTCTTTATAACTTTTTTAATTATTTTTTTTTCTTTGTTTTTTTTCAGCATTTTGTGAAGAAGACTTGGAGAATTAATTAAGAATTATTACACGCTCGAACAACGTACAAAAATAATTGAATTTTATTTTTCAAACTAACAGTCTATTGTGTTGACACAGCGTGCATATCGTCGTCATTTTAATATGCGCATTGCACCGACAGCGTCTGTAATAAACCATTTGATTAGAAATTTTCGTCAATATGGGTCTCTAAGAACACTTCCTGGTGCCGGAAGAACTCCTACCGTGCACACTGCTCAAAATATTGAATGTGTACAGGAAAGCGTGCAGCATAGTCCATCAACATCAACAAGGAGGCTTTCGACACAACTTCGATACCCGAAATTTTGCAAAAAGTTATGGAAAATATGCTAAAAAGAGCAGGTATGTGCGAAGCAGAGAATGTACATCACTTACAGGATATCATTTTTCAAAGCTAATTGCAAAAAATTCCAAAATAATATACTGTACTTAAAAAAAAATTATAATAATCGCATAAATAAAAAAGTTATAAACCATTTAAACCATATAGCTCATTCTGCGCCACCCTGAAGTTAATTCATCTAAATTTTTTATATTGAAATTTTACAAATTTTGCAAACATCGCTGCGCATATTTGCCCAAAACAACAAACACATTGTCAGATAAAATTAAAGCTGCCAGATTTTTTTGGGAGTTTCGTATTTGCAAGCAAAAATTTGAAAAATTTAAAAAGGACACTCATGACCTATTCAAAATGCTTAGCATATTTGCAAAATGCAAATTTGTCAAAATATTGACGTGATTACTCTTATTTTTACAATGATCTTCATATTTTAAAATCTTAAACTCAAAGCAGATCATCCATAAAATAAAATGTCGGGCTCGTTATAAATAATTGATAGTCAGTCAAGCCACTTGCTTTTTTTTACTTTTCATAAATATGCAGTAAATTTTTTGCTTTTAAAGCAGAATGCCCCAAAATTTCACCTGATCCTGCAAAAAGATTCTTATAACGAAATTTAAATGAAAAGTTTTCTGAAAGGAAAAGTACATGCAAAATTTTTCGTTTTTGTTTTGGAATATTCCAAGAAATCCGCGTTAAACAAATAAAAAATTGCTAAATTTGAGACGGCTACTTTTATGCCATACTGTACATGAAAATATTGATATTTTTCTGTTACACCAGCTGCTTTGGCGATATTAATTTTTTGTCATAAACTGAAAATATCAAATAATCAGAGCTTATTTAATAAGAAAAAAATTACTATTTATTTACATTATCTCCATTGTTTATGCCTATTTACTAGTGTTTGCAACTTAAATGCAAAATTTTTTAAAAATGTTCTTACCCATTTAACTTATCTTTAAGGTTCATGTATGTTTATCATGTAGTGATTGCTAAAAGATTTAGTTTCTGTTAAAAAAAAAGTATTAATCTTTACTTCTATCTATTTTGTGTGTCTTTTATAAGATTTCTAAAAAAATGCACAGGAGAAAAGAAACTGTGATAAAAATTGTTCGTAGTATGTGCACAGAATATGTATGTAGGTAAATTGCTTTAGAGAAAATAAAGTGTATTGAAGCTAATGTCAAACTTATGGTATCAAACTTCAATCAAATATAGAAATTTTTCAAATTTGTCTACATCAAAAGCACACAAAATGTCTCTCATCTCATAAAGATTGTTTGTTGTATTGAATTGTACAAAAAACTAGTAGAAGATTTTTAAACTTTTAAAAAAGGTGAGTGAAACAAATATTTTCTTTTTGTTATAATTCCAAAAAAAAAACGCATTAACCTTTTCTACTATGACTTACGATCAACACAAGCAATTTTTGAATTTTACAAAAAAAAATTTTAACTTTTAATTATGCAAAATCATAACAAATCTCTAGAAAATGACTCTTAACTGTTAATAAAAACTAGTTAGATATTTTTAAATAAAATTTTAATTTATTTAACACGGCTAATTCTTTATGATCCTTTTATTTTGACAACAAAATAAAGAAATTAAAAGTAATTTTAATTTTAAATGCAGCAACATGTGAAGGCATGAGTTCCACCCAGCTTAAACTTAAATAATTCGTTGTAGTTAAATCTAAACAAGAGCTTAAGCATAAGCGAATAAAAATTACAAGCTATATATCCTATTTCACAATTTACCTAAATTTATTATAAACTTTTGTCAAAATACCTTTTTATTCGTATTAAATTTGTTCAAGAAGATGTTAGAAAATGTGAAAGTTCATTATTGGCATTCATACAATTGCAATGTGTGTCATCATACAATCCAAAATTATTCTACGATTTTTAAAAAGTATACACATTTCGTTTGTAAAGTGAAGTAAACAAAATTGACAAAGACGTTGAAAACATTTTCAATATTCAATGCAACACTAACATCTTATTAAATTGTGTTACAAAGTGCAAAACAACTACGTGACAATTCTAATGATAAGCTAACATACAAGCAAATAAACTGCAGCTTTCCCAAATTCTGCTACTGCTTGTTACATTTTCATGCTATTTCAAAACTGTAAGTGCATATAAAACTGTGAGTATGTGTGAATGTACAATTGTATTTGCATGAGTGTGAATAATAAAATGGTATATCGTGAACTGGAAAATTCTCAATTTTAAGACATTCTCTACTTGTATTTATTTATTTATTTTTCCCACATTTTAAATTTATATTTTGTGAATATTTTCATCGCTATTTAGACTATTAATTTTTACCTAGTCCATATGAATATCTCTATTGTTAGCTTTTGTCTGAGTACGGAACACATATAAGTATAAATAAACTTACGGATATATGTGTATGTACTCAGTACATACATAAAATTTAACATCACATGTTTCCTATTTTATCTAGAACTATTATATATCAAAGTAACACTTTATTTATATCCCAGCAAAAAAATTTATAAGAAAGATATGATAAAGAACAAGTTAAATTCGGCTGTGCCAATTAAAAATTGTAATTAAAAAATATTTTAAATCAATTAAATTTTTAATTAAGTTAATTAAATATTTAATTAAAATTAATTAAATATTTAACTGATTCAATTAAAAATTTCATTGATTTAACAAATTTTTTATTTAATATTTTTAATTGGTTCCTAATTTTTTTTCTGTATACCCTTCATTGTGTCAGCAAAATATTAATATCTTTCACTTTCCACAGCCTTCTAAAATATCAAAGGCATACAAAAAAATTAAAGGAGTAAACATAAATATGCTGCATTAAATATGTTTTAATGTAACCAATTACGATTTTTATTATTTGTAAATATATTTTCAGTATTAATGGCATATTTATCAAATACTTTTTACATCATTAAATATTTCTATACATGTTTTTAGTAGTAGTTTAGCTGACATAGTCTACATTTGTTACCTAGTACCCATATATCACTTTAAAAAATAGAGAAAAAAATGTATTAACATTTTTTTAACAGAAATAAAATTCGTTATGTCTGAGCAACTGGTTAGGTTAGCAAATAGCAGAGAAATATCAAAAATACAATAAATATTTCAGATTTTTTTTGGACATTTTTAAGCTGTTATATGCGTAATGCTTGTACACACAAGCACGAAAGAGAATTTTTCCATCTTGCCTTTAATTTTAAAATCTTTATTTATATTAAGTATTTATTAATTAGGTTTGGTTTAAAAAATGTTTGCAAATGTTTCCAAAATTAAATTAAATTATATATAATTTAATTTCTATACAAATTTCATTTTTTATTAATTTAAAAATTTAGTGCCTGCAGACATTTTATTGCTTTTAAAAATGAGATTTTCACAAAGGATTTTTTCTTAGAACTCGTTAATTTTAGTTTCTTGCACTGAAATTAATTATTTAATTAAAATAAAATTTTTTTGTTATTTTTATAAATGTACGTAATCTTTAATTTTTAAGTCTATTAAATTTTTTTTATTGAAACGGCCAGCTGATTAAGATTGAGCTCGTATTATAAAAATTTTATATCGATATTTCGCTCCAATAATAATTAAGTAAATTTTTATAAAACGATATCAAGCGTAATAAGCTAACCGTTTGAATTATAAATATAATATTTTTGTATTTTTTTGATATTTCAGAAGAATGTGGAAATTGAAAAATATGAATATTTCGCTAACACACTGAAAGGTATATAAGACTTATAAGTACCTATTTCTTTCTTAAAATTTTGTCATAATTTGTAATTGCATAAAAAAATGTGATTGGCCACAAGTGAAAAAATATACAAAAACACTCATACATAAAAATGACTTCTGGATAACTGTGCTTGACCATTTTTCAATGCAATTTTTTTTAATGAAAAGCCGTTTTTGCATGATTGTGCTCTCTTTTTGTGTATTTGTTCCAACCCATTTGCTTGTGTGAGATCAATTGTATATGTTCTCTCTCACTCCCTCCCTCTCTCGCAAAGAGCTTTTGTATACTAAAAAGCAGTTTATGTAGATTTTTTCTGTTGTTTTGTTCAATTCTAAATAGAGACACATTTTTGGGAATTTTTTTTGTTGCTTTCTTTTTTTTTTTTTTTTTTTGATACAATGGCTACATTATTAGTGTGTTTAATAAACAGTTACTTTTTAGTAAACTAAGCCAACAACAAATACATGAGTTGCCATAATTTGTCATTACAATTTGATTGGTGGACTAGTATAAAAATGGATGATGAGTTAAGAATGGTAAAGTGAGTGCAGGAAATACTCACTAAAGAAATGACTTTTAATTTAATTAGAGGTAAATTATAAATATTAAAATTACTAGATGGTAATTCAACTTGATAATAATTGTATGACTAAATATAAGATTATAGAGGTGAACACGAACATTTTAAGGTTTAATTTTTTTTTTATATTTTTTTTTTTTTTTGTTTTTTCTTAAAAAATTCCAATGAGCAACATTTTTCTTAATATTGATACCTGAAAAAAATATATATCAAGATCGAGATGGTGCGGTTCCATGGATTAGTTGGGAAGAAAACCACTGGACTGTCGATTTTAAAAGTATATGGTTGATTCTGATATTACGGGCTCATTTCGACATATTTGTTGGCACTGAATGATATCATGATAAAAAAATTGGCATAAATCGGAAGTTGATATTATAAATAAACTTAAATATACACATAAAATTATAAAATATATAGAAGTTTTTTTTAACAACATCGGGGAATAACGAACTTAAGTCTAAAAATTCATTACGAAAGACAAAACACGACTGACTTCATTTTAAAAATATTTTTTGCGAAAATGCTGTCACGTATACGAGTACATAGTAGATACCTCTTTAGAAAAAATGTTCAGCAATAATTTAATTTTTATTTTTTTTTAGTTTTGTTAAATATTTAAAAAGAATGGGCGAAATTTAAAATATGAATAGTTAGCTAACACAGTGAAGGGTATATAAGGCTCGGCATAGCCGAATTTAACTTTTTTTTTATATGCGGTAGTCAAAGAGACTTATTAACCCTGAGCGCATTAGGATAGAGATTGTTTTAAGCCTCAGCAGATATAACATAAAACTCTACGTTGAGCTAATAACGGGCCATGAGTAAAATCGATGGGGTACAAGAAGCAGATCTTTCTGTTTGCTCTCTTTAAAAAACAACATTTTTTTCCCATTTTTTCAAATAAAATAACAATTTCTTTTACTTAGAGTTTGTTTTCTTTTCCAGTATTTGTAGAAATAGGGAGAATTTTTATTTTTATTATTATTTATATTTATTTTATTTAGAAAATGGGATAATCGAGAGTAGTTCAAGTAGATTATAGATACCAAGAACTTGGCTCTTATAGAGTTTTCAATGTTAAATTCAAAGCATAAATTCTATTTTTTATATATAAAAAAAGTAGTTCTATCCTTTTCTAATACTTTTAAAGTTGAAGATAGAAAGATAGAAAAATGTTATTTATCTTCTAATATAACGGATGTGGCAAAAGTCCT
The DNA here is from genome assembly GCA_947397855.1 of Thelaira solivaga. Classification (NCBI taxonomy): domain Eukaryota; kingdom Metazoa; phylum Arthropoda; class Insecta; order Diptera; family Tachinidae; genus Thelaira; species Thelaira solivaga. Next base: position 13,630,746 of record OX377612.1, read on the forward strand.
GCTACCATTTTGATTGCCTATAACTTTGCTCAACGAAAAGATAAGTAAGTTTGGTTTTCATAAAAAGTTTGTTTGGTCATTCTTGTGGCGTATCCATAATTAAATTTGGATGCCTACACAACACAATGGTTAAAGCGAAACTGAGCTAAACGTCACATAACCAAAATGGCGTGCAATCAAAATGGTAGCGATATTATAATTTGTCCCACCTGGTGCTCAATCGAAATGGTAGCAAGATTTTTGCCTCACCTTGTATTATATTTTCACAGCTTAAGCATCACAGTTACTTTCTTTAAATATCTATCTCATTCACTAACAATAACAAACAAGTTTTATTTGCACTAGAGTTTTTTTTTTTTGTCATAGCCTGACATTAGGAAATTCATTTTAAATAAACAATTTCCCATTGAACTTGTGCGGGATTAAGTTTTCTTTTGAAAATGATACAAAAAAATTCACTTTCTTCATCAAAGAAATTTATTTAACATAAAATTGTTGTTATTAAATTTAAAATAATTGCAACAACATGGAATTAACCTAAAGTTTAATTCTGCTACAATTTTTTCTTAGCTTTTTTCTTATTGAAAAATACGAATTTATTTTATTTATTGAAACACCATTTTTTATTTTAAACATTTTACACAGTATTTTTTTTTTTTTATAAAAAGTTTTGCTTTGCTTTGAAACAAGAAAAAAGAAATGTGTGAGGAAATTACTTAAATTGCAAAAATGCTATTTGCTTGTAATGCAAATTTTTCATTTCCTTTGAAATTTTATCAAAAATTGTTTTATTCATAAAATTGATGATAATTTTTATTAATGTAAGCAAAGCACATACAATTTAAATGTAAATCTTTTGCTTTTCAGAATAAAATATTTAGAAAATTTAAGACGTATAAAAAAAAGTGGTAAGCACAAGTATTTTATGTGTATAATTTCAATCAGTATAATTTTTTTTAAATCTAAATTTATTGCCTTTTTAATATTCTTTACTGAAAGTGAGCATTTTATATATAAGTGTATCATTCAATGTGTAATTTCTGCACTCTACATGTGCCGCTCTAGAAAGTGGATTCTGGATTTTATATGGATCAATTTAGTGATGTCCATCTGTTGACATTGAAAGCAACGCGTATTTGGTCTATGGAAAAAATCAAAACAACCGGTATACAAAAAATCAAAAATGCAACTGTAATAGTAGATTTTCATTAATTTTTGTTTTGTTTTTTTATGGAAATTTTTAAACTTTACATGTGCGTATTAACAAAGCCAAGCATACGTATTTATTTTAATAAGTTTGGCTTAAACATTAAATTTAATTTATATAAAAGTTTTATTGGATACCTTTTTTTTAAATTTCTACTTTTTTTATATTTATTTTATTTTATTGCTTTAAAAATAATAATATCCAAGAATGTTTTTTTTTTTTAATTAAATATATAGAAATAGTTATTTAAAGAAAATTGTTTTAATCAATAGTTGCATTTCACTAAAAAAAATGTTGTTATTAATTTACTTTTAGGTTTCTCTTGGTTCATTTTTCTGCATTCATACATTGAATACTTTCATTTTTATAAAAATAAAAACAAATTTTGAATTGTTTTTACAGTGTTCTTTTTTATTAATTTAATCGCCCTTTTAAAATAATAAAATTAAAAATTGTCTTTAAATGTAGACAGTAAGTCATTTTATAAAATAGATAAAAATAATTCTGTATATGTATGTACATACATACGTATCTATGTATTTGTATAAAATCACATTCACAGTCCAAAAAGTGCCTGTATGAATTCAAATAAATAATACTATTAAGTTTCATTCAACAAAATAACAAACTTGCAAGATTTCCAGATAATAAAAACTTTTGAATGCATGTATAGTTTTCAAAAAATAAAATAAAATAAAGCTTTTTTGTTTTAAAGAATTTGTTTGTAATGCATAGAAAATAACAAAAGCAATAGCATCAATGGCTGTCAAAAGTTTTAGACAATACAGCATTGGAATGAACAAAAAGAATAACAAGACAAAAATGAGTTTAAAATGCAAACATCTCTTTTATTTTTATAGAACATTTTCAACCAAGCAATACTAGAGAAGAATTTTATTTTTTAAATAAATTTATATGCACATGCAAATATGTAGTTTTAAAATTAAATTTTGCTTCGGTAGATGTTTAAAAAAAACAATCTGAAGAGGTTTAAATGTTTAAAACTTTTTATTGCGATTTTAAACAAAATATGTAGGCAAACAGATTTCACTTTTTTCTTATCAAAATTACTTAAAAATTAAGAAAGCGTTTGAAAAATTTCGTACATGCGATAGGAAAAATTTTTCGATCAACTAACTGGTAGGTGTATCACAAAGGGACCACGTCAGAGGACCCAAGTGAGCCCAGCTCTTGTTTTATTTCTTTCGGGTGACCTGTTTAACCTAACTGGTAGGTGCCGTTACGGAATCACTGGTTTTGATTCCACTGAATTAAATCGCAAGGCGACTTGGGAATCTGTAACTTGTTTTTTCTTAATTTTTAAGTAATTTAGATAAGAAAAAAGTGAAATCTGTCTGCCTATATAGTTTTTTTAAGTCGCAATAAATAGTTTTAAACATTTAAACCTCTTCAGATTGTTTTTTTTAAACATCTATGGCATTCAATTACATTCGAACTGTATTTTCCTCTGAGGGGTTTTTACCATTCCCCACTTTGCCGAGGTACCATTCCAGATTTTACCCATGAAAATTTCCAAAAACAAAAATTAATTTAATTTGTAGGCTCTAAACTTTCTGGGAATGTTTTAACATTTTCTGAAAATTTCGTAGTTTTTGTTTTATGATGCAAAACGGAAACTGTCAAAATCCTTGAGAATAACAGTACTGGGGTTTAAAAAAAATTAGAAGAATTCAAAGAAACTTCTGAGTATTTTGGCGGTAGATTACAAATCTAGACGACCTCTTGTTTAAAATGATATCTGTCCCTTCCCAAAATCTTTAATGGTTCGTTGTGTTACTTGCTTTTTCGTGTTTCTTAGTCATTTATTATAATTAAAAGCTGCTTGATTTACTTTCGACAAGTTTGTTTATTTGGTTTCAATACTAATAAAATTATTTAATTTCGGTTTTGAAAACACCAATAAATATTAATTAATTTTAAAACAAAAAGGTTTTTGAATTCGGACAAAATATCAATTACAACTCTCTTTTCTACTAAGATGATGATTAACTAAGATTCAGTAGGATTAAATAAAATATTTTTATCTGTTGAGAGAAATATTATTTTTATTTAATAAAAACAAAAAAAGAATTATATTAAAGGCGTAAATATTATAAGAAGATCGCTTTGAGCAAGTTAAACACAAAAAGAAACAGCATATCACAATATACCAGCAGACTACCACCATCCAGCCATAAAAATGTTTTTATAAAAAATCCTTGGTGTGAGAGCAAGCTGTTAATTTTGTTCAGTAGTGTGGATGAGAATGCAAAAGACATATCATGAACAGTATATCATACTCACCCATAGTATTTGATTCACATTTTGTTATTAATGTTTTAAAAAAAATTTATTTTTTTTTTTAGTTTTTTAGTCACTATTTTTATATTGCCACTCATCTCAGTTTTTTTTTTTTTAAATGAACATGACGGTTTGTCAAACATATTTTTCTTTTTATAACTTATTCGTACATGAGAATTTTATTTTTTTTTTTTTTAATTTTAAGTGAATGGGTGTGCGCAATGGGCGTGTTTTTGGTTGTGTATTCGGGTGTTGGTTTATTTGTGAGTATTATAGTTTATTATTTAGCAGCATAAGTTTCATATTGGGTTCAATGGCTCTGTAACTTCTGACCAATATATCACTGGTACATTAATGTCACCTATCACAAATTTTTGCACAGAACAAAACAAAAAATTTGTCATGTAAATGTTCACAGCATAAAACATGTTCTGAGTGATGTAAATAACTTTTACAAAAAAATTACATATAATAAAAATAAAACATAAATTAAAATAATAAATAATATTAAAAAATTCGAAATATCTTAATTTTTTAAACATAAATGTTTTCTTCCTCATACGTTCTACAATATTTTTAAAAATACTGAGGCATTTAAAAACGATGTAGATTCAACTTAAAAGGAAATGCAAACAGGAATTAAGAATTATTCTCTTAACCAGATTATTTAACTGAGTATTTAAATATCTAATTCGCTAAATGCCAGCTAAATGTATATATTGTTTTCAAATTCAGTTTGAGTTTTCAGTCATGTTTGTTCACATTGAAAATGTTTAAACAAAACCGCTTTTAAAAAAAATTGAGTAATAAAATCCCAGTGAATTTTTGAATAAAATTAATTTTTTAAATTTTTGCACTATGAGTTCTGTTGTTACACATATATATGTGTGTATCTATCAATCTAATTTTAATCTTATATTTCATCATATTTTTTAAAAATTTAAATAAATCACTATTATTTGGTATTCGATAAGAGTCTTACTACGACGACGATAGTTTATCGTTTTCTTAATATAACAAAAAACACCACTCTAGTATTTCATTGTGCTAGTTTATTTTGTTTTAAATTATTGGAACAAAAATTTCGGTTAAAGTTATAAAAAAGAAAAAAAAACTGCAATTAGAAAAAAAAACTTCTCAGGAAGAGAAGGTATCGAAAAGAAGGTATCGAAACCAAACTTTTTTTAAAAAGATTTACCTTTCACTTTAATTTTGTAACCAATAGCTGGTATTGAGACAGATTTATTACCGAGTTTCAATTGAACTACGCAAGCTATTTGTTTTTGAACAGACTTAATTTGTTGCACCACAGCGTACCTGTATGTTTGAATAACATACAGCCAACACGCAAAGACTAATACATTAGAAAAAGAAAAATGTTACTTATGCTATCTTAATAGCATCATTTTCATCATCATGTATTTTGACCTTTATCTGATGCCTTAGCTCTAGCTAAATACCATAGATAGAAGGGCGCATAGAAAAATATTTACATACCCATTAAGGTGCACTCAACAGTTAACAGGCCTTTATTTAAATTACCTTCATGTGGTTGCATACTGAAATGCAATTTAAACTTAAACGGTTATCAAAGTTTACTTTTATGCTAAACAACTATACATCCTTAATTCATGCCACAACAGCCACTTTCATAATTATAATTAAAAATATTATCATCATACAATCTGTCTCATTATCAACAGCAAACAACAAGTGGCCTTTTAGACATTAAATTTACTTAAACATGACATTTAAGCCCGCAAAAACATTTTCTTGTAATCATTATAACTTCATCTCTTGTAAGTGGCAGTTAGCGGAAATAAAAACATTTTGCATTCATGTAGAGCCATGTTCTTTTGTATGCTAATTTAGCACTTTGCACTAATACACTAACATTCAGAGTTAAGAGTAACTAACTTTGTTGTGAGTCCAAAATATACATAAATGTTCTTAATTTAAATAAAATAGACCATAATCATAGTCACACTAAAGTCGGTATCTTTTTAAAAACGACTTTTATTTTATATAATTCTTACGAACAAAAGTCAGCTCCTAATAGAAGCTTACTTTTTTGTGAATATGACTATGGCCCAATATTTTTACCTACAAAATACCTACACGTAGCCCTTTATACACTTCACTAAAGCCTTTGGGTAATCTAAAATGAACCTTGCAAAAAGAAGAAAATTTTAAGCCACATTTTCATATTAGCCCAATTGTTTATTAAGGGTGTCCGAACAATAACGCAAGATTTAAATTTGGCACCATTCGAAGTGTCATTGTTTGACATTTGAACAATTGTTATTGTTTGCTAGTAGAAGGTACGAGGTTAGTAAAAAAGGGCCATGGACAGCGAAGGGAGTTCGTTAATTGGGTATTGGAGAGACAACATGAAAATGCTGATTTTGCCGATAAAATCATCTTCAGTGACGAGGCCCATTTCCATCTTGATGGCTTCATCAATAGGCAGAATTGTCGCATTTAGGGTGAGGAAAATCCTTGAGTGATTCACGAGAAGCAAATGCATCCTCAACGTGTCACTGTGTGGTGTGATTTTTGGGCTGGAGGAATCATTTGACCTTTTTTTATGAAAATGAGGCAGGTCAAGCGCAAACAGTCAATGGTGTTCGGTATCGTGAAATGATAACCAGTTTTTTCTTGCCTAGAATTGAAGAAATGAATGTAGAGGGCTTGTGGTTTCAACAAGATGGCGCCACATGTCATACAGCCAGAGAAACAATTCAATTGCTGCATCAGTCATTTATTTAAAATTTAAATCTTGCGTTCTTGTTGGGACACCCTTTATTTAAAACGCCGATACATGTGTACGTTTTTTGGTTCCCTCTACCATAATCAGTTGTAGGAATCTTCTTGTTAAAAAAAATACAATTTTGTTGTAGAGTGTAATTTTTTAATTGATTTATATATATTACGAGTTACTTGCAACTACTACACAGAAATAAAATGAGGAACCAATTAAAAATTTTAATTAAAAAATTTTTTAAATCAATTAAATATTTAATTAATTTTATATATTTTTTTTAGTTTAATTAAATATTTAATTGATTTAAAAAATTTTTTAATTAAAATTTTTAATTGGTGTTTATTTTTTTTTCTGTATATAAAACAAAAAAAAATAAATAAAAAATCACCTGAGTGAATGATAATAAGTTCATAAGTAACACTGAGCGACAAAAAAAAATACCTAATAAGTGATATTATTTTTTTGATAGGTGCTGTTGAGTAGAATAAGAATCTGTTTTTGGAATTTGCCAAACACCCCCAAAATCTTGAGTTACAGGTAAGAAACCAATTTTTACTACCAGTAACTTAGTTGAATATCAGCCGATTTTAAGTTGTCGTTTCTGTGATTGTTGCCTTATGTGCTAATATTCTTAGTAATCACAGAAGCGGCGACTATGTTGCGGTTGTTAATAAATTTTTAAGGGTTACAATATGTTCATAAAAATTAATTTCCTGCATTCACAGTTAGACTTCTTCCCAGACAACCTCTTCCAGTTTTGCACTGAACAAGGTGAACATTTTCACCAAGAAATGGTTGCAAGAATAAAATAAAAACGATTCGAAAATATTGTTTGTCACTTCAACGGGATACTGATGATGATGAATATAATAAAAAAAACGGCCAAGCAAATATTTTTGAGTGAAATGGCCCAAAAATTTTTATAAAAAAATTTTTTTTAATAAAAAATTAGTTAATTTTTAACGAGTTTACTCATTAATTAAAAAATTGTAAGGTGTCTTTATAAAATACTGTGTAAAATCATCTCCAAACTTGAAAAACGGCAAAAAAAAATTTTAAAAAAATTTGTTTGTTTGAGAAATACAAACAGATTTTTCAAGTTTACTTAAATAACATGCGAGTATATACCATTCAATCGGCCTCAATGTTTTCTTTCTAAATCCGCTAAGAAACTTAAAATCAGTTGATATTCAACTAATTTACTGGATTATAAGTGTATAAAGGTACGAAAAACTGGGTTTTTACCCGTAACTCAAGATTTTGAGGGGGCTTGGCAAATTTCAAAAACAGATTCTTCTTGTAGTCAACTTTACCTACCAGAAAAATAATATTACTTCCCAGGTATTTTCACTTCATTCTTTTTTGTATCACTATACAATTATTCAGTCTCTTATGTGAGTTTTATAGGAAAGGAAGGAACAATAAAATCGTTAAAAAAATTTATAGGAAAAACTGTCAAAAATATTTTAAAAATTTTGTGTTTTCCATAAAAATTTTCTTTTAAGCGATTGTAGCTTTATTGTTCACATACATATGTTTGTTTATCTAAAATGATTCTACTTTAAAATTATACAATATAGTAGAATTTGAGAATAAAACGGTTTTTTTTTTTTGGAAATTATATTTCTTAAAAAGAATATCAAATATGTATTAGAGAGTTTCTTGAATATAATGGTAGTCTCTAGATGATGGTCTTAAGTGTATTCTAGCTAGAGATAAACACCATAAGAATTAATACATTATGGGAAGTGCATCAAATTCAAATCAAGCCAAAGGTGTGCAAGCAACACTGAATGATTTGCAATTTGTATGCGTATAGTTAATAAATTGTTGAAAACAATAAGTATACGACCCCGTGCACGTGCAAACAGGGCGTACAACAAAATCAGTAAAACAAATTTTCTATACTAAACACCAACCAGTTATCACAGCTTTTTTTAATAACAATATAATTTATTATGTGGGGCAACTGTTATTTTGTGCACTGTACCATAAAATAAACTCTTCCAGTTTTATAATAAAAATGTTCAATTTCATACATCAAGTATAATTTTAAATAAAATAAATTTATTATATAATGATCATTGCAATAAGCAAAATTCATTCAAATTAAGATAACAATTGTTGTATAAATGTTTTGTATGTTAAAAAAAATTTATTTTATAAATATGTTTGCATAAAAATTTTGTTTAGTAAAACTTTTTTCTATTACTACTTTTTTTTTGCTTTTGTGCCTGAAATATTTTGTAACGAAATTAATATTGTAAGCTAAAGCCCACTTAACTTAAATATTTTTATACTGTGTACACAATAGTTTGTAATCTGCAAGCAGACAACTATTTAAATTGTTTTACAACTCAACACAAAAACTTTTTAAACATAAATAAACAAGAAGAAAAATGTTGTTTGCATTTAGTACTAAATGCCTAAGTGCAAGAACCACTTCCGCTTTTGCTTTAGCGGAAATACCAATAAAAAGCAGAACAAAAAACTATACTGCGTAACAACTAGTTGTGGAAAGATTAAAATCGTACATAAAGCCTAAATATAGCCATGTGTAACTTATTTTTACGCTAGCATAAATATAAAACAAAAGGCTTTTCATTTATTTTGCTAATTTATTGTGATGGCAAAATATTGCTAAAATTAAGAAAATGATTACATACAAATAATATGTTAAAAAGTTTTGCAAAGTAATAGTATTAAGCATAAAGGCTTTAAAAATAAACAAGGTGAATTCAGTGGTACCGAATATTCTTTGTTAAAGCTAAAAATTTTTATGTATTTTTAAATTTGCAAATAAATGTTAAATATAAAAAAGAAATGGCAAGTATTAGTTAAAATTATTATTTTTGAATACGCTTTTCTTTTTATTTGTTAATCTTAAAATAAATAATTAATGTGAGTTGAAGAATTACAAATTAACGACATTCAGGAAAAATCCCATTTTTATCTCAGAAATTTTAATAAAGATATTCAATAAGAATGCAAATAAAATTTTTAAACCAAACATATTCACATAAATATTTAATATGAAATAAAGAAATTCAAATTAAAGCACAAATACTCAAAATTTATCTTTCAATGGGATTTCTGTATACGTAATTCTATTATTAGACACAAGTTATTTAAACACACATTTGTATAAGACCGATTGTCTGGTTTTGTGTGTGCAACTGCACACATTACGCACATGTATGTTTCTCTCCTTAATACCAGTGTTGACGCACACATGTACAGCTTAAAAATTTCTATAAAATAACTGAATAGAAATTAATGAAAAACAAAAATTTCAGTTGTATTTCTTCGTCGAATCGAAAATCGTTTTTACTTTTTTGAAAATGGCAAAAAAGCTTCAAGTACAGTCCAATCTTGATAATTTGAAATTCAAGGGACCAGGGGGAAAGTTCAAATAATCGAGATTTCATATTAACGAAAGTTCAAATTATCAAGAGGAAGATAGAAAAATATTCAAATTAACAAGAGTTTAATTAAGTAGGCATAGAAACTAAAGCAAATGATTTTATATTTTGTTTGTTTCAAAAACAGAAACAAAATCACATTACGAATTCAAATAGAGCGTTGGCGAACAAGATGTCATTTCTATACAGCAACGCATATAAACTAAAATAAATGAATGTTTTATTTATTTTATATTTTGCATAAAACACAGCACAATAAAATAATTCAAATTATAGAGCGTAGAGCCGAAAAATTCAAATTATAGCGCGTCGGCGATCAATATGCCATTCAAATAATTTCAAATTAACGAGGGGATCAAATTACATAGTTTTTTTTCAAATTATCGAATGTTTTTCAAGAGACCTGGAAAACAGTTCAAATTATCATGAGATTCAAATTAACAACGAGTTTCAAATTATCAAGAGTCGACTGTATATTTTTGTTTCAAATTTATCATTAAGTTCTTAGATTACATGAATAAAAATGAAATTAAATTGATATCTAAAAAAATATCTGAGACGGATTTAAAATGGCTTTCGTCGATGCCACGAAGAAAGTTCTTATTGTATTAAAAATAAGAAAGTGCGTTTATTGTTAAAAATTCTACTTAAGCTTTAAAACTACTAGTATTTCAATGGCAACAAACATTTTTTTTTACTTTTTAATTTTAAATTTTTTGTTTGAATTGCATGCGTTTGGCATAAAGTTTCTAGATAACTAACAAAAGAATTTTTTTTTTTACCCACAGAAGACAGATAAATATTCCCTTTTTATTATTTTAGTAGTGGTTTTCCGTTACCGCTTTCCGGTTTCGTTGAAAAAGACAAGATTGTTTTAAATATTTCTATAACTGTGTGTTTATCTCTAGCATTTACTCTACAGCAGCATGGAATTTAGAGTTTGTGTCATAGTTTTGTGTATGGGCTGTATATTGATATTGAACAAATTTTTATATTTTGCTGATGGTACCAGTTTGCTGGATTTGTGTATGGCGAAGTTAGCTCAGTTGTTAAGGAGTAAACATTTAAAACGCATTAAAAATAAAAAAATACAACCGAAATTTTTGTTTATCAGTTATTTCTGTTTAATTTTTTCTTTTAAATTGTTAAAGTCAGGCTTATACGTACGTATATGTAATAGAACTATAAACACAGAACCAAGGGATGACAGAAAAAATTTTTCGGGTTTTGGGTTTGCCGTTACTTTGAATTTCAGCATTTTCACGTTTACCCAAATTTTAAATAAAATTAATTTAAATTTATTTTACATTTTCAATGAATATCTTTCTTAGAGGAGTATTGCTCATGTAATCCTGGATTTTGGTAATTTTAATATTTTTTCATGAAAATATGTCCTACTTAATGAGTTTTACGAAAATGTAAGCTATAGCAACATTAAAAAAAAAATAAGAAATACCATCCCTCTTGACTTAAAATGCTTAACTATAGGGTCCGCCATCGAACGTTTTTTTTTTTCAACTAGTGCTTATTTCGTGAATGGTAACACTTAGCTCATGTCTGATTTGACAGATAATTAGTTTTATCCTTCCGCTGAAAGAATATGGCTGTGTTTTCGCTTTGCTAAGTGGGCCTGCGATCGACTTACAGAAGATGCCGATTTTGCCAAAAAAAAATCATCTTTTCAGATGAAGCTCATTTTGATCTTGGCGGGTATGTAAACAAGCAATATTGTCGCACTTGGGGCACATAAAACCCGCACGCATACATTGAAAAGCCGACGCACCCAAAACGAGTCACTGGTTGGTGCGGATTTTGGACCAGAAGCATAATTGGGCCATTTTTCTTCGAAAATGAGCAAGGAGTGGCCGTTAGACAAATGCGATCGTTATCGGGCCAAGTTAAACGAATTTTTGTTCACAAAAATTGAAGAGGAGGATATTGGCAACATTTGGTTTCAACAGGACGGCGCTACGTGCCACACAGCCGAAGCTACACTCGATGTTTTTATAGCATTAAAAAAAAAAAAATTATTTGGCGGACCCTATAATTTTTTTATTTGTTTTTATTAACTTGGCAGGGTTTTTAATTATTAAAATCTTATTTTTCAACAGACGCTTTCTGTACGTGCAGAAATATTGCTTTAGATTACTTTTGAAACAACCATGCCCACTTTTATGTCCATTTTTAACAAAGTAATTGGTTTTAAGAATTAAAGTTGTATTTTTCAACGAATTTACACACACTCTCATAATTCTAACTCATAAAGTAAAGGACCATGCGAGACCGCGTAAAACTGCTAGTTATTCCTAATTTTACATGCACCTGTACATGTCTTTTTTTGATTAACAATTTAGAATCCTATTACATTTTTTTAATTGCTTAATTGCTTTGGCAATTTAGCCAAATATTTGTTCAATCATTTCATCGTTCCTATTATTAGAAAACAAGCACAATAAATTTTATAGGCAGAAACTCTTGTTAACTTTCGTAATGAATACTGATCAATTAGAAAACGCTGGTGGTAATTTTTGCAGACTTTGAGAAAGAATAATATGTTTGATGGTAAACATTCACTACAACGCTCTGATTTAAAATTATAATTTTTTCTAGAACCATCATATTTCAGTGATTAATTCAGGATAAGCTCAAAAAAGATTTTAAAGTTGATAAAATTGTCTTGGGTTTTTTTTTTAAATTATTACAAAAAGACTTAAGTTGTTCATATTAATAATAAAGAAATATAAAAAATTTAAAAAAAAAATTTTTGTTTTGATTATTATTTATTGAATTAATAAATAAATTACTGCATTTAATACAAAAAAAAAAAAAAAAATAAGGAGCATTGGCCACAACACTGTCTGTTCTCTTCACAAATAATTTTTCATTTTTATTTCAAATAAGAATAATGATAGACTAGAAATGTTTCTTTATTTCATTGATAACGTGTTTATTAAAAATAATTGGCGCAAGAAAATATATAAAAATGATTTATTAGTTAATGCTGTCGATGTGTTTTAAGTACATACTTACCACCCATAAAACCACTTATTTGTTCAACATAGAAAACCATAAAACAATAAATTATTGTTAATCTTAAACTTAAAAAAAATATTAAAACAAAGTTAATATCTACTTGAAACACTGCAGAAGGTATAGATTATTTTAAATTTAATAATAGGCACTTGAGAGGCCCTTAAGTTGAAACTATGCACACATTCATTCATATGCTTTTATATATTTTTTCTAGTGTTAAAAAAGTAGTCAGAGAAGCATCGGAAAAGAAATATATAAGACATTCTAGTAAAGGTTTCTGACAAAAGAATATTTCTCCAAATTTTGGTCTATTCTTTTATAAGTTGTTTTGGAATTTTTGATAAAAAAATTTTTTCCATCTTCTACTAAGGCTCGTTACTGCAACTTTCGATAGTTAAAGTTAGGATTTTGTATCTCAAATAACCGGTTTTTAGCTAAAACTTTGAAACCAAATTTTGGGTGAATAGTTAAAGACACACCATCCGATATTAAACTTATCAATATTTTTAATTTAATGTTCAGCCAAATCCTTGACATTTGGCTATTAAAATCTTAACTTTATTAACTATCGGTAGCTTGTAAAAATGACCCTAAGCTCATTACTGCAACTTTCGATAGCTAAAGTTAGAATTTTGTGGTTTTTGGTTAAAACTTTGGAATCAAACTTGAGTGAATAATTGAGAACAAAGTATCCAATATCTTAACTTGTCGATATTTTTAATCTTAACTTTAACCATCGGTAACTTGTAATAATGGCCTTAAGTAGTTTTGGGTAGTACAAGAGCGAACTATTCCCATTGTACTATTCCAACACTTGAACTTTCTGTTTTCTCTTTGTTTCAATTGAACAATCTGTGGATGGATGAACGACTTAAATGCGTACTGGAATTAAAAGAACTAACGAAAGATTGCTTTAGCTGCTAGTAAATTTCTTGCACAAAAGAATGATAGTAAGGGTATATGGAAATTTAAAACAAAATATTTTTTAAATAGTCCAAAGTAACTTCTGGGTGGTAGATAATAAATCTAGACTATTTCCCCTTTAGAATGATCTTTTATAGTTCGTTCGGAAGTCACTAAAATCCCTGAAAGCACAAGCAATGGGTTATTAAGAAATTTCAAAAAAAGTTTTAAAATAGTATTTGGGCTATAGATTACAAATCTAGACGACTTCCCCTTTAAAAAGATATGTGTCCCATGAAGTACTTTTGAGTTCGTTTTCATAAAAAATCAAAAAGTAGCATTATATTTAATAAAAAGTACCAAAGTACTAAAGCCGTTTGGGCTGGGCGATGATGATAAGTCAGTCAGTCAGTCAGTAACCTTATTCTTTTATAAATATGTATAGATAATATTTATCATAAAGTATGACTTTTATTTTTTGCATTAGTGTTTCTTACACTATTCTTGATATTTCAGTATCAATTTTACATACATACGCATCATTCATTCATACAATTGTATGAACAACAAAAATGTTTTTTTTCAGTACTTTTGTGCAACCAGATGAAAAACCTGTAAAAAGTAATTCCCATAAAATATTTTTAATTTATAGAAATAAAATTATTAGGGACATTCACGACGCTATTACTGTAAATTTACATTTTGCAAATATGCTGAGTCAATTGCACTAGATGGTGAGTGTCCTTTTAAATTTCCGAAACATACTTGCAAGCAACATAACCAGATGACAAAACACTCACAAAAATCAAGCAACTTTAACACTATCTAGCAATTGTATATGTGTATATTGTTTTTGGTTTATTTACCTTTGAGCAAATATACACAGCAATGTTTGCTCAAGGTATTTTCAGTGAAAATGGAGAAAAAAAAACAAAACCCGAATGTGTATATTTTTTGTTGTGTTGAACAATATGAAACATTTTTGCACTAGTTTGCATCGTTGGCACTGCTTGCCAATAGCCTGGTGAGCACCATATTATTGTTATGTAGCCATACACGACAATCATTCAATAAAAAGTAATAAAAATAACCTCCATTTCAAAAAATAATACTTATGGATCAAATTGTCTCATATCGCTGTTAAAATCTCACAATGTAATCTTGCAAATGAAAATGTAAAAAACAACAAAATACTCGTATATCAATTTAATATCAAAAGACCATAAACAATTTCAATTTTTGGGTCTCACATTTAAGCCAACAAGATAGTGACATGATTAAAAGAAACTCTTAAATGAAAAACACGTGTATGATGCTGTTACGCCCTGATGAGTTGAGTTACTCGTATTTTGTGTTTGTTGATTCTTTTAGAATGTTTTTCAGCAAACAATTTTTGTTTCATTTTCAAAATGAAACTAAACTTTCCTTAAGATGTTAAAAGTTAAGTTTTCTCTTTTTCCGATTTTTTGATAATTTTTTTTCCCCCGTTGTATATCAAATGGATGTTAAAAACTTTTTATTAAACCTTGGATGAACTAAAAACATGTTAACGTAGGATGTTTGTAAGGTTTTAAGTAGCATATACATTAGGGCGGGTCGATTTAAAAATCGCACAAATTACCAGAAAAATCGTATTCTAGGGATCAAAATAAGAAACTTTGCCGAAGGAACCATGCCTCTAAAATGTATTTTGGTGTCCCGACTTTTGATCCGAAGGGTAAAATTTTGAAAAATCTCACTTTGACCCATTTAGAGTGCCTCAATCGAGTCAAAATGTATGACCGACCCCCACTAACTTTGGAGGGCCGACCCACCTATGCCAGTGGCACACCCCCTGAAATCACCCCTCAGGGGTGATTCAAAAAACATTTCAAAAAATCACCATTTTTGGCACTTTACAAAAAAAAATCAGCGAAATGGCTGTTTTTTTATTTTTGGAGTTTATTTTTCTCTTTAGAAATTTATTTAGTCAGAATGAAATGAAAAAATGAATCTTACTTAGTAATAAGAAAAAAAAAAAAAAAATATTGACCCTTCGGGTCAAAAGTCAAAACAAGTTTCTTATTTTGATCCCTAGAATACGATTTTCTTTGAAATTTGGGCGATTTTTTTGCCTCCATACAAATCGACCCGCCCTAATACACATACATACAAGCATATGTATCCAATAGCCTCAATTCTATTATTGTTTCAAACGAAATTTTAAAACAACCCACGTTTATTTGAGAATTAAAACTTTTGTCACGGCTGCGGAAAACTTTTTCAACAAAAGCAAAGTAGGTACACAAAATAATAAGGGAACTCACTATGTGCAAACTAATGCTTCGTTTTAATCAACACAACAACAAAATGTTGCAAGGCTCTACCACTGAATCTATGTAGTAAATGGGACCCATAAGCCAAAATTAAGAAAATTAATAGAGGATACTCTCAGCATAATTCAATATGAACTGAAAAAATAACTGTGGCTGTTGATATTCAAAAATTCAGTTCTGATGATAGAAAAGCGATGTGACAGCTGGAAATATTTTCAAGAGAACTAAGTTTTGATCTATATTATAGAATTCTGGTTATTACAACTAAAGAATTCGATGATTTTAGCTAAATTGTTAATTAGTAATTTATTTCTCACGAGGAAAGTTATTTTCTGTGGGTGCATATGAAATATAGCGATTACCCATAATGTTTTGGACAATACTTTACAATAACTTTTACCAAAGCGCTCAAATTGATACGTAATGAACAAAGTTGCTATTTATAAATGTCTATAGTGCGATGCAACATTAGAAGTTGACAGTATTTCACTACTTTTGCTTTTTTTTTAATCTTTACAAATATTCTGAATTTATATAACACAATAACGAAGAAATACACATGCTTACTTTAAATTAAGAAATCAATATATTTAGAAGGGATTTTAAAATAGCTTCATAAAGAAAATATTGTATTGATTGCTTAAATTTCATTTATACTTGTTAATATCCATTATTCTGTTTCTGTTAGGTGACACAAAGCAGAGCTAAATAGAAAGAAGTGAGAAGTAAGAAGAAAGAAATTATATAAAATTAACCAATTCGAGAGAAAGTGGTAGAAATAAGAATAATTATCATCAAAACTAATTGCTGCTGATATCAATTTGTGTGTATCATCTTGGCTCTTCTACTGTGAAAAGTGAAGAGAGACTTCAAAATTAGTGTGAATAATATACGTAAATATAGCATTAGTTTAATATATTTACAAGCCGACCGGTTAAAAATAGCTAGTATTAATATAAAATATATTTTGGAACCAGATCAGCGTACAGAAGTACATATCTATACGAGTACGTATAAAAGAGTAAAGTTACTAACTGACTGAGTACTTATCATCATCGCCCAGTCCAAACTGATAAAGCTACGGACTCGAAATGCGTATACACAATATGTAGGACGAATAAGAAGGGATTTTTGGAAATTCGAATTAAGGAGGTAAAAATTTATAAAAACGGTAAAATCGGATCTCCGGATTTACTACATATAGACCCCAAATTCATACTAGAAAATATTCTACTAAAAAAAATAAGCGGAACTTGGAACTTTTTTTGATATTTTTACATTTGCGGGATAAAAGTGGTAAAACACTAATGTTGGTACGTTTTTTAAAATCAGTTATTTTTCATAATAACCATCATAGCAACAAAAACTAAATTCTATTCATCTCTTCTTAAAAGACCAGGACCACACACAGCAATTTTAGTTGGGCAATTCTTTATTAATTCTCTTTTAAAATTACCACTGTGTCAATACACAACAATTTTGTTGCGGCAATTGCATTCTTTTTCATTCACTCATTCAGCATTCAACCTACCCGTCTTCTTTTTTTACAGCTTTAAAAAAATACTAAGAGAAAACAAAATGGAATGGCGGAGTACGAGCAAGTTTATACCTATTTCCATCCTTTAACCCAATAAAATCCAATGGAAAAAAATTTTTCAAGTGAGAAAAAAAGTACCAAAAGAGAGATATATGATTTGTACTTTATATTTAAACAAGTTTAGTGATATTTTTATGTCATGTGCAAACTTAAAATTATGACAGTAGAATTAAACAGTACCGAATGAACTAGGGAAACGTAAAAGGGACATTATATGACTTTTTATTGCTTTTAATGGTACTTTTTAATTTTTTAGTATTAACAGCCCTAGAACTACCAGACTGTGCTCAGACGTTTCAGCTCAAAGTGTGACATCATTAACTAACAAAATGGCTCAAATTGTTTAAGGCAAGTTGAAAATTAATTAAAACAGGAAAATGATACTTTTCATTAATATACTATAATAGTACTTTTTGATTTTTTAACATTAACGAATCTAGAACTATCAGACCGAGCTCAAACGTTGATCAGAAAATAGAATAATAAATAAACTTACAAAATGCTACTTTTTATATACTTTACCTTTTGATTTTATTTCTATTAAAAAAACCTAGAACTGAAATTATAACAGCGACAGTATGGTACTTCGCTGACCAAGTAGCGAGTTAAAGGCTAGTGCTCATATAAATTTATAAAAGCAAAAACAATCTAATCCGAAATATTAAGCAACAGTTTTCAATTTAAGCTACATGCTGAAAGTAACATATATGGAAGGAATATTGGAACTAATACGATGCATCATCATCAATTAAAAAGTCGAATTTCAGTTCTTTATTAATTACTTTTTTTGATATATAGAAACATTCATATGAAAAATTATATACACTCCCTGCCACATGAATAACAACTAAATTACCTTTAAATAGTAATAACAATTATGTTCCTAGAATTTTTTTTAGAAACTATAGCCTTGTGAAAAAATTGTGCTAAAGGGTCTTATTCATGTGGCAAGGAGTGTATATGGAAAAGCTGTTTTTTTTTTTTAAATCGTTTATTTAGTTAATTTTCTGTAATTCTAAATTACAACATGATTCTGTATAGGAATTTAAAAAAAAAATGAGATATTTTTCTTTTCTTTTTTGCTCATTGTCCTTGTGTGTGTGTGTGTGGAAAAGCACTTAAAATTCTATGAATAATAAATGAGAGAAATACAACCAGACATACATAATTACATTTAGTCAATGTGTGCAAATTAAGGAAAATGAATACACGAACACTCACATACATAAATCAAGAATTATGAGTAGCATTTTCAATGATTGTGATTTACACATTAACAATTTGTTCACGAAAAGCACCCTAACGGTAAAAAAGAAGTGTGCAGGCCTTTTAAAAGGCCTTCTAGTGCAGATTTTAGTGGCAAAAAGCCTGTCAGTTCCCATTGCATACTGTAAGACAAGCCTTCTTATAAAGTAAACAATAAAAAGTAGAATATAAATATTTTATTATTTTCTATTTAAATACACAAGAAAAGCAAATCAACCATATAAATGTATCTATGGATGCAAAAGTATGTATGGGATGATACGATTATATTATTGTCACATTAGGTAAGGACGATATTTTTATGATTATCAACAACAATAATATTACTAGACTTTAACCATGAAATCTAACTATACTATATTATGTAAGAGTTAGCTCAACCATTTTGTTTGTTTTTTGCCTGTATTTATTACCTTCTTTAAGAAGCAGTGTCTACTGGGTCTTTTAAAAGCGACAGGTTATGATTTTTAACCTTGCATAACCAAAACTAAATTTAATGCTTTTAAACCAGTGTTAGTCATTTCGACTAATATGCCCTTTTTAACTCCAGTTGAGAAAACGGGAGTGCATCACGTACTTCAAAAATTAATTAAAGCAAAATGCTATAGGTTTTAATTCTTTTCAACTACATTAGCTAGATTTATATTTAAAAAATCAATAAGAGATAACAGGATATAAAACTTACTATAAAGAATAAAATAATGGTAGTCGAATCGATTAACATTGGTACTACAGTAATAATTATTTATATTTTTTACTAAAAATAAAATTAGTAACAGGTTATCTATGAGTCATGAATTATATATAAAAATCAAGAAAAATAATAAATTTAAGATCGATAAAAGTATCAAAATAATAATAATAATAATAATTGGAATAATGTTAATCGTTTCAACTAGGTAACTTTTACGAAATCTATTATGCCATTTAAATAAGGCACTCGTCTTCAGTAGCATCCGCTTTTAAACTAAATCAGTTACTGTCAATGACAAAAAATTTAGTCGTTTTGACTCTGCAGGCTATGCAGAGTTAAGGAAGTTTAAAATTAGCACTGGATCAATGAAGATCTATTACAAAAGGTTTGTAATTTAAAGGCTTTTTTGGTTGTATCACTGGTATAAGTTATCAAATATGTACATATTTTTGTTATGGCGTTATGGAAATTCCGAGCCAAATAATTCCTTAAAGGGGTCCCCTTTCAGATTTTGTTTAAGGGGTAATTTAAAGATCAAAAAAAAAATATGTACATACATACACACATATGTATATATTTGCTCATTATAAAAACACAGACGAAAATTACATTAGCAAAAACAAAAATTTAAATAGCCTGTCAACAAGTATGTGTACGTAAAAAATTATATTAATAAAAATTTTAATAACTAATCCCAACAATAAAAAAAAATAATAACAAGTGAAATTTGGGTAAAAATATTCATATTCTTAATTTGTTCAAATATTGATTAAAATAATTATCTTTGAATAAATAATTAATTTCAGTTCAAAAAGTTCTAATTAACGAGATCTAAGAACCTAAAAGTACTTCATGCAACACATATCATTTTAAATGGGAGATCGTCTAGATTTGTAATCTACCGCCCAAATAATCACAAGTTACTTTGGACTATTTTTAATTTTTTTTTTTTTAATTTCCGGAATCACAAACTTACTTAGTGATGGGTATAAAAAGAAAAAGTAAATTAAATAAATAAATATTTTTTAAGCTTTTAGGTCTTTTTATATATTTTAATTATTATTAAATTAATTTCGTGTCGAAATATTGGAAATTAATTTAATAATAATTAAAATATATAAAAAGACCTAAAATTTCGTGTCGAAATATTGGAAATTAATTTAATAATAATTAAAATATATAAAAAGACCTAAAATTTCGTGTCGAAATATTGGAAATTAATTTAATAATAATTAAAATATATAAAAAGACCTAAAAGCTTAAAAAATATTTATTTATTTATTTTCAGATAGAAAAGGTTAAATAAACAAGATTTATATGAAAAAGTAAATTTTGCAAGTTCAAAAGAAAATATAAAAAATTAAAAACCTACTTGTGCAAGTCACTTGCCACAAGTTTTAAAGCCCTCTTACATAATAGGGGTATTTAATTGTTACTAATTAGAACAACTTTTATTTACGTAACAGCTGATTGCTTTGTAACTTTCCGCTTTTTATGTATGTATATGATAACTTTGTTTTACAATCAGCTCTGTGGCTTAGGAAATGCATACATAAATTCTGTTTGCAACAAGAGGGTGAAGTCAGCTTGCGAATGTGAACTCTTTTCAACAACTTACTTACACATTTATTTAATGCCTCTATTATGGTTTACAAATCTACTCAGTTGAGTTATAATTAAATCAAAATCTATTTAAAAATTTCAACGAAAGTAGAGATGAGTTGTAAGCCGTAATAGGGGACACAAATTTCACAAATAAAATATTGCACACGTTTGATTACTTTGTAATTGTTTCTTAACTACAATTTGTAATTAAGGATCGAATTTATTTATTTGTTATTTTTAAGAATTCTTATTTGTTATGGTTTTTTTTTATTTGTTATTTATATATAAAATATATTAAAATTTATTTTTTTGTTTTTTCTTTTTATAAATAAGAAGTTGCGGTTGATTTTGTTTTGTTTTCTGCTTATTATTACAATCCATTTACTTGAAATATTGCAGAGCTGTAAAAGAATGATTCATTTTTTAATTGAATGAGACTGTGAGTTCTGAAAGCAATAAATTATAATTTTTGTGAATACATACTTTCATTTTGGGCAATAATATGAACTCAACTAAAACACGACAATTTTAATTTAACACGAATTACCAACTTATGTTGAATTAATTCATTTAACAATTTTAGAATTTCTAAATATATTATTAGAAATTCAGTTTATTTACTTTTAGTGCTAATTCCAAATTTGCAATAATTCATGATTATTTATTATGATGAAAAACTGATTGTTTGATCAATACAATAATACTGAGGGGAGAACATATCACGATCTACTTAGATCTTGTTATGTTCGCCACGTAATCTTTGCGAGTGCTTATTGTACCAAACAAACTGTAAGTTTTAGAGCCCAATATAATTGGAATTAACTCCAAAAATAATATTTTGTTATATTTTATGATTCCAATTAATTTATTGATGATATATTTATTTATTTTGTTTTGATCAAGTGAATTTAGTATGGGTTCACACAAATTTTATATTCTTTAAAAATGCATTCGTATTTTATTTTTTGTTAGACACAAAACAAATTCGTTACGATTTTTCATTTCATGAAAAAATTAATATTAAATGTTAATCATTCATTCACAACTCTAATAGATATACGACTACGTACATATGTATGTATGAAATATATGCAAAAATGTGTGTTTATATGGTATGGTTATGAATGAAATTAAAAATTGCAATTTTTTGTAGTTAGTTTCTCGTGTAAACATACAAATGTACATACGTACAAATATACTCACATATACATACATAGATATGTACATAGATACTAAGGGATTTACATTTTTTATTGATAATTTTTTAAAAAGCCGTTTTGTTTGAAAATGAACTGAGAATTGACAATTAAAAATCAAATTAAAACATAAAAAGTAAGAATTACATACATAATTTTTAAATTTTGTAATTTATTAAAAAGATATATGTATGTATATTTAGTTTAGGAAATTCCAAAAAAAAATTAATTATAAAATTTTAGTAGGAAACTAGTTGAGTTTTAAAACTCAAACACAAAATATATTAAAACATATTTTTTTTTTTACATTATACATATAAAATTAAGCTTAATTTCATATTATTTTCCTGGTATTTTCTTGTTTAGATTTTTTTTATTGATGTTTCTTTTTGCGTTTCGACTAAACTTACGTCCATGTCCTGAAAAACGCAAAACGCTGACTTTGGCTAATACGATTTGAAGTCGCAAAATAGGTATTCTGCAAAAAGCAAAACGTTTAATTTTGGCGTTTTCAAACAAAAGCGAAGTGATGATATTTGTACAAACTAAGAGTTAAAGGGAAAATAAAATGTTGCACAATTCAAATTAAATATGTTTCTTTTATAAAAAATACGAATTTAAAAATTTTACTTTGATTTTGTCAATTTTTTATTTATAAACTGGCTTTTTCCATTCACATTCTATGGAAAAAAGTTAGCAAAATGTGCGGTTTCCAGAACATGCTTTAAAGTTTTCACAACGAAAGGCGTTTGTCAGAATATTAAATATGTTTTTATTTAAATTTGTTTTTATTATCCCTCGTTAGCAGTTTTATTGTGGTAATCGATCATATTAATGTTGCGTGGCCATTTGGTGTTATTTTTTTTTTTTTAATGTCCAGTCGATAATTGTAGGTGTTGCAGCAGTTCCTTTTTTATATTCGATTATTCATTACTAAGAGTTGTTGCTATAGAACTTACCAGTATTACTAGTAATTGATAGATGTAGTAATAGTAAAAGGTGATACACGTTGATATTTTGCAAAATGTTATTACAAATCAGCTGTTACTTGATTTTCCATATGATTAACAGCAGCAGCATTTGAATCATCCTTGCCAGGTGAAGTCTTTACTGGAACTGCTGATTCTATTATATTATCACGAAATAGACGAGCATATTTAAAACGTTTATGACAGGTTTCTTTGTAGATTTGCACCGAATTTTCACAATTTCCAAATACACCATCGCGCAGCGATTGATATATTTTTGTCGCTTCCTAAAACAATTAAATTAAATTTGTTTTAAGTAAAATTATATATTTTTATTGTTATTTATTGTATTTTAATAATATGATCACGATATTTTACGTTTTGATTGCATGTTTGAAATGAATAAGAACTTTTACTATGTATTTTTGTTAGGAAATAAGTTTAATAAAAATTTTTAAATTTATGTTACTTACAACAACATATGAGGCTACACGCACTGAGACCCCAATAAACTAAGTTTCCAAAACGAAAATGAACTAAATCCACAAATTGGGGAGCTAATTCATAATGAAATAACTCCCAAAATTATAATGAACTAAATGCCAAAAAAAATCAACTAACACTTCAAATCTAAAATGGACTAATTGCATATAATTTTAGACTAATGTGCCATTTCTGTAATACAAGCGATCATCTCGTCTAGAAATTTTGTATGACAAGTACTCAAAAATGTTGTTTTTGGTCCAAAAGAGTTTATTTATTAGGCTGCCAAAATATTTAATTTCGAGAAAATTTCTAAAATGGACAAAAAGCATAAGCGCAGCCGGTGTTGGGATATACTGTACAGGAGTAAAACCTTAATCTTCGCTTACAAAAGATTTTCTCATATTCCCCTTTCTTCCGAGGTTAATAATTTTTTACCCATACATACATACCATAAAATTTTTTCTTACTAAATAGGTACATCCGAAAAACTTTGGGGAGAGAAAACAGTGAAAAAAATAAACGTTAATTGCGGGACCTCGGATTTGTGTCGCAATCAAAAAACAAACCGTTTTCAAGTAATATTCCTATATGTATGTATGTCTTTTAGAAGACAACAGTACACATATTTCGGCAACCAGAGACAATTTGAAAAAACGAAATGCTGATTTTAGTTTACAGAAATTACACTTCTTACATTAAAGAGTTTCTTGTTTGAAATCAGCGCTTGAAAACATTTCTGAAAAACAGTTTTCATATAGGTATGTATATAATAATGATAATGCATAATAGAATAAATATGTACTGCTCGATATCACGCAACACTTGAAACACTGGAAACTAACAACAAAAAGCTATACTAACACTAACTTTTTAATGGTTACAATTAAAGCGAAGAAGTGTAGTTTCTGTAAAATTTTAATAAGGGTTTTTCTTAAATAATATATTTTTTTTACGAACAAGCGTTGAAACTTACCTCTAGTTTAAGTTTTTCTACATCAAATGTAGTGATTAACTTAATTGCCGCTTCCTGATTACTACCATTCAAATCATACATTATACGTGCTCCTTCATATAAATGCATTATAGAAGAATTGTTCCTCGATATAAACACATCGTTCAATTGTTGAACACTCTTAGTACCTATCAGTTCTTGAATAGCTTTATCTACAACAGTTTTGACATGCATGTTCAAATCCTTCGTTAAAGTTGGCAGTACTTGTATCAAACGTGTTAAGCAACGGTGCAACTCCGGGTGTTCAGCATTAATTGCGCGCGCACGTTTTATTGATTGAATCATTAGCAGAATTTTACTCTTGCGTGAGTAAACTTCAAAAGCCAGCAAATGCGTATCGATACGCTCTTTGGCTAATAGTTGGAGAGGCTTCAGAAACTCTATAGCCTTTTCTAATGGATCAGTTGGTCTTTCCAATTTTTCGGGTATTAATTCATCTAATTGTGGAGCTTCAGGATCTGCTTCCTGATTTGCTTGTTGCTTTGATTTCTGGTGCTGTTCACGTTTGATTTGTGCTTGAGCCGCCTGTTGGCTTTCTAATTCGGCTTTCTTTTTTGCTTTACGTTGTTTGCTACGTAATTTCTTAAGCTCCGATGGTGGCAAATTTTCTAAAAATGTAGTAAATAATCTTTAAAAAACGCAACCCAAAATATAATAATTTCACAAAAATAAACACATACCGGTATCGATTTCTTCAATGGTTTCCTCAGCCTTCTGAGGTTTGTCATAGAGTCTAATGTAAACCTTAACAAAAAACAATTTATCATTTTTTTAAATGTGCAAAATATATTTTTAATATTTTACCTCTATGGCACATTTGGCCGCCTTATAGTAAAATGGATGACGTCTTAAAACATCTTCTAAACGGAGTAAACCTACATAGGCACGCATTGTCATTTTGCGCATACAATATGTATGAAAATCAAATTGATCTTCAATTAT
The DNA here is from genome assembly GCA_947397855.1 of Thelaira solivaga. Classification (NCBI taxonomy): domain Eukaryota; kingdom Metazoa; phylum Arthropoda; class Insecta; order Diptera; family Tachinidae; genus Thelaira; species Thelaira solivaga. Next base: position 13,656,457 of record OX377612.1, read on the forward strand.
CTCGGAAAAATGTCTATCTACTTCATGGCATTTTTTCAAAGCCTCACCCCAACGCTCCATACGCTGATATGCTAAAGCGCATTCAGTTTGAAACCACATGCACTGCATTTCGTTGAGATTTTCCATTGGTGAAACTCCCTCACGAGTAAATTTCCCGCAAATCTCTTCAGCTTCTTTAACCAAATTTGCGCGCAACATATACTTAGCACATTTTGAATTAATATACCTATCAGCTGTATCCATACTTTGAGCTTCATCTAGCCACATATAAGCCTCCACAGGATCACCTGCATGCTTATAAATGCGCCCCTTGGCAATAAATAATTCAATGAGTGTTGGTGTATGTTCAATGGCAGCATTAATATACTCTAGCGCCTTATCTGTATCACGTTTGTAATCATAGTGTTGAGCTAGGAACAAAAGTGTCCACACGACTGCAGACGCTGGCTCTACTGGTAGATTATTATCCGCATCTTCGCGTGAGAAATGACCAGAACGTGTTAAGTTTTCGTAATACTGTAGAATAAGTTTCTCAACAACTGCCGCTTTATTCGGTTGCGAATGTAACGATCGTACATTGACAAAGAGCGGCGGCACTCCTTTACGAAGACCACGTCTTAAATAATCGTCCAATACACTACTAAAAGCATCACCAGTAGCCACATCTAAAGGCAATCGGCGGGGACACATAGCTCGAGGATAAGTCTCTTGTAACTTTTTAAACGCTAATAATTTATTATCAACTTCATCTAGTTGTTTTGCCAGAAAATATTGTCCATAATAGAGAGTATTCTCTGGGTTACGACGAATAAGTTCTTCGAAAATTGGCACAGCTTTTGGTTGTTGTCCCAATTTTATATACAAATCGCCCATACTTTCTTGGACGGCCAATTTATCGACCATTTGATTTTCATATTTAATCAAATGGTCCAAAGCTTCCTGATATTTGCCTCCCTCAACTAATATTTGATTTTGATAAAGTAATAACTCCGAGTGCCGATAATCATTAGGCTCCTAAGAAAGTAGAAAAATAAAAGTTATATTCTAGTAAATTAAAAAAGGAGTGTCTTTTTTATTTAGTTCCATTTAAATACTAACCACCGATGTTTGGGATTGATTAAATGCATCCAATATGCTATTGGCCATTTCTAAATCACCCAACAGATGATAACTCATGGCAAAACCAATCCAAGATGCATGCTGAGATGGCCTCAATTTGAATAAATGATGTCTAGTCTCTTTATAGCCCTCCAAATCTCTCATTTGTATTTGTAATAATGACAAATCTTTTAGAATTTGCAAATTATCCTTTTCCCATTTTAATGCATTACGATAACATTTAATGGCTTCATCATATTTTTTATCGCTACGCTGCAAGAGACCATACACATGCCAACACACATGCGATCGTAAATCATTTCGCAATCCTAATCTAACATATTTATAGGCTTCTTCGCGTCGTCCTAACCCATTAAGAGTTAAACCTTTCATTGCCAATGTTTCACCATGTTCAGTATACTTTGGATTCGACAGTATTTGTTTGGCTAATTTTAGTCCATTCTTGTACTGTTTCATTTCATAACATTTCTAAAGCAAAAAAACGTAACCAAATTTTAATCTATATCTTTATTACTTATATAAATAAATTTATATATCCATATGTACTTACATACATACATTCATATACATATATTTGCATATATATTTAGTTATATAACACAGACTTGTATAATAAAATTTATGTGGTAGATTTTTTCATTTCTAAATATGACAAAAGAACAAGATTGTTTTTTTAATTTGCTGCAAATTAGATTATGTGGGTTAAAAAGGACTATTATCTGTAGAGCGTTTTAGTTTTAGAACATACCAAATAGTCATTTATTTCTGTTTCTTTATTTTGGTTATATGTATATAAGGAAATATATGCCATTTTACGGACTTTTTGCTGTTGCAATTAATATGCACCTGTTAGTTTTTGCATCCACATTTATCTTCATTTAAATGTCTAAAAATAGAATGGATTAAAATCAAGTTTTTCTTGCTCTTTCTCAGCCTGTATGGTAATCATAAATATATAATCTAAAACGATATGTTAAGAGCAAGTGATACATATGTAATTCAATCAAGTTGTAACAGGTAAGAATGGTGCAAGAACATTATCTCTACAAATTTAAAGGACAAACATATGTAGTAGCTTAACTATGAACAATGACCATAAAATAATAAATAACTAAGGAACTTTAGTTATATTATACCAAATTAATTGCGTCAAAGTCACAAATAATTTTGTGTTAACATGAAGATTATCGACATAATTATCACATTATTTATATTATTTATAATAGAAGAAAAAAAATTAATATTTTTGTATGGTACATATAATATATTGATGTGTTCATTTGTATTCATGTATGTTTGAGTTATTTTTGTTCTACTGCTGGTGGCCGTTAGGTAGCACCCTCAACTTTAAGGTTATGTTGAAATAAATTTGCAAATAAGATATTGCTTATAAAAAACTAACTATTTCATTACCACAAATCATATTTTCCACAGATATGTCCTTATCAGGGAAAACTTAATAGGATTTATTTAAATTTTACAATATATTGTTAGGTCAATAAAAAGTAATGTATATAAGCATGAATGTATATATATGCAAATATGTGTGTGTGCGTAGTTCGTACGCGTTTTCAAGGATTTAGAAAAATATTTTACCATTAACTTCCTAAAGAGCGCACTCTCTTTGGGAGGCAGTGGATCGCTTGAAGGCATTTTGTTCTTTTTCCTCCTCTATTTGAAATCTTTTTCTATTTAAGCAAACACCGGTTACTGTTGACAGTGACTGCAAAAATTGGTTGTATAGATAAGCACACTTATTATATTCAATGTGTTTGACCAACACCAATATTTTCTTTTTAATAAAATATCTTTTTCCGATTACCGCAAAAAAGTATCTTTTACACTCGTTTGTTTATTGCAAAATTATCAATAAATTTCTGTTTTTAAACTACACTTTTATTTTTTTATATATATTTTACCGTGGAAACCACGAGCAATTCGAGGTTTCCTCAAAGTTGGAATTTGATTAAAAACGAATAGCACAAAATACAAACACACAGTGAAAAATACCTTTAATTTAACCAACACCAATAAAGAAAAATATGCACATGCACGAATGACCATAGAAACGTCAATTGCAAATTTCATTTGACAGCTCGAAAATTTCGACTGAACAGTAACTGACATATTTAATAAGAAAAACATTTTATAAAAAAAAAAATTAAATTAAATTGATATTTACAAATTATTTGATAACATTATCATTTTAATCGTTTTATCTTTATATAAAAAGACGTTTTCATACACAAATTAACGTTGCCCAGCACTGAAAACATATCATCTGTTTTTACTCTAACCTCAACGACTTTTCTTCATTTACTTCGTTTAACAACACAAAATGAATTCATTAACCAGAGCAGGAATTTGCGTTAATCAATCAATTAAAATTGCAGGATGTGGCGTAAGCTTATGATTTTTCTTGGAAAAAGTCTCATTTAATAATATGTATATATATTTTTAGCTCCAACAAGTGCGTAACAAATGGGCAGATTGGAGAATGCTTAAGGACTATAAGCGTCGCCTATGCGTACTCGAACACGCAAAGGATCGTCTACGTATTAATGGTTTACGTAAAAACGATATACTTCCTCCAGAACTTAGAGAATTGGCTGATGTTGAAATAGTAGCACTTCCAAGAGATTCTAATTTAATACGTGTACGGGAGCGTTGTGCTCTTACGTCACGTCCTCGAGGTGTTGTTCTTAAATACCGATTAAGTCGTATGGTTTGGCGCTCTTTGGCGGACTACAATAAGCTATCAGGTGTCCAAAGAGCTATGTGGTAATAAAATACAACTTGATTATAAAAACCGTTATAATTGATTAAAAATAGAATAAATACAAAATTTTAATGAATGATTAAAAGTTTAAATTTAAGGCAATTGTTGTCTAAGCTTTTTTAGATTATAACAGTTGGAAGTATCAGCCAATGCTCGTTCATATGATTCCTTTGAAAGCTCTGGATATTGTATGCTCAACTCGTTAATTGTATCTGCAATAAATAATTTATGAATGTAAAATGTACATGCACAATTAGTTTTAATGTACCTCCAATTACATCTTGCATTCGTTCGTCGGGATAACCGTAATGTAAATATAATACATCAAAGCAATATTTAATGAATGTAAGCCAAACATTGTTTTCAAAACTGCAAACTTCGCTGTTATCTTCTTTTGCAGTTGTTTTTCTTAACTTTAGTTTTGGAATAACTGCGGCAGCTAACATGCGAATACCAGAAGACGGATCATTTAAACGTTGTAAGCAACCTACAAGTCGTTCCTATAATTATTTGACAAAAAATGCAGTTTATAACTTACCATATGCAATAGGCTTTAAATATTCAATGGCAATTTCGCCGAAATTACGTAGAGATTTAATAGAGTAGTGACGAGTAGAAACACATTGATCTTCCAAAAGCGAAGGCATGTATTTAGCAAAGTAGGGTAAAACTAGGACAGATTCCTCTGCAGCCCCTTGAGATGAAGCGCATAAAGTAGCTGTAGCTAAAGAACGCATAGATTCTGCATTTGCTCCAGCTTTCCAAATAAGATGAGGTTCAACAACCGACAATAAAAATTTTTTTAGAAATTCACAACTTTCTGTTGTAGGTCTTCGTATCGTTTCATTCCAATCTAGCATAGCAACAGATACTGCGCTAAATATTTTAACTTTCGATTCGTCTGCACATTTTTCAAATACTATATTGATTTTTTGTTCCAATATTTGCAAATAGGGTGCACGAAATTTCACCAATTTCACTAATCCATATAAGAGTAGTATTGGCTCACTGTTTGCTTCTAAAGGCGCATCTATATTTTCCACTGATTCTAAAGCGCCTATAAAAAACTCTTCATGTAAATCATTTATGTTACATTTATAAAAATTGCAAATTTTAAGCAGTATGTTATATCCCTTTGCTTGCAATTCTTCGCATTCCTCACTTTGCAAACATAAAGACATCACCTTTATTGTCGAACAATAGCAATTTCTATAAAGCTCAATGGACGGTTTATGTTCTTTTTCAGTGGCATACTTTTCTAATATGGTTTCAACCAATTTTAAAACATACAACTGGAAATTTTTATTAAATGTTTGAGAAAATTCTGGTTGTCTTAATATTTCTGTTAACCGCAAATTGTGTTCAAATTTGACATCAATTGAAGCAGTATACATGTAATAAAAGCACTTTAAATAGCCCAGTTTCACATGTTTTTCTAACCCTTCAAATCCATTTTCCCACCAATCTGCATAATTTAAAAGACGACCCATTAGGTCTGATACCTTAACAGCTTCTTGCACCACAGAGGGGTCGACATCCTGCAAAGCTTTAGCAACGTCACCATATATCTCAAAAAATTTAGCTGTCAAGGTGGCTTCTGCATGCAAAATAAGTTGATACAATAATTTAAGGGAATGTAGACGCACATTTTCTTTCCAGTCCAATGATTCAGTCATTATTATTTTTAATATACGTAGCGAACGTTGTACCATTCCACGACAACCAATTGTTGGACGCATTACATTTGATGGATAATTTTGTGGCTTTAAATCTACTACTTCTTGCTTGCTTAACTCTGCCTCATTTTCATCATAATATTGCTTGCCACATTTCTCCCACAAGGGCAAAATATATTCCTGTACTTGAGGTGAATCATCTTTGAGACTACAAAGTAATATAATGAAAATATAAATAACAATTACAATGTAGTATGTATATTTGTATTATAATACCTAGCTGTTACATATTTTTTGAAGTTTTTTTTTAAACACACACTAATGGCAGGATCAAAATTATTCTTTATTTTTAGGATACTTTTTGTCTTATATAGGGAAAACATAGTAAACTTACATTACTACTTTGCTGTATCACCACTAGTCAAATATAGAACCTATTTAATGCTATTCGAAAAATGCCGTTAAAACTAATGGTAAGATTGGAGTATTAAAAAAATACATTAACATTATGGGCCATAATTGCACCGCGACCCGTAAGATATATCTATTGTTCAGTTCAAAAGGAACTGGCGTGGAAGTAATACTTTTTTACTTTAAAATCTATATCTTATTTATATATTTCACAAATATTTAATTTGTTAGTTAGTTTCTTACAAACCATTAAAATACGTATGTATTTATTTTAGGATTCACAGACAACTGTGTGGAAGTTCAATGTACGAATCAATTAATTTTGATAAATATTCTTTCTAGACATAAAAATAAATAATATAAATACAGAAATTAAATATTAGAATCAAACAGTAATTAACTAAGCAATTGAAATTGTACTTAACAATAAAATAAAATATTTACTTACCAACATAGAACTAAAGGAATCAATCTTTCAAAGTAGGAATAACGTTCACGTAATTCCAACAATAAACGCACACCCAATTCACCACACTCTCTTCTAACAAGTGGCATAGAGTCCATTAGTAGCGGGGATACTTCCATAATTAAACGTGATATTGCATCGTTATTACCATCAATGTGTAAAGCGAGATATCCTAAGGTTTTAACTGCAGCAATACGAACTTGTGAATGTTTATGATTCAACATTGGGTATAATTGTTTAGCTAAAGTTTCAGCAAATGGCTGGAAAGCATAAGAGTCTGCCGATGCAGATATTGCAATAATGCAAGAGCATGCCTCTTTCTGAACAGCGGGATAAGAATCTCTTAGTGCTTTTAACGCAATTCTAACAATATCTTTATAACATTCATGCAAAGAGATTTTGTTCCCTGTTGTTATAAATTTATTGTTTATGGAAAATAATTGTTTCATAATTCCTAAGCGAAGTTCTTCACTGTCTTCCACTGTTTCTTCCTTGCCCACACGCTCGCACAATGTTGAAAGAATATTTACGAAATGAAAATCATTTGGTGGCAGACGCTCTACAATCAAGCTTACGGTTTGTATTGATTGATCTCGAACACTTTCAAACCGATCACTATAGCATTTCAACAAATATAAATAGCATTCATCGAAAATTTGCAGTAATTCAGCATCAGACGTGTTATTGTTATCCAAAATTTTTTTTTGCAATTGTTCTAATGTTGATATTTTAACTCTACGATCTTGTACTTGCAAGTTATCACAAATTTCTGATATATTTAGATTCATTTTCCAAGAAACAGGATCGACTTTTCTGAACAGAGGGTGCCTTTATTAAGCTTATGCCAATCTCGTCAAGTAAATTTTTTTATTTGATTAGCAAATAAACAACATTAAAAAACACGTTGCCTGGAAACATTGCTTACTTAGATTCGATAAATCTGTGAAATATGTTACTCGGTGGAAATAATTTTAACACGGGAAGTTGCTCCATAGGTAGTTTTTAGAATTGAAATTTGTATTGTGTGCAAATAACAGCTGATGCAAAAATTGCTAAATCGGTCTCCATACGCACGCAAGTTCAATACAAATTTGGTGCAAAAATAAGGTAGCCACCGTTTATGTAGTGTATGTAGCTGTGTTTGTTATTTAACCAATCCAAAGCGAATTTATTAATTAGCTTAGATCAATCAATTGAAGAAAATCAAAAATAATTTTGGTCATAACTCAATAATAATATTAATTCAGTCATGATTTTGATATTACTCAATTTTTCCATGCTTTAGTATTGAATTTGAGTGTATTAAATAGTTTATTAAACTTTTCCCTGAACATACTCTTTAAAGAATACAGCAAGGCGCAGTTCTTGCGAAGCATTTTTTTAAACTGAGTAATTTTATACGTATCTTATTCAAATTTTTAAGTTTCTTATACATTTTCTATAATTTAAAAAAATCTGAATAGACAAATAGCAAAAACATTCTTTTCAGGAGTCATTTAAAGCCAAATTATTTTGTTCTGAAAATAACGTTTAAAAATATTGTTTGATATTTTTACTGAATATAGAGTAGGTATAGGTATATTGAGAAAAATTAAATTGACCATGGTTTGTTATATACATATATATATATATATATATATATATATATATATATATATATATATATATATATAATTCGGCCATGAACTTGATTTAAAGCGACTTTACTTATCAGTTATGATTTTATTGTACAACTAAATTTTAAAAATTACATTATTTATTTGAAATATATTTGTTTGCATTTAACATTTAATTTTCATTGTTGTTTTTCCATTAACTGTTTCTGCTGTTGAGCTGCAGCCAACTGCTGCTGTTGTTGTCGACATAGCTCTTCCATTACCTCATGATTATATGTTGAATGTAACATTAAACCTAACACCCCAGCCCTAGAAGCCATTTGATGTCTTATTTGTCTTTCTTGCTCTAAAAGTTCATCCATTTTCAGCCATTGTCTTACCCGTTCCAGGTCGATTTCTGCCCTTCGTATTTTCTCCCATACATAATGTTTATAACAGCTCTTCTTTGGTGCTCTGCAAAATTCTCCCGTAGGCGTAAATACGTCTGAAACTAAGGGACAACCACAAACATCAGTATCGTTAACTTTGGGATCTTTACAATGTTCCGGACATAGCACCTTCAAGCGTTTGCAGTAAGTTTTGCTTGCTGGATTGTAAAAGTCGCAAAACATGGATTGCCCTTCAATGCGTGTCTTAAAAATACTACCAAAAGAAGCTTGTGATTCATATTTGTTAAAGCATTTTTCCATATGCTTAATTGCGGTACGTGAATGAATTTCATGCCCACAAGTTATGCAATACATAGATTGTTCATCTTCAATATCATTGTGTTCTTGGAAGTTTGGCTCTAAAGAAGAATGTTTGGCTCTTTCTACAATCATATCAAGTTCTTGATGCCTTTTGTCGAGCTCGGCTAAAGCAAAACGCACCATGGCTTGTTTCGAACGTATTTGATCCAAGTGTTTTTTGTTTTCCTCCTCGGCCCGGCACCGCGTTAGATTCCATTCTTGCACTCTTTGAGGTAGAACCTGAAATATACGGGCCGTGGCTAAACGTAAACCGCATTCCTCACCACAGTATTTGGATTGGGGGCGAGCATTGTGCCTGCACCCAGGACCATAGCATTGCCTTATTCCCTCAAGCTCTGGATTTATAAAGGGCTCAGGAGTTAACGATCTTTTCCTCTTACGTTGACGATCTTTAACTGGCTTCTCTTTCTTTTTAGGTGGTCTTGAATGAGTTGATTGTTGTGAAATAACTTGGGTAGTTATTTGTCCTGATAATTGAGCTTGCATTTGTACTAAGCAAACACGTTTCTCACAGCGCGGTTTGTGACCTACTCTTATGCGACAAGCTTCACAGTTGTTACAATTTGGTGTACGGCAACCTTCACAAGTACCACAACGATTGACTTTGGCACTACTTTTATTAGACAATTCTCCAACAGCATAAACTGAAAGATCTTTTGATTTTTTGCGTTTTTCCTGCTCAATAGCATTACTAGTCCCCATTGGATTAGCAGTTTTCTCCATTGGCAATACGCGAAAAACAGTTTGTAGAGTGGGATCGTCTTCCTTGCATTTTTGGCAATAATAGTGTTTAATATGTTTAGCCTCCTTTTCGGTAATATTTATGCAATCACCGTGATACCATTCTTCACAGCCATCACAACCACTGCAAAATATTTTTTATTTCATTTTATCTATATATATATATATATTTATATGTACAAACTGACTAGAAAGCCCAGTGGGCAACTTAGACACCTACATCATAAACCTGGAGCAATCTGATGATCGACAAATGCAATAAGCCTGTCCATCTTGCTTCATAATGGTGGCAATTTTCGATTTACGTTCAGGTAAATCAAATTCTTTGGCAATTTCTTCTTTCTATAATTAGTTTAAAAAGTAAATAAAAATTTATTAATTTTAAAGATCTATATGTACCGATTTCTTATTTTTTCTTTTATCGCTCATTTTTCACGTGAAATTTTCTATTATTTATATTTGCTGCACTGCTGTCAATACAATTATTTGGCGACCTTGTGTGGCCGTCAACCAATAGGAGTTTTCGACGGCGTAGTCTTTTCACACAAACCAAGGCGAATTCATCTATACGAATTTGCTCATGACAGAATTATACACGGTAAAGCATTAAAGACTGGTGAACATTTTTTGCTCTCCATCGTTTTGGCATCGAAGCTGTAAAAATTTGCTTACATTCTGTACGCGCCATTGTTTTTATGCTTAAAGCACATTGTGTGTGTGATTTTATGACTGGAAACCCTTTTTATTTGACATATACGATAAGGTTGCTTTTGTAATTCAGTGCTTGTTATAGTCAATGCCTCACCTTTTTTGGTTTTGCCATAAATTTGCTTTGATAGCAGGTAGGTGCACAGCGAAAGAAACTACATATTTTTTTACGAAATGTGAAAAACATTACACAAATACCAAATTTTTTTTGTTTACAAAATTTTCTATAAAAACAAAACCAGTGTATATATTGAACCAATTTTCGTATTATTCAATAATAACTAAATTACGTTTAAATAGAAATAAAAATAAAGTTCGTAAAATATATTTATAAGCTATAACCTTTTGAAAATATTGTTACGGGGTCCTATTCATGTGGCAGGTAGTGTATATGTGAACTTGTTGTTTTCACCAAGGTGTATGAGAATTTGAATTGTGTCCATTTATAGAGCCACTGTAATATTTAACGGGTTTTTCCGTAATAGAAAACCAGTCTTATGGCCAATGACTGCCTTCTATCATTTTTAGTTTTGCTAAGATATGTAATTTAAAATCACCCGATTGACATTTTTATCTGCTCCTGTCATTTCTACATTGTTTTTACCGTTTCCAACTGCCGAAATAAGTAGGTATGTCTTCTAATATTTATTTATATAGAAAACTATCTTTCCCTTATGTATGTATTTCATTAACATGTTTAAAATATTTATTATTATTATGGCCCATAATTGCACTGCGACATGTAAGTTTTATTGTGAAGCCCAATTCCCAACTAAAACAATCCAAGACATTTTTAAAACAATATTTGCATTCCTTTATTTTTTTTATTAAGCGTTTTAATTTATTTTCATTTCATGGTTTCTTAAAAATTATGTCATTTTGTGTTTATGTGATTATTATTGCAAATTAACAAATCTACTTATTTATAAAAAATCAAATTAAAAAGTTAAGGGATTTATGCTTAAAGCCGGAAGCATTACTTTTATAAAAATATATATATAAAATAAAATTATATATAAAATAAAATTACAACAAATATTAACAAATAAGTGAATCTTTTTTAGTTTACAAATTTTTATTTTATTAGTTATCAAATTAACATTTTTAAATTCTAAATTATGATAAATATCATTATAAACTATAGTTACTTCAATAAAATTTACAGGACGGAAATGATTTATGTTATTTATATTGGGTCGTGTTATTGATTCCGCAGGGAAAGGAAAATATATACATATATCGATCAAGATGTAAATTGCAATTATTCATTCTTGCCGAATCAATTTATTATTTTGAATTTTATCAGTTCTTGTAATAAGAAAAAATGTAGCAAATTTTAGCATAAAAATAAATTTTAAATAAACATAGTAAAAAATAACATAAATAAAACTTAAATACATTTCATTTTTGCGAAATATTGAATTTTTTCTTACATTCTTAATCTTTCCATTTGCATTCTGCGACAAAATTTACGTGTAAGAAAAAGGGAAAACATGGTTTGGCCAGTACTGCTATTATAAGAGTTGATGTAGCAATTGCGCAAAAATTACACTTTGATAGCGGAACGAAATGAATAATTTGACCGTTTAATTCACTTCTATTAAGCACATACGAGTACGCCAGTACTTAGGTGGCAAACGCTTCGCTGATATTTTAAAACAATAATTGAAATGGGGTAAATTTCTCTTAAAATAACATAATTGTTCTTAACATAACAAGCTGCAGAAGGTATATTAAATTACAAACCACAAAATTACCGATGTCGACCCAAAAAATTCGACATCAATAGTAAGTAAAGCAACTCACAGGGCAATATTAGTTGCACAACTTTCTTTTTAATGAAAGTAAAAGTTCTCTTTAGATACCGTTGCATAGGCTTAAAATAAACTTAGAAATGTTTATGAATTACATCTTAAATTTCAACTAAAATTTTTAACTAAAATTTTCAAATAGTCCAACAAGTTTATAAGTTGTAATTTTTTTCCGTAAATTTAAGATTCGAATTTCACTTTGTATACTTATACTAATTAATTTATTTACACTTAAAATTGTTATTTATTACATTTACCTTAAATAAAATCTTATTCATTCACATTACAAAAAAAAAAAAAAAAAAAAAACGAAAAGAGTACTTTTTTTAATAAACAATTCTAACTGTTTTCTCAACAAATAAATTTTTGAAATAACCACTTGATTTTTAGTGTACCAGAATTGAGGATACCCGTTACATTTCCAATCTACCGAAATGGTGTGAAATGTAAATTTTATGGTTTTTATGGTTATTTTTTGGGATTGGGTGTTATATTGCATTTAACTTATTAAATAGATAAGTGGGATAAAAATATCTGTCTTAAAAATTAGTGAAAAGTTGTTAGGCAGCCTTGATGTGTGTTATACAATTTACTCATTAAGAAATTTGTTTTTTTAATTAAGAAAAACAAAAAATTAACTATATTACTTAAAAACAACTATTTCTATTTTTTGCTAACTTATTCTTAATTCAATCTACCTATACATATATTGTACATACATACGCACTTACTTTCAATCTACCTACACATATATTGTACATACATACGCACTTACTTGTGCTTACAGCTACACTTCAATACTGTTAAGACTGCCCGAGGAGATGTTATCATTATGACTGCCCAAACGCGTGCGCTGTTTCATCATGGCCGCTCTGGTAGGCATAGGGGAACGTTGCACTCTAGGACTGCCGGCAGCCACAGCAATAGGTATTCCAAGACCCCCATTGGGATTACTGGACATATTATTTGAGCTGCTGCCTGAGGTGCGTCGTGTCCTTCTTAGGGAAGGAATGCGTGTGGTAAGACCTTCCAAATTCATGTTAGCGTCATGATTGTTAGGAATACTTTGGATATTCTGGCTATACGGTAAGTTACGCACATTGCGGTCTAAAGTACGTCTCTGTTGATCCAAGCAGGGTGTTAACGGTGGACCCTGGTGACCAGTGTGTGATAAATGATGATGATTTAATGGTGCCATTGTAGTGTGATTATTATTTTGATGTGGTGGTACCGGCGGTGGTTGTTGATAGTCTCGTTTAGCCATTAATGTGGGAGTTGGCGGTGTCTGGTAGTAAGGTTGGGCATGGTGGATACCCTGTGATGCCAAATGGCCCTGTGAATTATTTAAATTATTAGTTGTGCCTAATTTTTGATTCGTTGAGGACGATGTCGCAATATTATTAGAGTGCTGCACTTTTGCCGAAGTTGTATGATTTGCTAATTTGGTTGTATTCTTGGTGGGTAAAGGTGGCAATGGCTTCGATAGAGGTGAATTGGGATCTAAATCATTGCAGAATGTTATACCATCGGCAGCTGCTAATGTTTCACAAGATGAAGTAGAACGTTGCGGTAGCGTCTGATGATGATTATGTAAATTTTGCGTTACGGATGTATCCTGTTCGCTATTAAGTTTTTCGGAGCTGCTATGACAACTATTGGCAGTACTGCTGGTGATGTTGATGTTATTGGTAGAATTTGTATTGTTGGTGCTGGTTGTATTCATGAAACGCAATTCCATGACATTTCGATTCTAAAATAAATCATGCTGATATTTCTATATCTAAGCTAGTTTCATTTTTTTTAATTCAAGAAAAACAAGAGGAGTCTAAAGCTTGAAAAGTTTTTGTGTTTTAAAAGCCATAGTATTGATTTTACTATTAAGGAAAATGAAAAAGGAATAAATTTAATATTTAAAGTTTTGCAGTGCCTAAAACTACAATTTCTTTAATGTTGTACAAAAATTTTTTGTCAAAAAAGAAAATTTGTACATGCAGTTATGTTGTGAGTGTCTCATTGTCGTTGTCGAACTACAACACAGCACTCACAAAAAGGCTGAATATTCAAAATAATTTCTCAAATGTGCAACAACATTTTCACAATCTAAGCCTTCTAAAAGATATACAGTTTGTTAATTTAACAATTAATTTTAATTCCAATACATACATATTTTCATAAAGCTTAAAACTATTTCAAGTGTAATTTAGAATAGACTAAGTGCAAGAGTAATACTTAAATAGAAATAGAGGAGATAAATTTTGTGCCTTTTAATTCAGAAATCAACACCTTTAGAATACAACAGCCGTTGAAGCAAATTTACATACAACCCCTTAGAATTTTTTAATTAGGATATTTTTCAAAAGAATTTTAAATTATTCAATAAATATGTACATTAATAATAATAGATTACGGAAATATAATATATATGTGTGTTTGTGTATATATATACATAAATAAAATTTATTTAAACTCACCTTATCGGCCTCTTGAGCCAAAGGATTTGGTGTGATATTCATGCGGGGCAAAACCCCATTTAAACGGTGCGGAGATTTGTGATGACTGTTGGCACCCAAGACTTGTGGTGTTACAAAATCAGCTTGTAAATGATCTAATTGAGGTTTATTTTCATCTAGCAAATATAGCATTAATATAAAATCATATGTAATTAAAAAAGTAAAGATAACTAAAGATACCTTCTGCTTGAGAATTTTTACGCCTTTTCATGCAAAAACATGCTGTTACGGTGGCAATTAATAGCAAAATGCCTCCACCAGCAGCTCCAGCTACTACAGGATAAATAGAATTATTCTCTTGATTAGCCTTAGAAGCAGGCACTACTGCTGGTAACGCAGGAGATGGTGTAGTTGCAAGTTCTACAACGAAACAAAATAACTATGTAAGCAAGCAGTATTAGCTTAATAAAAAAAAAATAAACACCCACTTTTAGTATTACCCTGTACTATGGCACTGAAATCTGAAGCTGCCATTTCATTAAAGGATTGCAATTTGAATTCATAAGTTGTGCCAGCTTCTAACAAATCAATTTTGAATTTCCTTGCATGCATTCCATCTACTGTTGCTTTTAGATATTCTCCTGCCGAAGAAGCAGGCCTATAATAAGCATAAAAACCATCCACATCTGCTGTCGTCAAGCTATTAGGCAGGGACCACTGCAGTATAACTGCAGATTCCGACAATGGCTCTATGCGCTGCAATTCGGGTATTGGTAAATTTGATAAATCTAAATCCTCTCCTCGCCTTAAAAAGAATTTCGCTGAAGTATTACCCTCCTTGTTGTCATTATTCGAATAGACTGCAATAATGCGAAAACGATAGAATCGATCAGGTTTTAGTCCTGTCACCGAAGAGGTAAAATTTTTGTAGCCCTCATTATTGCGGTCTATTTTACTAAAACGTATGTCTTCATTGGTTGTTTGCCAATTTTCTCGTGGTATGGTACGCGTGGCATCGCCCAGCATCCGATACTGAACTTTAAAGAATTGTATGGGCAGACCATCATTTTTTGGTACATACCAGCGCAACATGACAGAGTCATCAGAAAGTCGTGTGACATTAGGACGGGAAGGAGGTATCATTGTGGCTTTAAGTAAAAAAATAAAAAAATTAGTCAACAACTTCATAATTGGAATTAAGCGCGAATAAAGATAACATTTTGTTAAACTTTATAATAATTCCAAATAATTTAATATGTGAAATATATGTGCTGTTAAAACGACAGAGAAAAACAAATTAATAAAATTTTTTGACGTTTTATTAAATTGTTTTTCTTTTTTAATAAAATAAAATTTCCAGTGAATTAACATTCAATCCTAACAAAAGGACATGTCAAAAAAAGGTATATATGTATGTACCTTCAAGATAATTTACTCAAAACATTAACTTTCCAGGAAAGAAAAAACATAAAGAAATTGATTGGTCAGCCGACGAAAATTTTGATAAAAATCGCACCATTATTTACATAGAGCATTCTTTGGAATGTCCCATTTTCACCATGAAAGCTGAAGAATTTTTGAAATATTTACAAATGCAAATACCTGAAAGACAATTTGTTTTAATACATAACAGTTTTGGAAATATTGAGCCAAGATCTGGTGCATTCGAAATTGACATTTCACAACATGCCCGCACTTCAAGGCATAATTTATGGTCGGGTTTAGAAAAGGGACCTCCTAGACGTGATAAATTTCCTGTCTTTGAAAATTTAATACCGGAGATACAAAAAATTTTGAGGAAATTTTATCCAGATACAGGAAAGCAATTAGAAGAGGATGGAGAAAAAAATTAAAATTTTTAAATGATTTAGTGTTAGTTTAGTGTTGTAAAATATTTAAATTTAAAACATTAATGAAACAACCTACTAGCTGTGTGTCAACAGTGCTGATAAATGTTTAGAAATAGCAAAAGCAAATACAAGAACCTGCTAATATAAACTCAATTTTTTAGAGATGTCAAATACAGGATTTTACCAAACAAGAAATTTGATTTTTAAAAGTAATAATCGTTGTGACAGAAATAAACTATTAATTTGCTCGTTAAAAATTAATGTCAGGATTAAACGATTTTAAATTATATATTAAATTTTTGTCAGATAATGTTAGATTACAATTAAATTATTAGTAATTTCAATAAAGAAAATATATTCGAACTCTGGCAGCCCTATCCACAAAATAGTACTCACTCATACTACTAAGGCTCAGTTTTTAGCACACAAATAGAAACAAAATAATCACAATACATAAAAATGGCTGACTCGACTCAGGTAAAGCAAATACAAACCAACGACAAATCAGTTGCTCATTGAAAGGCCGAGTGAGTGGATTTAATTTAAGAGCTAAACTATAATATTTGGCGCTTTTTCATGTTTTTGTTTTGGCAAGAAAAGATACACATTTTCATTGAAAAATTGTTTTTCTTAAGAGTACAAGTTAGATATCTAAAATATTTTGTAAATGAACAAGAAAAAGAATTGTGTATAAAAATTAAGACAATAACAACGAGTCGTTATTAATATACTCTAGAGTGAGCTAGATAGCATGACTGCTGTATGAGAAATAAGAGTGAGATAAAATTACGAGTGAAAAAAATTGATTTTTTATGGATTATAAAAAAAGGAATTTTTAGAAAAGCAAAAGTAAATAATAACAAATAATAAAAAAAAAAAAAAAAAAAATAATATTTCGCAAAACAATAACAAACAGCGAGAAAATTATTGAAATAAAAGTCTATATCAGTGTATGATGTCCACTGATGGTACACAAAGTGTTATCACTGTAAAGGTAGATGAAACAATTTCAGCCGGTGGTACTAATTCAGATAATTGTCATATGCCGTCATTAACTCCACGTTTCACCCACGAAGAAAAGGAAATCCTTTATGCTTTATTCCATCAGCATGAGGAAGTTATCGATATTAAATTTCGCAAAAAACAAAGATCAAAAATGTCAGTCCGCGATGCCTGGGAACACATTGTGCGGGAATTCAATTCAACACCAGGTGTTAGTGCAATGCGTAATCTTAAGCAGATACAAAAATTTTGGTTGAATGCAAGGTAATATGCGAAAATTATGTCAATGGTCACTAATAATTTTTTCTTTAGTAATTTGCAAAACGAAAATCAAAAACAAAAGATACACCTGTTACTTGTACAAAAGCACTAAAAAAAAGTGGAAGCAAAAACTGTTTATATAAAGTATTGCATACTGAGTGCGTTTTTAACAATGTTTGGCGCTTAAAACTACAAAAGAAAATTGAAATGTATATATAAGAAAACACATATATAACGCAATTATAGAATTTTATTCTAAAATTTTTATCCATACATAGTACGTATATAAAATTTTGATCTGAGGATTCGTTAGCAGAATTCTCTGGGTAATTAATTTCTAAAAACTGACATGTACTCGTATTTCTACTGAAATAACACAGTTGTGCGTAAATAATAAAATTGCTTATTTAGACCAGACGGTTAAACATGTTGCCATGTTAACATTACTGTTCACAATTTCTATGAGTAATTAATATTGTGAGTTTCTGAGAGATGGAGTATATTAAAAATAAAATAATTTTATTTTTCTACTCATTAACAAACTTAAACTCATAACAAATACTAAATAAAACTCAAAACAAAAACATACCTCTTAACAACTGTAGCAGAAATTTTTTAATTAAAATTTTACAAATTTTTGTATTATATTTTACTAGCTCTTCTAAAAATATGATTTGCGCAAAAACCCCTTGCATTTTTTTCCTTACAAGTGCTCTTTCCTGTTGTATTTATGTTTATCAGTTGTTTATTGTTTTCATTTTTCTTCATTTAAGCAAACGAGTACAGTTGTGAGTGAGAAATTTTAATGCAGAGTGCAAATAGATGGGTAATTTTATTGACTTTTTATTACAGTAAATACATTAGTGTGCGTACGAGTATTAATAAAAAAAAATTGAGAGAAGTATTTTTTCATCTTGGTTGCAAGTAAATAGTAGCAGAAAAAATCAAAGAAAAATCGTCCAAATGATTAATCTGGCAGCTTATAATATAGACTAGAATAAACATGCCAGATTTTATTTACACGCGGGGATATTATCCCTTTAATTACCACCTTAGACATTTCAAAGGAATTGAAAAAATTTGGAAATGTGTAATACTATTCACATTCAGTTAAAAAAAATGATAACATAAAAATATGTATGTATGGATATTCATAAATAAGTTTGTTAATTTGAACAATTAACTTCATAAGAAATAACAATTTTCTTACTCTTAAACTTTCAGACTACGTAAACAATATCCCTTCCGAAACATACAACTTAAGCAAAGCTCGAATGATGAAAATAATACCAACCACCTGATGAAAGAAGAACATCATGTTATCAAAGATGAACCTGAATTTCATATGAACAACAATGAAAATTCAGAACAAAATGATCAAACAGAATCGTTTGAAGAAATGGAAATGGAAACGAGCGGTGTTAATGAAATTGACGACGATCCTTTAGATGCACACCAACAGGAACAACAACAACAGCAGCAGCAGCTACAACAAGTTGCACAGGCGGCTACTATACATACGCAACAAATTAGTGTAGATCAAATATCGGCAGAAAAATTAACACTCAATGATTTATTGCAATTTAAGACTACACGTCCCAGAGAGGAGATAATTTTGCAAATAAAACATCCAACTGATAACACAGGTAAGAATAAATAATTTTCCAATTTTTTTTTAATCTAAAAATTATAATTTAAGGGGCGCAAATAACTATACCTTCACCTACACGTATTACTATACCCACCCACCATCAACCGCAACAGCACACAATGGCTACTATAACGGCCGCAAACGGTTTTAATCAACAAATTATCAGCGAAATCAAACCCCAACAGATTACACTAGCTCAGTATCAAGCACAACAGCAGCTGCAGCAACAGCAGCAACAATTGGCTCAACAACAGCAACAACAATTGGCTCAACAGGCCCAATTGGCTGTTTTGCAACAACAGCAGCAACAACACCAACAACAGCAACAACAAGCAGCTGCAGCTGCTGTAGTAGCAGCTGCTGCAGCCCAACAGCAACATCAGCAACAACAACAGCAGCAGGTCAAAATGCAGCTGCAAACACCCTCTGTCACCACACAATTTGCCACAGCCACACCAACTTTCACTTGTACCACCTTTAGTGCCTTGCCAACAGCAGTTGCAGCAGCCGCAGCCAGCAATCAACACAGCAATACAGTTACCACTAATAACGCAAATATCGCCACACTCAGCACCAGCAATCCCACTTTAACAGCAAACTTAGTTGCCACTACTCCAACTGTTGCTACCACCAGTGCCCAGGATAGTTATGAAGAAAAAATTAATTATTTTAAACTAAAGGAAGCTGAACTGCGTTACAAAGAACAACAAATAACATTAGAAAAGAAGAAAATTGAATTATCTCAGGCACAAGATCATTTGAAACATTTAAGAGAAGTTCACCGTTTACAAGTGGAAGAGTTAAAAATGAAAATACGCATATTGCAAGAGGAGGAAAAGCAGTTGCGCAAATCTGTTTCACCGTTACACAGTTAGAAATTTTTGTTTTAATTTAAGAATAATTTGTAGATTTTGATAATGAACTATAATACACTAGTGAACCAACTAACTTTTGGGATTTGAATTGACAACATGGGCTTTTAATGCACCAACTTTATTGTACCAATTTAAGCATGTTAATTTTCGTTAACTACAACTATTGGTTTGTTTTTTTTTTTTTTTTTTTTTTTTGTCAACCTAAACCAAAAGATTTTATTTTACTTCAATTAGAAAATGTTATTCTACATTTTCAAACTAAATAACCGCCAGTTCAAATATCAAACATTAGTTAGATTGCTTATTATGTAGGTATTGCATACACTATTATATTGTTTTAATTTTAATTTCGTTAAGACTTTTATGTTAAAAAAAAAAAAACATTTTAAAATTTTCTCAATGTTATATAATATTTGTATTGAGTATTTAATTTATAAACTACACTAATGAATAATTAAAATAGTTTTAATATTAAAATATGTATGTATAAAAATAATTCGTAGAAAAGAAAAAAAAACAAAAGATCAAACTGAATAAATAAGCTACAGAATATAAGATGAATATAAGCAAATAGTTTCCTTTTCTATTAAATACACAAGTGAAATAAAATCTTGCTAATTTTCTAAGAATTGCAATTCTCTTAAGATATCAATGGACATGATAATTCATTTAAAATTGTTTTTTTTTAATAATGCACCCGATGCGTATTACAAATATTGATATTAAAACGCTTCTTTTTTTTGTAAAGTAACAAGAAAAACAAAATTAAAAAAATTTTATACCAACAATTTAGAATTTTAAAGGCTTATCTGGAAATTAAAATGTTTTGGAAAAAAATATAAAAATGTAAATAGTGCTTTAGAATTAATTCCCAAAAATGTACAATCAGCAGTACATATCAGAATTAGCCGCAGTTAAACGTTAAAACGTACATAAAGTTGGAATATAAAGCCTCGTCCTCATAAATGAGAGTGAGTAAGAGAGAGGGACACAGAGAATTTTTCTATACTCTCCTTTTCTCTCCCGTAATAATCATAATTAGTGCACGTCAACTTGAGCAGTGCAAACTAGGCCATACAAATTTTTTCTTTTTGGAGAGGCCAGACTTAATAGTTCATGAAATCTAATTTTGAAAAATATGCGGATGACGATTAACTAAATGAGCAAAGCGAAAACCAAAACATTTAAAGCTGCTGACAAAATTCAAGGGAATTCCATATGGAAAGGTATAACTTGGATTCTGTTTTATTTTCTTTTGCTTTTTAATAAAATTTATAAATAATTTTCACTTACCCTTCGGTTGCTTTTTTGATTTTCCTTTAGTCTTGTGATTGCCCACGTGCTCATAAACTTTAGTGGGTACATTACCCAAAGGTGTAGATGAACCATGTATTTGTTTGGGATTCACTTTTAACAAATTGGCTTCGCTGGTCTAAAATGTACACAATCCACAAGAAATATATGTATGTATATATTTTAACTTCAATATAAATTTCTATTTTCCAAAACTTATTTACTTACCTCTCCCACTTCATTTTTCGCAAAACATTGGACAATACCAGCATGTCTCTTTTGCACATGTTGTATAACCAAACGTCGTCCATCATGTAACATTTCCTCGTCCATGGATGTGTCAACGCCATTGATAAGCCAATAAATATCGGGGTAAGGATTACCTGTAGCTGAACATTCTAATTCTAAAGTATCACTTTCATTGGTCAGGGTGCTAGCAGGACCACGTAAAATGGTAGGCTTTTCCAAAACAGTAAATTTTATCGTATGTACTAACGCTGGTGCTATGCCATTATCCAAACGGCATACATAAGAGCCCTGATCCTCAGGCATAACATCAGTTATTTGCAAACCATAAGGCAGCAAACGGGTACGATTGTTATTATTGATGTTCATGATATTAGGAGAACTCCAAACAGCTGCTGGAGGGGGTGAACCCACACCCGGACATTCTAGGACCACTGTGTCACCAGGTCTAGCAGTTAGTTGGTTAACGGGTGGTATCAAAAAATAGGGCGGGTTACGATCACTGTAATCTATTCTCAAGTCAATGCGTTGTGGTAATTTCACCTCCTGTCCTGTTATGGGATTCATGGCTGAACAGGTATAGTTACCAGAATCTTTCGCAGTTACTGTATTTAATATTAAAGCCCCATTTGTGGGTATGACTTCTGTTTGCGGTAATTTTTCACCATTACGATAGAAACTCCACATGGCAGCTGGATTTGATGTTACCGAGCCACATCTTAATAGAATACAATTTTTGGGAGCCACATTACAGATTTTAGCATTACGGGAATAGCCATTTGAATTATCTATAGATATTGAGACTAGGGTGAGACGAGCCGATAAAGAGGCTATAGCTGCTGAGCCATACCAGGCTACACACTGATAATCACCTAGTGAATCAGGTTGCACAAATATCCTCAACATCGAGATACGGTCTTCATTGGTAATATTGTAGCCAGTCTAAGTATTAAAAAAATAATTATTACTTTACCAAAGCAGATGGCAGATCACCACATTCAATATCGAGAATTGTAGTGAAAAATATCTAAATTTCAATAAAGTTCTTTCGATAGTGAATGCAACGATGTCAGGCATAGGCTTGTTATTAAAATTCGAATCTTGCATACCTGTGTTAAATATTTAAATTTGCTACCATCACCAGAACGATTACTAGAATGACGAAATTTCCACTCCAAGCGATCCGGTGCTAAATTTGTTTCACATTCAAATACCACTTCATCCCCCTTGGGAGCCACCGCCGACTCAGGAGATCTTTCGAAATGTACACCCAATGTAGAGGGTTGCATACCACAGACTCTTGTCAATATAACAATTAAAAAAATCACAGTTTTTAAGTAAAAACATGATAATGAAGGTGCTCTTGTTGAGGACAATGTGGAAAAAGATAATACTGTTGATGAGCAGGTGTTTCTCAACAATGTCAATGATAGCATGGTTGTAATTCTTTTTTTTTTTTTGAGCAGTTTTTAGTGTATTTTGTTTTTTTTTATTGTTTTGCGGTGTGCGAATTTAAAGGTAACAAATACAAAAAAAATTGTTGTTTATTATTTTGAGCAAAAATAAGAACTGCAATGAAAGAAGACAGAGAAAAAAAAGAAAAATGGAATTTCATTAAAAATGTTTTGTTTGTTTTTTTGTGGGTTTAATTTATTATAAACAATTCTTGAACATCTGTCACTGTAGGTTTTTATATAAAAAATAGATCTTGTTTCAGGAAAAAAATATCGCATCCTTCAAAAGCTACAAATTCAATTCTTTAGCCATAAATCAAATAAAATAGTCAAGTTGTCATTCTAGCAAAATAAAAATAAATAAATAATGGTTAATAGGCACCTAGTAATCTAAGAAAAAGGAGAGAAATCGACAAGTAACAAGCACAAACGTGCAATAATCATTATTAAAATGCACAAGTTTTAAGACATTGCAAAGGTTGCGGTCGCTTTGCATTTTTTCTTTAATTTTTTTTAAGAAGAGCAAAGCCCTATTGCCTAGGCTACAAATAAAGAAATTAAAGAACACCAGCCATATTCATTTTAATATTGGTTTAATACGTATATTAGCTAATAAACATTTTAAGGCTGATAAAGGTTTATTAAGAAAAGAGTATTATAGGAAATTTAGTCAAGAAAAATTTTTTGAAATATGTACATATTTTTAATAATTTGATTAATTTATAATTATATCCTGAAGAAGCTATAAAAATTAGAGCGAAATATCGATATAAAAATAAATTTTTTAAAAATAAGACCTCAAGCTTAATAAAATAGTCATATTATTTTTTAGAAATCCTTGAAAATTTCACTTAGTAGAACAAAAAAGCGTATATCTGTTCTATGAGGGATGAAGCCTACTGTGGACAATCCCTTCTATCTCAAGAAATGGCACCTAATGGAAAACAAGCACAATGGATAGAGCTATCATCATGGGGATTCAGTGTCTCCCAATTGTATTTGTGAAATTTTTTAGAAAACGTTGAAAATTTCACTTAGTACAAAAATATCTGGTCTCTGAGGAAGAATAGCCAAACACTTCTATCTTAAGTCATGGGACCTAAGGGGACACATCTCATTTGAAAGGGAAGGCTGTCTAGATTTGTAATCTAGTGCCCAAGTACTCAGAAATTACTGTGAATGATTTAATTTTTTTTTTCTTTGGAATTTTTCATATACCCCAGTACTTTCGGACGAACCATTAAAGATTACAGGGTGCAACATATACTATTTTAGAGGGGAGGCTGTCTAGATTTGTAAACTAGTGCCCAAATACCCAGAAATTACTTTGGAGTATTTAAAAATTTTTTTTTTGAAATTTCCTCATACCCTAGTACTGTTTTTCTAAAAATACAATTAGGAGAAACTGTATTCCCAAGATGATAGTCCATTCCTTGAGATAGAAGGGTTTGACCAGAATGACTTCATCTCTCTATAAGCCCCTTTAAATTCAGTACATATGTGAAGAATATGTATTTAATTTTTTTATCGCATGCGATATTTAAAAAAACGTATTTAACTAATTTATGAAAGAAAAAATTATAAAAAAAAAAATCTATTAATTTTTTTTTGGGCTTATTCCAAAATTGAGATTTTCATGAGTTTTTTATTCAGTACATTAAGTACCAAAGGGGATAGCATATCTATACCATCATTTCATCAGACGCTACTCTGAATCCTCAGTATATTACTTCCAACATTTCTTAACAAACATTGGAACCTTTACATTGTAAAAACTATTGACTAAATAAGAATTATTTGTCAATAGTTCCAAAACACTCAGTAAACAAAAAAACTTCCGAACTAATATTTTAATATTGAACAAATATATCTTATTTTTATTTTTCTCTTCTCTTTTCCTTTGGGTATATAAGACTCGGCACAGCCTAATTTAACTTTTTAAATTTGAAGTAAGAAGAGGACTCCCTAAAATGAACTATGTATGGACCGTAATTAAGAATATTACTACAGTGAAGGGTATACAAGACTCAACACAGCCGAATTTAACTTGTTGCTCTTCTATTTGTGTTAAAAAAATCAAATACCAACCTCATCTCATCTATTATTTATGATCTAGAACGGCAATTACAACAGGTTGTTATTTCTTTAAGCAATGTTTAACGAAATCCTAAATCTAAAGAACCTTTAGAACAAGAGTAACGAACAACCAAATAAATAACTTCACACATGGACACATGCTGTGCCACTGTACTTGTGTACATATTTTTTGTTTGTTCTTATTTTTATGCCAAGTCAGGTTTATAAAGAAGTGTGTGGCATCTTTCTTTTTGTAATTTTTCTTAATAACCAAACCTTTTTTTTTAAACTCTGATATATTATATGATATGTTATATTTATTGATTGAGAAAAGCACATCTCTTACGAGTACACTTACTGTTAACTAAAGCAGCCAGACGCACTTGAATGTGTTTGGACAGACATCTGAATGAACAGAAGGATGGTATGTTTAGTTGGACCAAAAAATTGTTTGTAAGCTTTTTTGTTGAATAAAGTTGGTAATAAATTCTCTTTTACGGTTCGATACAGACAAAAAACTATTTTTTTTTCTTTTTCAATGTGGTACAAAATTGAGTACAACAGTTTTAAAGTGATCTTGCTCTGCCTAGCTCATTTTTTATTTCTTAAAAAATACAACAAAAACAAGGAAGATATTTACAAAAAAAAATGTCTTGAATAAGTTTATTTATCAGTTTAATTATGAATACTCGCAGACATTTTCTATAACAAAAAAGAAAGAAATTTTATGCATAAACAGAGAAGCGACAGGAGGGGAAAACTTTCAAAGAATTTCTTTGCATAATTGTGCTGTATGTATTTAGTTGGCCTTCAAAGCATTGAACTGACAATCTTTTAATTGAATCAATTAAATATTTAATCAATAGAACAATATATGAGCTGTTATATTTGAAAGTGGTGTAAGTTCACTTAAAAAATTGGTTAATGTAATTGTAATAAGATATAGACACCATCTAACTCATTAAACTCATTTTTTATAGTGGACTTATACCACAGCTCATATAAAAGAAATTATAATATGGATTAA
Organism: Thelaira solivaga; assembly: GCA_947397855.1. NCBI lineage: Eukaryota > Metazoa > Arthropoda > Insecta > Diptera > Tachinidae > Thelaira > Thelaira solivaga. Next base: position 13,682,718 of record OX377612.1, read on the forward strand.
ATACTAGTATTTAATTGTTCGATTCAAACATTTAATTATTAAAAAAAGTGTCACATTCATTAAATATTTAATTAATTGAATCAAAAATTTAATATGGCAATTTTTTAATTGAGCAATTAAAATCATATTAATTAAATATTTACTTGATTCAATTAAATATCTAATTAATAGGTATAACATTTTTTTGTTTATTGAAATTTTTAATTGGTATATCAGTTTTTATTTTGTAATAAAGAAAAAAATTCTATGATTCGATCAAATTCCAAGCTAAGAGGCGTTTGATGGAAGACGACTTAGTATAAATGTGAAAGAATATAAACATAAAATTAAACATCTGTGTTGGTTATTATAGCAGCCAAACCTTGAGATTTTTATCCAACCTTTCATTAAATCGTAAGCACGATTTTTTTGCCTGAGGTAGAGCGTATATGATTCATTTACACAAAATAAAAAATTCTTTTTATATTTTTAAATGCCCTTAATTATTATATTCCCCATAAAGCCAACATTTTTTATTTCTCTTAGTAATATGATTTAAGATAACATTTCCTTTTTTGCTTTGTCCTTAGACCTTTTTTCTTTATTATACTCGTATGCTTCTTGTTTTTTCTAATGAAATATTTTGGTAAAAAACTGTTTTTTTTATTTTTCATTTCAACAATTAAATGGCTTTGGTTACACATTTGATATATAATTTTTTTCGCTTCTAAAAAATATACATAAAAAGTTATAAAGCAAAGAAAGAGGTTGTGCTTGGTGAAACAAAACTTTAATAATGAACTTAAATTCCAATGACTTTTTATTAACTACATACTTGCAAATACATAATAAAGAAAGAACAGCAAAATTGATGCCTTTCAAACACGAACAAAAGCCAATAATCATTTTAAATTGCCCATCAAATTCAGTTTTTAAAAGATCAAACAAGATTCAAGGAAATTCTAACAAAATTTGGCAAAAATTAAAAAAAAATTATTCGGGCAAAATAACAATTGTCACAGTTAAACAAGTTAAAGAAACAAAAAAAAAAATTATTTTTAAATGTAATATTTCTAAAATGTAAACTTTAACGAGCAAACAAGTGCTATGATTATTTAATACTTTGCCACTTAAGCCCTTTTAAAAGGGCCACAATATCTCAAATCAAGATCAGTTTTTCATTTTTTATTCTTTAAAAAGCATTGATAATGATTTGATATTAAGTTTTAAAAATTATCAACCACTAGAGCAGGTTGTTCTCGTTCGTTTGGTTCTGGTTTTATCCAACAGACACAAAGAATTGAAATAATTTTCTGCTTTAGTTTTTTTTTTTAAATTTAAATGAAAAGATGTTGATGATAATGATAATAAATAATGACGATTGCAGTTTTTGTTACTTTTGTGGTCCATTCGTCTTTGAAAAAGTTTTCTTTAAAAAAGTCTGTCTGTCATTTATTTATGCAGAAGGCTGTAGATTTCTTAAAAAAAAACAACAAACAGAAAGACAGCAATTTCATACATCAAAACTTTGATGGAAAAGCACCCTATATTAGATTTTTTAGAGTATTAACATCAAAAATACAGAAACACATGCAGTTGAATGCACCTTATTAAGTACAAGTTCGAGAGCTTAAACGAATTAAGCTCAGGTCTGTTGATTACTAGAATTCTTTCTTTGAAGATGAAGGATGTCCCCGTAGATTGGCGGGTAGAGCACTAAGCTACCAATCTAGGGGTCACAGGCTTGATTCCTGCCTTTACCTTGGCAAGCCAAGAAGCTTCGCGCATTTGTAGAAGAGGAGTAGAAAACAAGAAAAAAGACAAAAAAGGTATATCATAGTAGAAAAAAGAAGAACCTTCATTTGACTAAACACTGTTTCAGTCTACTGATGGCTATTTATAATCAATTTCTTTTTCTTTCTGTATCGAACTTTAGGAAATAAACAAACAAGCAGAAAACAAGAAGAAAGGCACCAGCATGTCATATATTTGTGTTTACTTTGTGACTATAATTCAGAGTTTACTTCGAAATTGATCAAGAATTACAAATCGAACATCTAAACATTTGGCATTCTATTGTATATTGGGCCAAGTATGTATGCAATCGCTCTACTAATTAAAAAAAATTGTTTTGATGTGATGTGAATGAAGTAAATTTAATGTTTGCACAGCTTCTCAAATTCGACCTCTTCTTTTAACTAAGCTCTTGTAGTGCATGTTCAAGTAGCCCCAGTTTAAATCGAATTTATTCTCTTTTGTATTTAAGCCGCCTTTTAACACAGGAAAAAAATATTTTACTTCATCTTCAAGTTTAAATAGCAGACCCAATCAAAAGATGTGAATAAATTGCTTGGCATTCGTAAATATACACCTCATCATATGCTTTGGGTTTTCTGTTGTTACCCATGCTCCCTTTTAAATAATAATAATAAAAAAAAACCATCTTGACAATCAGCATTTAAAAATTCGCTTAAATTTTGTACGCGTTAAAGTGCAGAAAATTGTTGAAAACATTATCTTAAGGTACCAGAGCTGGGACAAAAATCAGCAAAATATTAACAAAAAAAAAGATATTGCCTGCCAGCTAGAGAATAAATAAAAAGAAACGGTTACAAAAGAAATACATTTCAATACTCATCAACTGATACTTGAACTCAGACAATTCAGATTATGGTTTTTGTAATTTAATGTTTAATGTTAGGAGATGCGTATCTCTTTTATACTGGCAAAACAAAAGATTTGCAAAACTTGTCTCTCTGTATCTGTGCCTGTGTTATCTGGATGCATAATATGAAAATGATTACCAAGAAATCACTTTTTTGTTTTTACATACACAGAGCCTTAAAGTAATTAAATACCTTTTGGGAATTTAAAGCAGAAAATACAAGAAAAAAATGTGCCACCATTTGAAGTCAAATTATACATGCAGCTGAGGCTTACTTTGGGGTGAGAACAAAATGTATAGGAAAGGACAAATAAAAAAGGAAAGAATTTGTAAAGTATAATCAAATAAAGTTCGGAAGAGATTTTTTATAACGAATATGGCTTGTAATTGGCTTACACTTTGAAACGATTATGATTTTAGACTTGATGTCGAGTGCGAGAAACTTTCAAGCTGAGTGAATTTTTTTTACAATTATCATTAGCTTTTCTAATGGTAGGTAATTTTTAATTTTAGTTGTTGATAACTCAGGCAAGAGAATTAATTAGCAATAACTGTATAGCCAAAACATAAGTTATCGATAACTTTATAACCAAAACATAAGTTATCGATAACTTACACAAGAAACTTATTTTTGAAAATATAAGTTATTGGTATTAAGCCCAAAGTTAAGTTATCGATATTTATATCTTTAAAATTGCATTTCTTCATAGCTTTACTAACTAAATGAAAGTTATCGGTAGCTAACGGTTTATTTTTCGCAGACAATTTTTTTAAATAAATATTAAGTTATCGATAACGGATGAGTAAATAAAATACAGGTAAACATATATAAACAAAGTATTTGTTCTGTACAAAATTTATCGAAATAAATTATACTAAGAAAATAATTAAATTAAAAAATTAAATGGTTGATAACATTTCTATATATAAAAAGTAAAATTATTTATAACTAAATAAATAAAATTATTTATAGTTGTACTTGTCTTTTATAAACATTTGTAGTATGTAAGATATCGATAACTAACTTTTTATAACAATGGTTTACTTCCCTTTTTCATACACAACTTACGATTGTATGACTTTCCTTTTTTACTAAAAATTAGCAGTAGCTTTATTTACTTAAAAAAATATGAGTGACAATTTTACTTACCTATAAAATATACTTTGAGTTATATTTTAATTTCAGTATAGAAAATTTATTATAATTTAGACATTGGCAGAAGGCTCTTCTACCTAGTCTCTTAAACTACATGTTTAAAGATGCTCTCGGGCTTAGGCTTAATGTTAAAATCTTTTAAAAAATTTGAGAATTCTAAGTAACAAGCAAAACATTTGAGAAATTTTTGTATAATGAACAAAATTTTAAAGTCTTGTGCGGTTAGTTATAACCAAGCTGTACTGTAGTTTGAAAAAAATAGCACTTCTGAAACAATAAGAAATATAATACAGCAATAAGAGACTGTAAATAAGACAATTAAAATGATTGAAGTGTTTGAAATATGAAAATGGTGACAGGTAGGCTGGATTGTTGCTTGAATGTTTAGCAAATATCCCGTAAAATGGTTGTTAGAAAAACCGCCTAAAAATTTCATAAATTGGCATTTAGGGATAATTTAAATTAAAACAGAACCTGTACTTGGTTACGACTCGTTCACGCTCTTTAACTTTAACTCAAACACAGATTGTATGCTTTAATGCAATAATTAATTTAAATATTGCTCCACATTTTATTCAAAATAATTTTTAAACAACTATTAAAGCAAACCAGATTTTCCACTGTCAACTCTCAAGCTGCACATACTTTTTATTTGCAAAATCTTAATTAACTACACACACATCATTTTACTTTACAAATTCCAGCCGGTTACATTTGCCCAAAGAATTTAAGTCTTTCGTAACTTTTTTTTGTAATTGGCTACGAAAAAAAGAAACCTTCTCAAAACTGAATGCTTGATTTCTTACAAATGAGGCGTGCTTTTGAAATAAGTTTTTTTTTTCCTTTAAATGAGAAAAATATATATAAAAAAATTTTTAAAACAGAGAATTTCTGCATTTGTGTTCCAAGTTGATTTCGAACAATAATCAATAAATGCTGTGCGGCTTACATTTGCATTTTGTTATCCTTTACTTGGCTTTTGTGTTACAAGTTGTATTTTCAATGTGTTTTTAGCTACGCGTGTTTAATATAAATGCGTACGTACACACTCAGTATGTTTGTTGGTTGTGCAACTACAACATTCATGCAGAGTGTTGAATATGCAAATTTTTCTGTTGTAATTTGAGCTGTTAAATTTGAAAGCAATATAAGTCCACTTTTTTTTTTTAAATGAGTCAGCATTAATACTAGTTAGATGTTGTCTTTATCTTACTAAAATTACTTCTAATCCAATATTTTTTAAGTGGACTTATAGCACTTTCAAATATAACGGTACATTTTACAAAAAAAGAAAAATATCACAAGGTTTAGATTGTTTACAGAAATAATATAATATTATAAATTGAATTAATGGTCTCCAATATTTTACTTTCAAAAATGCCTGTTATATATTAAGCATGTTTGAAAATATAAAAATTCTATTTTAAATAAATTTGCACTAAATTGAAAGCAAATTGTGTACCTAAATCCTCAAACATTCTTTTCTTATTCCTCTCTCAGAGTTTTATTATTAAATTTAGTCAATTTTAAAACGAATGCTTGCCTTGTACCATCGAAACTAAATAAGAAATAATAGAATTTTGAAATTACAATATCTTTGTGGTATTACTGATCACAGTTCTGTGTTAATGCGATTGATAAAAATATAAAAAATTACAACTCATGAATACTTAATGTTTCAACTTGAACTCTACTGAGTTAAGTTTTACATTAGTGGTTTTATGTGAATACATTTTTGAATTGCGAAAACTGTAAAATGAGCTCAATGATAGTTTGAAAATGAGATGGTGGAAAATCAGACCACTGATAACATTTCAGTCAAGAAATAGTAGTTATGCACTACCACGATTGCTAAAAGTTTCAGACCATAATTGTATAGCACATTGAGACTTTTCTTCAAAACAGTGCCACCAACAAAAAAATTTAAGTTAACTTTATTTATCGATAACATCTATAAAAAATAATCGATTACGTATTTAACCGATATCTGTAAAAACAAATGATAAGCTTACTGAATCTAATATTTTTATATCTAAAATAAATAAAAAACCCTTCAATAAAAATTATTTACCAACAAAATATGCCACTATCACAGTTTACAACTCAACTCAATTCACCTAAAATTGAAATAAGAGCTTTTGGTGAGTTGTATGTATTTGTCGACCACACTAATACAGAACTGTAATCGATAAGAACTCAAAAAAATTGTTGGCTTGTAAATCGTAGTAGTGGCTAAAATTGTAAATAAAAAAATCTACTTTTCTTTTAAAATGTTCAATAACTTGTAATAGTTTTTATGTATTTTACTGTAGACTAGAAAGATATCGAAATTTCGATAACTAAAATAAATTTAAACTATAAGTAATTTAGGAAGCAATATATTTAATCGTTAACTTTTAATATAAGCTTCAGGTGTCCCCGTAGATTCTTAGTTCTTAGGTTCGATTCCAGAGTATTTTGTGCAGACAAGCCAAAAATGTTCGCCGATTTGTGTTGTGTTTTTTTATATAAAAAATAATATGCTCAGTGATGGAATATATTTTGCCCCACCATTCAATCTATCTTAAACAATAATTTCTAAGCCGTTTTTTTTTAAATTTCCATTATCGATAAATTTTCGTATTAAGTTTAGTTATGGCAAAATTTATTTAGCCAATGTTAAATAAAATTTTTTCTAATTGAATGAAATTTTTTTTTAAATAATTGTTAAATATATTTTTAGGAAACAAAAAAATTTTTTGAAATAAAAAAAAATAAAGCATATTAATTTGCTGTACAAGTGATATATCTAATTTTTATAATGTAATCAATCGATATAAATATATCGATAGCTTTATTTTTATATAAGATCAGTTATCGATTACTTTAATTCGTTGTTTTATGTATGTAGAAACTTAAATATTTTTAAATTTATTTTCATCATAAAGCAGCCAGCCAATCAAGGAGAACTAAATGGCAGCTGGCTGGCAAAGCATCATAATTAATGCTTTAAATTATAATTATAACAAAAACAACTTAAAATGATACCATTATATGAGTAGTACTTTGATGCCACAGCCTTTTCATACCAGGCAATCATAAGATATTCTAAATTTTTATGTAGCACAGGATGATTTCAGTTAGAAAGAAACCAGTCATTTGAGGCAGCATATTTAAAACCAGCAGTCACAAAAAGGGCGCTTTTTCGAGCCTTTAAGCTTTAGTTTATATTTAATAAGGAACTATGAGTACAGTGACTGACTGCAAATAATAAAATGTAAAATGTACGAAGTTTTTTTGTTGTAGTTCCTGTATAAACTGGATTGGTTTTTAAGACAGAACAGAATTTCACAACAACAAGTGGCATTGACTTTAAGACAACATACATTGAACAAAAATATGCCACAACATTGAGCCAACAAACAGGCAGGCAGGCAGGCAAAAACCATTATTAAACATGGTCTTTGTGACGCCTCTTTGAACGCAACAGGTATAAAACATCATCATACCAAAGTCAGCCTAGTCAAGCCAGTTGATTTTGTAGCAAAAAAAAAAAACAAAAAAGAAAAATTCTTCGTGTTAGTCTTTACACTGTTGTTTGTTGCAAGTACTCGTATAAAAATAATGATAATGATGTGAAATGCTTTAAAATGTTGATGATGAAGACGACCATAATGACGTTGCTGCTTCGAGATGCTGATTGCTGACTACAGTGATCATGATGACGACAATGTTGATGTTGATGTTGATGATTTCGCGTATGTAGCTGCTTCAGCAGCACTTCATCAATTTTTATGTCTAAAAAAAAAACGAATTATTGCTAATCTTATTTAAAGAATTGTAAACAGCTGCTTTAGAAAATTTTTTTTTGCTGGTTTCGTATTTTTGTACTTTGCTACCAATAGCCTACAACAACATAAATATTGGTGCCACAAAACAGCAACAAATTTTTAAACTACTTATTGCCAACAAGCAATAAAAATCATAATAAATGCGAACGAAACAAAGCAACAACATGCAATCAAAGACTGAAAGAAATTTTACAAGTTCTTAGTTAATATCTCTTCAAACTGCTTTTAGTACGGTGATTTCAAAATGTATTTAAAACACTTTGTAACTGCCAGAACATCTGAATTCATTTCAATCGAAATTAATTTCAAGATTAAATTTATTAATAAGCACTAGTAAGTTTGACTATCGGTTTTTTTAGGTCTGAGCAGGCCCAAATTTATAGGTTAGCACGCTACCCATCAATCTACAGAGCACCCTCATTCGAAATTACGTCCTGGAAATAATATATAATATCTTTCAAACCACTTGAAATTTTTTTTAAGTGTATTTGTTACAACAGCTACAGGTTTATGTTTGTCTGGTTGTTGCCGTCAGTTGCTTTGAAATTCATGTTGCCACCTTGGTTCTTTATCATCTTCTTCATACATGTATTTTTTTTACTATTTTGTTGTTAAGATTGTTGTTAAATCGTTTTTTATTTAAAATATTTGCAAATATTATAACAATAACAAGAAACCAATGTTGTTGCTCTTGTCATTATAGATACGATATTTTCTGGTCTGTCCTTTCGTTCGTTTGTCTGTCCAGCGGCCTCATACCAATGGATTTGTCTGGCTATATTGAACAGTCATTAACAACTCGTCATTTTAAATTATTAAGCAGTGAACATCAAACTTTAAAATAAGAAAAATGAAATAATTGTTTTGTTAAAAAAAAAGAACGAAGAAAAAACACGAATAGACAATTGAAGGTTTCAAGCATTTCGAAATGTTTTTATTTTGAAGATCAAGAAGATGAATGACTGACTGGCTGGCTGGGCTGGATTTATAATTGAATGAAAACAAAATTAAAAGGTAAATGATGTTTCAATAGGTACATAGTTGGAGTTGGATAAAATGAATAGAAAATTCATTTTAGAAAGAAAATCTTTAAAATGTTTTCAATATGACAAATGCTAACGGACGGTTTGAAGAAACATAAAAATATTATACATATTTAAAATAATATTTTTATAAAAATAATTAATTTAATTTGATTTTCAAACTTTTCTTTAAAAAAAATAAATACAACTTAAGTTAAAGTAAATGAAAAAGTGACCAATAACTTTTTTTCATTATTACAATTTCAAAAAGTTCAATTATTTGGAATGTGGCACCACTGCTGTGAATACCGTTGCTATATATACATAGTGGCAATGTCATATCTTTTTTTGACAATTAATTTGGTAATATCTAAAAAATTCGATATTTACAAAATTTTATTTTAATATTTGCTCCAGTATTGTGTAATCCTATTGTTTTTTTTTTGTGTATTAATATAAAAAAACTGTGATATATATGGCTGTTGAAGCTGCCATATATTTAATAGAAAATATGGCAACTTTAAATGCTTAAATTTTACGTTAAAAGTTATGGGCAATACAAAAATGTCTTTAGCTTTTTTGGTTAAAGTACGATAACATCCTACTTTTAGTTATTGTTTAGTTGTAATAATGGTTTTTAGAGTAATTGTTACAAGTTACCGATAGTTAAAGTTAAGAGTTTATAAGTCAAATATTAAGTTGTGTAATTTGGTACCAATGTTTTAGCCAAAAACCGCTTATTTTCTAACTTTAACTATCGAAAGTTGTAATAACGGGCCTTAACCTTTTGTATAAAGAAGTTAACGATATAAGCTATAACAAAATATTTTTAGAAAAGTAAGCGATAACGTAAAATTTTGTCCAGAATTGTTTTCCGATTTTTAATAATAAAAAATTGTCTAAATTTTTTATAAAAAACTCCTTTCCTTTAACGAACTTTTTTCTAAATCAAATGAAATGAACAGTTTTTAAGCAATATATTTGTTGTCACACTTCTTTTATTTACGATACCTCGCAAAACCAAAAAAAATAAAAAATAAAAAAATAGCAGATTAAAAATCAGTGCTTAAAAATGCTTCGGTCCAAAAGTTAGCTTATGTTATGTACAACTTGACTTTTCTATGGACATTTTTAACTTGACTTTTTTCAACAACAAAATTATAATACTTTTTTTTTTAAATTTTCATAAAATATATCGCTAAAAAAATAATTGTTACCGATATTTTGTTAATTGGAGTTATTAAAAAAACAAATGATTAAAGAACTTTATTATAAAAAATAATTTTTTTCTAGGGAAAACTAATCGATAACAATATTTTTCTATAAAATGGTTATAACATCGAGGTTGCTTGAAATTATCGCCATAAAATGAGTTATGGAAAAGTTGCCCATTATTTTTTTTTTCGTTCCTTCTTAAATGCTTTTTAAAAAGTATTATTTGAAACCTCATTTTTTTTACAAATTTAATAAATTCCACATTCCCTGCCTTCCAGTTAGCTTGAATACAAAAATTATGTAAATAGAAAAACATCAGAAACAACTTGAAAAAAAAAATCAATTTAATTCTTTTCAGCCTTTTATTTTGTTTCGGCTGCATTTAAATTTTAAATTGACCAACAAACATCTGCCAAAACAAGTTGGATTTGTTATAAACGAATACAAAAAGCAAAAAAAAAAAAAAAAAAAGAAAACAGGCACTTTAAACAAATCCTCAGAATAAGAGACCCAGAACAAGTTCAACTTATAATAATAAAAAAAGACATTCTCTTTATAACACTCGTATTGAACGACAGGCCTTTATATCTTGCATTTTATGACGAATTCAGGAATAATTTTTTTTTTGTAAAAAATTCCAGCGAATATTTAATAGTGAAAAAAGAGTAATATGGATAATGCAGTACAAGGAGAAAGAAGTTTTTTGAAATATTTTATTTGATACAAATAAAAAACAAACTAACTTTGATTAACTCTATTTGAGTTTGTTTTTGAAAATTAATGAAATGCTTTTATTTAACTTAACTAACATATTTTTCCTCTACTCGTTATGTTATCCCACAAAGCTAAACTTTTCCCAACTTAAAGTGCCTCACTCAAAACGAGGCTGTTGATTTGTTTTGTGTTCGAGTTTTAAAATGAAAAATTTGCAAGACAACAAAAAGTTCTTTAAAAATTTATAAGCCTTTCTTTTGCCAACTTAACCAGCCAGCTACAAAAGTGAGTGAGTGAGTGAGTGAGTGAGTGAGTGGCCTGATAAAAGAAGACAAAATCCAGCTTAAAAAAAACATCTCAGGAATGTGGTTCGGTAAGCTAAGAAAACATGAAAAAGTGCAACAAAAATGAAATGCAATAATTTTTTTTACTGAATTCTTTAGGTATCGAAGAAATTTGAAAGGAAACTTTTATGCAATTTAAGACAATTTTCTCTTCATGGCTTTTTTTTTGTGTACAAAATATTTTAAATACTAAAAGTTAATTGATTTGTTAAGGGTTACAAAAATTGGGAGTGGCTAATAAATATAAATTAAAAATAATTCACAAATTGGGTGTGATTTTCAAGCAAGTGACTGTTGCTCAAACTGCTCTATTACTAGTATAATATCACTTAACTATTATGTATTCTCTTAATGGCTAACTTAGTTTTAAAACATTTCATTGTTGCACAAAATTCTCAGTAGTTTACTTTTGGTATTAAAAAGATGTTTAATTTACAGCTAATTTAATTTGAGATTTAATTTTTTTTTGTTAGTTATTTCACTGTTGTTCAAAAGTGTTCATCAGGAAAGTTAAAGACAGCAGTGCTGAGCCTTACATGTATTAATTAAAATAATTTCATTTGAATTTTTTTGTAAACCCTTAAATAAAAATTAAATTTTATATAAAGAATCTCAAGTTAAATGCAATTAAAAAATCTGCTCTGCTATCCTTCTTTTTTAGATAGTTCTGTACATAAAAGCCATTTAAAAAGCACATTCTGTATAAGCATGACTTCCTGCTATGTATGTGCGTGCACACACATTAACCATAAGTACGCTTGCTTTCGTTAATAAGAGTGTGTGTATACACATTCCGCACATGTATGATTTACAAATTTCTTTAAAAAAATCGGTTGTATTTTTAATGTTTCTCGACCATTTGCCACAAATATTGCAATTGTGATATCCATTTAGTTTTTTTCCATTTAGTATATAAGACATTAACAAACTAAATTCGGCTGTGTCGAGCATTAGATACCCTTCACAGTTATAGCCAAATATTACTACTTTTAGTTTTGTTTATAATAATGATTTTTACTTAAACGCATATATTGATTTAAATAATTTTCGGTGTTTTCATTAAAATAAATAATTAAATTCAGTTAGGCAAACCCAAATTAAAGACATTCAGAATAAAATACGTTTTGAGGTCCCTATTTTTAAAACCAATATAATATATAAAAAAAAAGGAAATTCTAATTGGCTGTTTTTATAACACAAGGAATCAACTTGTATGGAAATTTTATTTAAAAACTTCTCAAAATATTGAGTGTTTTTAGATGAGTTTATCGCTTGTGTTATCAAAACAGCACTTAAGAAATTTTAATATGCTCTCTTTTTAAAATATTTTTGAGTGTTTTTTTTATAAAATTTTTTAGACGATTAGATGGTTTGTTTCGTATAAACTGCACATAAGAGAATTAAAAATAAATTTAATTTTATTTAAAACGTTTATAAACATTTTTTAAATCAAACAAATATTTAATATCAAATAAGGAATTTTAAATAAATGGCAAAAGTCAAAAACTATCTTTTAATAAGATTTCTGTATTCGTCGTACTTTTACACAAAAGGCATTTAAAAGAAATACATATTACATACACACGTTTATATAAGACCGACGACTGGTTTCGGGTTTGTGTGAACAAGCAAACCCACTAAGAAAAATGGTCCAAAAACAGAGGTAGTCACGGTTTTTCACTTATAGCTCCGACGCGCCTGACAACTGGTCCAAAAACAGAGGTAGTCACGGTTTTTCACTTATAGCTCCGACGCGCCTGACAACTGACAGTTTGGTATGCAAACTGTACGTTGAATAGAGGCTTCAAAAAGTTATGTCAACACCTACAAGGACAGACAATCGGATGTAGCTAAATCGACTCTGCTATTTATATAGATGTAGAGTATTTATACATTATGGGTTGGCACAGGTACAGTGTAGAAATTACAAATGAAATCACAAAATTATATATACCCTTCTTACTTACAGTAGTATAGGGTACACTGAGAAAACAACTTTGGCTGTGACAACTGCATTTGTAACCAATCAAAAATTCAGTTCTGATTATCAAATATTTTAATTGTGACAATAGATATCCACTGATACAGCTCAAAATATTGTTGAATATCGAACGCTACGCTGCACAATAGATCTTAAAGGTCGCGGTGCGATTATAGCCCATAGTGATAATAATACCGAACGCTACAATTAAAAAATTCGCTTATCACAACTGAATTTTTGGCTGGTAACAAATTCAGTTCTCACAACCGAAGTTGTTTTCTGTGTGTAAAAATATTTAGTACAAAGCTCATTTAAGTTAGGTGCAATGTTTCAACTAGTGATTTATTCTTGCAGCATTTTCTTGATGCTTATATTGCTCATCAGGTAACGAAGGCTTGTAAGTTTTATGCAAAATTAGCACATTTTTTTAAAACATATTTTAAATAAATTTAAGCCAGCTAAAGTTTTCTTAATCTTAAAAATGTCATGGTTTATTAGAGGTGGCGTCATGGTTGTATCGGTTACCATTTGTTTTTTGCCCTGTCTCTTTTTAAACTCTTTTTTCTTTTAAATGCTATCACATTTTTGCTAAAGTTTTTCCAGCCAACATGTTTTTTTTTTGTTGGTTTATAACAACATGGCACGCGGCACAAAACAATGTTGCTTTTACTCAAGATCATTGCCATTTTTGGTGATTAAATTTTGTGGTTATTTTTTGTTGCTGCTATATGATAGTAGAGAATACTGTGTACGAGTATGTGGCTGTGTAACAAAACATCATTAAAACAAAGCTTTAAACTTGTTTTATTATTATTTTGTAAGTACAATTGGAGAGGAACGAAGCGAAGGGCAGAGCAGCTACACAAAACACACAGCAAAAAGTAGTTACAAGCTAACATTTTCTAGTAGCATTAAAGTGGGTTTAAGTTATTAAAGAAAATATTTTATTTATTTACTAGTTCTCTTAAATTATAATTATAAATTGTAAGGTAAGAGGAAAAAAAGGGGGGGGGGGAGCAATGGCATCTTAGGCCATAATATAAAATTTAAGCTTTTTTACAATTCAAAACCAATTTTCCTGAATAATGAACTCTTGTGTTGAAAAATGGCTAGTCAAAAGAATTTGAAGATGCGAAAAACACAAAGAGTTGAGGTTGGAATTGAACCATTAACACCCGGACTGATAATCTGGTAGACTAACACTAGCAAAAAAGAGGTAGAGATGATCATGTTTAGCCACAAATCACCAAAAACTTTCGGAGGCTAAATTCTATATCGAATGAAATTTATAGAAATTTTTGTTTTTTTTTTGTTATATAATTCAAAAATTTCGATACAAGTTGCTCAATATTGCCTGCGGTGATTTGGCCTTGGGATTAATTAATCCCAAGAGTCTAAGGCGTGACCTTCTTATATCATCAGTTTATTAAATGGTAGTATAGTACCGGCTTGCATTACTGCAATGATAGTTAGGAGCTGCAATTTTTTTTGAAATAAAAATAAAAACCAAAACAAGTATTTTTATGGGCAGTTTTTTGTCAGAAAAAAATTAAAAAAAAGAAAGAATTGCTACAAAAACTAATAAAGCTTCTAGGCATGTCTTCAGCAATAATAAGCATACACAACATTAAATAGATAAACACAATGTTTAAGTTTGTTAACAACACTAAAATGGCAGCTACCAATTTACAGGTAAAATTAATACTTTATTTTATAAATTAAACTAAAAAAAGAAAAAAAAAAAATTAAATGAAAATTGAATTAAAAAAAATAGTTTGTAGGTGCTAGAAATAGTGTTTGCAAACGGACTGGCTGACTGTATGAATCATACTCGTATGAGCATAATTGTAAATTAAATACAAATTGGCATTTGCACAACAAACAAAATCAATGACAATATCAGGGTTGTATTTAAGAGTGAACGAGTGGGCGGTGGAGGGGGACGGGTCGGATACACTTCACATATAAATTGTCTGTTATATAATTAAATTCATACAAAAAGGCCTTAATTTTTCTTTATGTTTGAAAAAATTATTTGAACATTATTTTTTATAATTTATTTATAAATGTAATAATTTCTATTTGGAATTTAAAAGTTTAACAAAATATTAATCTTTATTTGTGCTTAATTCCAGAAATTGTGTTGGTTTGTAAATTTATTCTTTTACTTAGTTCAATGTTTACTGAGTTTTTTTGTTTGAATATTTGAATCTTTTTGTGACTTTTGATTAATAATTCTTATTTAGTCAATTGCTTTTACAATATAAAGGTTCTAATGTTTGCAAGAAACGTTGGGAGTAACCTACTGAGGATTCGGAGTAGCGTCTGATGAAATGGTCCATATAGGTATGCTCTCCCCTTCAGTACTTATTGTACTGAATAAATAACTCATGAGAATATCATGAGTAAAAGAATAAATTTTAAAACCAACACAATTTCTGGAATTAAGCACAAATAAAGATTAAAATAATTTTGTTTACTGCAAAAATATTTTTTATGTATATAACATACATACCTATGTATGTGTTTTAACGTATAAATTTCATTAATCGAATAATATTTTTTATTCGAATAGTTTTCTTTACTCTAATAATAAATTTTTTTGGAATAATTTTTTTATTCAAATAATTTTTTTTAATGAAACAATATCCATGCAATACATGTTTTAACGAATAATATCGAATAATTTTCTCTATATATAGTATACTATATTTTTTATTCCTATAACTTTTTCAGATTCATATCGTGAAGAAACATAGGACCTCACATAATTTTGTTTATTAAAATAAAATTTTTTTTTAAATAATTTTTTAATTTGAATGAAATTTTTTATACGAATCTATTGTAAACTAATAAATTTTCCATTCTATTCGAAAATCAGATCTTATACGAATACGTACTACTTTTTTTAATATTAAAACTAGTAATTTTCGACATTTGAATATTTTTTGTGGAAACATATTCTGCCGAATAATTTTTTTAATTGAAATAATTTTTATTCGTATTATTTTTCATGTGAAAAATCTTCAATTAGAAAAATTTTCATTTGAATAAAATTTTATATCTTAAGTGAAACTCTCTACTAGAATATATTTTTTTTATTTCAATAAAGTTTTTTATTCAAATTTTTTTAATAATTTTCTAAATCGAATAAAATTTTTCTTAAATAATTTTTTTGTATTTGAATTTAAATAATTCATTAAAATAAACGAATGAATTTCTGAATAATATTTTTTATACAAATAAAGTTCTCTTAAATAAGATTCTTAAACGATTATTTTTTTTTTCAAATTTCTTTTAAACGAATAAATTTCTGAGAAATATTTTTTATTATTTCTGAATAATATTTTTTATACGAATAAAGTTCTCTTAAATAAGATTCTTATACGATTAATTTTTTTTCAAATTTCTTTTAAACGAATATATTTCTGAAAAGTATATTTTATTATTTCTGAATAAAATTTTTTATACGAATAAAGTTCTCTTAAATAAGATTCTTAAACGAATAATTTTTTTTCAAATTTCTTTTAAACGTATATATTATTTGATTATTTTATAATTTTGTTAAAATAATTTTTTATGGAATAATTTTCCTCATGCAAAAATACTTGCAAAATAATTGAAAATTTCATTAAAAATCTTTTAATTTTTTTTTCAAGTTAAAATTTAAAGTGGTTAATTTCAAAATCAATTCTTAGAATTTGTTTTTCAAAACATTGTTCTTGTTTACTGCTGTTTTATTAAAAGCAATTCCTGTTAATTTAGTTGCTGGCTTAAATTTTGATAACTTATTTAAGGTTTAGATATTTTTTGCTTTTTGATTATCCGTTTAAATCCTTTGCATGGCCTTCTTTTTCCTCATGTTTTAAAAGACCACCACTAAGGAGTTAAAGAAAAAAAAAAAAACAAAAAACAACAGTCAGCAACGTAGTAGTAAAAAAAGACTAGAATAAAATTAACATTCTTAAAGTTTTGTAAATGATTCCTGGCCGATAACCTACTCTACACATTTTGAAAACATTTAAGAGTAAAAACAACTTTTAACAAAAATTATATAAAGCTAAAAAAATAAAACAAAAATAAGAAAACTAAAATCTTTAAGCATAATTTTTTTCTTTGGCAGTTCGTTTCCATTTATTTATTTTATAACCTCCAACTCCATTTTTTGTTTTTTGAAAATCAACTTAAAAAATACAAGCAAAATGACTACGAATATAAATAAGTGGAATCGAATCTGGTATACTCTACTTGAAAATGTACAGTGGAAAGGAGTTAAAAAATAATTTTGCCAAAAGTAAAAGTTACGCATTTTAGAGAATTCCAAATTTCTTTTTGGAAAATGAGACAGTGATTGATTGAACAGATCATCAAATCGAAATTATTTTCATTATTTTTCACAAAAAAAAAAATGTAATAATTTTATTTGTGCTTAATTAATTCCAGTACTTATTATACTGAATAAATAACTAATGAGAATATCATGAGTAAAACAATAAAACAATTCTGGAATTAATTACAAATAAAGATTAATATTTTGTTAAAATTATGAGAAATATTATGTTTTATTCTATTATTTTTTTGTTCAAGTCTATAAATGTTTTTGTTTGATATTTTGCTTCTGTTCATGTTCGTTGTGAACATGATTTTTTTTCTATTACAAAAAAAATAATTGGTTTTACGAATTCTGTGATAGGTTTTATTTCAGTTACAAAATTAAATAGGCCATAATCATATTCACAGAAAAGTAGACTTTTATTAAAAGCTTATTTTTTTTTGGTCATAAGAATTTTATGGCTTTCATATCGTTGTTAAAAAGAAACCCACTTTAGTGTTACTATGGTAATGCGCCAATGTGTTTATGAATTTCATTGTTGTATAAGATTTTCAGTTTTTTCTGTGTTATTAGATAAACACTGTTAATGTAAAAATTAAGGTTTTAAAAAATTTTACACTTTAAATAAAAGTTAATTAAATAGGGTTTTTTAGGAAAATACAAATCGAATGACAAACTCATGTGCTTTTTAAGAGTTTTAGGTAAAGTGTTTAAAAAAAGAAAGAGAAAAAAACCATGACTGTGCCAGCCAGCCGCCAACCCAGTCCAAGCCACACACCAGGAAAAATAAGTTGCTTTACACACAAAAATCATGCATGAACTTGTTTTAGTTTTTTTTCCTTTTTGCTGTCTTTCTTCCAAAGTTTTGTTTTGTTGTATTGAAGGCATGCCATACATGCTAAAAATGTTTGTAAAACAAACAAGTTCAATTTACAAACAAAGAAAACAAACACTGAGGCCCGAATACACAATCTTTATTTAAATAACGTTAACATGGCTTAAGCTGTAGTCAGTAAGTAGTTACTTAAAGATTTTGAATTCAGGCCTAACAAGTCTTAGATATTGGGTTTAGGTATGAGGCAATGTTACTTTATTGTTGCTTTTGGTTGCAACAATTATAATAAAGTACGAAGGAGTGTTGTGTTTGGCTTAGCAAGGCAATGTATACTTGTGAAGCAATATTTTGTTTGTTAATTTTTCCACAGGACTAAAACTTACTGCACTTCATTATTTTTATTTAATTTTTTGTATTGTAAATAAATAAATAAAATATTAATATAACAAAAATAAGCTTTTGTGTTAAGCTTACCGCTTTAAAATGCCCAATGAAGAATTACTGTAAAAGAAAAAAATTTTTTTTAATTAAGCAATAAAAAATATTTGTGCATAAGTAAGTAAGTAAAAGCTTATTGAGACTATAAATGGAAAAGTAACATTTGTTTTATAATACATAATAAATAATATGACATAAGTATAAGTCGATTAAAAGTAAAAGCATCTTGCTTATATAAAATTAATTTGTGTCTATGAGGATAATTCCTCAGAAAGAGGAAAAAATTGATTGTGCTTGCTCCCGCCACTACAAAATATTTGTGCCTATAAATATTTTAATATTAATATTTTAATTTAATTTTTAGTTAAACAAAACAAAAAAAAAATAGTTCGTTTACTTTTTGTGACTAAACACTTTTATAAATAATTGTGTATTTAATAAAGGGCTGCACAAGCATAATTGAAAGCCTCACACCACTAGAAACATGTTTAATATTTTTTTAATAAAAAAAGCTTGTAAGCCACTTCAGTGCAGTCTTTTAGTATTTAATCCTCATATATTTTACGTAGGCTGTGTTTTGTCTCTTAAAATTAAAGTTTTGTTACTTGGCCATGATAATGAAGACAAGATTGAAAAAAAAGATAAATTAACACAAAAAAAAAAAAAAAGTATTACGCCTCCTTAAGCTTTTATTTTAAATAATAAATAAATAGGTACAGTGGTGGTACATACATACTTGTATAAATTCTTTAACGATTTTTATAACTAGGAGTACAACAACAAAACAGCTATAAAGAAAATAGGCACAGTATTTTGCTGAAATTTTGTTAAGAAAATTTTAAATTGTTTAAAACAAGCAGTCAATTTTAATTTTTATTAAAAAACCCCGCACCACTTTTTGTTTCACTGACTTAATTTGTAAAAACTTAAAAGTAAATAAAGATGTAATAGATAAGTAATTGGCCTGAAAAATCACGTCTAAACAAAATATTCATAAGCTTGTAAAATATATTTCAAAAAGCCCTTGACCAAATGTGCCAAAGAAAGCCAAATATATAGAGAAAAGGTGATCTGCCATGTTTCAGGAGAGGATCATATTAACTAGTTCTACTGTAACAACAAATGATGGCGTGCTATAGAAAGGTTTTTGGTGTTACATGGAACCACGCTTGTAAAACAACTTCATGTTAATGTTTAAACTAAAAAATTCCTTAAAATTCTGAAAAATTTTCTGTGATTAAAGAGAGAGAAAGAGATAAAAACAGACACTTATGGATAATTTTATTTTGCTAAATGCAAGTCATATGGTCCACGTTTGTAACAGCTATAACTCTGAATATTCCCAGCGAATTTTTCCCTCGGAAAATTTTGTTTAAACGAAAAAATTCCTCAAACAAAAAATTTTCTAAGATTAAAAAGAAATAGAGAGAGAGAAAGAGAGAGAAAGAGACAGAGAGAGAGAGTAAGAGAGAGAGAGAATGAAAAGAAACTTTATTTTTATAAAAGCAGGCAAGAGAAAAAACTTATGGAGAATTTTAATTTAGCTACATTCAGCAGTCCATTTTCTGCAGGGATGTTATTATAAAAATGAGGTTTAGAGAATTACTGGAGAGGCTAAGTAGGTCAGAAGGTCCAGTGGAAAGTCTGTACTAAGCTGTTAACAGGAAATTGTAGACTCAATTACCTTAATAACTACAATTGTAAAGATGGATAACGATTTCTGCTAGTTCTGATAAAAAGTACAGCAAAATACTGAACTCATGTTGTGCTTTTTCCTTTTTATATTTAAGATTTGGATACTTATTGTAATTTTCTTATAGAAAGATTCAATAAAAAAAAAAAATAAAAAAATTTGTGCTTGTGTTTAGTGCTGAGAAAACACAAATTAATCTATCCAGTCATTTTGATATTGGTTTTAGAAAACTTAGCTAAAACGAAACTCCTCGCGATTACCAAATTCTTGCAAAGCCTAGGATTGATTTAATTGGGTATTTGGCTGAGCTGTAGCGTAATTCTTTCACGTAATAGTAAAATTAAAGAAAAATTCGTAATAAATTTGAAAAGGTAAACAACTCATGGGCTTGTAAGTGTTAATGACCGGTATTAATAGCTGTCAATTAAGAAATCTAAGCTTAATTCATTTTTTAAGCAAATTTATTTAAAAAAAATCACATACCGAACGAGGTCTTCAAACTTAATATTAATTTATGTTTTGCATTTAAGCAAGAAATGCCGATGAGTTTTATTTTTATTATTTTATTTATCAATTTGTCTAGCAAAATTTGGCGACGTTATCAAGAAAAGAGTGCGATCAAATTGAATAAAAAAATATTAATATTTCAACTAGTAAGAGCATCACAGAGCACTTCACTTTACTCTATAGCGAGCATTGAAATTTGCAACTTAATTCATATAAAAAATATAAAACTTAAATTAAGGAACTCGTCAATGTAAATGTGGTATGTAATCACTAACAACAGCAATAATTTTAGTCTCTAAGAATTACAATTTTAACTTTATTTTGGTCCACCTTTTAAATTTTAATTTATTTAGCTTTATTGATCATTAATTGACTTCACATTTAGTTTGTTCTTTAGTTCGCTAATATTTTATTTTTTTTTTAGTCTTTGTTTTGTATCTTTTTTTTCTTTTCTTAATTTCTTAATTATTTATTTTAGTGTTTTTTTTTAAATCTCTGTTTTATAAAACTTAAAACTTTAAAATGGTTCTAATGTGAAATTTATAACCTTAAAAAAAGAATAGAATAATTAAATAATGATAAAAGGTGTGTCCCATAAAAATTGATATGTTTATTAAAATTGAATATTAAAAAAAACAAAAAAAAAAATTGTAATTGTATGAAAAAATATTATGAAAAGATGAATGGGAATTATTAAGTTTTATATGCAAGAAGAGCAAAAGACAAGTGAAGAATTAAGTTTAGAATTGCTTTAAGTGTCAATGTTAAATCTGGTTGGTTGGTTGGTTTATGTGGTGACCTGACAGCCTTCAATTAGAATCGTAAGATTATGTTTTGAACCATTTACTCGCTAAGACTATGTAGTAAGAAAGTGACCTAGATCCACCGTGTGACATTAAAATATCTCCGATGGTCCCCTAACCCCACTCCCGATATCTCAGGTAGTCTGTCCATCAGATATGCACCGAGAACTCTGCAATAAATCAGCCAGGCGCTCGCAGAGAAGTTGAAAGACTGTCACATTACTCTCGGGTGCCCGCCAGCTTCAGCAGTTTTCGTTGAAGGGCAGTCCCAGTCTGCTGGCGTGCTTGCCGATCGTCCAGTGACTAGTTATCACAGCCACTAATCTGGAAATGTCTGAACAGAGCGTTTACCAGCGTAGAGGGGCTTAAACTTACATGTTTCTAAGCCTCGCCATCTATTATTCTCTTTTCCTGGAAGTAATCAAGAATGCCGCTTCTGATACTACTAAGCGGTACAGCGACTGTCACTGACATAGAAACCTCTATATTAGAGCCAGCCTTAGTGTGAAGGAATACATATTAAAGATACGCCAGGCTGATATTCCAGGGTGATTACTCTGTATTGCAGTGCGAAAAAAAACGGTACGAAATCGAATCTCCAATGTGTAGTACCCCGCTCTGTAATGCGTAAGCGCTTGCTAACGTCATTTTATGCTCACAAATATTTTGTGATAAACAAAGGGCAAACGCAAAATATTTAACAACGCATACAGAGCAGCCCCTCAGATTGGATAACACAGCCTTACATTGGCCTGCTAGAGCAGAGGATATAATATTCGATTGAAATGCCATGAGAGACTCTTGACTATAGTTCCCCTGATTTCTCTATTGTATGATTCTCCTTGCAGGTCTCCTGGATGGCCAGTATTTCTGCCTGAAAAACACTAGACGCATCCGGAAGTCGGAAGTCGTATGTCAATTTCTCTGCAATATACTCCAGAGCCTACAATAATAGAAAGTGACTTCGGAGTATTTAGGAGGAGGATTAAGAATCTAGACGACCTGCCTTTTAAAATGATTTGTGTTCCATCTCGTAATTTTTTTTGGATAAATCAACAATAATAAATCAATCAATATTTCTCCAAATGTGCCATAAATACTGAAGAGGTAATTACAAATATTAAAAAAACGTAAGGGGTTACGTTAAAACATATTTAACTTCACTCACTTAAAACAATAAAATTTTCTGCTCATATGAAATTGTTTTTGACTATAAAACAGCTGGTGAGGTGGGGCCCTTATTATGTCGGTCATGGTGTTGTGCCGGTTCTAACTCCTTTTTTAGCAACAAAACCAACTATTATAAAATGTGATAATTCTCCCTGAAAACGACATCTTTAAAGATGTTTAAACTAATCTTGTTCGGTTTTAGGTGGGTGTTTTTTTTAAATTAATTTTTTTATCTTTCTATAAGAAAATTCTTTCTATAAGAAAATTGCAATAACTATCCAAGTCTTAACTATAAAAAAGAAAAAACTTAAATAATTATTACCAATGTAATAACTAGTTTCCTGTACTCAAATCTTAAGAATAAAAGAAGTAGACTACGTATAAATAAAAAAGTTAAATGTCTCTTCTCACTAGGAGTAAGATATTTTTTTTGGTTTACGTGGCGGCCTAAACGGCCATCGATTAGAGTCGCAAGACCCCGTAAGATATCACTTTTTTTAAGCCTCCTGTGTCCTTCGAATTGCAACAGCGAGTTTGGATGGGTCATTAGTTTGTGAACGTACTTACTACAATATTTCTCAATTTCCTCCCGAACCGTTGGAGTTTCTATATACCAGGAGGCGCAGAGTATTGTTCGTAAATTTTTTTTTAAGATAGTAAACATTCAAAAGCCTACAAAGTCTATCTTAGGGCTTCGATTATTTTTGTAATTTTGCTTTTAAACTTTTTTATGTTTTTCTTTTTAATTTCATTACGCCTTTGTTTTTCCTTAATAAAATGTAACCCTCAATTAGTTACTTAATTGAACATTTAAATGTCGTTTCTATAAATTGTTGTGTTGGCTTTTAATTTAATTAAAAAAAAAAAAAATAAAACCAAATCAGGTAATTAAGAAATAATATAATAACAGTTTATATTTCTACCTAAATATTTATTTATTTTTAACCACACAATAAAAATTGTTAAACATGTTGAAGGAGTTTATAAAAAAAATTTTTATTATGAACTTAAACAACATTTAAATATTGTGGTCAAAAAGTTTAAATAAATAGTAAGAAATTATAACAACAATAACGAAATAAATCAACAATCAACATAAAAACCACATTTAATCATACATACATACAAATCACCAAAAGCTTATAACGTGATAATTTCAATGATTTACACTTAATTAAATGTGTACAGTATTTAACAAAAGTAGTAAAACACAGCACGAAAAGTGTGAGTTAAATAAATTAGCTGTTAGTTTTGAAAGTACTATAAGTCCATTTTTTAGAAAAATTAGTCAGCCGTATAATTTTAGTAAGATGGTGTCTAAATTACCGCCAACGAATTATTTTTTATAAAGTGGATTTATACCACTTTAAATATAAGACCTCAAATATTTATGTTGATTAAAAAAATTAAAGCTGATTTTACAATTTACATATGGAAGTGTGTGTGTGTGTGTCATTGTGTTTATTACTTAGTGGCATCAGTAACAACAATTTCTTTTATTATTTTAATACAAAAATAACTGAAATGCTATTTAAATATTTTTTTTTTCGTTAATTTAATACACTTATGCAAGTACTCGTGCATACATAGATACATATGTGTGTGTAAAACAGTAACTGTTGCTTGTTGTAGCATTATAGAGTAAATTAACTATTTATTTTCTGTAGTTGCCAACAACAACATTTATAATAACAAGTCGTCATATGAGAATTTATAATAATTGCTAATTGTCTGAATGATGCTGACGAACCACACACATACGAGACTTTAAGTTGGTGGCAGCTTTATAACGCAAACAGTTGATGAAAACCACAACATTAAATTAAATACATTTTGTAATTTTCTTTCAAAAGAAGTGAAAAAAAACAAGTTAAATTCGGTTGCGTCCAGTTTTATAAACCCTTCACTTTAGTAGTCAAATATTCATATTTTTAAATTAAAAATTTTTTCAATGAAATGGCAAATATTGATTAAAATAATTTTTGTTAATCTTAAATTAAATAATTCATTTCAGTTAAAGAAATTTATATAATTTAAAAAAAATATATATAATTTCTGAGACTTTTATTTTTGAAATCAATAAAATGATAAAAACCCCTCAGAGCAATAGTACTGGAGTAAGAGGGAATTTCAAAAATTTTTTTTAAAATAATGCAAAGAAACTTAAAATTATATGTGCCCCATCCCATAATCTTTAATAGTTAGTTGGGAAGTTGCTAAAATCACTTAGAGAAACAGCACTGAGATATATGGAAATTTTACAAAAATCCAAAGTAACTTCCGGAGGAACCATAGAAGATTTTAGAATGGGACACATATCATTTTAAAGGGCAGGTCGTCTAGATTTGTAATCTATTGCCTAAATACTTAGAAGTTACTTTCAACTATTTAAAATTTTTTTTTGAAATATCCATATATCCCCGTGATGTTGCTTTGAAGGGTTATTACCATTCGCCACTTTGCTAAGGTACCATTACCGATTTTGCCCAGGAAAATTACCAAAACCAAAAAAGGAATTTCATCTGTAGGCTCCACACTTTCTGGAAGTGACTTAACATTTTCGAATAATTTCAAACTGCCCAAATCCTTGAGAATAGCAGTTCTGCGGTATATTAAAATTTAAAAAAAAAAATTTTAAAATAGTTCAAAGTAACTTCTGAGTATTTGGGCGGTAGATTAAAAATCTAGACGACCTCGTCTTTAAAATGATATGTGTCCCATCTCACAATCTTTAATGGTTCATTGCAAAGTTGTTAAAATCACTTTTAGCAACAGCACTGGGGTATATGGTAACTTCAAAATAATCCAAAGTAACATCCGAACAAACCATAGAAGATTGCGAGATGGGACATATATCATTTTAAAGGGGAGGGGTAATCTACCGCCCAAAGTACTCAGAAAAAATTTAGAGCCTACAGATTAAATTCTTTTCTGGTTTCACTATTTTCCATGTGCAAAATCGGTAGTGGTACCTAAGTTTGCTTTCATTAATGGGACTGTACATCAGAGCGATTAGAGTTAATTTAAGTTCCTACACTACTGCTGTTGATAATACGATTCATAAAAGCAGTAACATATTTTTTGTCAGTTTTGCATGACAGCCAAGCTGAAATTGGATAGCTGGAATTCGACTTATTTCGGAATTATCGGGCATAGCGAGATATACGATGGTTACTGTCAACTGGTTAGTAGTTCATGGTAACCAGTAGGCCCATTTATCTGACACAGCTCAACTAAAAATTGCAGAGGCAATGACAACAGGCTACTGTAACCTTGAGACCGTTCTTCATATATACAAACTTAATGCTTTAAAGCCTATGTGTGTTATTAATCAATTGTGGCAACTCTGTTATTTGATATCAAATTTCTATGAATGTTTTTCGTTGACTTGTAATGTGGCTTGCTTTGTTATTTTCATTCTCTACAGGATTTACGCAAAATGTTTTTTAAATTATCAACATCATCATAATATTTTATTTAAAGAAAACAAAATTAATTAAAATTATAAAAAAAAACTGCACAGCTAAACAAAAAAAATTTTTTTTAATTTTTTGTAAAGCAAAATAAAAAACATGCTTTTATTTTTTTTATATTACGCTCAATTAACAAAAAGCTTTTATTTATATTTATTAGGAAAAATAATTATTTTTTAGGTTATGGCATTTCTGAAAAAATTGCATACCGCGTTTTTTTGTTCGTTTTTTATTTTAGACAAAATACGCTAAAAACCCACTCAGAAAAATGGTCGCAGTTTTTCACTCATGGCTCCGCCAGTTATTTACTGATCGACCTAAATTTAAATAGCAACCTGAAGACTGAGAGATGTTAGCTTGTCTATACATTGTTTAAGGCCTTCAGAAAGTTGGTTTCAGTAACTACATATATTCACCGTTATTTTGTAAAAAAATTTTTTGTCAGTAGCAGTTTATTTGCAAGCTTGGTTAGGCATAGAAAATTAAAATAGGCAAAAGGTTGTGCACAAATGTCTTGAAGATCCGCATGTTCAAGTGTAATAATTGCAAAAAGCACTTTAAGTACAGACTGCAAGCAAAAAGAAAAGAAAAAGTTGCTAATAGAAGCCCAGAGCTTAAAAACTGTATAATACGCTCAATGAAACAAAATCCGGGTCTCTCTGACAATATAAAACATCAGTGTAAGTACGCCAAAAAGAAGAATAAATGCTGGCTACAAAAGCTATCCAAATGAGGGTGAAAAGCAGAATTGCTTTGCAATAAAACAGGCAAGTGTTGACTTCCTTATTATTGACGATGCCGATTCTAAGTTAAAATACGCAAAAATGTATAAATGTGGTAAAAAGATCATGATTTGCAAGCAATTTCCGGTTGTGCTATAAAAATCATGCCATTTATCGTCCTTTCAATAGAGACATCAAAAATGTATATTAAAGAATGCCTGCAGAAACGATTGCTGCCTATAGTTAAAAGCAAAAAAGGTAAAATTTGGACCTTATTTAGCATCTTGCTATTACTCAAAAATTGCGATGGAGTGCTACTAAAGACATCAGCTCGATATAGTGGCAATAAACATGAACCCTCCTAATTGTCCACAGCTTCCGTCAATTGATTGCTATTGTTAAAGTCAAATTAAAGAAAAGTCCTTAGCACAATAGATTTTAAAGGTCGTGGTGCCATCATAGATATCAAAGAAAAATATTGTTGTTTCTGAGGCCAAAAATATGAATAATAATTTTGTAATAGCTTTTCCTTTAAATATATATTAAATTGCTTAAGCGACCAGATTTTGTATGAACAGTTCTTTACTTACAGTGAAGGGATTAAAAAAAGCTTTTGAATTATAAATTTTTCTCTTTTATTAAAATAAAAAAAAAATTACAAAATGAATTAATTCAGTTTTTGCTTTCTTTAAAATAAAATCTTTTCTCTTTCACGAAAAAAAGGACAAAATTAGCGAGAGCTGTAATGTGGAAAAAAATCGTTTAAATTTATGCTGTTAAAAATGTGTAGTACGGAAATTATGGTTTGGAAGTTATAAAAATTAGTTTAGAAATAAATAAAACAACTATAGCTAGCGGGCGCGGATAAAAAAATTTTTTTTTTTTTTTAATTTAAAAAGTTTGAATCAAGGCAGTGTAAATTTTTATTAAAAAAAAAAATAATTTTGTTTTTGTAAGCTGATATTCCAATATTAAAAAATAACATGTTTTCATTTAATTTATTTCCAGAAAGACTGTGAGCTTTTTGTTTGGTTACCTTTACTCCCCCCTATAATTTTTTTTTTTAAATAAATTTCTTTTTAAGCAAAACACGCGTGAGTTATTATTGATGCACTTCAAGCTAAAACGAAAAGGGTTGCGCTAAGAATTTTTATTGATAAAAAACCAAGTCGAATGTAAAGAAATGAATTATTTTAAATTGAAATTTAATATATCTGGCATAAGATTAAATTACGTTAAGAAAAAAAAAATCAATAAATTAAAACAAAGACCTTTTAAAAAATGTATTAAAAAAAGGAAACTAGATTTTGTTGTTTGATATAATACTCATCTTCCCCATAATTTAAAATAAAAGGCTGTTTCACAAGACCGCTGGAACTGTACAATGTAAAAATAAAACAACAACATAAATTTTAAGCAACAAAAATTGTTTTATTCCAAAAATCAATGCATGACATTAACATTCCTGTATCAGTTGGGTTTTACACGTGTGTACATTTTCGACAGTGAACGGAGTTCGATCTATTACAGATCGACATATTTAGGTCTTCTTCTATACTTTCGTTTCTGTGGCGATATGCTCTTTATTACGAATATCTTTAGTTCTAGGAATGCTAAAATGTATGTTTTTGTGGGCCATAAAAATTACAAAGTCATTTTAAATTCAGCGAACTGAAGACTAATTTTCAAATTTGGAAGCATTATTCAAACGTCGATCTTAAGGCGAATTTAATGTAAAGATATCGCTACGACGATTATTTTTTAGTTATTTAAATTTATATTTCATACATATAAGAAAGAAAATTTAAACATTTTGACTATTAAAATATAAGAAATCGATGGGCTTGTCTCTCTCTGCATGATGACTTGCCAGGGTATACTGATTATACTACGGGGTGGGTCTAAATACTTTCATCATACAGAGACGATTCAAATTTGTCGCCACGAATTACAATTTTCAAAACATGCGTGCAGTGTAACAAGTCGTTGGATAGGTTTTGGTTTATTGGCCTCAAAAAAACACCCTTTATTAGTTTTTATTTATGACTGACTGACACCCACTGTTTTATTTATTTCATTTTTTGTAAGTAGCATTTTGATTTGTCATAAAATTTAAATACATGAAATAAAAAAAAAAACGGCGCACATACAAAAACATAAAAACTATTCCTGTTAAAACAAAATAAATTAAAAACCCATAAAAAAAATAACTGAAGAGTGACCAAAAATAGTTTTAAAAATACACAAAAATAATAATATTATCGCACAACCCACTGTTTTTTTTTTACTGGGTGTTTAAAATAAATACTTTAAATATTTAGTTGTGTTGGTAGACAACAACAATAAAAAACTAAAAGTGGTTTTGTGACAAAAAAAAAATCAACTTAATTGTGACAGAAATCTCTAGTAGTTCTCTCCAATGCACACGAAAAAAAACTGTTCTGTATTAAAAAAAAAATAAAAATAAATAAATAAAAATAGCGAAAAGGCAATAAATCTAAAAAAATTTAAATTATTATATGATCTTTCTTTCTGCATTAAAATCAAATGAAACTCAAACAATCACTCTAATGAAAAATAATTCTCGCATTTACATAGTTTTGAGCCATTATTGTGAGCTGCAAATTTTGTTTGACAATCGATTTTAAGGACAATTTGAACGGTTCATGTTTTTCTTAATGCTCTTTTAAAATTTAAAATATATTTCAATGCTCCCTTACAATTCAACCTAAATTGGAGCGACTAGCATAGCGTATTTTAATGCCTATTATTTATAGTAAAGTGCCATCCCCAAATGAGAGCACTGGCGGTGATTATTTTCTACAGTAATGTTAATTATCTTGCTTAATAAAGTCCACTAAAGAAAAGTAAAGTTAAGAAATGCTAAATTAACAATAAATTAACAAAAGCACATGTCATTATTGGTCAATAATAACAAAACAAAAATAAAAACAATTGTTTTGCAGCCAACTTCACTACAAAACGTGCTGTCAAAATTGCTCAGCATTGCCGCCATGCTATTTTGGTATGCTCCATATATTTTGTATAAACATGAGAACTTTTGACAGATAAAAAACGTTTGCTGCGCCAATTTAGGTATGATTGTTACATGTCTGTTCAAGAGAGCTTCGACTGTATATAATTTTTTTTTAAGTGCCACTCTTACTGTTTGTATTTCATTAATATTGTTCTTTCATATGCCAAAAACTGCCTTAAGATATTTAAAAAAAGTATGTCAAGCTAACTGAACCGAAAAACATTTTTTAACGTAATTTTGATCCAAAATCCACTACAAAAAAAAACTAAACAAATTTGCAACTTGATCTTTTAAATAGTTGCACGCCTCAAAAATCTTGAAGCTTTAAAGAATAATAAAATAAGAAAACAAAATGAGAAAAAGATTAAAAAAAATTTATAAAAAAGAAGCACATCTAAATTGAACTGAATACAAAATTTTTGTGCCACCAAAAGGCCGACCAACCATTAAAATTAGCAGCTAAAAATAAACAAAAAAAAAAAAAAAAAAAAAACGAAACTAAACTAAAACAACTGAAAAATTGGAACTGTCAACATGCAAATGTGATTTTTGTTTTAATTTAAACGTCAGCATATTTTGGTTAAGCTTTACATACAATTTCTTCAAAAACATAAAGCACTGAAAAATATTTTAAATAAATGCAGCAGCAAAATATAAAAATAAAATGTTGAAGTGAGAAAAACTGAATGAAAAAGAAGTCAGCAATTACAACCGAAAGCTGTGCTATTTAAAAATTGTATTCATTTATGCATGTGCTGTAATACATCACTCCTAAATTTAATATGGTCGTAACACATATGTAAAGACAACACTGGCTTAGTTTTCCACAATATGCTATGCTAAGAAATAATTTTTTTTTTTTTAAATTTAATGAAAAAAATTAAAATGAAATTTTAAATAAAATTTTATTCAACAAAATATTTTTTTTACTCTAATAATATAAAAAAATGATTTTAGCAAAAAATATTTTAGTTGAATTTTTTCTAAAAATAAATATTTAAAAAAATTATTTTGATGATAAAAAAAAAGTTAAAAAAGTATACGTCAGAATGAAGGCTGGCTCTAACATGGAGGCTTCTATGTCAGTGACAGTCGCTGTATTGCAAGCACGCCAGCAGACTGGGATTGCCTTTCAACGAAAACTGCCACAGCTGCCAGTCACCAGTGAGTAAGAAGACGGTCTTTCTCTTTCTTTGCCCGGCTCTTATGACTTCGAGACACAGATTTCTCGGGGTACATCTAATGGACCGACTACCTGAGATGAGGGTCCTTCTCAGATATCTTAATGTCAAGGCTACATAGTCTTGACGAGTAGGTGGCTCAAAACGGAATCTTGCCATTCTAATTAAAGGGCGATAGCCCGCCACGTAAACCAACCAACCTTATTCATAAAAAATTTTAATCAAAAAAGTATTTAAAAGAATATAAAAAAAATTAAAATATTTCCTTTTTATTTTATTAAAAAAAAAAAAAAATTTTAATTCGGCAATACCGTATCTAATATACCCTTCACTGTAGTAGCCAAATATACATATTTTTATATTGCCTTTGCCATTCTTATTTGTAAAAGCATGAGTTTCGAGCATATTTCTTAAATATTGCAAAAAAATATTCTATTAAAAATTAAATAATTTCAAATTAACGATTTGAACGATTAAGTTTTTGTATTATACTTAATTTATTTATGTACTTGGTTGCTACACAAAAAGAGAACAATTTACTTTAAACCCTATTTTTCTCATTAATTTAAACATATTATGTTTATTGTAATCATAACATGTCTAGTTATAAATATATTTATAGTTTCAGTTAAAATTTTATTAAAAATAGTATGATAAATTGAAGCATATCTATGACGGTAAACATTTTTTGCACCCCATTTTTCAATTTTTGAGATGTTTTCACACTGTATGTCTTTTATAAAGAAACTGTACAATTTTTTTTAATTTATTTTCAAAATATATTTATTAATGAGCAAAAAACAACATTTTTTTATATTATCTAAAAAGTTTTTATTAAAAAAATTTAAACTTTTTATTAAAAAAATTGTTTTCCAAAAATAAAACTTTTGGCTCTTCCGCTCAAAAATGTTTGCTTGGATTTTTTTTTAACTCAGCATCATCAGTATGCCGTTGAAGTGACTAACAATATTCTGAAATCATTTTTATTTTATTTTTGCAACCATTCGTTGGTGGAAATGTTAACTTTGTTCAGCGCTAAACTGGCAGATGTTATCTGGGAAGAAGTCCAAATGTGACTGCAGGAAATTAATTTTTATTAAAAATTCATTACCAATCGCGACATAGTAGTCACTTCTGTGATTGTTGCACTTTGTAACAATTTTCTTGGTAATCAAAGAAGGAATAGAAGAATAGAATAAAAAGAGATTTAATTTTTAATTTCTGCACAAATACATACATATAAAAATAAAAATTTTGACAATACGGTGAAATCGAATTTCAACAGCTGATTAGCGACTTCGTCTTGAATAGAACTATATAAATTACAAAAAAATTACTAAATTTATTATAAATTATTCCAAAAAAATTTTTTTTGTTCAAAACCAAATATTTTTTTTTATTTATTAAAAAAATTATTTGAAAAAATTTAATGTAAATTTTGTTTTTCTTTAAAAAAAAATATATATTTTGTTTCAAAAAATAAAAGTATAAAAAAACCGTTTTTCTCATTTATCAAATTTTTTTTTTGGCTTTAGAGGAAAGGTTATTGAAAATTATTTTTATACTTTTAGGGTATTTTTGGGGTGGCTTGGTTGCTCTATTATTTATTTTCTTACCCCATTTATAGTGAATGTTTTGTTTTGTTTTTGTTGTTAAGCGGCTGAATTGAAATATCGGATGCATTACAATGCTTTTAGAGAAGCGAAACATACAAAAATTTAAGTGACTGGCGTCTTAAATTGTTTATTTATAAATAAATATGATTAGCTGAAACACACACTCACTTTCTTCAGGCACAGACTGCAGAAATATTTCTTTTTTTTATGTTTTTTGATGGTCTATTAAATTGTGTGTTTTTTTTTTATTTTAATTAAAAAGAATTTTAGCGGTTGGCGTTTGTTTGATTTCCGTTAACTCAGGTGTCAGAGAAAAAACAATTTTTTATTTAATTTTTTTTAGCTGTCTAATTTTTTTCTCTAGCCAATCCAACACCTACAACGCGATTTTTACTTATATTTTATTTTTTGATTTTTTTTTTAATGTTAAAAATATTTTAGATTTTTTGTTTTAATAGCTTGATTGTTGAATATTTTTTTTTTGATTTACGTGCGAGTTTTTTTCTTTTTTTTTGTCTTCCATACAACCCACTTTCTTCCGTTTTCATACATAATTTAGCATAAAATTGCATAAAACTACACAAAATTTGATCGAATTCTTTAGTTTTTTTTGTGGGTGTATGGAAAATAAAATTCTTTTTTTTTATTATTAACAATATGAAACATATTTTTTTTAATGCTTAAAAGAATTTAATGGCTAAACGCATTCATCTGTATTAAATTTGATCTAGATTTTTTTAAGAGTCTTTTAAAAGCCAAATAAAAGTTTATAATTAAATTGAACAATAATTTTAATGGTGTAGGTAGGTAGTTGGCAGTCGCTAGTCATTACATAAATAAATTTTTAAACAAAAATTTTTTTTCTACTCACCGTTTCTTATGTCGTTCCCATTCTCCAAACTCCAATTGACAAGAAAATCTGCAAGAGATAGAAAAAAAAAAAATATAATAAATTTATTAATTTTTTTTTTTTTCAGACACAATAGAAATTCCTTTTGTACCAGGAATTTGCTTATTTAAATAGATTAGAAACCAAAAAATTATTATTTTTGTGTAAAAACTACCTGCCTTAAAAGCAACTTAAACAAAAAAAAAAAAAAAACTTTTAATACTCTGCAGTGTAGTCAGATCTCAACTAACAACAATAAAATACCGACAATGTTGTCAATCCGGCACCCAAATACAACTACAAACAACATTATTTATGTTACAAAAAGAAAAGAAATTTTTCAAAAGAAGTAAAATGTTTAAGCGCCTTAATAACATTTGGCTAAGAGACCCAGCTATAGTTAAAAAACCAAACAGTTTAAGACTCTCTGGCTTTCTTAAATTGCTGCTTCAAGCATACAAAATTGTTGTCTTAAATATAACAAATTCCTTATTTAGAAAACAATGGGTTTTTTGTTGGTTATACCCTTTTGCTGTCAAAAAAAAAATATTTTTAACAGCACAGACGCATAATAATTGTAAAAATAAATTTTAAATTGGCTTAGAAGTACACACAAACACAATAACCCACCAATATTTTCAGATTTATATATGCAAATTTAATGGAGACTGTTTTAAAGTTAAAAGGAAGTCTAAATAGATATTCAAACTCTTTGTTTTTTATACCCTTCACTGTAAGTAAGAAGCGTATATACGAGTATAACTTTGTGATTCCGTTTGTAATTTCTACAACGTACATGGGACAGCCTACAAAGTATATATTTGGTATCCTTATGAATAGCGAAATCAATTTAGCGATGTCCGTCTGTCTGTACGTCAAGTCGTTGAAATAAACTTTCTGCAGGCAACGTACAGAGAAGTAGAGCATACCAATCTGTCCGTTGCTTTTGTTAGATTCTTGTTATTGAAATTCAGCCGAAAACCATTGTCTGAGTGAGTTTTTTTGCTCATTTTGTGTAAACTACGAAACGGACAAAAACGTGGTAGTCAGTTTTATCAGAAATGACAGTCTTAATATCTAACAAATGGTCGAGGAATATCAAAAATATAACCGACATCTTAGATTTTTATTAATTACTGCTCTGTTTTTCTGCGTATTTTATTTAAAGTAAAAAAAAATTAGTACACAGTTTTTTTATAAATCACATTAAAGTATCTGGACCAAAATACAGCTCAATCCGTCTATCAATGGACGGAAGTTGCTAAAATTACTCACTTGGGTATATAAAAATTAAAAAAAAAAAAATTCAAAATAATCCAAAGTAACTTCCGGATTGATAGATAGGATATATAGCATTTTAAAGGGGAGGTCGTCTAGATTTGTAATCTATTGCCCAAATACTCAGAAGTTACTTTGAATTATTTAAAAAAATTTGTTGAAATTCCATATACCCCCGTGCTGTTGCTTTTAGGGGTTTTTACAATTCGCCACTTTGCCAATGTACCATTTCCGATTTTGCCAAGGAAAATTACCAAAACGAAAAAAGAGTTTTATCTGTAGGCTCTACACTTTCTGGAAGTGGCTTAACATTTTCGGAAAATTTCGTAGTTTTTATTTTATGATGTAAAACGAAAATTGCCAAAATCCTTGAGAACAACAGTGATGGGGTATATGGAAATTTAAAAAAAAAAAAAAAAAAAAAATTAAATAGTTCAAAGAATTATTCTGGATATTTCGGCAGTAAATTAAAAATCTAGACGACCTCTTGTTTAAAATGATATCTGTTTTATCCCACAGTGTTTAATGGTTCGCTGGGAAGTTGCTAAAATCACTCAGACCTACAGCACTGGATTATATAAAAATTTCAAAATAATCCTGTAGAAGATTACGAGATGGGATATATATAATTTTAAATTTATAATCTACTGACGAATTTAACTTGTCTTGGCTCACGTATGACTGGCGAGCGTGTTAATAACACTTTTATAAAATATTTTAAGAATTTCTTTTTTAAAAACACAAAAAAAAAACTTAAAATTTTTTTATTGAAAGCAAAAAATGTCAGTGGTGTAATTTTCTTATGCACTGTATTGTAATACATTTTCTGTCTATTTAAGTTTTTGTTTGGTCTGTAAACAACAATTTAAATGAAAAGCAGACAATATAAAACAATTAGTAGCAAACTATGCACTCGTATCTAATAAGTTGCTTACTTACCCCTACAAGCTAGTGGCTAAATATGCTGGATGGATGGTTGACTAAATTATTATTAAATACGAAAAGTGAATGACTGACTACTGACTTTTAAGCTGTCTTTAAATTACAACAATTATATTAATAAACCAACAACAGCAATAAAATGAAAGAGAAAAACAATCTGACAGAAAAGCACGCGTTATGAATTTACACTTAAAATAATTGAAATTTATGAAATGAAATTCTCATTAAATAACGCAAAACACAGTGAGTGATAAAAGTTATTGATATAAATAGTGTTTTTTGTTTGTTTGTTGAATATGTAATTAAAAAAGGAAGTTGAAAACATAAATAAATAGTTTTTATGTTGGTGTTTCACTGTTTGTAAGATTTGTTTACAATTATTTCTTATGAATTTCAAGTTGCATTTGAATTTTTGAAAAGTTTTTATGCAAATTGTTTTCTCTGTAAATCAATGAGATTGTGTTTTGTGTTGTTGCTTTACTAACATTTTTAATCATAGAAAAGCAATGCATGCATGTACATGTGTACCCCCAAGCATACATGTATGTATGTACTACAAGCAGTTTGTTGTGGTTTCTATTTAAAAATGTATAAAATAAATATTTATTACATAATTTTCCTAGTAATAACTTCTCATTATGTAACATTAGCCTGACAAAGCTATGGTGTGTTAAGCAATTGTTGTTGAAAGAGGCAACCTTAACACTTTGAAGCGTAGTATGGTGTTCTTCTTTTTTAATTCTAATAAAGTTTGTGCCAGAATTCCTGTGGCTAATTTTTTTTGTAAAAATATATTTATGAGAAAAATAATTGTGGTGGTGCTTTTTTTTATGTTTTAATATTTCCTGCCAGTACTTAGAATTATGAAGTGGGGAATGGCTGCTCTTAAAAGTAATTTAATTTAATTTAATTTTTTGCTTGTTTTCTGCTCAAGTGTTTATCTTAAACTCATGGCCAAGTGCTTCAACAGAAGTAATATCATCTACATACAGAATGCATGGAATAACATACTCGTCAATAAATTAATTTATCTGGTTTATTAATTTGAGAACTTGTTGATTAAACTACTTCAAATGTTTTGTTTTTTTGGTAGAAATATCTACATGACAGGAAATACTTCTTTTTATTAATTTTATATAGCGTAAGAAAATTTTTACAGTAAACTGTAGAATATTTTATTATTATAAATTTTAATATATCTGTGCCACAACTGTCAACAAAGGTGATGATGGCTTTGACTTGCTTTGACAAATTAATAAGTATTGAATTTTAATTTATGTAAGTATTAAGCAAAAAATGGCAAAACGACTTAAATAAAAATTCCATTTAATTCAATAGAAACTAAAATATTGAAAGCATTCAAGACAATTTTGCAAAACAGCATAAACCATGCAAATGAGTGTAAAAAAAAGCAATAAAATGTAAATAGTATTTGAACTTTGCTTATTGATACATAGTTTATTTATTTTTAGCAAATATCACTAGGTAACGGGTGGCGCACACTTTTATTTACAGCAGCACAAACACAATAAAATAATTTTAGATTAAAGGGTGTTTTTAAGCTGCGTAGCTCTAGCAATTTAGAGTTTCCTCTACATTAGAATTTTTAACAGATGGAAAATGCTTGAGCCCTTAATTGAGTTTTGGTTGTTAGAGTTTCAAAATAAAATAAATTTTTTTTTGTTGTATACTTTTTGCAAAATTTTCTTTTTCAAGCTTTTATTTTTGTAATACATTTTGTGCGAACAACAACATTTCTTCTTCTTTTAATACATTTTTTAATTCTTTCTATTTATAATCTTAAAGTTGCAACTCATTTCTCATCTAAAGAAAAAGTTGTTTGAAAACTATAAGCTTTAGCTTCTATTAGTTTTTAGAAGAATTGTAGACATTCCTAGACCTGATTATAAATAATTTAAGTTTTCTTAAGGTGCATTTTTCTTTGAATATTTTTTTCTTCTTCTTAACGGTTTTGTTCGTTTAAACTTAATATCACAAAACTACTCTAGATGGCTGGTTTGGTAATGAAATAATATGAAAGAAATTCCAGCCAGCATAACTTTTGATTGGGTTTCTGTACAATGTGTCTAATTATGTGGTTTCTTGTGGGTTGTCTTATTGTAGCAACACGGAAACTCAATTGAATAATGGTGGCAGCCACAAAATGTATTAGTTAAAATATATATGAAAAAATTGATAACACAGCTTGCGGTTACAATAGAAGAAAGAAAAAATTATAAAATTAAAAAAAATCTGAGGGTAGAAAAATAATGTTAAATAGGCTTACACTAGAAAGGAATTTGTTAAAAGCTTTCAAGGCTTTATTATAAATGTAATATAAGCATGTCTTATATAAATGCCGCAGCATTTAATTAATTGCCTTAAACGAGGTTAAGTTTGGGAGTGAGTTAAGAGTTTTTTATAAATTTAAAATGGATTCTTTGGCAATAATAAAATATATTATTAAATCTTCACAAACACCGCAAAAATAAATGTAATACATTTTGGCTATGCGTTAAAATTTTTATAATTTTTTCCTCAATTTAAAATTTTTTTTTTAAATTTGTGAGTAGATAAAAATTTTTCCCAGCAAAACAAGTTTTATTGAAATAAATTTTGCTAGTCATTTTGATTAAAAATTATCATAGAATGATATAAAGTGTGATGTTAAATGAGCTAAAAATAACTAAATAAAAATTGGTGCAACAAATTTAAAAAAAAAAATACTCTTTTGATCTCTCATACAACAAAGACTGGCAAGTTTTGTAATCTTGTATGAAGTTTTTGTTTTAAGTTGTATCAACGGTTGCAATGTGTATGCTGGCTTGCCGGAGTGCATTGTATGTGAAGTTTTCTAAGGCCTGCATATAGATATGATGAAAGAACACATTTTTTTTTTTAAACATGAAATGAAAGCGAACAAACTTTACAAATTTTTGTTTTCCAAACGGATTTATTTAAAATTTAACACTTATTATCTCTATAATCCAAGGAAGGTCGCCATATACTTTTGAATCGCCTACGTTAGGTCCACTTTTCAATGATTTTCACTTAAAACTGTTCAAAAAGCAGTGTGCCCGTACTTAATCAAGCCTGAAATTATGGTTTGAAATATTTTATTTAGCACTTTGAATGGCACCTCTGATAAAAATGCTAGCAAACACATGAGCCACTTTACAAAGTAGTGAATTGTTGTATTTATTTCGATGGGTTTTTAGCAAATAAAAGTCTATTGGTAAAAATGATATAAAAACTAAAAAAATCAGCAAGAGAATTGACCCCTTTAAATTGGTCTAGTGTTTACTGTTTATGAAACTAAAAAAAAAAAAAAAATCATGCAAGAGTGCCTAGGGTCCGTTCTATACTTGATTTAAGCTTCTGACAATTTTATTTATGATGGTGAAAATTAAACAAACTTAAGCACCAACAAATATGTATGCTTGACACTATCTTAAGTGTCGCTTTTTGAAATCTTGGAAAAAGAAAAAATGAAACTTTAGGTTTGCTCGCAAAGACAAAAGCCAAAACATTAAATCCCCCTTTAAATATTAAAAACAAAAACAAACAAAAAATAAATACTCTTGGGAATATATTTATTCAACATCATTACGCTGATCATTGGAATCTCAAAAAAAAAAAAATATTTTTTTTTGTCATGGTCTTTCTTTGCCTAAAGACAAGCCTAAAGAACATATGTGAGTGTGTGTGTTAAAAAACCATTAAAGATTTTTTTGCGTTTTTATACCCTAAACTTGAACAGGGGAAAAAAAAGATTAAAAAAATTCTTGTTAAGCAACATAATGTAAATGAAAGAAAATTATAACAAAGTCCAAACAAAATAAACTCAGAGTGCATGAGCACAAGGGAATCAAACTAGGAACACAAAAAATTCAAGTAATAATCATAAAAATTACAAAACAAAACAGAAAAGGTTTTATGGCAGACACAACAAACAACAAACGGCCAACATAACATAAAGGTAAAAAAGACTAAATACAAGCATAAATGAATCTACGAGTACTCACACACGAATGTATTTTTATTGTACCAGTTTTTCATTTAAACACAACCCACGCACTTCTATGCCGGTGAACAACTGCATGGCAGACAAGAGTGCAACAGCAGCAGCGCCCAGCAACAACAGCCGTAGAGATCAGCCAGGCCATTAAACAAATAAATAGTTTTCAATACATACATACGCACAGACATACGAGCTCTGAGCCCTTTAAATTTCTAACTATTCTCTTGAGATTATAATAAGCAACACCTACATATTAATATAGCGAACAACATCATCATGTACTTCAGGCCAGCAAGCCACCAGACAGGCCACGTTTTTATTTAAAAACTAAATAAATAAATAAACAAGCAACAACAAAAATGTATTTTTATATATGTCAACACCTCAACATTATTATGGCAGAAAATTTAACTTAACCTTTGCAACTAATAAACAACAATTTTATTATTATTATTTATAAAATAAATAAATAAATGAAAGAAAACATTTCTAAAAAAATAATTTTATTTAATTGGGCACAAAATTATACATGGAAAATTCTTTTTTAAATGGCAGTGACAACTAGAGGCTAGAAGAAAAAATAATGGGTGTACTGGGACAGAGTGCACTTTTTCATTTCAAGCTGTGATAAATTGATTTTTTCATGCGCTAGGGAAACCACATGTCGTCTGGATTCGTAACGTTCACTCATTGCAATTTAAACCACTTCAAAATCCACACCTCGTTGTGGGTTCATTTGTTTCTTATGGATTGCATTGACTTCACTTTGCTTTACTACTCATTGAACGAACTTTTTGCCCGGGTATGTTATTCCCTACATGTCTTCTTTAAAATGCAATAAAAGAATTAAAAAATGCACTCTTACTGAGACAGTCTTTATATTCCGTTTCTAATGTCTGCACCGTATATATGCCTCCTTATAATTGCTATAGGTCGGGAAGGATTTCTCTTTTCACTGCTCTGTTTCTTTCCTCGTTTTTTATTTATTATCTTTATCTTCTTTCTTCTCATTATGAGAACACAAAGCGACCTTATCAGAAGACTTAAAAGGGTTCCTTTTAAAAATTTTCATTTGGGCGGCTTGTTTAGCCTAATGTAAATCGGTATAAATGATTCAATATTTTTAAGCTTTCTTTCTTTTTTTTTCTAAATCATTTTGCACTTTTTCAAATTTTTTCTTTTTCAAATACAAACTGTTAACTACTGGTTTGTTCTTTCATATAAATTAATATAATAGACAGTTAAATTTAACGTATTTAAGTAAATACCTTGACAATGTTATTGTTTTAAAAGGTTTAAACAACAACTTATTGTTGCTTTTAATGTCAATAAATTTACTTAAAGACAGACATTATGTGTCAATGTTTTATTAATGAGATAGAGAAAAATTAATTTTATTTATTTTTGTATAGACGGATGAATCGATGGATGGATGGTGTTAGTGGTGGTTGCGGTGACAAAGTTAATGAAGGTGGTATGGTGTGGTGCTGGCAAAGATTTTGTTTCTTAAAAAATTGGCGTCTAACATTGTGACGCCATTCAAGCCCGCTACAGACACGCATGCATATGTACAAATTAAATAAAAATTGATGAACATTCTAATGCCGGCTTCTTAGGAATTATAGAAAAAAAAAATACAAAGAAATACACTTTGGTTATCATTACAGACATATATAAATACAATGAAAAAAATATTAAACAGAATTAAACAAGGTGGTAATGGCTACACTAAAGGCCGCCAGTCACATTAATGTTTTATTGTGACATTGATGTTTATGTTTGTGGTGGATTTTATTACAAGTTGGCAACCAATTTTACATAAAACCTACATCCGAATCGAAATTTGCATATAAATCAAAAAGAAATTTCTATATATATCGAGTGTTGTGATTCGGACTTTATCTTAAAATCAAAGAAATTAATATGGAATTTTAGGTAGGGCAAATATGCCAATAGTTGACAGCTTAAATTTTCTCCATTTTTTAAATTGATACCATTTTATACATGATCATGATATTACTTTCAAAAAACGTTGCAATGATACAGTATTTTAAAAGTATTAGAAATTATTTTATTAAAATTGAGTCATTTGTATTTTTTTTTAAATACATCAAATTTGCCAGCAGTCGGCATACATGTAGCAATGATCGCCATACTGTATATCGGTATATCATTTGGCTTTTAAATTTTTTCCAGAAACATGATCATGCAATCGGCAGGCTTGAAATTACTCAATAAAATGTTCTACCGACCACTGGCAAAACACAATTTACGAATAATGGCCACTACACACAGAAAAAAAATTAGGAACCAATTAAAAATTTTAATTAAATAATTCGTTAAATCAATTAAATTTTTAATTGAATCAGTTAAATATTTAATTAATTTTATATATATTTTTCAGTTTAATTAAATATTTAATTGGCTCAATTAAAAATTTAATTGTTTTAACAAATTTTTTAATTAAAATTTTTAATTGGTTCTTAATTTTTTTTCTGTGCAAGCAATGATGAAATAAAAAATTAAAAAAAAAAATAATAGTTTTTCGGTAATTTTTACTTATCAACGACAATATCTCAACTCTTTTCTTTCCGTAGAAACCTTTATAATTTGGAAATTGTTTCAAATAATAGATTTTCCAAGCCGTTCAAAATTGTTCTCGCCACTAAATTTTTCTTAAGAAAACAAGCACTTCTGCAGATGTTGCAGAGGACATATTGGATAAAGACAAATTATGAATAATTACTCATTTCAGTAAAATGAATGCAAAGTTGAGTCTATTTATTTTTTTATAAATAAAAGCTCTCTGTTTCTTTATTTATTTGAGTTATAAGATCAAAGATAATAGCACAGCAACTTTTAACATCTTTCGAATAAGAAATTTTGTTGTTGATTAAAATTAGGGCGGCCCAATTTCCTAACTTTTTTTTACTAATTATTTTGCTGTTGTACCTCTGTAGTGGCTCCATATTCCAAAGCAACTATTATTACAAATAAATACTCTATTTAATCAAATAAAAACAAAATAAATAAATATGAAATGAAAACCAATTAAATTAAAAACAAGGCCTTAATGTTTATTTGTTTAATGATTATTACAACAAAGTTTATTGTTGTTTCCCACAAAACATTTTAAATGATATTTAATCTTCATAAGAGAACGCAACGCCTTCGTAAAATATTTAAACTAATTAAATAAGCAAACAATTGCTATTGTCTATGTAGTTTTTTCTACGGCTTTAAAAAGCAACAAGAAAAAAAAATAATTGCCTGAATTGAAGATAATTTATGTGTTGTAGCTTTACCCCCAAAAATATAAGGAAAAAAAATTAAGCGGAAAATACCAAGTAAACAATTCATTACAATGCTTTTAAAAAAAATATATTAGAAAAAAAAAAAAACAAAAATGTGCTTTAAAAAAATATTTATGCACAATTTTTTTTGTTTCTTTCCTTAAAGGTATGAATACAAATGATTTTCATACCAAATAATACTTTCAATAAATTGTTTTTATAAATGGAATTTCTCATGGCTTAAGAGTAAATTTTTTCAAGAAAAAACACACATACACTCACGCAAATATTAAAGAAAATCAATAAAAAAATGCATGAGAAAAATAGTTTATGGCAAATTGAATTGTAAATGAAAATGGACTTTTTTAAATATTAACAATTAACAGGCATCCTGTCTGGTAATCGCAGCATTTTGAAAAACGAGAAATTTTAAAACCGAAAAAATGGCTATTTAGTGTTCTTTTTCAAAGTTAAAAGTTGTTATTAAATTAACAGACAAGATAGTCTTTGCTGTTGTCGGAAAGTAGTTCTTGTGGTGAAGACCATCAAAATTTATTAAAAAAGTTGTTTTTATACAGCAAACTAATCTTCATTCTGGGAGCGAAAATTTGATGAAATTTTATAGAATTTTTAAATTAATATTTTTAACTTTAATATATTAGAATTCAAGTACTTTTACTTAAGTTTGCAAATTGTACTCGTATATGTTGATTGCTTCTTCATATGTTTTTTTTTCTTTTAATTTTTTTCAATATTAAAAAGGAGGTTGTCTAGATTTGTAATCTATCGCCCAAGTACTCAGAAGTTACTTTCGACTATTTCAAATTTTTTTTTTTGAAATTTCCATATACCCCAGTGAGGGGTTTTAGTGACTTGCGGACGAACCATAGAAGATTACAGACAAACTTAAATTAGCGTGACAAGCATTTTTTATCTATCGAGATCTCTCATGCTCTCATTGACAGCGTGTTATATTGTGAAGTTGGCTGCAAAACAATTGTTTTGTTTTTGAAAAGTGATAACATTTTAGTTAGTTTTGATGAATCTAGCGTTTTTAACTCAATTTTTGTTTTCCTTTAAAAAGTTTTTATATATAAAACATTAATCAATATAAACGTTGGGTGCTTAAAACGGTTCGTCTGTTAGAAAGCTTTTTAGTTTCTTTCTTAGTATCGCAAAGTTATTATTACTTTGGTATTTAAAAAGGCAAATAAAACATTTTTTTTTTATTTGTTATGTAATATAATTTGGCTTTGAAAATTTTGTTTAAAACTGTTCAAAAACAATTAAAATTTTATTGTTTTTAATCTTCCTTAAAAAACTATTTTCTTTTTGTGTCAAATGAAAGCAAAAATTACATAATTTATTTATGAATAATTAATTTTCTTGTATATCTTTCTTTATAATAAAAACCTGCCGTCGACATTTTGCCAAAAAAAAAAAAAAAACCAAATTAAAATGAATCAATGAATGAAGATTTCCGTTACATGTCTAGAATTCAAAATGATTTAATTTAAAATTTGCTACATTTCCTGTTGCCAAGATCCATGCCAAACCATACCAAATTATATCATTCAACAACTCACTCAAACACTTACACACTATCCTATTTAACTCTATAACCTCTTCTCTCTTTATACACTACTCCCAACTGAAATGTGTTGTTGTTTGATTTGCCTTGTGATGAATTAATTTGTTGTGATTATGAAATATTTATGACATGTAGCAATGTTTGAATTTTTTTTTGATTATTTTCTTGTTGATTTAATTTATTATTCGTAAATGTGAAAATATAAAAAAAAAAAATAAAACAAAATTGTACATATTGAAAAGCAGAAGCTGAAACGCAACTGAGTT
This sequence comes from Thelaira solivaga, assembly GCA_947397855.1. Classification (NCBI taxonomy): domain Eukaryota; kingdom Metazoa; phylum Arthropoda; class Insecta; order Diptera; family Tachinidae; genus Thelaira; species Thelaira solivaga. The sequence goes on from OX377612.1 coordinate 13,727,712, forward strand.
GTCTGTTAAAAAACAGATGTACTTTTTTTTGCTACTTTTGATTGTTGCAGCAAGTTTTAACCAAGTCAGCATTTAATATTATTTATATTCATTAATGTTACCCTCATTTTATTTTTAAAGAAAATTGTCTCTTACCCTTAATCTCTCATTTTTTTTTAACATCTCTCTTAAAATGTGTGTTTTTGTTTACTCAACACAAATTTCTTTTCATTTCTGCTTGTTTTCCTATTAGGAAAAAATATTTTTATTTAAAGTCAAGGATTTACGAAATTAAATGGGAGAAAACTGAAAGAATTTATTCACATATCATTCATCACGGGCCTAATGGCTGGTTGCTTAGATATATTCCTCATCATGAAATATCTTTTGACCTTAAACTAAAACCTGGCAATTTGCTTTAGGCAATGAACAACAAAACAGTGATTTATAAAACGAAATTTGATAAACATATTTTTTTGCACACCGAAAGGAAATTCAGTGATGATGATCGGTCTCTGGTAAAGTCAAAAATATTAAAAATATTTGGTGGGAAACTTCTTTGCAGAAAAATTTGAAAGCGTAAAGCCTTTGCAACACTGTAAAGTAATAAAAATGACGTCTTAGACTGCACACTAGATCTTAAAGATGGTGATGCCATTACAGCTCATAATATCAGTAACGCTTATTTAACTTTAGGCTTGCCATTAGACATTTTTAAAAATAGCAAAATTATGTTTAGGGCTATAAAACACTGTTACACTGCAAAGTAACACATGTTTTCATTGGGCCATAATCATAGTCACTAGACTTGTGCTCCGTAGCTCATTTTAGTGAGCTCTCTTCTTAGTTCTAAAATTAAAAAGGAATAGTTCGTTCATTTAGTTCATTTGATCTTTTGTATCTTTATCACTTATACTTTTGATTGTCATTGAACGTTCTTTATTATGTAAAATGATATCGAATAGGGGTTGAAAGAAATTTTTTACCAAAAAAAGAAAGCAAAACAACAAAAAATTCTAAAAATTTTTAAATTTAGTTTTCGATTTTTTTTTATAATGTAATTCAAAAAGTACTTTAGTCACTATGGCTAAAAAAAATTAAGGTTTAATTTTAAAATCTTAAAATTAAACTTTTTAGCATTTTCTCTTCTTCAGTTTATTTATTTTAAATATAATTTTTGTAAAAGAAAATAATTTGCAAGCTTTTGTTCTTTCGTCATTGTTTACGTTTAAGTTTAGTTCGTTCGTTCATTTATAGGTCGTTCATTTAAAATAAAGAGCAAGGAAATGAACTATAGGAATTAAAAATCCGGACTAGTTTTCAGTTGAAATTAATGAATAGTACAATGTGAATAGTTCATTCGTGTACTACCCAGGACTAATAGTCACACTAAAGTTGGTATCTTTTTAAAAATGACTTTAACTTTATATAATTCTCATGAACAAAAGTCAGCTCTTAATAAGAAAATACTTTTTTGTGACTATGATTATGGCCCATTTATTTTAAAATGAGTACACTTTGTTTTGTTTTAATTTAATTTAATTTCAATTGAAAAACTTTAAAATATTTCTTTATATTGTGTCTGTTGTTTTAAAAATTTTGTAAATAGTCTGCAAAAACACTCTAAAATAAATAATTTTGTTTTCTAAAGCCAAACTATAGGAACCATTAAAAACTCTAAAAATTTAATAGAGAAATGATGAAGAAATAAACAGTCAAATAAGAAAAATTTTAAAGGATTATTTCTTTATTTGAAAAGAAACAAATTTTTTATCTTAAATAAAAATGAAATGAATGAAAAAGTTAGTTACTGTCTTCTTTCAAATTATTTGATTTTTATTTTAGATTATTCTAAGCAGCAGCTATACAAAAAACGCATTAAGAATTCGTAATTTTTATTTTATTCTCCTTATTAATATTTTTGTCTGCAACGTTCTAAACAAAAAAAAAATCTAGATCGGCTAAACAAGCAGATCAAAATTCAAGTAAAGAAAAGATTAACTTCTCAATCACGTATTCCAACAAGCGAACAAGAAAACATATTTTTTGAAAATATTTATGAGAAAGGAAAAGGAAAATTTTAAAAGGCATTTACATTGAATCAAAATCTAATAGATTTGAAATGAAATCTCTTTCAAAATCTATATGTATAGTCTACATTAGCTTTTTTATTGGACATACTTATATCAAGATTTCATTTTCGTAAGAAAAACAAATTGGTCTAAGAGTTGCATTAAATTTCATGTTAATATAATAATTAACACTTATTTTTTATTTGTTTATATATTTCCGTCCATTTTTAAATATTTTTCTTTACTTTAATTTTGTTTTTTTTTTTTTTCATCAAAATTTTTGAAATGTTTGTTCGATGTTTAGCAGAGAGGAACTGGGTTACTTTGTTATGGATACCGGAGCATAAAGTGAATAGGGGCAATGAAATGATGTACTATATGGCTAAAAAGGCAACTGAAATTAGTAAAGAGTCTCCAATTGTAGTTGAGAACTGGCCTGCGCCTCTTATTAAGCTCACTTTTCATATAATTTGCATTTCTCTAATGAGGGTTTTACACTATAATACAAGTGTTAAGATTTTCATTAGATTTTTTTTTGCTTTGTTCGTATGCAAAAAATGTAGCCCAGATACAATAATAGGAATAAACATTTAGAAATTTTCTAAAAACGAGGCGAGCCATAGGACTGCTAAACTTCAATCTATCTATTATACTTTTTATTAGATTTGAATTTTTAACAAAATATTTTACTCAGTATTACAGTGTAAAAGACCCATACGGCATATTCTATTTGCCTTCCAAGCTCTCATTGAATAAAGTAAGTGGTTTGTTATAAGGCCTAAAACTAACAGAGTGAACTAACTTATGGACTGTAAAGAAATTCTTCTGGAATGTTAAATAAAACGAAGAAATACACTAATTTTTAATTTTGTTAGAGCATAGAAGGCTGCTCTTAGCAAAGATTTTCTTTTAATTTATGGTAGTAACTTTCAGCTGCAAACTCCCCTCCCAGTCCATTTTACATATAGAAATCTATCCTTGAATGTTAAATTTTTTTTCTTTTTGAAAACAACGATTAGTCACGGTTTTTGTTAAGCATAATTAATGTTTTTAATGATATTCCCATTTGACATTAAAACAAAATTTTGTGTTAAAAGATAATTTTCAAAAACAAACTGTTGCAACAACAAATAAAAAATTAAAAGAAAAAAACCTTCCTGCTGTTCCCCAAACGAAATTGTCACATTAATTTTGAGTAAACATTTTTGTTTTTAGTTTTCACATTGAAAGCGATACAGAAAAACTATTTATTAAAAAAAAAATAATGTTATTTTGAGAGAATAAATTTTGCAATACAAATCCCCAAAATAAAAACAAACGTAACTCAGATATATAGACAGACAGGCAGGCCAACAAGAGCTAAAAATAATGTGTCACATAGAGCAAAAAGAGCAAGAAATTAAACAAAGAAATAAACGTTTCATTTAAATGGGGTCCCACCAACCGGTGTTGAAAAATTATTTAACAAAAAAAAATTCTTTTGGGTATGATTAATCTAAAAATAAACTTGAGGACTCTTTTTTACAAAAAAAAATTTAAAATTTACTAAACGAGATGAAAAGCAAAAAAAGCTAAACACACTTGGGACAGCCAAACCATAAGAAATTCAATTCGTTTAATGCAACTTGTTGATATGATGAACAAAAAAGTAGAAGAGAAAATGTTAGCACATACAAAATTCTTAATTTTAGAAAAAGTTGGCAGTGCGGTTACCAGTTTTTTTCTAATTATACAGGGGAGCATAAAGTGGCTGATACACACATCAAATTTCAACATCAATCGTGCATTTGTGTGCATTTTTTTTTAATGGAAGTCACATGCAAACCCTGTGTATGAATTTGACGAAAATCAAAACTGGTTTGATTAGCACACAAATGCATAATTTGATGTGTGTATGCCACAATCGATTTAATATGTGAATATATATTTTTTTTCACTTTGAAAAGCTTTGGAAAGATTTGGTACAGAACAAAGAACCAAAGATTGTTCAATTTTACTTTAAAAGTCAGTATTCGATTATTCAGACACAAAATTCATATCGAAATTCGTAATGCACCTAGCAGTAGAGCAATTTACCGAATGTTTCAACTTTTCAGGAAACAAGGAACTAGTTGTTATTTTCCTCATGCTGGAAGGCCTCGTACTCGCGTACAAAAGCAGGTATTTAGGAAAACTTCGATCAGGCAATGGTCTCAGTGGTTAGTAGTGTCTATTAGATTTTTGCAAAGAATTTTATATGATTTACACTTCCTTCAAGAGTTATAATCTAATGTTGCATATATCTGCATTCAACGTTTCAAATGTTGCGGCCTGGAAGATGAGGACCATTTTCACCTTGACCATTTACGCTAACAAACAAGTTTGCAGAATATGGAACACTTATAATTAATTGTTCAACATCAAGTTAACCTGGGCCTCTATAAATGCGCAGTATGTTGTGGAATATTTTAAAATAAATAACATAATATTGCACCATATTTTTTTTTCGAAAACGTTAACAGAAATGGCTCAGAGTAGAGAACAATGCAACATTTTGGTTTAAAAAAGATGGAGCTACAATCCCCACAGCTCTTTCAAATATGGCTATTCTATTCAAAATTTTCAGCAATCGAATAATCAGTTTTCTAGTTTTAGCTTCCCACAAGTTTGCCGAATTAACGACTTGCGTTTTTTTCGTTAGGCTTCCTAAAGGGTAAGCCACAGAATCGTCCAACAAACGTAGAACAAACAACTTAAAGAAAGACCTCTTTAATTCAATGACTGAAAAGAAAACAATTAAACAAACTGCTAACGTTTTTGGGTGCTTGATTGCAATTGTATTAGTATTACCGTGAAAAATATATTGTTTATTTAGTACAATAAGATTAAATTAATTTAAACTAACAGCCAGGCCTGCTATTTCGAAGTCTTTCGCAATAAACAGATGATTAAAGCGGATTTTCTTTAAAATTAGCAATTAATTTGCTGTTGTTGTGGCAACGTAAGATTAAATCATTTATTAGTACAAAAAAAAAAAAAAAAGATAGTGGCCTGCTTTTTCAGACAAAAATAAATGGCTGGGTTTCTTTCGCTTTCGAATTAGCTGAGCTGAATTTAAATTAACTTTTTAAAAAATTATTTATTTTTATTTTATTTCTATGAAATTTTTTTAAACACTAACAATTCTAAAAGAAAACATATAAAAGCCAAAGAGTAACCACCGGCTAAAAGCATGCCAGGTAATTGAAAATATTCTATGTTTAAGGGCTCAACATGATGGTGTTCCGTAGTAAAGTAATGTAAATACCCAGATGCTATGCCTTCCCTTAAGGTATTAGCATAAATATGCTGAGTTACACCGCTCTCAAACAAGCGTCTTATAAAATCGTTGAGTAAATGTTGAGCAGGCCAATTTGGTCTCATGGGCATGCCGGCTAAAATTTCATTAATGGGAGTTATGCCCGTTAAAATTTTCATGCGTGGACGTAATAAAAATTTCTGTTGATGTAAATAAAAATTTATTTTATCGTATTGACTGCAGTACACAAAACGAGCATCCAAATTGCGCAAGTGCTGCATCACAACATCATTGGATACCACTTTAAGTTGTTGCATAATAAAAGTATTAGTGTGACTTGTGTTTAGGACATACTGATCAAAATCATCTACCATTATGGAGATGTTGTGTTGAACTAAATGTTGTAAAGTTTTAATGTCATGAAAGTAAAGGCGGGTAAACAGCAGGCTGGATAAAATCGATAAATACCAATTAGCCACCACAAAACCAACTAAAATCATTAGAAACTCCAAAATGCGGCGCAAACGTCCTTTAATGTGTGTTAATTCAAATGGTAAGTACAACACTGATAAAACAGCATAAGTAATTTGTAGACCACCATTCCAAGAGCCATGCTGCAAACGATGTATGAGGGATAGAGTGAGAACTTTGTATAGAAAACTGCTGGTTACTAAAATCCATACATTTGGCTGGAAAGGTTTTAAAAAGTAAAAGAATCTGGGTAGAGGTTTATTGAAGGGCACTATTAAATAGCTAGCCCTTAGCTCCAAAGGAGTACTAACCACATACTGTTTATTTATGGGTAAAATATCAACACATATGTCCACTTTACTGCCAAGTATAAGATTTACACAATTCCATTCGCTAGAGTAGCTTAAATTATTGTTTAATAAAAAAGGATTTAAGGAGGCATTATAATGTTGAGCAAATAGTCTAATAATTGTGCCATAATAACCCTTTAAAGCTATTATTTTTGGCCTTTGCTTATCACTTTGTTGTATGTATGCTCTGGGAGGATTATTTGCGACGCCATAGTTTATAGGAAAATTGTGTAAATTAGGCCATTTATTCGACTGCAATAAAAATTCTTCCAGTGTTAAATTCTTTACAAAACTTCCAGTTATATGTTGCAATGATAAAGTGTTGCCCGCAAAATCCATCAGTAAGCTTTGCCAAAACCCATGGTTATGTAACCAATTAAGTAGTTCTACAGCAAAATCAGTGTAATGCGTGTTAGTAATGAAAGTGTCTTTTATAAAAATTATTTTATGCAAGTTGTTTGCTATTGATGCTTCTGCTAAAAATTTTTTTAATTCGCTTAAGTTTTCTGAGGGGTACCTTGCTCCCAAATATATTAAAACCAACATGTTTTTATTGAAATTATTTGTATTCTTGTTATTCTGGTTTAATCTTAGTAAAGGTGGATGTTCTATATTAAAAATTTCCTCATCATACTCGTATTTAGCACATAATTTGTCAGAGAAATCCCATAAATTGATAGTGTCGATTTTAGGAAAGCTTTTACTGGAATTTAAATTTGTTAAGGTCAAGCTTTCTTGCAAAATTTTAAAAATTTTTATATCATTTTTGGTAACCAAATTCCATGTTGTTAAATTAAAAGTTTTAAGAGTAGCCAGCTGCTGTTGAGTTTCAGACTGCTCCACCATATTGTCCTTTTCAGCATTTCTGTTAATTTTCTCAGCAATAACACTAATCAATATCATATTCAATAGAAATAAACTACAATAATTATAATGTTTAGCCATTAACACGAGAATTAATTATTTGTAAATTTTGATTTCTGTTAGTCAGTAGCCATATGGGCTAACCGTGCAACTGTTACAAGTGAAACTAAATATAGTCCAAGTGTTACAAATTGTTAAACCATTTATAAAAGCTGTGTTTGCTAGTTTATTTTGTTAATTGCTTTTTTTTGTTTAAACAATTGTTATATATAATTAATTGCGTTTACATTCAACTACATATGGTAGTGGTAGTTTGGCTGGTGTGCAGTGTCACTCAGCTGTTCTGCTGGCCATTAAGGGAATTTATATAATACAACCAGACACATAAATAATAAAATACGCTTTGCGTGTGTCATAATCATACCAACCAATATTAAAAAAAAAAAAAAAAATATTAAGCATAAAATATTTTTAAGGACAATTAAAATTTTGATGTGAAAATACACAACTTCTTTTAGCGCAAGGCCTACAACATTTTTAAACACTGTTTTTGTAAGCACCATATCGCTTTATAGTACAAAAAGTACACAAAAATTTTAATAAAAAAAATTTATTTATAGAAAAATCCATACCTTTTACACTATAATACTGAATTGAAATCAAATAAAAAACAATACATCAAAAAAAAAAAAAAAAAAAAAAAAACGGATAGAAATTTGACAGTCATCTATTTATTTTATCAGATCTACATTTTTGCATACGAGCAAAGACATAACAAAAACAGCTGACAAAATCAAAAAAAAAATTTTAAAGCTTGCACACAGAAAACAGCTTCGGTTGTATGAACTAAATTTGCTTCCACTCAAAAATTCAGTTCTGAAAATCGAATTTTTTTAATGTAATAATTGAAAATTGGTCTAACAGCTCAAAACAAAATTTCTGTCTTACTATGGAATTCTGGTTACTACAACTAAAAAAATTGATTACCACATCTGAATTTTTGTTTGGCAACAAATTTTGTTCTCACAACCGAAGTTGTTTTCTGCGTGTGTATTATATTTAGTTAAAAAACCCCGTATGATTTTTCAACAGTCGTATCAAATACCATTTGATTTTGCTCCTTCAAAATCCAATGAACATTTTAAAGTTTGTATAGTGTAAAACCCGCATTAATTTGCAAACATGTGTGGAGTGTAGTGGGCGTAACCGATCCAAAAGAATATAACAATGTTGTCTGACGAATAGAGACTGTATATACCAAGCTTCAGGAAAATGCGCTAAGAATGGGATTTTAATTAATTTTATTAAAAAAAAAAAAATCGTAAAACTGGTAATGGTGGGTACAGAAGGATATCTTAATTTTCTTTGGTGTATAGAGACCGTATGTACCAAATATTAAGCAAAGTCGCTGGAAAATATAAAATTTGTATAGCGAACAAACGAACAGAAAATTTATTTTATTTATATATTATGAGTAAATAATAAAAATTATTTAAAATTTGTTTGCTAGCTTTATATTCAATTACATGAAATAGCTTCGCCCCCACACACACACATTTGTTTGCATTAATAATATAGTTAATATTATTTTAATTGAAAATTAATCTTAAACAATAATATGATTTACCAATTTAGAACATTTAAAAAAATGTTTCTTAAATATAACATTTATTTTAGAAGTAATTTTGACTTGCCTTGGTAAATTAAGCTTTTTTAATTAGTTTTTTTTAAATATTTTTTAAATCCAAAACTATTAACAAACAATTTGTTTAAATTGTGGCCAGCTGTTTTAAATGTTTTCTTTACTTTTCATGTCTTAATTAAAAATTTAACAAGCTTTGGTATTATTTATTTAGATTTTCGTTAGTTTAAAAAAAAAACATGTGTTGACTACACAGTTTTCAGTAATTTTTAATTCTTAGAAGCTTACAGACAATAAATTAAATAATTGAGGTTGGTTTTATATAAACGATTTTCTTCTGCTTCAATGATCATCTTGTGATGAGAAGACAATGTTGTTTTGATATCACTAGATTTTAAATCAATAAAAAAAGAGGTCACAAAACAATAAGTAAAAATAGCAAAAAAAAACATGTTAGATTGTTAAAAAAAAATAAATTAAAAAAATATGTTTAACTAAGTGGGAAATAGAAGAAGAATGTAGAAGGTACTAAATTTTTTTAAATAAATAAAAAAGAAATACTTTCAATTTCGAAAGTATGCGGGTTATGTACGAACATACTTTCATTTTCGAATTCATGTTAAACAGAAAGGTAATAAATTATTTTTAAATGTAGGGTGGGTGTGCTAAATATTTTTGAATGAATCCAATTTCTTTTATTTTATTTTATTCACTGACTCATTCATAAAAAACAATAATTTTTGTCGTTGAGACGGAATCAAACAAATCTAGAAAACTTGTTTGTTGAAACTTTTATTTCTCGTGACTCAAATTTTTAAAAATAATTGCCTGCCTCAGCATCACCAATGCAAGACATCATTTCAAAAAACATATATTTGGTATTTTAAAAAGGTTGTTTTTCTACGTCAGCCTGCCTATTTCCATTTTGGTATCAAACAAAATGATTGGTCACCTTTTATCGTGTTTCTTAAGAGTTTATTTGTGTTTTGTTTTTGTTTTGTTCTTATCTATCTTTTGTACGCCCTAAAACATTAATTTTGTTAGGTTTTTAAGACCGCAAAATTATGAACTTCCTGTGTCGATGCTTTCACGTTTTAAATCATTAAAGTAGCCGCTCTTTTAAATGTCTGAATGAATTGCTTACTTTTTTGATTTATTATTAGAAAGATGGCCGTGGCTGAGTGCTGAAGATTAAATATCTTTTTATCGTTTTAAGCTTAAATCTTGGCTACTTCATAAATTCTGTTCAAGCCTTATTATTAATGGCTAAACAATATAGTTTTTTTTATATTTTCTTTGCTCTCATTTATTTGATTACCTTTTTTTTTTTAAATGTAAGTAAACGCCTGGTACCTACTTTTCATTTAATAACAAAAAGTATGAAACTCTTCAATAAATTGCCCTAACATTTTACACAAAATTTTTTTTAAATTGATAATAAATTTATTAAAATTAAATTCAGATTTCTTCAAATTAAAATTAGTTTAAAAGTTAAGTGAGTAAAGATAAATAGGTCGAGTTAAATATGTTTTAACGTATATTACAAATCTAGACGATCTCCAATTTAAAATAATATGTATCCCATCCCGTAATCTTCTATGGTTCGCCCGGAGTCGCTAAAATCCCTCAGAACAACAGAGCTCTGGTAAATGATCTATATTTACTAAAAAATGGACAAGAAACTTTTATATTCAGTGTTATCAGAAATAACAGCTTTAATGTCCGTGCAAAAAAATCAGAATAATCGGTTTACAAATGGCAGAGAAATATCAAAAATGCAAATAAAAGATTTTCCATAATTTTTGCTTTGCTGGTTAAGGGTTCATAAAATATTTTTATTCCAAGAAAATTATATATATATTTTATCAATATTTTTTTATTTATTTTTATATAATTTTTTTATTTTCAAGTCTATTTAACTTTTTTTTTATTGAAACGGTTAGTAAGTTGAGATCATATTATAAAAATTTATTTTTATATTCCTATTTCGCTCCAACAATAAATAAATAAATTTTAATAAGCAAGCCGTTCCAGCTACATATATAATTTTTTTTTTTTGTATATTTTTTGATATTTAAGAAGAATGTGGAAAGTGAATAATATGAATATTTGGGCACAGCCGTATTTAACTTGGTTTTTATTTAAAAAATTTGATTATAAGTAGGTACCTATTTCTTTCTTAAAATTTTGTCATAATTTGTAATTGCACATAAATAAATGTGATTGGTCACAAGTGAAAAAATATATAAAACCATTCATAGAAATATTCAGTATGAAAATGATTTCTGGATAACGGGGCTTAAACATTTTTTAATACAATTTTTTTTTTAATGAAAAGCCATTTTTGGGTGATTGTGTTCTTTTTTTGTGTGCTTGTTCCAACTCATTTGTTTGTGGGAGATCTTTCTCTCTCTTTCTCTCTGTCTCTCTATGTGGCTATATAAATTGTGTATATGTTATCTCACTTCCTCTCTCTCTCGCAGAGAGCTTTAGTTTACTAAAAAACACTTTATTTACATACAAAACTATAACTTATGGTTATTTTTTATGGTTTATTTTTTCTGTTGTTTTGTTCTTTCTGAAAGAGAGAGAGACAGACGTTTTTAGGAAATGTTGTTGTTTTTTTTTTGCTGATACAATGGCTACATTATTAGTGTGTTTAATAAACAGTTATTTTTTAGTAAACTAAGCCAACAACAAATATATGAGTTGCCATAATTTGTCATTAAAGAGAATTTGATTGGTGTAGAAGTATAAAAATGGAAGATGAGTTCAAGAAATATTCAATAATGAAATGACTTTGAATTACAGGATGTAATTAAAAGTAAATTATAAATATTAAAATTACCTGGGGCTAGATGGTTATTCAACTTAATAATAATTATGTAACAAAAAATAAGATTATAGATTTTTAAATGACAGAGGTGAACACGAACTTTTTGAGGTTTAATTTATATTACTTAACACTACAATATAAATTAAATTAGTAGAAACAAATATATAAAAAAGTTTGTCCCGCTGAGGTTTGTCACTATCCAAGCTCTTCTTTATAATTAATAAGTGTGATTTTTTTTTTTTAATATTTTGTTGTTAAAACTCTTTATTTTTCTTCTAGCCGCTTTGTTTCATTATTCGCATTATTATTACCAGTTATGGCAAGAAACACAAAATCATGTTTTCATAATAATATAATTATCGCTATGTATGAGTACAGCTTTATAAATATAAATTGTTAATATTCTTACTCAGATTAATGTAGACCCACTATAAAAAAAATATAATGAATGAAATTTTAAATTACTTAAAACAAAATAAAAAATTTATAAAATTTAAGATAAATTTTGTGTTTGCTTTAGGTTTAAAATGGACTTTCATTTAGCTTAAAGCTCAAATTAAATTTGTAATTAATCAGTGAAATACAAGAAAAATTTAAATTTATTGATAAATTAGGGACAGATTACAGAACAGTAAACAAAATCCCAACTGCAGTACATGTAATTATTATTTTCTATATAAAAATTTTTTATTTGCCATATGATTTTAATTTCAATTTATTTTTGTCAATTTCTTTTTATAAATTTGTTAAACGCTAGTGAAGCTAGTTCTGCTTTTTATTCTGTAACTATATAGTTTATATTCCGAAAGTGTGCAGGGTTTGAGAAATTTCATTACAATATTTTACAGTGAAACTCATTGGGTTCAAGAATTATTCAATAGGAATATAAATCACTGAAGGCTTATATCTTGATGTTTATTAGTATTTTTTTCTGACTTGGCATCCCTTTTATTTCAAGAAAGGAAGCTGTGGGTTACTCTGCGTAATGTGAAAAAACGGTATGAAATCGAATTTATGTTTGATAGCTTGCTTTTAGCATTTATCTGGTAGTACCTAGCTCTGTAATGCTTAAGTGCATGTCAACGTCCATTTAAACAAACAAATATCTTGCGATAATCAAAGAGCAAAAGCGAAACATTTAGTTATCGCATCACAATACAGAGTATGACCTCCTGTACTTTTTTTAAGAAAAATATGTAACATAGAGTAGATTAGGTTGCACAAGAAGGGGCTCACTTGGGTTCTCTGATATGGTTACTTTGTGATAAGATAAAAAAAAGCTAAGAATGATAACAATAGGAATATGTCAAAGAAACGAAAGGATTATTCTGTAATGGGATGCGAAAAATACCGTTGAGAAATTGAATCTTTAATGTACTTGATAATTTACTTTTTGCATTTGCTTGATAGTACCCCGCTTTTTAATGCATCAACGTTGATTTATACAAACAAATATCTTGCAATAATCAAAAAAACATTTAGTTTTCGCATCGAAACTGCTTCCGCATCGCAATACGGAGTAGCCTCCCAATTATAGAAGAATAAAGAGAAGCAGGGAAATAGTAGAGGAAACAGAAGCAGACGAGTGCGTCATTTAAAGCAATTGCTACTTTTAACCAAGCCAGATAGTATGCGAACCATTAGAGTGGACAGGGCAGTGCAGTGAGGGCCTGCAGGTAGAACTCCTCGAAGTAAAGCGCCTTATATACCGTGATATATAGATAAAAATAAAAATAAATGTAAACTTATAGTGAGCATAGTTTTGAAAAAACCAAAAAATTAAATTTCTATATTGGTTTTATACAGAAAATAGAAAAAAACAATAAAGACTGAAGTAAGTTCGGTTTATTGATTTTTAATTACTAATATTAAATAAATTAATATTTCGTTATAAAATTTAGATGGATCTTCTCATCCTCAAAAATCGTTTAACGCATTTTTATGCTTTTCTGAATGAAAAATACAATTCTTTCTTTCAAAAAGTTGTATTCTTTGTGCACATACTCTTATTAGCAAAAACAGGCATACATGTGTTTATAGTGTGTGTGCGCCCTTACCAAACCAGGCAGTCGTTTTTACACATGCGCGTGTATGTATATGTGTCTTTTAAATAGCTCTTGTGGGTAAAAGAACTACAAATTCAAAACTCTTATAGCAAGAGGGATGCTTGGAAAAAAAATTTGTTTTGGGTATTTTTGCCGTTAATAAAGATAATGAAATTTTTATTTGAAATTAAATATATATTTAAATTTGTTTGATTTAAAAAATGTTTGCAAAAATTTGAAACTAATTACATATTTAAAATGTCTAAAATTTCGCACTGCTACATTTAATTTTATTATTTTTTATTAATTTTTTTTTTTTTATTAAAAATAAAATAAATTCTTCACTTTAATAATAAATTTTTTTATTAATTTATTTTTTTCGTTTTTTAAAAAAATCATTTATTTTTCTTATTAATGTATTAATTATTTCAGTTTTGTTTTATTGCTGTATCGTACTTTAGTCTTATTTCATGTTGTAAATCACGTTTGTGTTTGTGTTTAGTGTTTCACTGTATTACAAATCAATTTGCCGGTAGATCTTTATCATCAAACATTTCTAGTAAAAGTTAACAGTTTTGCTAATTTTAAGAAAAGAGAAAAGCTGAAAAAAACGTGTTTTCACTCTTGACTTAAAACTACAATCAAATTAGCTGTACGTTAACAAAATTGTTATTTAAAAAAATAATTTTGATGTTAAATTTTTTGGTTTTATTTTTTGTTTTGGGAACGTGACTTTTGAATTATTTTTAATAACTTAAAGTTTTGCAATTCAATTAATATCCCACACATTAGAACAAATTAATTTTTAATTATTTATTTTTTATAAAAATCTAAAATAAGTAAATTAAATTTCAAAACACGTTGCAAACGTATTACTGCTTTAAAGAAAATAAATACCAAATACACAAATTAATTGAAATTATTATAAATTATTATAAATGTACGAGTATGGGGGCCGTTTTTCTGAATATTGGGCTTTACCTAGTTGAAAAATCAGTGATTTATTTAGTAAACTTTTATGGATTAAATGCTTATGAGAGCATATACATAATAAATAAATCGTTAGCAAACTTTTTTTTTTTTTTTAAGAAACAAGAATAATTTTTGTAATTTCTTTACAAAATTAGATTAGCGATATTTCTGACATTTTTTGTTTTCCTTGACAGTTCACTTACTTCCCTTTTTATTATATTTCCAGGAAATTTTTTTTAATGCCCGGAACGTGCCTGTTGGACGAGTTTGTTTCACCTATTTTTTTTATACTAAAATATTGTTGTAAACAGAGAGTTCAATTTGTTAAAAAAAAAGAAAAACTAAATTTTCTTCATCTTTCAACAACTTAAAAAATCACTAGTTCTATTGCTTATTACACACATACGAGTACTTAAATAATCATACAAACATATTTCCAAGCTTGAAATTTTATATTTTATTTACAAGAATTTTTTTTTAACATTTTGTTTTCACTACTTCTCTTGTTCTTAGTTAAACTCTACACACTATCTAAAATGTAAAAGATGCCCTATCTGATATTTTCCACAACATTATTTAACCCCACTACTCTTGGAATGTTAATATACACATAAAAAAATTAGTAAGTGTGGCTGTACATACTTGTGCAGGTATGTATGTATGCAAGTATGTAATCATGAATGTGCAGCATATGCATTCATGTGTTCTAGTTTCTTATGGGCCAGCCATTAAAGGTAATCTAACACACTGTATACACACAAGCCTACGAATATATGTAGGCACACACACACATTTATAACGGGTCTTCTCTTAAAGACTTGTAAAATTTGACAGTGGATCTCATGAGGCGGTTGATTTTTTTTTAGCAAATAAATTATTGTGATTTTGTTAGCACCGCATATTTCTTCTTTAATGCAAATGCGTTTCGTTGTGAGCACGTGTTTAAAAAAGCGGGTAATTATGGAATAAAATGCTGAAAAATTATAAGTATCAGATGTGTATTTTTTAACCGAGAGAAAAAGCAGTTGCTTTTAAAATAGTTCAAGTCTCAAAAACAAAATTGTTCGCTTGAAGCAGTATAAAATCAAATGCTCTATTGTAAGGCTGAGGCGAAATATTTAAAAATGTACGACAAGTCACGAACAAAGTATTGCCAAGCGATATTTTAAATAATTCAATAAAGAATTTTTGTTTTGGATATTACTTCCAAGCCATTAATGATTTGCCTGCTGTAGAGCAACTTCGGGTATTGTATAACTCCTATTACTGTTTTTGGATTAATGGGAAAAGTAATTATAGAAATTTTATCAGATGAATTATGAATGATAATTTAACAAATATTTAAATTCTTATATAAGAATCATCTCAAAAGGCTTCTTTTAGAAAATTGGAGGATAATGTGGAACCCAATTGGTTATTATGTTAGAAAACTTATTTTTTGTTTTTAACTAAAAACATTAAAATCTATGACAAAATATGAAAATAAAACAAAAATTTAATGAAACTAAATCAAATTACGTACTTAAGATTAAAATTATTACCCGGATTCAATTTCTGCTGCATCTAGAAATTAATAAATTTTTTTACAACACAATATTGTTACGAACCACTGTGTTATTATTCATAAGAAATTGTAATAAACGTAACAATATGTTCAGAATATTTTCATGGTATTGAAATATTTGTGAATTTAAACATGAGTTGCATATGAAAAACTTGGGTACCACAATAAACTCTTTCGTACATCCCACATTAGCCGACTGTAAAATTTTTTAAAACAAACCATATACTATCTGACCCGGCAAAACGTTGTTTTGCCTTCAAATTTTATTTATATTGAAAAATAATTAAAAAGAGAAAAAAAAGTTGGGTTATTTTCAAACATATAATAAAAAAATTACCCAAATCGGCGTAGAAGTTTACCGATTAGAGAAAAATTTTAAAAGTGGGCGTGGTATATTTTAATTCTCATAAAAATTTAAGTTGGGTTTTCACTAAAATATAACATTTTTTGTATATTTATTCGATCTTCTTGCTCTAAGAAATCGTTTTTATAAAGAACCGTGCCACACCGGGTAAAACAGGTAGTAGATTAATAAGCCAGATATCAACTTCAGCACCACCTGTCGGGCGGTTTTGTGATGCTAAACCTTAAAAGGCGTAGGCCAAAGTTATACACAGAAATTCAATTAAGTCAGTCCAACCGTTTAGGAGGAGTACAATGTCAAACACATGTGCAGTCGAATTTTATATATTAAGATTAAATAAAGATATTATTTAGTACACTATTTGTATTATCTTGTCGAAAAAACTGGAATATTTATTAGAACAAAACACTTGTTTCAATATGGGTACAAAATAAAATCGTCTTAAACTGAAACAGGTACTGCTAATGTGCTTCTGAAAACAGTTTTTAGAGATGATGAAGTTAAGACATCGCGAACAAATAACGTGACTTACAAAGCTAGCAGTAAATAGTAAAAACAGAAAGCATCTATTGAAAGACCCATTATTATGCACTCACTTACCTAATTCATTTAAACCTAAAGAGAAAGAGCAATAACATTTTTTTATTACATTATTTTTGTTTGTTTTTTTTTTCTTTTCTTTTCTTAATATTTTTTTTTTATTTTACTAGTTTCTCATCATTATTAACAGCAAGAGTTTTTGTTGTATTCTTTTCATTAAAGGAAATGAAACTGTTTTAAAAAGATTTAAAGAAGATAGGAGTAGTTTGTCCGGTTTTATATATTTTTTTGTCTATACATAATTATTATTTTAAATGAATGTGTTTTTCTTCATAAGGAGGAAAAATAAGTAGAAAAAGAAAAGTTGTCGTTGATATGTGTATGTATGTATTTTTGTTCAAATATTACTCTAAAAAACAACAACAACATAACCAGCCATGGATTTTGTTCTTTAACAAATTTATAGGCGTTTGTTTATCTATCAGCAAGTAAAAGATAATGACATTGTTTAAAATAAAACTACCTGTACAAAATCATGAAAGGAAATGAAATAAAATAAAAATATGAAAGGAATGAATACCTATACCCATCCAAGCCAACGATGTATAAGCGGTAAACTAAATGCACAATAAAATCAGTTAAAAAAGAAATAAAATAAAATATACCTATCTAGTATACCAATTTTAATAATATTAGTATAGGTAAATAAAATATAAAGAAAAAGGAAACTAATTTTTTTTAATTTATTAATTTTGTATAAAAAAGAATTTTTTTCCTCGCAACTTTTTCAATATTTTTAAAACTAATAAGCAGATTTAACCATATTGAAGGCAAATCTTAACCCTACAACACTAAACGAAGGCTATTTTTACGTATTTCATTTTAATGACATGGTGGTTTTAGTTTGTATTTTATTAATTTCTAAAAATAATTTAATGAAATATTTTTTATTTTATCAAAACTTAGACTCAATTTTTTTTTTTAAAAAAAAAGAAAAGTATTCTAAAGGTAAAAAACTTTTATTTTTAAAAAGGAACCTCACAGGCTAGGCTTAGTTTCAAGCGTTCAGAAAAAGGTTTAGTTATTTAGAGTTAAAGGAAATTTCATTCAAAAATTTTAGATTTCCTTTTTTTTTTTTTTTTTTTTTTTTAATAAATAGAACCTAACATTTTCAAGTAAAGCTTATATGTCGGTAATATTGTACTAGCAAAATTTTTTCCAGGGTGCAGTGGGTGCATTTAGCTTTAATTGCAGAAACAAAAATTACGTGTAGACACAATAGCGACACAACTGAGATTTGAGATCTCAGTCCTATGAAAAATTAAAATTTTAAATTAATTTCTCTTTAATAAAATAGAAGTTTCACGCTCAAACTGTGACTTGATTGTGATTTTTAGCAGTTTTTATTAAAACTTCTAGATTTTTTAAACTTCAGTTTGGATTATAATTATTTTTTTTTTTTAAAGGTCTTCATCAGTTTATTCTTAATATAACAAAATTTAAATACATACATGTTTTTTTTTTTATTAATTTTAATATTTATTTTTCACATATAAATGTCAGTGTAGTACAAACAAAAAAGTGATTTCTTTAAGTATTTAATAAATAAAGAAATTTTTAAATTTGTTAAAATAAATATTATTATCAGTAACCAAAATATAAAAACTAAAAATTGTCAAGTATACTTGGTATAACCAATAAAAAAATAAAATAAAACAGATCCCGCTTAAAAAAAATAACTACAGCAAAAGTTGATTAAAAATGGACTCTATTTGCTTTTCTTTGAAAAGTAAATATTTTTGAAAAATAATTTTCTTTTGAATAACGTACCTTAAGAAAACATTAAATACTTTTTTTAATAAATAAATAAAAAATGTTCTTCAAATTTGTGTTTATTTTATGTATGAATTGTTTTTAAATAAAATGTTATCATTTCAGTTTTGTTGATTTTACTTCTTTTTGCCTGCCTTTCAAATTTGTTTTCTAACAGTGTAGAAAGTCAAAGCAATGCTGACTTCAACACTGCAACGCAAAATAGAAAGCGACTTTAGAGGCAAAATGATTTTAAGAATGTCTTGCCATTCTAAAAAAAATTGCTCAATTGCTTTTAGCATAAATGTACCTTTGTTGCCTTGTAAAGTAATATTTAGGAAAGCATTGTTTAAGCCAATAAGAAATTTAATCTCATGTTTCTTAGTTCAAAAGCTGAAACTTAATTTTGATTTTGCAAATTTTTTAAAATTTTTCTGCAAATTATTAGTGACTTTTACTTCTTCACTAATTCTTAACTGTTATACAGTTACATAAAAATTTCTAAAAGCAAATATTCTATTCTATTGAAATAAAAAAAGGAAAAGAATTTTCTTAAAATTTGTGTTATATTTATTTCTTGTAGCCGTTTAACTCTTCACTCTGACCTCGTATGCACTAGTTTTCTGTTCATGTTGCATGTTCATTAGCACTTATGTATGAGAAAAATATCTTAAAATGAAAAATAGGAGTATGTGATTTTTAAATCTAACTATCTACTCGTAAGTATATGAAACGTGTGGCTTTAATTAATGCCACAGTTTACAACAACAGCAATAATAATCATAAAAAAGCTAATAAAAACAATAAAACAAAAAGCATGTGCCTATATTTTCAGTTAACAGTAGCACCCAAGGCTTAGAAAAACTAAGTTAAATCACAATCATCACATGCTACTTCTAACAAACAAAAAAAAATTAAGCTTGATGGAAGTTTGAGTATTTAAAATCGAGACTTAAAAAATAGTGGCTTAAAAAATGTAATCAAAAATCTTTTTTTTTGTTAAAAAAAATGTTTAATCTTTCTATCAAAATTTAGCTATAAAATTGAGCTGGAGCTAAAAGCAATCTACTTTTTATAGTCTAGTCGGTTAATTTTTTATTTCTTTAAGGCTCTAACCCAACTTGTTTTTTTTTCTTCGACATGTGTGTCAAGTTTGTGATTTCTGTTAATTTTCAGGTCTGTATATGAAAGTAAAATAGATAAATTATGTAAGTTCAGTTGTTATATGCTGAATAGTACCAACAAGTATTCAATAAGCCTTTAAAAAATCTACTTACAAGCGTTTGACAGCAAAAATTATAAAACAATCTCTACATCAGAGTTCACAAAGAAACAAAACGAAACGTTTGCATTCATATCGTTTTGTAGTTTTTCAGTTAAAAAAAAAAATACAAATAAAAAGTACTGCAAACATTTACTCTGATTTATTTTCTATTTGTATTGCTACATAGTAAAAAACAATAACATTCACTTAAACGTACATACGCAGAACACAAATGAATGAAAATTTAACAGTGCCGTAAACCACATACACTCATATGCATAAGCACGACTGTCTGGTTTCTTGTGTTAGCACACATATTTATAACTTTCAAACTAACCATGCAGTAAATAATTCCTTGCACGAAGCTTGTGTTGTGCTCTTACTACTATACAAACAATGAATGATTCATTCACTAAAAAAATACGTACTCAAATGTACGGTTGAATTAGTACATAACAAGAACTAAAAGCCAGTCGTATTATTTGGGATTTTTTTTTGCTGTAAATCGTTTAGTATTTTTACGATTTAAAAATTTTGAAAGATTTGTGATTTTGTAGCAAACGTTTATTATATGTTTTGTTTCTTTTCGAACTCTGTACCATATAAAAGGCTATGCCCCATAATTATAGTCCCACTAAAGTCTATATCTTTCTAAAAACAATTTTAAATTCATAATTTCCTTATGAAAAAAAGTCAGCTCTTAAAAAAAACCTACTTTTTTGTGGCTATGATTATGTCTATGGCCAATATAAGCCATTTACATGTATACATTTTTTAAAAAAGCGATCTTTCTGACATGCCGAGTTGGTAGAAAGGAATATTTTAATACATGTTTGCTTTACATCGGAGTATATATCCTGCAGCAAATGCTGGACCAAGTGTTCTCAAAGAACATGTTCTACCATTAATCAAAAAGATACTGGTTCTTAAAACAATTTACCGTGACTTGGGAAAAGCGAACTTATCACGGAATGATACTAATTTCCTTACAAAAGGTATACATGCATTCATATATGTATTTATTATGTATGTATGCTTACATGCATGTATATGTATATAAATATATGTAAGTGTTGTTGTTTGTCTTATACTTTTGGAACTGGTACTGTTTTAGTTATGTGCGGTTCACCTAGTACCATTCTGTAACTAGTTTTTCAGCATCAGTTCCAACATTAGTTTAGCTGGGATAATATACGGCACTGGTCCAATAATTATTAATCGTAGAACCAGTCTGTTTACATTAGCTATAGAAAATGTGGCGAAGTATGTAAATAAATAGTTGCAATTGACCTTTCCTAGGACATCGTAATGTTAAAGTGCCTAGTCTATTATATGAAAAAGATCAAAGCAAGGACCGATCCTATTACCTTAAAGACAAGTTCACTGACATGTTTTGTGTTTAGGATAGTCTTAAAACTATTTCATATTGTCACTTATTAGAGCACTTAACTATTTTATGTGCGGTTTTTTATGACCGAACAGTATTTGTATTTGCACAAGTGCTTGTGTGCAAGTTAATTGTTCACTATCTACTTAGCACAGCACCAGGTGTGCCCAACTTCCATTTCCCTTTTTTAAAAGAAAAATTTTAGTACTTAAATTTTTTCTTAGTGGATATTTTTTTTGATATAGAACTTATAAAGATGAGCTAGACAACTAGCTTTATTAGAAAGATAAAACAGTTGGTTTTATTTAAATCTTACGCTTATAGAAAGACAAATTTGTTTTTCTCTATTTTAAATAATTGCTAAAAAATGAAAAAAAAAATGAAAAATTTCTAAAATATTTTTTTAATTATTTTTTAAAAAAGTATAATTTTATTTTTATTTTTATTTTTTTATTCTACGAATTCTATGAAAACATTGTTTTTTGAACAAACGTCAATAATGTTCATGCATGATGGTTAAAAAAAAACTTCAATTTCACACAGAAGTAAAAGACTTTCAGTTTCGCTGCTATTAAAAAACAACCTGAACTTCCAGTATCATAGCAATCGAAAGACTTAAGACACAAACTTCAGAAGTAAGAGTAGAACATGAATATCCATCCGGCTTCGCAGCGATTAGCAGACTTTGAATTTCTTTGTTTGATATTAAATAATTATTTTTGTTTGTTTAAAAAAATTTTTTTTGTTGCAAAAATTTTTAATTAAAAGCAATAAAATTTACTTTGCATTTTTTTGTGTATATTTCTTATAAACACTTTTTTCAATATTTAAGAATTTTGTTGTGTGTTCTCTAAACGCGGATACAGACATTTTTATAACTTTACAATTGACAGATTTTTTCGTAATTGTCGTTAATTTGAATTTTTTTAAACTGAAATTTTTAAGCTCCTCTTTATGAAAGAATGCGTATATTTCTGAATGAAACTATACTTTTATTTTGATTTCACCTGTTACGCATTTTTATACAGAGAACAAATTTTGTTGTGTAGCATGTTCTGCACTTACAGTTAAGGAGTTAAAAAGAAGCCACTTTCTTTTTGCAAGTGTTTTATTATATACATATAGAAGAAGAAAAAGACCGAATTTAAGTTCACAAGTTGGCAGCGCAGAGTACAAGCCGGCTCTAAATTTTCAGTGGCTGTGGCCTTAATCTTTTAAAAATGATTTATCAATGACATTGCAAATAAAGTGAGTCTCAATTTGGTTTTACCAATTTTTTATTAAAAAAATTTTTATTTGTTGTTGAAAGTAGAGCCACACTATCCTCTTTTATCACTACTTATATTTCTTTTTTAACCTCTAAACAAACGTTTCTTGGTTACCAGGGTAATTAGAATTTGCATAGACACATACACACATACTTATAACATTTTCCCGCTTACTGGATTTAAACGTTTTTCCATAAGTTTCTACAAGAGATTATAATCTACTTAAATGCATACACATTTATTTATGTAAATTTGTGCAACATTTTTGTTGCTTTTTAAATGAACAAATATGGTTGTTTCATTTTCCAGTGTTATAAAGATGATATTGTTTTATTAAACTTCACCTAGTTTTTTATGCACAGTGCAATTGGGTTAATAGCAACATTTCAATTTTGTATAAATGTTGCGAATGAAAAATTAAATAAAGTGGAAAAGCATAAATCAGATAAAATGCGGTAAAAAAAGATTTACAGTTTCTTGAAACGGTTGTAAAAAATTAACAAAAAATTAATTAGCAAATCGAAACATTTTTTTTTATAAAAAAAGTTTTATTAATTTTAGCATATTTTTTCTTTACTGCCTATTGAGTAAAAAGATCTGTAAAATATCTTGAGTGTTCTTCATTCTAAGAGACACTAGGTCGTTTGCGTGCCTATTCTGTATTCCACACGAATTAAAAAAAATGTGGAAGTAAATTTTTTTCTTCTTATTAAATGAAAATTTTTATGTTTTTTTAATTCCAACAATAATTTCCTACCCAAAATAAAGCAAAAATAAAATTTTAAAAATCCTTGCATGAACCTTCGGATGTGAAATACAGAACAGCACTGAAAGCTAAATTGAATGGAAAAAATTTCGTTCAAGATGCAAATTGGAATTACTCATTCTTATTGAGCTTATTATTTTAAATTTTGTCATTGAATTGTGAATTGTATATTTTTATATTGTGCAAGAATTGTGTTGTTGTATGGGGAACTTGATGATATTATTGTTAAAGAAAATTGATTCACGTAAAAATTATTTAAAGGAGCTGAAAACATAGGTCACTAACTTCAGTTTGAGATATTTCCCATCCACGCACCTTTTTTTGGTATCGACACTATACAAAATTTCCTTTTCAAGAACCGTGTATGGGGGTCTTCATATTATTTTTGTTAAAGGAAATTTATTATTAATTAAGGATGCCGAAAAGGGAGCTCATAACCTTCAGTTTGAGGTATGCCTCGTCCTCGCACACTGTATAGCATGCCAATTTAAAAAAAAACGTAAGTAGTTACGTTTTTGCAAATTTAACTTCACTCATTTAGCAAAATGAGCGATTTCTTATATTCTATAAGAGCAAAGTAAGATATTGTGAAAAAGTTTATTAACTTAAAAAAACAGATTTTTAAAGTCGACACTATTGAACTGACCGATACGTATTTCTCAATGTGAAAACTTGAGAGTCATTATACGAGTACACGTCATAAAAACATCTCGTTTTTATGACATATAATAGAAAAAAGGAAGTTATTTCTTTGTTTACAAAATTAAATCTAGATTTATGTAAAAGCATATGTTTATACTTTTAAATAAAGAGCATTAACTATTTCTATTGTTCTTGATCCAGATGTGACGTCTATCCCAACAGCTGAATTTTGTACACAAGATATAACTTGATCTATTTTTCTGTTATTCTTGTTTAAAGGTACTAGAGGTAATCACGTCGAATTTGTTCAAATTTACATTTTGCAAATATGATCTATATTGAACTTGGTCGTGAAAGTCTTTTTTAAATTTCCTAAATTTTTGTTTGATAACGTCAAAATCAATGCTACCACATCAAAAAACCTCTGAAAAAATCTGGCAGCTTTAATTTTATCTGTCAATTGGGTATGTATGTGCTTGTTGTTTTTCGTTTATAGACATTTGACCAAATATGCGCAGTATATGCTGTATATTTTTTGCTCTCTATCGTTTTGGCTTCGAAGCTGTAAAGATTTGCTTACATTATGTGTGTGCCATTGTTTTTATGCTCAAAATACATAGAGTTGCATCGTTTGCACTGTTTGCAAGGACAAGATACACACTGTGGCATAAGAAAACCAGGTAAAGTGTTTCACATAGATGTAAATGTTTTGCTCTTCTCGTGTTTAATTTTTTAGCTGTCAAAATTTGTTTAAAATCTTTGTGCGTATTAGTGCAAATACTGTGAATTGTTCTAATTTTAAAGTAGATGTATTGATACTTGTCTATGAAAGAGCTATTTTTGTAATTCATCAGAAAACCTGATGATTTTATGCTGTGAAACACAAAAACCTCTCTCAATCTGCTGGATATATATGTATGTATGTACCCACATAAATGCCTACACCACATACATAAATTCATATTTACCAACATAAAAAATTTGTTACAAACAAGAACAGATCTAGCAAAAACAAAATAAAGTAAACAAATTTAGCAACAACAACTAAACAAAAACATAACGATCAAAAACGAGGACTTTATATATAGACGTTAAACAATTTTGGTTTTGCTTTGATTTCTTTTCATTTACAGGTTGTCATCGTTGTTGCCGTTGCTTTTTTTCCAGAAAAGGTAAAATGGCAAAAGAAAACCAGTGTCAAGAATGTAATTGCGTTTTCTTATTGGTTTTGTTGTTAGTCATTACTATTTTCTCGGTTTAATATTTAATACACATGTATGTATATTAGGGCGGGTCAAATTGTATGGCACGATTTTTTTTTTGATGAAGCGTATAGCAAAAACGTAATCTATAGGTGATTCTGAGAAATTTTGCTCCAGAGACCAAAGCTCTAAGATAGATATTTTTCCATATATACATAGAATAATTTAATTAAATTCGTCATAAAATCGGATAGAATTATAGTAGATTTCTCAATCTGGGCTTGTTTGAAAGGTTGAGAATAATATTTAAAAAAAATTTAATTAAAAATGTAAAAATAGTGTTTTTTGGTTGAAACCTTGAAAATGTTGATTTTTTCAGATCGATTATCCTACAAAAAGGAGTTCAAAAACAAAAAAATTGATCGTAATAAAAGTTGTTGGAAATTATCTGAACTTTCATAATCTGCATAAAAAAAACTCTGGAAAAAAACATCGAAGATTGAGAAATCGATTTTTTTCCAGATTTTTTTTACATGATAAGAATAAAAAAATATAAGAAAAATATTTTTGTGTAATGCGGCCCATACACCCTCAAGTGCAATGCACTTTTAGTGAAAAAGTACGGCAACATCTGGTATGCTTTTTTTTAGTGCTCATTTAATTGAAGAAAATCAGAATTAATTTTGACGTTGGTGTTTCTAGCATTTATTTTATTTTGCAATTGAATGTATATGGGCCGCATAGGAGAGCAAGTAAATAGATTAAATGTTACCGTTATTTTTGAAACACAAACTGGTGGCTCTATATCAAGGATTTAAAAAACAAACTATTTTTCGTATAGGTATACAATGGGTTCATATGTATCCGGTTATATGTACTTAAGAGCTGTTGTTTTTGAAAGTATGTAGTTTAAGTCCATTTTTTTTTATAAAATGGATTAGTAGTAATTTTAGTAAAAATTAGAAAAAAAAGTGGACTTATACCACTTTCAAAAATAACAGTCCTCAATAACGAAATG
This sequence comes from Thelaira solivaga, assembly GCA_947397855.1. Lineage (NCBI taxonomy): Eukaryota > Metazoa > Arthropoda > Insecta > Diptera > Tachinidae > Thelaira > Thelaira solivaga. The sequence goes on from OX377612.1 coordinate 13,754,047, forward strand.
TAAAACATGTGGTTAATGAGCTGGTAGTTCTTTCAATTTCATGCGAGTAATTAAAATTAATTTAGAGGTTTTAAATATACTTTGCATTTTCCAGTAGTTTGCATAGATTTTTCCACTACTAGCCCCACAGTAATGCTATTGCCGGTACATTATTTTGTATTAAAATTTTCTCAAGGAAATCAGTTGTCGACTCCAGACTCTGCAGGGCTTAAAGACCCAATAAAATATTCTGCCGACTACAAGCAGGGAAGCACGGTAGCCTCTGGTGCGTTGTCTATGTTAATTGATCAATAGTGCTTAAATTTTTCACTTGAAAATTAAACAGGCATCATCGCTTAAAATAACTATCAAAGGAAAGTCCTCCAAATTGTTGTTGTCTTGTAGGTATGAAATAATTTCAAAATTTCCATAAAAGTTGTTCGATATCACGTACTATTTGAATTGCATTAAAAATTTTTCAAAGAGTGGGTATGACATTTTAAAAATCGGCTTAGCTAAGCGATCAAACTAGTCTAGAAAAATTTTCCATCGCTTGTCTAACGGAAACAGCACATTTTTATATTTATATAGCAGTGATTTTAAAAATTCTGCGAAAATCACAGTTAAAATTTCTAATCATTATTTTTATTAAATTTTAAGTTAATTTGTTTTACTATTAAAATTGTTGTTTTTCTTATTATTGTCAGGCTGCTTGTTTTTAAATTGTGTGTGTGTGTACTTATATGTACATTTGTTTCTTTTTCCAAGTCTCTCATTACAGACAATATTTACTGCCACAAAATTTATTTAGGGTGTTTTTTTTGCGTTTGACTAATTTCATGTTTTTTTTTTGTACATTTGACTTTTTTGGTTTGAAAACATTTGAAAGTTGTAGTTAATCATGCGCACTTAAAAGGATTCATTGAAACATTTTACAATTTGACAAACTTAATTAACAATTTGAAGTAAAATGACAAAAAGTTTGCTAATTGCTAAAAAAAAAAAATAAATTAATTAATTGAAAAATAAACATATAAAACTACATATTTTATTATTTAGAAATAAAATAATAAGAAATTAATTAAATTATTGATAGGAAATTTCAAAATAAATGTTTATTTTAAAAGCTTTCATAGTAGCCTTTTAAGCTTACGAAATGGTCTTTATTTTCAATTACTATTTAATTATTTTTTTTTTATTTTTATAATAAAATAAAAAATATTTTGTGTTGCTTCGTGTAATAATTGTGAGTGGAATTTTTCTAATTAAATATTTAATATCGAATAAAAAACTTCAAATTAACGGCAAAAGTGAAAAATTTTCACTTTCAATAAGATTTCTGTATGTTTTTTTCCTATTATAAGACCGACTGCCTGGTTTCGTGTTTGTGTGCACAAACATTACGCACATGTACAACTTAAAAATTTCCAAAAAAAAAAAAAAAAAACAAACAAAGCAGAAATTATTGAAAATTTAAAATTTCTATATTTTTTTTTTTTATTTTTTGATTTTTGCATAGAGATTATGATTGTTAGTCCTAACAGAACTGCTTAGCACGTTTTTTTTGTCCGCTTTATAGTTTGTTTAAAATTTGCAAAAAACTCACTCAGAAAAATGGTAATAAATAGAAGTAGTTGTGCTTCGCAGCTTATAACTAAGCCATTTGCGGACCAATTAAGCTGAATTTAAAGAGAAACAATTTGAAAAACTAAACTTTTCTGTAGGTCTTCAACATCCACAGGGACAGACGAAAGGCAACGGACGAAAGTATCCAGAATGTATACACTTTAGAGGGTTGCACTTGTATGGTGTAGATTTTATACAAGGAATGACAAACTTTTTTTTTTGTGAAGGGTATAATAATTAAATTGTATTTAAAAACACTTACCCGTGTGTAAAGATGTTAGTTTTGCTGCCAGGTTTATTCAGTTTATATCCTTTTATGTGAATTTTTAGTTGAAATAGGGCTTGTTAAATTTATTTACTTCTATTTTTCTAATTAGTAACTCCATATTTTAAAGAATTAAGTAAAAAATATTATGTGTTAAATATAGATTTATTTTTTTAAATTCAAGCATTTTGTTATTTTTATATTTCGTTGTTGTTACATACTGTTTCCAGGTATGCAATTATTATCACTGTTGTTTTTTTTTATTATTATTCTCTCAAGTGTACCTATCACATTAAGAATTTAGTTATTTACGTAAATATATGTATGACGACGTGCGTTAGCATATTTCCTACAGGATTTAATCAACTGCCCAAGTCTGGCGTATGCACATACATATGAGAGTATCTAACTGTTTGAATGCATGTACATACTACATGCATATGTACCTAACAGTCTGCACGTATATATGTTTGCAAGTGTTTTTTGCAAAACACCAAATTTATATATATTTCATTACTAAAGGCATTTCTTTTATTTATGTATAATCTACTCTTATCAATTTTGACAAATAATTTTCTTATAATTGTCACATAATTCTTGAAACCTAAAAAATTTATCACATTCTTTTCACTAACACACTTTATATCATGTGGTCTTCTTTATTTCTTTAGCTGTAGATACAAACACAATTCCATACGTACTCGTATCTGTTTTAATTAATTTTTTCTACAAAATCTTTCACTTTTCTGTGTTAACCTCGTAGCCGGCTTTTGTATATTAATTTCTTTAAAGAATGTGTTCAAATTTTTTATAAATTCTTTAAGCACTTCCGTTATTTTGTATGCGTTTTATGTATGTAACAACATATATCCATTTATAAAGTCATCGTCAAGACAATTTTTTTTTTATTTTGCATTTCTTTACATGCTTTGGTTGTTGTTCTCGTACAGTAAATAAAAATAAATGCAACCGAAATTAACGAATATGCACAATAGCTAAAACTCCGTCACACTTCTTCACCATTCAAATTTACGTTAAATACTGATCGCTCTTTTGGTATTTTGTACAAAATCAAGTCCACTAATATGAGATGATAATGATAATGTTGTTGTATTTATTTACGTACAAACACTGTCTATAAACATTAGCGTTGCCACAATAATATTTTTCTCCAATCAGTTTTTTTTTTAATTAAAACTGGCATTTCTCTCAGTTATAACGATCATATTGGATATTGAAATTACAAAATTAAGAAGAAAAAAAAAAATTATTAATAAAATTCATGTTTTTTTTAACGCATTTGTCTGAAATTTGGTACATATATTTGCTATATACCAAGCAAAATCGTCCTATAATTTTTAACCAGCCACGTCCATTTTTAAGTAATTTTTACGATTTTCACTCGCCACTGTTCAAAAAAATCTGTGCCCGCACTTAATTTAAGCCTGAAATTATGCTTTAAAATATTTTATTTGCCATTTTGTTTGGCGCCTCTGGTAATAATGTTAGCAAACACATGAGCTACTTTATAAAGTAGTTAAGTATAATATTTATCTATTAGAATGGGCTTTTATTAATTAAAATTCTATTTGTCAACGCATTTCTCTAAAAACTGATACATAAGCTTTCTAAAAATACCGGTTCATGTAATAAAAAAAACGGGCTCGGTGTCCCTCGGTCCAATGTTTTATGAATTTAAAGGTTTAAGTTAAAAAAAAAAAGAAAACAATATTTAGTTTTGTAGATTTCTTGGGAAAATTTTGTTATTTTTTTAAGATTTCAAATATAAAATTTTTGGCAGCACTACTGCTCTTAGTTATGTTTGTTTGTTCTCTTTAAAATGTTTTGTTTTTCTTCTTTTAATTATTCTTTGCTGTTAACTAATTGCAAGGCTGGAAATGTCAAATTTGAGAGAGTGAGTTTCAGAACTGTTTACAAAAAGGGTCATAAATTGTTTTAGTATGTTTCATAAACCAATTAAATAAGATTAATATTATGAGTTTAATAAAGTCATAATATTGCTTCACAGATTATCCAGTCAAAGAGGGAATTAAAATTTTCGTCTGCTTTTTTTCCCCAAGTTGTTGGCTTTAATGTATATATGTATAAAGTATCATATGAAGAGGAATGATTTTTCCATCTCTGGTTTACGTGCATACAGCATAAGTGAAAATAACAATAATAAAATATTTCATTCATATAAACGTACTCAAAATCAATTCCATCTCCCAATTGTTTTAGCAAAGAGAACATTGTTGTTTTTGGCACAATATATTCATGATTTAGTCTATATATGCATGTTATTCAATGATGTTACTATCATCATGCTATGGGTCAATTGGTTGTATGCATATAATGTCTTTGTTGCTACAATTTAATTTAATTTTTTTCGTTTTTATTGATCTTATTCAAAAATTATTTCTAACAGCTCTTTCTAAAAATTTTTATTGATTACATTACTTTTTAATGATGTCTTCTTGTCTTCTTGTTGTTGTCGTTTGTTTGTGAAAGAATTTTTTTTTTGATTTTCTTTTTATTTACTCCTTCGTATTCCATATGAGTACAAATGTTTGCATGCTTATGTGTATGTATATTTCTACTTGCATATGCATAAATGAAATTGTTTTGGTTTTAGAAAAGCTACGGCAGAATATGCAGGTATTTTATATATATTTAAAATTAATATTTTCAGTTAAGCTGATTTGTTTTTTTTTTTTAATTTTGCAATAAATATGCAAATTTAGATGAAAGTCCTTACTGAAATAATTAGTAACAGTATTAATCCAAATAGCTTTCTTTTCGCTGTTTCTGCATTTTAAAAACAAAGGCGGCTACTGGCAACGCTATTAACTATTTGAAATACAATAATAAATCCCTAAAGTCATGCTATAGGTATTAAACAAGCAAACAAAGTGCTGCCACTTGGTTGGAATTCGTTACAATCTTTTGACTTAGGTGCTGATTGATCAGTTATACCAAATATCTTATTAACCCTGCAATACCCAATATACGTAAAGTTTACTTTTAGGTTTTTTGCTAATTATGATTGCACGCATTTATTGCAAGTAAATTTCACAAATGATTTCAACAACAGTTGTTAAGTAAACAATAAAAGCGAATATAAAACATTTGTAATCACTAAATTTAAAATTAAGGTGTACAAAATAACGTTAGTATTCCAGGGTTAAGATAACAAAAACGTTATACTCGTATATTTTCAGCTTTTTGAAAAAGTGTAAAAAAAAAGGAATCCAATATCCTTTAATGACCTCGATTTATTGTCCAATACCTATTACCGGGTATGGTTTTCCTATTTTTTTCATGTTCAGTTTTAAAATTTTACAGACAATTATTTTGCATTAAAAAAATTAAAAAAAAAAACCACTTTCTTCAACAAACTTTTATTTAAAAACTTATAGCAGGAGGTACAAGAATATTCTGCATCTGAGGCTTTTTATCCAAGCAATTAACAAGGCTTTCTAATAGCTTCTAATAAATAGTATTCATACCTTGAGAATCATGTATGTTGGGCATATAATAAAGAGTTCTGGTAAAATATTAACCAAATTTGTTCCAAAATACGCTTACTTTAACAATCAGTTTGTCAATCATATTCTTTACTATGTCTACAGAGACAAAACATACTCGAAGAAATGGGCTTCACATCCATTAATAATTAATTAGTTAATTTATTACAAAAAACAAAAAATACCTAGGTAGACACCTATTTCTTTCTGTATGTATCCAAATGTTGTTATAGAATAGCATTTTGTAAATATTTCGGACAAGAATGTAATAACAAGAGAAATTTTTTTTTTTTAAATTTCTTAAAAAAAATTTGCGAAGTTACTTGGCTTGTAGCCAGAAAACACCAAGGATCTAGATAGAAATAGATCCTTCGACCCCCAGATTGGTAGGTTATACGCTACCTACTAATCTATCTATTATTGTAATTCACAGCTTCCCATTGGAAAGCTAACTGAAGTTTAGCTGCTATCCATAACCGACCTAGAAATCACAATTTAGACAAGAATTTGTAAAGAAAAAAAAAAAGAAAAAGAAATGAGTTGGCTTCTAAAATAGTTGCTAATTTTAATTGTCTTTAACCCACTAAATAGCCTTAACACATAGTCCGAGGCGAAAGGCTATATGAAAATATCTTATGTTTTTCTAATTTTTAAAACTATAAATTTGCATTAATTAGCCTGATACAAAGTCTCATCAGTAACGAAAAAAAATATATTTATTTTTTAATTAATTTGACCCTTTTCTCTTAATTAAAATGTCTATTTTATTAAGCTCTCTTGAGGTCTTACTTTTAAAATTTATTTTTATATGGCTATATCGCTCCAACTTGCGTAGCTTTTTCATGAATTTAATTTAATAATCAAAATAATTAATTTAATTTAATAATTAATTTAATTTAATTATTAACATAATTAATTTAATTTATAATTATATCCTGGAAAAGCTAATAAAATAAACATTTTAATTAAAAAAATATATATTTAAAATGAATTCCTAGTTCGTTGGTGAATTAAGTAATTATTTTTTACCTTCAAAATTTCCTTTGTTTAAATAATTAATAACAACTTTTTTACATTAATTTTTGTAATATTTAGAAAACAGTTTCTCTTTTCATATATATTTTGTTGATTTTTTCTTTTATTATTTTAAATAATTCTCATTTGGTTGATAAATTACTTGTAGAGTGTTTTTAGTTAATAATTTACAATATGTTAATTTTTGTTTTTGTTTTTGACTATTTTAGCACATAATTTTGTTGTTGTTAGTTAGTTATTTTAATGAATTAGTGTTTGTTTATGCATTTAAATTATATAAAGTTTTTTTTCTTGGCTTAGAAAGCTTTAAAAAAAATAATATTTGTTTGTATGGGTAAGTGTAAGTCATTGGAAAATGTTAAAAAAAAATTCTTATTGCATTTTAATGGAAATAATGCTAAGGTTTGTCTGTAGGTTTTGATTATATTTGGCCATCAGTTTAATGATAGACTTTTATCAAAAAGTAGAAAAAGCTTTTTTTTAAATTTTAGTTTGTAAAGTCGTGAATTTTTGTTGGTGTAAAATATTTTGTTTAAAAGTTGTTTTTTTTTCTTTTTATAAATTATTTTAAATGAATTGTTGGTTCTTTGTTTAATTTGCTGTATGTTTAAGGAGGGTTTTGCTTTATTTTGTTTTTTTTGTCATATTTGTAACACAAGGTGCGCCTCAAAAAGTATAAAGTTAAATTTTTTTTTTATATTTTAAAGAAAAACTTTAAGAATATGAATATTAAATGCTACAAGGATTATTATGCTGTTTGCTTAGATTTTCCTTTAGCGGAAAATCAATTTCAATTTTGTAAACAATTACCAGCCGGTACAGCTAGTTAGTTACTTTATCAGTTTGAAGCGCACCTTAGTTTAGCTTTTAACTTGTATAATTATTTTTTGCTTGGGTTTTTATTTAATTTTTTTTCTGTTATTCAGTTAAAAGTTAATTTTTTATTTTATTTACTTTTTTTTTTGCATATAAAAGCTTTTGTGTTTATTTGTGTTTGTTTAAAAGACAGTTAACTTTTATTTTCCTTTATTTATGAGCTTTTCAAGCAGTTTCTTTTAGGCGTGTTCCTTTAATTTTAATGTTAAATTGTTGTTATTTACAATCATTTATTTAAATAATTTAGTGTAATTTTTGGTTTTTAAATTTTGTTCTAAATGATTAACAATTCCTAAACTGGTTTGTGGTTTTCTTCTTGTTGTAGCTTAACTATTTTTATGATAATTTTACTTTTTTTTTTGTTTTATTCGAAACAGTTCGTTTTAATAATTGCACTAATTTTTTGTTTTTGTTATTCTTTTCTTTAATTTAATACTTTTTAATTTTAAATTTAATTAAGTTTATTAGTAAGTATTGTTTAAGGCTTTCTTGTGAAAATGTTATATTTTAAATAATTAAAATTTTGTTTGCCATTTATATTTTTGATAAATTAAATGCAAATTAATTGTTTTAATTTTTTTTAATAAGTTTTTTTGCTTCCTAAGTTAAGCCCAGTACAAGCTAACAAACCACCAAGTGAAGTGTATAAATAAAATTTAGTTTTATTCTTAATCAAAGCTAATTAAGCATTTTTTCAGTTATTTTGAAAATTTGTAAAAAATACTATTAATGGGTTTTAAAGCTTAACTATTAAATATTTCCTAAAAAATTTTTGTATATACGAGTACATACTAACATTTAAAATGGTATATTTAACATAATTTTTAAAAATTTCCAAAGTTTAAACTTAAGTTCGAACTGCTAACATTTTAAATAAAAAATTTATTAAAACAAAATAACTTTGTAGAATCTGGGAGTAGCAGGCTCGATTCCTGACTAGAAGCTGGAGCCAATTAAAAATTTTAATCTTAGAATTAATTATTAATACTAAATGAATAAGACAACTTTTAAGTATTTAGTAAATTCGAACTTTAGTGCTGGAATATTTTGCAAAAACCAGAAAAAGCTTGAGATGTTTAATTGACTGTTATGAATTTAGAAAATTAAAAAATCAGTTCAAAGTAATTTTAAATGCTTGCAATATTAATAAACAACAAATATTCCAGATATATAATTAATTTATAATTATTTATTTTTTAGTTTATTTGACCTTTTATTTTTTTAATTAAAATGGCTATTTTATTAAGCTTGAAATCTTATTTTATAAACTTGCGTAGCTTCTTTAGAATATAATTAAATATTAATTAATATATTTAATTTAATTTAATGTGATAGTTAATATAATTAATTTAATTTATAATTATTTCCTGAAGAAGCTACGCAAGTTAGAGTGAAACTCAAGCTTAGTAAAATAGCCATTTTAGTTTATAATTATTTAGAATCGCTTTAAATGCTTGAAGAGTGAAAAGTTATTGGGTCTAATTATTTATTCTGTTCCTCGATTGCGGAGAGCATTTTTTGTGCGGAAGCAAAATTTGCAATTATTGATTCCGCTAAAATTTTCTCACGGAAAGCAAACGGAAAGTTCAAAAATGTAAGAAAAAATATAATATTTCTTTTTGAAGTTGTTTTGTTTGTTTTTGTTTGATTTTTTTTTTTGTTTAAGTAAGAAATATTCTTATAAATTAAATGTGTTTTAGCTTAGTTTGTTGTATAAATAATTTTTTTTTATTTATTGAAAATTAATTTTCTTTTTATTTATTTTGATGTTAAGAAATAAAATTTTTTTTTTACCACCAACAACTGGAAAATTAACACAATTCATTCGCAATAGACTATTTTTAATTCATAATCAAATTAGATAATTTAAAATAACAAGATAATTTCGCAGGAATGAATAATAGCAATTTGTATATCGATTGCTATTTCTTTTCGCAAAATTTTTGGCCTGTTCAGCGATGTCACAAGAAAGCAAAGCAGATTTGTATTAAAAACAAAAACAATATATGAAAATTTGTTTTTGTTTTTAATACAAATGCCTTTTGCTTTCGTTCGCTTAGGTTTTCTTGTGACATCGCTGAACAGGCCCTTTCCTTTCCGTGCGGAATCAATAATACGACCCATTAAGTAGGTACTTGGAACCAAATGCTTAACAAACTAATATTGCTGTGTAGAATTTTGAAAAATTGAACTTTAAATGGAAATTAATTTGATAACGTGAAGATATAAGACTTGGATTCAAATTTAGTAATAAAAATTAAATATTCAAAATATTTTTAAAAAATTTTACAGAATTTGGAAAGTTCGAACTTGGGTTCAAATTGCTTAGCATTCAAAATAAAATATTTAGATAATAATTTTTTTTAAGAATATCGGCTACATATTTAAATTTAGTATGGAAAATTTACAGAGAAAAGTTTAATTTAAGTTATTTTAAGTTTATTATTTAGGAAGTTTGTTTTTTAGTTCACAAGACTTGAATTGCTTTGAAATTGCTTTCAGTTAAGAACAAAAATCAATTAATTTTTAAACAGTCCTGTTCTGCATTACAAACAGTATTAAAAAAATGTGGAATTAAATTTTTTTTGTTTATTACAAGAATATCTTTTTTTTTTTTTTTTTAAATCCAAAATAAAGCAAAAATAAATTTTATAACATATACAGATAGACCGCAGATTAGTAGTAGAGTCACTGAATTTTTCACTTGCAAATAAAATGTTTGATTTCGGAATGCAGAACAGCACTGATTACTATTAATAATATTTTTTTTTTAGAAAATATTCTTAATTTTATTCCCGTACGCGGAATACGAAATTAAAAGATTTTGTGGCAACAATTATTTTTTCTAGTTTGTCAGCTTTTTTTTTCTTAGTTTACAGTATTTGAATATTTACATTTAGTTTTACTTTTTACAAATTTATTTTAGTTTTAATATTAAATGTTGCTTGCTTTTTACAATTTGTTTTTTTGCATGACTAATTTATAAATAATGTATGTAGTTGCTTTGAATTTATTTTTTATTTAATACCATCATTGTATTTCCTTGCTTTGTTTTTGCGGAAAAAAATTATTGAAAAATAAACATTAACGTTATCGAAATTTTTCATATAATTTTTTTTTAAGTTTTACTCTAAAGTCTACGTCAATTTTTTTGTATAAGAGCATTAATAGTTTATTTATTATGAAAAAATAATAAAAAAGAAATTTCACATCAATTTAAGTACAAAAAAAAAAAAAAAACCTTTACGTTCAGCGTAAAATAAAATGACAAAGTTTAAAGTTTTTTTTAATGATTTCGAAAATTTGATAATGTTATCATATAAACTAAAAATTATTATATAAATTTTTTAAATAAATTTTAAAGATTTTTTTAATTTTGTGTGCAATATTTAAAAAATTTACGTTTGCTTGTTTTTATTTTTTTTTATTTCGAACTTAAAACAAAATTTTGCAAACTTTTTTTTTTTGTTAATTAAATTCAGAGCTCAATTTATTTAAATTGAATTGAAAAACCTTTGGTAAAACTTTTTTCATTAATATTATTATATTGTTCTCAAGTTATGTTACTTCTAAATTTCAGAACAAAAGAAAACATTTTTACTCTCAATTTAATAGCAAAAACATAAGTCCAGATATGACGTATATCTAGACATCAGAATTTTGTACAGAGAAAAATAACCTGAAGGCGTAATCTACTATACTATTATTTTTGTATTATTTTAAATAAGAATAATTCGACTTTGTTCTGTACATTTAGACGTTTCGAAAAATTAAAAATTATTTAAACCGAACAAATTGCTGTTTGGTGTTAATTTCAAGGTTTTTTATTATTGTTGGAAAATGTTTCTTGTTGTGATAATCATAAAAATTTTAACAAAAATTTACTTTTATTTGTGTCATATTTTTTATAATTACTTAAATGTGTTGAAGCGCAAATAGTGAAAAGTTTTCGAATTTCATGTGTTAAACAAAAATTTAATGTAAACGTACTACAACATAATGGATAGCATTTCAGTACTTCGCCATGGTCCACAGCTGTGGACAGTTGATAACTATAATATCTAGTACAGTTGTCTAGAAGTAATCTATAACATTTTTGGTAGTCTTGTGGAGAAAATTCCTTCATTTTTATCCGAAAACTATGTGTGCATACCCGGGTATGTCTGCCACTGACACAAGGGTTAATTTTATTTATTATTTTTGTTTTAGTCATGTATTCGACAAGTTTGTTTATTAGGTTTTAAAATTAAATGTGAATACGTTTTAAAACAAAAAAATTTTTCGAGTTCAGTTTACAGAACACAGTATCAAGTGCGATTCAGTAGTTTTTTGTGATGCGAAAATTCAGATTATGTTGCAACGTATAATATTTATTCTGTTTTTTTTTCATCCAATTAAATTATTTTTTTATACATAACAAAAAATTTCAAAATAAACAAAAAGCTCAAAGAAGAATTAAAAAAAAAAACTAATTTGTGCTGTGAACGTATGTAATTTATTGCGTAAATATTTAATTTGTTTTTAATAATTTTTTTAATTAGTATATATTAAGATAAAAGTAATGTAATATTTATATGTAATTTATTAATTGTTTTAGCTCATTTATTATCAAATTAAATGCTAAATACTCAGAAGAAATTTTCAAGACAAGATACTGAAATTAACAACACATAATTTATCAACAAAAACATCGAGCGAATATTACAGTCGCATTCTTACTGAATAGCGAGTTCGATAAAATATCGATATACTTGTCTTTACGAGAGTGGGCTTGGAATAATTATAATTAGCGACGAAAGAAAACAATATTGACTCATTGTAATAATAGTTACTTAGTCGCATTAAAGGACCGATTATTTCTTTTTTTAAAGATTTTTTTCACATGAACTTGCATTGAAAAATTTAATTTTTTTAATTAAGTACTTTTGAAAAATTAAAAAAAAGTTAAAAAAAAAACCTAAAATTTTCTTTTTTCTTTTTCAAGATGAAACAAACTGCAACTTGTTTTATGCATTTTAAAATATTAAGTTTTTAATTTTTCAAATAATTTCGAAATTAGTTGGAGCTAAAATCTAATAAAGAAATTAATTTCTGTTTTTTTTGGTGACTTTTTACACTGAGAAAACAACTTCGGTTGTGAGAACTAAATTTGTTTTCAATGAAAAATTCGCTTGTTTTAATCGTGACAATAGAAAATTAGTCTAATGGCTCGTAATATTTTTAAGAGAACAAAAATTTTGAACTGTACTATCGAATTCTGGTTGCTAAAAATGAAACATTCGATTACCGTAACTGAATTTAGTTCTTACAACCGAAGCTGTTTTCTGTGCCTACATAAATTTGCAAAATATGTTACTAAAATTCTTTAGTTAGATATGATATTCAATTTTTTTTGCGTTCCTTAAACTTTTCGACTATGAAAATTAAGTTTGCTTTATTGCTGGCTTTTAAAATTCGAAAATACATTCGTAATTAAGTATTCTAAAAAATTTATAAAATTATTTTAAGTTGAAATTACTGATTATAAATTTTTTTTTGGAACATTTTTGGTATTCATGGAAACCAAGGCCTATTTTTAATGGTCTTCTACTACAATTTTTTTTATTTTGTAAAGGGTGTTTTTTATAGACGTATAGAACTTTAAATTGCAATAAAACCACGATGGATTATTCGATTGATATGAATTTTATTTATCCGAAAGATAATCTTGTGGCATTACATTTTAAATATGATTTCTGGCATATGACCGCCACGGCTGGCTCGGATGTAGTCCAATCTGGACATCCAATTTTCGATGACTTTTTCCAACATTTGTGGCCGTATATCGGCAATAACACGGCGAATGTTGTCTTCCAAATGGTCAAGCGTTTGTGGCTTATCCGCATAGACCCATGACTTTACATAGCCCCACAGAAAGTAGTCTAGCGGTGTTAAATCACAAGATCTTGGAGGCCAATTCACAGGTCCAAAACATGAAATTAGGCGGTCACCAAACGTGTCTTTCAATAAATCGATTATGGCATGAGCTGTGCGACATGTTGCGCCGTCTTGTTGGAACCACAGCTCCTGGACATCATGGTTGTTCAATTCAGGAATGAAAAAGTTAGTAATTATGGCTCTATACCGATCACCATTGACTGTAACGGTCTGGCCATCATCGTTTTTGAAGAAGTACGGACCAATGATTCCACCAGCCCATAAAGCGCACCAAACAGTCAGTTTTTCTGGATGTAACGGTGTTTCGACATACACTTGAGGATTAGCTTCACCCCAAATGCGGCAGTTTTGTTTGTTGACGTAGCCATTCAGCCAGAAGTGCGCTTCATCGATAAACAAAATTTGCTTATGAAAATCGGGAACAACGGCATTTATTTTCGAAATAAAATTGCACTATTTGCAAGCGTTGTTCAGGCGTGAGTCTATTCATAATGAATTGCCAAGCCAAACTGAGAATAAATCACTTGACAGCTGATAAATCGGTCGCCATCTTGAACAGTAATGCCACCTTAAAGTTCTATACGTCTATAAAAAATATCCTTTATTAAAATTGTGTTAGTTTTTTTTTCAAAATTTTTAAGGTTTATAAAATTTTATAATATTTTTTAAAATTATAAATAAGATCTAAAAAATTTCGGAAATTTAAAGCTGGTTTTTAACAGCCTTAATAATGAAGTTGATTTTTTTATATTTATTTTCTTTTGTTGTGTTTTTTTTCTAATTCGCAGTTAAGTTCGAATAGGTTTAGAGAGAGTTTAATAGATTTAAATAAAATTCTCTTTTACTTAAGTTTCAAAATTTTGTTTTCGAATTTTTGCAAAAATTTTGTGTTTAAGTTCGTTAATAAAAAAAAAAATTACAAACGTATAATGAAATAAAGGTTTTTTAAAATAACAGTGCTGAAGAGTTACATTTTTATTAAGGTCTTTTAAATAAATCATAATGTAATTTGCTTAATAATAATGAAACCTTTTTGCATAATTTCTTTAACGTAGTATTTTATTTATATTTCTTTTTTAAATCAAAATCTAATCATAAGCTAATTTTTTTTAATATTTTCTTTGTTTATCACAATTAAAAGTTTGCAAAAAAATTTTTGTGTATTTTATTTTTAACTTAGTTTTTAATGTAGTTTTTGTTTTGTTTCGCATATTAACAGAGTTGCTTTCTTTAACCTAAAATCTATATAAAATTTTTCAACTAATTTAAAATCTAACAAAATTGAAATAATATCAAATACAAAAAAGAATTTTAACAGCATTCTTTTTTTTTTAATTTCATCTTTTTGGTTTTGTTTATAATAATTCAACTATTTTTTTGTTTAGTATTTGGTTTAACGATTGTCTTTATTTAATATTAATAATAAAATTTAGCTATTTTTCTTTTATAAATATTTAAATAATGATGTTGTACTCTAAGATATCAAGATCAAGAGGCTTAATCTGTAAAATCACATAGAAGAGCAAGAAGAAAGTGAGAAAAGGGGCATCAATATAAGAGATCGCATGATATTCCCTTGCTTCTGTTTGGAAAATTAATCTCCTCAGGTTTGTTAGTTTAAACTAAATCTAAGTAAACGCTATGACTAAAGCAAAAAAAAAAAAAAAAAAAAACAAAATTGTTGCAGGTCACAAGAATATATTTTGATAATTTAGTTTAATTTGTACTCTACTTAAAACCAGGCAGAGGCAGAAAATATTTATTTCTTAGAGAAAAGCAATATTGCCACATTAAGGCATTTCTTAGTGAAAGAGAAAAAAGAACGTGTGTATGAGAGAGAGAGAGAGAGAGAGAGGGAGTTTTGAGTGAATCTAAAGTCCATACGAACTGATTTGGAAATAGTGTAATAACTGGTTTTTTTAAGTTAGTACAAAAACTTTTAGATTCTTTAGCAAGAAATTTTCTACAGAAAAAGTTCACTTTAATACAAAATTTTTATTCTTTTTAAAAAAGCTTAGAGGTATCACTGGTGAACTGATTTTGTGCTGCAAAATTCATAGCACTCTGCCTCATTTAAGAGAATTGATTTTGAACTTAAAGCAGTTTACAGGTACCGTAAATGGTAATTTAGAATTTAATAAAAATTAAAAAAAAAAAAAAATTATCTCTCCTAAAAACAACAAATTTTAGCTTTCTATTATTTTTATTTTCAACTAGTATTTTTAAAATTTTTTTTTCTATATTTAAATTATTTATTGCTTTTAAATTTTTTTTTTAATAATTACATAACTTTTTGTTTATTTTTTTATAATTTTTTTTCTGAAAAAAAGGACGGGTAGCAACACAAGTTTTATTTCAGTTTTTTTTTTGTTCTTAAATTTCGAATTATTTCTTGGTTTTTAGTAAGTTAATTGTTTGTTTAATTTGTTATGGCAGTAATTGTGTAATTTGTTTCTGTATAAATTGTTAGAAAAGTGTTTTTTTAATTTATAGGCAAGTTATTTTCAGTATCGAAACAAATAAATTTTAAATAAAAGCAGAAAGATAAAAACTGGAAAAAATACTAGCAACATTTTCAATTTTTAAAGCTTAAAGCCCGGAGTTTTCAATTACAAAAAAACAAAAAAAAACTATCCATATTGATTTGAATTTAAACCATCTTTAAAAAATTCGCACAGTATTTCGAAATTAAGCCACTAAGAATTTAAGTTTCATGATAATATATTTTTAATTTGTTATAAAAAATATGTTTTCGAAGTTAATAATTAAGCTTTAAAAGGCAAGAAAAAAAATAAAATTTCACACAATTTTATTATTTTATTACCCCCTTATCCAAAAAAATTAACTCAGACTATAAAGTCAACGTTATCGAAATTTTTTCATAAATTTTACTTTAAAGTCTACGTCAAATTTTTTTTGGATAAGATCATTAATATTTAGTAAATTTCACAAATTTTAAATTAACTTCGAAAAAGTCGAACATAATTTCGAAACTAAGTTTTTTGCACAAATTAAGCTTCAAGAAAATATTTGATTTTTTAATGAAAAACAATTTTAGTAGTTAACATTTAGACTTTAAAAATAAAAAAAAATTCAAATGATTATTTTAACTGTTGTAAAAATATATGTGTTTAAACCAGCTTCGAAATAGTCGAACATAATTTAAATTTTTTGTTTGATGTTAAACTAGTTATATGGAAGTTAGGGTTTAATAAATTAATATATTTTCGAAGTTAACATTTTAAATATCGAAAATTAAAAATTTGTATTTTAGTTGATGCTTCCTAAAATTTAAACCATTTTTGTAAAAGTCGTACATAATTTATTCCAGTTTTCACCTCTTCGTTTTTTTTTTTTTTTTAATTATATGTGAAACAAAAAACTTCCGTCCTAAAAATCTAATTTTTTTACAAAAATTAATTAATAAATTTTTATTTGTTTTTGTATTTGTTTTATCACACTTAATTTGGGCTTTTTTTAGTAGCTGCGTTTTAGCTTAAAAATTAACGAATTTTCTTTGGTTTTAATGAATTTAATTTTTATAACAATAATAATTAATTTATAAAAATTGCATTTGAAGTCCATTTTTCAAATATTTAACTAATTTTAAATTTATGTTTTTAAGGACTCGTTATTTAACAAGGGAGTATTTACTTGGGCATATGGGACTGGGGTGTTGGAACGGCTTGTATTTATCTACTGATAGCAAAAATTCGTAAGCAATATGCTTCTTTAATAACATCTAAAATTTGTGTGTGTGTGGGGTTTGTTTTAATATTTTTTTAATGGAGTTTAAGGTACTTAAATAAATAAGGTAGGCGAGAGAGAGAGAGTGTGGGCTTAGGTGAAATGGTTAATAAAATTAACCAATATAAAAATGGAAGGAGCTGTAAAAGGAGGGATTAGGAAGCTTTCCTAATAAGTACGCCATTCACTAGCTTCAAGCGTTTTATATTTATAATTAAAAATTACAAAAAACAAAAAAATATTTTTTATCCTTTCATAACTTTTAGTCTTATCTAATTGTAATTATTTGTTGCTTAAAAAAGCGAGGGAAAAATTAATATTATTGCTCAAAACTACTATTGTCAGACTGATGGCGTACTAAAATTTTGGGCTAGAGAAATTCTCTTTTCGTACGTCCACCAACATTGCTACTGCTAGTGGTAGCTGCACCTGTTGTTGAGCTGCCTGTGGGTGTGGTTACTGGCCCAGAAGAGCTAATAGAAGAGGCTATCGTTGTTACTATGGCTGTTGAGGGTGGTTGAGGCGTTGGAGGAAGGGGTAGTTCTTCTTCTAGTAAACGCTGCTGTTCAGGACTTTGGACGACGGCACTTGCAGCAGCAGCTTGAGCATGGGTCTGCTTGGGAGGCGCTGGTGCTTTTCTGCTCTTCGAACGCCGCTTTTTAAGCATAAGAGGACCTAGACCATTGCCACCCGTTGACGTGACAATTTGCACGGGACTTAGCAGGTTGGATGAGCTAGTTGCTGCTGCAGTAGTGACGGCAGAGCCGACCACTACTGTTGCAGCTGCACCTGTAGACGTTGTAGCAGCGGATGCACCGGTTGCACCCACACCAGCACCAGCACTAGCACCAATACCAACTCCACCAATAGGTGGTGTGGGTGGAACTGTGGATATTGTTATAACAGTATCGGCGGCTGGTGTGGTAGCGGTGGAATGTGTTGCCCCACCCTCTGGGCGTCTACCAACTAAGCCCACCGAGCTGCTGCCGCTGGCCGCTGTAGTCGTTAACGTTGTTGTACCACACACACACAATGTATCATCAGCTGGTGTTGTCTGCCCAGATGAATCTTGTTGCAGTCGCTTCACCATCTCCCCTAACAAATCTTCAATGCGCCCAATACGCTGCTGCATGCGTTGCAATTCAAGATGCACATCCACTTTCAAGTCCAATACGGTGGCTATGAGATCACGTTGAGCTAAAGTGGGAGGCTGTTCTCTAAGACCTGTATCGTAGGTATCAGATGTGGTGGCACGCGATGAAGCCATTTCTATTTGACGTTCCCTTTCTAAGGCCAGATTGCGTTCTTTGGTCGAAAGCGCAGTAAGTACATTAGCTGGAGTGCTGCTGCCTTCAAAAACAACACGACTTTCACGACTAGGCGGCGATGAATCCACCTCGCCGCCTTCATCTATGGTGTCTTGGCGTGCCAACGCCGCTTGGCTAGCTTGTAGCTTGGGAGCTTTCGGAAAAATCTAAATAATGTTGTTGTTAAAAGACAAGAAAGAAAAGAGAGAGAGAGAGAGAGAGAGAGAGAAAGAGAGAGCAAAAGAGAAACAAACCAGCAAACATACCACAGGTACAAATGGAACCAGGAAATTAGGGAATTAAAAGGAATATTTGTCAAAAATAAAAGAGGACAGAAAAATAATAAAAAATAAAATTGGCAACAGGTAAACCAAACACAAGAGTGTCAGACAGGACAAATGGTTTTTTTTTTTAATTTATTAAAATTAAGGAAACAAAACAAAAAAAGGTGAAAAGAGTAGGAAAAAATTTTTAACAAAAAATATAAAAGTTGAGAAACAAATTGTTAATTTTTATAGTCAGACAACAGATAAGATAGATTTAGGATTTAATATCACACACATACAGTTTTCCATCCAAATAGAAATCCGTGTACCATTTTCGTAGTTTTATTATGGTTAAACAGTTACGATATTATTGATTAATTTTATTTGTTTGTTTTAAAATATTTTTAAAATTAAACAATCAATTTGTTTTTAAATGCAGGAAGGCAAGCAAAAAGGGGAAAAATGAAATAGTTTATTATTAAAAAGTGCAACCTTTTTTTAAAAAATTAACTTTCAAAAAGAGTTGTAAATTAATTATATAAAAAAATTAAGTATTTAAAGAAAAGATACAAAATATGGACTAAATAAAAATACAAAACAAAGACACTTTAATACTCTTACAACCATAAAAACGGCTAGACTGATGGCTAAAAAAATGAAAGCTTAAAAGGGTTTTTAGCAATTTGCCTGTATTTAAAATGTCCCAAATCTTAAGTAGATTTTTAATTTTGGAAAATTTAAAACATAAAACCTAAAATTTACACAAAATTAAACCGTTCCTATATCAGAATGAACTGGTTTCAGGAAAAAAAAACACAAATTCATAGAAAAGCTTATTGAATTAACAAAAATTTAAATATGAAATCCAGATTTTGAACAAAAACTAAACTGTTCTTAAATCTGTGTGTGTTTTCGGTAAGTCATTTAAAAATAAAGAAAATAACAGTGGGTACATCAAATAAAACAGTAGACTTGTGCTCCGTAGTTCATTTTAGTGAGCGCTCTTCTTAGTTCAAAAATTAAAAAGGAATAGTTCGTTCATTTAGTTCATTTGATCTTTTGTATCTTCATCACTTATACTTTTGATTGTCATTGAACGTTCTTTATTATATAAAATGATATCGAATAAAAGTTGAAAGGAATTTTTTACGAAAAAAGAAAGCTTTTACTTTTGAAAAATTTTTAAATTTAGTTTCCTATTTCTTTTTAATAATGTAATTCAAAAAGTACTTTAATCACTATGGCTAAAAATATGAAGGTTTAATTTTAATATCTTAAAATTAAGCTTTTTAGCATGCAGTTCTTCAGTTTATTTGTTTTAAATATCATTTTTGTAAAGGAAAATAATTTGCAACTTTCGTTCCTTCGTCATTGTTTTCGTTTAAGTTTAGTTCGTTCGTTCATTTATAAGTCGTTCATTCAAAATAAAGAGCAAAGAAATGAACTATAGGAATTCAAAATGCGGACTATTTCGTTCAGTTCAAATAAGTGAATAGTACAATGTGAATAGTTCGTTCGTGTACTACCCAAAACTCTAAAACAGCAATCGACTTAGAAGAAAAGCCTTTGAAACAAACAAACTAAATGTAAATTCAATGCAAATCTTTTCACAGCAGAAAAATTCGTAATAAAAATTAAATAAAAAAATTAAAATTTCAGATAAAAATAAAGAATGATCTCGGTTTGAAATAGAATTGTTCTCAATAGTAAAATTGTTAAATTATGGAAACTAATCAAAACAACCTTTAAAATTGCGTAAAAATTTAATTATTCCTCAAAGAGAATACAAATTTAAATTTAAGAAGCTATTCAATTATTGAAACTAAACTAAAATTGATTAGACACTAAAATTTAACTATTCAGATGTATTCATAAAACTGTTCCCACTACTAAATTTAAGATTAAAGTTAAATTGCTGGAACTAATGAAAAATAGTGATTTTTCATAAAAATTTAACTGTTCCCAGTTCCTAGATGGAAAATTAAAAATAAAAAATTTAAGAGATTGTAGGAATTTATAAAAGAAATTTTAAATTATTTTATTAAAAATTTATATAATTTAATTTGAATTGGGGTGCTTAAAAGTAGTTGGCAAATTTTTATTTGGCCAGTCTTCATGAACCCTTTTAAAATTCCATTGAATTACTATTCTAACTTAATATGAAATATATGAAATTAAAATAAAATGAAATTTTAAAATAAGTGATAGAATAAAAACAAATAACAAAAAGATTTCTCAGCTCTGATAGAGCAAGAAAATAAAAATTTATTTAGAAATGTTTTATTTAGGAGAAAATATGAAAATATAATAAATCAATTACTTTATTGCCTTGTCCACCATTACTACTCGAAGTACTACTTTGCCTCGCTTGGGCGGCAGTGCTTTCACGCAGACTTTCACGGGCACTCAAACTTCTCGAAACGGCTACTTTGGCGCTAGTATCGCTAGCTGAATCGACACTTGAACTACCCAAAAGGCGTCCCCATTTGCTAGCACGTGTACTACGTGCAGATGGTGGACCAGATGAGGGTGATGGAGAGGGTGATGGAGTGGGTGCGGCAGCGGTGGTTAATATACGCGAATCCTCGGCTAATGTTAATTTGGCAGGTAACTTCTTTAAAATGTTGCCAAACAACCATTAAAAAACCCCAGCCAAATAATCAATAGAGGATGGATGTCATTTTGAAATGATGTTGGTTGTAGGGGGTTTAGGAGATGATGAAGACAGATAGGTGTTGGATTATTGTTCGTTTTGAAGAAAAGGGAAATGAAAATAACAAATTTGTGTAACGATTAGGTGTTGAGGGGAGCAAGTGTAAATTTCACAACAATTTTTATGTTTTTGTTGTTGTTGCACACACACATTGTAAGCCACATTTAAATTCAACATTTAAGTTTCGAGTTTGTAGTTGAACAGAATTAGTTTTGGTTTATTTAATATTTTATCATTTTTCAAGAGACAAAAAAAAAAAACAAAAGGATGAAAAAGAGACAAGACAACAAGCATAAGTATGAATATTTAAACAAAATTATTTATGTTTCATAATTTTAAAATTTAATATTTAACACATTTAAAACAACAACTTAACAACAAAATATTATAAATTTGTTTAAAAACGCCACCTAAAAACAAATATTTATGTAAATAAAATTTAAAACTAATGTGAGAGCTGGAGAGGAGAAAACTCACGGACAAAAAATCTTCATATGATACCGTTATCTAACATAAAGAGAAATTTTTATAAAGGATCTATTTCGCATCATTGATGGATTATAAAAATTCGATTTTACTTTAATTTAAATTTACCGGTTATTTCGAAAGTTTTGTTTTTTAATCGAGTTAGAGTCGAACGAGAGCACAACAAAAACGAAATCATTTATATAAAGAAGTTTAAAGAAAATTATAGGATTGAACTATGATGAACTAATGGCCTGAAAGCAGATCACATTTGTATTAAAAGCAAAAACAATGTACGAAAATTTGTTTTTATTTTCAATACAAAAGGGGCTTTATTTAGTTCGCTAAGATTTTCTTGTGAAATCGCTGAACAGGCCATAAATAACATAGGAGGAGCCTGATCGAACTAAGCACATGGCGCCTGCGCGTGGATAAGTGAGCTTCTTATTCCGAAAGAAAGTATTTCAAGGGCTTCTAGAAGAGGATCTATTTCTAAATTTAGTATTCGAACTTACTTATACACTCTACTGTTAGATACCCTTTCCAGCTCACATGAAAATGACTAATAAAAATTATACAAAATTTAAAATGAAAAAATGAATTTGTTTTTACACTCGAATTTAAAACATTGAATTACCAAACCTGTGACTGAAGCTTTTTAATCACACAAATTGTAAAATGTTAAAATTTTGTTAACAAAAAATTAAAAAAAAAAGTATTCAACATCATAATGGCAAAAACCACATCCAAATAAATTAATTCAACTCAACAGAAAACATGAAAAATTAAAAAAAAACAAAAGCAAGTTAAAATATTTTTAACCACAACAAAGAAAAAAATTTTTTTTTGTTAATTATTTCAAAATATTTAAATTACAGACACATATTTGAATATTTAAAACAGAACGAATTTTTTTTATATAAATTTTAATAATAAAAAAAAAAAAAAAACGAAAGACTCACCTTGTTACGATCCGCTTCAGTTGTATCTGCAACGCCTGCACCGGTTGTACTACCAACACTGCTGCTACCACCTTTTTCAACATCACTTTGACCGGTAACAGCTTCTTTAGAACCGGTTGTCACTTGGGGTGTGCGTCGAAACTTAGAGAAAATTTTACGCACTAAGTGATCTTGATTTTGAGGCAATTGTGGCTCGTTTTTACGCTTTTCGGCCAATTCTTTTTCGCGTTTCACATCAGCCACCTTGCGAAAAATCAATCGATGCCTGAGATTATATGTAAGCACTAAATTGCGTGAAAAACTATTGGCAAATGCCGAATAAAAGTCGAGGACTTCGAGTAATTTATCACGTTTGATGGCATGCAAATCACAATAGGTAAGGGCACGCACATTGGCCGCACTTTGGCCAACGGCTGAATCCTTCCAGAAT
Source organism: Thelaira solivaga (assembly GCA_947397855.1). Taxonomy (NCBI): domain Eukaryota; kingdom Metazoa; phylum Arthropoda; class Insecta; order Diptera; family Tachinidae; genus Thelaira; species Thelaira solivaga. Next base: position 13,777,182 of record OX377612.1, read on the forward strand.
TGGTCACCAAAGACGTCTCCCTTGCCTAAATAAAAAAAGTTTTAATCAAAATCCTTTCAAAATGAACTTAAAAATTAAAAACTTACCCAATATCGCCACAACTTCATCATCTTGTATAACTTCTAAAGAACCGGTTACTATGAAACACAAACTGTCTATGCTTTCACCCGTATGATAAAGTAAATCACCCGGTGCCGAATGTGACATCATAAAATGCATCGCCAGCGCTCTTAGACAACCATCCGAGGCAAGACGAAATGCTGGATGCTCGTTAAATACTTTGCGATTTAGATGAACACAGATATCAGCCTTCATATCTTTCGGACAATAGTTTAGTACCTGTGAGAAATTAATTTTTGGGCATTTTGTTTTGTTTTTTTTTTTTTTTTTCAATTGGGTTCTTTGAATTTTAGGTTTTTGCTTAAAGATGCTTCCAAAAATACATAGTTAAAATGGGTCATTAAACTCATATACTTAATTTAATATTTTTTTTTGTCTTAGAAAAGTTTGTTTGTTGGTAGTTTAGGCTTTAAAAATAATATTAAAATGTTTGTATATTAGTTTGCTGACTCTCTTAAACACGACACGCAGTTTAAAGTTTTTTTTTTATAATTTAAATTAAAATTTAAAGCTTTAGGCCTAAATTCAAAATTTCTAGTTAATTAATCACTATGGCTTAGCTAATGTTATTGTCAGTTCTTAAACCATAGACAGTAGTTAACTAAAAATGGTCAATTTGGACCTTAAAGTCTAAAGTCTGAAATTCAAAATTTTAACTATAAACAGCTCAGGTTGTGGTAAAAAGTTTGAAAATTATTTTTAAAATTTCTAAAAAGTTAGACTTAATACTTTTATTAAAAACTAAACGTTTTAATTGTTAAAACATAATAAACAAATCAATTAAATATTTAATTAACTCATTTTAAAAAGTTTACCAATTAAGTTTAATTATTCAAAAGTTAAATCAATAAACATTTTAAGTAAACAAAATTAAATATTTAATCAAAGTGTTTAAAACTTTAATCAAGTGTTATACAAGTTATATATTTAATCAATAAAATATTAAACCAATTAATCATTTACTAATTTAGTCAAGCATTAAATCAAATAAATATTTAATTAATCAAATGGCAACTTGATTAAATATTTAAACAATATTATAATATCATTTCTTCTTCAATATTATTATTTAACTGATGCTTAAATTTTGTGAGCAAGTTTACTATAAAGTTATTATAAATAACGGGAGAGGGCATATTTTCTCTCTCTTTGAAAAGTCGACTACTTTAATTAATAATGTAAAATTATGATCCAATAACTTTCGTCTTAAGATAATTTAAAGTAAAGCCTGCTTGCTATTGTTAAATGTTTTAAGGAGTGATTTTTCTTAAAAATTTTTTTTAGAATATTATTTTTTAGATATGCAAATGTCTTTAATTCTTTGAAAGCCATGCTGTAGTAAAAAAATAAATAAATAAAAGAGTCTAAACGTATTAGAACTGAGCCTCAGCATAAATGACATTCAACGATTACAAAATTCTTGAAAAGTGTGGAAATGATGGGCATTGAACTGCATAGATCTCTCAAGCCACAGTTTTATATCATTTTTGTATGTCCCTAAGTGAGATCAATTCACAAGTACATATTTTCATGCTACTAGATGATTTAACGAATATTCGATACGATAGTCTATACGCTATAGAATGTGGTGATTAAACCCCTAGTATTCTAATTTTATATTATGTTTTGTTTTCATGCCCCTTTTTTGACAACAAGCAAAACAACTGCAGCGTTTGCAGGAGCTAGAAAAAAAATAAGCTAAATTTGCCTTAAAAAAGGCTAGAAAAAGCTAAATCACTCAAAATAATATTTATTATTTTTATAAAAAAATCAAGAAGAAAACATACAATGACAAAAACTAAATAAAATAAGGTCGTTTTAAACATGCTTTCCATTTTGGTCATAACTTGCTGTTTTTGGAAAAATATTTTCGCACTATGGGAAATTTTTTTTTAAAATAAAGTCAATACGTTTATCTGTCCAACGAAATAGAAATCAAGAAAAATAAGCAAGTTATGATCAAAAAGGTAAGCAGTTCTACTACTGCCTCTTTCCGGCCACTTTTTGGTAGAACTGGTTACCTTTTTGGTCATAACTTGCTAAGTTTCCAACATATCGACTTGATTTCTTTTGCGTTGGATAGCTTAGCGCATTGGCTTGAATTATCAAATGTTTTTTTTGTAAAAAAATTTTTTATCATTTTTTAAAAAAAGCAAAGGGGGTAGTCCATGGTTTTTTTTTGGCAAAAAAAAAATTTTCCCACTATCTGCACAATAATAAAATCGAATTAAAGCCAGTCCGGTTATCTATCCAACGCAATAGAAATCAAGTTGATATCTAGAAAAATAAGCAAGTTATGACCAAAAAAGTAACCAGTTCTACTACTGCCTCTTTCCGGCCACTTTTTGGTAGAACTGGTTACCTTTTTGGTCATAACTTGCTAAGTTTCCAACATATCGACTTGATTTCTTTTGCGTTGGATAGCTTAACGCATTGGCTTGAATTATCAAATGTTTTTTTTGTAAAAAAATTTTTTATAATTTTTTAAAAAAAGCAAAGGGGGTAGTCCATGGTTTTTTTTTGGCAAAAAAAAAAATTTTCCCACTATCTGCACAATAATAAAATCGAATTAAAGCCAGTCCGGTTATCTATCCAACGCAATAGAAATCAAGTTGATATCTAGAAAAATAAGCAAGTTATGACCAAAAAAGTAACCAGTTCTACTACTGCCTCTTTCCGGCCACTTTTTGGTAGAACTGGTTACCTTTTTGGTCATAACTTGCTAAGTTTCCAACATATCGACATGATTTCTTTTGCGTTGGATAGCTTAGCGCATTGGCTTGAATTATCAAATGATTTTTTTGTAAAAAAAATTTTTTTTATTTTTTAAAAAAAGCAAAGGGGGTAGTCCATGGTTTTTTTTTTGGCAAAAAAAAAAATTTTCCCACTATCTGCACAATAATAAAATCGAATTAAAGCCAGTCCGGTTATCTATCCAACGCAATAGAAATCAAGTTGATATCTAGAAAAATAAGCAAGTTATGATCAAAAAAGTTACCAGTTCTACTACTGCCTCTTTCCGGCCACTTTTTGGTAGAACTGGTTACCTTTTTGGTCATAACTTGCTAAGTTTCCAACATATCGACTTGATTTCTTTTGCGTTGGATAGCTTAGCGCATTGGCTTGAATTATCAAATGTTTTTTTTGTAAACAAAATTTTTATCATTTTTTAAAAAAAGCAAAGGGGGTAGTCCATGGTTTTTTTTTTGGCAAAAAAAAAAATTTTCCCACTATCTGCACAATAATAAAATCGAATTAAAGCCAGTCCGGTAATCTATCCAACGCAATAGAAATCAAGTTGATATCTAGAAAAATAAGGTAGTTATGATCAAAAAAGTTACCAGTTCTACTACTGCCTCTTTCCGGCCACTTTTTGGTAGAACTGGTTACCTTTTTGGTCATAACTTGCTAAGTTTCCAACATATCGACTTGATTTCTTTTGCGTTGGATAGCTTAGCGCATTGGCTTGAATTATCAAATGTTTTTTTTGTAAAAAAAAATTTGTATCATTTTTTAAAAAAGCAAAGGGGGTAGTCCATGGTTTTTTTTTTGGCAAAAAAAAAAATTTTCCCACTATCTGCACAATAATAAAATCGAATTAAAGCCAGTCCGGTTATCTATCCAACGCAATAGAAATCAAGTTGATATCTAGAAAAATAAGCAAGTTATGACCAAAAAAGTAACCAGTTCTACTACTGCCTCTTTCCGGCCACTTTTTGGTAGAACTGGTTACTTTTTGGTCATAACTTGCTAAGTTTCCAACATATCGACTTGATTTCTTTTGCGTTAGATAGCTTAGCGCATTGGCTTGAATTATCAAATGATTTTTTTGTAAAAAAAATTTTTATCATTTTTTAAAAAAAGCAAAGGGGGTAGTCCATGGTTTTTTTTTTTTGGCAAAAAAAAAAATTTTCCCACTATCTGCACAATAATAAAATCGAATTAAAGCCAGTCCGGTTATCTATCCAACGCAATAGAAATCAAGTTGATATCTAGAAAAATAAGCAAGTTATAACCAAAAAAGTAACCAGTTCTACTACTGCCTCTTTCCGGCCACTTTTTGGTAGAACTGGTTACCTTTTTGGTCATAACTTGCTAAGTTTCCAACATATCGACTTGATTTCTTTTGCGTTGGATAGCTTAGCGCATTAGCTTGAATTATCAAATGTTTTTTTTGTAAAAAAAATTTTTATCATTTTTTAAAAAAAGCAAAGGGGGTAGTCCATGGTTTTTTTTTGGCAAAAAAAAAAAATTCCCACTATCTGCACAATAATAAAATCGAATTAAAGCCAGTCCGGTTATCTATCCAACGCAATAGAAATCAAGTTGATATCTAGAAAAATAAGCAAGTTATGATCAAAAAAGTAACCAGTTCTACTACTGCCTCTTTCCGGCCACTTTTTGGTAGAACTGGTTACCTTTTTGGTCATAACTTGCTAAGTTTCCAACATATCGACTTGATTTCTTTTGCGTTGGATAGCTTAGCGCATTGGCTTGAATTATCAAATGTTTTTTTTGTAAACAAAATTTTTATCATTTTTTAAAAAAAGCAAAGGGGGTAGTCCATGGTTTTTTTTTTTTGGCAAAAAAAAAATTTTCCCACTATCTGCACAATAATAAAATCGAATTAAAGCCAGTCCGGTTATCTATCCATCGCAATAGAAATCAAGTTGATATCTAGAAAAATAAGCAAGTTATGACCAAAAAAGTAACCAGTTCTACTACTGCCTCTTTCCGGCCACTTTTTGGTAGAACTGGTTACCTTTTTGGTCATAATTTGCTAAGTTTCTAACATATCGACTTAATTTCTTTTGCGTTGGATAGCTTAGCGCATTGGCTTGAATTATCAAATGTTTTTTTTGTAAACAAAATTTTTATCATTTTTTAAAAAAAGCAAAGGGGGTAGTCCATGGTTTTTTTTTTTGGCAAAAAAAAAAATTTTCCCACTATCTGCACAATAATAAAATCGAATTAAAGCCAGTCCGGTTATCTATCTAACGCAATAGAAATCAAGTTGATATCTAGAAAAATAAGCAAGTTATGACCAAAAAAGTAACCAGTTCTACTACTGCCTCTTTCCGGCCACTTTTTGGTAGAACTGGTTACCTTTTTGGTCATAACTTGCTAAGTTTCCAACATATCGACTTGATTTCTTTTGCGTTGGATAGCTTAGCGCATTGGCTTGAATTATCAAATGATTTTTTTGTAAAAAAAATTTTTATCATTTTTTAAAAAAAGCAAAGGGGGTAGTCCATGGTTTTTTTTTTGGCAAAAAAAAAAATTTTTCCCACTATCTGCACAATAATAAAATCGAATTAAAGCCAGTCCGGTTATCTATCCATCGCAATAGAAATCAAGTTGATATCTAGAAAAATAAGCAAGTTATGACCAAAAAAGTAACCAGTTCTACTACTGCCTCTTTCCGGCCACTTTTTGGTAGAACTGGTTACCTTTTTGGTCATAACTTGCTAAGTTTCCAACATATCGACTTGATTTCTTTTGCGTTGGATAGCTTAGCGCATTGGCTTGAATTATCAAATGTTTTTTTTGTAAACAAAATTTTTATCATTTTTTAAAAATAGCAAAGGGGGTAGTCCATGGTTTTTTTTTTGCCAAAAAAAAAATTTTCCCACTATCTGCACAATAATAAAATCGAATTAAAGCCAGTCCGGTTATCTATCTAACGCAATAGAAATCAAGTTGATATCTAGAAAAATAAGCAAGTTATGACCAAAAAAGTAACCAGTTCTACTACTGCCTCTTTCCGGCCACTTTTTGGTAGAACTGGTTACTTTTTGGTCATAACTTGCTAAGTTTCCAACATATCGACTTGATTTCTTTTGCGTTGGATAGCTTAGCGCATTGGCTTGAATTATCAAATGATTTTTTTGTAAAAAAAATTTTTTTTATTTTTTAAAAAAAGCAAAGGGGGTAGTCCATGGTTTTTTTTTGCCAAAAAAAAAATTTTCCCACTATCTGCACAATAATAAAATCGAATTAAAGCCAGTCCGGTTATCTATCCAACGCAATAGAAATCAAGTTGATATCTAGAAAAATAAGCAAGTTATGACCAAAAAAGTAACCAGTTCTACTACTGCCTCTTTCCGGCCACTTTTTGGTAGAACTGGTTACCTTTTTGGTCATAACTTGCTAAGTTTCCAACATATCGACTTGATTTCTTTTGCGTTGGATAGCTTAGCGCATTGGCTTGAATTATCAAATGTTTTTTTTGTAAACAAAATTTTTATCATTTTTTAAAAATAGCAAAGGGGGTAGTCCATGGTTTTTTTTTGGCAAAAAAAAAATTTTCCCACTATCTGCACAATAATAAAATCGAATTAAAGCCAGTCCGGTTATCTATCCAACGCAATAGAAATCAAGTTGATATCTAGAAAAATAAGCAAGTTATGACCAAAAAAGTAACCAGTTCTACTACTGCCTCTTTCCGGCCACTTTTTGGTAGAACTGGTTACCTTTTTGGTCATAACTTGCTAAGTTTCCAATATATCGACTTGATTTCTTTTGCGTTGGATAGCTTAGCGCATTGGCTTGAATTATCAAATGTTTTTTTTGTAAACAAAATTTTTATCATTTTTTAAAAAAAGCAAAGGGGGTAGTCCATGGTTTTTTTTTTGGCAAAAAAAAAATTTTCCCACTATCTGCACAATAATAAAATCGAATTAAAGCCAGTCCGGTTATCTATCCATCGCAATAGAAATCAAGTTGATATCTAGAAAAATAAGCAAGTTATGACCAAAAAAGTAACCAGTTCTACTACTGCCTCTTTCCGGCCACTTTTTGGTAGAACTGGTTACCTTTTTGGTCATAACTTGCTAAGTTTCCAATATATCGACTTGATTTCTTTTGCGTTGGATAGCTTAGCGCATTGGCTTGAATTATCAAATGTTTTTTTTGTAAAAAAAATTTTTATCATTTTTTAAAAAAAGCAAAGGGGGTAGTCCATGGTTTTTTTTTTTGGCAAAAAAAATTTTCCCACTATCTGCACAATAATAAAATCGAATTAAAGCCAGTCCGGTTATCTATCCAACGCAAGAGAAATCAAGTTGATATCTAGAAAAATAAGCAAGTTATGACCAAAAAAGTAACCAGTTCTACTACTGCCTCTTTCCGGCCACTTTTTGGTAGAACTGGTTACCTTTTTGGTCATAACTTGCTAAGTTTCCAACATATCGACTTGATTTCTTTTGCGTTGGATAGCTTAGCGCATTGGCTTGAATTATCAAATGATTTTTTTGTAAAAAAAATTTTTATCATTTTTTAAAAAAAGCAAAGGGGGTAGTCCATGGTTTTTTTTTTGGCAAAAAAAAAATTTTTCCCACTATCTGCACAATAATAAAATCGAATTAAAGCCAGTCCGGTTATCTATCCATCGCAATAGAAATCAAGTTGATATCTAGAAAAATAAGCAAGTTATGACAAAAAAAGTAACCAGTTCTACTACTGCCTCTTTCCGGCCACTTTTTGGTAGAACTGGTTACCTTTTTGGTCATAACTTGCTAAGTTTCCAACATATCGACTTGATTTCTTTTGCGTTGGATAGCTTAGCGCATTGGCTTGAATTATCAAATGTTTTTTTTGTAAACAAAATTTTTATCATTTTTTAAAAAAAGCAAAGGGGGTAGTCCATGGTTTTTTTTGGCAAAAAAAAAAAATTCCCACTATCTGCACAATAATAAAATCGAATTAAAGCCAGTCCGGTTATCTATCCAACGCAATAGAAATCAAGTTGATATCTAGAAAAATAAGCAAGTTATGATCAAAAAAGTAACCAGTTCTACTACTGCCTCTTTCCGGCCACTTTTTGGTAGAACTGGTTACCTTTTTGGTCATAACTTGCTAAGTTTCCAACATATCGACTTGATTTCTTTTGCGTTGGATAGCTTAGCGCATTGGCTTGAATTATCAAATGTTTTTTTTGTAAACAAAATTTTTATCATTTTTTAAAAAAAGCAAAGGGGGTAGTCCATGGTTTTTTTTTTTGGCAAAAAAAAAATTTTCCCACTATCTGCACAATAATAAAATCGAATTAAAGCCAGTCCGGTTATCTATCCATCGCAATAGAAATCAAGTTGATATCTAGAAAAATAAGCAAGTTATGACCAAAAAAGTAACCAGTTCTACTACTGCCTCTTTCCGGCCACTTTTTGGTAGAACTGGTTACTTTTTGGTCATAACTTGCTAAGTTTCCAACATATCGACTTGATTTCTTTTGCGTTGGATAGCTTAGCGCATTGGCTTGAATTATCAAATGATTTTTTTGTAAAAAAAATTTTTTTTATTTTTTAAAAAAAGCAAAGGGGGTAGTCCATGGTTTTTTTTTTGCCAAAAAAAAAATTTTCCCACTATCTGCACAATAATAAAATCGAATTAAAGCCAGTCCGGTTATCTATCCAACGCAATAGAAATCAAGTTGATATCTAGAAAAATAAGCAAGTTATGACCAAAAAAGTAACCAGTTCTACTACTGCCTCTTTCCGGCCACTTTTTGGTAGAACTGGTTACTTTTTGGTCATAACTTGCTAAGTTTCCAACATATCGACTTGATTTCTTTTGCGTTGGATAGCTTAGCGCATTGGCTTGAATTATCAAATGATTTTTTTGTAAAAAAAATTTTTTTTATTTTTTAAAAAAAGCAAAGGGGGTAGTCCATGGTTTTTTTTTTGCCAAAAAAAAAATTTTCCCACTATCTGCACAATAATAAAATCGAATTAAAGCCAGTCCGGTTATCTATCCAACGCAATAGAAATCAAGTTGATATCTAGAAAAATAAGCAAGTTATGACCAAAAAAGTAACCAGTTCTACTACTGCCTCTTTCCGGCCACTTTTTGGTAGAACTGGTTACCTTTTTGGTCATAACTTGCTAAGTTTCCAACATATCGACTTGATTTCTTTTGCGTTGGATAGCTTAGCGCATTGGCTTGAATTATCAAATGTTTTTTTTGTAAACAAAATTTTTATCATTTTTTAAAAAAAGCAAAGGGGGTAGTCCATGGTTTTTTTTTTTGGCAAAAAAAAAATTTTCCCACTATCTGCACAATAATAAAATCGAATTAAAGCCAGTCCGGTTATCTATCCATCGCAATAGAAATCAAGTTGATATCTAGAAAAATAAGCAAGTTATGACCAAAAAAGTAACCAGTTCTACTACTGCCTCTTTCCGGCCACTTTTTGGTAGAACTGGTTACTTTTTGGTCATAACTTGCTAAGTTTCCAACATATCGACTTGATTTCTTTTGCGTTGGATAGCTTAGCGCATTGGCTTGAATTATCAAATGATTTTTTTGTAAAAAAAATTTTTTTTATTTTTTAAAAAAAGCAAAGGGGGTAGTCCATGGTTTTTTTTTTGCCAAAAAAAAAATTTTCCCACTATCTGCACAATAATAAAATCGAATTAAAGCCAGTCCGGTTATCTATCCAACGCAATAGAAATCAAGTTGATATCTAGAAAAATAAGCAAGTTATGACCAAAAAAGTAACCAGTTCTACTACTGCCTCTTTCCGGCCACTTTTTGGTAGAACTGGTTACCTTTTTGGTCATAACTTGCTAAGTTTCCAACATATCGACTTGATTTCTTTTGCGTTGGATAGCTTAGCGCATTGGCTTGAATTATCAAATGTTTTTTTTGTAAACAAAATTTTTATCATTTTTTAAAAATAGCAAAGGGGGTAGTCCATGGTTTTTTTTTGGCAAAAAAAAAATTTTCCCACTATCTGCACAATAATAAAATCGAATTAAAGCCAGTCCGGTTATCTATCCAACGCAATAGAAATCAAGTTGATATCTAGAAAAATAAGCAAGTTATGACCAAAAAAGTAACCAGTTCTACTACTGCCTCTTTCCGGCCACTTTTTGGTAGAACTGGTTACCTTTTTGGTCATAACTTGCTAAGTTTCCAACATATCGACTTGATTTCTTTTGCGTTGGATAGCTTAGCGCATTGGCTTGAATTATCAAATGTTTTTTTTGTAAAAAAAATTTTTATCCTTATTTTTAAAAAAAGCAAAGGGGGTAGTCCATGGTTTTTTTTTTTGGCAAAAAAAAATTTTCCCACTATCTGCACAATAATAAAATCGAATTAAAGCCAGTCCGGTTATCTATCCAACGCAATAGAAATCAAGTTGATATCTAGAAAAATAAGCAAGTTATGACCAAAAAAGTAACCAGTTCTACTACTGCCTCTTTCCGGCCACTTTTTGGTAGAACTGGTTACTTTTTGGTCATAACTTGCTAAGTTTCCAACATATCGACTTGATTTCTTTTGCGTTGGATAGCTTAGCGCATTGGCTTGAATTATCAAATGTTTTTTTTGTAAAAAAAATTTTTATCATTTTTTAAAAAAAGCAAAGGGGGTAGTCCATGGTTTTTTTTTTTGGCAAAAAAAAATTTTCCCACTATCTGCACAATAATAAAATCGAATTAAAGCCAGTCCGGTTATCTATCCAACGCAATAGAAATCAAGTTGATATCTAGAAAAATAAGCAAGTTATGACCAAAAAAGTAACCAGTTCTACTACTGCCTCTTTCCGGCCACTTTTTGGTAGAACTGGTTACCTTTTTGGTCATAACTTGCTAAGTTTCCAACATATCGACTTGATTTCTTTTGCGTTGGATAGCTTAGCGCATTGGCTTGAATTATCAAATGTTTTTTTTGTAAACAAAATTTTTATCATTTTTTAAAAAAAGCAAAGGGGGTAGTCCATGGTTTTTTTTTTTGGCAAAAAAAAAATTTTCCCACTATCTGCACAATAATAAAATCGAATTAAAGCCAGTCCGGTTGTCTATCCAACGCAATAGAAATCAAGTTGATATCTAGAAAAATAAGCAAGTTATGACCAAAAAAGTAACCAGTTCTACTACTGCCTCTTTCCGGCCACTTTTTGGTAGAACTGGTTACCTTTTTGGTCATAACTTGCTAAATTTCCAACATATCGACTTGATTTCTTTTGCGTTGGATAGCTTAGCGCATTGGCTTGAATTATCAAATGTTTTTTTTGTAAAAAAAATTTTTATCATTTTTTAAAAAAAGCAAAGGGGGTAGTCCATGGTTTTTTTTTTTTTGGCAAAAAAAAAATTTTCCCACTATCTGCACAATAATAAAATCGAATTAAAGCCAGTCCGGTTATCTATCCATCGCAATAGAAATCAAGTTGATATCTAGAAAAATAAGCAAGTTATGACCAAAAAAGTAACCAGTTCTACTACTGCCTCTTTCCGGCCACTTTTTGGTAGAACTGGTTACCTTTTTGGTCATAACTTGCTAAGTTTCCAACATATCGACTTGATTTCTTTTGCGTTGGATAGCTTAGCGCATTGGCTTGAATTATCAAATGTTTTTTTTGTAAAAAAAATTTTTATCATTTTTTAAAAAAAGCAAAGGAGGTAGTCCATGGTTTTTTTTTTGGCAAAAAAAAATTTTCCCACTATCTGCACAATAATAAAATCGAATTAAAGCCAGTCCGGTTATCTATCCAACGCAATAGAAATCAAGTTGATATCTAGAAAAATAAGCAAGTTATGACCAAAAAAGTAACCAGTTCTACTACTGCCTCTTTCCGGCCACTTTTTGGTAGAACTGGTTACCTTTTTGGTCATAACTTGCTAAGCTTCCAACATATCGACTTGATTTCTTTTGCGTTGGATAGCTTAGCGCATTGGCTTGAATTATCAAATGTTTTTTTTGTAAAAAAAATTTTTATCATTTTTTAAAAAAAGCAAAGGGGGTAGTCCATGGTTTTTTTTTTGGCAAAAAAAAAAATTTTCCCACTATCTGCACAATAATAAAATCGAATTAAAGCCAGTCCGGTTATCTATCCAACGCAATAGAAATCAAGTTGATATCTAGAAAAATAAGCAAGTTATGACCAAAAAAGTAACCAGTTCTACTACTGCCTCTTTCCGGCCACTTTTTGGTAGAACTGGTTACCTTTTTGGTCATAACTTGCTAAGTTTCCAACATATCGACTTGATTTCTTTTGCGTTGGATAGCTTAGCGCATTGGCTTGAATTATCAAATGTTTTTTTTGTAAAAAAAATTTTTATCATTTTTTAAAAAAAGCAAAGGGGGTAGTCCATGGTTTTTTTTTTGGCAAAAAAAAAAATTTTCCCACTATCTGCACAATAATAAAATCGAATTAAAGCCAGTCCGGTTATCTATCCAACGCAATAGAAATCAAGTTGATATCTAGAAAAATAAGCAAGTTATGACCAAAAAAGTAACCAGTTCTACTACTGCCTCTTTCCGGCCACTTTTTGGTAGAACTGGTTACCTTTTTGGTCATAACTTGCTAAGTTTCCAACATATCGACTTGATTTCTTTTGCGTTGGATAGCTTAGCGCATTGGCTTGAATTATCAAATGGTTTTTTTGTAAAAAAAATTTTTATCATTTTTTAAAAAAAGCAAAGGGGGTAGTCCATGGTTTTTTTTTTTGGCAAAAAAAAAAATTTCCCCACTATCTGCACAATAATAAAATCGAATTAAAGCCAGTCCGGTTATCTATCTAACGCAATAGAAATCAAGTTGATATCTAGAAAAATAAGCAAGTTATGACCAAAAAAGTAACCAGTTCTACTACTGCCTCTTTCCGGCCACTTTTTGGTAGAACTGGTTACCTTTTTGGTCATAACTTGCTAAGTTTCCAACATATCGACTTGATTTCTTTTGCGTTGGATAGCTTAGCGCATTGGCTTGAATTATCAAATGTTTTTTTTGTAAAAAAAATTTTTATCATTTTTTAAAAAAAGCAAAGGGGGTAGTCCATGGTTTTTTTTTTGGCAAAAAAAAAAATTTTCCCACTATCTGCACAATAATAAAATCGAATTAAAGCCAGTCCGGTTATCTATCCAACGCAATAGAAATCAAGTTGATATCTAGAAAAATAAGCAAGTTATGACCAAAAAAGTAACCAGTTCTACTACTGCCTCTTTCCGGCCACTTTTTGGTAGAACTGGTTACCTTTTTGGTCATAACTTGCTAAGTTTCCAACATATCGACTTGATTTCTTTTGCGTTGGATAGCTTAGCGCATTGGCTTGAATTATCAAATGTTTTTTTTGTAAAAAAAATTTGTATCATTTTTTAAAAAAAGCAAAGGGGGTAGTCCATGGTTTTTTTTTTTTTTGGCAAAAAAAAAATTTTCCCACTATCTGCACAATAATAAAATCGAATTAAAGCCAGTCCGGTTATCTATCCAACGCAATAGAAATCAAGTTGATATCTAGAAAAATAAGCAAGTTATGACCAAAAAAGTAACCAGTTCTACTACTGCCTCTTTCCGGCCACTTTTTGGTAGAACTGGTTACCTTTTTGGTCATAACTTGCTAAGTTTCCAACATATCGACTTGATTTCTTTTGCGTTGGATAGCTTAGCGCATTGGCTTGAATTATCAAATGTTTTTTTTGTAAAAAAAATTTTTATCATTTTTTAAAAAAAGCAAAGGGGGTAGTCCATGGTTTTTTTTTTGGCAAAAAAAAAAATTTTCCCACTATCTGCACAATAATAAAATCGAATTAAAGCCAGTCCGGTTATCTATCCAACGCAATAGAAATCAAGTTGATATCTAGAAAAATAAGCAAGTTATGACCAAAAAAGTAACCAGTTCTACTACTGCCTCTTTCCGGCCACTTTTTGGTAGAACTGGTTACCTTTTTGGTCATAACTTGCTAAGTTTCCAACATATCGACTTGATTTCTTTTGCGTTGGATAGCTTAGCGCATTGGCTTGAATTATCAAATGTTTTTTTTGTAAAAAAAATTTTTATCATTTTTTAAAAAAAGCAAAGGGGGTAGTCCATGGTTTTTTTTTTGGCAAAAAAAAAATTTCCCACTATCTGCACAATAATAAAATCGAATTAAAGCCAGTCCGGTTATCTATCTAACGCAATAGAAATCAAGTTGATATCTAAAAAAATAAGCAAGTTATGACCAAAAAAGTAACCAGTTCTACTACTGCCTCTTTCCGGCCACTTTTTGGTAGAACTGGTTACCTTTTTGGTCATAACTTGCTAAGTTTCCAACATATCGACTTGATTTCTTTTGCGTTGGATAGCTTAGCGCATTGGCTTAAATTATCAAATGTTTTTTTTGTAAAAAAAATTTGTATCATTTTTTAAAAAAGCAAAGGGGGAAGTCATTGGTTTTTTTTTTTGGCAAAAAAAAAAATTTTCCCACTATCTGCACAATAATAAAATCGAATTAAAGCCAGTCCGGTTATCTATCCAACGCAATAGAAATCAAGTTGATATCTAGAAAAATAAGCAAGTTATGACTAAAAAAGTAACCAGTTCTACTACTGCCTCTTTCCGGCCACTTTTTGGTAGAACTGGTTACCTTTTTGGTCATAACTTGCTAAGTTTCCAACATATCGACTTGATTTCTTTTGCGTTGGATAGCTTAGCGCATTGGCTTAAATTATCAAATGTTTTTTTTGTACAAAAAATTTGTATCATATTTTAAAAAAGCAAAGGGGGAAGTCCATGTTTTTTTTTTTGGCAAAAAAAAAAATTTTCCCACTATCTGCACAATAATAAAATCGAATTAAAGCCAGTCCGGTTATCTATCCAACGCAATAGAAATCAAGTTGATATCTAGAAAAATAAGCAAGTTATGACCAAAAAAGTAACCAGTTCTACTACTGCCTCTTTCCGGCCACTTTTTGGTAGAACTGGTTACCTTTTTGGTCATAACTTGCTAAGTTTCCAACATATCGACTTGATTTCTTTTGCGTTGGATAGCTTAGCGCATTGGCTTGAATTATCAAATGTTTTTTTTGTAAAAAAAATTTTTTATCATTTTTTAAAAAAAGCAAAGGGGGTAGTCCATGGTTTTTTTTTTTTTTTGCAAAAAAAAAATTTTCCCACTATCTGCACAATAATAAAATCGAATTAAAGCCAGTCCGGTTATCTATCCAACGCAATAGAAATCAAGTTGATATCTAGAAAAATAAGCAAGTTATGACCAAAAAAGTAACCAGTTCTACTACTGCCTCTTTCCGGCCACTTTTTGGTAGAACTGGTTACCTTTTTGGTCATAACTTGCTAAGTTTCCAACATATCGACTTGATTTCTTTTGCGTTGGATAGCTTAGCGCATTGGCTTGAATTATCAAATGTTTTTTTTGTAAAAAAAATTTTTATCATTTTTTAAAAAAAGCAAAGGGGGTAGTCCATGGTTTTTTTTTTTTGGCAAAAAAAAAATTTTCCCTCTATCTGCACAATAATAAAATCGAATTAAAGCCAGTCCGGTTATCTATCCAACGCAATAGAAATCAAGTTGATATCTAGAAAAATAAGCAAGTTATGACCAAAAAAGTAACCAGTTCTACTACTGCCTTTTTCCGGCCACTTTTTGGTAGAACTGGTTACCTTTTTGGTCATAACTTGCTAAGTTTCCAACATATCGACTTGATTTCTTTTGCGTTGGATAGGTTAGCGCATTGGCTTGAATTATCAAATGTTTTTTTTGTAAAAAAATTTTTTATATATTTTTAAAAAAAGCAAAGGGGGTAGTCCATGGTTTTTTTTTTTGGCAAAAAAAAAATTTTCCCACTATCTGCACAATAATAAAATCGAATTAAAGCCTGTCCGGTTATCTATCCAACGCAATAGAAATCAAGTTGATATCTAGAAAAATAAGCAAGTTATGACCAAAAAAGTAACCAGTTCTACTACTGCCTCTTTCCGGCCACTTTTTGGTAGAACTGGTTACCTTTTTGGTCATAACTTGCTAAGTTTCCAACATATCGACTTGATTTCTTTTGCGTTGGATAGCTTAGCGCATTGGCTTGAATTATCAAATGTTTTTTTTGTAAAAAAAATTTTTATCATTTTTTAAAAAAAGCAAAGGGGGTAGTCCATGGTTTTTTTTTTTGGCAAAAAAAAAATTTTCCCACTATCTGCACAATAATAAAATCGAATTAAAGCCAGTCCGGTTGTCTATCCAACGCAAAAGAAATCAAGTTGATATCTAGAAAAATAAGCAAGTTATGACCAAAAAAGTAACCAGTTCTACTACTGCCTCTTTCCGGCCACTTTTTGGTAGAACTGGTTACCTTTTTGGTCATAACTTGCTAAGTTTCCAACATATCGACTTGATTTCTTTTGCGTTGGATAGCTTAGCGCATTGGCTTGAATTATCAAATGTTTTTTTTGTAAAAAAAATTTTTATCATTTTTTAAAAAAAGCAAAGGGGGTAGTCCATGGTTTTTTTTTTTTTTTGGCAAAAAAAAATTTTCCCACTATCTGCACAATAATAAAATCGAATTAAAGCCAGTCCGGTTATCTATCCATCGCAATAGAAATCAAGTTGATATCTAGAAAAATAAGCAAGTTATGACCAAAAAAGTAACCAGTTCTACTACTGCCTCTTTCCGGCCACTTTTTGGTAGAACTGGTTACCTTTTTGGTCATAACTTGCTAAGTTTCCAACATATCGACTTGATTTCTTTTGCGTTGGATAGCTAAGCGCATTGGCTTGAATTATCAAATGTTTTTTTTGTAAAAAAATTTTTTATCATTTTTTAAAAAAAGCAAAGGGGGTAGTCCATGGTTTTTTTTTTTTTTTGGCAAAAAAAAATTTTCCCACTATCTGC
Organism: Thelaira solivaga; assembly: GCA_947397855.1. Lineage (NCBI taxonomy): Eukaryota > Metazoa > Arthropoda > Insecta > Diptera > Tachinidae > Thelaira > Thelaira solivaga. Next base: position 13,793,910 of record OX377612.1, read on the forward strand.
ACAATAATAAAATCGAATTAAAGCCAGTCCGGTTATCTATCCATCGCAATAGAAATCAAGTTAATATCTAGAAAAATAAGCAAGTTATGACCAAAAAAGTAACCAGTTCTACTACTGCCTCTTTCCGGCCACTTTTTGGTAGAACTGGTTACCTTTTTGGTCATAACTTGCTAAGTTTCCAACATATCGACTTGATTTCTTTTGCGTTGGATAGCTTAGCGCATTGGCTTGAATTATTAAATGTTTTTTTTTGTAAAAAAAATTTTTATCATTTTTTAAAAAAAGCAAAGGGGGTAGTCCATGGTTTTTTTTTTGGCAAAAAAAAAAAATTTTCCCACTATCTGCACAATAATAAAATCGAATTAAAGCCAGTCCGGTTATCTATCCATCGCAATAGAAATCAAGTTGATATCTAGAAAAATAGGCAAGTTATGACCAAAAAAGTAACCAGTTCTACTACTGCCTCTTTCCGGCCACTTTTTGGTAGAACTGGTTACCTTTTTGGTCATAACTTGCTAAGTTTCCAACATATCGACTTGATTTCTTTTGCGTTGGATAGGTTAGCGCATTGGCTTGAATTATAAATGTTTTTTTTGTAAAAAAAATTTTTATCATTTTTTAAAAAAAGCAAAGGGGGTAGTCCATGGTTTTTTTTTTTGGCAAAAAAAAAATTTTCCCACTATCTGCACAATAATAAAATCGAATTAAAGCCAGTCCGGTTATCTATCCATCGCAATAGAAATCAAGTTGATATCTAGAAAAATAGGCAAGTTATGACCAAAAAAGTAACCAGTTCTACTACTGCCTCTTTCCGGCCACTTTTTGGTAGAACTGGTTACCTTTTTGGTCATAACTTGCTAAGTTTCCAACATATCGACTTGATTTCTTTTGCGTTGGATAGCTAAGCGCATTGGCTTGAATTATCAAATGTTTTTTTTTGTAAAAAAATTTTTTATCATTTTTTAAAAAAAGCAAAGGGTGTAGTCCATGGTTTTTTTTTTTGGCAAAAAAAAAATTTTCCCACTATCTGCACAATAATAAAATCGAATTAAAGCCAGTCCGGTTATCTATCCATCGCAATAGAAATCAAGTTGATATCTAGAAAAATAAGCAAGTTATGACCAAAAAAGTAACCAGTTCTACTACTGCCTCTTTCCGGCCACTTTTTGGTAGAACTGGTTACCTTTTTGGTCATAACTTGCTAAGTTTCCAACATATCGACTTGATTTCTTTTGCGTTGGATAGCTTAGCGCATTGGCTTGAATTATCAAATGTTTTTTTTGTAAAAAAAATTTTTATCATTTTTTAAAAAAAGCAAAGGGGGTAGTCCATGGTTTTTTTTTTGGCAAAAAAAAAATTTTCCCACTATCTGCACAATAATAAAATCGAATTAAAGCCAGTCCGGTTATCTATCCATCGCAATAGAAATCAAATTGATATCTAGAAAAATAAGCAAGTTATGACCAAAAAAGTAACCAGTTCTACTACTGCCTCTTTCCGGCCACTTTTTGGTAGAACTGGTTACCTTTTTGGTCATAACTTGCTAAGTTTCCAACATATCGACTTGATTTCTTTTGCGTTGGATAGCTTAGCGCATTGGCTTGAATTATCAAATGTTTTTTTTGTAAAAAAAATTTTTATCATTTTTTAAAAAAAGCAAAGGGGGTAGTCCATGGTTTTTTTTTTGGCAAAAAAAAAATTTTCCCACTATCTGCACAATAATAAAATCGAATTAAAGCCAGTCCGGTTATCTATCCATCGCAATAGAAATCAAATTGATATCTAGAAAAATAAGCAAGTTATGACCAAAAAAGTAACCAGTTCTACTACTGCCTCTTTCCGGCCACTTTTTGGTAGAACTGGTTACCTTTTTGGTCATAACTTGCTAAGTTTCCAACATATCGACTTGATTTCTTTTGCGTTGGATAGCTAAGCGCATTGGCTTGAATTATCAAATGTTTTTTTTGTAAAAAAATTTTTTATCATTTTTTAAAAAAAGCAAAGGGTGTAGTCCATGGTTTTTTTTTTTGGCAAAAAAAAAATTTTCCCACTATCTGCACAATAATAAAATCGAATTAAAGCCAGTCCGGTTATCTATCCATCGCAATAGAAATCAAGTTGATATCTAGAAAAATAAGCAAGTTATGACCAAAAAAGTAACCAGTTCTACTACTGCCTCTTTCCGGCCACTTTTTGGTAGAACTGGTTACCTTTTTGGTCATAACTTGCTAAGTTTCCAACATATCGACTTGATTTCTTTTGCGTTGGATAGCTTAGCGCATTGGCTTGAATTATCAAATGTTTTTTTTGTAAAAAAATTTTTTATCATTTTTTAAAAAAAGCAAAGGGTGTAGTCCATGGTTTTTTTTTTTTTTTGGCAAAAAAAAATTTTCCCACTATCTGCACAATAATAAAATCGAATTAAAGCCAGTCCGGTTATCTATCCATCGCAATAGAAATCAAGTTGATATCTAGAAAAATAAGCAAGTTATGACCAAAAAAGTAACCAGTTCTACTACTGCCTCTTTCCGGCCACTTTTTGGTAGAACTGGTTACCTTTTTGGTCATAACTTGCTAAGTTTCCAACATATCGACTTGATTTCTTTTGCGTTGGATAGCTTAGCGCATTGGCTTGAATTATCAAATGTTTTTTTTGTAAAAAAAATTTTTATCATTTTTTAAAAAAAGCAAAGGGGGTAGTCCATGGTTTTTTTTTTGGCAAAAAAAAAATTTTCCCACTATCTGCACAATAATAAAATCGAATTAAAGCCAGTCCGGTTATCTATCCATCGCAATAGAAATCAAATTGATATCTAGAAAAATAAGCAAGTTATGACCAAAAAAGTAACCAGTTCTACTACTGCCTCTTTCCGGCCACTTTTTGGTAGAACTGGTTACCTTTTTGGTCATAACTTGCTAAGTTTCCAACATATCGACTTGATTTCTTTTGCGTTGGATAGCTTAGCGCATTGGCTTGAATTATCAAATGTTTTTTTTGTAAAAAAAATTTTTATCATTTTTTAAAAAAAGCAAAGGGTGTAGTCCATGGTTTTTTTTTTTGGCAAAAAAAAAATTTTCCCACTATCTGCACAATAATAAAATCGAATTAAAGCCAGTCCGGTTATCTATCCATCGCAATAGAAATCAAGTTAATATCTAGAAAAATAAGCAAGTTATGACCAAAAAAGTAACCAGTTCTACTACTGCCTCTTTCCGGCCACTTTTTGGTAGAACTGGTTACCTTTTTGGTCATAACTTGCTAAGTTTCCAACATATCGACTTGGTTTCTTTTGCGTTGGATAGCTTAGCGCATTGGCTTGAATTATTAAATGTTTTTTTTTGTAAAAAAAATTTTTATCATTTTTTAAAAAAAGCAAAGGGTGTAGTCCATGGTTTTTTTTTTGGCAAAAAAAAAAAATTTTCCCACTATCTGCACAATAATAAAATCGAATTAAAGCCAGTCCGGTTATCTATCCATCGCAATAGAAATCAAGTTGATATCTAGAAAAATAGGCAAGTTATGACCAAAAAAGTAACCAGTTCTACTACTGCCTCTTTCCGGCCACTTTTTGGTAGAACTGGTTACCTTTTTGATCATAACTTGCTAAGTTTCCAACATATCGACTTGATTTCTTTTGCGTTGGATAGCTTAGCGCATTGGCTTGAATTATTAAATGTTTTTTTTTGTAAAAAAAATTTTTATCATTTTTTAAAAAAAGCAAAGGGTGTAGTCCATGGTTTTTTTTTTTGGCAAAAAAAAAATTTTCCCACTATCTGCACAATAATAAAATCGAATTAAAGCCAGTCCGGTTATCTATCCATCGCAATAGAAATCAAGTTGATATCTAGAAAAATAGGCAAGTTATGACCAAAAAAGTAACCAGTTCTACTACTGCCTCTTTCCGGCCACTTTTTGGTAGAACTGGTTACCTTTTTGGTCATAACTTGCTAAGTTTCCAACATATCGACTTGATTTCTTTTGCGTTGGATAGCTTAGCGCATTGGCTTGAATTATCAAATGTTTTTTTTGTAAAAAAAATTTTTATCATTTTTTAAAAAAAGCAAAGGGGGTAGTCCATGGTTTTTTTTTGGCAAAAAAAAAATTTTCCCACTATCTGCACAATAATAAAATCGAATTAAAGCCAGTCCGGTTATCTATCCATCGCAATAGAAATCAAGTTGATATCTAGAAAAATAAGCAAGTTATGACCAAAAAAGTAACCAGTTCTACTAAAAGGTGATTTTATAAGAACTATCGGAAATTTAAAAAAAAAAAAATACATAAAATTCAGAAAAATGCATGAAATATTTATTTGGATCGATAGTTGGGTCGATATAATTTAATGTTTGAAGATTATTTCATGCAAATGTTGGCCGCGGCTGCGCCTCAAATGGTCCATCAGCTTAGTCCAATTTTGGCATACTCTTTCCAACATTTCGGCCGGTATCTCACGAATAATGTTGGCAATGTTGGCTTCCAGTGCGTCAATCGAAGCGGGCTTGTCCCTATAGACATTAGCCTTAACATAGCCCCACAAAAACAGTCTAGAGGCGTTAAATCGCACGATCTGGGCGGCCAATTGACTGGTCCCAAGCGTGAAATAAACTGTTCACCGAACTCGCCTCTCAATTGGTCCATTGTTTCGCGTGCTGTGTGGCATGTGGCACCGTCTTGTTGAAACCACATGTCATGCAAGTCAAGCTCTTCCATTTTGGGCAAAAAAAAGTTTGTTATCATCGCACGGTAGCGCTCACCATTCACAGTAACGTTGTGATTCGCATCATCTTTGAAGAAATACGGCCCAATGATGCCGCCAGCCCATAATCCGCACCAAACGGTTGTTTTTTGTGGATGCATTGGTAGCTCTTGCAATGCTTCTGGCTGCTCTTCACTCCAAATACGGCAGTTTTGCTTGTTCACGTATCCATTCAACCAGAAATGAGCCTCGTCGCTGAACACAATTCTTCGATAAAAAAGTGGATCTTCATCTAACTTTTTCAAGAGCCCATTCACCAAAAATTTGGCGTTGTGGTAGGTCGTTTGGCTTCAATTCTTGCACCAGTTGTATCTTATAAGGCTTCACACCCAAATCCTTCCGCAAAATTTTCCACGTAGTGGAGTAACAGAGGCCCAATTGCTGCGAACGGCGCCGAATCGATAATTCACGGTCATCACCAACACTGGCCGATACGGCTGCGATATTTTCTTCAGTTCGCACTCTACGTAAGCGTGTTGGTGGTTTAATGTCCAACAATGTAAATTTGGTGCGAAATTTTGTTACAATAGCCCGAATAGAAGCCTCAGTAGGTCGATTAAACTGACCATAAAATGGAAGAAGCGCGCGATGAACTTTCTTAACAGAGCACGCATTTTGGTAATAAAATTCAATAATTTGCAAGCGTTGTTCGTTTGTAAGACGATTCATGATTAAATTATAGACCAAACTGAAGATGTTTGACAGTGACACAAGATACAAAACGTGCGTGAGCTGTCAAAACTAGTGTTGCCAAAAAGATAATAGCAAAAAAATCACTCTTTACTACCTCTTTCCGGGTACTTTTTGGTAGAACTGGTTACCTTTTTGGTCATAACTTGCTAAGTTTCCAACATATCGACTTGATTTCTTTTGCGTTGGATAGCTTAGCGCATTGGCTTGAATTATCAAATGTTTTTTTTGTAAAAAAATTTTTTATCATTTTTTAAAAAAAGCAAAGGGGGTAGTCCATGGTTTTTTTTTTTTTTTTGGCAAAAAAAAATTTTCCCACTATCTGCACAATAATAAAATCGAATTAAAGCCAGTCCGGTTATCTATCCTTCGCAATAGAAATCAAGTTGATATCTAGAAAAATAAGCAAGTTATGACCAAAAAAGTAACCAGTTCTACTACTGCCTCTTTCCGGCCACTTTTTGGTAGAACTGGTTACCTTTTTGGTCATAACTTGCTAAGTTTCCAACATATCGACTTGATTTCTTTTGCGTTGGATAGCTTAGCGCATTGGCTTGAATTATCAAATGTTTTTTTTGTAAAAAAAATTTTTATCATTTTTTAAAAAAAGCAAAGGGGGTAGTCCATGGTTTTTTTTTTGGCAAAAAAAAAAAAATTTTCCCACTATCTGCACAATAATAAAATCGAATTAAAGCCAGTCCGGTTATCTATCCAACGCAATAGAAATCAAGTTGATATCTAGAAAAATAAGCAAGTTATGACCAAAAAAGTAACCAGTTCTACTACTGCCTCTTTCCGGCCACTTTTTGGTAGAACTGGTTACCTTTTTGGTCATAACTTGCTAAGTTTCCAACATATCGACTTGATTTCTTTTGCGTTGGATAGCTTAGCGCATTGGCTTGAATTATCAAATGTTTTTTTTGTAAAAAAATTTTTTATCATTTTTTAAAAAAAGCAAAGGGTGTAGTCCATGGTTTTTTTTTTTGGCAAAAAAAAAATTTTCCCACTATCTGCACAATAATAAAATCGAATTAAAGCCACTCCGGTTATCTATCCAACGCAATAGAAATCAAGTTGATATCTAGAAAAATAAGCAAGTTATGACCAAAAAAGTAACCAGTTCTACTACTGCCTCTTTCCGGCCACTTTTTGGTAGAACTGGTTACCTTTTTGGTCATAACTTGCTAAGTTTCCAACATATCGACTTGATTTCTTTTGCGTAGGATAGGTTAGCGCATTGGCTTGAATTATCAAATGTTTTTTTTGTAAAAAAAATTTTTATCATTTTTTAAAAAAAGCAAAGGGGGTAGTCCATGGTTTTTTTTTGGCAAAAAAAAATTTCCCCACTATCTGCACAATAATAAAATCGAATTAAAGCCAGTCCGGTTATCTATCTAACGCAATAGAAATCAAGTTGATATCTAGAAAAATAGGCAAGTTATGACCAAAAAAGTAACCAGTTTTACTACTGCCTCTTTCCGGCCACTTTTTGGTAGAACTGGTTACCTTTTTGGTCATAACTTGCTAAGTTTCCAACATATCGACTTGATTTCTTTTGCGTTGGATAGCTTAGCGCATTGGCTTGAATTATCAAATGTTTTTTTTGTAAAAAAAATTTTTATCATTTTTTAAAAAAAGCAAAGGGGGTAGTCCATGGTTTTTTTTTTGGCAAAAAAAAAAATTTTCCCACTATCTGCACAATAATAAAATTGAATTAAAGCCAGTCCGGTTATCTATCTAACGCAATAGAAATTAAGTTGATATCTAGAAAAATAAGCAAGTTATGACCAAAAAAGTAACCAGTTCTACTACTGCCTCTTTCCGGCCACTTTTTGGTAGAACTGGTTACCTTTTTGGTCATAACTTGCTAAGTTTCCAACATATCGACTTGATTTCTTTTGCGTTGGATAGCTAAACGTATTATCTTTAATTAAATTTGTTTTTCTTGCGGATAGTGTCAGAAATTGTTTTTATCATTTACAAAAAAAAAAAAAAAACACAATGGGTAGTCCATGGCAATTTTTGGCAAACAAATTATTTCGCACTATCCGCAAAAATAAATTGCGAAAAGTAAAAAAAAAGGCTAGAAAAAAAATTAGAGACTAAATCATAAATTTCAAGTCTAAATGCGAGAAAAAAGGGCTAAATCTAGCCTAAAAAAGGAAAGATCATTTTGACTTGTGTACTTTTAGTAAATTCTATCCATAGAGTAAATAAAAATATAAAGTGTTTGTAGTAACTTATTTTTCTACGTCGGCCTGTAAAATTTTTCCCATCGATTGTGTCAAAACTGAAAGAGTTTTGGAGCAGTTAGTTGATCTTAAATTCCACTTTTCATTAATATGAGCTACTGAAATATATAAAAACGCTCAAATGATTTATAATGAACTATATGACGAAAACGCCCCTTTTTGATATTTATCAAAATGAATTAATTAATCTTCAAATTCCAGTCTGATATACGACCGACCAATTATTTTTTAAAAAACAAATTTTTTCGCCGTTATTTTCAAATAATTTTTAAAATATTAACAGCTTTTTGTTTACGTTAAATTCGGTCATTAATAAATCAGACTATTTCCTACTATTAAATGGAATAAATTACGGCTCTCAATTTGAAACTCATCTAAGACCAAATAAAAATATTAAAACAAAATTGTTTCACATATTAAAAAAAAAAAAAAACTTTTGAAGGAAATTTGAGCCTTTTAACTGAAAACATGAAGCTTTTTAAAGTTTTTAAAGAATTTTCAATAAAAAAATGAGATTGTTTTAAAGACAAAATATCTACAAATTTACATGATTTTTGTCTAACATTTTTAACTAATTTTCATTTTAAAGAAATATGTTTCACCGTTCTCAATGTGTTGGTTATTCCAACTAGCAACGCTTGCGTAAAAAGAGTATTTATTTTCAATCATGCATTATAACAAAACTCGTTTAATAAACAAAGACTCATACTTTGGATGAAAAGGTAATAGAGAGTAAGAAAAATAAACTAAATCATTTCTAAATTTCCGTTGACAAAATATGCTTTTGCTTGAAATTAATTTCATAGGTGACATTTAAAAGCTGAAACTTTTTAACCACTTCTGAAACTGTTTATATGTTTAAATGTAATCTTGGCTTGTTAATTAAAAACTTTTTTTGACTCTTGTTTTTATATCTATAAAAAAAAATTATTTTCTTATTAAAAGGCACAAACTATAGTCATCGAAAATGGTATAAAGGCAGTGTTAAGTAGTTTTTCTTTTGAAAGGAAAATGGAAAATTTCAATTATTCAATACTTCAACACTTCTTAGATATTTTTCTTAGATTATTTATTTTCTCATTAAATTGTTTTAAACCAAATCTGAATGTAAAGATTTAAATTAATGTAAATATGAATGGATGTGTATGTATATATATGTATGTGTGTGTAAAAGAATTTGGTTTAAAATTTCATCTAATAGCAAACATTTGACGGACGCTTTTCGTTTTGGCACACGGATATAGACTAAATTATGAAGAAGTATTATCTAGCGCTACCCAGAAAATGAGCTTTTCTTTTAGCTTTTCTTTTACCTTTAATATGTGAGATAAAGAGAGAAAAAGAGAGTTAGGAAGAGAGTTAAACGAAAAAAAAAAGAAAACACTATTATGTTCTTAAAAAAAACACAAAAACAAAACATCTTAAAAAAATTAGCATAGAATTATTAAAATTTAATCAAAAAATATTAACAAGTTGCAATAAATCTAATTAATTGTAAGATATTATTTTAAATAGAAAAAATTACTTATAAAAGCTTAATTTAAAAAAAAAGTTAAAGAAAAAGTTAAAAAAACATAAATAAATATTTATAGTTCAAAAATCTATATATAAAATTAATATCAAAATAAAATATTAAAAGCTTTGAATAAAAAAATTTCAGAATTAGAAATATTGAAAACTACATGCAAAAAGTGAGAATGAGAGAAATGCTACTTATTTTTATTTTTATTTAATTTGATAAATAAATACAATTTTTTTTAGGCTTTTATAAAAATTGTTTTTATATAGAAAAAGAATCATAAGCTTAAAATTTTTCATTTATTTAATGGTAATAAATTATTATATCAAAAAATATTAAAATTGGAAAATCTCATTTAAAGCTTTTAAAATTAAAAAAAAAAATAATTTAAAGTGAAACAAAGTTTTGAAGCAGTTCTTTTACAAAAGGCTTTTAGAACTTTTTTTATTATTTACAACCATAGCCAACGATTTTGAGCAATTTCTGGTTACAAATATAATTTGTATGAATTATACCAAAATAGCACGACGGCATCGCTGAGCGGCTTTTTGTAGTGCAGTTGGCTACAAAATATCTTGTATTTTTTTTAATTTTTGTTTTTATTGACATTTAAAATCTTTTAGCATTTTTCACTCTAATTTTTTTGTGGATTTTTATACAAAAACAATATATTGATCCTTTTTACGGTTGCCGAAATTCATCAGCGTCAATATAAAACATATTAAAAAATTCGCCACATTTCTTTGTTTTTTGCACGGTTTAAAAATTAACATTTTTTTTCATATACAATTAAGCGATGGCGCTGGGCGATACAAAATGCATAGATTGGCGCTTCTAGTTAAGCATGACTGTAAAAGGAAACCTTTAGTGTTTGTAAAAACCATAACAATACAGATGTTGAAAAACAAAATTTAAAATTTTTGCATACCAGTTAAAAGAAACTTTTTAGCAATTTTTTTTAAAAAATGTTTTGAAGAAATTTAGCATAAAGGACAATTTTTGTAAAATCTTCTTTTTAAATATAACAAATTTTCTTAAAATATCAGACAAAATGTTCTTTCGTCTCTCTGGCCTTTAAAAATTAAAACTAGCTTATGTCAATCAGCAGTAAATAAACCAGCAGTTTCTCTTAAATCAGGATAATTGCAAAAGCTTTTTTGGCTTTTACATAAATTTTTGAAAACTTTTTCATAAAGCTTGGTTTAAGAAAGTAGATGTATGTATCAGGAATGTTCTGAAATCACGGTGATTTTAAACCACGAACATTTTGATTTGATTTTTTAGTGTTTTGGAAATCCTGAGATTTTTATCTTTTGAGTAGTGATTTTTACTGTTTTCAGTCATGATCTTAAAGCTCTTTTGCTTTGTCTATAATAAAATTTTGTTCAGAGTAATAGAAACAAAAACTGAAAATCAGGAAAAATATAAAGAAAAGAAATTTAAATAAAATATATTTTTAAATTAATACGAGGTACATTTTTGGTTCCGTTGTGAAAAATAATTAATTTTCTAAAAAAAAAAAATTATAAAAACAATTCAAATTAATTGTTTAATTTAAAGCAAAATGCCTAAGTGATTTTATTTCGGCCGGTTTTAAGTCACTAGATGTCAGATGATTTTTTCGTGATTTGAAATCACTTTTAAGAAAAATTGTATAATTTGCTTTACGAATACTTTTTTACATTTTTGTAAAGGTTTTTGTCCAAGAGCTTCATAAAAATTGTTAAAAAATTTTTGTCTAAAATATTTTAATAAAAAAGTGCTGTAAAAAAACTTTTAAGTCCTTTTAATGTGAGTTTATAAAATGAACAAATAAATTTTATACTAAAAAACAAATTTAACAAAAATAGTTAGAAAAAAGCTTTAAAGAAATTTTGTCTTTTAAGTAACCTTTTAAAAGATAAAGTTATAGTATAGATTTTTGTTTTTGTAATGATTAGCAAGATTGTGAAAACCTACAACTTTAAATTAAGCTTATTAGCATAATTTTTTTCAAACTTTCAAAAGCTTTTTTTTTTTTTAATGATTTATGCCTTAATGCCTTGATGACTTTGCCTGTAAACATATTTTTGTTTTGTGTTTATTAAAGCTTTGTAAGGTGTATATACAACTGCGTGTTGAGTTTGGATGTGGAATATGAAAAACTTAGTATCTCTTCAATAAAAGTTTATGTTCTAATTTAATTAATAAATTGTGTTAAGAAAAAACTACTTTAGTATTTTTTTTTTCAAATGTGTTAAGTATAAAAAATAGAAACTGTTTACGCTTTGAGCTTATAAAATGTGCTTAAAATTATTGAAGCATTGCTATTGTATTTTTTATGGTTTAAAAAAGTTAATACCACTACCAGCATTTTACGCCCGTCTGCTTTAAAATAACAAATTTTCAAGTAACATACCTTTTCCGTATCCAGACCTTTGGTCATGGCCCAGGTTGATACCACATAATCCATAACACGTTCACTTAAAGCCTTGGGTACCTCGTGCAATTTCATAAATTCACGCACATTGTTTAGCATATCATGATATTTTGCTGTAGCCGAAGTCATTTGTTGTATGATGGTGGTGACATGACCAAATATAGTGGCATAAAGTAGAGCTGTTGTTGTTGGTTTTTAGAAATATAATAAAAAAATACATATTACTAAATAAATATTTAAATGAAAAGAAAAAAGAATTTTTAAATAAGAAAAAATAAATTTTTTTTAATGACTGTTGTTATTTGAGCCACTACTTTACCAGCTGAGCTTTAATTTTAAAGTATATGCTTAAATCTAAAATACAACGCTGGCTAGCTAGAACAGTAATAAAAGCTTATGCTTAATAATTTCAGAAATTGTTGGAGTTTTTCTATATTTTATTAAAAAAAAAAATCTTTGCTCAGATTTAAAATAAATAAAAACATTTTTGAGCACAACGCCTGAAAATTTTCTTGGAGCTTTACTTTGTTAATGAGTGTATAAAAGCTGAGGCCAAATCATCACATTCGATATAGAGCAACTCGTAGCGAAATTTTAAAATTAAAAAAAAAAAAAAAAAACATTAAAGTTACGATAGTTTTCATTTAATGTTAACTGCGGATGATTTGGTTCCTGTTTTTTTATCAAAAAAATTTTTTTTAAATATATAAATTAAAAAAACAAGAAAGCTTTAGAAAAGATTATTCTTAATATGGATAGAATTAAAAAATAAATCATAAAATTATTTACAAATATTTAAATCCCTTGTGTTTTTCTAAAAAGAAAATAAAATAAAAAAAAAATTAAGTCATTTACATAAGGATACACATATTAAATTAAGAATAATTTTTATATGTAAGTATTTACTGCAAAATTTTTATGTTAAAAAAAAAAAACAAAAGCTTTTTGTACCAAAAAATTTTTAATTGCAATATTTTCTTAAATAATATAATACTAAAATCTAATTAAAAATACCAGTTTACTTTTTAAAATATTCACAAAAACATTAATTAAAACCTTTTTTCATAAAAGCTTTTCAAGATATGCTATGAAAATTAATTTTTCATAAGGAATTTTAAAGGTCTTTTAAAAAATTGCAAATTGGTATTGCTGAAAACTAAAAAAAAAAAAACTTTAAAAGTTTTAACCTACCATAAACAAAGCTCTGATGATTTTTTACGAGTTCTTCAATTAAAAAAAAAAAAAACCAAAAGTATTTATAAAAAGATTAATTGAGCTATTATTTTTGAAAGTGTTATAAGTAAATTTTTTTTAAATTAATCAGCGTTAATTTTAGTTAGATAGTGTTTATATTTTACTAAAAGTAACTCTAACGAATTTTTATTTTTAAAGTAGACTTACAACACTTTCAAATATAAAAGGTTAATTAATTAATTTTCCTATATTCTAGAGAAAAACAAACATTGAAAGCTTTTGATGTCTTTGTTAAAGAAATCAATTATCAACTCACTCTTAGTCATGAGTTGTCCAACTGAAGTTGGTTAGTTAGTAAATATTTTGAGCGTTTAGAAATATAATAGAAAATATTTATATAAAATAAGCATTAAATTGTGTTGGGAGTTCTTCAAAGAACTGACATTTAAAGCATACACTAAATAATATGAGAAAAAAAATAAATAATAAATCATAAGAATATCAAATGCTACTACAAATGAAAACACATTAAAAAAAATAAAAGAAAATCTACAACAATTATTTATGACAGTTATTAGTTCTAGCGGGCGTTACATAAAGAAATATGCGCTTTGAAGTCATAAACTATGAATTTCTTGTACATAAATTCTATTTTATAAAAACCGTTATACCATATACAACAGCCATATACTCGTACATACATAATTAGGAAAATATACTTAACGAAAGAATAAATAATAATTCTGATTTAATGTAAAATTTTAAGAAATTATTTTGAAATATTATTAAATATTAAGATCTCAATAAAACTATTTTTTTTTTTAATTTTCCAATATTTCCACTTTCTTTTAAAGGTTTCTTCAAGAAAAAAAATTTTTTTTAAGTCGAAATATTGGAAAATTAAAATAAAAACAATTTTTATAGAGATCTTAAGCTTCAATAATATTTATTAAAAATTAATTTATAAGTTTGTTGGAATAATTCATAATGAGCAGCTTGGTTTTCTTGCAAAAAATCTTTCTTTTTAAGAAGTTTAAAAATTTTGTGCTCGATGTTTTTAACTTGATCAAAAAAAGGTTTGTCAAAAGAAGTCATTCGATGTTGTTTGGCTCTCATTTTTTTCTAAATGAATATTAAATGTGTGCCGTTACTCCGTTTTGTTGGAACCACATATGCACCAGTTCTAATTCGTTCAATTGCGGCAGAAAAAACTCGGTTAACATGGCCCTATAGCGCGCACCGTCCACTGTTGTCGTTTGACCAGCCCGATGACTCCTACAACGTGAACAGCGCACTAAGCAGTCACTTTGAGCGGGTGTAATGGCTTCTCGTGCATCACTCGTAGATTTTCGGTGCCCCATAAGCGATAGTTTTGATTGTTAACGTACCCGCTGAGGTGGAAATGAGACTCGTCGCTCATTATGATTTTGATAGAAAAATCGTCCACTTCGATTATTCAGCGTTCTTGGGGAGTGTATCGCTCCATGGCTTATTCACTTGTATTCTACATCTGTCTAGTTCAAAAATGTCAAAACAGATTTGACATTGGCCGCCATTTGCAAAAATAAGAGCATCTTCCAATAGAGTGATTTCTTTTAGCCCACCTGTTATAATACCAGTAATGCGATTCAGTTACTTTTATTACTTACATTCGTATCGAAAAAATAAGTATAACGATATTTCATCGAATTCGGTATTCAGTAACTTTCCGACAAAAGTATTCGATGCGATAGAAATCGTTATTTGCCATGATTCATTATGTGCTGTTAACTTTGTCGCACCTATTTTCTATTTGACATTTGAATCACTGCAATATTCCAACAAAAACGTTACAGGCTTAATTTTTCTCACATTCAATTACAAAAACACTTTTTACTCACAAATCGAGACAATCACACTTTTCGCTGTGAGAGCCGCTCACAAATATTTATTTAGTTAAAAGCCCGAGGTACTGAAGAATATAAACAAAGTTGAAGCAAAATATCGATATAAAAAAAAACAGTTATAATCTTACCTTAAGCTTAAAAATACTAACAGTTTTAATTAATTAAATTAAAAATTCCATACATTTTTTAAATTGTTATAATAACTATTATTCACTATTAACTTTTCTACTTTTATTAATTAATATTATAAATAATAATTATTGTATAGTCTCAAGTTGTAAAACTGCTTACTTGCAAATTATGCTAAGCGTTCTAATAACTTAATATTAAAACTTATAATTATTAAACTTATTTAAACTGAAACATCAGAAGCGCATATTTCAAGTATGTGTAATAATTAGTTCACTACCAAAGCGTTACAGACTTTTATCTTTTATAGCACTTTAGCATTATCTATGGAACTTTTAAATATAAAAAAAATCTACACTAAATGACGCGGCAACGGAACGTGTTTAAAACACAGCACCTGCAATTATCATCATGCAGATGGTGAACACCTTCTCGTTGTCCGTCTCGGCGGCAACATTTCCAAACCCCACCTAAATAAAAAAAAAAACGTAAAAAACAATTTTGATTTAAAAAAAAATAATAATAAACATATTTTACTTTATTAAGTTATACAGTATATAAAAGATAAACGTTTTCGTTTTTGTTACTTTAAAAACACTAAACCTACCGACGTCATGCAAGTCATGGTGAAATACAAAGCTGTCACATACATACTCTTGCGTGAAGGACCATTTATCAGTTCTGTGGTATCATTATTATAAATATAAGAGTAAGGGGATTGGGTAACATTTGCCAACTTCCACAGCCAACTATATTGAATCTGCAAAAGAAAAATATATTTAAAAATCAAAAGTAATATATATTAATAAAAATTTTGTTATAATTACTCCATTATCAGCATCTGTACGACCTATGGAATACCATATACAGGCTAGCCAATGAGCCACTAACATATAAAAACATAACAGCAATATCAGCATGGCTGCCCCATATTCCAAATAGCGATCTAGTTTACGTACAACACGACCTAAACGCAGTAGGCGTACAACTTTCAAAGCACTAAATAGTGAACCGATGCCATCTTCATCACGATCGAAGGCATTGAAGACATCGTATGGCAGGCAACTGAGCAAATCAATAATAAACCAGGATTTTAAATAATTCATACGTATCACTTTGGGATCACTAACTACTTCACCACCGGGGCCAACAAATGTGGTGTGAAAATTTAAAACTAAAAAAGAAAAGATTTATAAAAAAACATATTATTAAATTTGTAAAATCATCAGAACAATTCTTATTTCTAAACTCAGATTTTTTAGGAGTTCTTTTAATTTATATTTATATTTGAAAATAAATACTGAACTATATGAAAATGTAGTCTACACGGAGAAAAAACTTTGGTTGTGAGAACTCAATTTGTTGCCAAGCAAAACTTCAGTTGGTTGTGATAGTCGAACTTTTTAATCGGCATATTAAGCGTATTAAGTTCTCTCAACCGAAGTGTTATTTTATGTGAATACTTGTGTGATATTCAATTGGAAGTGTAGAAAAGAATTTCGGATTTTCTTTTTAATCAAATAAAACAAATTGTTGGTCTAAGCCATGATAATGTTCACTTCATACAATTTTATTACCACATTTGATGGATTTTGGTGTGATTACGAACTAGTTTTTGTGTAGCAGTTCTAGTTTGTGAGATTAAATTTTTATTTAATAGTAAATTTATTATTAATTAAATGATGTAAATAATTTTTTTGTTATTTTGGTGAATATATTATTATTTGTTATTTATTATTTGTAGTCCGAATTAACGAACACAGGTGAATTGACCTAAGCAGGAACCGAACCTGCGACCCCCATATTTATAGGTTAGTGCGCTACCCACCAATCTGCGAATATATATTTGCGAAATATCGTAAGGCCTCAAAATATATCTGGACTTTACTACTACTACTTTGAACTAAATATTTGCAATCTATATAAATCATGGATGCCAAAATTGTATTGTATTGGAAAAATGGAAAAAGATCTGCTCTTAAATTAAGGTCACTCATGACTTGGCAGGAGGCTCGTAATCATCATTATAATTGTTATTTTTGTATGGTAAATATTACGGGCATGCACTCTGCCCACCGAGATAAGTGGTGTTACATTCGACTTCGTATTTTGCGTAGAGGTCTGATCACAAACCACCTTAAGCAACAAACCTGAGAATGTTGCGTTTTAGTGATTAAAATTTTTTTTTTACGAAATATAAATCAGTACAATTAGCTAGCGCTATGTTGCTTAATTTGAGAAAGCTAATCTACAACATGAGCTTTTTATTTATATTCTCATTAGGACCGATTTCTTGAAAACCTTGGAAATTAGAGGGAAGAAAAAAACGTTTTTATTAGATTTTTTGTTAAGGATCCTGACAGAAGATTCTAAAGATTCCACCTTTCAGGGTAAAGTTCTTTCATTTTACGAATATGTTAGTTACGTTTTATACAATTTCTTCTCTTGGGATCTAAAACAGCGCTGTATTCTGGAAAATCTTATAAAAATCTTTTTTTTTTCTTAACCACATTGGACATAAGTCCAATCAAACGATTTCATTAGCTTTATGAAATATTTCATTAATTGTTTCATAATTTCATTGCGAGCATGAAGAAGTTTCATTAGATTTCACAGTTTGAGTAAAGTAACTATAAAACAAAAACTTAATCACTAAAATTCCACTGAGCTTCGTGGTTGATGTGATTGAGTGACGAGCTAAAGCTTCTTAACTGCATGTGTCCAAAGTTCGAATCCTGGCAGAGTCAAATAAAATAATTCAAACAAAAAGTACATTTATTAAATCGAGTATGGTGCGTTCAAAAATTTTTATTAACAAATAAAAATTTTTTTTTAAAGCTAAACGGGGGTTAAACCGCGACATCTGTAGTTGAAAGACGTTTTTAAAATTTATATATTTTATGAAGCGTGTAATTGGTTGAAAAATAATGAAATTTTTCATTGGATTAATAAAAAATTCATTGGATATAAATATGAACTAAAGTTTATAAAAAAAGTTATAATTTTTAACCTGCCCGTAATTTAAAAACTAGAGGTGCTAGAAAAAAACTAAGTTGAAGTGAAAGAAGTTCATTCTAAAGGTAAAAGTACCTACCACGCTTCACATGTTTTAACGCGTTTTACGCTCCTGTCAAAAAAGTTTAAACAATGTATTTATATGAAAATGACGTGTGACGCAAAAAGTTAAGCAACTTTTAACTTTTCATGCGTTACAAGCATATTGACAAGTAAACAAGCTGTATTTACATACAATTTTATTAAAAATCTTTATAATATATGAAAAATAAAATACTCGTACATATTGTAAATAAGGGAGAAAAAAAATTAATAGAATAGAATTAAAAAAACAAAGTTTTGTATTAGAAATTCAGCCTTGAATACAAAAATAAGAAAACATCTGAAACTTTGTGTGTAACTCAGCGTAAAAGCTCAAGAAGTATGAAACGTCAACGCGTACTGTGTACCTTCACCTTAACACGCGACTTGATTAGCTGATTTAGAGCATCAAAATTCGTACTTTAAATATATTTAAGAAAATTTTCCCTTTTTTTTTTAATTTAAAGCTAAAAGGGGGAAACTTTATCTCTGGGCATTATTGTTTTAATTTTTAAATAAAAATGTTATGATTTTTTAATTTTCTTGTAAAGTCAACTGCTTATTAAACATGAATTCATATTTTCTAACAAAAAATAATAAAAAAAAAGTCCTGTTTACTTAAAAAATTGACAATGATACAAACTCAAATGCTTGCTCGCATTTCACTATGAAACTATCAACTTGATTATATTAAACCAACTGCGAATATTTGTATTATAAAATATTCATAAAATGTTATAAACTTAATACACACAGCAACGGAAAATACTAAAAGTTGTGTACGAGTATGTATGTAATACAGTATGAAATAAACTAGTAAAATTTTTATTTATGAATTTCATATAAAATAAATTTTTGAAAAAGTTATCAAGTTAAAAGTGCAGCTAAAACGTGCTGGAACAAGTACACACTGACTATTTTATATATTTGAATTTATTAACTGGCAAACTAAAGGATAGAAGACAAATTACAGCATTTTTACTTTAAATCTGTATGTACATTTCTAGCACTCACTGTAACAACTTAAAAAATAAAGAAGAAAAAAAAATTAACTTGTACATTTTTATCACTACTTGACATTAAACACGTTAGATTTTCTCAAGAGTAGAAGTATTTGGTGCAGATATTTTTCTATTAAAAAACATCTTATACTTTTATATGTTGGAAAAAAAAATTTTAAATAGTTAATACAATAACAGCAGGATGTTATACTCACCAATATCAATAAAGAATATTACATCTACAATTGAATCAACAACAAGTAATGAAACGTCTTCTGAGGTTTTATTTTTAAAAGCTACATTGTATGGCACCTGTAAGTAAATATTAAAATAAAATGGTAAGAAAAAGAACACATAAATAAATAGAAATCTTAAATATTTTATTTACTATATATTTAATCTCGTAACCTCTTGCTCAGTATCTTTCATACCCAAAACTATAACAGCAGCTTAAGTAAAACTTAAGTTGTCATTTCTGTTTTTAAAACATTTCAAATAGATTAACTCTAAAGAGAAGCATGTACCTACATGCAAAAGCAAATAATATAAATACGGTGTATGTTCATGTTAAGCCCAAAGGCAAAATTTTTATTTTTATTTAAATGCAAAATATAAAAAAACTTAAGCTTAAAAACGGAAATAATTTTAAAATTGTCTCATAATGAATTTATATATAAACATGTATGTATGTATAATATATTTTTTATGAAAGCAAATAAATTGTAATTGAATGATTCTCAAAAAAATATTTATTCAAGGAGGTCGAACGCAAAATTTATATCAAAATAATAATTTTTTTAAAGATTTAATAGGGAATATATCGCTCAAAGCAGGCAAGATTAGTTTAGATAGCAGAGCGTTCACTTGGTTTCTCTGTTGTGGTTCTTTGTGATACTTGTAAAAGAAGGAAAACTAAAAAAAAAAAGATGTTGATAGAAAGTTGTCAAAGAAATAGGAATCAATGGAATGAAGAAAAGTAGGGAAATATTAGGAGAACACATGTGCGTTAATTGCTTCTTTTAACGAAGCAGACAAGTAAGGCTCACGCTGATCCTGTAGCGCCATTGAAAGGCAAAGAGTGTGGTCCATAGTTTCTTCCTTCTCCTTCTCGTCTTGACAACTTCCGCACATAGCAAACATATTCTCCTCGCACTGTTACCAAAACTGCTGTCACCACTTTCATCAACTGAGCTCTGTACAGCCCCAGTAAGTCCCTCTTACTATTGCTAAGCCCAGACAAAAAATTGACTCCATCCGCTATCAAAATGACTACAAACGGTGTCAATATTGTATCAACAACATTCGTTCT
This sequence comes from Thelaira solivaga, assembly GCA_947397855.1. Lineage (NCBI taxonomy): Eukaryota > Metazoa > Arthropoda > Insecta > Diptera > Tachinidae > Thelaira > Thelaira solivaga. The sequence goes on from OX377612.1 coordinate 13,814,162, forward strand.
CATTTTAACAACTCACACTGTCTTTTTAACAATGCATTATTGATAACATAGCGTTGCAGAACAGACAACGAATGTTATCAAATTGACACCATGCTGATATCGAAATGATACTATACAGTTGTTGAAATGACAACAAATGGAAATTTGACAATATATTGTTGTCAACTCCACAACGTTCGTTAACAATTTGACAACATGCGTTGCCCAAAAAGTAAAATCGTTGCTTTTTTTTTCTAAGTTGACAACTAACCGTTGGCGATTTGTCTACACTTCTTAAAAAATTTAAAACACTCGTTGTCAATAAAATAGACAAGGGGATGTTGTGAAAATAACCACATACGTTGTTGATAATGCAGCACATTTTTTGGTTCAATGTCTCCATTGTAGGCCAAATCATTTTTTTTTGTTTTTTTTTGTTTAGTTGTAAAATGAACATAAAGCAGAGAGTGAATAAATGTTAATAAAAAGCACTAACTTATCGCTTATTTTTGATGTGGCACTATGCTGACAAAGTAAGAGTTTTGTCTCAATGAAAAGCACTACAAATAGTGCTAAAGGACCAAGTTGCCATCGCTGGTGCTGCTGTTGGAAAAATCTAATTTTCTGCATTAGAATCATTTTTGTCACAAACAAAAAAAAAAACTTAAAGAAGCTTAAAAATTCAAGGTAAACTGAAAATTATTACCGCTGATTATTTCTTGCCTTGAATTGAAAAACAGTTTTAAAAAAAGTGTTGTATGAAACATGTGCTTGTAAATGACCCTTTTAAAGTTTTTTTTTTTTTTTTTTTTTTTTTTTTTTTTAAATTAATTTATCAACATGCGAATTTATATGCTAAAATATTTATATGCCATAATTTTTTATGGAAATAATAATAAAAACTTACCATAATTGCTGTATAAAATGTTAAACACAAAATGACCCAATCCCAAATTGCTTTAAATGCACAATAATGCAACAGTATGTGAGGTGGTGTTTTTGGTGCTTCCTGACGATATTGTGGCATTATATCCGCACTCAGTGACATCATCTGTATAAAATTTATTTTATAATTAATTATTTATAAAATGTTAATATTGAAATGATTGAAAAGCAATGAACTCACATGTGCCAAATTTGATTGTTTCGTTGGATCCTTTAGTGTTGGCAAATGTGCGCTGAATTGACGACTTCTTGTTACCGAACGTGCCAATTTTGCAAATTTTGATAGACCTAAAACTAGATAGTTGAAAAATCATATTTTTCAAAACAAAAAAGTGGACAGACAGAACAAACAGACAAACAAACAAACAAAATTATACAGAAAAGTCAACATTTAGAAATATAATAGAGCAGAGTAGAGTTATTAAAAATAAAATAGAAAGAAAAAAGATTTAAAAATTTGTTTTAGTTTTCTTAAAATATAATAAGTCAGTTAACAGTCAAATGTCAGCTAGCTGGAGGTTTCTCTTGTTCATGAACACAACTGATCTTTCAAATTTTATCATAATGTTGCACCGAATTGTGTTCTGTCTTGACTTAAATTAAACTTTTTCTCTTTCTTTGATTTCTACTTCGAACTCTTTGTCTTATTTTATTATAATCATATTCTCTAATTGCACCAAGATTTTTAAGCTCTATTGCACAGCCCAGTGTCCAACTACAATCCGACACTCCTTACGAATCTCGTGATTGTTGTAGGACTAATTATTGCTAGATCTTCTTTGACTAATGTCAGACTGTCGAAGCAGCTCATTCAGCGTCTTGCCACCGCTGGACTACTGCACTGAATATGTTCCAACGTTTCTTGTACTTATTGACAGAAACAACAGCAGTCGTTCTATACCACACCAATACCGTTTTTACCCATTTAATAGTTTAGTTTACAATGCCCTGTCAGCAGTTCATTTCTGCTAAGGTTTAATTAAAATAACTTCTGACCTAATGCGTTAGGGATTGATGAGTCTCCTGAACTGCCGCATGCCCACTTTTGTTCTCCAGAAGTCTTGTAGATTTTGTTTCTTCTCCTTGTGAAGTAGGCATAAATTAGATTGTTATTCATGCTTCAGAAGAGCTCTTGACCTATTAAAAGTGAAGTCCAGATAGTTAATTTCATTGCCCACAGGCCCTTCATGCCCCGGTATATTAAAGTAGCTACATTCTTCTCTGCTAAAGCATCAAGAAGTTTGTAGCAGTCTCAAGCCAATCTTGATCCAAAGAAATAGTTTGTCAATGTATATAGAGCTGCTTGGCTGTTCTAGGAAATGTATATTCCTAGGAAATATAAATGCACTCTTGTAAAAATTCTAAAGTAAAGCCCTGCTCCTGAAAAATGAAAGTAAAAGTTTTTTCTAGAACTACTCTTAAAAAATTCCTCGACTTGAACATTCTCAAATCCGTCTTAAAGGTCCCTAAACTTAGCGTGCTGTATTCGATTGATTACCATAGAGTCAAACTTGGCCTTAACCATAATTACCAACTTGTCCGTAAAACCCTGAAGGGCATAATATATCTTTGTGTAAGATATCTTGGAGCAGAAGTTCAGTAAATAAAAGCCCTGTTCAGCTAAATGCTAACGGAAGCTTCGTTCTCATATGTGCATTGAAAACAATAACAGATTTTCCTGTATTGTTTTTGTTTTTAAACAATTATGCGCACGTTTTTAGTTAAAGATCAATAAGTTTCTTCAAGCTCTTTCAGAGATTTGATCATACCTTTCTTGTCTTATTAAGTTATTAAATAACGTTACAAATATTGATACAAATAATATTAAAATACATAAATTTAAATTATAAAATATGGGCCCATAATTATAATCGCACTAAAGTTGGTATCTTTTTAAAAGTGATTTTAAATTCATAAAATTCTTATGAACCAAAGTCAACTCTTAATAAAAGCCTATTATTTTTTGTGACTATGATTATGGCCCATTATAAATATTTTTCATATGCAAACAAAGAAAGCGCCACAACATTTAACAGAGATACACTTACAAAGACGAAAGAAGAAGTTAAAAGTGTAAAATTCTTTTTAAAAAATACTTTTACTTACCACCTTTGGTATCTTCGCTGTCGATGGGCTGCTTCAAGGCGGTTATATCTCGAAATGTTAACAGGAATAAGACAACCAAGTCCCTTTCGTTGCGTATGGGAGCCACCTGCAGCAAAAGCCATAATGGAGTTTCTTCAACATAAACAAAAATTCAGAGAAACAAAAACCAAAAAATATTTAAGTGAAAAAGGAATTTATTATAATTAAAAAACAAAAACTACTTGATAATAAAAAAGAGACAAACGCTTACACACCTGAAGGCTTATTTTTTTTTTACTCTATTGCCATTTTTAATCAAGTGAAATATTTTTTTAATAATTTTCAATTTGGGAGTAATAAAAAAAGGAAATAATAAAAAATGTTTAAGGTCATGAAAAACCTTAAATTTTTTTTATTTTAATTTTCTTACAAAAAATATTAAAATAACCGCTTGTTTACAGTTTTTTTTTAACAAGGCCTAACTCAACTTTAAAATGCCCAAGCAATAAAAAAAACACTTTCATCAATGTTCACATGCTGCCAAACATGAAAAATAAAAATTGCTGCCTTCAAATTTCTATGTAAAAAAAAATAAATTTATTGGTTGGTTTGTTTTCTAAAAAACAAGATATTAAATTTCTTTATAACATTTGCCATTTGTTTTTTATTCAGCGAAACACATGCTCGTAGTTGCATAAACATTTTTGTTGTTTTTGGCAAATAATATATGATTTCCGTTAAACGGATGTGGAAGTGATATCAAATGCTCACTTACTTGAAAATACAACCCACAAATACAGTCAAAGAAAAAAGTATAAAATACAATAATGAAAAAATTAAAAATCCAAGTTTAATTACAAATAAAGTTACTATTAGCTTTAAGATCCTTAAATAACCTTAAAAGCAATAAAAATTTAGTGAAAAGCATTTGCCAAAAACTTAAGTTAGAGATATCCTATATATTTTTTGACAGCTATTAATTTCTTTTCAAATTCTATTGATTTATCCTAGAAATCTGTAAATTTTATCAATATTTTTTTGGAAAAAAATCTGGAATTCCAAAAACTCAAAGAAATTAAATATTTTTCTTAGGAAAACTTAAATTTTAAACCGCAAATGAAATTCTAAAAATTTTTGATTAAAAACATTCAGTGAAGCAAAATATAAAGTTTCTGTCAACTGCATCTACTTGCAAAAATTTACAGCTACTATATTTCGATTAGTTATTAAAATTGTTTGTGTTTGCTACCGATCCTTTTTGCACTGCCAAGATTGAGACAGAGTTTACAGTCATATTCTACATATGCTATTTAAGCATTTTGTGACGGGATGTAGAGGTAACAGTCATTTTTCTGCCTACTGTAATTGAGGGATACCACACAATTTTCCAACCACTTCACTTAAGATCAATGAATTCGAAAGGTGATGTTCACCATTTGCATTTTTTAAATATGTTATCATATTAAAGGATGATGCTTCAGCAAGAGTGAACTTTTTCATTTTAAAATAATCACAATTTTTTATTAGATTTTAAAGAAGACATATTCAGATTAGGTTGGTTGGCCCTTTCCCGGTAATTATCAAAAATACTACTCCTGATACTACTAAGTGATACCGGGACTGTCATCGACATAGAAACCTAAATGTTAGAGCCAGCCCTAGGCAATTCATCTGCCTGCTCATTATCAATAAAACCGCTGTGTGCAAAAATACATACCAAGGATACGTCCTAGATTGGATAGCACAGTCTTGCATTCTTCAGATTAAGTATGGAATAAAATATCCATCCAATGGTCAGCACTACTTTGATGACAGACGATTATTCTTTTAATGAAATTTTTAATGACTTTTTTACAGAGATAAGGCTGTATCTCACCGATTATGTGCTGGATTTCTGGATTTGAGAGCAGGAATTCCAAAGCAAAAAAAGGCAAGTTGTTAAATTGTATTATCTTGGTGGCCAGTGAACATCTTCAGATGATTTGTTGTGCAAATCGTTGGTGCAATAAATCGATTGTTTTTAGCGCCTTGTGACATTGTCTTGGTGAAACGTCATACCGTCCAGATGCATGCAGTCCATTTGAGTATAAAAGAATAATGTTATCATGTTTCGACAACGAATGCCATTTACAGTTACCGCAACTTTGGCCTCATCTTGAAAAAAGTAAAGTCTAACCGAAATTAGCTATAGACAGTTGCTCGTTGTGGTTACATTTATTTCTCATGGATTCTATGAGGATTTTTAGAGCCCCCAAATTTGACAAAGCTTGTGTATTCTCAAAGCCATTTAAATGAAAATTGAGTTCATCGGAAAAGATCACTTTTTTTTAAGTTGGCATTGATTTCACTTTGCCATAAAACGAATTCCCGGCTCGGATATTTTATTTTATATTCAAACGTAACCTGTCTTCTTTACAATCCGATAAAATATCACACTTGTTTTTATTTTACAATGAAAAAGTTCAATCCAACTGAGACATCCTATATATTTCGATAAGTTATTAAAATTTTTTTTGTTTGCTATAAGCATTTTTTGCACTATTAAGTGAGTCTGACACCATATTTCCAATTCGATGTATACGATTCTGTAAAATCTACTACCGTGCCGGGCTATAGAAGTGACAAATATTTTTCTAACAAGTAAAAGGCAATTTTATAACCATTTCACCTTAAGTGATGTTGACCATTTGCATTTTTCAAAAAGGTTCTCATATTAGTTATTTTCTTCTAACTATTTTCTTCAGCTATTTTGTAGTTTCTATTTAACTTCTGATAAATTGCTTTGGTCTAAAATATGTTTCTTATAAAATGTCTAAAATGGCTACTAAAATTTGCTCTAGCTTTGCCCGATTTCTGTAATTAAGTTCTAACCAGTAGTAGTGCTTCTAAAGGATTCTTTAAAACTTTCCTAGTCTTCTGGTTTACTTGTTGTCAGCAGTTGCTATTGCCTTAATTTTCTTATTTAAAAAGTTGCTATTTTCTTTATTTAAAAAAAGTAATAAATTTGTTTAAAAAACGTTCGATCCACCTCAATTTTTTTCACCAAAAACTCTTTTAATTCAATTATTTTTTAAAAATATAAAAGAAAAAGTTTACTTTACACAACCACCGAAAAAAAATAAAATTCTAAGAAAATATTGAGTAAAATTTCGAGGGGAAATTCGTATATCCAAAGTTTTCATAACAAATTTTTAAGTTTTCACAAAAAATTAAAAAAAAAATAAATTAATGTAAGTAATAGAAAATTTAATTTTAAATACAAATAAAAATATCTTAATTAAATTTTATCGTTTTAGCTTTATTCCGAGTTATTGGCCTCCAATGTTTTCATATTTCCTATATAAAATTTTTAATTTAAGCTTGAATTTATGCTTTTAAATATTTTATTAACCACTTGGTGTATGTAACCAGCCTTCGGCCTGACATAAGCCTTACAAAGGAATTTGTGTGTAGCCGGTCTTCGGCCGGACTTAACTTTTGCTTCATCTATGCAATGACGAATAACGGCTTCGTTTGCGAATGTGGCCCAAACTCGAAAAATAAGAACTTAAACGACAACATTTAATTAAACTTTTCTTCTTAGAATTCAATTTTCTATTAATTCCATTTTTTTTTTTTTTTATTTTGCCTGAAAAATTAAAAATTTTATATGGACCAAATGAAAACTTTTTAGGCTCCTAACTCGGAAAATACGAATTTCCTTGAAAAATTTTACTTAATATTTTTTTTTGAATTCAATTTTCTATCACATGTGATACTTTTTTTTCCATTGGAGGTGCGAGCGTTAAGTAAATTTATCTTTGTGGGTACTTGAAAATTAAATTTATTTTTTTAAGTGTACAATTTCAATTTCAAATTGTAACAAACGTTCAGTGGTTGGTCATGCAATTTCCTATATTTTTGTGTAAAGTTTTTTTCATATTTTTTTTTCATTGGTTGGCGTAGTTTGTTTTTTTTTTTTTACAAAGCGTGCAACAGTTGCAGATCTATCTGCATATTATATAAATAATTGATTAAAAAAACTGCAAATGTTTATATGTATCAGTGTTTAGCGATGGCATATGCTTGTATGCAAGTTTATGTAAATGGTGTCAGCACTTTCAACACTCCACTGGGCTTTTTTTCCTCTCCTTATAATACAGTTTCAGATTTCTCATTGTGTATTCCACTTTATAAGTGAAATTTATTATTGTAGTTGTTTTATTAGCTAATTATAGTGTGGTTTCATGGTTGTTGTTGCCCGCTTTAAATAAATTGTTCTAATTTTGTATGTACAATGTGGGTTTTGGTATAGTTTGAAAAATGTGTTGAAATCTTTTAAGGAAAGTTTTAATTATTGAGCTCAATTGTTGTTGAGAGCTTTTAATTAGTTTAATGAAGTTTTTAGAAATAAATTGTTGAAAAGCAAGATTCAAAAAATAGTATCATTTGAAAGTTATCAAAAGTTAGACAAACATGAAATTCAAGTGCAAAAATTCTAAAAATTTTTTAAATCAGCTTTCTGCAAAATAGGAGAAACAAAACCCTTTTTTAATTTTATAAGAAAAAATCCAAAACAAAACTCAATTTAAAATAGAAATTTCTTTTGCTTTTGTGAATGCTTTGTTTACATTTTTATACAATCATTTTCATAATCTGCCAATTACTAGATTCACATTTTACCTAACATTCGTTGCCATTCATTTTTTTTTTTTTTTTTGCAATTCAAATCATAAGGCAGTAAAAATATTTTGAGGCAGAATGAATTTCAAAATCTAGAGAAGAAAACAAGCAAACACAGTTCGAAAATATAATAACAATTGACCTCAATTTGTATGTGTCATTTTATTGTTTTATTTTAAAATTACAAAACAATGGAAGTCAAGAAGAAAAAGGCAGAAAATATTGCCACAAAAATACACAAGACAAATAGTAAAAAAGAAAAGAACAGAAGAAAATAAGAGCATATGTTAAGCAAACTTTTCGTTTAGATGTTTTGCATACAACAAATAAATAACTAAATAACAACATGTGTGAATTGTATATTTTCACCTTTGGCAACATATTTATTATTTCAATTTTTTATTTTTACGTTTCTTTGAGAAAAACAAAAATTTTATAAATCTAAGTTTGCCTGGCTGAATGGGTGTATGAATGAGCGCATAAATGAATGAATGAATGAATGCACAACTCTAGTGGTGCAAATGTGTGTTAAGTATTTTGTACAGCTGAATAGTTACACTTTTTCACTTTTTTTTTTTTTTTTTTGATATTTTTAAATTAAACTTAAACAAAGAGATTTGCTTTAAATTTGATTCTATTAAGAAAACGAAACAGAACTATATTTTTAAAATGATGATGGTTCTACATCACCTTCTCCAGAAACACTTGGCGAATATGAGAATCAGTCAAAATAACCTTTGCAGGTCATATTGACATATTATGTTACTGTAATGGACTAATTTGTCCCTTTTTCGCTGCTTAGGTCACTATTACCTACAACCGTCGGACATACCGGACAAATCATCAAAAAAAGTTTTAGAATTCTTAATGAATGCTCGTACTAGACTCTGGGAGGACTTGGAACTTGAGAGTAGTGTCACTACTTTGGCCGCAATGACCAGGTGACTTGTTCCCGACCCTCATTATAATTCTAATTCTAACCTTCTCCTAATAGTGTGAGTGATCTTTACATGATATATAAAACCTATTAGAGCATAATTTGCAATCAAAGAGAACGCTTTCTAGCAGCAAAATTTAATAAGTCACGATCACTTGAGTGACTTTCACGCACAAATAAAAAATTTATAATTGAAATTTATGCAATTTTGCGGTGTATAGGTTGCGGAAATATTCACGTACGTGCCAAAAAAATTTTTTTTTCACTGACTCTAAAGAAAAAAATAATTATTTACCCCCAAATTCATAAAAAATATTATGTGCTTATTAAGGGCTTATTTGACAGACTTCTATGCAGTATTTGTCAAATAACTCCTTATTAAGCACATAATATTTTTTATGAATTTAGGGGTTAATCTACAATTTCATAATTGATATTAAACATTTGAAATTGTACGTAGACACTCAAAACGAATATAAATAATATAAATTAAAGTATACACAGTGTTGTTCTGTATTCCAAATCCGAATATTTTATTCGGAATTGAAAAATTCAGCATCTCATAACTACTCTGTGGTCCATTTTAAAATTTTATTTTTGCTTTATTTTGGTTGCAAAATTATTGGTAGATTAAAAACAAAAAACATAAAAGTTTTCATTTAATAAAAAGAAAAAAATTTAATTTCACATGCACGATAATTGATTTTCTTTCAAATTGTTGACATTTTCAAAGTAAACTTTTTTTTTTATGATGCATGAAATTTGTAAATTTTTTATTTATTTTTCTGATCCAAATTATAAATTGAAATAAATTCTGATTAATTATAATGCAGCCACCTTGTATGAATTCGTTTAAGAAGTGAAAAATAAATTTTTTTGGGATCATGAGGAATTGCTGCCATGACAAATACTATTTTTAATTTTAGTGTAAATTCAATTCAAAGTATGGCATAAGTGTGTGCAAGGCAATCAATATCACATTTCTTTCTTGCTTTAATTTTTTATAATTTTTGTTTAAAATTTTCTTTTGCTTACCAAATAACACTTTGACGGTCAAAGTGTTTCAAGTAATACATGAGTAAATTGAATTATCTTATTATCATTGGGCTTGTTAGTTGTCTTTTAAGCAAACAAAATAAGAAGAACACAATCGCTATTAAGAGGTCTTTACAACATGATTTCATTTTATTGCTTAGCTTGTTTTTATTTATTCTTGGCACATATTGTTGTTCAATTTTAGGCCTTAAGGTGCCAATATTCAATTTACAGTAATAAAAGTTAAATAGAAGAGAAGCAACAATTTTAAGAAAATAATACAAACAAAGTAAAGGAGACAACGAAGCTTTTATTCCCCTAGAAATATGCTTTATTTATTAAAAAATTTTTGCACAGCCATTTCACACAAGATATGTTGAGAAAGAAAAAAAGGGAATTGGCCGGAGCCGGAAAGAAAGGTAGTGGGAAAAATGTTTGTGGGGGGCTTAAAAAACATCCATCTTTAACTTGATAAAATTCACAGGTTTCTAGAAAATTTTTAAATTAAATTTTGCCTTAAGCAATTAAGTAGAGAAATATTTTCTCTGTTCCTGTTACTTGTTATAAGCAAATATTTATAAATTTCCTACTTAAGTGCTAGAGTTAAAAAAACACCAAACTGATAAAAATGAACCAACATATTTTTTATTATTAAATTATTGATTAAAAAGGCTAAAAAAATTTTCAATAGATTTTTATAGCTGAAAATGCAATTCACCAAATGTGAGGCTCTACAACAGCAGGTTTGCAAAGCAATGAGATAATATTCTATATAAATAAAATTCAGTTTCTGTTTGTTTGCTTGTTTGTTGGCTATAAAATTTTCTTGTTTTCCAACGGATTTGTCTGACAATTGACACATATAATCTCTATATTCCATCGAAGTTCGGCATATAGTTTTGAGCTAGTCAAAGCCCACTTTTCAATGATTTTCACTCACTACTGTTCATAAAGATGTGTGTTCGCACTCTATGCTCTTAGGATAAAGAACTGGTCCGAACGAGACCGGGCAGAAGCATCTAGTTCATAATACAATTAAACAATGCCAGCAAAATTTGCATACAAAACTTGTGTGAGTTTATTGATTTAAATTTAACAACTGCACCTTTTGGGATTAATTAGAAAATTCTTTATGAAGTTTCATATGAATAAGAATACAAATGAGTGACATGAAATTTAAACAACGTAGTACAAAGAGACTTTACAAAACCCAACAGAATTAATCTATGACTAACTGACTGCTTCGACACCAACCTAAGCTTTTGTAAATAGTTGTATTAAAAAATGTTATAAAGTAATAGAGTCGCTTTGTGTCTAAGTTTGAAAGATACAAGCTTGGGGTAATTTTTTTTTAAATCTAAAATATATTTTGCATCATAAGGATATTTGATTTTTATCTAAATTTTGTAAATAATTTTTTAAAATTTAGAAATTTAGTTTTAATAAATTTTTGTTTAAAAGCGGGGTTTTAATACATTTAGAAAAGTTAGTAATTCAGCTGATATTTTTGAAAGTGGTTTAAGCAGTAATTTTAATACGATATAGATACTATGTAACTAAAATTACTGCTAATTAATTTTTTTTTTAAAGTGGACTTATACCACTTTCAAAAATAACAGGTAAATTTTTTACAGATACAAATTTTTAAAATTTTAAAATCCTATTTTATTTAAATGAAATTATATCTTTTAATTAAGTTTGGAAAAAGTAGTACTTTACTGTTTAGTAGTAGATTTATTACTTTTTTTTTTAATGTTAATAATTAAAAAAAAATTCTAAAATCCTTTGTATTTATATGTATTTTAATTTTAATTAATAATATTTTAATGCCATTTGAAAAAATAATACCTTATTAAATAGTAGCAGATTTATTACTTTTTGAAAATGTTAATATTTTTATTCTAATTCTACCGTAAAAAAATTAATCTTTAAAAACTAACAAATTTAATTGAAATGTCCTTTTTCTTTGAAAAGGTAGATTTATTCATATTTTTCTAAAAACAAATTTTAAAAGTTTATAATATAATTTTTTTAAAGAAATTTTGAAATATTAAATTTGGAAACAAGAAAGAAATTTTATATTTTTCAGTAGAAATTTTACGTCTTTTTGACTAATCAATATAAGCAAAACTTTTATTTTTAGTTAAAAATATCGTGTCTTATTAAAAAAAAAAAATGATATAAAAAATATTTTTTTTAAACATTTCTTGTAAAATTACAGGATTTAAATTTACCACTGTCGTTAAAGGTTAATTTATAATAAAATAGCAAATAAATTTAAAACATATATTGAAATAAAAGAATATGATTTACTTGTTTTGCTACCTGGTATAACTTTGCCAAACTGTGTCAAAGCGCAGCCACATTGTAAATCTGTAAATATTTTATCAATTGCATATTTTTTCTTTTTTTTCTGATTTTGTTTTTTTTCTTTTTTTTTTGAAACATAATAATTTTAAAATACCTTTAGCTTGTTGGTTACTCTGGCCATAAACTGTTAGAGCGTTACATTTCATGGTTAGAAGTTTTCAAAACAAAAAAGATTATTTCAATTTTAATTGCAAAAAAGCGTTTCGTTTTTAATTTTTTTTTTTTTTTTTGGGAAATTTTAGCAGATTATTAAAATTTACCTTAATAAATGGCTTAAATGATGAAAGTATACAGCAGACCAAAAGTTTTAAATACACACATATACAACTACATTTTGCAATTATTAATACTTCACTTACATATAGCAAATACGGTGTTAAGAAACAACACATGGAAATGTATACTCAATACTCAATGCATTAACAGTTAATTGATTTTTCCGAAAAATTCATTTTGCTTAAAATACAATTACGAAAACACTTTACAGTTCAATAAATTCAATTAAAGATAGAACACCTACGTGGCAGTGTCAAAATTATGCAGTTGAAGTCGTTTTAGTGACTTAAAATACAGAAAAGTTAAAGAGAACTAGAGATATAAAGTTGAGTTAATTTAAAGAGTTTCTGAAGTGACTTAAAAAACTCGATTGCATTATTGGCACTAAAAAAAACAACACTATTTTTCTTTCACAAATCATTAACTCACCCTTTTGTTAAATTACGCATGCGTTTGCATTATAAATATAATATGATTTACTTTATTTTTTACTTAATGCTAATTACTATTTAAAAGTTACAATAAAAATTAATTTAAAAATAAATTTATATCCTTCAATAACAGAGTTACGCTTATAAAAAAATTCAAAATTAAAAAAATGGGTAACGACATTAGCGCTTTAAATGATTTATGTGACTAAATAAAAGTTAACCCGAACTTTAAACGCAAGTTATGCTAATTTGCATATCACAATATACGATTACTTTTTAACTTTGGCGTCAGTTATTTTTTTAAATTTAATTTTTTATATGTTTGTGTCTCAAATAATAAAATGGCTGTTGACGTTGTTATATCTATAATCTAAAATATGGCAACTTTCAATGCTTAAAATTCAGGTAAAAAGTTAAAGGCAACACAAACATGCACTTTACGTTAAAGTCTACTTGTAACAATGAAGAACGATTTATCTGTCCAAAGGCCGTTAGTGTATTTTTAATAAAGTTAAAGTTAAATGTTATGGGCAACACAAACATGTCTTTAGCTTATCATACACTTTTTGATCTGTTTGTAATAATCAAAAACCATTTATCTATTCGATAACATCCTGCTTTTAGTTATTGTTTAGTTGTAATAATGGCCCATACAACATAACTTACATTATGAGACATGATTTTTGTTCGCGATGAGCTACCTAGAAGCAATAGTTTTAGCTATCAATTCTAGAATAGATTAAATTGATGTTCTATAAAAAAAAACTATTTGATATTTTTTTTTTAAATTTAATTCATAATGGTAATAAAAGGTGTGGAAGCAGGGAATCTGCAGTTAACAAGACTAACTCGCCACTCAACCACAAAACTTTGTTGAGTTGAAATCATTAAGTGATTTTTGTGCTCACTTTAATGAAAACAATTCAGTTAAAGAAATAATACGAGGGCGTAATGTGAGAGTACTCACACACACATGAGTGCTAGCAGTTGGCATATGTACATATTTTGAGCGTTGCCTTACGCTAGCGCTTCTCGGAAGCAATAAATTTCAATTTGCAACTGGTTTTTTCTTATGAATTTTGTACATTTACAAACTATAGTCGTTTTATATCGTATTTATTTAAAGATGATATCGTTTATCATAAAAAGAGCTTTTGAAAAAGTTTTTCCAAAACTTAATGCTTCTGGGTAAGCACAAAACAGCCGGAATAGAATTATATTTTTAGCTTGTTAGAATAAAAATTCACTGCCTTACGCTATTGCATCCAAGCCTGCAATACATATATTTCCTTCAATCATTCCTATTGCTTCTTAATCAAAATTTTTTTTTTTGGGTACGTGTTTTATTTTAAAATGATAAAGTGCGCTCTTCCTGAGACGACCTCATTACATATTGTTGTTATTTAGTAAAAGTGCTAAAGCAGCAGTAGTAGCAGCAGTTTCTAATTAAATATTAAAAATTACTTAATCAAATACCGTATTAAATACTTTTGAATATTTTATGTCACTGCTGTAGGTAAATTTCATTGTTATTTTGTTCTTAATTAAAATCCTTTTCTGTACTTTATTACTAAGGTTTTGATAAATTTTTAATGCTATTTTAAAGCTTTTGTATCTGGTAATTATTTTAATTTACTATTTGTGTTACTAAATGCAAAATTGAGCATATAATCATAGAAATTGATTGCATAATTAACATGTTTTTTCTAATAGCAACTGTAACACAAAAAGCTGAAAAAAAAACTTTTCTATAAAACTAATTAAAGTTTTGCAACATTTTAATTAGTTTATACAATTAGATTTTGTACGTGTGGGTATATAAGTAACCTGAGTATTAAATTAATACGAGCATGTAAGTAAATATTTGTAAAGAAGGACAACTAAATCTACATACGATTAATTAAGCTACTATTAAATGGGAAAAGGATTTTTGGAAAGAAGTATTAAATTATATAATGTAAGGGTTAGCGAGTTTATTTCTCTTATCCAACAGCTTTTTAAACATTTAAAAAAATCTAACACTTACACACCACGACTTATTTGGAAAGTATTCAGAATCATAATAATATTTTTATCTTTATAAATCTTTAACTTGCATAAAAACAAATAACAAATATACCCTTCTTTAAACACCTTCGGGCACATTTGCTAATTTGTAAATCGTAAACACAAAAATTTTACAACAGAGATTTTGAAAATATTAAAGAATCTGGCATTATATCTTTTCTTTCTTATGAATTTTTATATTCTGCAAAGTAATAAAACTGTTGAAGTTATGGTTTTGTTGTGCCTAAAGAACATTTAAGTAAAACAAAATATTAAAGCATGTTTTCTGAATAAGCCAACTATTTAGAGAAAATACTTGACTGCTCGTATGTAGCGTTTTTTTTATATTTTTTTTGTAACTAAAATCAAAATAATCAGCTTAAAATTTTCCAAGCCACATATTTTAAACAAATTGGCCCACAATCATAGTTGCTCTAAAGTCAGTATATTTTTTAAAAACGATTTGAAATTTATGAAATTCTTATAAACAAAAGCCAGCATACTTTTTGGTGACTATGATTATGGCCCATTATCTTCAAGTATTTTATTTACAGAATATCAATTTCAGCTAAACTTGCTTGCAATTTTACACATGTCGTGTCAGCTCTTGAATTTAGGATATAACGGTATATCTCGGAAACTAAAGCACAGATTTGAAATCAGCACTTCAGAATACTTTGGAAACATTTTTTAGTTTTACGGTTGCAAAAGTGTTTATTTATTTTTTAATATATAATTCAATAATTTCATCGATACTTTGTGTAGCAAGTTTTTATCTTTTCTCTAATATATAAATACCGTTTAATAAATAAATTTATTTCAATTTTTTTTCATTACTTACCCCCTTATGCAAAAAAATTAACGTAAACTTTAAAGTCAACATTATTGAAATTTTTCATAAATTTTATTTGAAAGTCTACGTCAACTTTTTTTTGGATAAGAGCATTAATGTTTTAATTGTATTCCAAGGCTTACTAAATGCATTACTTTGAATTATCTCTTATATTCCACTATTGTAAGCAAATTTTTAGTTTTCTTATCTTTTACCCACAGCTTAGCTTAAGACGTTCCCTATTAAGATCCTAAGCCCATAAATATTATTACAATTTGTTTTTGCCAGCTATTAGATTTATGTAGGCATATCGATATCAATTGTTTTTCTTTATTGCTTTTGTTTTTTTTTTTTTTTTGGTTTTCTTACCGCTCGCTGTTATATAAAAAAGAAAAAAAAAAGTATTTTTAAAGCTTATTGTAGCATACTTTAGGTTGTTGGGCTCGTTAAAATTTCAAAGCATATCTTTGAGGCGTTGCTTTAGTTGTGTGCAGGTATGTGTTTGCCGCTTTTATTTCATTTTGTTTTCTATATTTCCTAGTTCTTCTTTAGAAATTCTTGAAACATTATTTTATTTAATTTTTTTTTTATTTTTGTGTGTGTGTGTGTGTTTTTTTTTTTCAGTAGTAAAACGTATTTGACGTCAGCACTCTATTGTTTTTCCTTTGTTGTTGTTGTATTGTATAGTAAACTAGTTTTTATATAGAGCCTTTTTTTGCTGCAGTAGCAAGTGGATTGAGAGAGTAGTAAAATGAAATTTCATATAAAAAAGACAAGCAAGATATGTTCTCTTTTTTTGTTTTTTTAATGGAAATGGCAGCAAACAGCATCAATTGCAGCGAGCTTAAACCATAAAAATAAATTGCACAAACACATGACTGCACTTTTAGTATAAAATATACCAGTAGCAGACACTTACTTATGCCACACGCACACAAATAAGCTAGAGAATTTTTGCTACACTAAACAAAAATATTGTTAAAAAAAAAAATTAAGTTGCGGTCATATTAAACAAATATTTGTAAAATTTCGCAAAAATATATTCGCTTAGATTAAGCTGGCCATACACACATAATTTGTATGTTTGATTTTTGAATTGTTGGGTGTGTATGGAGTTGTTAGCAAACATGTCAGCATGACAATGGACTTGTTGACTGTTGATAGTTAGGGAACATTCGCCATGTTTTTCATTTTAGTGTGCTACAAGACGTAAGTGTGTATCGTGTAGTTGGCTAGCAAACAATTTTTAATAGAATTTATTGAAATTTTAAAACAAACAAAAAGTGATCTACAAAACAAAATTGTTGGTTACTTCTTTTCTTATTTCTTTTTTTTTTCGTATTGAATACCCAAAAAATAACCAAAAGAGAAATTATGTCATTCGCTTCGTCCTCTGATTTGTTTGATGTTAGTGGTTTTTATATTCTCAACAAATCAGTTCAACCAAAACATATGTGCATGGCTAGCTTTAGTTTAATTTTTTATTAAAATAAAAAAATGTTAATTGAGTTAAATTTATGCAATACAAATCAGTTAGACAATAAAAATATTTGCAAGAAGTAGTGTAATGCGATCCTAGCTTTCGTTTCTGATGTCTTTCATTTAATATTTTTGTTTATATATATTTTTTTGTCTCAGTGTATTATTTATTTCTCTTTAAAGCTTTTGTTGGATTATTTACACAAATAAATTTATTACCTTTTGCTAGAGCAAAACGAATAAGAAACTATTCCCATTTTGATGCATTTAAATTTGTCCCATATGTCTAGATTGCTAAATACTTTTTTAATGCACTTTTGCTTTTTTTTATTTTTTCTTTTTTTGTTTAATCTTTAGCCTGACAATACTGACTGTATAAATTTCAATATGCTACATTTCATGGACTCAGGCTTATAGAAAATGGTTATGTGACAGGAATAGGATACTAAAATATGAAAGCAATAGCAATTTAATTTTAGATTTTACAAATACATTCTCTTTACGAAGAACAGTTTTTAAACAACTTTGATAAAATGCTAGGTAAGCATTAAATTTCTAAATATACGCTATAACAAGCTTACGTACGAATTATTTTCAAAGAATCTTTTTCAAAAGGAATATCTTACAGCAAACTGCTAAAAGCATTTTGAATTTCTTAGTTAGATTTTAAGCAAAAACCAAATTAAATAAAATAATATACCCTCTGCAATAACACAGATGGAAAATGTTCACAAGCCTTAGAGAATTACAAGACATAAAACTGCCAATAATGTAGGAAATGAATGTTTTTTTTTTGCAACTACTTTTAGGCATTTATTTTAAGTAATTTGAAATTTACTTACTGTTCTTTTTATACAATAAAATTTCAAATTGGTCCTGTTGTTGATTTTCCAGGGTGTATTCCAAACGAGCCACCGTTTCCTTATCTGTCAGCTCACCGTACATAAAACCGCAACTGAAATGAAACGTACAAAATAAAACAACAAAGACAAATAAAACAGTTTTAATTTAAATTTATTTATTTAAATGAAACGTGAAAAAACATAAACCTTAATTACTTTAAAAACACACACATACCTACACATGGGAGAGATGATGTCAATAATATTAATACAGAAAAAATTATAATTTTTTATTTTTTGAAAAATGAATAAGAGCCTATCAGCCATTTTAAAAGAAAAATAAATAAAAGCCATTCCAAAGTATGACAATTTTTTAAGGACTTGTGGTTTAAAAAAATTATTTTATAATAGTTATTTTGAGATCTTAAAAAATAAAAAGTCATCTTTAACAGCTAAATAAAAACTCAAATGAAATTTTTAAAAGAGAGTTTTATTTTGCAGTCATAAAATAAAACTCTTTTGAAAAATTTTATTTTTCTAGTCATAAAATAAAACTGGTTTGAGGAGTTTAATTTTTATAAAACTCTTTTGAGGAGTTTTATTTTTATAAAACTCTTTTGAGGAGTTTTATTTTTATAAAAATCTTTTGAAGAGTTTTTATTTTATAAAACTCTTTTGAGGAGTTTTATTTTTATAAAAATCTTTTGAAGAGTTTTTATTTTATGAACCTCTTTTGAGCAGTTTTTATTTGATAAAACTCTTTTGAGAAAGTCTGATTGAGGAGTTTTTATTTTATAAAACTCTCTTGATTAGTTTCATTTTTCTTGTCAAATATTAAATGTCATCTTATTTAAATTGACACGTTGCATTGCTATTGAATAAATTGCCATTAAAATTAATATGTGGGTTTTTAATTTGTTATTATCTGATTCCTATCATTAAACTGTTATTGTTTTATTTATATTATTTTATATTTGTATTTTTCATAACCAGCTAAATAAAATTTTATTGTGACTGCATAAAGAAATAAGAAATAAAACAACAATTTATACAGAAAAAAAAAATTAAAACTAATTTAAAGAAAATTAGAAAAATGAATCTTATTTTCTGACAGGAAAAATAAAACTCTTCAAAAAGGTCTTTTTTTTTAAAAAGATAGTTTCATGTGAGCTTGATTTTTTAAGTAGAAAAATAACTTAACTGTGGAGAAGGGGTCGATTTTTAAAATCGCTATGAATTCTAAAATAGCTCGTCAATTTAATTGTATTATTATATGAAAGGTACAGATCTTCGTTGACTCTAACATAGACAGTTTTTGAGTTATTTTTTTTCGCTAACTATGATTTACGGTCCTTACAACTTTTATATACTTCACTCGCCACAAAAATACTCTCATTTCAATATGATCTTAAAGTAAATTTTATAATTAAAATTAGTCCTTAAAAATTATTTAAAAATTATAGCGGCTAATTTATTAAGCTTGAAGTCGTATTATATAAATTTCTCTTTTATATCAGTATTTTGATCTGAATTTATATAAAATATAAATTTATATAATACGACCTCAAGCTTAAAAAAGTAGCCGTTTTACTTAAAAATAAAAAAAGTAAATAAACTTACAAATAAATATTTACTTAACAAATTATTATTTACTTTTTCATAGAATTTTTAAAATTAAAAAAAAAATTTGTATTTAAATGCTAATTCCAAAAAAATTAATATAGACTTTAAAGTCAACGTTATCGAAATTTTTCCATAAATTTTACTTCAAAGTCTACATTAATTTTTTTCTTAGATAAAAGCATTAATCTCTTATTACTTTTAAGCACAAAAAAAATTTTTAAAAAATTAAAATTTTTCATTTCGGATTTTTGAAGGCAAGTTAATTAATAGTGTTGAGCTTCTAAGAGCAAAACTAATTTGGCAATTGCTCAAGCCATAATTAATTTATTTTTTTTGTTATTTCTATAATGTACTTTTTTATGCACTTTCGATTAGATTTCTGCTTTAGGGCCTTATGCACAGAAACATTGCTTTTTTTTTTGTTTTTTTTTTTACAGCAAGCAATTATAAAAATAATTAATTTTTAAACATTTATTTTTGCTACACCATTTTATGTCATTATCTTTTGTTTAATTAAATATTGCTCAATCGTTTTCGCAATTAAATAATGTTTTTAATAAATATTTATTTATTTTTCTTTTTTTAATCAATGAAAGTTATAAAATTAATGAGCACAAAAAAAAAGAAAATCATTAAAAATGTCAACAAAAAATTATAAAGTAAAAGGACTTGAATAATAATTGTAACTAAACACGTTCATTCCTTTAAATTTATTTAGAAAAAAATTTCAGAGTTTACAAAAAGGGACTATAAAGCATTGACATTCTTGGAATTTTTTTATGCAACAAAACAAACAATCCAAAATGCTAAAAATAGTTTTTTTTTTTGATATATAAAATTTATGGCCTTATTATGGTTTACAAGTCAACTTTACTTTAGTTGTAATTTAGATATTATTTACAACCTATTTGTGTTATTATTGATTATAACACTGTGTCCGTGAGAAAAATATACAAAAATGACAACTCATCAATAGCAGTAACTACAATTACAAACTCAACTAATAATTAAAGTGATTATATTTCTGAAAAAGGGCACAGTTTTTTACCTTGTTTCTTTAAACTCAAACAATTAACTTTCATTTTTGAATTTTCATTGCTGATATGTATGTAATAATAAAATTTTTGCATTCAAGTTTTTTATTTCGAAATTTTCAATTAACATTTTCTGTACAATTTTTTAATTGACTTAATTATAAAAAGTAGAGAAAACGATAAACGGGGAAATGATAAAAGTTTTGTTATCTTATGGATAAAAACTTATATTGAAATTCCCTTTTAAAAAGACATAAGCTGTTTAAGCGAATTTTTCTAACAAGACGTATTAACATAAATTAACATAATCTTATAAGTAAAATACAATAATATACTTGAAATCAATATATTGTTATTTTTATTTTTAGATGCACAGTACGCCCTTTAGCCTGCTCACACATTGCAAAGCATTTGTAAGCACTTTCCAAAATTTATTTAGTCTATTACGGCCATGCAAAAGAAAATTTCAAAATACAACCCATTAAATACGACAATCAAACAAAGTTATATAAGGTTAGCTGCTGATATATGAGAAACAAATGTAATGTTGCAAATGACATAACTAAAGATACAAGAAAATGAGACATTTGAAATACATAAAGAGATATAAACCACTAGACACCACTGCTACAATAATATTCACACCATAAGAGAAGGGAGTTAACAAAAGTCTTAATACTGTTTTGAAACGAATGCATGAGTATTAACTACATTTACAACAATGCTAACTTAGCATTTAAAATTTTAGAAATGTCTATTCAGAATTTAAAAAACAAATTATTTATTTTTTTTTTTGTTATTTGCCTTATTGGTATGCCAAACATTGGCAGTCATTTGTCTGTCAGAGTCTTTTTGTTTTGACATCTTTATTTTGTCAAATAACTTTTTGTGTTGTCTAATTCTTTTTACTTTGCAATTGTTTATTTATTGTTTATTTATTTAAAACATTTTATTTACTTTTTTGATTTATTTTTTTATTTCATTTTATTATTGATTTTCTTTTTTTAAACATTTATTTGCTTGTTGTTTTTTTTTTTCACAAATAATGTTGGCCTTTGATGCTAAAATAAAATCAATGTCATTATTTTATGCTATTGTTTAGTGCAAATTAATTTGGCAAATAAAAATCAAATTTATGAAACAGAATCAATCATTCAAATCGTCTTGAATTTTTTTTTTTAAATTACTAAAAAGCATTTGAAAAATTTTATAAAATTTAGATTTTAAAAGGAAAGGAACCATTCAATAGCCTAAAAATTTGTTTAAAAACTACAAAAATTGGAGCGAAATATCAATATAAAAATAAAAAATTTTTGAAAAATAAGACCTCAAGCCTAACAAAATAGCCATTTTAATTAAAAAGAAAAAGTTCAAATAAAACTAACTAATAAACTAAAATTTATAAAAAAAATTTCTGTGGTTTTCCTAAAAATTTTTTACACAATTTAATTTTGCATTTTCTATAAACAGCTTATAAATAATTTTTTATCTCTTAATTTTTGAGTATCTAACTAAAACTTAAAAAAAATCAAATTAAAAAAAATAAATATCGTTGAAACGTTATAGTGAACAATAAAGGAATTCGCGTTTAAATATGAAGTGTTTTGTATCCCGTGTAAAATTTTGAAATTTTTGTTACAGACAAGAACAAAATACATTGAACTCTTATTTATTATAATGCCATAAAAATGCGAAAACAAACACAAAAATAGTTGTGGCAATGTTTAGCTTTGAGTAAAAAAATATTTTTGATTAATTCAAGGCCGGATGTGTTAGTATGTACTACATCTGCTGCTCTATTTATTTTATTTTTATTACAAATATCACAAAAAAGACGTTAATATTTTATAGTTTAAATTCTTGAATTCCGTTGATATTTCCTTTCTAAATAAATGTTAAACAACTTAACGTATACGTAATATTTGGTAGAAAAAAATAAATATTGCTCATACGCGTCACTGTGAAATTGATTATATGCATGTAGTATTTATATGCCACTAAATATTATTTGTTTTTTATATTTTAAATGAAAATATTTTAAGCCAATTAGCATTTGTTTAAATTTATTGAACAACCTAAGCGTGTGTATGTTTCAAACGTGTATTAATCTTGTTGCTCATATCGGCTCTATAAGTATTTAAATACATTGTATGGGAAAACATATAAAAGATGCATACAAAAATGATTGACGCCTTTCTTTTTTTTTTTTTTTTTTTTTTTTAATAAAATTATAGCAACAAAGTTTGAACTACTAACAAACAAATCAGATTTCTTATTAAGAAAGAGGGATTTTAAAGACACCTTTAGTGCATAAATATTTTGCAATACTGATCATATTGAACTAGCCCGTGAGTGTTCTTTTTTAATTTCTTAAATAAATTGTTGATTGCAAATCTAATAAATAATGCTACCAGAAGACAAAACTCTTATAAAAATCTATTAACAACAATGCAGCAATGATTTCTTAAGGAATTGAAGTAAAATAGGTACTGTGCACATTTTGTTGTTGTGTAGAGCAAAACAAAACATTTTTGCTTGAATTTTTATAAAAACAAATAAAGTTTATAAAAAAACAAATATTTTATGAGAATATTGTTTTACTTTTTCCCTGGCCTTTTTTGTTTATTGATTTTTAATCTATAACAATTTAAACCATAATAAACACTAGTTAATCGAATTCTAATTTCAATGTTTCTAAGTACTTTTTCTTTTTAAAGAAACATTGTAAATATTCGTGTGGGTACGCATGAAATAATATATAATTTAGAAGCTATTTATAAAATATTCATTTCAGATATATTTTTCTATTTTAATTCCACACATGTTTTTTTTTACAAAGAATTCACGTTATTTCTGTATTTTTGTTTTCAAATGCAATTACGCTGAGTTTTATGGCAGAATGTTTTGTTTTCTTTAAATTATTTTAAAAGCATAAAATAATACTAAATCCATAGAGAAACAAAGAAACATATAATATATGACGAACTTTAAAAAATCATTTTTTTTTAAATGAGATTTAAAAAAAATGCTATACAAAATATTAGTTTTAAATTATTACAAGAACAATTGGAAAAAAAACTATAACTTAAAATTATATTATAACTTAAAAAAGAAAAAGCTTTACGCAACATATTACAAGTAGCTTAGCAACACTATTCGTGTTATTAGTGCAACAAATTTCTAATCTATTTAAATTCAAATAAAAATACAAACTTAAACAAAAATTTTAGGTATTACAACTTTTACAACCATAATCTAGTTTGAACTGAAAAAGTTTTTTCTATAACCCTAAAAAAAAAACAAAATTCTATTTGAGTTTAAGTTTTTATTTACAAAGTTTAACTTGTACTCATAAAACAGTTTACTATTTGTTTAAAATAGCTTTATATGAGTAGCATGTCCAAAGTATTTTCCCATGTTTTCATTTTACTTTTTTTTTAATTATTCATTTTTTTTATTATTTAGGCACCATAAGGCAAACAAAACAAAATGGTAGCTAACGTATGCATATATATTTTTCTAAAAAACGAAAGTAACTAGAATATAAAAGCCTGAGGATGTTACTGGTTTCATCATACGGTTTGTTGAACTTTGTGGGTGTATATTTGAGTTCTTTTTACATGCAACATGAAGCACAAAATATTATGAGGACAAATAGAAGACTTCAAATACGGCTGCTTATACCACAGTTATACTACTATACTATACTACTTTTATAACTTCATTATTTATTATTTATACTACAAACAAATTTTATTTTTAATTATAATTTAAATATTATATTTTTATGCTTTTATTTGTTAGTTAAATTTATTTGAATTTTTTCTCTTAAATAGTATAAAGTAGTCATATTAAGATCTTATTTTTAAAAAATTTTTATTTTTATATCGATATTTTGCTCCAATTTGTGTAGCTACTTCACGATAAAATAATTTATTTTTTTATAATTTTATGTTATACTTCAAAAATTTAGTTTTATTATAATTTTTTTTATTTTATCTATATAAATAAAATTCATTTACTGTTAGTTTGTTTGTTCGCCATATAAATTTTTGTTTTGCAATGAAATTTTCTGAAGGTCACCATATACTATTTAACTAGCCACACTCACGTTACTCTGAGGGATTTTAGAACTTCCAGACGAGCTAAAGAATATTAAGAGATGAATCACATATCGTCTAGATTTGTAATCCATTGCCCTAATACTCAGAAGTTACTTTGAACTATTTAAAAAAAAATTTTTTTATACTTTTCACTTTTTCACGGTTTTCTTAGTCTTAGGTGTAATTTTCCACATTGGTCTCTAATGTGAATTTTTGCTTTCATTTAGGTTTTAACTATTTTTTTCTCTTACAAAAATTTTAGGACATATTTTTTCCTATCTACTAGCTGAGCAGAGCTTTAGGTTTAGTATTTCTATAAAAAAAAAATTTTTTTCTAGTACAAATGCACAAGCACAATTCAACCCCAGGGAGATTTAAGTTTGCATGCTATTGCAACAGTTAATAGAGCTACTTGGTGGTGGTAAAATTTATGCTTAAAACTGAGTATTTTGTTTTATTTAGGTTTGGTTGCATTTGCAAGGTTAATTTAACATTTTATTTTGAAATTTAGGTTTTACTTTCACATTTAATGTGAGTTGACTTTTTTGTAATCAAAAATATGTCTGTATGTGCGTGCATGATATTGTTAAATATTAATTTTATGGCTAATGGTTATAGCTGTTTTATATGTTAACTTACCGGCAAGATTTTTGCATAACCTCGGCCCGATTATAGCCACTAATTTTGCAAAAGGATTCATTGCAATACACAATTGGAAATTCAACAATTTGGGCATTGGCTAGAAGAAATGAGCTGTCAGCTGAAAAGAAAACAAAAAAAATTAATTTAAATTTATGAATAATTATTAAAGTATTATGAAAGATTAGAAAATACATATTTATGGTTCACAACTAAACTCAGCTGAGTTGAAATTGTAACAACGGTAATTTGCACTAGCACCATAGTTGTTTTAATTACACAACAAAGTTGTAACTTCGGAGATTTGAACTAAAGTAGAATTGAGTTGTAAGTCATAATAGGGTTGTAATCTTTCCTTTGAAAACATTAAAAAGAAAAAAAATTTTTAAGTAAAAAAAATATTTTGTATGCCTTATCAAAAAATCAAAAGAATTGAACTGTAAAACAACTTAATCTTTTTTTAGTATTAAGTATAACAATTATTACCGGTTGAAATCAATAGAAAAATTAATATAATAAAATTTGGATTAAAAAAAAATCAAAAATAAGAAAAAACAAAAATTAAGAGCGAGATAAAAAATTTATTGTGTTTTGATTTTTGACCCTCCTTGATGGGTTCTTTACTAAAGTGCTGCACAAGCATACTTGAAAGCCACACATCACTACAAACATGTGTAATATTTTAAAATAAAAAAGCCTTTCAAGTGTGCTTGTGAAGCCCTTTAGTGTTTACTATATTGTAAAAGTATATAATTTATAGGAGTATACGTGCAAGTTCTGTATTCTTCACGGATTTGAAAAAATGTGGAATTACATTTTTCTTTTTAATTCTACCAATAATTTCGTACCCAAAATAAATCAAAAACAAATTCTTTTAAATTTTAAAATGGGTTACAGAGTAGTTATGAGGTACTGAATTCGGATTCCGAATACAGATAGTTTCTGTTATGATAAAGAATTAAAAAACCTCTTAACCGGCCAGTGAAGCTGTTATGGAACATTTTTTAAGTTGGTTTTACCACTAAAAATGAAATTAATTTCTTACAATATTCAGTAAATTTTTTTGTGGTTTCAGATTATCATCCTTATTAATGGACGCCTATAAAAATTATTCTTTTTGTAATCTTTTCCTAAAAATTATGTAATTTACTTTTTTTGTTTAGTTAAAATAACTGCCAGTAATCAGTTGTAATGTTTTGTGATTTTGTCAATCGCCTAGCACTAGGTAAGAAAATATAACTTGAACTTGAACAGAAATTTGTATTTTCCATACAAATTGACACATAAAACTCGCTCCAATTTGCATGAAAAACATCGCTAAGCTCTAGTTTTGTTTCATAATTTAAGCAAAATTTGAAATAAATTATTGCGCTTTTTACAGATAACGATTAATCCAATGTCTAAACATTTCTCATAAAAAACACTCAAAAATATTAAAAAAGTTGAGTGTTTTCATTACAAATTTTTTAGACGATTGGATTTTTGGTTTCCTGTAAACAGCACATTAATTTTTATTTTTTTTTATTTGATAGCACTATTAAACGCTTTATGTTTCACTTACAATTAAAGTCATAGGTTGCATCATTAAAGCAATAATTATGAGAGATAAAGAGAATATGCAGATTCATATGCTTGCATATAAAATTATCATAAAAGATGTTGACACTTAATTATGCAAATTTTAATTTTACCTCTGCTCTTACATTATTTTTATTTTCATTATTTTTTTTATTAAAAATGCAAGCACAAACTTTTTGTTTCGTTTTATTATAACAACCGAAATTATTATTATTCAACTCACACAAAACAAAAGCACAGCATGCATATGTACGTACGTACGTAGAAAGTAACTGCAAGCATTAATAAAATTTGCTGTAAAATTAAGTAATTACCAAGGCAGGGAAGTAAAAGTGTATGGACAAACTTATAACATATTATATTCGCAATCTTTTTTAAAGCACAAATAAATAAAAAATTGGCATAAACGTAGAATTCTTATTACAATTTGAAAAAATATGTAAAAAAATTTTCATTTGAATTTTTTATGAATTGTGGCAAATATTTTTTTTAAATGTAGAGTGGTCAAGTAAATAAAAAAAACGTTAGAGAAATTGTTTTTGGAACTCCAAACTTTATATTATTATAGTTGAATTTACTACGCACAGAAAACAACTTCGGTTGTGAGAGCTAAATTTGTTTCCAATCCATAAATCATTTGTGATAAGAAAATTTTTAAGTTGTAGCACCTAGAATTCGTTAAAAATATTTCTAGCTGTAACACCAAATTTCTATTGTCAAGTTTAAAAATTTTGATTATTACAACTGAATTTTTGATTGAAAACAAATTTAGTTCTCACAACCGAAGTTGTTTTCTGTATGTAGGCTTGTCATTTACAACATGTATGTTTTATACTACACCAAGCCATTAAATTTCCATGTTTCTTAGATTTTCTTTAAATAATATTCAAGGTCTAAACACAGTAAGCACACTTTCCACTGGCCTTCGTAGACTTGCTAGGGGTTTACTATTTCTTCTATTTACGTATTTTTACAAGCTTTTGTAGCTGTTCATCAGGAAATTAGTTTGTAAAAATGCTGCATAATGATCTGCAGCGTCTAATTATTTTATGTATTTTATAAGCCATTATGCTTTTCATTAGAAAAATTTTTAAAAACCGATGCACGATAAAAGTTACTAGGGGATAGAGCAGAGAGGCTTAATGAGGGATAGGCTAATTCTTTTATGTATGTACAAACCATTACAGATGTTCATTAACAGGTGGAAAATAAACTTGGTGGAAAATAAACTTTGTAGCTGCTTATTTTAATCCATTTTTTAATCTTTATTAGGACTTTTATTAAATAATTTATATAAATAAAATTAATTTTCTGTTTGCTTATTGTATGTTTAACCAGGAAAAGTCGCCATATACATACTTTTGAACCGGCCACGCCTATTTTTGCACCAATTTTAGACAATTTCCACCCATTACTGTTCAAAAAGGTGTGTACACGTACTTTATTCAAGCATGAAATTGTGTTTTGAAACATTTGAATTACCGCTTTGATTTTCACCTCTGATAATAATGCTAGCAAAAACATGAGCCACTTTATAAAGTAGTGAATGTCTGTATTTATTTTAATAGGTTTTTAACTATTAATATTCTATTTTCTAAAAATTTTTATATGCCTTCTCTAAGGATACCGACTCTAAAGGACCGTCCCGGGTGAGACTTGGCAAAAACATCTAGTATAATCATAAATTCTGGGGATGTTTACACTTGTTGATCATGCAGTCAGAATAAAAATATACAACAATAAAATTTAGGAGTAGAGTTTTAAATTGTTTCTCTATTTTTAACCGATTAAATAGTTAATATTGAAGTTTTCGTTAAGCGTATTGATTAAACCGTTAAATTAATTTAATAAAATGTTTTAGCTTATTTTTTTACGTTAAACTTCTTCTTAATAAATTATAAGAAAAACAAACTTTCTGCTTGAACTTTAAATAAAATTTTCAAAAAGTAAAAACTAATATTTAAAAAAATTAAAAAAAAAACACACTAGCCGGCAGAAAACCAGCTGAGCAAAAGTAATAAATGTCCTTAAATGTGTGTTTTGGCATGGAGGCATTAAAACAGAAAACTTTTTTTTTTTGGTTTATTTTGTTTTGCTTGTCTTTCAGTCTTAAAAAAATCAAGTGACAGCCCAATGAAAAATGAATGTATTAAACAAAATAATTCTTACACATAAAATAAACTTTATAAATTTTTTCCGATTTAATTTCAATTTATTTTAACCTACTTAATATTAAATGAATAAAATAAGAAAAAAATATGTAAAATGTATTTCATTTAATAAGAGATTTTTAAAATATTATAAAAAAGAAAAATGAAAAGAGCCAAAATTTAAAATATTTTTATTTGAATAAAAATTTTATGCAAAATGAAAAATCCTTTTTTTAAAATGAATTTAATTCGTATGTTGAGGGTAGATAGAGATCTTCATTTTGCTTATTTTCTATATAAAAAAAGAGAAAAATTCTTTACAAAATCACTTTAGTTTTATGAATTTTTTATTTTAATTTTTTTTAGCTTCATGCAGCAACTATCAGCGTAATATTTAAATCAAAAAAAAAATTTTATTTCTCAAAATAAATGTTTTCCTCTTCCAATGTAAATGCTCATAAAAAAATTTGTAATTTATTTAATCATGAAAATATTAAGCGTGTTATTTTGCTATCTGTTTTAAACAAAAATGAAAAATATATAAATTTAATTAAAAAGAAAACAAAGCAAAAGAAATTAACAATCACATTTGAAACTAATGGAAACGCAACACGCCCAAGTATATATAACAAATAAATTCAAACTATTGAATGAATAAAAATGCCTGACAAGTAGCGGTGGATAGCAGAATGCCAGATTTATTGTACTTGAAAACTAAGAACAGAAACGGTTTATTTTTTCTTTTTAATTTTAACAAACTTTTTGACATTGAAATGCTACTATTTCTTATAGTAATAGGCTTGCTAGTATTTATTACTTTAATTTTGCTTCTTAACTACTTATATTTCTTATAATGTTTGTTAGCTTGCTTTCTTGTATTTAAAGTTTAATAGGGGTTTTTTTATGAAAATCATTTACAAGAGTATAATTTATAATTTGGTTTGAAATTTGTACATTTCCGTGTTTAGCATTTATTATGTTTACCGCATTAAAATTTATTATAAAATTAAAAAGCACTTAAAGGCAAACTAAAGCAAAGTTTTATTAAAATAGTAAACCTAAATTAGCACAAGGCAGTCTTGAAATTTCTAGAAAAAATTGCTTCTTTTGCAGTGTATGTATTGGATTGCAAATAAAATAACCCTGTGTATTTTCATGGTCCCCATATTCATATTAAAAGTATAGAAATAGAACAAATTCAAAAAACGTGCATCCAATCAACCACTCGCCAGGAGACCATGCAAGCTCTTAACTTGTAGCAAGATAATATAATTTTTTTATACATATAACACTGTTATACTATTTTCTTTAATCTATTATACTTTATTTTTATACTTCATTCTGTTATATTTTTATTACACTCTTACAATCGTTTACGGCAAGCTCTTAGCTTGTAGCAAGATAATATAATTTTTTTATACATATAACACTGTTATACTATTTTCTTTAAACTATTATACTTTATTTTTATACTTCATTCTGTTATATTTTTATTACACTCTTACAATCGTTTACTGTTAGAATATTATACTATGTAGTAAACTTTTTATACTCTTATGCTTTTACATTATAATACTAATATACCTTCCTATTATTAAACTTATATATTATTGTACTATGATGTTGTTATACTTTTATTCTATTACAATATTAAATTGTTACCTTTTATACTATTACATTTTTATACTAATTAGAACTATTATTTCTTTATAATATTATACTACTAAACTTTTAAATTGTTATGCTTTTATAGTATTATTATTATTTTACTTTTATTCTATAGGGTCCGCCAAATAACTTTTTTTTTGTTTTGAAAATGCTATAAAAACATCGAGTGTAGCTGCGGCTGTGTGGCACGTAGCGCCATTCTGTTGAAACCAAATGTTACCAATATCCTCCTCTTCAATTTTTGTGAACAAAAATTCGTTCAACATGGCCCGATAACGGTCGGCATTGACTAACGGCCACTCCTTGCTCATTTTCGAAGAAAACTGGCCCAATTATGCCTCTGGACCAAAATCCGCACCAAACAGTGACTCGTTTTGGGTGCATCGGCTTTTCAATGTATGCGTGCGGGTTTTATGTGCCCCAAGTGCGACAATTTTGCGTTTTTACATACCCGCCAAGATCAAAATGAGCTTCATCTGAAAAGATGATTTTTTTTTTTTTGGCAAAATCGGCATCTTCTGTAAGTCGATCGCAGGCCCACTTATCGAACGAAAACACAACCATTTTCTTTCAGCGGAAAGATAAAACTAATTATCTGTCAAATCAGAATGAGCTAAGTGTTACCATTCACGAAATAAGCACTAGTTGAAAAAAAAAAACGTTCGATGGCGGATACTTATACTCTTACACTTTTCTATTATTATATTAATATGCTTTTATTTTCTTCTTCTTTTATAATCTTACACTAATGATACTTTATGCTACTATAGCATTATAAAATTTTTTTATTAGACTTTTATACTCTTACAGTTTTATAAATTCTTTATACTCTTCAAATCTTACTCACTTTCACAATTATATTCTTTTACTTTCTAGTAACCTAATACTCTAAAACTCTCATATTATTATATTATTTTTTTATACAATATTATACCTTTATACTATTAAACTCTCATTATTTTATACTGTTATTATTATACTACTAAACTATAATTGTTTTTATATTAATACATTTTTAATGTTTAATACTTTTTACTATTTTAATAAATAATATACTTTTATATGATTAAACTATTATACTTTTATACTATTACATTATTTTTTAATACTATTATGCTCTGTATTTTTATAATTTTACTCTATTGGACTAGTAAATTTTTAAATTACAAGTATACCTTAACATTTTATAACTTTGCACTGTTGTACTTTTATACTTTCATTGTCATTTAATGAAAGTTTTAAGGAAATATCTAAAAAATACTATCAGACCTGCTGGGAACTTCTAAATATACATAAACACCATATAAGGTGCCAGTACTATTTCCTATTGCTGATACTACTCACACAGTTTTATATTTTTATATGGGTTAAGTTTGGTTTTCAGTGCACGCAAAGAATTTCAATGTCCTTGACAAATATTTACACGGTTTTCCTTTAAGCACAACAGGCGAACATGAAATAAAATATAGAAAAAAATTTTATTTGCAAGGAAGAGACTCCCAAGCAATAGGAGAAATTAAATAGAGAAAAAGAGAGAACGAAGTTATGCGCTACCATCAGTTTGACATTAAAATAGCAACAGTAGCAATTGCATGCTACAAACATATTTTGTAAGAGACTGTGTAATAAATTTCCCCTTTACTACTTTAATGCTATGGCAATAAAATGTGGAAAAAAAACAAGACAAGAAAAGAATATAAAAAATATTAATGTAAATGAAAATGAAAGTATTTAATTTTATGCCATAAAGATATATAAAAGAAAAAGAATTTATTTAAGAAAATAAAAAGATAATTTACATATAAACTTCATATATGTGTACACGTTTCAATTTGAATAACATTACATTAATGCAAACCTTTTTTAAAATTCTGTTAAATGAATAAATTGCCAGCAAAAATAAAACCCAAATAAATTTATTCTCTTCTTTCTGTTACTCAAGTGAATATTAAAATGCTAACAACAAGAGATTTTTTCTAATAGCAATATAAAAAGATTTCAAAAGAAATCAAATGTAATATAGTATAAATCCATTTGGAATCAAATAAAAAATAATATATGACGATATGTGGTGTGTTGGATTATATGAAGAACTATATGAACAACAGCATATAGTATTACAGCTTTCAATGATTTTTTCAGGTTAAAATATTGTTTATGGTACTGCAAACCAGCTCATATTGCAGTTTCTTTTTCAAAATATTCAAAATTTAATTTAATTTTTAATATTGAATTAAAGTTTTTTTGTTTTATGTAACATAAATAAATAATTATTTGGAGTTGTTGCATAAAATGTTATTGCTGGAATTTTTAAAGAATTTATTTGATGAATTTTAAATAATATCAATTTCAACTTTCTGGCTCTGTTTGTTTGCAAATAACTAACTTTACTTTAATTGCTGGCAATATTTAAAAGTACTTTTTAATATTGATTTAGCATTTAACTTTTCTTCTTTTTTGCATTTTTAAATCTCAATGGTACATACTTGGTCATTTCGATAACAATAGAAAAATTTATTGAACGTAAAAGTCTTTGGCCATTTTCTATTTTGTAATCCAACTGCATTATGCAGCAGAGTGTGAGAAATGCAAATCAATAATAAATTGCTTGTACACAGAGACAAAAAAAAAAAAAAAAAAAAAGGAAATTATTAAGATTTTTCATATTAAAGCATTAAAACTATAAGAAATAATTAAGAAAATATATTTAAAGAGTTAATATTTTTCCTTTTTATATACAATTATTACAGAAAATTTCTCTTAGTGCAAACAGGCCACAAATAAATGCATAAAATCAGTTTTAATTGCTTTTAAAAGTAGATACTTATGCATACTAAATGCTTACATAAACAAGCAAAGCTGCTTGCTTCTCTGTCATAATATTCAATTTCTAGTATAAATTTATTTCAATATGTCTTTTACTTTTTATATTGAAATGAAAGCATTAAATTTAGTTGACACAAAATAATTTTAAACTAATAAATTCATTAAAAACTCTGACATTATATATATAATTTTTTCTGAAAAAAAATTTTTTTTTTGGCCAAAATGAATTATTAAATTATTTACTAAAAAAAATTATGCTCATAAATTAAGCAACTTTACAAATTAAATTTTTAGGAAATCACAATAATTGAGTACGACTGAAAGAAATTAAAAAAAAAATTATGAAAAATCAAGTATTTTGATTTTTCATACAAAATTAATTAAATTAAAAAAGAGAAAATTAAAAAAAAAAATGCTAGTAAATCATATAAAATGCTGGATTTTTAAAGTGTTATAAGCTGAATTAGAACAGTAATACAGCAGTTATGACTTCACAACACTATAAAGCAAAATGAAAAGCCTTAACAATCCAAATGACATCTAACTCAATGGGTATACCTGATGAATTTCTATCATACTGCGGTTTATAAAGCAGACAGAGCAAATGCCAGTTTTAAAATAAAATGACATTGATAATTTTTTATTATGATAAATCTTTCTTCTGTAAAGGCCAGTAAAGACTTTACAAACATCTGGAGCTAACCATTATTATTTAAAAACTTAGAAGCCATTTTTTTTACATGAATTTAGTGCAATAAATTATTTAGTGTAATAATTTTTGTTGTGTAATTATTTTCAGCTTTTTTGATTTTTAAGTAAAAAATAATTGGTGTGAGTTAGACATTCGGGGTGATATTAATTATTTAGCACTTCAGTTGCAAATGGCATGCACTATCACAGTTCAAACTAAGAGACTTTCAGGAAAGCAGCCATATTTTTAATTATTTAAAATCCCAATTTTATTTCTCAAGCCATTGTAATTAATAAGTTGCTTCCTCTTTGAAACAATTATAAACATCATGCACTTGCATGAGTACATCATACCGTCATCACCACAATAATTTATTTGAGTACCATAAAACAATTACATTATGTTTTATTTACATTTAGAAAATCATAAAACCACTGTACGTGTACTCCAAGTAAAACTAAATTATAATTATAAATTATACAGGAATAAAGAAAAGGATGTGTTTAGTAGAAGAACAAAAAATTTTAGCCTGCGGAAGAAAATAAGTAAATAAAATTTAACTTTAAGTTTACAAAAGTGAAAGCATGGAAAATATTAAAATATATTAATTTTTTTTAAAGCTAATTCCAATTATATTTCATGAGAATATCATGGGAAAAGTATATTCATATGTTATAATATTTAAAGAAATAGATATTAATAGAATTAACACCAATTGATGGCACATAGTTTATTATATGAATTAAAAGTATACTTTGTTTTTTAATTTAAATAACCCTCCCCAGGGTATGCTGTAAAAATTAGAACTATTAAATTGAATTTATATTGACTTACTTTCATTCTTTAACTTTCACTTGAAATGAGAAACTTTATTTTTCTACATTTTAGTCTATTAAAAATATTAAAAACTTCAAGAATTGGATAAATTTTTTTATTTTTGTTTAGGGACTTCTAGTTGAGAAAACTTCTTTTCAGAATTTTTTTTAGTTAGAAGGAAGGAGTTGGACAGCATTTGTTTTATTAAATTTAACGAATTTATAAGAAAATACTATTTGAGCTTAAACTTTAAGCTAAAAAGAATTAAGACTTTTTGCTTAAGTTAAATATGCTTGATTGGAAGCATACATAACCTCAAAAAAAAAAAAAAAAAAAAAAAAAAGGGCTATAACTATAGTCAGAAAAAAGTATACTTTAGTTCATAAAAATTTTATGAATTTAATATCGTTTTTAAAAAGATACCAACTTTAGTGTGACTATGATTATGGGCCAATAATTTTCGTAGAATTAAAAATGTATTATTTTTTTTTTTTTTGTAGTTAAGAAATCAAGTATACAAATCCACATAATTACCTATAGAGCTTGAAGCCAAGTATTAATATGTATGTTGGTATAAATACTATGGTGTAAGAAAACCAGGTGATACTGAGACGCCACCTGAATGCTGCATGATTGAAGTTAGTTCTCTCAAAAACTAAGCAATGTGTTTAAGAAAGATCTAGCACACTTCTATTAAGAAGATATTAATCAACCACCGGAAATAATTTTTGACAGGATGAGCCTCAAAAGCAATAACAAAATATATAGGCTTTTTGTAATGTTTTATTTTTGTATTTTTAAAGTTACCTGGTTTTATTATACCATAATTATTACTTAATTATTTTTTATTATTATTTTTTTACTAACCTCAAGTAGGCCTTTAATTTTTCAAATTAAAAATTTTGAAAATATTTCTGTCGAAAATTGTTCTTACTTCTAGAAGTGAAAAAAAAATATTTTTTTTGCCATGAATTAAATTTTTTTTGCGAAAATTTTAAATGAGACCCTTTTTAATGTCTTTGGCGACATAAAATTATTCACGAATTTCTGAAACTTTATTTACAGTTAAATAAATTTATTCCAACTAAATATGGTTTTAAAAAGATCAACAGTTTTAATAACTTTTATTTTATTTTAATGGATTAAAAAAAAAATAAATAAAAAAATGCCAGTGGGAAAAAAAATTTAATTAAGCCGTGATATTTGCTAGCTCACACAAAAAATGAATTAAACAAAAATGTCTCTGTTATAAAAAAAAAAAAAAAAAAAAAAAAACTAAACATGTTGTTATTTCTTTTTTTTTACTACAAATGAGTATTTAAAAAATTTATATATTCTGCAGTAGATTTCGTTTTTAGTATGAATAGAAATGGCTGGCTTTAAATTCGAGTTGTGAAAATTTTAATAAAACCTAAATGCACATATATTTTTACTAGGAAAGAGAAATCGCAGTGAAATAAAACACATTTTAGTTTTTAATGCATTTGCTTAATGCTTGTAGTTACGTTGTTGCCCAGGGTCAATACTAAAAGTACCCCTTTTAAAATTAAAGTAATAAAATAGAAAAGCAGAATAATGGCTGTTACACAAAAGGGACTTGGTTTATGATAAATAACTACTCCAAATACTGTGTGCCAGTTAAATATGAATCATAATTTATTTTTAGTTTAGCAATAAAAATTTTGTATTCCTAAAATAGTTTTTATAAAAATTATTTAAGACTCCCTAGAGTAGGCTGTCATCAACATTTTTGTCCAATGTAACAATTAAATTGAATTTAAAAAAAGAAAAAGTTTTGTACATACTCGTATATAAGTAATTAATATTATGTATACACGCTTTAGCTAATATATTTTACTTAAATAGTTCCATAAGAGTTAAATATTGAAAGTCAGCCAAGTATGTATTTTTGCTTTTGTTTGAAATATAGAAAAATTGATTTAAATGAAATATTTTCTTTAGCATTTACTCGTACCTCTAAGCTTTAATTATTTATTTAGAGTCAATTTGTTTTAAGATATTTTTAGAGTTTTAGTTGCTTTAATTTTTTAATTTCCTTTTAAATTTCTAAATCTCACATTTTATTTCTTTTATTTATAACCGATTTAAACAATAGATTTAAATAAAGACACTTATGGTGTTTCTAGTTAAAAAATAGTAAAAAAAAACAACAAAATTGCTTTGTATGGTTCTTCACCTTTTAAAAGAGCATTGAGTTGTTTTCCACAAATGTCACTCTTAATAATATCAGAAGTCACTGCATTTTATGACTTGTAAAGTTTGTCTCAATAAGAGTGCACTTTTACATTTTACAATAAAAACACGTAATTGTTTTTTTTTTGGATTTAAAGAAGAGATGTTCTTGATGATTGTGGCATAAAATATCCACTTTGTTCAATGCGTAATGGAGGAAAGTTAAGTCAATGCAAATTTTTCAAAAAAAAAAACAAAATCATCTTTCCGATAAAGTGCATTTCCATCTCAATTACTTCGTGAATTCACAAAATTGTCAATTTTGGGGGCTCAAAAAACCTTCCTGTAATTCATGAGAAACAAATTCAAACACAAAGAGCAAGTGTGTGGCACAAATTTTGGTTAGTACTTACTTTTTTCAAGATGAAAACGAAATTGTAGTAACTGTAAACGGCATTTTATTATTTATTTAAAAAACTTGAATAAGTTTATTAGGTCTTTTAAGAAATTTAAAATTTTAAATCATTTTTGAAGTAATTTTTTTAAACTGAAAAATACAATTAAATTAATTTGAAAGTTGAAATATAATTTTGAATACCTTTTCTATTAATAAAGTACGAATTTGTAATGTAATATAAATATTTATTTCTTCATTTAAATTGTTTGATATACCATTAATTTAAAAATTGCGTAACCGAATTAAAACCTAAATTTGTTTTCATTTTTTCTAATTTTCAAGCCAATTAATTCATTAATATTACCTGATGAATAAAAGTATACTACAAAGAAAACTAATACTAAAAACAACTCAAACAGTTTATTAACATCAACAAGCAAATATATTTGCATATTTAATTCCTCTCACGTTGGTTTTCACTGTTTTTTTAGAGGGCGTTTAGGCTTAAGTAAAATATAACTTTTTATAGCCTAACATTAAGAGAGGGAGCTGGATTTAATACAAAATTATTTATTTTTACACGCTTTTTGCACTATAGCAGCAACACATTTGTAAGAAATTACTAATGAATAATTAATTTAAAATACTCAGTGTTCGCAAGTGTTTAAGGATATTACAAATATTTTTTTTTTTTTTTTGGACAAAGTTGTTTTCCTAATTTTTAGAGTAATAAAGAAAAACCATTAATGTTTGCATAAAAAATTTAATTATGTAATACAAAAAAGCCTAAAATAAAAACTTTAGTCTGCATTTAAATTTTGTTTATGTTTTTTTATGAAGAACTTCAATATGAAACTTTTGCAAATGGTTAGCCTAAGCGATGCTAGTACTATAAACACTCTGATTTAAAAAAAAAATGTTTTATTTTATATATAAAATAAATATATTTATTAATTTTTTGATCTTTTGTAAAGAGCTTTTTAAGTACTTTTCTGGTATAAAAGTTTCCCTAAAAATTTTAATTTTTTCATGCTCACTTTCCTTAGTTAGATAATCTTTTTTTGCTACAATTTTCATATAAAAATTTTGTCGCACTTACAAAACACTTTTTCTTGTCTTTTTTTCAGTGAGTTTTACATTTGGCTTTTAACATTTATTTAACATTTAAATAGCCTTAGAAGTATGTTCTAAAACAAGTCTCATTATTTATGAATTCTCTAAAACTTTTCTTATATTTCTCTCTGCTCCCGTTGTGCCAGTGTAGGCACAACTGCTAATAGCAGGGAGCACTTAGTAGTCAATAGTTCTAATCACTATGTATAGAGATTTAATCATATATATATGTCTATGTAAGTACATATAAGCAATTTATGTTTTGAGAGCTATTAAAACAGAAGGGCTTATAAATTTCTATGATGATGCCCATCTGTATGCAAACTTGTAAGACAAGTAGGAAAAGGCATAAGCATGTTTGCACTTGAGTCAAAAGGATCATGAAAAACAAAATTAAAAGCAAATGCTAAAGAAAACTTGAAGTAAAAAGCACTGAAAGAGTTTGTATGTAAATTATATAAAACAAAAAGCACAACTTCAATTCTGTATATAAAGTTTGTGGAAAAAAGATGACTGGCTTAAGGAAAATTTTTTCATATTAATCATAATATAA
The DNA here is from genome assembly GCA_947397855.1 of Thelaira solivaga. Taxonomy (NCBI): domain Eukaryota; kingdom Metazoa; phylum Arthropoda; class Insecta; order Diptera; family Tachinidae; genus Thelaira; species Thelaira solivaga. The sequence continues at coordinate 13,853,465 of OX377612.1, forward strand.
AATATCTTCCAGGCGGTAAGGTAAATTAATTATTTTTATTTTAAAAGTCTTAAGTTTTACAAAGTACAAAAAAATAAGTTGTGTTTTATGGTATTTAATGAAATTTTGCATATTAGAAATAAACCTTTTAATATTCCAGCCAACAATTAAAATAAACTATCAGAGCAATTGATTAATGTTATTGTACCATCACAATATAATACTACCAATCCTTCACATCATATATAAGTAGAAAAGAGTAATAGAGTATTAATGTAGAGACTGTGGGTTAAGCTAACGATATATGTTATTTACAACAAATACTTTGGAAAATCTTGTTCAATAGACATTTATTTCCTTGTGTTATTTTTTTATTTTAACAGACAACTTTGTGAAATAAATTTTTAATGTTTGAAGTGCTGTGTAAATTTAAAAATTATTAAAAAAATATTTTGTAATTAGCAAGTTTTTAGAAAATATATTTTTCAATAAAAATTTAACGATTGTATATATACGTATATTGAATATAAATTACGTTATATTTGGCCAGTTATTTAAATTCCCTTTGTTTATATAGAATTTAATGTTTAACTTATACCTCAAAAAAAAAAAAAAACTTTTCTTGCATGCACAGCATATACTCGTATAAATAACTGACCACTTAACAACAAACTCAATAATATATCATATCCTGTGTTTCAGTTTACTGACGTCACATCATTTTAATACAAAAGCTTAAATTTACATAAGAGTCACTCTATTAAACTTTTACTAAAATTTATTGAAAACATTTATAAATATAATTTAAATGTTATTACTCTGGTGTGTGTGTGTGTGTGTGTGTGTGTATTTGTGGTATTAACGATTGTTACTTGAAATAATAAATATTGTTTCATGATAAAGCAAACATATTCACACTTAAACAAACACGCGTATGCTCACATAACATATGCACACACATATAAGAATAAAAACATATACACGCACATAAATGAAAAATCTCATGTGGGTTCTCCACAAAAGCCATCAACCAAACCACACATGATTTAAAATTGCAGTGTGTTGATTTATCATCATCACTGTCAGTGTGTATAAACTATAAATATATAGTTTGTGCGTATACATACTCTATCATATACAAAATGTTTGCTTACAAGTATTGGTTAAATATGAAAACCTATATGCAATAGGGAGGAGAGATTAAAAATATTTTATCTTTACTAATTCCAGTTTTAATTTTAGAAAATTAGCAAAAAATCAAGCAACATGTTGCTTACTGTAATTTAAAATTTTGTTAATATTTTACTAATGAACACTTTGTTAAAAAAAATAAAATAAAAAAGTACTGAATTAGAAATTTAAATTTATTTTTTAAAGTTGAAACACACCTTCAAGGCTGTCATAAGTATTTGCTTTTGTTTTGCAGCTAAACATAAGTAATTATGCATGATTAAAGCATTTGTAAATTTAGTATAAATTATTACTTTAAAATAACATATTTCAAAATATTTTTTTTATATTGTTGTCAGCGTTAGCAGAAGCTAGAAAAATATAAGCTAAATTTGCCTAAAAAAACTAGAAAAAAGCTAAATCAGGAAGAAAAAACACACAATGACAAAAACTAAAAAAATAAGGTTGTTTTATACCTGCTTTCCTTTTTGGTCATAACTTGCTTTTTTTTTTTAAAAATGATAAAAATTTTAAAAGAACTGATTACCTTTTTGCTCATAACTTCCTTAGTTTTCAAGATATCGACTTGATTTCTATTGCTTTGAATAGATAAATGTATTGGCTTTAATAAATTTTTTTTTTTTTTAAGGATAGTGCGAAAAAAATTTTTTTCGTCAATAAAAACAATGGACTACCTACCCCCTTTGCTTTTTTTTTTGGAAAAAATTATAAAAAAAATTTTTTTTTGCACTATCCGCAAAAAAAATGTCAAATAAAAGCAAATACCTTTACCTATTCAACGCAATAGAAATCAAGTCGTTGCCTTCAAAGCTAAACAATTTATGGCCAAAAAGGTAACCTGTTCTACTACTGCCTTTTTCTGTCCACACGCAAAGAAAAAAGATAGTTGAATAGTTTGTGACACTCGATATATTTTTGTAAAAAGCACAGTCCAGATAGAGATGCACGGACGTGCAATACGGCATCCTCGCCATGGGCTAGATAGTAATCGCAACTGAGATTTACTGGGGCTTCAGAAAGCCCCTATAATTTTGACACCCATGTTAGGAGAATAGCAAGCTACTCTAGAAGTTGTCAAGACGGTGGCTCACTGCACTGTCGACATGCTACATGGATTCGTTAGTAGTAGCAATTGGTTTAAGTGACGGACTCATCATCTTCTTCTATCATTAATTTTCTTTCACTCTTCTTTCTCTATCTTCTATCACTTTTTCTTATACAGGTATAACAAAGTGAGTCCAGCTTCTGTTTTTCTTATTTGGGCTCCCTATGTAACCTAAGACCTGTTCATCATAAGCGGCCGCCAGTAGCTGATGTTAACCAGTTTTGCTAGCTCTAAAATATAATTTCCAAAAATTGTTTAAATTTGAAATTCAAAAAGCACGAAATGAATTCGGTCGATTGAGACCTGTATGGAACTTATAACAGAGTATTAAATTTAATATCCTTTATACAAAAAAATTAAGGTACTCGTAGACTTTAAAGCAGGGACAGAAAATAACTTTTATTTTAAAAAATTTACATCAAAAAAGCACACATAAAACATTATCGTTGAATATTTTGGTTTTTATCATTATGAGTCATGCAAATTTTTGTATGACTTTTAAATTTGTGCCTTTTTCGATAAAAGTCAAAAAATAACTTTTAGTTTTGACTGTTATTTTTTAAAGCAAAAATTAAAAGTTATTTTTGACTTTTATTATTTTACTCAAAAAATAAAAGTTATTTTTTAACTTTTAATATTTTAAGGCAAAAATAAAAGTGATGAATTAAATATAACTTTTATTTCTGCCTTAAAAAATAAAAGTTAAAAAATAACTTTTTCTTCTTGACTTTTTCGATAAAAGTGATAACAGTTACGGTCCCTGCTTTAAAGTCAACGTTATCAAAATTTTTCATATAATTTTTTCATAAATTTTACTTTAAAATCTACGTCAAATCTTTAACAGAAATGTCAAATTTAATTTGGTCACAGCGTGGAACAATGCCTCCCGGGTAATGCAAAAAAAAAAAATCAAGTATTCATTAATCAATGCCTGAGAAGAGTTTTGCATATTTTTTTAGAGCGTCATTTCAAAGGACACTGTGTTAAGGAAGTTAAGCACACGATAACAATTTACGAGCAGGTCTATAAAGTGGAGTCAACAAGTTAAGAAAAAATAAAGACGCCCAACTTACACTTGAAAGATAAAAATTTAACCGGAAATATCAATGATTTTCAAGAAGGTGGCCCAAATCAGGACCACATTCAAAAAAAAATGTTGAGGCATAGGGGCGGTGGGATTATGTATATAAACAACATGATGCAGATATTGATGTTGGAAGATTTTTTTATAAATACAAAAAATATTACAGCTGTTACATAGAGTTTTAACACCTAAAATTTTTATTTAATTTTTTTCTTAGCAACAATATATAAAAAAAAATAAAATTAACTTGAAACAACTTGTTGCAGGTAATGCTTAGAAATTAATTTTGTTTAAAGCTATTATTAAGGGGCCATAATCATAGTCACAAAAGAGTATGCTGACTTTTTTTAATAAGAATTTCATGAGTTTAAAATCGATTTTAAAAGAATACCGACTATGATTATAGGCCAATGTCTTTTAAAATATTTAAAATTATAATTTTGTAAGTTTTTTATTGTGTGTAATTTTTTAAAGATTACTGTAACACAATCAATGTCATAGTGTATCTTCTATGAGCTTTATGTGAGAAATAAATTTATGTGGCATAAATATTTAGCAAATATATATTTAAAAGGACAAATTTGTGTTTATTTTTTGTTGTTAACATAATATTCATGAGAATGTAATGTAAATTTTATTGGTCATAAACAACATTTATCTGTATGTATGTACTATGTATGCAAATGAAAGAGTTTAACTATAAATATGTATTTATTTTTTGTATGTTAAAGTAAATGAAATTTAATTCAAGTAATCAACCAAAAAAAAAAAAGTTTAAATGGAAAAATAATTTCAAAAATAAAATTATTAAACAATGAATACAATACGGTCAGAGTTTTATACTTGTTCACGAAAATTTATGCTGACTTGATGGGATCATGGAAATTGCAAAGCAAGAAAAATATATTTGAATTATTTATGCCCCTTTTTAACATTATTACTATTTTTTTTTTTTTTTGTTAAATTTAAAATAAAATTTTATTTTAAAATATTTAATATAATTTTGAAATAATATTTATAAGGACTTACGTTGTGAGTTGGATCTCCTTATAATATTCTCCAGGAATGTATTTTGTGGAGCAACTAAACCTCTTCTTCCGCCCGGCATTTTGTTGGTTTTGCTTTTTGAACTAATTTTTACAGAATTTTTTTTACACTACAGCAATAAAGTTTTCTTTTAAAATTTTTTTTTTTTTATTTATTCTAAGCTATTTGAATTTTACTTTCTTAATTATTTTTCAATTTATTTAATTATAAGAGACATGTCGCGGTAGCACTTAAGCTTTTCTTTTAATTTTTGTAATGCTGTATCTGTTGCTGCTTAAAATGAGGCAATGCTGTCAGATGCATTTGTTTAGCAACATTATAATCAGTCTTGTTATTTTTAAAGTCATAAGTATACATTTTGTTATTTATTTATTTATTTTTTTTTTAGCAAAAAAAAAAGTTTAGAGGCCTAAGTAAAAATTAATAAAAATGTAAAGCAGAGAATTTAAGGCGTTTGCAAATGTTTTTTAAAGAGATTTAAGATTTTCTTTTTAAAAAATTTGTTGGCTGTTGATAACAATTAAAAGCTGAAAAGAGAAAATAATTTTTTTTAATAATATTAATTCTGAAGTATTTTTTTTTTTTAATATAAAAGCATGCATTTATTTTTGCTCCTAACTCTTTTGTTTTTGTAATAAGCAGAATATGAGTATCTTGTATTTAATGTTGTATGTCATTTGTTGAATATTATTGGCTATTTTACCTACAGTTTTCTATTTTGAACTAAATTTTCTTTTATTATGCTATTTTCTTATAGAAAATTTGCCTCTTGGGAAGCTAAAGAAAACAAATTTAATTTAATTAAGTGCTGGTAAGATGGTTTTAAATTTACAAGACAAGTACTTAATTTTGCACAGACGTTTAGCATAGTGTTAAATATAAAATAAAACTTTACCTTTGCTTGTATGTTCTACCCTGTTTTTTAATGTGTGTTATAAAACTTAAAAGTTAATTATAAAAAATTATAAAAAAGACTTGCTAAATGTTAATTAAAACTTTTAAGTTGCTAAATAATAGTATTTATTCCTTCTAAATATTTCCTCAACCTTCCTTTCTATATTCAATTAAACCTCGTTTATATTATAATCTGCCTTAAAGCTAAAGTTAAATTGTTTTTTCAAAGCTTTATTATTTAAACAATTTGTTTTTTATTTTACTTGTTCTTATTTATTTCTGTTTTATTTTTTTTATTTTAATTTTTTTTGCTTCTGTTTAGGTTGAAATAATTTTGTTGGGGGGCTTTACTTTTTTTCAAACTTTTTTTTAATAAATTTATTTTCATCTAAAAATATATATTAAGTATAAATGTTTATTTCATAAATTTTTTCTGGAGCTTTATAATGTGTTCGCAATTTTCTTTGCTTTTTTTATTTGTTTCTTTTATTGTTGCCATGGCGGAAACGCCAATTAAAGTATAATTTTCGTATAAAAAAATTATATAAAATATAGTAAAGTAATTGAAACTTTGGAAACAGACAGAAACGAATATTTTATAAGTTTAAAAATCAACAATTTTAGGATAAGTTATTATTAAGAAGACTTTAATTCGTTAAACTGTTTTTACGACAAAAATTATTGTAACATTAAAGTTAAAAAAAATTTTTACTTAACTGTCAGTTTTTTAAAATCATATAATTTTTTATAAAGTGAAATTGTTAAAAAATACCTTTTTAAAAATGTTTTAATTATTCACTTAAATGTATTTTTAAATTAAAAAAAAATTTTTTTTAATAAGTTAAATTAAGGCTTACAAATTTCAATTAAAAGATTTAATTGAAGTAGATAAAAAATTATAATTAGTGGCTTAAGACTTAGTTTCATTAAATAAATTTAATTGTCGGTGTTTTATATGAATTTAAAAGATTTTTTTTTTCAATTAAAATATGTTTTTTTTATATAAATTGCTCCTCAAAAAATTTATATATAAAAAAATTTAAATCTTGAAGTTGAAATAAGAATATATAATAAGAAGTAATGACGAAAGCAAAGTCTTTTTCGATAAGTATTTTTTAAGTAATTTAAAAATAAATCAAAACAAAAGTTAAATAGCTTTTTAAGTCTTCTTTAAGTTGTGAATTCTTTTTTTTTCAGCTTCAGATTTCTTTAAAATAGTTTGCTGTTGAATGATGGAATTTCCTTGCATACTTGGTGGCGTTATAAATTTCATAGTGAATTATATATGACGTATACCTCATGTTAATGAAAGTTCTTTCTCTACTTCAAAAGAAATTTTTATTTTTATAAAAATCTAATCCTTTGTCTGCTCCCCCAACACAAATCTTTTATAAATCTGATGATATTTCTTTTTTACTTTGATTACACTATCCAAAATAAGAGCAGAAAATAGATTACATAGGCATTACACATACTCTAACACACACATATGCAAGCATAATCACAATCAGTCATCACCAACAAAAGGTTAATGTTAAAAGGCCTTGTTCTGTTACAAGTTTTAGTTTTAGTTCACTTTTTTATTTTTTGGTTGAATGTTGAAAATGATAAAAGCAAACACAGCAAAAATAAAAAACTTGTGTTTTTTTTCTGTTGTCTTTAACTGTAGGGGAAGAACTTAAAAAACTCTTGTCAAGTTAACATGTTTAATTGTGAGTAAAAGTCAAAGGCAAAGAGGGAAAAATTACAAACAAAAAAACCAAAACTAAAACTGAAAGAAAAAATAGAAACGACATGCGAAATCAAGCTCCTCCAGTCAAACAGAAAAAATTAAATTAGGCTCAAATAGCGGAACGGTAGTATGAAAAAAGTAGAGAAAAAATGTGTATAGGAAAATTAGAATTAAATTTTATAATAATTTTAGTAAATTATTTGATCTTATAAATTTATTATTAATTAATATTATTCAAGCTTAAGATCATAATAAAAAAATTGTTTTTATTTTTAACTTAATTTATATTAATTTCCCTGAAAAAGACCTTCAAAAGAAAGTCGAAGTATCGCATAATTAAAAATAAAAAAATTTTTTTTTGTTGAGATCTTAATCTTAAATAATATTAATTAATAATAAATTTATAAGATCAAATAATTTACTAAAATTATTATAAGATTTAATTCGTTTTTAAATAATTTTAATTTTCCTATACACATTTTTCTTCTACTTTTTTCATTAATAACGAATTAAATTTTTTTCAATCAAATTTGACATTAAAAAATTTATTTTAAAATAATTGAAATTAAGCATTAAAATAATAATAAAAAAAAGAAAACTATCGTTTGCTTCTACGTCAGAAGACAAACAGCTGATTTGCGGCTCCCTAAATAATTTTTACACGACAATTCTTATGAAAAGAAAATTGAAATTACAGCTCCCTAAAAAGTACTATATCTTCTTTTTTGCTTAAATATTTTTTTTTTTTTTAATTAACACAAAACTCACAGAAACCACTAGAATTATAAGAAAACAATTTTTTTCTATCTTCTAATATTGATTTTTAAACAATTAAAAAATAAAATTTATAGCTTTCTTATTTACAATTTGATTTTGTGAATGTGTATGTTAATATTTTTCTTTCGCTATCTTTCGTTAAGAGTGAAAGTAGTGCATCATGTTTTAATTTCGCATTTATAAAGAGTGATTTTTTTGCTATTATCTTTTTGGCAACACTAGTTTTGACAGCTCACCCACGTTTTGTATCTTGTGTCACTGTCAAACATCTTCAGTTTGGTCTATAATTTAATCATGAATCGTCTTACAAACGAACAACGCTTGCAAATTATTGAATTTTATTACCAAAATGCGTGCTCTGTTAAGAAAGTTCATCGCACGCTTCTTCCATTTTATGGTCAGTTTAATCGACCTACTGAGGCTTCTATTCGGGCTATTGTAACAAAATTTCGCACCAAATTTACATTGTTGGACATTAAACCACCAACACGCTTACGTAGAGTGCGAACTGAAGAAAATATCGCAGCCGTATCGACCAGTGTTGGTGATGACCGTGAATTATCGATTCGGCGCCGTTCGCAGCAATTGGGCCTCTGTTACTCCACTACGTGGAAAATTTTGCGGAAGGATTTGGGTGTGAAGCCTTATAAGATACAACTGGTGCAAGAATTGAAGCCAAACGACCTACCACAACGCCAAATTTTTGGTGAATGGGCTTTTGAAAAGTTAGATGAAGATCCACTTTTTTATCGAAGAATTGTGTTCAGCGACGAGGCTCATTTCTGGTTGAATAGATACGTGAACAAGCAAAACTGCCGTATTTGGAGTGAAGAGCAGCCAGAAGCATTGCAAGAGCTACCAATGCATCCACAAAAAACAACCGTTTGGTGCGGATTATGGGCTGGCGGCATCATTGGGCCGTATTTCTTCAAAGATGATGCGAATCACAACGTTACTGTGAATGGTGAGCGCTACCGTGCGATGATAACAAACTTTTTTTTGCCCAAAATGGAAGAGCTTGACTTGCATGACATGTGGTTTCAACAAGACGGTGCCACATGCCACACAGCACGCGAAACAATGGACCAATTGAGAGGCGAGTTCGGTGAACAGTTTATTTCACGCTTGGGACCAGTCAATTGGCCGCCCAGATCGTGCGATTTAACGCCTCTAGACTATTTTTTGTGGGGCTATGTTAAGGCTAATGTCTATAGGGACAAGCCCGCTTCGATTGACGCACTGGAAGCCAACATTGCCAACATTATTCGTGAGATACCGGCCGAAATGTTGGAAAGAGTATGCCAAAATTGGACTAAGCGGATGGACCATTTGAGGCGCAGCCGCGGCCAACATTTGCATGAAATAATCTTCAAGCATTAAATTATATCGACCCAACTATCGATCCAAATAAATATTTCATGAATTTTTCTGAATTTTATGTGTTTTTTTTTTAAATTTCCGATAGTTCTTATAAAATCACCTTTTAGTTTGCTTGAAACTGGCGTTTAATTTATGAAACTGTTGTTTAGACAACATGGTACATTGAGAAGGCCTGCGGTAAGCAACGTAAACCCAAGCGAACAATAATTCAAAATTTAGTGAGCTTCGTTTTCAGTCGAAAATGAGCTTTCGCTTCACAGTAAATAAATTAAAATTTTTTCAAAACATTTTTAAAGAAATATTTTTTATTCCTAATTTTGGTATTTACCTAAATTTGCTTTATTTTTAAACATAGAAGTTGCTTTTGTTGCTTTAATTGCACCATAAAAAACTTGTTTTGATTTTTAGAAATCCTCTTGTAGTACTTACAGTCATTTGTTAACTTTAGAAACTTTAAATTTTATATAATAAAATAAAAAAATTATATTTTTTAATTTACACATGTCAACATAAAGATTTTATACTTGTAAATACTCAATTACACAGCACAAATATATAGTAGTAACAATAATAACAACAACAAGTTAAAACTTGCACAATACAACTTAGAAGAAAAAATGCTAATAGAATAAATAAAAAAAAAATTAAAAACTTAAATCAAAAACAAACAAATATCACATGTAGTATATCACGTGTTATAAGTATTTTCCAGTTGTTGTTGTTTTCATTTATACTATTTTTTTTTTCATAAAAACATATGCTTATAATGACGTCAGTTGAAAAAATGTAATACATGGTCTTAATCATACACACTTATATATTACAAAACACACAAGCTTACTCACACAAAACACTCTTACATTAATTTTCCTGTTCTAAACCAGCAGACATTCAGTATTTTGTTTTTTTATGGAAAGAAAAAAAAAGAGATGAGTAAAAATAACTTTCACATTAATTTGCATAAATGCATATTAGGTCATGTATGAACATGCTCTACATTTAGTAATGGCATGTCTTGCTGGATATAACTTAAACGATAGTGAATTAGTGAAACGGTTTGAAAAGTAAAAAAAAGAAACCTTCAATTAAATTACTTATTTTTTTAATTTTAGAATACCATAAAACTAGAATGCATTCATTTTTCATTTGCTTAAATTGATACCAAAAAAAGACCAAAGTTGACGAGTCTGAAAGAGATAAAAACAAAACCGCTTCCAAAATTAAACATTTTTAACAAAAGATGATTGCAAGTCATTTAAAAAAAATAATTCAAAAGAGGAAAAATATGGTTGAAGCAACCATATTCTGGTGGAAAGAGTATATGGTTAAATTTATGATTGCATTTAAGCATATATATTTTTAAGCTCAACATATTAAAAATACCTCTCAATTGCGGATGTTGCGGCTCAACCCCCGGTCAGGGGGCTTAATTTTTTAAGCAATTTATTCACAGATTTTTTATACATAAATTTTTTTTAAATAAATTTTTTTATTCTATTAACTTTTTCGTTTTTATTAATTTGTATTTACTTATTACAATTTTTTTAAATTTTATATGGCTCTACCAGGGTTCGAACTTTGGAATATGTAGCTAAGAAGCCTCAATCATTTCAGCCACAAAGCTCAGTTGAGTTTGAACGATTAAGCCTTTGTTTTATACTCTATTTATTTATATGATAGTCTAAGAGACAAAATAGAAAACAATTTACTTTCTACTATAATTTTGCTATGCGTGTAGCAACAATTTTAGAAAAGAATCTAACTTTTATTAAATTACGTTTTTTTTTAATTTGTTTACTTTTTAGTTTTGCATAATTTCTGTTCTGTTACGTTTTGAAAAACACAAAAATTTTTAAAACCGAAAAAATCAAAAATTTGGTGTTCTGTAAATTGTATGTTTTAATATCATTTGGATTTTTATTTAAACATGAAAGTAAAATTTTTAATTTTTCTGAAAACAACTCTTCTGGGATCAAAACATTGCTTTTATTTAAATAAAGAATTTCATTTTGTAATGCTGAATAATGAGCCAAGATCCAATTAATATAATCATAGACTTGTCACAAATCTTGAAATCTTTATATGTTTTTATTAACCTAAAGTTTTGACGCTAGTATTATACCTCTTAAATCGATCTCTGCATGTCTTTTGATATTTTGGAAGAAACATTTAAGTTTAAAATGAAAAGGAAGAGATTAAAGTAATTATGAAATTTATTTGTTAGTTTTTTTGAACCTTTTCTTTTTAATTAAAATGGCTACTTTATTAAGCTTGAGGTCTTATTTAATAAATTTAATTTTTATCTCGATATTTTGCTCCAACTTGCGTAGCTTCTTCAGCATAATTATAAATATACTATGAAGAACATTTACAACTTAGAGCGAAATATCGATTTAAAAATAAATTTATAAAATGAGACCTCAAGCTTAATAAGATATCAATTTTAAGTAATTATGAAATTTTGAGGCTTATAAACAGCTGGACTCTATCAAACATAGAAATATTTAGCGTTTGTAAAAAAATTCTTCATGTGAATACAAAGATTGTATAAGGGCTTGTCTTAACACCCACTAATAGAAATTAGACTTTCACCAGAGGGTATTTTGAAAGCCAAACTTCGGATATGTCAACACCTGATATATTCCATGGTACTACGGGAACCATTATTAGTTACAAAACCACCAGTTGTAATTATACAAAAAAAAAATCACATCTCTAAATTGTTAAAGGAATTACGAATAATTAGCTTCTTGGCAAAAGGGCTTTAAACAGTCTGAATACTCTAAAAATTCAGCTTGAACGTTCCTTAAATAGCTGAGCTACTAATCGAGCAAACCTATATATTGTTATACATTTTTTTAAACCGTTTATTTACTTTTACTACTTGACTGCAACAAAACAAAAATAATGGTGACAGGTAGAAGCAATTACTTTTTTATGGTTTTTTATTGCAGCAAAAAAAAAATTTGAATTTTAATGCTTAACGACAGAATGATATCATCAATAAACGAACCAAAGAAAATTTACTATAAACTGGAAAACTTGTATAGCAGAGAAATAAACACAATTTACAAGCTCGCAGTACTAGAACTCACAGGCGCATGTATAATACTATACACAATATAAGCTTTCGCTTGTTTTTATTGTACATACTCGTATGAATATAAAGTTACAAATTACATATATTTTTCACTCTGCAACATAAATTTATTTTTTTAGCTCATTACCAAACTCTACAAATCTTTTCCCAAAAAAAAAAAACCATTACAATTTACAAGGAATTTTACATGTGTTTTAACCCCAATCAAATAAAAGCCAATATCAACATTAAATTCACACACACGCTCATTCACACTCATTCCTTGCCTACGCTCAGTCATACACAAATAAATCTTTCTTGCCCCATTTTTTTTTATTTATTCTCCCAGTTACTATTTGAAAAATGCGTAAACACTTTCAATACTTTCCATACTTTTGTGCGTATAAAAATTTATTTGCATGTGTTCGTCACAACAATCGTTTATTGCCATTAATACGAACAAGTTTTATTGGACAAACATGAATAAATAAACAAACAAAAAAAGCAACAACAAGAAGAATTTTAAATGCCGGTCAAACATAAAAAGGAAATTCTTTTTAATGTGCAAGTGTATGTGTTTGTATGGGCTGTAATATTGTTAGTGACTTGATAAGAAGCATGTAAAACACACAATAATAAAAATCTTTTAAAGGCGTCACACTGGCCACTGTTAAACAAGTAGGAAATCAATGGCAAACTGACAACAATAAAAACACACAAACATGCAGTATTTATTGTCCTTTATACTGTGTAAGGATATTCTAGTATTAAATAAAAACACCTTAAAGCTTTAAATTGCTGAAATGCAAAACAAAAATATTCTTTATTACATCTGTTGCATTAGAAAAGCTTCTTTACTATAACGTCAAAGGACTCAATGAAAAGCAAAAAAAAGGTTAATTCTACTAAGAAAAAAGGCTACGCTGAACGAAAGCATTATTTTGTTGTTCAAATTCAAACTTTTTTTTTAATAATGTAAAGCAGCATATAAAAGTGTTAAAGAAAATTACCAAACTTACTACTGGACAGGCAGCTAAACTTTGAAATAAAGGGTGTCCGAACAAGAACGCAAGATTTAAATTTGGCGACATTTCAACAATTGTTATTGTTTGCTAGTAGAAGGTACGAGGTTAGTAAAAAATGACCATGGACAGCGAAGGGAGTTCGTTAATTGGGTATTGGAGAGACAACATGAAAATGCTGATTTTACCGATAAAATCATCTTCAGTGACGAGGTCTATTTCCATTTTGATGGCTTCGTCAATAGGCAGAATTGTCGCATTTGGGGTGAGGAAAATTATCGAGTGATTCACGAGAAGCAAATGCATCCTCAACGTGTCACTGTGTAGTGTGGTTTTTGGGCTGGAGGAATCATTGGACATTTTTTTTATGAAAATGAGGCAGGTAAGGCGCAAACAGTCAATGGTGTTCGGTATCGTGAAATGATAACCAGTGTTTTCTTGCCTAGAATTGAAGAAATGAATGTGGAGGGCTAGTGGTTTCAACAAGACGGCGCCACATGTCATACAGCCAGAGAAACAATTCAATTGCTGCATCAGTCATTTATTTAAAATTTAAGTCTTGCGTTCTTGTTGGGACAGATGGAGCCTACCCTTTGAAGAATGAGGAGAAAACTTCTTATCAAAATTAATTTAAACTAATTAAATATAAAAACTCTTAGCTATTCGAATATAATAACCCATAGTTTAGTGAGTAGTGTGCTATTTTACTAGCTTTGTGTTTGAGTGTTTGATTACCAGCCGCTAAAAAAACTGGTTGCTTTTCGTAGATAATCCAAAAGTTTTTCAGTTTAATGTTGTCTTAAATAAAATTGAGTTTAGTGTAATCTAATCCAAAGTAATGGAATATAATCCAAGCTAGTGAGCTTCAATTTAATCTAGTGTAATCTGACGAAAATTTAATTTAAGCTAATCTAATGTTATCTTGTCTGCTCTACTTAACTCTACTCTGTACTTAACTTTCTAGTACTTGACTTTCTTTTACCCTACTCTACTCTACTTTATCATAGACTTATTTTAGCTACTTTTTTAAATAAATTACAAAAATAATTCTAATAAATTTATTTCGCCAATTAATTTTTTTAAGAAAAAGGCACGTTTTGAATATTAACCTTAATAAAAATTAATAACAAACAAAGCCAAATGTAAATAAATTGTTTAACCCTTTAATTTAAGGCTACTGCCAAAATGATAAAAAACCATGTGGAAACAATAACACAAAACAAAGAGTTTGGAAAAAGGTCATTTTATTTTTTTAAAAGTAATTTTTTTACTAGCATTTTGTCAACTGCTCTTCAAACACTTTTAATTGTCAATTGTTTCTCGACTAGCTTTTGATTTTCATAAGAAAATAAAAACAAAAATTCATCATATAAGAAAGGAAAAAAAAAATTATTAAGTAAAACAAAAAGTCAGGCAAATTTGTAATTATGAAGATTGAAAAACACAACACAATCAAGATACAAACAAAACAAGTACGTTGGTAAACAAACGAACAGGTTTGTTGATCAAGCAATTTTCTGTTTTTTATTTTTTTTTCTTTGAAATGAAAAACAAACAAACAGACAATTTAATGACCAAGTAAATTGTGGTGATGGAAAAATAGGAAAGTGACCAGCAAAAAAAAAAAAAAAAAACAAGAACAAACTGTAATTGAAACTGGGTCTGAAGAAAAAGTAATCTAGCAAAAATTATATGATGACGTATTTACATGCTTTGCCCAAAAACAATTACACTTTATGTCATACATGTGCCTAAGAGACTAGAGAAGAGGATACACACAAGTAAATAAATTCCTTTACTTTTTATTTTCTTGGCTTTTTTTTATAAAATACATTTTACAGCTTAAAAAAGGGCTTATTTGCTTAACTCAATCTTATATTTATTGTTGCAGAATTTTATTTATTTATTTCCACAAATTTTTTTTTTTTTTTTGGCTTCAATTCCAATTATGTTGGCTTGCTAAATGCAATATTTTCCATGATTTTCCCATTTAAAATCAAAATAATTGTTTACTTAAAACCAGCATTATCATTTTAGATTTTTTTTCTTGCATTTGGCTTCAAAATTTCTGATTTAGCCTCTAGCTTTTTGCCTAGACTTTTTTGTTTTTCAAAATAGCCTTTAATAATAATTTATTTTTTTTTTAGAAAAATTAAAACAAATTAAAACAGCAGCCAGTTCCTATAATGTTATTAATACGTAAATTTATTTACTATTAATAAATAAAAAAAAATAAATAAAAACACAAATGTGTTTGCTCTGTACTGTTCGAACTTGAATTGAATTAAATTTTTATCTTGTTGCTATTACTTTCAATTTTTCAGAAAAGGTCGAATTATTTGTATAAAAAAATTTTTACATTTAGTTTGGAGGGGAGGGAAGGTGGGCAAAATATTACCCAAATATTAAATTGATAAATTGTTTGAAAGAAAGAAGTGAAGTAAATTATTTGGCTTCTACTTTGTAAAATAAATGAACTTTATTCTTTGCATGGGTTTTTTATAGACGTATAGAATTTTAAGTTGGCATTACTGTTCAAGATGGTGACCGATTTAACAGCTGTCAAGTGATTTATTCTCAGTTTGGTTTAGCAATTCATAATGAATAGACTCACGCCTGAACAACGCTTGCAAATAATGCAATTTTATTTCGAACGAGATTGCCGTTGTTCCCGATTTTCATAAGCGAATTTTGTTTAGCGATGAAGCGCACTTCTGGTTGAATGGCTACGTCAACAAACAAAACTGCCGCATTTGGAGCTAATCCTCAAATGTATGTCGAAACACCGTTACATCCAGAAAAACTGACTGTTTGGTGCGCTTTATGGACTGGTGGAATCATTGGTCCGTACTTCTTCAAAAACGATGATGGCCAGAACGTTACAGTCAATGGTGATCGGTATAGAGCCATGATTACTAACTTTTTCATTCTTGAATTGAACAACCATGATGTCCAGGAGCTGTGGTTCCAACAAGACGGCGCAACATGTCACACAGATCGTGGCACAATCGATTTATTGAAAGACACGTTTGGTGACCGCCTAATTTCACGTTTTGGACCTGTGAATTGGCTTCCAAGATCTTGTGATTTAACACCGCTAGACTACTTTCTGTGGGGCTATGTAAAGTCATTGGTCTATGCGGATAAGCCACAAACGCTTGACCATTTGGAAGACAACATTCGCCGTGTTATTGCCGATATACGGCCACAAATGTTGGAAAAAGTCATCGAAAATTGGATGTCCAGATTGGACTACATCCGAGCCAGCCGTGGCGGTCATATGCCAGAAATCATATTTAAAATGTAATGATACAAGATTATCTTTCGGAAAAATAAAATTCATGTCAATCGAATAATCAATCGTTGTTTTATTGCAATTTAAAGTTGTATACGTCTATAAAAACCACAATTTACATACTTCATATTGAAGCTTTATTTTTCAAGATAGATTTTTCGAAATGGCTTAATAATGATGAAGAAAACTATTATTAATTGATCAATTTAGTATTTAGTTAGCTTTATAAAAGCATTTAAAAAAACCTGGTGGTGTTACTTGAATTCTAAAAGTAAAAAGCTAAAATGGCTATTTTATTAAGGTTGAGATCTTTTTTTATATCCATATTTCTGTCCAACTTGCATAGCTTCTTTAGGATATAATTATATACTAAAGTTAGAGTAAAAGAAATAATTGAATTTGCTTGTAAGTATTTAATTAAAGCCATGTGAAAAACGGTCTTTTTGTCTTTCGTTTTTGATATTTTATAATTATACTTGTAATAAAACATGAAGCAAATTTTGAATTTTAAGCAATTTTGCTCCGAAATCTGTGCGTATTTCTTCACAAAACAAATTTTATTTTTAATATTATTGTTATTTTCCTAGCTTGGACATGTTTTTACAAATTATTTTATAAAAGAATAGTCATTTACGAGAAAAATCCAAATTTTATTAAGCTTTTTATAAAAATATTTTTTTTTTTTTTTTCAGAAATACAATTTTTGGTTTTTTTCTGGGTTTTTCTAGAATTTTTTAGACCAATTTAGCTTTTTTTTAGCTGCTCACCGCAATAAGTACTAACAGAGATACCATATCCGTAGTATCATTTCATTAAATGCTACTCTGAATCCCACGTTTTGTTAAATTCTTGGCGAATCAATTTAATGCTAATTTTGTTTTACCAAGTCTTTAAAAATTCAAACAAGAAAATAAAAAAGTAACAAAGCATGCATTGAACTTGATAAACAAATTTCCCATTTAACATTTTATATATAAACAAAAATTTTTTTTTCTTCTTTTCTCTTTTAATTTTTGTTTTTTAAATTTCACTTTCCAGTTCAAGTTACATTGAACTAAAAAAGTCTTTGAATTAAAAAAAAAAAGACTTTTTGATATTTTTTGCATTTCCTTGAAGATTTTGTCATTCTGTCATCTTAAAATTTTGTTTGGATTTTCCCATAGTTTGTGTTTTTATTTATTTTACTTATATTTCCGTTCGCTTAACACGTTCTTTCTATAATTTCCTAGCTTTATAGTATATTATTGTTGTGTTTATGTACTTTTCATGTTTTAGTTATTTTTTCGTTTTTGCATTCGTTGTCCGTTTTTGTCATTTATGTGTGCACAGGGTAGAGATAAGTGTGTAGCTACATCAACGTCCTTATCAAGTCTTTTGCTGTTACTTTTTGCCACTTGACAGGGGTATGAGGACATTAAATATGTTCTTATGTAGCACTTTAGCTACTTTTATTTACAATATGTATATTGTTGTTACTGTTGTTGTTACTTTATTTAAGTGTGTTTTTATTTTTCTAATTTGTAGTTGTTTCTTGAGTTTACTTTTAATTAAAAAATCAATAAATAACGACCTTTACTAAATAGAATTTTTTTTCTTCCTTTATTAGTGTTGTTGTTATTGTTGTTGTTTATTTATATTTCTGTGTACTTTGTTCTCTTAGTTGTTTCTTTTATTGCTGTTTCGATTTCATGTTCTTTTGTGTTTTGTTTTTAACCTTACAAGTCGTATTTTACATAAAAGGATTAGGGCCAACAAAGAAAAGTGGTACTTTTTAGCAATTTTCGCCAATTAACTTAATGAAAAGTATGCATTATAAAAAAAATTATAATAATATCAGTAGTACCTCGTGATATTAAAAATAACAGCAATAGTAATAGTGCAAGTTGTAGCAAAAGTAGAAGTAGCAATAGTGGCTATGGTAGCATCCATAGCTGATAGTGATAGAATAGATGTAAAGTTACAGAATTCGCGGTTACAGCACTACTTATTTAGGTACCAATTGTAAAAGAATGGAAGTTGTTGAAGTAGTAGCTGTAATGTTAAATAATTACAAAAATTATCAATAGTAATAGTATCAAAGTTATATAGCGGAAGCAGGTTTAATGTTACAGCCAATGCAATAACAATTAAAATAGTATCAAATGTTATTCTCGCCTTAGCAATGTAATGCAAGGTTGTAAAATAAGGTATGCTTTAGTTGCCATAAAAAGCAGTTTATCCAACCTCTTGTATGCAGCTAAGGGAATGTACATTCCAGTAAATAAAATAATTGTATTGTAGGCAAGATCTTGTAGCAGAATCATTTGTAATGACAGTAATAGTGCATTTACATTAAGGCAAAATCTAATACATACGCGATTTTGAACGAAATGTAGATCTAACTGCAACTACTATTTATACACCAAAAAAAATCTAAACTGCACAAGAAAATTTGAGAGTAATGAACAAAAATTTTAATTCTGGAAAAAAAATTTTTTCAGAAAAAGCTCAATAAATTGTTAACGCTTTAATAAAAATTGAATTTTTTCACCGTACGTTACGTTTTTTTACCCATAACTCAAGATTTTGGGGGTGTTTGATAGCTCCAAAAACAGATTTTTGTTGTACTTGGCAGCATCTACCAAATAAATAATATCACTTGCCAGGTACTTGCCCTTCATTCTTTTTTGCAGTTAATATTCTATATAAAACTAACTACGAATATTAATAAATTAAATTGAATATGGAAATAAATAAATTTATTTAAATAAAAAAAAAAAAAGAGTTAAATTTAGTTATGGCGGGTCTTTTATACCCTTAAGTGTGTTAGCTAAATATTTATGTTTTTAATTTAGCTTATTCTTTTTAAATATTTAACAAAACTAAAAAAAATTATAATTTAATTATTGCTAAACATAATTTTCTTTAAACAGGTATCTACACTGAAAGAATTATGTTTCATAAGTTCAATGAAACGATTTCATTAAAACTATGTCATTATCCTAATGAAATATCTCATAATTTCTTTGTGAGAATGAAGATGTTTCATTAGAATTGTTTCATTAGATTTCATAGTTTCATAAAGAAGTTCTCTCTTTTTTTTTTTTCTTTTGCAACTCAATAAATGAAGTAAAAGTAAAACGATAACTTTATCATAGAAATTCAATTGAGATTCGTGAAGTAGTTGAGTGGCGAGTTAATGCTTCTCAATTGCATGTGTCCCAAGTTCGAATCCTGGTAAGGTCAAGTAAAACTCTAAAATAATTCAAACAATAAATAAATTTATCAAAACCCATATGGTGTCGTTAAAAAATTAAAAAAAAAAAAATGTTGTTTCTAACCAGGGTTTTAACCGGGACATCTGTAGTTGAAAGACGTTTTTAAAATTCATAAAAACTTATTTCATTAATCTAATGAAGCGTGTCATCGATTGAAAAAAACTCTTTCAGTGTACTATGTATACATGACAGCATTTTCAACCTAATCAATGAAACCGCATAATCTCAATTTTGATATATTTTTTGCAGTATCAATATTAAGAAAAATGTTGTTCTTTGTAATATTTTAAGAAATAAATATATTAAAAAAAAACTGTTCACCTCTATCATTTAAAAATCTACAATCTTATATTTAGTCACACAATTATTATTAATTTATATTATCATCTAACCTCAGGTTATTTTTATATTTATAATTTGCTTTTAATTACATTTAAAAAAATCAACAAGCTCCTGTAAATCAAAGTCATTTCTTTATTAAGTGTTTCTTGCACTCACTTTATTATTCTTAACTCATCATCCATTTTTACACTTGTCCACCAATCAAATTCTCTTGTAATGACAGATTATAGAAGCTCATATATTTGTTGTTGGCTTAATTTACTAAAAAGTAACTGTTTATTAAACACACTAACAATGTAGGCACTGTATCAAAAAAAATAAATAAAAAAAAAAAACAACAAAATTTCCCAAAAATGTCTCCTTTATTTCATAATAGTGAGAGGCATGAGTTTTAACTCAATGTGTAAATAAACTGCTTTTTATGGATTTAGTATACTAACGCTCTCTGCGAGAAAGAGAGAAGTGAGAAAGCACATACACAGTTGTTACAAGCACATAAAAAAAGAGAGAAAGAGAGAGATCTTATACAAATAAATGAGTTGGAACAAACACACAAAAAAAGAGTAAAATCATGCAAAAATGGCTTTTCATTAAAAAAAATTTTATAAAAAAAATGATCAAACCCTGTTATCGAGAAGCCATTTTTATACTGAATATTTTTATGAGTGGTTGTGTATCTTTTTTCACTTTTGGCCAATCACATTTATTTTTATTCAATTAAAAATTATGAAAGAAAGAAAAAGGTACTTATAATTAAATTTCTTAAATAGAAACAAGTTACATTCCGCATTGCCGAGTTAGTGTGCTAGTTTATTAAGCTTGAGGTCGTATTAAAAAAAATTTATTTATTTATGTTATTATTAGAGCGAAATATTGATATCAAAATATATTTTTATAATAATACGACCTCAATCTTAATAAGCTAGCCGTTTTAATAAAAAAAGTTAACTAGACTAAAAATGAAAAATTATATAAAAAAGTATTGATAAAAAAATTTTCTTTGAATACCTATTTTTTATTAATCTTAAATAAATAATTTATTTCAGTGCAAGAAACTAAAATAAACGACTTCTAAGTAAAAATCCTTTTTAAAAATATTATTTTTAAATAATAAAAAAAGAAATTCTAAGAACGATATCCAATAGAATTGCAAATTATATAAAAAATAATTTATTATTTGAAATATTTGCAATAATTTTTTTAAACCAAACCCAATTAATTAAATATATAATATCAATAAAGATTACATAGACTATATAGACAGACAGTCAGACAGACGAACATTGCTTGTTCGACTCCGCTACTTATAATAATTCTGCATATATATACTTTATAGGATACCCCACAGTGTAAAAATTACAAATGGATTCACAAAGTTATACATACCCTTCTTACTTACAGTGAAGGGTAAAAAAGTACTTTTTGCTCAATATTTTAACGTCACCATTTTAACCAAACAATGGTTTCTACTATCGTCAATGTCAAAGAGTTTAGTTTGTTTTAACATTTTTATTTTAATTTCGCTGGCTTGGTTGTTTATGTTGTTGTTGTTGTTATAGCTGTTAATATTAATGTTATTCTAGTTGTAGTTGTTGATTTTAATGGTTATAAATAATGTTGTTTGAGTTTTTACTTTTTAATGCAGTTAAACGTAAGCATTTTCAAGTTGAAAACTTGAAGTGTTTAAAACGCAAAATAGAAAAAAGAGAAAAGGAGACCGGAAAGTTATGTTTGTATGCAAATTAATAAAGCACCTATAATACAAATTTGCTGCATTATGATGAAATCAACAGCATAGAATATTATGTTGGAAATTTATACCAGAATATCAGTGTCGTCGTTTATGTTTGAATAAATTGTCTTTTGATTTCCATTGCAATTTGTTACTTTTTTTATATAACGATAAAAAATCACAAAATAATCTAACACACATAATAATCTATAATTTTTAGTTAAAGTCTCCAAATGATAAAGTTTCGTTTGACTTATGACAAAATTTCATTGATTAATTGAAATATATTTTTTGAATCAACGAACTATTTCATTAGTCTAATAAAAGCTAATTAAATTTTTCATTGGATTAATAAACAAAATTCTTTGCATCTATTGGCAAAACTATAATTTTATTAAATAAAATTGAATCTCAATACAAAATCAATTTAAGCAATTTAATAAAACATTTTTATAGCACAAATTTGTCCTTTTATTTTTTTAAATTTTCCATCTTGTTTCATTTAATTTCAAAACAATAACATTTTCTTACATTTAAACAATGTACAAACAAACAAACAAATAAACAAACAGTTTTAACAAAGTTATAACTATTTTTATTTCTATTTTGCTTTTATTTTTGTTTTATGAAGGCGGTTTGTGCTTGAGCAAACCAAAAATAAAAACAAATTCATCAGCACTTGAGAAAACTCAAAACAAACAAACAATCACTTTTGAACAACCAGGGAAATAGAGAAAAAGAAAGAATAATCTTGCAAAACTAAAAATGTTTTGGTTGTATGAGGTTAACCAAACACACAAATGCACTACACTCACTGACATGATAACAACACTTACACGCAATTAAATTTAATTAAACAAAAACAAAGAGCATTTCACTCTCTCACTCACACTCATCTAACTGAAACTTTTATTAAATTTTTGGTACAAACAAACAATATTTATTCATTCACTCACTCTGTTAGTTAAGTCACTTTGTATTTTGGGTCATGCATTTGTTTAGTTTTAAGCTTTATGAGAAACAATCACACGCACACAAACATCTAAGGAAACAACCAGCTAAAATCCAACAAACAAATTAGAAAAAACAGAGATTGTAAAAATAATGAGTTTTTTACTTGGTTAACTAAGATAAATGAATATGAATGACATGTTTGTATTCATATTGACACAATGCCCAACAAAAACATCAACAGCAATAACAATAACAATCGCATGTGTTGTTACCTTTACCTCACTACCTTTTTGACTTTTAATTTTTTTTTCGTTCTTTGTAAAAACCATCAGACACAAACGTTTGAGCTTAACTCAAACCAAATTAAAAGGAAGTGGGTAATTTTTAAAAACAACAAAGAAAAATTTTATATGAGTGTGGGCACACACCCACACTGTCACTTATTAAGTGACAATATTTTCTGAAATCATCATGTTGTATTTACATCAACCTTGAATAAAATATAAAGTTTTTTCAATATTTATTTGCTTTAATTATAAAAATTTTAACTGAAACTTTAAAATGGTTTTTTTTTAATTAATTAAAATTAATTTTTTTTTTTTTTTAATTTAATTAGTTATTGATCTGATTTTTGAAATCCTCACAAATATCTTACCATTAGATCCATAAAAGTTAAATGTGGAAAAGTAAAACAGAAAATATATTTGTCAATAAAATTATACATTGTGATGTTTTAACATCAAGTTATTTGTTTTTTCTCTTGTTTTCTTTTTATTACTATAAATGGCTCTTTTTTAGAAACTCTTCAATAAAAATCATACTTTTTTTTTAATGTATAGGAAATAAAATTTAAGGGAACATCTTTTTCAAATGTGGGTTTTTATTATAATTGAAGATATTTGCGGTTTAAAAGGTCTTTGTTAATTTTCTTTAACGATTTCAAGGACACATCAGACGTTGGCAATCTTGTGAAATTATTAGTAAAATTGGTAAAATTAATTTTAGCATGCCTACGTCCAGTTTTGGATAACAATTGATATTGAAATAAATACTCAATGATTCGATTTTTCATTGCTAATATTCTTTGTCCAATTACTCAGGCCTACAATGATGTTAGTGCCGCCAACTCTGAAACTGTATTTTAGTATACTCGATATTCTATTTGTATGTTACATGTGGATAAGCAATAACTCGAGAAATAACTCTTTGATGAAATTTATAAAAACTCATAAAAATCGGGAATAAAGTAACCGTTAAATTATAAATTTTTTATTAGATCGGATATTTCTTACGTTTTATAAAAAAAAGTTATTCAAGAAAAATGAAAAAAAAATTTTTCTTAAAAAATTCATTAAAAATCTAAAATGAAAAAAAAATTAAAAAAAAAAAATTAAAAGAATTAAATAATTAAAGTTCGAATATTGTAGACGAACAAACGACTTAAGATACAAACGTCTTAAACGTTCATGAGTAAAAGACACATAAGACACGAACTTTAAGTATAGGAAAGGATTAAAAGAATTCAATAGTGTGACTCATTATAAAACTTCAACGACAATAGGAGGTGTCCTAGAGATTGATGGGTAGTGTACTTACCTATCAATGTAGGTGACGTAAGTTAGATTGCTGTTAAGACCTTGGGAGCCAATGGTGAAATTTAGCAGTGCGCGTTAGCAAATTTAATCTTAGAACTAATAAAATATTAATCTTTATTTATGCTTAATTCCAGAAATTGTGTTGGCCTTAAAATTTATTCTTTTACTCATGATATTCTAATGAGTTATTTATTCAGTAGAATAAGTACTGAAGGGGATAGCATATCTATATGGACCATTTAGTCAATTGCTTTTACAATATAAAGGTTCTAATGTTTTCAAGAAATGTGGGGCGTAATCTACTGAGGATTCAGAGTAGCATCTGATGAAATGGTCCATATAGATATGCTATCGCTTTCAGTACTTACTGTACTAAATAAAAACCTCATGAGAATATCATAAGTAAAAGAATAAATTTAAAAGCCAACACAATTTCTGGAATTAAGCACAAATAAAGATTAATATTTTGTTAGGCTTTTTTCAAATAGAAATTATTACACATAAAATAATAATAATAATAAAATAAAATTATTTCAAGTGAAAAATTAATTGAATTGCTGACATTTTATAGAACCATTTTTCGAAATAATGTTTTTAAAGTCAGTGACCACTTGAATTGTATGTAGTTTTTTTAATTTAAATTTCTTTCAAACAATTAACTGAAATTTTTAAATGGAAATTAGAAAAATTAGAGGCTGAACTTCAATCAAGTATTACATTTATTTTTATATTTTTAATATGAATGATATCACAACCTGTCAGAAGCTATAATTGTCACCTTAAAGTACCATTTGTCGCATAAATAAATAAAATTAATTTAGTTGCGAAATGCAGAATATTTATTTTATTAAACAAATTTCCCAATGAATATTTTTAGTAATTTTAACTAGATGGTGTCTATATAGTATTTAAATAAAAAAAAAAAAAGAAGTGGACTTATACCATTTTCAAAAAAAACAGCTCAAGTATTAAAATTCCCAAAATATTAAACAATTCCAAATAATGTAGGAAATATTGAAGCTTTAGTATATTTTTTTATTGAACCCTAAATATCTTTTTCTTAAGCAGTCTTTTGTAGGCGGTTGTTGTTATTGTAAGAATGCGATATGTTAATTAAAATTAAAACTTTTTTTTTTTTGTTTAGGCAATAAAAATAAAAGAAATAATAATAAAATCATCAAATCAAATTCATATGAATGCTTAGATTGTAAAAGTATATAAGCAAAAATAAAGGAAAAAAATCAGTTTTTGTAATCATAATTATTAAACACAATTTGTTTTTGTTTTTATTTTTTTTTTTTTCTTTAAAAAAATCTATTGTTTATTGCTTGTTGCCAAGCTACATATATTTAATGTGAAAGCCAAAAATAAATTAAAATAGCACATACAAAAATTGTGACCCTTAAGGATATATTGATTCTTGTCAGGCAATTGGCA
Source organism: Thelaira solivaga (assembly GCA_947397855.1). NCBI lineage: Eukaryota > Metazoa > Arthropoda > Insecta > Diptera > Tachinidae > Thelaira > Thelaira solivaga. The sequence goes on from OX377612.1 coordinate 13,879,367, forward strand.
CGCTATACCAACAATGCTCATTTAAAAAGGTCACAATAAAGGCCTTTTGGTTGCAAAACATTTTAAATAAAATTAATTACATGCTAGGAGTATCAAAAAAAAAAAAAAAAAAAAAAAAAAGATTAAGATATTATAAATTTTACATGGGTGGCCAAGCTGCTCCTCTCTAGCCACATGCGACTCTTCCGTTCATTTTTGTGTTATTATTAGGCAACTGCTATCGGTGTTCTGATTTGGTAGACTATTATACCAGTAAGACTCAATGTATATATACAAAACCTAGAAGGAATATTGAAGGAATTTTTAAATACATTTCAAGCCTCGATATACTTTATATAGTTTCTTAATTTTTTTTTTTACTCTATTTGAATTAACATAATTGAAAGTTAGTTTTCCATATCCAATATAATTATAAGACAAAAAATATTTGGATAATGAGTATTAATAGAGCTGCCAGAAGTCAAGCTCTACAATTAAAATATATATCTACGTCGATTACTGAATTTTGGACATTTGTTACTTATCGAACAATTTCAATATTCCATATAACGTACTTATGTGAATTATTTTATTCCACTTTAAAATTCATGAAATTCAAACAGCAATCAGTATTAAATAATCAACATCTGTTAGAATTACTAAGATGTGTTGTCACGAATTATTCACCAACTTTTAAAACATTATAAAGAGAAATAAAATAAATAAGCCATTATCATAGTTACAAAAAAGCAGGCTTTTATTAAGAGCTGGCTTTTGTTCATAAGAATTAGGGTGACTATGATTATGATTTAATTTTTTTGTGGTGTTAAGGTAAGTTGATTAAAATAAAATTGACTTGCTCTCGCAATTAACTCTATAACTTTATAACTGTGATTTTGGGATAGTAGGATAGTGCACAGAAAAATTATGAGAAAATTTTTTCCTAACAAACTTTTGTTCAAGTTTATGTTTTATTCTATTAAATTTTGTTTTTGCTCAAGTCTATAATTGTTGTTTTTATTTTTTTTATAAAAATATTTAAAAAAAGTATAATAATATTTTTTCAAGAAGTAACTTAAAGAAACTGAATTAATTAATTTTTTAAAAGAAATTTTCTAATATTAAAAAAATCTTTTAAAAAAAAAAATAATAAATTGTTTTGAAGTAGACAAAATAATGAACTTTATAGGCTTTTGTTATCAGAAAGACAGTAATATGAGGCAACCGGTAATATGTTTTTTTTAGTGTCTCGAAGTAAGAGAAATTAAATATATTTTTTATTACAAAATTATTTCATAAAAATTAGAAATAATAAAAAAGTACTTTTAAAAAACATATACTTTTTTAAAGAACTAAATTAATATATATATTAAAATTTACTGGAAAGTGTAAACTAAAGTATTTATGCAGTACTTTTTTTCCTAACATCAGAGTCCTTGAATGAAGGAGCATTGAAATGTTATTGAATGCTGTTGGTTAGCAAAGCTATTTCCTTTGTATTTTATATACGATTTTGTAGAAGCCACACACATATTTTTTTTGCTATTGATATGATTAACTTTATTGCATAAAAAAAAATAAATAAATATGGTAACATACACATTCACATATGTACAAGAGACAAACACGGATCCAATCAGCCTTTTCAAACATAACAAGCAAACCATGTTTTTTTTACTATTTTCCTTTTAACAATAATAATAACATATTTGATGTATACGCAATTTAAGAAATAAATAACATTTTCTCTTGCTCCATATGGTTCAAAGTAAATTATGAATAGTATTTTATAGCAGAAGTCAGCATTTCACAGCACAACTGTGTTCAAGGCATTTAACATTTCTTCTTAAGCTTACTGAAGCTCTTGCTTAAGGGAAAGTGAAAAGGATGTATTAGTATCTACGTTCGTGATTTCATATAACAATAGCTTGTAATACCCTTCACTGTAAGTAAAAAGGATATATATATATAAATTTGTACATATATGTGTTTCACCCTATAAAGTATATAAATATCTGGATCCTTAGAAAAAGCGGAGTCGATTTGGTGATACCCTTCTGTCTGATCGTGTAAGTGAAAAATTTCACATGACATACATATACATCAGACTAGTTTTCTTTAACACAAACGTAAATTTTCAGATAGGCTACCTAAAAACTTATTGATCGTTTGCTTTATTGTAAGGTAAACATGCCGAAATTATTGTTGTAAAAATTAATTTATACCTATTCACAACAAATAAAAGTAAACTTGTCAATATATATTTTTTACTATTCTGAAGGATATATTAGATTTAGCACCGTCCAATATTTGTTAGTTTTTTTAATATTTGACAAATGTGTGTGACTTTAAAAATATGAATATTTGGTGAAGGAAGGTGTATAAGATTCGGCACTACCGAATTTAGATTGTTCATAGTGGATTTGCTTCCACCTAGCAAGATCCACTAAAGATTAACGTAACTCTGGTCTATTTATTTAATTTCACTTACGCATGCACGCTTGCTTTGATTATTTCCTACATCTCTAAGTAAATATTTGTTTTCTTTTTAAAGTTTGTTTTTGCGTTTTATTTAATTTTTTCTTTTTTCTCTATTTGCTGGCATGTGTAAGTGTTTTCATACATTTTCGCATACATTTAAGGTAATTTGCTGGAATAATGCTTTTATTTAATGTGTATAGTTATAACTAAAGCAATAATTATAATAAAAACAAAAACATTTATTCGACACAAAACCACACCGCAAATCATGGCTTAATTTTACCACATTTCAACGTGCAAATATTTACTTACAATTATTTTATTGTTTTACTTTCATTGTATTCTTTGTGGCAATAACAAAGATTAGAAAATGACAAAAGAATATAAATGAACAATAATAAAAATGGTCCTTTCAAAATTGCTTTCATCATAAAATAAATCAATAAGTCATTTTAAGAATGGGCTTAAAGAACAGCTTTAATTTTATACTTTTATACTCTTTTTATACTTTTATTATTTTAGAGCCATTATTACAATTAATAGAATATTTTTCTTTGTTACAAGTAGACTTTAACGAAAGGTGTTTATACTAACAGCTAGACTGTGAACTTTAAAGTGAACTTTAAGCAGTTGATGTTTTCATATATTCGATTATAGGTATGGCAGCTTTAACAGCCATAGACATGGCAATTTTCTATATTATCTAACACACAAAAATAAACACAATAAAATAACTGATATTAAAATATAATTTTAAAGGTGAACAATTTTTCTCTTTTTATAAAAATCATTGATGTAAAATTAATCTCATTCATTAAGAGCTTTAAACATACCAGCACCTTTAAGATCTATTGTGCAGCTCATATATTTATAGCTACGAAAAATAGTTTTCATTTATAGCAGTGTTGACACATTAAAAGTATTATCTTCTTAGGAAGTTATAATAATGCCAGAAAGTTAAAGGTAACTTTATCGGAGACAATAACAAAAGCTTACTATAACTATCTGAAAATTTATTGTAATAATAGCCCTTATACTTTTATATAGTTTTCTACCCTTCAATGTAAGTAAGAATTGTGTATTTAAGTTTGTGATTCCGTTTGTAATTTCTTCACCGTACATAGGATACTATATAATGTTAAATATATTGGAGCCTTATAAAAAGCGGAGACAATTCAGCGGAAGTCCTTAGATAACGTACAGAAAAAATTAGCATCTAACATTTGTTTTAGTTTTCTGGTTGCTATTGAAATCCATAAATGGCGAAGTTATCAGTGAAAACCAACAACTAACTCTATTTTTGACCATTTTTCTACATTATTTTTTTTTTTATATTTACTAAAATATAAAATAAAAATGAAGGAATAAAAAATCAAAAACATTACCATATATTCACACATAGCCGAGAAAAAATAAAAATAGAATCAATTTTTTTGTTTTTCAGTAGTTTCTGCTTTGTTTTTTATGGTAATTTTTAAGCTGTACATGTACGATGTTAATTCGGAAGTGGATGTATTAATGAATCATGCAAACAGTGTTGATACTATACCCCAGGGATTTACTGTTATCGCATCAGGTGTGATAAATCAAACAATTGCAATGATTGTCAACGAACAGCGGAAGATTTACTGTACTCAATTCCATCCTGAAGTAAGGCCTACAACAAATGGCAGTAAATTGCTCTCTAACTTCTTGGATATTGCAAATTGCGAAAGGGTCTGCACAATGAAGTCGTTTATTGAGGAACAAAGGAAAAAATCAAAAGTGTAGTAGGAGAGAAAACATCCTTCGTACGTAAAGTGTGTACACTCCTATACACGAAAACCAGCTTATATCTTCGTAATGTGTGTGCGCGCACCACGCAATCCATATTATACAAACGTATGCATGTGTGTCTTGTGTGTAATAAACTTACGAATTCAGAAATATTATTTAAATATAAATATAAATATGTTTGACATAAAAACCGTTTGCAAACATTTTATATTAAATTCACTTTATTTTGCATTCTTATTGGTAAATTTTTTTTTTAATTTATTTTTTTCTATATATAAAAATTCAGTACCTACGGACATTTTATGGCTTTTTAAAAATAATTACCTAGAACTATTATATATTTTCATGATATATTATTTTCTTTAACTGAAATTAATTATTTCTTTTGAGACTAAAAAAAAATTAAAATTAATAATTCAAGAAAATTATTCAAAATAATATTTGCCATTTCTGTTATATTAAATATTATACTTTTATACTCTTTTTTTATAACTAGATGTTAAGCCTTTTACATTATTTCAGTTTTATATTTCTATATTTTTATACACTTGTACTTTAATACTGTTATAATATACTTTTCTGCTTTAATATTTTTACGACCATATTAAAAAAAAAAAAAATTAAATTGATTTGAAATGTATTTTAAATTAAATTTTAAATATAATTTTATACTGCTATTGCGGTTTACTTATCAACTTAAGTTAATATTTTAAAATTAGAACTTTTATATGTTATTACAGATTACAAGTCTATATTGTGCGGTTGACAAAAATATTATCAACTGAGTTGAGTTGAGCAATAACAGGGCTCACTTTTTATGGGTGCCAGGTCATAGTGGATATGCGGGCAATGAGAAGGCAGACGAACTCGCAAGAAAAGGGGGGGATAATGGATACATTGGCCCAGAACCATTCTGCGGTCTGTCGTGGAGCTCTATTGGGCTCATTTTTAGGCAGTGGCTGGAAAGAGAATCGCAACAATACACAGCAGGTATCAAGGTAGCGAAAACATTCATGCCATTCCGATCTCGAAAGAGAACAAGGGAATTACTTGGATTGACCCGGTCAGGAACTCGTATGGTCACGGGATTTCTGACTGGACATTGCAAACACTTGGCGAATATGAGGATCAGTCAAAATGCAGGTTATGTAACGAAGATGAAGAAACAGCAGAACACATATTGTGTCACTGTAATGGTCTTATGTGGACCCGTTTTCGCTACTTAGGACAACATTACCTACAACCGTCAGACATAGCGGACAAATCACCCAAAGAAGTTTCTGAATTCTTAATGAATTCTAGACTCTGGGAGGATTTGCAACTTGAGAGTAGTGTCGCAATAGGTCTATTTTGGCCGCAGTGACCAGGTGCCTCGTTACCGCTCCTTATTGTAATTTTATTTTTCTGAGTTAAGCAAGAGGAGCATTATACTTTCGTAATCTCATACTCTTATACTATTATATTATTACACTTTTACACCACTATTTTAGTAAACCAACACATTACAAAACGCTGTTTATGTTAAAGGTTAATTAACTTTCAGATGTATGGAATTTGACAAAAATTTTATATTTCCTTTCATTTCAAGTCTAACTGTGGTTTAGAAACATGCAAAAAAAAAATTGTCTACATTCGATAAGCGAAAAAAATTTATTGACCACAAAATTGTGGTTTAGCTAAATGGACACTCAAATACTTTACACAACAGTAGGAAGTACTAACTACATGTCCATAATACAAACATGTCTACATATAATGTATTCCAAAACATGTCACCTAATAACAAACTTGGTAGCTATTGTACAAATACATATGTACAACTCAAATGTCTTTTTTATACCAAATGACAATTGAGGTTTAAATGTAGATTTTCAAATGTGCTTTACGAAAAAAAATTTATTATTTAAAAGCGGTTGGAATACAAGAAAATATAACCAATGGCAAATATGTAAGTAAAATAACATGACTGAAAATGTCAATCAATTAGTTGTTGGGTTGCTTTTATTTATTTTATTTTTTGGTTGCTTGCGTTTTAGCATTTGTATACTTGAAGTCATTTTGTAGTCACGAAAATAAAAATTTATTATAAAAAAAAAATATAAAGAGAAAAGAGAGGCAAAGGAAGGAATTTGGTAAATAACCACATAGTAAATGACCTTGAAAACGTATTTCTTTTTCTTTTGTATTTAAAATAGTTTAGAGAATTTTTTTTTTATATTTTAAAAGACTTACACACACACAATTGCTTTGGGGGAGTCAATTATGTTTTACTATGCAGAAAAACTCCCCCATATGAAATGTGTTCTGTATAAATTTCAATAACTTTTCGTTTGACCCCTTGAAATGTGTTACAAAAAACTCTTGCTCTTCTCTGGTGGCTTTCAAAAGGACATTGTTTTTGTTTGCACTTATAAAAATGAGTAGGTGGCTATTAAAAGAAAGAAAATAAACAAAAAAGAAAAGCAAAAAAAAAAAAAACTACAACAAAATACAAATCATAAATTTTATTGCATTTCACTGACTTACTTTACTAAATAATTGTTAGGAGTGAATGAATAAAGAAAGAAAGCTTTTTGTATTGTGTGAGTGCATGAATGTATGACTATTCGTGTGGAATATGGAGCCATTGAATATTTTTTTAATGACGGCGCCAAATTTATATACTCGTATAAGCAAGAAATATCAAAACTTTGATTATTCAAAGTCGGCTGTATGTGGTGTGTGGTAAAGAGTCAAATGTCTTTAGCGTAGACAGTAGACGAAATGGTTGTATAATATTTGCTATTTCTTACTAAGTCAAGGACTTCCAACAAAACAGCAATCAAAATTTAGGAAACAGACATTAAAAGACAGTCAGAAAAAAAGTTTGCCAAGAAGATTTACAAGAGCAAAAACTAAATAACAGTATGTAAAAAAAATAAACAATTTATTTAAATAAACAGTTTGTTTAAAAAAGGAAGAGGATATTAAAATTCTCCCTTTTTAATGTGTTTGCAAAAACTGACGTTTTTAAACAAATTAATGAAATTAAAAACGAAACTAGAGAAAATAAAATAAAAAGCAAAAAGTCAATTAGAAATATTAAAAAATTTAAAAAAAAAAAAATTATCAAACAAGACTACATAATGAGCTTTTATTTCCAACACTGAAATAAAGAGATTTATTTTTAAATATTTAGGAAGGTTGAGTCATCAAGCTAACCCATTAGCAATTGTATAACTTGATGTTTCAGAACAAATGAGAAGTCTCAAGCGACATCACATCCTCGCTTTGCATTTCGTTTTATTTTATTTCAACAAATTATAATTAGTGTAAAATAATTTTATTAATATAATGTTCTCAGTGGAGTTGCTGTATTGGTATATCAAATTTGCTTATTATCTTTAAATAGATAAATTGTAAATAAAAAATTGAAAATTAAATGAATTAAAATATAATCAAACGATGTAATATGAAAGGCAGAGGAAATAAAATGCAATAAATATTATAAAAAAAATCTAATCAATTGAACTGTTATATATGAAAGTGGTATAAGTCCATTTAAAAAAAATTGTGAGTTAGCGGTAATTTTAATAAGGTAAAGGCAGCATCGAATTAAAATTACCCCTGACTCATTTTTTAAAAATACCACTTTCCACTTATACCACTTTCCAATATAACGGTCCAATTGATATTGAATGAAATGAAATACATATGTACAATAAAATGAAACGAAATGGAATGAAATAAAATAAAAATAGATGAAATGAAATTTAAAAATAAAACAACATGAAATGGATTCATACGTTTATTAACTTTAAAATTTTAGAAAGCACCGAACTTAAGAAAATCAGCTAAAGTGAAACAAGCCCAAGTAAAAAACCTTTTTTTTTTCTAAGTAATTATTTTATAATTTACTTGTAACTGTAACTGGAACCCCATAATACCACATCTCTGTTTTGCCATCTTTTCGGGATAAATTAAACAGAAAACTGTTTATTGGGTCGAATCACACTTCTCTAAACAATGGGAAAAGCTGATTGAACTCAGACAGTGACTTATTACACTATCAAGGTGCACATTTCAAGAAGCGGTCAACAAGAGTGACCTGAAACTGCTAACAAAATCCTAGATATCACAAAGTAAGATTGTAAATATTAGGATAAATCAAAATATGTAAGTTCTGTGGTTTGTATAAAGAAACCTCAAAATATTTACTTTATGACTGTTATGCCTTAGGTCAAGAACTCTAAGAGACTTCTGGTTGAAGCCTGGAGAAATAGCTATGCTCTCACTGAAAAGCATAATTGATTTCATGAAAAGATATTCTGCAACGCAGTATACGAGTATTTGGTAGGCCATACTCGTATACAATAATAATAGGAAAAGACATTTAAAAATAAATAGTTTTTACAGCTGCCGGTACAACATTTCCAACAAAATTAATATCACTACTATAAGACCCTGTAAGGGCAAAGCAAATTTTAATTTTATTAAGAAATCAAACTTGCCAATTTCATATTTAAAAGTATCCTGTATATGGAACTTGAAACAGCTTACAAGCCCTTTTTATAATAAAATATTACACATGTTTTTAGTGACGTGTTGCTTGTGCACAACTAATCTTTTTTTATTTTTTGTTCACTTTCCCTGACTTTTTTATTTAGAGCACTTTTACTGTTATTGCTCTAGTTTGTTTTGCTTTTATTTTATTTGATTTTATTTATTTTGTATTTACGTAAGTTTATTATTCTTTAGTTTTTTTTATGCATCTCAATTTTCAATAGTTTTTTTGTTTCTTTTGTATGCGTTGAATAATTTTGTATCCAAAAAAGTAGTCTGAAACAGAAGTATCATTAGAAAATGGGGTGCAAACCCATTTTCTCTACTATTTTGTTTATTTAGTTTTTAGCTTTTTATGTGTTCAATGACACAGTTTTTCATTTTGATTGCACAAAATGTACAACTTTTTTTTTTTAAAGGGAAGACCCATAAAACAAGAAAATATATTTTTGACTTTTAAATAAAGTTTGTGTATTGAAAAAAAAAAAATGAAAAACGAGTACGAATGCGAGATTTTCTAAAAATAAAACTTTACGGTTCACAGTTAAAGTTGTAGTTGTTTTGTTTTTATTATTACTCAATTTTTTTTTCTTATTGATAAAGATTGGTTTTTCATTTTGGTTAAAAAAGTTTGTTTACAATAAAAAGTTGTTAAACCACATTGTAAACCAAAAAAAAAAAAAAAACATTTCTATTTATTTGTCAGTATTTTGTTGGGTCGTTGGTTTTTGGCAAAAAATTTTTACAGCTGTTAGCAAGGTTTGTTAATAAATAAAAGGCCCAAATCAGTTTTCTGTTCTTCTTTCGAAATAGCTAATTTCGTTACTTAAGTTCTTACATATTCAACAAATGTAAGTCCGCTACATCTACGTTTATACATTTAAAAAATAAATTATTAAAATATAACATACTTGTATTATTATAGTATAATAGTACCTTTTTACGTGTTTATACTCCTCCGAAACGGCTTAGCCGATTTTGATGAAATTTAATATGTATATTAGATAGGCAGGAGGATAGGTTTATTATTAATTTTTATACCCCTAAGTGGTAAGGATGGTTAAAAGAAAAAAAAAATTTTTTTAATTTTTTCGAAAAAGTTTTTTTTTTTATTATGGGACATTAAAAAATACATACAACCCTAATTCAATGATTTTCAACCATGGTCGATAACTGATTAATTAACACTTGATCAGTTATCTCTATCAGGGGTCTACCGATTTCACTTCTTACCATGGAAACAACATAGAGTAGGGGTGCGAGCGTTGTCCTGTCTCTCTTACAATAGGCAATATTTAAAAAATATATTAGGTGTTGAAATTAATTCGTAGCGTTTGATGAGAGATAACGTGGTTATTACAGTGTTTTTGTTTGGAGTTTTATTACATTATTTTAATATGAACCAAAGTGCTGCAGAAAGTCATCGGATCTTAGTAGAAGTTTACGGTGAACATGCCAAAAGGCAGAAAATCAAGGGTTAAGCCCGGAGTCGTGCATTGAAGGAAAAACTGGCGGGATGGAGCAAAAAGCACGATAAAGTTATTTCACTGCACGACAATGTTCGACCTCAAGTGTCGAAACCAGTGAAAACATACCTGGAAAATGGGAAAAAGTAGTGGCAAGCAATGGGCAGTATTTTCAATAATGTAATTTTTTATTTTCATTTCAAATAAATCGTAATTTTTTATTAAAAAAAAACGCTACGAATTAATTCCAACACCTAATATTATAGTAAAATGTATTAAAACACTTAACTAGTATAAACGAATAGTTGTTTATACTCCCCTAAACTAAAAAGAAAATGGCGGTTATAACCTCTTTGTAGATTTGTCGGTTGCAGCTTTAAAGTCAACGTTATCGAAATTTTTCATATAATTTTTTCATAAATTTTACTTTAAAGTCTATGTCAACTTTTTTTGGATAGTTTAAATAAATTTACAAGCAAAAAAATAATTGTTTTAAATTTTGTGAAAGAAAAAAAAATTATAATAAAAAATTATATGACAAATTTCGATAACATTGACTTTTAAGTTTTTTGGATAAGACTTATAAACTTTAAAATGATTAAAAAAGTAGTAGAAATTAATTTTTTTTTAAATTAAATTAAAAAAAAAAATAAATTGATTATCAGAAAAAAACATTAAAAATATATTTTTACTAGCAATTTTGTTACCTTTGAAAAAATACCATTTTTAATATTAAAAATTAAATGTATTTACCATTTTCTAATAAATCAATATTCTTAACGTCTTAAAAAATTTAAATTTTTGCGGTAGATTTTAGAAAAATTAATACTTGGCACTCAAGATTTGAATTTAGTTTTGGTTCTGTTGGTCAAACTTATGGTGCATTTTATTGTTTTACTCAAATTGGATTTTTTCCTTTGGGATTATGTAAAGTCTCTTGTATACGGCGATAATTGAACACTTAGAAATCAACATTCGAAGAGTTATTGGCGAAATACGGCCTCATATTCTGTTCCAGATTGCGGCACGTAAGCCACAGTAACGGCTTTATGCTCAAAATCATATTTAAGCATTAAGGTCATAATATTTTCTGTTGATACAAAAAATATACTTCTTTGTTTTATTAGCATTTTAACTTGTGTAACTTAAAAAAAGCACCCTTTACTAAAGTAGAATTCCTACCGCTAATGAAATAGTTCTGCTAAAGAAGTAACTTTTCTACTACCTAAGTATTATTTCTACTACTAATCTGTACTACAAAACTAGCATTTCTATTGTTATTCCTTACATGCTTCATTTTAAAAGAACTTTCCTAGAAAAAGACTTTTTAATTTAAATATTTTTTATTTTAATTTACAAATACTCACTTTCTGGAAAATTTTCAATTTCCTATACCTACAAAGTAATAAATATAATAATTAAAATCCCTTACCATTTTAAAAACCATAAGGCTGAAACAGTTATAAGCCGTAGAGATTTTGTTTTGAAATGCGTAGAAATTCAGCAGGCTATAGACACGTTCTTGTAAATTAGTGAATTCATGTTGATTTTGGTTTAATTTAAAGGTTTCTTTTAAATTATTTTATAGCAAAAAATTTATTTACTTTTTTTATTATATTTTTTTATAACATTTCCCGTTTGTTACTTTATTTAAGCAATTATTTCTCACTTTGCTGCATCACGTTTCATTTATTTAGGAAAATTTGAATTTTTTTTTATGAAGCCAAGGAACAGCAAATGTACTGAAAATAAAACAAGCCCAGAATAAACAAAACTTCATTAAAATTAATTTTTTTTTTCTAAAATGAACTTAATGCTAAAATTTAAGAATTTAAATTCAGTACTTATTTTGGAATTTTAACATTAAATTGTTTTTTAAGTTTTAATGTTTAGTAACCAAACTCTTACTCTTACTTTTGGCATTAAGCTAAACTAAGCTATTCATTCAAATTGATTAGTAGTAAAAGCTTTACAACGCTCTTAAAGGATTAACTTGTACTTTCGTTTTATTGAAAAGAATGTTTGGATTTTATTAGTATTAAATTCTCAACATACAAATGAAAAAAATAATTTTTTTTTCATGAAAAAGACTATTTTTTGTTGTTGTAAGAATAAACTCAATTTAGAATTTTTATTGTTTTTAAACACAAAAAAAGTAATTAATTTATAAAAAAAATTAACTATTTTTTAATGAGTATCAGTTATTCATACAAATACGACCACAACAATAAACAAACTTGCAAAAGTTAGTATTTTAACTACTAAAAACCAGTTGTGAAAATGAAACACTAAATATTTTTCTTAAAAGACAAATAAATTAAGAAAATCACAAATCCCAGAAATTTTAAAGAGCATTTTCATTATTATTAAAAAAAATTTGAACTCAGCATTGATTATGATATTTGTCAAGCAAAAATTTTAGAAATAAAGAAAAGAACTCTCCATTTAGTTCAATATGTTATTTAGATGTAGTTTTAAAGTGTAGTATTCTTGCTAACTCCTTTTAAAAAGATTTTCAATAATATTTCCATTCAAGAAAAATATTTGTTTTTAACTTTAAAAAGAAATTTTATTTTTAGCCAAAGTTGCGAGTATTAAATCTCCAAGAAGCTTCGTAATAAACAACAAAAATCCGCAAGGCTTCTTGGCTTGTCTGCAGAAAATACCCGGGGTCCAGACGAAAATCGAACCTGCGACCCCCAGATTTCTTCGGTTAGTACGATATCAATTAATCTATGGGGACACAAGTTAAATTTCTGGCTAAACCATAGTAGCCTTTAGTCAAGGCACAACTAAAATTGCTGTGTCTGGTCCTGGTTTTATTTAGATATGATGTTTTAATAGAAATAAAGGGCGCAAAAAAAAGCTTCTCTTGCGGCTCTAATTTAGGTTGGACTGATAGTTTTTACATGAAATTTACTTGAATGTGTAAATTTTTGTATTTGTTATGATTTTTTTTTTTATAAAAGCTTCATTTAACCTTTAATTTTTTGTTGGTAATTAAAATAATTTTTATTGTTGTAAATAAATTTCCTTCAAGATTATTTGTTTGATTAAATTTTAATTGCTAAAGTTTTTTTTATAAATTTTTCATTCGTTTTCTTTAATTATTAACACGCAAACTTACGATTTTTTCCAAGTGAAAGAAACAATGAATAATATCTTTTTAGCTAGATTATCTTTAAAAAAGTAGGTTCTGTTTCCTCCTAGCGTTTTTAAGCTTTACATTTATCTTTTGCCACGTTTTACGTAAAATTTATTTATTCATTCATAAATACAGACACGTTTGGTTTCGGGCTGGAATTTTATGCATATTAACGCACAATTACACACACCCCCATAATACTTGTACTTGTATTGTATTTTATAAGCTTGAAAATGTATACAACAACAAGGTTTATTTGATTGAAAAATAATTTATTTAGAAGTATATATTGGGCATCTCTTATTATTTTTATTTTTATTTTTTAGTATTAAATAAATGGGGGTTCTGAAGTATTTCAAGACAGCAACAAAACAAGCGTGTACATAAATCTAAGCTTATATACATGCTCCCTCGATAGCAAAAATGAAACACAAACCATATCCTTTACATAGTAGTGTGTGTGAGTATAAGTAAAACAATAAATCACTTAAAATATTTATTTTACATTCATACACATAACAACCATACCACCAAATTATATTTAAATAAATGGCAAAATAAAAACTAAACACTTTGTCAAAACTATTGGAAAATTGTAGGAGGGGTAGAAACTTTTAGCCGTTCGCTTATATGTAGCTTGAAGGACGTACATTTTCCGGTTCGCCACATTACATATTCTCTGATAGTTTGTCAAAAAGAAGCAAAAATAAAAAAGACAAAGGAATGGTGTAACAGTTCAAAGACATTACTCGAAATTATATTTGATGGAATATAAAACAAAAAACATTCTTTCAAGGTTTTCTTGAATAAAAAAATAGTGGGTATTTAGTAATTTATAAAAAGTTTTTTTAACAATATTTTTTACTGAATTTTACACTAACTAGTATACGAAGTCTTAGCTTAGTATACTAGTATATATTAAGGCCCGTTATTATAACTTTTGATAGTTGCAGTTAGCATTTTGTGGGGCAAATAAAAGATTTTTGGCTACAACTTTCGAACCAAATTCGGGTGTATTGTTAAAGACACACTATCCAACCAACCAAAAGCTTGATATTTGACTTAAAAAATCTTTACTTTAAATATAGCTAACTTAAAATAATGGCCACTTGTATAGTAGCTTTTATAAACAGTTTTCTACTGAGTATAAAACAATATCTTATGCTGATCCTATAGTGAGTTTTACAGTGAGTGCTTCTACTAAATATTAAATTAGATCTTAGTCTTAGTCTTAAAGTTCTATAGTGAATCTTATATTAAGTATTAAGCAAAGTATTATATTGAGTCTTATACTGAGTCTTAAGATAAGTCTTACTTATACTGTGTCTTATACTACGTATGAAGTAAGATATTGTATTATGTCTTGCAGAAAGTCTTCTATATTGCACAGAATCTTACCGTGAATTTTGTATTAAGTGTAATAGTAATTCTTAGTTTTAACTAACTAGCTATTATATTGAGTCTTATATTCAGTCTTAAATTTAGTTTTGTACTGAATATTAAACAAGATATTAAACTGACTCTTATACTAAATGTTATGCTAAGTTTTACACCTTGTACAGAGTATTGAATACAATCTTATTTTGTGAGCTTTTCAGTAAGTCCCATATTGACTATAAATTAATACATTATACTGAGTTTCAGAGTTAGTCTTATACTGATTCTTACTATCTAGGCTTATACTGAGTACTAAATAAGCTTTGGCACTTAGTTTTTCTGTAGTTCTTTAGCAAGTCATATAGGACGTCTTACACTGAGTATTAAATAAGACCTTAAGTGCCTTATAGGTGATTTTATACTCAGCTTACTGTTACTAATTCATAGATATACTAAATATTAAATAAAGTCTTATACTTAGACTTTCAGTGAGTCTTGTAATGAATCTTACACTGAGCCATATGAACTGTTATATTTGAAATTATACCACCACTTAAACAAAATAATGAGTTAGTGTTGATTTTAGTAAGGCAAGGAGACCATCTAACTATAATTAATACTGACTCATTTAAAAAAAAAAAGTGGATTAATACCACTGTTAAATATAACAGCTTATATATTCAATCTTACTCTGAACTTATATTTGGCTTGATACTGAACTTATGAAATAAGGCAGGAATTCAAAATGCCTAATAACAGCTTCAAGTAGAAATTATGAAAAATTTTTCATACAAATTTGTCATAATATTGATTTCAAGCTTACTTTAATTTTCTTTGAACACAAGCATAAGTCTTTTACTGAATATTAAAAAAATATATACTACTGAGTCTTATAGTGTATCTTATAGTCAGTCTTATACTGAAACTTATATTAAGTCTTAAACTGACTTTATTTATTGTAAATGTCCTTTTAAATGTTTCTAAAATTATTTTCAAAGGCTGAAGTGATATTAGTTTTCTCTAGATATTTTTGCCAGAAGTCCTTATTATACTAAACATTTTTTTATATTTAATATTACAGTTTCTCTATCAAGCCGAATTAGAGACTTGAAAATTTAATATTAACTCTTACATTACAGACCTTTCACTAAACTTATACTATTTCCTATACCACAAGCTTTTTTTTTATTTTTTTTTCAGCTTTAAACTTTTTCTTTTTGAAACAGTTGACATTACTATCCCCATTATCAGCAATTTACACTCACTCGCATGCATTCTTAAACACTACAAATTTTCTTTTTTTTTGTTTTAGTATTTCGTATGAGTCGCGTTGAATTGTCATTTAACATTCAATGCTTACAAAAAGTATATGACTACAACAACGACACTTGTATTGGTGTGTTTTTGCATGTAAGTACATTTGCTTTGTACCCAATGCCACATGACAAGGTAAACTTTTTGTAACAACAATGTTGTTTTATTTTTGAACACTATAAAACAAAACAACCAAAAAAGCAACCCAAAAAAAAATTACACCGATGAAAACGTAAACAAACAAACAATACAATTGAGAATGCACGAATGAAAACTCAGTCACACACTTGCTGTACACCTGCATGTACAGCTTTACTTAGTATAACAGAGGGAAGTAGTACAAAGAAACACAAACAGACTTGCTTAAGTTTGCAGTTACTTATTTGTAAAAACAAGTGAAAACTATAAAATAGTTACAGATTTAAAATGAATTTGCATTCAGAGTATTGGATATTGTGTGGCACTTGTAGAAAAGAGGACTTTAATTCTTTGTGACAGAGTTTTAGCTGGTTTATTTAATATGTATGAATTTTTTTTTGTTAAAGGATTTTATTTTCTGCCAAAGTAAATTAAAATTTTTCGGTGTTATATGTTTTCTCCTGGAGCTTTGTGAAATATTAACAATTTAAATATTTTTATATTTTTTTATAGCAAAGTATAAAAGAACAAGGTAAAAAGATCGTATAGAAATAACTTTAAGAAAATATTAAGCTTTAAATAATGAAAACTAATTAAAAAATATTTATTTTTTGGGGTTTTAATTTGAAATGAATTTATGGTCCTGGGAATCTTTGTTTACTCGTAAAATGTTGCTTACTTTTAGGAGCTAAAATTTAACTTTCCTTTTTCTGAATTTTCTTGTTAAATTAAAATTTTCTAGCTTAATTAAGTTTATCTCTTCTTTAAGCTAATGGTGCCAAAATAACTTTACAAAGAGACATGGCTCAAAACTCTGCCATACAACACACATACATAAATAATGTATAATATGTCTCTTTAGACCATTATTAAAGTCATAGTCATGTACGAATAGTAGGCCATTATTTATTTCATCATCTTTTGGCTTTAGTTTATCTTGTCTTGCTACCAACATCAACAGGAGTTTTTTAACTTTTCCTTTCAACAAATGTTTGTTATTGTTGGCAACTTTCGTTTCGTAAGTATGTATGTGTGAGTAGCAGTTTCCAGGGATTTTTGGGGTAATATTAAATGAAGTGAACTCAACTGAAGTGGAAACAACAAAAAAAAAAAAAAAATTGTCAGAAAATTAAAGCTAAAAAAGAAGAAGCAAAAGCTCGTATTGTTTCAACAAATATCATGTTAAGCTAGTTATTAAGAAAATAAAAAACAAAAAACATCTTACACTAGAGACTAGTTTATTGCACAATTTCGTGTATTTTTTACATTTTTGAAAGAAGTACTTGACTTAAATTGGGTCATAATTAAAAGAAAATTTAAAATGGAACAACAAATTCTACAACAATTTAAGAAGATAAATAAAGTCAAAAAAAAGTTTAGTTTAATTTTCTTTTACAATTTCTTTTATCAAAAAGTATTTAATATTTATTTAGCTTTTCATTAAGTTTTTGAAGTTTTTTTTTTTTTTTTTTTTTTTTTTAATTTAGTAATAAAAATTAAGTGTCATATAAAATGAAAGAGCAATAGAGAGAGAGAGAGAGCAAGAAAAAGAACCATTGTCAAGTTTTAATTTTATTAAAAATAAATTTTCTAGGGTTTTTCTTGTTAAACCATGTCTCATGTCTCCTGTCTCTTGCCATCGTTTTTATGTAATTTCCTGCTAATATATTAGATTGTAATTCTTGCATTAAATGCTTTGATAAGGTTTCTCAAACATTTTTCTCACACAGAACGTTTTAAAAAGTATTTTGCATTTTCAAATAAAACAAACTGTAGCTACAAAAAAGAAAAAAAAAACAGGTGTATATTTTCTGAACATGCTTTAGTTAATTAAATTGATAGATTTTGCTTACAGAAAGCAACCAAATACAAATACAAAATAAGCAAAGTATATGAAAGTTCAATAAAAATAACAAAGCAGGATGTTGGCTAGCAGCCCTCATGCTCACACTTTCTCTATACATCTTTCACTCCTGCTCTCCTTTCAATTCACATATTAACTTGTAACTAGACTATAAATAAGCACTCTAACATTAATATTTGGTTAATAAACTTTTTATTATGTATTATAAAGCCAACAATCTTTAGAACTTGATGACACATACGTACATATATGTATATGTATACCACAATTAGTATATTATTGGTATTCAACAAAAGCCTTAAGGTTGTTTTTAAAAAGTGCAAAAATTTTAAATTTTTAATTCGAAAAAGTTTTAGATTAAAAAAAAAAAAAACTTAATAAAAAACATTTGAAGGAACTTTTTATTATCTTAATCCGACTGAAGATGTTTTTGACATTGTATTCCTCTTAAACGGTTGGACCGATTTCATTGAATTCGTTATATGTTTTTGGGTTACGCTTTGGAAGGTTTAGAGTCACAAACCCGAACGGCAACTGGCACTGGAGTCGGTATCTGGCTTATTTATCTACTTGCTGTTTTTACTCTATGAGTACGATTTCTTAGATTAAGAAGATCGAATATACAAAAATTTTAAGTTTTTATTAAAAACCAACTTTTACTTTTTAAATTTTTCTCAAATTGAAGAAATTTTTTTTATCAGTGCTGTTCTGTATTCCGAATCCGAATATTTTATTTGAAATTGAAAACTTCAGCTCCTCATAACTACTCTGTGGTCCATTTTAAGATTTTTAAAATTTTGTTTTTGCTTTATTTTGGGTGCGAAATTATTGATAGAATCAAAAAAACATAAAAGTTTTCATTTAATAAGAAGAAAAAAATGTAATTGCACATTTTTTCAAATCCGTGTAGAATACAGATCATGTTCAAAACTGAATATGTTCAAAACAAGCCAACTTCGAATTTTATGAAAAAAAGATGATCACGGTCCTCTCTACGCCCTAAATTTAAAAAAAATATTTAAATATTTATAATTATATCCTGAAAAAGTTACGCAAGTTGGAGTGAAATATCGATGTAAAAATAAATTTATAAAATACGACCTCAAGCTTAATAAAACATTCATTTTAGAAATTAGTTTTATTTTAAAAATTTTTATTATGTGAATTTACAAACTGATTATGGCAGTTTTAGGAAATCCCAAATTAAGTTCGAACAAAGATTGAGTTTTAGTATTTGCGGTTTGTATTTTTGTCATAATATGAGTAATTTAAATTTGTATTTACTAAATTTATATAAATTCGAAATTAAGTTCGAAAATTTCTTAATCATTTTTGCTATATAGTATTGATTGGAAATTTGTAAAATATTTTTTAAAGTCCTGAAAAAGGTGTAAATTAGAATTGGAATGTGCTAGATCGAAATTCACCCAATATTTTTGAAGAATTTTGAGAAAGAATATTATTTTTATATTTAAACTTTCTTTACTCGCACTTGTAGATCTCAATCAATTTGAAATAGAAAAAATATTAAAAAAAAAAAAATATTTTTAAGAAAAATTACATAAAAATTTATTGAAAAAGTTA
Source organism: Thelaira solivaga (assembly GCA_947397855.1). NCBI lineage: Eukaryota > Metazoa > Arthropoda > Insecta > Diptera > Tachinidae > Thelaira > Thelaira solivaga. The sequence continues at coordinate 13,899,033 of OX377612.1, forward strand.
TTAATATTTTTAAAATTATAAAATAAAAAGTAACTTTATTAAATTAAAGTTAAAACTGTTAAAGATTTTAAATTTTTTAAAAAGTTAAATCAAATAATAGTTGTATATATACATATGTACGAGTATGTATTAGTGTATGATTTAATTGCACGGAATGCTAAAGCAGTGTGACACATTCTTATACTAAGTACACAATGTGAAGAGAAAGTTATTAAATTAAAAATACAACAACAAAGAAAAAATAATTTTACACGCACTCTACATAAGCATATAAAACACACACACACAGATGCACTTAAATAAATGCTCGTATCTCTAGCTACAATCATACTCTTTCCTAATGTTTTCTTTTGAAAGCAATGTGTTTTCTTTCTTCTTGGTGAGATTCCCTTACTAAATATTGTGCGTGTACTCCTTTTTTCACTTTTTTTCTCATTTCATTTTCATTTTGACTTCCATGAAAGTTTAAGTTTCCTTAAATGAGTTTGAGTAAATGTATTTGTTAGAAATGTAAAAAGAAAAAAATTTTACTTGTGTATGGCTGTGTGAAAAGTGAAACTTTACATTTTGTGTGTGTGTGTATGGCTTTTTTCTCTTCTATTGTATTCAATACTATATTTTCACTTTCATTACACAATATTTGCTTAGAAATTTTTCTTTCCATTTAAATTTAAATAATTTTTAACCCTTTATACCAACTAAAATTTTTATATTTACTTTTTTTTATATGTAGTTGAGAACTTTCACTAGATTTTTTTAATACATTTAATTTTAATTTATTTATAAATCTTTGGAATAATTTTTTTTTAATATTATTTCTATATAATTTCTTGCTTAAATTTTTTTCAGCACTATATTTTCTCATGTATGTATGGATGTATTAAATTTTTTTAATTTTTATTACGCGCTTACGTTATGCTTCAACACGCACCTAAAAGTAGACTACAAAAGTGTTACGATTTTCTCTAAAGACAATGTCTCTGCAAATGGTAGAAAAAGCACAAATAAAAACACTAATACTCTAACAGCAACAAGAAGTATATAAATAATAATAAGGCTGAAACATACACAATTACTCGCACTCACACCTAACTACACAGCAAAATATTGCATACCGGCCCATTTTAAATAAAGGGTTTGTGTACATGTGTGCTAAAAGCTGTGTTTAAAGCTTAAAGGCGCATGATTTTTTGTTCTTGTAGAAGCAACAGTACCTGAGAATTTCTTTTTCAGCTCTCTTTTCACTTTTTGGAGTAATTAATGGTGAGTACAGGAACAGCTGTTTTTTTTAAGTTAAATGGGAAAGGCAAAATTTTTGTTCAAGGAAATGTATTGTTTATTGTGAATTATTTAAAAAAAGGGAAAGTAAAACATACACTCTATAAACCGTTAGGGCACACATTGATTAAGTCCATTAACATTATTTTTAATTTTAAATGAAAACCATGCCTTTAATTCTATAATGTGTATTTGAATTTTTATTCAAAATTGTGTTTTAAAAAAGAATATAAAATTTTTCATCGAATTCGTCTGTTTAAATTTTATGCTTTGAATTACTGGCATTTAACTCGCTACTTCGTCAGCTATTATAAGTTCTTATTTCTTTGTAGACCATTTAATCTCAGTTGTGGATTTTTTAATACAAATAAAATCAAAAAGTATCATTAAATTATATTAAAAGTACCATTTTGTCGGTATATTGACTTTCCTATTTATTGAACACTATTTGAGCTCGGTCTGATAGTTCTAGATTTAGAAACGTTAAAAAATCAAAAAGTACCTTAAAGTATATGTAAAAATAAAATCAAAAAGTACCATTAATATATAAAAAAAAAAACATTTTTTCCCTTAATGATTTTTCACTTTGACTGAATTGTTTAAGCTCAGTCTCGTAGTTCTAGGGTTGCTAATACTAAAAAATCAAAAAGTATTATAAATTTATGATTCCTTATTTCATTCAGTACTGTTATATTTTACTGTCATAATTCTGGGCTTTGCGCTTAGCATAAAATATACCACTTGTTTCAATTTAAAGTACCAATCATATATCTCTTTTTTGGTACTTTTTTCCTTGATTTTTATTGGGTGTTACAAATTAGTAATAAAATATTTAAAAGCTTTATTAATTTACATAAAGTTATATTTTTAGAAATAGTGGTAAAAAGGGGTACATATTTACTTCTTATTTGCTGAAATTTTAAAAAAGTGCCTTTTTAAGAAGAGAAGAATACAATTTAGGTTTTGTTGTGCTGTGATAAATGGGGTTAAGAAAACATAACAACATTAGTTGATTCCCTTTCTTATAGCGAAAATGTACAAATATCGAAAAGTATCAAATCCCCGTTTTATTAAAGCCAATTAAAAAAATATAGACTTTTCTCTAAGTTTGCTTTAATCTACAAAGATTTATAATTTTCATATAAATATTGATTATTTGACCTTTTTATTTGAAATTAAATAAATAAATATTTTTTAAGCTTTTAGGTCTTTTTATATTTTTTTATTTATTATTAAATTAAATTCTAATTCCTTCGTATGTCTTTCTCAAGGAAAATAATTTTATAATGAAATGAATTTTTTTTTTTTTTTTGAAATGTAAATAAAAATTATGATATTAAAATTTGATTTGAAAATTTGAAAAAAGTTTTTAATATCATAATTTTTATTTACCTTTAAAAAAAAAATTAATTTCATTATAAAATTATTTTCCTTGAGAAAGACATACGAAGGCGTGTCGTAATATTGGAATTTAATTTAATAATAAATAAAAAAATATAAAAAAACCTAAAACCTTAAAAAATATTTATTTATTTTATTTATAATTTTCACTATTATTAAATAGCATTAACGTTATATAGGTCCAGCCACTTTTTCTTTCTTATTTCATTCTGCCATCTATTGGTTAGCAATCAGTAAAAATTGTAAAATTGTCATGCGCGTTATAAATCATCTGTTTATTTTGTTATCCATTTCTAGACAACATGTTTATATTTAAAATTTCCTTGTATGTGATAATTGTGACAGCAACAGTCTTTTAAATCAAATACCAAATGTTTGTTGTAAAATTATTTGGTAGCTGTTCCCAGCAGTATATATATAAAACTGTGCGGGGTTTGTATGCCAGTTTAGAGGCATATAAAATATTCGCTAATTTATTTATTTAGCAACAATTTCGTGCTAAAATCAGTTTTTATTAATTAAATTTTTATTCTAAAAAAATTTTAAATTTTAAAATTATATACGAATTTTTTAAATTAAGTTTCATATTTCATGTCATATTCAAATTAATTTGTTTTAGTTAAATTTATTTATTTTGTGAAACAAAAAAAAAAATAAAGGTGAAATACCTGAGAAATGATATTATGCTGTGGAATACAACAAGAATCTGTTTTTGAAATTTTTCAAACACCCCCAAAATCTTGAGTTATAGGTGAAAAACCGGTTTTTCGTGCTTATAACAGAAAAATAAAATCACTTACCAGGTACTCTTTTTTGTCACACAGTGATATTATCAAAAAGTTGATTTTCAAATTTTCCAATTTGAACGATTCAAGTCATAAATATTTAATAAAACAAACACGTTAGAAAAAGTAAATAGAGCAAGTTGATAATACAATTTTCAGATTTACAGATATTAAAAATGTGCCATTTGAAAAGTTTTTGCAATTGAACTGAATAACATTTTAAAACTCCTTTAGCAATACACTACCTGGCCAATAAAGATAGAAATAAAATTAAATTTGCACTTCATTTAACAAAAATAAAATATGACTTAAAAAATTAACAACAAAAAAAAAACACAAATTTAGCAGTTACACAGGTATAAAGTCCAACTTAAAAACAAGCATTTATTCAACCAAATATGGAGTTTGTGTGATGTAAATACGAAATTATAAAAAAAAAAAAAAAATAAACAAGAATTATCCGTAAACAGCAACAATCGTTAGTGAATTCGTTTGTATGTAAACAAGTAATTGCACTGCAGCAGCGCACAGCCAGATTTTTTTTTTACTTTAATTTTTGAAACTAAAAAGAGAAAAAAACTTATGTTGATATTGTTGTTTTTCAAAGTAAATTTGGACAAAAGTCTCTCGGACAAGAGCAAATCTCATTTTTAAAACCTTCAATGTAAGTAAGTAGGTATATAAGTTTGTGATTGTTCCTGTCATTTCTGCAACGTACATGTGAGGACAATTATATGAAGTATATATATTCTGGATCCTTGTAAATATAAAGTATCGAATAACCGATATCCGTCTGAAGTCCTTGGGAATTCACAGAAAATATACCACCGGCATTTTAGATTTTTTATTAATTTCCCTTTTGTTTTTTATGAAAAATTTTAAGCTTTACATATGCGTAATTTTTGTACCCACAAACACTTAAAGGAGCAGTCAGTCTCATACAAACGCGTGTGCAACTAATCAAAATTTTTGTTGGAGCCTGAACACTGACACAAAATGAAAGAAGTCAATACAGTAGTCTCTAACTCCATAAATCATTTACCAGATGCCATAACATATTTAGTATGCGATATGCATTAATTTACCTATCTTCCGAAATAGTAAATATCCCACTTTGAAATCTACACTTTTAACAAATTTTTTGAAATAAAAAAACTAAAAATAAAATTTTCGAAGTTTTTGAAAAACTTATTTGAAATTTATACTTCCGATTTTGAAGCTAAAGAGTTTTTTTTTAATTAATTTTTTTTTATAAAAAAGTAAAAAGAAAGATCTATGCGAATTGCGAAGCTTAATTTCTTTTTAAATTTTTTTCCTATTAGAAAATGTACTCAAAAAAACTTTTTAATAAGCCTTATTTTTTAAAGGCTTATAAATTTGACAAATAAACATCATTAAAAAAGTATTACGTATTTGGTTTCATACCCACTAGAGGTATAATTAACCCAAATCGCTATCCGTTACACGTGAAATGAAAAACGACTATTTTCTTTACATTTCAGTGTTCTTTATACGGAAGATTTCATCTGGTATTCTCTTTCCATTTTCAAAGATTTTCTTTTATATTTGAAATTCAAGGTAAAAACAATAAAGGCATTAAGCTACAGAAAAATATAAATCACACACAGTTTCGCAGTGTTTTTAGATCATACATTGGCAAAATTCAAATTTACCTGCACCCAAGTGAAAAGAGCAAATTTAGACATATGCTTATGCTCATTCATTTAGTTGTCAATAGAACAGTGACCGATTTACATGTGAGAATGAATTGAAGTACGTAGGCTTCAATTTAAAATCAATAATGCTTTCTGAAAATTTTTTCATGGTAATTAATGCATTAGTAATATAGAAGGCCTCTTATGATACCAGGTATTTAAAATAAAGACATTGTTTTCATAAATAAAGGGTATTTTTTATAGACGTATAGAATTTTAAATTGCAATAAAACAACGATGGATTATTCGATTGATATGAATTTTATTTATCCGAAAGATAACCTTGCGGCATTACATTTTAAATATGATTTCTGGCATATGACCGCCACGGCTGGCTCGGATGTAGTCCAATCTGGACATCCAATTTTCGATGACATTTTCCAAAATTTGTGGCCATATATTGGCAATAACACGGCGAATGTTGTGTTCCAAATGGTCAAGCGTTTGTGGCTTATCCGCATAGACCAATTATTTTACATAGCCCCCCAGAAAGTAGTCTAGCGGTGTTAAATCACAAGATCTTCGAAGCTAATTCACAGGTCCAAAACGTGAAATTAGGCAGTCACCAAACGTGTCTTTCAATAAATCGATTGTGGCACGAGCTGTGTGACATGTTGCGCCGTCTTGTTGGAACCACAGCTCCTGGACATCATGGTTGTTCAATTCAAGAATGAAAAAGTTAGTAATCATGGCTCTATACCGATCACCATTGACTGTAACGTTCTGGCCATCATCGTTTTTGAAGAAGTACGGACCAATGATTCCACCAGCCCATACAGCGCACCAAACAGTCAGTTTTTCTGGATGTACCGGTGTTTCGACATACACTTGAGGATTAGCTTCACTCCAAATTCGGCAGTTTTGTTTGTTAACGTAGTCATTCAACCAGAAGTGCACTTTATCGCTAAACAAAATTCGCTTATGAAAATCGGGAACAACGGCAATCTTGTTTTGTGCCCATTTGCATGCGTTGTTAAGGCGTGAGTCTATTCATGATGAATTGCCAAACCAAACTGAGAATAAATCACTTGACAGCTGTTAAATCGGTCGCCATCTTGAACAGTAATGCCGACTTAAAGTTATATACGTCTATAAAAAACACCCTTTATAATAGTAAGCCCAATGATAACACCAAGTATCAAATGTTTGTCATAATGCTTACTGGGTTGCTCTCTCACAATTTATTTCTCTCTACACTATTATAATTTAAATTGTGCTCATCTATGTTTTAGATACACTATACGCAAGAGCATAGTAATTCTAAAGTATTCGACCTTCCTTAAAAACAAATGACCAATTTGATTCCTATTCCTTGTTTGCTTGTAAGAGCAAACGAGAGAGTGAGAGGAAGTAGCGGCGAGCCTCCTTTGTTATAAAATATAGAGAGCAAAGAGATATGTATATCTGAATATACATATTCAAGTCCGCATGCATTTGAGCTCTTTAAAGTTAAAATCAGTTAAAAGAAAATAATAAATTTTAATAGTAATGCAATAGAACAGGAAAAGACTGTAATAGGATTATAAATTCTGTATCCAAATACGGATTATATGTATTCGTAAGCAGAACTTATATATTTTTTATTTTAAATAAAGAAATAGATAACAGAATACCATACTTATTGTAAGGAAAGGAAAATATTCATTAATTGCTTATTAATAAATTATGTAGCCCAATTTTTAATATTTTTATAGCCTTAAGATAGTAACAAGATAAGTTGCATAATGCAAACCCGATTCAGTTAGTAATTTGAATATCTGAAATCAGCATTCCTTTTGTTTAATTTTTAAATTTAAATTAAGCAAGTTATTATGAATGTGAAATTATTATTAATGTAAGTTCTAAGTCTTTAGTTTTCAAAACCCTTTTACATAGTTTCCATTTCGCTTGAGAGACGCCTTTTGACTAGACCAAAATATAACTTTTATATTTAGTTTTGTTTTGTTTTATGCTCTTTAACCCTGATTTTATTTTTGATTAATATTCAAAGAACAATCTTGCGAGCTTTTGGACCGGGTCTCTGATTTCAAAACTGCACTCCGTTCTTTCAAATTCGTTATCGTTTATTATTCCCATTTTTAAGATATGACAGGGCTTACATGAGCATTTCATGAAAACGGCTTGTTTTATATGTTTAAAGGAAAATTTCGAAATTCCGCAACAAAATTTCCTTTAAGTCGTTGCTATATTGCTTTTAAGTCCAATCAATCTTAAACAAAGAGAAATAAACATATAAAGAATTTTTATTGAAATATTTAAAATTTATTAGTTAGTTTTATTTGACCTTTTTCTTTTTAATTAAAATGGCTATTTTGTTAAGCTTGAGGTCTTATTTTTCAAAAATTTATTTTTATATCGATATTTTGCTCCAATTTTTTTAGCTTCTTCAGGATATAATTATAAATTAATCAAATATCGATATAAAATAAATTTTTGAAAAATAAGACCTCAAGCTTAACAAAATAGCCATTTTAAATATTAAAAATTTTTTTGTGCAAACATATTCGTGATAAACTGTAAATGTATACATACTCGTATATATTGTGGCAGTACGTAAAGCACCCCTACTCAAGGTCAAACATTGTAACATCATAACTACAAGTTAAGGAGCTCCTGCAAGACGACAGCATAAATACTTATGTATTTGTGTCAGCTGTTAGCTCGTGTATGAGCATTTTTTATGATTGTGTCCTGTGCCATGGAGATATCAAAACATATTTTAATATTTTGCTGATAGTGCAAATTTGCTGGTATTATGTATGGCGAAATTGGCTCAGTTGGGGAAAGTAGCATTTACTGATAATAAATTAATTTCTTTGTAAAAACACTCTTTTTTCTATAAAATTTTTTTAATTCTCTTGTTTTTTATTTATTTATTTTAAACATTTTAACAATTCATAGCACAACATTTTGCCCGCTAGTCCCTACGAACGTCTAAATGAAATGCGAATTGTCTAAATGAAATGCATATTGCGCCAGTTTGCTGGTATGTTATGTGGTGCGATCTTATTATTATTAACACTAGTGGCTCAAAAATGCTTAAATGGCAAAAAAGTTTAATTTTTTAAAATCATTTTTTACCTTTTGTGCATGTTGTTTTTAAATGGTTGTGGTTGCTGTTTTAAATTATTTCTTTTTTTATTTTATTAAAACAGATGAAGTTTTTTCTCCTAAATATTCTGTAGCTACATTTGAGTCGAAAACAAAATTGCAATTAGTTTGCGAGAGAAATTGCATGATCTGCAGAAAAATCAAGTTTTAGCCAAAAGGTTCATAGGGCAATAAATTACGAAATGCAACTAAACTAGCAAAACTCAAAAATTTCTACACGAGAAAGAGTTTGCTCTTTATGTACTACATAGGCTTAAAAAGGAAAATAGTAGCATTTGCAGAGATAACAGATAATAGAGTTTTATTTATGAGTTTGATGCTATTTTACTTGTAATTCGAATGATGGTTAAATAGACAACAAAAAATGCATGCACACACGTTAAAGCGACATCAAAACGTAGACCGTTTGTTTACAATGGATTATGTGAGTCTAAATATATTTTATATACAAGACATTGAGCATGTAATGAATTGCAAGTAGGTATATAAGCAGAAATGCCATGGCTGTTAATAATTTCACCCAAATCTGTTAGGGCAACAGTTTGCAAAATTCTTTTGTTTTTTTTTTTTTTAATATTAAATGACACAGTTTTTTTTCTGTATTTCTTTTTGTCATTACTGACGTCCGTCAGACGCTGCAACAATTTAAATTTGATTTCAATGACAGTCACGCATTTGCATATACATAAATAAAAAAATTATTGTTTTATATTTTGGAGAGTCTGTTTTTATATTGAAATAATGAAACTGCACATAGTTTGCAGCTTGATAAAAAATTTATCACTTTTTTTTTTCAGAGTAAAAAAATAATTAAATGAAAAGAAAAATAAAATAATGAAGAATGATAGAAATACAAGATTACACCATCCCGCATATAAAAATAAATTTTCTGCCTAAGCAGCCAAATGATGTGAAGAGATGTGCTTCTATTTTTTTCCTTAAAAAAGTGGACAATGTACCTCATCATGCGCATGGCGAAATCTTGTATTTCTATCATTTTTGGTTGGAATTGCAAAACCAGGGATAGAAAACTTGGAGTTGGTAACATTTTTATCAATATGTAAAAATATAGGTTCGTGCTAATAAAAGGCAAGAAATTATTGCAAAAACCTTATAGATGCAATATAAATTAAAACAAAAAAAAAAGAAATCTTTAGAAGCCTCTATAAGTATGGTATTCCTCTCTAAGTTTCTTACTGCAAAGTACAAATGACAGTCTTTTTAACCTTTTAAATTGAATTTTTGCAGTTTTCGACAAAACATGATAACATTTAAAAATAAGTATTTTTTTAATAAAACAAGCGATAAACTAATAATTTAGAATATTAAGTTGCAGTTAAGCACAGTGCGCTAAGCACAATTCAACTTTATCTATTGGGTTAGGTTAAAGAGGTGTTAATAGATTACAAATAGAAGGAAATAATTAAAAAAAGAGGATCAAAGCGAATAAGGATCATTATAACAATTTAGCAATAATGTGTTAGATAGTATTGCAAACTATAGTTAAACTAATATTTTCCATTTCTTCCATTATATATTACAACTTCCCAATAAGATAAATTTTATGAAACTTCTATAACAACAACAAAAACGCTACATATAGTGCATACAACAAACTTTTCGGCAACATAAAGTACGAACAACAACGAAACGATTATACTGTACATAAAAATTTAATGATAAGATAAACTTTCCTTTGGTTTATCGGATACTTTTGTGTAAAGTCTATTTGTAATAACCAAAAACGATTTATAATTACATACAATAATATCATGCCATTAGTTATTGGTTATTAGTTTTTAATATATTATAAAATATATTATTTTTTAAGCTTCAGATCGGATTGTACTTATTAATTTTTATATCAGTATTTAGCTTCTTAAGAATATAATTAAATTCATGTATAAAAAAGGTTCAACAAACTTAAAAATAAAGTTTTATAAATTTATTTCATAAATTAATAACAACTAATTTAAAATGCAATTAATTTGTTTTACATTTCCCATTACTAAGTGAGAATAAGATTACAAAAACAACATTACAAAAAGCACATTCCTTTCAAGTTGCTTACTTTAGTTGAATTCGAAAAAAGGGTGTTAGAGAGAATAACAAAATTGTTTTGGTTTTTTACACGCCACTTAGTAATTGCATATTGCTATTTGCAGTTGCAATCAATCAATTCAAAAATTTCCATTTTCCAAACCTGTCTTGTTTATACTCGTATACTCAAATGAGAAAAATAAAACAAAGGATTCGCTCTCAGAGAGCGTACTAGATACAATTTGTAAATAAATAAAAGAAAAACAAAATAAAAGGAAAATTTAAAAACACAAACATGTACTGTAAGTAAGAAGGGTATATATAAGTTTGTCATTCCATTTGTGATTTCTGCAATATGTATGTATAAATTATATACATTCTGGATTCTTATAAATAACGGATTATATTAGGTGATGTATGTTTATCTATCGGTATAGGTGCTGAAATAAATTTTTTCAAGTTGTCCATCGATTCTACTAAAATATGAATCTCACAAGGCTTTTTCCTTTTATTTTCTGTATATTAAATACCTTTGAAAAAATTAAAAGCGTTGTATAAAAAGTGCTATTTTTATAAAATATGCTTGAAAAATTATAAATTTATCTTTATTTTTCTATTCTAAGAATTCTATGAAAATATATTTCTTCAACAAATTTTCATTTTCACATAAAAGTAAAAGACTTAGAACACGAACTTCCAGTTTTACAGTCATCAAAAAACTTAATACGCAAACTTTAGTTTGCACAAAGTTAAAATACTTCGAACACAAACTCCCAGTTGTTCAGCAATCGAAGGAATACAAGTATAAACTTCAGTTTTCCTTAGAAGTAAAAGATTTCTGTGTGTGTAGTCGTTGAAATCAACTTTTTGAAGTTCTCAGTTTTTTTTTTTTTTTTTTGAAATTCAGACCTATCGCTTTGAAACAAATGAAGATGACAGCCATAATCTTTGTTCATATTATCAGAACAATCGGCCTAGCAAAGAGTAATAAATACAACCGACATTCTTATACTTCTGTTTAGTTTTTTTTTATGAAAACCTTTAAAGTTTTACATTTCCATAATGCGTGTGCAGGCAATCGTAGTTATACATATGTAAATATGTATGTATAATAGAACTAAATTATAGAGCGTTGCCAGGGGAGAATGTGTGTTTTTTTTTAACTACAGCAGGGAACGGTGTACACAATTCGACACTGCTGACTTTAACTTGTTTGTTTTAGTTTCAGGTACTGAGAAGCCGACAGCGCTGGCCGTATATTTTTATAATCATTGTTGTTGCTGGTTTTTTCAACAAAATGTTTGCGCTGGCGGTAGATTAAAATGAAAATTTATATTATAAATTTTATAAACACTTTAGTCTCGTTTGGACTTTCGAAGGTTGTGAAACCAAGTGTTGATAAGCGGGAAATAAAGAATAAAATATTTAAACAAAAATATAGTGCAAAAAAAAATTTTTAAAGAAAATAATTTAATTTAATTGGTTTTGTTTTTTTCTTTTTTTTTTTTTGTTTAACATTTTAAAATATGATGCGTTCCTCTACTATAAATTTAGCCGGGAAATTATTTCGTCCTAGCACACCAACCCCTGCTGGCAGCATTACTTGCTTTATTCGTCGTTCCATTAATACAAATGAACATCAACAAAATGCAGCTGCCACGTTTCAAACTAATTTTAATAAACAAAATGATAAATTTTTACGCTATTCGAATGAGGAGGGTTACATTAAGACATCACCCTTTGAAAACACTTTAATACCAAATTGTTTATTGGATCAATATGTTTGGCGTGATTTTAAATTATGGGAAAAAAATGTGGCGGCGGTAAGTAGAATTTTTTTAAATTGAAAATAGAGCTCAAAACATCGTTCTCGATGTCGCTTGAAGTTGATTACAAATTTAGTGTCTTCAATAGAACTTGCTTGATAATGATATTGACAGAGGCTTGGCCACAAGATTTTTAAAAAACAAATTAGTTTTAATTTAAAATTTGTTTTAAAAAAAATATTTAGAGGTTAGTCAGCAATTAAACGTTTCTTCTTTTTTCAAATTGTTACCATTTTATACATGATCAAAGCATTACTCTGATAACCCGCTGCAACGATACAGTATTTGGTGTTTTTTTTTTTTAAATGTGTTAAGTTATTTTTAAAAAATGAATTCATTAAAATTGACTTATTTATAGTTTTATAAAAATTGCTCATTGTGAATGCCATATCTACAGCAATGTCTCAAAAGTTTGAACAATTCCCAACAGTTTTCATTTAAGCGAAAATTCTTTTAATGAATGAATGAATTTTTTTTTTTTAAATTGGCTTGTCCAAATTCAGCAGTATCAAACAATTTTATGCAAAATCTGTATATGAGTATTTTTGTTATCTTTTTTATGCATATTTATTAATAAAATTATAAGAGATACTTTTCAATTTAGTGGAGACGATTTATAATCAACTGAATAACAACAAGACAAAATCAAGTTTAACAAAAAGTAATAATAAAATTTTAGTGCTACAAAAGAATTAATAAGCAAACATGAATTACAAGCTACAGAAAAACTTTTATTGTAAATTACGGCAGACATAAGAAATATTTAAAATGAGACAAAAATATCTGACGTTATGGGCTGCTAATCAGTTTTAAATCTTGTTTTTTTTTTAGTTTGATTTATATATAAACCCTCTTATCCAAAAAAATTAACGTTGACTTTAATGTCAACGTTAACGAAATTTTTCATATAATTTTTAAAAAAATTTTACTTTAAAGTTTACGTTAATTTTTTTTTAATAAGAGCAAAAATATTTAATAAAAATGTTACTTTTAACCGAGCACAATGTAAAATTTATATATTTTGTAAGTTGGGCCTTTTACATACTATTCCCTGCACACTTGCGCTTTACTAAATCGGTTAGACTTACGAGTACATAAACCTTATATAGACTAAAGAGGATTGCTGGAGTGAGAATCAAAAAGTGAGCGCCGTATAACAGTTCATTTGACAGCTAACTCTATGATGCTTGTATTCAAAGAAAATTAAAGTAGACTTGAAATCTATATTATAACAAATTTGTTTAAAAAACTTGTCATAATTTATACTTGAAGTCGTTATTAGTCTCTTTGCAGTTCAGTTAATATTTCTCGTGCTTGAAATTTTTTTAATTTAATCGTAATTTCATTTTTATCACAAACCTTTGCCTCTATTATTTTGCCTCCATTACTTTCAATTGTAATTATCACATCCCCACTACTTCTCTCTCTCTTTATTTTCTTTACTGTTTATAATTCACGATATTTTGCTTTGCATTAAAAGTTTAGCATGTCAAGTATCTAGCTTAATAATTATCTAAATTACTTTACTATTAGTTTTTAACTAATAATATTTTTACATTATTTACGGATATTTAACTCAATAAATTAGACTTGTAAAAGTAAACATGAAATCACATACAGCCATGTCTCGTGCCAATTTATCTGCTTTTAAAAACAAAAATGTCGACCTGCCTGCCTGCTTCTTCTGCATTTAAATTTTAATTCACATTTCTTTATTATTATAAATTAAAAAAAATTAAAAACAATGAGAGCGTTTATTTATTGTTATCGCAAAAAAAGAACATTTAAAAAAATGCTACAGAACACTTGAACAGGGTAATGAAATTCTCTGCAGTGTAAGCAATCACAAAATTATTTAACCAAATAATTTATAAAAAAAAAACATTATTAGCGATATTCACTTTTCAGTCCAAATTTGTAAATACATCAAAATTTTTACATAGAACTTATGTTATAATACAAAACGAAAACTAAATGGGTCGTGTTTTTCTGTTAAAACAAGTGTAAAATTAGTTCTCGCTAAACGGTGTAGGGTGTATAATTTTTAAGTTAAGTAGTTAAAATCGAGCTTAGCTAATTAAAAATAGATGAGTTAGCAACATATTTGTTTAGATCTTAATAAATTACAATTATCATAAAAAAGCCAATCATGCTTTATAGGTAAATTCATCATATATATCCTTATTCATAACAAAAAGATGGCCTAACGAGCACATTCTCCACCTTTGAAAAATAACTGCTAGAGACCTTTCAGCGACTTTCTAGTGAACTGTAAAGCAGTGCTATCAAGTAAAAAAAAAAATATTAATCTTTATTTGTGCTTAATTCCAGAAATTGTGTTGGTTTTAAAATTTATTCTTTTACTCATGATATTCTCATGAGTTATTCATTCAGTACAATAAGTACTGAAGGGGAGAGCATACCTATATGGACCATTTCATCAGACGCTACTCCGAATCCTCAGTAGGTTACTCCCAACGTTTCTTGCAAACATTAGAACCTTTATATTGTAAAAGCAATTGACTAAATAAGAATTATTAATCAAAAGTCACAAAAAGATTCAAATATTCAAACAAAAAAACTCAGTAAGCATTGAACTGAGTAAAAGAATAAATTTTAAAACCAACACAATTTCTGGAATTAAGCACAAATAAAGATTAATATTTTGTTAAACTTTTAAATTCCAAATAGAAATTATTACATGTAAAAAAAAAAATTAAAAAATTTCGTCGAAAGTCAATAAATAGAGAAGTTTTTTACTTGCTGTACAAAATTGCTTAAATAAATAAAATGTGGAGAAATTTCTAAATTGTGGAGGATTTTGAATTTCAGAGTTTATATTCTCATAGAAAGGTTATTTTAAAAATTTGTTATAAATAAACCCTACAACAACTACCTGCTACAGCAAATCGGCATTCTAATGAGCCCTCATTTAGTTAGAATAAGTGGCTAGCCAGCTGCTGACCTTTTGTTGTGAATAAAGACGTAACGTATTTACATTAATTAAACAAAAATATGTATCGAAACTATTTAAAGCCTTGATTTTAAATCTGTAATAAGTTTTTATCAAATAATTGTTGGTTCCGGAATTGTACAACTCGTGACGAATAAAAAAAATTCTTAGGGTAAATATAAAAATTTTTAATTTTTACAAAACTCTTACAGAGTCTCTTATGAGGCTATAAGTTTCAAAGCTATTCAACCATATTTTATAGAAATCTATTATTAACTTAGATGTTATTTAGCATTTAAATGCAGTAGTCTAAATATTGACTTGAATATGTAAACTTGTGAAACAAATCAATAAAAATATTGTACCAAATGTTACTACAAAAATTGTACATTTTACTAATCGACAAAAAGTTATGCAATTATCGTCGGTATTACCATGGGCGGTCCAAAAGTATATGTCAACCTTTTTTAAAGTATAGAGACCGTATTGGATACAGAAAAATCCATTGAAAAACAAAACTTTTAATTATTAGAATAGCCACTGAAAATTTTTTTTATAAAAATGTGGGCGTGGCCATTTCAATATATGTTATTCTGATGCAAAGTTTCATTAAAATTCATTCAGTAGTTTTTGCGTGAAAGAGTAAGAAACATTCATACATATAAACTTTCGCTTTTATAGTTTAAATATATTTTGTTTTTGTGCCCAAAAGTGTATATAATTTTAAAACAAAGAAACATACTTTTTGCCTGATGTTTCTTTGTCACGTTTATGTTTTTTTTTTTACATTTTAAAAATAGGCTGCTCTTCATATAAGCAAAGTGTGCCACAGATATGCTCACTTAATAGAAAGTTCAATAAACTTTTTTATAAAATTGTTTTATTTTTTTTTTATAATTTTGTTTTACCCAAATAAATGTTTGTTTAAAAAATACATTCATTTTGTTATACGAATAAATTAGTTGATTACGCTCATAAAAACCTAAATGATATAAAAATAAAAAAACTTAACACAAAAAAAAAAATATTCTAAAAGAATAAAAATAAAAATATTAGAGAAATCGAGATTTGATGGGAATAAAATATCAAACTGTTTCTTTTCTCCCAATAAAAACTGAGGCCTAAATTATGGCTCTCACTATAGACCGGAATAGCAGTAGAATTTAATTAAATAAAGATATTGGAAAACTAATTTTCATATAATTCTTTAATTCTTGCGAATAGCGTAGGCTATTCATTGCATTTCACTTAAACTTTCTTACAACTGGGTATAATTTGAAACCAGTCATTTCGAATAGTAAACAGTGATTTTTCAAAATGACTTCTAGGGCTTCATGAAAAGCTTTCTAATTATTAAAATACAGTATTTAACGATTATGGCTTAAAATTTTTGTTATTTTAGAACTATAAAAAAAAATTATGTTTCAACTCAAGTACTCTTTCCTTTGTATATTTTTTTCTCAGTGTATCCACAAATATTCATGTTATTTTAATAATTATTTTTAGCACTTGCTCTCGCATTATCAGACACAAATATATTTATTGTGTGTATTAAATATAACAAGGGAATATGACAAAATTAGCAACAATGAAACAGCATAAGAAAAAATATTTTTGTATCATTTAATGTCGATCCCCTTGAAGGCTTGCCAGAAGGCTTGTGACTAGCAAATAGATTAGAAAGTAAAACACAAAAAAAACTAAGCCATTTAATTAAATAATGTACCAAGAGTTTTTAAAATATATGTTTTCTTTTTCCATGAAAGTGCTTTCAAAATCGCTTTTAAAATTTAGTAGCCGAAATTAGTACTTACTTTAAGAGCTCCTCATCAAAAATAAAGTAATTTTACTGAAAAATAATATATTTTTCTTTTCAATTATCTTACATTTACAAATATTTATTTAATATTTTTTTTTTTTTTTTGGTTTTTTCTTACCAAGGATATTTGGTATTGAAATCTTTTAATAAAAAAAAAAAAAAATTGCAGACCTGAAATATGACGTGCCTTTTTTGCGCACTTGGTTATTTAATGTATATACCCATCTAATTTAATACATCAATCTCTAAAGAGAAAAACAAAAAATAGTTTAGACTTTGCACACTGACACTTTAGACTTTGTACTGACAACAATTTAAATAAGCAAACAAGCAAACAAACAAAACAAAAATGTATGCCAAATTTTCTTCTTACACAAAATGCACTTGAAGAAATTTTAAATTTAAAAAAATTTTTTTTCTGAAAATTATATTACAGGTGGATATTATAACAGGTCGTCAGTATACCTATGCTGAGCTCAGGGATTCAAGTGCAGTTTTGGCCGTACGTTTACAAACAAAATTCCAATTGCGGAAAGGTGATGTAATAGCGATATGTTTGCCTAATTTACCAGAATATCCTATTGCTGCACTAGGTGCCATTGAAGCTGGTTTATCGATAACCACAATTAATCCTATTTATACAGCCGGTAAGAAAGCAATTATTAAATAAAAATAAAAAGAACATTTATTTAAAAAAAAAATATTTAATTTGGTAATCGGTTATACGAAAGATTGCTAAAATTATGCAAATAAACAGCTAAAACCTATGCGGTTATTCAAATAATCATCTAAAAATTATACGCATAACTCATGAAAGATATTTGACTAATTGCTTAAAATTATTCGAATAATTTGTTAAAATTAGTCGATTAAAAGAAAAAATTATTTAAACACCGTTAACAAGTTATTAAAATTATTCAGATAATTGGTTAAAATTATTTGACTTATAAGTTAAAAATGTTTTAGTGCTCGTTATTAGTAAAAAAGTAAATTATAATTTATTAAAATTTTTAGAACAAACGAATAAAAAACCGGTTAAAATTGTCAAAGTAATTAAAAATTAATCTTTTGTTGCTGATTTCAATTTGTAATCAAATATTCTATTAAATATTCCAAAATAATGGATTTCAATTATTCGAGTAGTCGTTTAAATTAAAATTATATGAATAATAGTTTTAATATTACACCTAATTCTCTTTTTATATGACAGATACTTCCAAAACAATTCGTGTAAAAAGAGAATTATTAAGAAATCTCGTTAGAGTTTACTTCATTTATTTACCCCCTTATCAAAAAAATTTAACGCAGACTTTAAAGTTAACGTTATCGAAATTTTTTCAAAATTTTTACTTTAAAGTCTACGTTAACTTTTTTTGGATAAGAGCATTAGTGTTTAAATATTTTAATTCATTAATTATATTATATAAAATAAATTAAATTTGGAAAAAAGGAATATCAGTAATATCACCACAATAATTTTATTCATCATTTTGTGATATTATTTTTGAATTATCATCTCTAAATTGCGTAAAAATCGTGTTGAAACAAAACAGTTGGTGTAAAAAGAGAATTTTTTGTCTAGTAAAATTCGTGGTAAAAAGAGAATTAGTCAATTAAATTGTTTAAAAATTATTCTAACAATTCTTTGAATATTCTAAATATTAAATTTCTTTCAATAAAAGTTAAAATTTTTTGCAAACATTCGTGTAAAAATTGTGTAGTTATACAAATTCATTATGAAAACGGTCCGAATAATGGATTCAAATTAGTCTGTATGTAAATCTAGAATTTAATTACATTAAACGTTGCTCTACAATTCGTGCTACTATTTACTTGTATTTTCTGTCATTTTTTAAAATTTTAAGTCAAGAGCTTTTAATTATTCTAAAGTGCACAATTTATATTTAATTAGTTAGTAAAAATATCAAGTAATAAAAATAATAATCATAATAACAAAAAGAAAATATAAAACATTTCAAATGGACTTTGGTCAAGGTAAATTGAATGCAAATACATAGAATAGACAGTCAGTTAGGATGGTTCAGTAAACATAAAGAACAAGAAAAAAATTATTATATTGAAAAAAAAAGTTATTTTTGTTGTTATTTTTCTTTCAATAAAAATGTGGAATATAAAATTAGATTTACGTCACTTTCAAAATGTCGAAAAAAAAAGTAAAATAGAGAAATTTACGATTCAGTGTAAGCTTTTACATAAAATTGCAAAAATATCAAAATTATTGCAAACAACAGGAAAATGCTATTTTCTATAACGCCATTAAAATACTAAACGAAAACCCCTGCCAAATAAAAATATCGAGTTTTTTGTACAACTTTTAGTTTTTAAAAGTTGGCACCACAGTCTTTTACGTTATATTAATTTACAATTATCACAAAAGAGCTAATCGCTTTTTGTAGTTAAAATTTGTTATAAATGCTCGTATGCAGTAATTGCAAAAAAACTTCCACCAACATGAATTAATTTTATTTTCTAAAATCATTTAATTTTTATTATAAATTGATTATGCTTATGTAGTTACCATTTAGATCTGTTATAATTAGCTTAAAATTCTAAAAGAAGTTTTATTTTATTTAAATTATCTATATAATTTTTAAATAACTACTTTACCCCCAAAAGTTTCAAAAATTAGTTTTAATTAAACTTTCTACAACAATACAAGAATTATCTTTTGTGATAACAAAATCTCAACCTTCTCTGCTTGGACTTTATCAAATTATTATTGCAGACGTTTGTATTACTTGATAACATAAAAAAAAAAAAATACAGATTTTTTTTAAAAGATAACACACATACAAAACAAATCACTTTTAATTAAAAAATATTTATAATTAGTTCAAGTTTTAACGTCATCATAATAAATTTAAATTTAAATTTATTCCACAAATATTTATGTGTGTAAACTTAATGACTTGTTGTGTGAAGAGCTTTTTAATATAATTATTTTGTACAATTTCTTTCGTTTATTTGTTATTGTAGTTGATTTTCTTTGTGAAAACTTTTTCTTATTATTTAATCGTGCGTTTGCTTTGTTATTTTAAACGTATTTTTAAATCTTAATCGATTAATTTTTGTATTATTATTGTCATGCTGGATTTAAATTCATTACAATTACCCAAATCATTATTTAAATTAAAATTCTTTGTTCAAGAGAGTAGCGTAACATGGCTAAAATTTCTCAATTTTTTATTAAATAAATGGCAAAAGATGCCAGCTAAATAAAAGATTTTAACTTTTCAAACATGTAATCAATGTCCTTGAATGAATCTCTAGAAGTCTAAAAAGTTTTATGTTAATTGAGAAAAACTCACTTTTGCTTATTTTTTTTTTCAGAGGAAATTGCCCGCCAACTAGTGTTCAGCGATGCTAAATTTATTGTTGGCACCTCATCAGGTCACTCCGTCTTAGTAGAGGCTTGTAAATTAGCCAAAAAAAAGCTACCCATTGCTTGTGTACGCATGTTAGCTGGTGATGCGCTACCTGCAGGTGCCATTGATTTTTTTGAATTATTCAAATACACAAACGATGTTGACTTCTCGCAGCTAAAAACATATCAAATAAATCCGAATGAATTGGTACTGTTACCCTTCTCTTCAGGCACTACTGGCTTGCCAAAGGGTGTCATGCTGACCCACAATAATATTTCATCAAATTGTGAAATGATTCAGAGTGTTGTAGAAGTTGATTGTAGAAAAAAACAAGAAGTCTTGCCCTGTGTGTTACCCTTCTTTCATATCTATGGCTTTACCGTAATGATGATATCAAAATTGGGTCAAGGTGCCAAATTGATAACGTTGCCACAATTTAAGCCAGAAGATTTTATTAAATCTTTGAATGACTATAAGGCAACCATGTTGAATTTGGTGCCACCAATTGGTGAGTATTTTAGCTTAGCGTTAATAGAAAATTATTTTTTTAAAGTAATTTTTTTTTAATATGATTTTAGCTATATTTATGATAAATCATGCCAATTTGACACAAGAAACATGTTCTGAATTGAGAATGGTTTTGACTGGAGCCGCACCAATAGGTCATTCAGATGTGGAACGTTTCTTAAAGAAGTAAGTTTAGCAGAGAAGAAGAAACATTTCTGCTAATTTAGTTGATAAAAACTAAGAGTTAAATGGAAAGTGCAAAAACTTTTGGTTGCAGGTTCGATTCCTGCCCAGACTCTGCTAGGCGATGGTCAAAGTTACCAGTGCTCGATAACAAATTTAATCTTAGGATTAATTTCTAATATCAAATAATAATAATATAAATTTTTTTATTATTTTTTTATTCAAGTTAGTTTCAGTTTCAATTAATTATATTTTTTTACTTTATTTTAATATAAATTAACTTAAATAACACTATTTTAATTCAATTTATATTTGTTTAATTTTAATTTAATTTTATTTTCTTTGATATTTTTTCAATTTAATTTTGTGAGTATTATTTTTAGCCATCGTTTAATTTCTGGCTTTAGGCGAATAGTTTAACCAAATCTAGCCTATATTGCGTTATTAATTTAATTTTAATATATATCGGCGTGCATTTCTAATTCCAGATTCCCCAAAACAAATTTTCTTCAGGGTTATGGCATGACAGAATCATCACCTGTGTTGTGTATGACGCCCAATGGCAATACCCGTTATGCTTCAATTGGTTTTCTTTGCAATCACACTGAAGCAAAAATCATAGCTTTAGATAGTAAAGATCTCAAAGGTTTGGGTCCCAATCAACCCGGTGAATTGTGTGTGCGAGGGCCACAAATTATGTTGGGTTATTTAAATAATGAAGAGGCCACAAAACAAACTTTCTATTCAAATGGCTGGTTGCGTACTGGCGATGTAGCCTACTACGATGATGATGGTTATTTCTATATAACCGATCGTATTAAGGAATTAATTAAAGTCAAAGGCTTTCAAGTCCCACCCGCTGAATTGGAGTCAATTTTAAGGGAACATCCAAAAATCTTAGAAGCTGCTGTGTTTGGTGTACCACATCCCCAAAATGATGAAGCCCCCAGAGCTTTAGTGGTATTAAAAGAAAATATGAAGGCTACAGAGCAAGAGATTTATAATTATGTAGCCGAAAAGGTAGCTGCTTACAAAAAATTAGAAGGTGGTATTATTTTTGTTACAGAAATTCCTAAAAATCCTACGGGCAAAATTTTAAGAAAAGTCTTAAAAGAAAAATATTCCAGTTAATGTTAGAATAGAAAACATTTTAATTTTTAAGAATATAATTAAAGTTTTAATTCTAAATTTAAGCATTTATTTTTATCATAAGAAAGACTTTTTAAATTTAATTTATAGAAATTTGGATTTTATTTTATTATAAAAATTTTGTTGTTTAAAAAGAATTAAGAAAAAAGTACATAAAGCATTTATTACATATATCTTCTTAAAATCTGGACACCTCTACTTTACAGTATGTTTGTTGTTATTATATGTAAGTGTTTTGTAAAACTTTTATTTTTTTTCTACTTAAAAAGAAAAATCATATTTTATTTATAAAAGTGATAAACAATTATTACATTGTCCATAAAACATATTTATAGTTATAAAACTTTATTTTTTTAATAAAATCTATAAAAATTTATCAAAAAATATTTGTATTCAAAAAAATTTATAAGAAAAATTTCAATGAAATGGCCAAAAAAGTAATTTTTTATTGATATTTTAATTTGAAAATACAGAAGACTGTAAAGTAGCTGTGTGGTTGAATAGAAGCCAGTCGTAAAATAAAAGTGACTGACTCTAAATAAAAAAAATTCTCAAAGCAGCCTTTTTGCTTGTTGTACACGGTATTCATATTAGTGATGAGTTTTTAATTCCTAAAGCTAACCAAACATTACTGAATCACATATTCGCTAGTGCAAAACAAAGAAATATGGAGTTAAAAATAACGGCATATCAAACTATTAAAAGTCCTTAGGCAATGTATAAAGAAGTTTAGCATACCAATATATCAACTGTTGTTATATTCAGGTTGTTATTGAAATTAAGCCAAATCTGTTCATAAATGGCTGAGGTATGATTTAAAAACTGCGACTACCTCTATTTTTTTAAACATATTTCTGCATTACTTTTTGTGTTTTTTTTGTTTAAAATACAAAACGAATAAAAACCTTTTATGACAGCCATAAAAAATCGAAATAATTGGTCGACAAATAACCAAAAAAATCAAAAAAAAAAAAAAAAAAAAAAATTCGTAATTTTATTTTTTCATGAATTTCTGTTTTGTTTATTTATGAAAAATTTTAAGCTGTACATATGCGTATTGTGTGTGCACACAAACACTAAAAAAGACAAACGTATGTGTCTTCCAAACGCCTTGTGTGTAATAGAACTACTGGGGGCTACTCTGTATTGCGAAAGCAGTTGCGATGTGAAAGTTAAATGTTTTACGTTTGCTCTTTTTGCACTAGGTATGACTGAGCGTGGCACTACCAGACAATTGCAAAAAGTAAATGACCAAACATATTAAAGATTCGATTTCGTACCGCTTTTTTCTCGCATCGCAATACAGAGTAACCCCACTAAAATCTTATAGAAAGGGGTATGCCAGAGATGATGTTTTTTGATTTTTGGAATTTGATTTGAATTTTTTATTTGAAATTAACAGCCAGGCTCCCTACTTTAGATGGCAAACAGCTGATTTGCCGCTTCCTAAAAATGTTTTATACGTCAATTCATATGAAAACAATATCGTACAATAACACAAGCATTTCTATATGAAATTGCGGCTCATTAAAAAATATTTTTTCTCTTTGTCCGAACAAGAACGCAAGATTTAAATTTGGCACCATTCGAAGTGTCATTGTTTGACATTTGAACAATTGTTATTGTTTGCTAGTAGAAGGTACGAGGTTAGCAAAAAATGACCATGGACAGCGAAGGGAGTTCGTTAATTGGGTATTGGAGAGACAACATGAAAATGCTGATTTTCCCGATAAAATCATCTTCAGTGACGAGGCCCATTTCCGTCTTGATGGCTTCGTCAATAGGCAGAATTGTGCATTTGGGATGAGGAAAATCTTCGAGTTATTCACGAGAAGCAAATGCATCCTCAACGTGTCACTGTGTAGTGTGGTTTTTGGGCTGGAGGAATCATTGGTCAAGCGCAAACAGTCAATGGTGTTCGGTATCGTGATATGATAACAAGTTTTTTCTTGCCTAGAATTGAAGAAATGAATGTGGAGGGCTTGTGGTTTCAACAAGAGGGTGCCACATGTCATACAGCCAGAGAAACAATTCGATTGCTGCATCAGTCATTTATTTAAAATTTAAATCTTGCGTTCTTGTTGGGCACCCTTTACTATTTCATTTAATTATTTCAGAGAATCTAATTTTGTCTTCGCTATTATACTGATCGTCAGCCCACTTTTTTTATCTTATTAAATACATACATTTATAAGAACTTCTTGAGCCGACAAATTGATTCTGAAACAATATAAGCGAGTTAACACAGCTGTCTTTAACGATAACTAACTGTTAACAATTTTATTGAATCAGAAGTTCTTTAATTTTCGGTTTAACTATTTTTTTAATCAAACATTTTTCTTTAAAATAGAAAATACGGCGTAGATTTTACACGGAAGACAAACTTATATATACAGTTGTTAAAAAAGGAAGTGTATAAAAATACAAGCGGCTGCAGCCCTCATATTCTACCTCATTACAAAAAAAAAAAAAAAAAAAAAAATCCTGAATATAAAAAATAGAAGAAGGAAATTGTTGGTCCTGTTTTAAACAAAAAAAATTTACTTTTCAAGTTGGTTGTTGCTTTAGCTATTTTGTTGTCTGTTTAGTTTCACAAATTTCTGAGTTGGATTGTGGTGAATTGTTAAAATTAAAGAATTTGTCTACAGCAGTTGGGTTCATGAAAATTTTAAAATGTTGCCAGTACTATTTTTTATTTATTCAATACATTGTACATGCTAAACTACTACTGCACTGCATTTTCCTTTCTCCATCTTTCATATTCAGCATTTTTTATTGTGCTAAACAGAAAAATAGCGCCATTAACTTTTTTTTTTAAATTTCTTAAATGATTTCCTGCACATTTTAAGAATTTAGGCCAATTACTTAGTTATTCTGAGTGACAACCTTCCAAGGCATATTCATTTACAAGCTAACTGCTAGAACACAAAAACAAATTATTTACTCCTGAAATATCAGAATTTATATGCATGTAAATAGTTGTAGAATTATGTGCCTGTAGTAGTGAAAAGAAAATTTCACATACCCAACAAACCAAATCGCTTCAGAAAGATATTAAAATAATAATATTAAAAAAATATTTTCATTTGCTTTAAGTAAAATTTCAAATAAATTTTATTTATTACAGATTACTTTCAGAATTTTTAATATTCTCATAAAAGAAAAAACAAAAAGTAAAAATATTAGACAGTTCAAAGTACAACAAACAAAAAAAAAAATATCAAGCTGAAGAATTGTTTTTATCTGACTTGGGATTAACTAAAAGACTACCTGTTTTTCTTATGGAGTATAAGATGGTAACATATTTTGAGCTTTAACATTTAAAAAATAAATTTATTTTATAAAACGCAAGCCTCTCTTACATTTTTATCAATAAATATTATAAATACAGCTTCCTTTCAAAAGATGAGTAAAAATCTATAAATATGAAGGAACTAATATTCTAAGCTTTGATTTGTTTCTGCCGTTGTTTTAACCCTCTATGTTATCTATATCTATTACAATCCGCGATCAGAACCTTGTTATTTTGAAAAAAATTCGATTTTGTTGTGCAAAGTAATTAACTCTAAGAAATATGATTTTTTTTTTTATAAATAAAAAACATTTCTTTAATATTTTTATTTTCATTTATTCATTTTAATTTGTTTATTTTTGTAGAATTAAAAACTAAAAATAATTTAACATATTCAATATAATTTTTTTGTTTTGTTTTATTTTACTTATTTGTTTCTTTTCTTTACCATTTAGTTTTAGTTATTTTGCTAAATTCTAGTTTAATTTTTTGTTTTATATACTTTTTCTCATATGTTTGCTGTTTTTTTTTTAATTTTCAAATTTTTCTTACTTAAATTTTTCTTTTATAATAAAATTTTATATAAAACAAAACAAAAAGGAAATTAATTAAATCGGTTTTAACTACAAAATATTAAGAACAAAATATTTTTAATATTATTGGAATATACTCGTACAATTTGACACATAATATTTGTTATCTGTCTTTAATTGTAAATATTTTTTTATTTTTATTTTTTAATAAAAATTTAATTAATATGTGCAGCTTAACTACTTGTTAAGTTATTTCTTTTTTATTGTTTTAATTTAAATTTTGATTTAATTTACGTTAACAGAAAAATATAATTTTTTTCGTTATTTAACAGGTTGGTTGGTTGGTTTTTTTTTATTTTAATAAAAAATATTTATTTTTTGTTTAACAACTTATTGTAATTTAATTTTTTTCTTTTTAATCATAAATTATTGATTTAAATGAGTTTTGTTTTTTTTTTTTCAAAATATTTTTATTAATTTATTATTACACTAAAAAAAACATACATTTTTCATCATAACTAGTTTGTTTCTTATTATATTCGTATGGAGTTAGGAAGTAGGGTTCAGGGTAAGAGGTTTTACTTATCTTTATTGAAGGTTTTTTAATTAATTACTTTTCATTTAAGTTTTAACTAAATTTTTTTTTGGACATTTTTTTCTAAAAATTAAAAATAGTCAAGGCTGAAGAGACTGCAAGGTTAATTTACTTATCAGCTGTTTTTTCTGACCTGCCAAAATTTATATTTCTTGCAATAAAAAAAATTCTCTTAAAAATTTTGTCCACTAAGAAAGATATTTTCTTGATGTTATTTTATTTTTTTTTCTGTTGTAGCCATTTAATCACCTATCTGGATTTGTCTTTATCTAGTATGTCTAGTCTATGTACGTATAAAACGTTCATATTTTTAGGAAATTATTGTTTTTGAAAGTTTTAGCCAAATAAAGCTTTTTCTAGTATAAGGCTTCAAAAAAAAATGATTCTAAATGTATATTACATTTTTAAATAATTTAATATCGTTTTCCCCCCACAAGAAAACATATAACCCGGTTAGCTTTTGATTATTTCGTGTGATATGACCATGTATACGCCATTTTTGTCGAAACTACATATCGTTGGCATACATTTCATCAAGCATATGTCTATGGTGCTTACAATTGATGGTTAATAGTCTGGTTAATGTAATTCTGAAAGAAATATAGGCTAATAATATTCCCAGCCCAAATCCCCATCAAATAGTAACCTTTTTTGGTATGCATTGGATAATATTTGATTTCATATAAGTAATCGTTTCAATTTCAATGATTTTAAATTCTGATGAAGACTTTTTGCTTATAACTTTGACTGAATATATTATTGATACTAAAAAAAAGGCTTTTAGGTGGAGGTAGTTTCAACAATATGACCTCTATCAAAGCTTAAAAAATTAATTTTGCAGGAACCGTTAAACATGTTGTTTTTTTATTTAATTCATAATTTATATACCAAATCCGATTTAGTTATTTTCAAAATTTATTTTTTCTCAACGTTTACTTCAAGCCAACGGTAATTTTTTAGAATTTGGAGTTCCAAAATTTATTGATTTGCAGATTAATAAGTGATATTTTAAAAGGATTTAATAATTCATTAATGATATAAAACTCTTGTATTTTATAAAATTGCCAACAATAGCAAAACCTGCTTTTTTCTATTTCTTTTAATTATTTAATTAAGTTTTAAGGTTTTTCCTTTCATTTTACATTTATTTAAGTTTAGCCTAATTTTTCAAAAAATAAAAATATTTAAGCAAACATTACTTTCAGGTCCAAATTAAGCAAAATACAATAAATTAAAAAAAAGAATGTAATCAACTAAAAATAAAATACAAAATGAATTTCAAATTAAAATAAAATAAAAATATAGTTAAAAAAAAGAATTAATTTTTATGTATAATTTTCTCGATTAAAGCGAACTATTAAAAATGTTTAAAAAATTTATAAGCCACTCAAAGATTTAATACCAATAAATTTAGAAACATCAAAATTAAATTTTACAGTAATTTAAAAATAAATTATATTAAAAGAAATTAAAAAATTAAAAATAAAAAATTATCTTATTTCAAGGTAAAAACTAGCTGCTGATATTATGAAAGAAAAAATTAAAAACAAATAAAAATAAATTAAAAATTAAATATTTAATTTTATTAATATTTATTTTACCTTTATTTGTTAATATTGTTAATTTCAAAATAAAGTTTTTTCAAGCTCGAGGTCAAATTTATGTTTAAAACATTTTTCATTTTATTTTATTGCCAATATTTCGTTACACAATCGCGTAACATCATCAGGGCTTGTTTTGCTGTATAAAAACAAAACGATTAACAACAATAATAAATTACATTTGTTTGTTTACTGGTTAATCACTAGTTAGTTAGTTCAACATTCTTCGTCTTGATGGCGATTGTGTAACGAAATATTGGCAATAAAATAAAAAAAAAATGTTTTAAACATAAATTTGACCTCGAGTTTGCAAAAACTTTATTTTGAAATTAACAACATTAAAAAAAAATTAAAAAAAAAAATAGAATAGAATAATAAAAATTTATTAATAAATAAATATGAAAATAAAATTATATTTAAAATAAAACTTAAATAAATTAAGAATGAAGTAAGAATTAATTAAAAAATAAAATACAGTGTCAAACTTCAATATAACGAATCTTCGTTATAGCTTTTGATTCGTTGTACATATGTATCAGTGAAACCTTGCTATAAAGAAATTTGAAATTCGAAAAAAATTCGTTATATATAAATACATAAATTTTTTTTTATCCAAATTCTATTTTACACGAAAAGGCTTTGTAATAAAAATAAAAAATGAAACACTTCTTTGTATAGAAGCTATACAATCAACATTTCGTTATGTAGACGCTATTTATAACGGGGACTTTAACAACTTACATACTCGTATTTACTTTGTTATCAAAAAAAAAAAAATTAATTTTTATTTAGACTTTAAAGTCAACGTAATCGAAATTTTTCATATAATGTTTTCATAAATTTTACTTTCAAGTCTACGTCAATTTTTTTTTTTTGGATAAGAGCATTAACATGTTTTAGTTTAAAAGTATGATTTCATTGTACTCGTATAGAGGCTTTTGAAAGAATATTTTGCTATATAGAGGATTTATAGCTCACAATTTCTTCGTTGTAGCTATAAAGCATATTTGTATAAGAGATTTTTTCCAGGGACTCAGCAAAAAATGCGTTTTATTATTTCTTCGTTTTATAGAAGTTTTATAGAAGTTTCACTCTATATTGAAAAATTAACTTAAAGTATAATCCAAATAGTTTGAAAATAAAGCAACAGCTAAATAAAAAATAAAAGTAAAATAAAAAAGGGATTTAATGTATAATAAAAAATAAATGAAAATTTTGTATGTTAAAAATAAAAAATAAAAATTTACATGCGAATGGAAACAAAATATACTTTTCATTAATAAAAAAATTTTTTTCGTTTCTTTAACAGGCTGTCTTTAGTTAAGTAATGACTAATGGTTTAAACAAAGGATTTGACAAAAGCTAATTTTTACTTAAGGTCCCCATAGACGATATGTTTTTTACACATGCGTATTTTAATTTTAAAATGTCTGTCAAAATTTGTTATTTTACTGAAGATTTAAAATTTTTTGTCACAAACAAATATGCTTGACATAGACTTTGATCTACTCAAAAATATATTAAAATTTTGTTAAATTGATTTGCTTATTATTTTTTAAAAGAACAAAATAAAATATATTAAAATATATTGAATTTACATTATAAAAATCTTGTATATACTTTGTTTCAATATTATTAAAAAAGTTAATAATAGATAAAATTTTTTAATATATTTTTCTTGAAAATTTTTTTTATTCAGATACAGCAAATATTTCCCCAAAGCATAGACATTTAAAGCATGTGATTGAACATAAAAAATAGAGCACGTTTTAATTGAAATTCTTTCCAGAAGTTTTCCTCATATTTTTAAAAGAGAAAAAATGTATTTGAAGCCACACACGACATGTTTCTGTTTCATAATGTAAATTTTGACAAATACAGTTTAAAAAACATCTCGTCTATTACGTACTTTAGGTTAAACATTCGTTACCCCATATACTAAAGGGCTGCACAAGCTTACTTAAAAACAATACACAACTACAAACATGTGTAAGATTTTATAATAAAAAGTGATTTAAGCCACTTCAAATATTACATACATTGAAAGCAGATACTCGATGTTTGCTGTCTACAGATTGAAAAAGCAGAGTGTTTAGTATATGAGTAACTTTTCTATAATCAATTTCATTTTAATTATATTTTACATAAATATTAAGGGGGAAAAATATGAAAGTCAAAGTCGAAGAAGAATTACAAGATAAATAAAAATATTTTTTTCTTTCAATATCCGATATATAAAATTCGACTTCATAAATTTTTAAAAAACAAACAAAAAAATTTTAAATTTCAAGCTGAAAATGTTATACAGCTTTAAAGTTATTAATTTATTTACTTTTTCAAACTTAAAAAATTTATTGCTGTGCATGTTCTGTATAGTTGGCTCCGTTTTATTATTTCAATCATTGTGTAAGAATATTTAAAAAGAAAAAACCAAAAGTCTTGATGACAGCTTAACTAAAGACTGAGAAATTGGGCCCTACAATTTTTATTTTTCACAAATCTTAAATTCTTAAATAAATGTTTTGAAGTAAAATAAAATTTAAGGAATTGCTTAAAGCTTGAAAGAAATTATAAAAAAAATGTACATGCCTTAATTCACTTAAAAACGAAATTAATTAAAAAACATAAAAAATTTTCTAAAAAAAATAATAAAATTTTTTAATATTGCCCAGGTTTAAAATTTCTCTCACTTCCATGTCTATATACATATTGAAAATTATTTTTCTTCTTCAAAATTTTATGGTTCTTGTCTTTCTTTATTTGAGTGACTTTCTTTGTTTCTTTCTCTCTAATTGAATCTCTCAAGTTCAAATACTCGTACATATTAGATATTTTACAAGTAAAATTTTTATTTTGTTTTCAAAATGCCTTTCATTTCACTAGAATATTTTTTTAGTATTTTAGAAATTATGATTCGTCTCTGTTGTTATGCACCCAACTGGCTGGCACCCATTGGGGTTCACGCTCTAGGGAATTAATTTCAGCCAATAGCTGATGATAAGCTCGTTCCGTATCATTATTTATAATAATCATATCAAATAGATGACCCCAACGGGCTTCCATGTCACGGGCGGTTGCTATAATATCTTTGAGTTCTTCCTCCTGTAAAGAAAAAAAAAAAATAAAAATGTAAGACAGCTTGAGCAGAGCCATTTCAAGTAGAATGGTTTTAATTCTTTCCTTTTCTTAATTTGTGCAGAGACTTACAGCTTTATTCACAACGAAAAGATAGTCAGAATCCCAATTTGCTGTAGCTTATTTATTTAATTACTTTCAGCAATATTTCCTGATACTTTTAAATTTTTTTTGACCTTGATAGCACTGCTTGTTAGTTCGCTACAAGGTCGCTTGAGATTTAAAGCAGCTAATTGCCAAGAGTTTATTTATGAATAATTTCTGTGCTAACGATCTGCCATTTTTCTGTTATGAATAATAATATTAATGATTCTAAAGTTTATTCTAACCATATTTTCTTGAAGTAAAAAAATTTATTTTTTTAAATAAAACAGTAACCCCCTTATCCACTTATTAACTTAGAATTTAAAGTCAGTGCTATCGAAATATTTCATATAATTTATTCATAAATTTTACTTTAAAGTCTACATAAATTTTTTTTTTTGGATAAGAGCATAAAAATTTAATCAAAAGAAAAATTTTTGTTCAATTAATTGAATTGATTTAAATGAAATTTTTAATCAAAACGAACAATTGCTTGAATCCATTTTTACATAAAAAAGGGAGGTCTAATTACACATTTTAAATAAAAACAAATTGTTTTATAGATTACATTTTTAACTCAATCAATTAAATATTTTACTCCATGCGATCATTATTTTTTCTTGTTAAATTAAAAATATACAAATTTATTTAATAAATTAAAACTGAATTTTTTATATTAATAACATATTTAATTGATTGATTAAATCTTTTATTATATAAAATGCAAGTCAGCTTTAATTAAAAAGTTATCATTTTTAAAATAAATACATAAAGTAATTATCTTATTTATATCACTATTTTTTCTTCAATCTTGATATTGAAAAAAATTAATGTAGACTTTAAAGTCAACGTTATCGAATTTTTTCATACAATTTTTTTCATAAATTTTACTTTAAAGTCAACATCAATTTCTTTTTTTTGTTTTTGGATAAGAGCATATCTCATTGATTTAATTATTAAATAATACTTTAGTTAAAAATTTAACCGAAATGTGTTTTTTTTAAATAAAAATATTTAGGGTCAATATTACAAGTTGCTGATAGTTAAAGGTAGGATTGTATAAGTCAAATATCAAGGTTTTCATTGGATATTAAATTAAAAATATCGAAAAGTTAAATAATGGATAGTGTGTCCTTAACTATACCCCCAAATCTGGTTCTAAAGTTTTAGCCAAAAAGTGGATATTTGTAAAAAAAGGGATATATTTTAAATTAGTTCCAGTTAAACGTGGCTAGTTTTCCATTATTAAAAAATCTTTGAGGTGCGTACACCTTTTCTATTAATATTTTTTTTTTTTTTTAAAGTAAAATCATCTCGTTGTTATTTCTTTTTCATTTGAGCGTATTTCCAACAGAAATTATAATAATTTTTATACAATTTTACTTAGATCAATTTGTTCTTCATTTGAACACAAAGAAAAACTCACCTTGAACGGTTCACCATTACGCAGTTTCTTTTGCCTTAATTTATCCAGACTAGGTGGGGCTACTAACACCACATATGGTTTCAAATCTGAACCTCTTAATAATTTTAAACTTTGTGGATGTAAATTAAGAACACATATTTTACCGCTGGCCACTACA
This sequence comes from Thelaira solivaga, assembly GCA_947397855.1. NCBI lineage: Eukaryota > Metazoa > Arthropoda > Insecta > Diptera > Tachinidae > Thelaira > Thelaira solivaga. The sequence continues at coordinate 13,932,009 of OX377612.1, forward strand.
GCACGTATTGCTTCCACAGAAGTACCTGCAAATGTATTAAAAAATAAAAAAAATCTAACTTTCTTTCCTCTTTTAAAAACGCACCATAATAAGCTTTTTCATATTCGCCATGCTCCACAAATCTACGTGTTAGTATATCCGCTTCAAATGCTTCACGTGATATAAAATGATAATCCACACCAGGAGCTTCTCCCTCACGACGTGGACGGGACGTGTCTAGAATAAAGAAAGAATATGTAAATTTGGAAAAATTAAAAATCCATTTAATAAAAGAAAAATCGAAAAGAATTAATTTGTCTGGAAAATTACTGTTTACATTAGGGTACTCACGACAGCCTTGCAAGCAGTGCAAGCGATAGTAAATACAACAACCGTATAAACACATTTGAACTTGGTTTCATTTGCTTTAAAAATATCTTGAGCAAAACATCGCTGTGTATATTTGTTCAAATGTCAATAAACCGAAAAGAACAAAAGTTGCTGAATTTTCAAGCAAAGTTTGTGAAATTTAATAAAGGCACTCACAACCTAGTTCAATATGCTGCAAAGTGCAAATTGCCACAAAAATCGACATGAATACCCCGATTAATTTCTTTCGTCTACTACGAAAACTTATCAGAAAACTTCATGCCCAGCAACTTGTAAGCCATTCGTAATATTAGAAGTTGGTACCGAAACCTTCTCAAAGCGCCGAATGTCGAAGAAATTGCTAAACTAAGAACCAAAAATTTTATTCGATAAAGAGTACTACAATTTAAGCTCTAAGTTTTACAATTACTAAAATTGATTTTCTTTCTACTTCTTAGCCTATTTTGCTTTGCTCTTCATAAAAATCTAAATTTTATTACTCAGAGTTAAAGACTGATAAAAAGTCTTCAAAACTTAATAATAAAAAGCATATTAACTTTTTTAAAACAAATCAGAAAATGCAACGTATTTTATGTGAAATGAAAAAACCTGAAGTTTTTTACTCTACTCATTTAAACTGTTTCCTTAATTCAATAAATTTTGGAAAACTAATGGGAACTAAATTTCTAATTTAGAAGGTTACCCCTTCAGCAAGCTTTTAATAGTATTTATGCATTGCAAAAACAAAAATACCTTTTTTCTTTTTCAATGTGCTTCTTTTGTCTTTGCTTTGCATTAAATAAAACACTAAAACAGCCCCAAAGAAAAAAAAAAAAAATCTACTTTAATTAAATACCAAAAATTTTACAATGAAACTTACGTGGTACCGCTGCTGCAAAACGTTCTGAATCCGCCATTAAACGTTGACGCAACTCATGTCGTCCTATATTGGGAGGACCAATTAAAACAATGGGACGCTTATGTGTAGCACGGGGATAATACAAGGCAACCTCTTCATAAGTGAGTATTTCATCAACTTCATTTTCATCTGAAGCGGTAGTCGAGTACAGGGGATAACTGACAAAAAGAAAATATATATAAAATTTTTGTTTTTTATATTAATTTATTCTTTAACTTACCCCGCTTCAGAGCTGGTTTTCTTTTTCTTTTTTCGACCTCTACGCGCACATAACAGTGTTGATCCCTTGCCGGCCCCTTCTTTGCCACGATTTTTACCTTGCAGACCAGCTTCTTCGGCTATGGCCTGTTTCATGGTTTCCCTTTGATGTTGAAAGGATTGACTAGGTATGAGACCAGCCAAGGTTTGGTCTTCTTCTCCCTCTCTGTAAGCCTGCCACCAATTTGGATCATCACGCGATATGACATGCAAAACATCGCCCTTTTGAAAACTTATGCCCAACTCTCGGCAGGGTATATACAAATCATCTTCGGGATCGTAATCAAAGTGGGCACGCACATGTAAAATGGCATTTTCCCTTATACCGCCACCGGGTGGTGGACTGCCTGCCGGTACTATAAGAAATGTTAAAGTACCCTGCATGGTGCTTAGTAATGCACAAACTTCATTAACAGTTTTGCCTCTCAGCTCTTGGCCATTAACTTCGAGTATTTCATCGCCTTCATGCAGTAAACCTGACTTTTCTGCAGCTCCGCCTCTTACAATGCGGCCTATGACCACAGCCTCACCTTCATTGCGCACAGTGGCGCCTAAGGGTTCAGTCGATTTTTCTATTTGTATAATGCGTATATTGTCATTTTGGTCATTAAGTATGCCAAAGCAAGCACTCAGTGGTGGGGAATCAGCTCCTCCAGAACCAACTGTTGGTTTCATGAGAGCATAGCCGGTTTGAGCCGTAGCCGTGGCATTATGAGGTGCTACATTGGGCGGCAAAGGCATAGCTCCTCGTTGGGCCAGAGGTGGTGGGACCACAGGTGGGGGCACAGCTGTTCCCCTTAAAGATGCCGATTTCGGAGGTACAGGCAAAGGAGGTGCTGCTGCAGTTGATGTGGGTGATACCGGTACCTGAGGACTTACCATGCCGCTTAACGTGGGTGAGGGTGTGCCATCAGTATGAGTGGCAATACGATCATGCGCCAGCAGAAGACCTTCCATTTCATGACTGGTCAGCAAATTGCCCAATTCAATGGCTGCCGTTGTATTGGACTTGGTCAACAGCTCAACAATGTCTTTTTGTAATTCCATGGCATTTGTACTGACGGGATTGTTGACTTTGGGACGTCTACGTTGTAGGACAGCTTGGCGAGCTGCTAAAGCATGAGCCACTCCCGGATTCGAGAGTATATTGTGGGTGGCCGACACTCGGCCTGCGAGTGTGGTCATGCCATTTTTGGTAAGTTGACTTTGCAGACGTGTCAAGGCGGCTATTATGTCACCGTAACCTAATGAAGAAGAATTAATATTAAGAGAATAATTAAATATAAAGCTTTTAAAATTTTATTTGAAAATAATACATTTTTCCAGATTTCCTTTTCTTTACCTATAATTTTTTCCGTGGTATCTTCATCTTCTATATAAGCTTCATTCTCTACACCTATAACTGCACGTTCGGCCGCCACTGGTTGTTGCTGCTGTGCGGTTGGCTTATCCTGCAAAGCTTTAAGCTTACGAGAACCACGTAAGCTAGCACGCAAGAATTCATTCTGTTGGGCAATACGCTCTTCTTCTTCACGGCGTCGACGTAATTGTTCCTGCAATTAAATTAAATTAAAAGAAAATTTAAAAAAAAAATCTTTTACAAAATTTAAATCGAATTAATTCGTTTTGAAAACTTTTCTTTTCTTTCGTTTTCTTGGCAACAGCAAGAAAACCAGAAAATTATTAATGCAAATCCTATTTAAAGCGCCAACAAAACTGTCCATAAAATAATATTTTTTTTGCTTTGGCTTAATTGATAAAATCGTCTTTGTAAAGCAGCAACGAACAAAACTTTTTGCTATTGCGTTTAAAAAATATAAAACTGAAGTTTGCTTCTGTATTTTAATCTTAATCCTTTAGCAATTGCTATTGATGCTACTGTCTTTTCTTAATTTAATTAGTTTCATAAAATATTATCAATGCTGACTGCAATTGAAATGCTACACAAAGCAAAAAATAGAATTGTTTTCAGTTTCATTTCTCAAGACAAGAAAAGCATCGAATCGGACTAGAAGAAATTCTTCTAGTTCGATAGTGTGTTAAATTTTGTACAAAACTTTTAAGCTTTAATTGTAAAAAACACCATATCAATATATGCTGGTGTATAACTATAAAAAAAATTTTTTAAAAGTTTATTTTTAAAATAGTAAAACTTAAACGAATATATTCCTGTGCGAAAAAAGTTTCTTCCATTTTGAAATAACAGCATTGATCGAAAATTTTATTAGCTTCTTAAGATTTAAAAACAAAGCTTGTAGCCTTATTGCTTTGATATAAAATTGTATGATTATTTCCTGGAAAAATTTTTGGTTTTGGGAGAAAATTCCCTGAATTTTCTCTGAAATTTTGTTAATAATATTTAAGAGGAAAGCGAAAATTGAAAAAAACTATCGGAAAATTTTTACATTTAACAAGAGAAGGTTTTGAAATTCAGTAAGCTTTTAAGCTCTAACAAATTTTTTAAGCTTTTTATTTAATTATATTTCCTTAAATATATTTCTTAGAAATTAAAATAATTAGCACTTTTGTTACAAAAGCTTTAAAAGTTTTTTAAGCTTGAGAAATATTAATTTTTATTTTAGTAATTTTTTTAAATTAATATTTAATAATTAAAAATTATACAAACTTTTGCTTCAAAAGCTTAAACAGTTTTGTAAGGCTTTTAATATTTAAAAGTTTTTTAAGGCGTTTTGTTTAATTTTTTAATAATTAAAAATAAAAAAATTTTTCAAAATTTACTTAATTATTTTTTTATAATTCAAAATAATGATAACTCTTGTTAAGAAAACTTTGAAGTTTTTGTTAAGCTTTAAAAATTCAAATCTTTTTAATTAATTCTTTAATAATTGAAAATAAATCAGCTTTTAAGCTTTATAAAAATTTCAATACAATAAAACTTCTTTGAATTAAAAAAATTTTTTGTGCTCAAGTACCGACAAAATATTTTCGATTTTTTAAGGAATTTTTATATTCATCAAAGTTTAATGAATCATGAACAGTGTGTGTTCAGACAAAACATCAATTCACAAGTGAGTTGCTCTTAGTGTGTAAATTCAAAAAAAAAAAATTTGTGTAAGGAAAGTGAGGAGAAGGAATATTATTTTTAATTTTATTGAGGGACTTAATAAGTAATCGTTTCTATTTAGAATGCTTTATACAGATTTTCCTATTTTTTATTTAACTCATAATATTCTGCCGCACTTTTCTTAGCTAAAACACTCGCACAATTTTTTTTTTTTTTGAAGAGATCAAATATTGACTAAAAGGTTAAAGGGCATGTGCTTTCACTGTAAATAATTTTTTTTAAATTAACAATAAGCAGCTTGAAAAGAATAGTGTCATTTAAATGCTTAAATGAATGTTGGTGCATTAAAAAATATTTCTATGATTTTTTTTACTTTTTGTAAAAATTTGTTTTAGAATTCAAGCAGTAAACAAGCATCAGTGAGTGAGTGAATGAGTGGTTTAGGCGTGTTGACAATTTAGAAACCCGTCAAGTGTTATTAAAAGCGGCAACAACAAGCACTAAATGGTCTGTGTCTGTCCTATCATAATACCTAAGGAAAAGTAAAAGTGAAATAAAAATGTTACACAAGAATTTGCAACAAAAGACGCGTTTTTTTAAACTTTTTTATTCTGCGTTTATTTGTTAAAAGGTTTAAATGACTTTGTGTTGCTTTTGTTATAGTTGAAGGATTATGTTAGGGTTGTGCATATGACAAGTTAAATAATATTGTTCTCTAGTTTTTATTTACAATACCCAATATGTATGTCAAGCTATTTATTGGAATTTTTTTTCTGCTGCTGTTGAAATTGGAAAAGTGAGAGAGAAAAAAGAAAAAATTAAAAGACCTAAAAGTAAACAATGTGTGCAAAAGCTTTTAATGCTTTTAAAAAGGTTACAAGGACGTTTCACTAACACTATTAATTAAGTTCACTAGATAAACTCGACAAATCAGCTAGAGAGAGAAAAACTTTTATTTTATGAAATTTTTAGTTAAAAAATATTTATTTTTCTTAATTATCAAAAGAATTATTAAACAGACTAAAGTCGTTGCCGGTGACTTAAGCTTACCCCACAGCTGTATTCTTTCTCTTTGCTGCATTTGAGACACCAGTTGGCAACCAATACTTTCTGTCATCTTTGAATTTTGGGTGCTTGTAACTTACAACTCTTATATTTATATAGTAACTTTTAAGGGCGAGAAAGAGCCTTTTTTTATTTATTTATTTTTATTTTTTAATAAACATTTTTATGCTGGTTAATTAATCTTTTATTTTTTCTAAGGAACAGTTTAAAATAGTATGAAAAAACCAAGATATTTATGTTAAAACTGAAGAGAAGCCAGATTATAAAAAAATGCAGCTTTTTTTTTTTTTTTCAAAAACGATAACAAAATTAAAGTGGTTTCTAGAGTTCACTAACTGACAAGATTATATATGAAAACTTATAAGAACCTTACTATCTCTTGGACGATGCTATAAAGATCTAAGTATTGCTTTAACTTAAAATACCATCACAGTTTTTGCAAGAAAACTTTTGAAATTTATTTTCTATAATTTAATCAAACAAAAATTTAATTTTGTCAGTAATTTTTTAATAGTATTATTTAAATGTTTAAAAAAAATGTTTAAAACTCAGTTGACATTCAATAAGGTTTTCCTGTTTTTATTAAAAAAAAAAAGACGGCTCATATTAAGAGCTTAAATGCTGAAATAAGCAGAAAGAGTTGTTATACAAAATAAATATAAAACTGTTTCACATGAAATTTAACACACTTTAAACAAAAAATCATTTAATTAATAAATAATATTTGATAGCTTGGCTTAGTGCTATTAGTGTATAATTAAAATTTTTATTTTTTTTTTAATTCTTAAAGTTTTGAAGTTACAAATTTTACATTTAATTAAGTTTAATAAAGTCAACTCAAGTTGAACAACTTTAAGAATTTTATTAAGTTTCCAAGCTTTACAAAAACATTAAAGCTTTTTAAAAAAATACGATAAGGTTATTTAATTTTTACAAATAAATTTTTTAAATAAAACAAAAATTGAGATATACTAAAATAAATAAAATTTGTAAAGATCTTTATTGAATTATTTTTTCTTAAATTTTCTATACTAATATTAAAAAAAGAAAAAAATTTTGTTTATTTGTTTGTTATGCATAAACATTAAAACTACCTAATCGATTTTAAAACTTTTTTAGCTTTTACATGACTTATTAGCATTAAGAGCTTAACAAAAAAGTTTATTAACTTTCAGGAATTATAATTTCTATGTAGAATAAGCTATATATTTTTGCTGACTAGATATTGAAGCGTGATACTGAATTTTCCATCCAAACATTTCCATTGGTATTTTCTTTAGTTTTAGCAAAAAATATACGTACGCAACAGTAAAATTTTATTTTACCTGTTGTGAAGCTAAAAAATTATCAATATAAATTTGTGTAAAATTATATTTTGATGAGATCATCGTTAAGTTATTGAAGAGTACAAAAAAGTATTTTATTTATTTTAAATAAAAAAAAAAATTTTTTTTTACAGGCAAAACAAACTTTGCAATATTTGCAAATGCAAAAAATTAATAACTTAAAACCCGCTTGATTTTATATTTGCATAAAAATTAAAATAAAATCGTTAATAAGGGTAGTCAGAAGTGGAAATGAAAATTGCTAAATATATATATAGAAATTTAAATGATTTTTTTTAAGCTCGTTGCTGTTTGGAAAGGAATTTTGCAAAAAAAAAAATTATTATCTTCAAAAATAAATAAAATACATTAATTTTATAAAACTATTTGAATTTGAGGAAGGAATTTATCTTTATGGGCTGTTGTATTACAATAAAAATGAAGCTTGATATAAATCCTGGCTATTTTCTAATGCTGTAGAACTGTGGCAACAAATTTAATAAAAAATACTTTTTATTAGAAACCTTAGTTAACTTAGTTTTAGTATAAAATTTGTTTAATAAAAATTTTTATAATTTTTTTTTTTTAATTTTAAGTATTTAAAAAAAATTTATTGAATATTTTCTTGTCTTACGGCAAAGTGTGTTGTGTTGGCCATTAGCGCTCACGCTAACTGCAGTTATTTGTCTTTTATAAATTTTTTAATTATTTTTGGAAAATCTCAAATAATTTTACATATTTTCCTTACGGTTGATTTGGAATACCCATTCTTAAAACACTCGTAAATCCATTTCTATTTAATTTGTTTCTCGGTCTGTCTGTGTTTGTTTGTGTGAATGAAAAACCACTTGCCTGTTGCTGTTTTAAATATTGCGAACGTGTTATGGGGACACTCCTTTTTAATTGTGAAGAATTTCTGCGCACAATTTGTAGTGCTTGAGGAGGAGTAGGAGACTGTTGTTGTTGTTGCTGCTGCTCTTGTTGCTGTAGCTCTTGTATTCTTTGTACTGGATTTTCATTATTATTGCCAGTTTGATTAGAGTGATGATGCTCATGATTATTCAACTGAAGTTGATTATTATTTCTTGTTGCTGTTGGTGTTGATAACTGTCGCATTTCGTTTGCATTTATATTATCACATGATGCTGATGCTGATGCTGTTGTTGCTGTTGTTTGAACAGGGTTATTGATTTTTGCTTGTATGCCACTATTAATATCACAATCATTTGGTGTTGTTAATAATTTGTTTTCTTTATCATTAATAATTAAATTGGCACTTTTAATATCATTTTTATTCTTGCTATTTTTATTATTTACACTATTAGCATTATTATTATTGTTATTGGTATTTTCTTTTATGTCAGTTGTTTTAACAGTTTTAAGTGCCAAACTATCTTTAATCTGGTCTGCTTCAGCAGCATTTGTTGCTCTTAATGGTGTACAACACTCTTCCGAAGTGTTTGTTTTGTAAGATTTATTAACTTTATAATTTTCGTGGCAAAATTTTAAATTATTTAGGTTAACACCTTCATTAATATCATTATTATTATTATTGGTATTGTTATTATTACTTTGTATATTATTTGCATATAAATGATTGAAATTATCGCTTAAGCTAAACTGTTGATTTGGCACATTTGTTGCTGTTGTAGTTGCTGCTGTTACTATTGCTGTTGTTTTAGGCACTGAGGTGTCCAATGTTATGTTTAAGGTGGAAACCACCATTGTTCTTTAAAAATGTTTTTAAATTTTCTTTAAATTTTTAATTAGCTAATTAAAAAATCTGCCACAATAAGTTACGCTCACTCTCTTGGCTAAATTTCTTTGTAAAAAAAAAACTATATTTACACACAAATACTGCTAAACAGGCCTATAAAAATTAGTAGTAAAAAATTATTTTTAACAATAAACACAATATAAGAGTAACAAGGGCAAAAACTCTATTGGAAAAAAATTTTTTTTAACAAATTAAATTAATAAATTGTTTACAATTCCAAGCAGCAAAAGTTCATTAACAAAATACTGTTACGTCTAAAGTTAAAAGGCTTTTGTCCTACTGAATTAATTTGCTTCATTTCTTAAAAAAATTTGAACTGAAAAGCTAAGCAGGTCTGTAAAAACTATTATTAAAAAAAGTATTTTTCAGAGATTAGTAAGCAAATTAAGGCAAGAAAGGAAAACTCTTTTTATTAAATTTGCTTTCTTTTAAGGCAAAAATTAAAGCTTTGTATTATTTATTAAATCCATTAAAAATTTCAAATAATAAAAAGGTACTGGATTTTTCACTTTAATTTTAAAAATATTTTCCCATTTTTGGAAAATAATGTATAAAAAAAGGTTAAGACCCTTTTTGAAAAATATACAATATTAAAAAAAAAATTTTTTTTATTTAAAAAAAATATTGTAATAATTTCTATTTGGAACTTAAAAGTTTAACAAAATATTAATCTTTATTTGTGCTTAATATTAATTCCATTTAAATTAAATTAAATTCTGGAATTAAGCACAAATAAAGATTAATATTTTGTAAAAAAAAGAATTTTTTTTTGTATATAAAAATAGTTTTTTTTTTTTTTAATTTTTTATTTAAAAAAAATTATTTTTTGTAAATAAATTTAAAAAAAAAATATTTTTTTCTTTTTTTTGTATAAAAAAAATTAATTTTTATTATTAGTAAATATTGTTCAAACTTAAGGTCTGAATGAAAATTGTTTTTGATTTAATTTTCCAATATTTCTACTTTCTTTTGAAGGTCTTCTTCAGGGAAATTTATTATTATAATAAAACAATTTTCATTCAAGATCTTTAGCTTGAATAATATTTACTAATAATAAATTTATAAGATCAAATAATTTGCGAAAATAATAAATTTTTTATTTAAAAAGTTAAATTTTTTTATTTAAAATCTAGGTTTTATTTTATTTATAAAAAATAATTTTTTTTAATTTATTCGATATCAAATTCATTATGTGCTTTTAGTACTTTATTTCCATTAAAATTTACTAAAACCATTTAAGTCTCTTTTAGCTTTATTCACTATAAAGTAAACATTGCAGTTTTCCATTTTTTAATTTTTTTTATTATAATTTTAGCTTCTTTTTTATTTTTTATTTTTTTTTTTTGTAAAGCTTTCCTGTTAATTTTTTTTTATATTTTTTTTTTTATTTTATTTTATTTTGTTGTTGTTATTTTGTTTACTACCCACAATTGAAAGTACGTGTTTAGCATTCAATTGCTTTTCAATAAAATGCCTTGTTTAACAAAGTTGTTTGAATTGTCATTTTATTGTTTTGTGAAACATCTACGCAGTCTTTTATTGTAAAAAATAAAAATAATTGAAAATGAGTCATGCGCTTATGGGGTCGACTTGCGTCTGGTTCATTTTAACCAAAAGTGTTTAACGAATTACTTTTTTTTTTTAATTTTTAATATAGAAATAAAAAGGGCATGTATTTGAGTGGATTTTGAACCCCGGTTAGGTTGCACAGGGCGCCCAAAAAAAAAGAGAGTCCTATGATGTAATTCCTTTATGATACCTGTACATTAGAAAAATGAAGATTGACCAGCAATAGATATAAAAGCGACACTAATAATAACTTGCACTAAAGTAATAACTTGCACATGACATCAACTAAAGTTTTACTTTACTTGAAATTATACGTAAACTTTTCGAATGAGCTAGCTAGGCAGTGCGATGTACTGCCCTTAGAAAATCCAGTGAAAATGAAACTCATAAGAATTTAAATATTCTTAAATAGTTTTTAATTGTTTTCGTTGGACATTGAGCTGCACAAAAAATTTTAAAAGCATGGTGTTTTTATGGCTCATAATAATAATCTGTAATAACAATAGAAAATAGTTCCCGACAACTTCTACAAGCCATGCAAAAATGTGTCTTTAGAAAACTATATATCGAAGCAAAAGTACAAGGTTTCCCCGACAAGTCGGCAAGACGCCTTGAGAAATCTGTAATTCTTAGCCAGAAAAGCTTGTTACTTACAGATAAGATACAGAACTGTTTTCTCTTTATCGGATGCCTTACAACGGTGACAGTTTGCATGTGATTTAATGGTCACCTAACTATTGAGAGCACTTGCTATTAAAGTGAAGCCAAAATTTTGGTGCAGAGTATGAGTCTGGACCACCTTGCTCCAGTCTGCCTTCTTTGATTACAAAAGCGATATCGGACGGTCTCATTTCCAACATAAAATACTTATATGTAGTTACATCAGCATTTTGTTGTTAAAGATTAATGCGTACAAGCATGTTCAGTATCATGGTACTGGTTGTATGTTTTAGCATAAGCAGAAAGTTTGTAATTTTTTTCTTTTTTTTTACGACTGGTTTTAATGTAAAAAACCTTTGTGTGAAGAAAATTAATTACCAAATTTCGTAATAAACAAATTACTCATCATTATTTTTATATTCACAACTATACGTACCTACACAAAGTGTAATTTCATTTTAATTTGTAACTCTTGAATGGATTGTTAATTTTTTTAAGACTTGTTGGCTTTACCAGTATAAATAATTAGAGAACTTGTATAACTAATGAAAAAATTATTTTTTTTTTCAAATTTAAATAGAAAAGAGAGAATTATTTAAATTGTTTTTTTGTGAATCTTTTAAAACAAAATTTCAATTAAAAAAAACAAAATATTTTTGAACAATATTTTGTTAATTTTTTAAAGCTTTTTGTTTATTTATTTTGTTATCAAAACCCTTCCCTCTAATTCCTAGCATGGTTGTCTAACTGCTTTATAAACACGTTTTATGTTCGTATATTTTCGCTTTTGTTTTTTTTTTTTTTTATTTAGAAGATTTTTTTAATGATCGTTTTTTTTACCAATGAATGTCAAAAAATAATTTATTTAAATGTCAATGGTTTTTTTTTCTGTAAATTTAAATATATAGAAACTGAAGTAAAAAAAAAAACTGTAAAAAAAACACAAAAAGTAGTTGAAAACGTGCTTGAAATTAAAGCTAAGTTATTTGAATTTTGAAAATAAAATATTTTATTTGAAATTTTAAGACACACAATTAATTTTTTATTTAAAAATCATTTTCAACAAAAAAAATTTTTTTTTTTAAGCTGGTAAATAAATAATTTTCTGTTAATATTTTTAAGATAAAATTTGCTACACAGGATGCAACCGTTATATGTTTATATATTGTATGTTTGGGTATTTAGAAAAATGTTTATTTTAATTTTTTTATGTTCATATCCTGTTCAGTTTAGCAAAGCACAAGATTTAATTTTTTTTTAATTAAACACATATTATAATATTGCATTTTTTTTATCTAATTCTATATCGTTTCAATTTATAGATTATTATTCCATTTTCTTAAATTTCAGTCCTTTTATTCCATTGTAAGCTTTTGTATTAGATCGGAATGAAATGGAAGAGAAAATGTTATTGGTTGGTAAGCAGAGTGGAATAGATCTGAAGAATAAATATAAAGCACCACAATGAAAATATAACTTTATATATTATAAAGAACCAATTTTTTTTTAGTAAAAGATACAAGAATAATAAAATAAATTAGAATGCAATGGAGAAAGGGGCTCATGTGGGCCTTCTGGTGTAGTCTTTTTGTGATACCTAGGTAGAAAGGAATAATAAAAAGAAGAGATAGAACAAAGTCATGAAGAGACGGAGATAGAAAAGATCAAGTAAAAGCAGAAAAAAAAATCTTTCACAACCTAAGCTAATTGCTGGTTATTACGAAGCAATGTAGCCAGTTTTATCAACTTTTGAATTACAAACAACATTGAAAATACGGGAAAACGTTTATTTTATAAAGCAAAATAAAAATTCCATGTTAAAAACAATAAACTTCAGTTTAAAAACATGAACTGTTTTAATTTTTTTTTTTTTTTCATACAAATTCACATTTCAAACTTCACTACTAATATTATGTTACACATTTTAAAGTTTTTATGTTAAAAGAAAATTTTGGAAATGCCCTTGTTTAAATTTTCTATTAAATTTAATTTTTTGAGATTGAAGTGCCATTTTCTTTAAATAACTTAAAATTATAATTTCAGTGCCTTTATGGAGCATTTTAATTTAATTTTTTTTTATCACATGCGATATTTAAAAAAAAAAACACATTTTTTTTAGACATACTGGTATTTGTCTGCACATAAATAACAAATTTTTCACACTTCACTTATTATTCTTGGTCACACATTTCATGCATTTATTTTTCATTTAATATTACCGCTTATAAATAAATGAATTTTTATTTATCTCTGAATTTAAAATCAATTATTTTATTTTTATTAAAAACGAAAAAAAAAAACAAATATAAACGTTTTATTATTTTGTTATTTTTTTCTCTTATTATTTTTTTAACCGATTTTGCGTTTTGTTTGGCCAAAATAACAAACGTTAACTGATTTGCTTTAAAAATACTTTTTTCTTTACACGCGTATGTTGGTTACACTCACTCTCCACAGCACAAATGCTGACAACACAATACAAATTTAAATTAACTAGACTTTAACAACAACAACATAAATAACAAAAACAAATATAGTGAGAAGTACTTACGTACTTGTTATTTTACGCTCTTTGTTTTTTCATTTTGTGGGGTGTAACGATCAAATGGTGCCAGATTTAAGGCTTTAATGAATTTAGGCTTAAATGTTTTTTTTTTTTTTTAATTTTTTAATCTGTTACTGTTAAGGGCACTAAATGTAAACTATTTGCTGAATTTTTACAGCTAATTCAATAGTATTAAATATGTAGTAAGTTAACTTAAGTACTTAAGCTCTTCTGCCACAGAAATAAGTAATTATTTAGGTCAATAAGGCTTAAAATTAGTTTCATAAAATGCTGTAACATCTAGGATTTTATTACAAAACAAAAATTAAAAGGTGACCCTTAATTTATATAAATAAATAAAAAAAAAATTTATTGCTTTAAAACGTGACTTTCAATAATCCTATAATGACAAACAACTCAAGTGTTAAAAATCAAATTTTTTATTTAATTTAAATAAAAAAAATTTTTTTTTTACTTTTACTTTAAATTTACTTAAATTTCTTTTTTCTTTAATGTTTTAGGAATTTTTTGAGATTTTTTCTGAAATTTGTGGACTTTCAAAAAATATATTTATATGGCAGCCCTGGTGTGTTACCATAACTATTTACATATAGTAGATGTGTTTAGTTTACAACAAATACATGCAATTTGAGATAAAACTTGGTATTAAAGTGTTTTATTTTTCTGTTATAGCCACCGTGTTGTTATGGTAAAGTATACAAAAGGTTTGCTTCATAATTTAAAAGGTTGGTTACGCTTGTACATACGAGGTCAGTTGCATAGATTTTTGCAAAAGCTCATATCCAATTAAAGAGATAGGAAAAAAGAAAATTCTTCAAAAATGTACTAGCTGCTTTAATTTATGTTTTTTTTTTTATTTTAGTAATTTTATCTGAGTACGTCTATTTTAGAACTTGATAATCTTAAATTTTATTTGAGTTAAGCCATTGATTTCCATAAAGACCAACAATCTTGTTCAAAAAAATTACGTAGACTTTATTATTATCATGGGCTGCAATCGCTCCGCGACCTTATGTTCTATTGTGCACATCGTACTTAGACTTTAAAGTAAGCACTATTGAAATTTTTTATATAACTTTTTCATAAATTTTACTTTAAACTCTAAGTATATTTTTTTTTGAAAGAAATTAGAATTTTACTTAAAAATAAGCTTAGTGTAAAATGCAGTATAATCTGTGACTAATTACTGCCTGTTATTGAAGTTGTCGAAGTTGTAGTCGAAATTCGACAGCGTTAATGTAAAATATATGGAATCATTGCCATATTTTCTAGTTTAAAAGACGATTTCGAAGGCTTCAATAAGCCACATTGATTAGGACTTACGTGTTTAAGTTTTTTTTCTTTCAACTCTTAAAATACACAGGGAAAGAGCTCCAGTCTTCCTATGTATTGCTGCACTGTAACCAAAAAGTCGCTTTGCGAAATTGTCTAAGGTGGAGTTAAAACTCGATAGTACTAATATACAACATATGTGAAGCATTGCCACATTTGAACGAGCTTAATAAAGCAGATTTAAGTTTGGGTTAACCCCTTTTTCCCTAGAGCAATGGCAATATGTATCCTTCAAGATACATAGGTATCATTAGAATACCATCCATTCCACCTGTTGCTTGAATGGGGTAGATAAGGCTTATTAATTTTAGATTTTTATATCATTGGATATTTAACAGATAACCTACAAAAATGGCATGACGATTTTAGTGCTTTAGCTGAAAATAATTTTAAAACTACTCTCGTAATGTGTTTAGTTTCCCGTGTGACTAAATTCATAAAAAATATTGGAAATTGCTTTCTGATAAGGTAACATAAAACAGTTAATAATAAACATAATGAGCGGGAGTATGCTATAAAAAACAAAAGAGCGTTAAACAAAATGAATACTTTAAAGAACTAAGAGTTTGAATTACAGGGGGAATTTAAGAGAAAGTTGGTAAATTACCATAATTTAGTAGAAAACTGCAACTACTTAAACTAAAATTACAATACAAAAAAATGTTGGGCAAACAAAAAAAAAAAAACAAAAAAATACAACAAAATAAATAATTTGCAATTTAAATTTTTAATTGGTTAAATTGAGATGTAATTTATTAAGTAACTGAGAATTAAAATTAGTTATTAATAATATTCTGAGTAAGTGATGAAGCTTTTGTTAAGGAATGAGAAGAAGGCAATATGTTAGTTGATTTCAATATCAAGGCTGTTTCAAAAATACTTTTACTATTTTAATTCAGTTAAGACTTTTTTTTATTCAGAAAACAAAATTAGTTTAAATCAAGCTCAATTGTTCTTGGCAAAGCTAAATAAATTTAAGTTTAACTGTCTCATTTTGTAACAACTTGGTCTAGTTACTTTCTTGTTTATAATCTTGTTCTGTTAGTTTTCACTTTTTTTTTTTTTTTTGGTTAAGTAAAGTAAAAAAAAAGATTAAAAATTCATTTAAATTCATGATAATTAGTTAAAAAAAGTGTCAAGAAAAAAAAAGAAACGAAAATAGTATTATAAAAAAACAGGTTAAGCTACTTGATAAAATAAAAAAGAAAACAAAAAGCTAAATAAGTAAAAAAAAAGCAAAAGATAACACAAACTAACAAATTTCCATTTCACAAAATTTTTTTAAAAATATTACTTCCATATTTAATGTATTTCTAGTTTTCGAGATTTTGCAATCTACCCGCACTTAAGATGACGGTGCATATTATGTTATGTTAAATATATTTAGTAGCAAAATTTATAAAATGGTTACGCAGTTTGTATTATTTGCAGTAAATATAAGTTTGCAAGTTGAATCCTAAATCGATTATCGACATCGTTAAGTCTGCTTACTTTAACTACTTTCGAGTAAATATTTACAATCTGCAGAAGTTAAATTTTCCCACCCACTCTGAAGAAAATTTATCTCCATATAATTTTTTTATATGTAATTTAATATTACGCTTTGAGAAACACCAAACTTAATTAGTTTAATTAATGTCAACAGTTTTTTTGAGTGGTATGAACGAGAACAATATTCAATACGGTACAGAGGCAAAAGACTTTATGGCCTATTCAGCGATGTCACAAGAAAATTAAAGCACATTTGTATCAAAAGCAAAAACAATGTACGAAATTTTTTTTTTTTATCAATACAAATGTGCTTCGGTTTCGTTCGCTTAGGGTTTCTTGTGAAATCGCTGACCAGGCCATTAGTATCGTAAAAAAAAAAAAACAAAAAAGTTAAGACACGAACCTTATTATCCGTTATAATTTTGAGACAAAAACTTCTACTATTGAAAATTATCAAAAGACTGAAGACAAAAACCTAGAGTATGAAAAGAGATGAAGAAACTTAAAATGGGTGATACACACATCAAATTTCAATTTCGAATTATGCAAATTGGTTTTGATTTTCGTCAATTGCACATACATGTGACTTCCATTTTTTAAAAAACGCACACAAATACATGATCGATGTTGAAATTTGACGTGTGTATCAGACACTTAAGGCAAAATGTTAAAGTATAAAAAGAGATAAAAATTCTTAACACACAAAACTTCCACTTTCATTCATTATTTAAGACAAGCACTAAGCTGCATGAAAATTAACTCTTTTGATGTATTCAAACGTTCGGCAGAAAATTTTTCTCTTACTTTGAATATAAACCTGATTATGGTTTCACCAAGATATTTTTACAATGTAAGAAATAAAACTCTGTAAAAGGATGCTTGAAAGCCACACATCATTGTAAATATGTATGTGTAATATTTTGTAACTAAAAATGCTTGTTAGCGCTTTCAAGTATGCTTGAGCATTACTCTAATAAGAACATGAAGAAGGAAGGTGGAACATAACTGGCTGGAATCTTTGTCAGAATTCTAAAAACGAGTCTCTTTCAAGAAAATTTTATAAAAATATTTTTTCCTCAACCACAATTGTTTTTAACAAGCCCATATTTTAAAAATTAGAGCTCCTAGAAAATTATAGTTTTTTTTTTATTCAGCAGAGTTAAGTTAATCGAAAATTAATACAAACACTCTGGAAAATATTTGAGAGTTGAAAACTGTAATTAATGTGAAATGGAAATTTTTTTTTTTTTAAATATATAAAAATGTAAAAGAGTTAGGGGTATTTGAGTTCGTTATACAAAAATTTCTTCTACTGAAATAATTGTTTTTTATAAAAAAAAACGAGAGTTATATATTAAATTGAAATTCATATTGAATAGAATTTTAATTAAATTAAGCCATTAATTTTAAATGATTTAATAGTTTGTGTACATTTTTTTAATTAAATCCCTTTATCACTTGAATTTCTTTACAGGTTAATGGCAATTAATTTTGATGCTTTGTGGCTGCCTAGTTAATGAATAATAAATTAATTTTTTTTATAAATGAATTATAATTAAAATAAAACAAGTTATATAATATTACGGAAATAAATTAAATAATAAATAAAATATTAAAAAGTTAGCATTCGCAGAGAGATTTTTTTCAGAGATGGAAACATAAAAAAAATTCTACTCAAAAAAAAAAAAATTATTAAATAAATTAAAGTGAAGCTCATGTTTTTTTAAACATTTTTATATGTGTCACTCATCTGTTGAAGTTGAAAATTTTTAAAATAGTTTTTAACAGTTTTTTCAAAAACTACGGATCAAACCAACAATATATGAATTATGTGATATCTGTGCAAAAATAATCAAATTTGCAAATAAATTATTTATCCTCACAGCAGTCATATTTTTTGAGCCGTTCTTTTTAATACATATGATTTTACAGCTACTGTGTAAATATTCTAAATGAAAATAAATAATTTTTGTAACTTATTTTTAACATCGCTTTAGGGGAAATTCCGAGAATTTTATAAAAACCCTTAAAAAAATTTAATCTAAAATTTCTTTTGATTCTTTTTATTCAAAACAAGTTATAAACTTAACATTTTTTAAAATTTGAGATTTTGAAATGTTTAAAACGTTTTGTACTATATTTTTACAGTAAAAAACTTGAACTTTTTTAAAAATAACATAATCTTGAATGTATTCAAGGTAAAGCGAAAAATTTGAATATTTTAACTTTAAACAGAATAAATTTTTATTCAAAAAATTTAGTAAACCTGAGATTTCTTTAGCTAAAAAAATTTTTCATTCCTTCAATAAGAAGTAGCTCCCAAAATTTGTGATATAACATTTTCAAATAACACCTTTCAAAATTTCTTCAATTTTGCAATTTTACAAAGAAAATGAGAGTTAAAAATGAGAAACAAAATGTAAAGAGAAGATTTTCTATATAACATTTTTCAATAGTATGAAATATTATTTGGTTTTCGTCTATTAAAACCCAATTAAAATCTTCACACTAGCACAGGGTGGGCCAAAAGAAACCAAGGGGTGTAAAAGTTTAATAACTTTTTTGTTTATTAATTTTTTTTTATTTTTTCTTTCAGATTATATAGACAACACTTGGAGAATTTATAATGGAGAGGTTCACAACTGAACAGAGAACCAGAACAATAGAATTTTATTATTTAAACCAGAGATCAATTATTTTACTATGAGTGATGAAGCTCATTTTCATTTGAATGGCTTTGTTAACAAGCAGAACTGTAGGTTCTGGGGTTCTCAAAATCCAAGAGCCATTCATCAACGCCAATTGCACCCCATCAGGTGTACAGTATGGTGTGGGATCACATCTGAAAATGTCATTGGGCCCTACTTCTTCGAGAATGAAGATGGAAGTGCTGTAACCGTAAATGGAGAGCAGTATCGTTTTATGATAGAAAATTTTTTACGTCCTGCTCTTGAAAACAGACCTGGTATGTGGTTTCAGCAGGACGGAGATACTGCCCATACTGCCCGAGACACAATGGCACTTTTAAGTCAAATTTTTGGAGAGCGAATAATTTCTCGAAATTCGGAAATTATTTGGCCAGCGCGATCGCCAGATTTGACAGCACCCGACTATTTTCTTTGGGGTTTTTTGAAGGAGCGAGTGTATGTGAACAAGCCAGAGACAATCCTTGAACTCAAGGCAAACATTGTTGCAGAAATTCGAACGCTACAGCCACAAGTTTTGAACGATGTTATGGAAAATACTCTAAAAAGAGCCCATCAGTGCGAAGCTGAAAACGGTAGTCATTTAAGAGACATCATTTTTCATACTTAGTGTAAAAAAATTTCCATTTTGTATATTATATAATCTGAAAGAAAAAATAAAAAAAAGTTAATAAACAAAAAAGTTATTAAACTTTTACACCCCTTGGTTTCTTTTGGCCCACCAGTATTAAAACCATGGTTAACAGCCATAAATTGGCGCTGCAATAATTTTTTTTTATCTGTCAAAGATATATAAAGTTTTGGTGTAGTGTTGCTTGTTCTACTGCGCTATTGTTATGTTCAGTTTTGTATTAGTGTATTTGCGTTCTGGTTGTTCTATGTTCTAGGGGATCTAATTTTTACTGCAGTGTAAAACATTTTATCACTAAAGTATTTGTTTTAATATCCGATAGAACAGTGCTTGACAGTATTTGAAATCAAATATGCTTGTGCAGCCCTTTATTTTGTACTGAAGTTGGATACAAAATAATTGTTTTTTTTTTATTGGTTTTGTTATTGTTGATCTGTAATGATATTTTAGCTATTTTTTCAATGAAGCGTCTTTATTTTTGTTTGCGTTTTGTGGGTTTTACTAAATAAACATTTCCAGCGCTCTTATTAATATAAATAAAGAGTGCTAAAACACGCTACTCTTGTCAAATTTAGATCGGACTGTAAGAGTTACTACAAATTTATCTTTTCTAATTCATTAAAAAATTCAATAATAGAAAAATTCAAATGTTTTAATTGTTTTTTATAAAAGTAAATTTATTAAGTTATTTTTAAAAATTTTAGTTTGAAAGTACATTTCCTTCCATATTTCCTTTCCTGTGTTTTCTATAATATATTTAATTATCACTTACATTTGAATTATTTAAATGAATAACTTCAAATATTTTGTTTTCAAACAAAAGACATAAATAACAATAAAATAAAAAAACATGGCTGACACCTGAATTAATTTACATGTGAATAAAAATATAAAGAAGACAGTAGACAATATTTTGATGGGACTTTAAACCAGTTAAATGATAAGATTAAAAAAAAACAAAGACAACAAGCTATAACAGCACTGCAATAAATGAAATAAAGTACTATATTTAAGCCCTTAGTTTAACCTCTATTAAAGTAAGCCAAGTATTTAGAAATCAAAATAAATCTTATGGCTGACAATGTTGTTTTTTTTTCAGTTTCTATAAGCCAAAATATTTTTCTATATCTTGGTAAGTTTCAAGCTATAGAAATTCCACTGTTTACACAATTTGAAATGAAATTTAAACCAAATCTTTTAAAGTCACATAGTTCACCCAGTTATATAAATTGCGGAATTATTAAAATTATTAAAATTAAAAATGTGTTCTTTGATTTCAATTTATTCACAAATCATAAGAATTACCGGTTTTTCTTAAATTTATTGGTTCACCTTGATTTCTTTTTCTGTTGAAAAAGAAAAAGCGAGCACTAGATTTTTGAAAATTAATGTGCTGTTATTAGTTTATATTTTTTTTTTTGCTGATTTTATGTGTCTGCTTTTATAGCTAGAAATGTCAAAAGTTTTAAGCCATAAATCTAGGTACTGTGTTGTTAGGAATTTTTTTTAGATATTATTGCCGGCCATTAAAAATGACTATTTTGCCATTTTGACAAATTTTTGTAAATAAAATATATTTACAAGATACAACCTCAAGTTTAATAAAAAAGCTATTTTAATGAATATATATCAATTTTCTAAACGTGATTGAAATTCAGTTTGTTTTCTTTCTTGCGTTTTAATTGTGTACTATCGTCTCGTTGTGTACTATCGGCCAAATCGGAGTCATATTGAAGGTTAATTGCTTCCACTTTCCTTAAGAAGTAGTATATAAGTCAGTCGTCATCTGCTAATCTATTGCAGAGTTAAGTTATCTTAAACTTTTCAATACGCTATCCGTAAATATACATGCTATTCTTTCGTTTTAATTAGAAGTTGTTTTACTGCAGTAGGAAAGACGTTGGTAAAGTTTTGCAAAATAAACTTTTATTTTAATAATTTTTTGTAATAAGAAAGACATTTAATAGATCTTAAAAAAAATTTTGTTTAAGCTTAAAAAACATTAATTAATATGTAAAACGAAAACAGAAAATAGTTCTTATTTAGTCAAAAGTTTTTGCAATATAAAGTTTCTAATCTTTTGCTCAAATATATTGGGAGTAATCTACTGAAGATTTGGAGCAGCGTCCGCATAAATGTATTGTCCCGTTCGGTACTTACTGTACTGAATAAACAATAACACATAAGAATATCATGAGGAAAAAATAAATAAAAAAAAAATAAAAATAAT
The DNA here is from genome assembly GCA_947397855.1 of Thelaira solivaga. Lineage (NCBI taxonomy): Eukaryota > Metazoa > Arthropoda > Insecta > Diptera > Tachinidae > Thelaira > Thelaira solivaga. The sequence goes on from OX377612.1 coordinate 13,953,910, forward strand.
TGGAAGAAGCACAAATAAAAATTAATATTTTGTTAAATTTGATTTTTTTCATGCTAAATAAATTTTCTTGTTTTATTTGATTAATTAATTTTTTGTATGGCCACCTTAATATTCAGAAATAATTTATAAGTGTTAGTTAGTGTAAATAAAATAAACTGCAGTGTACTTTAAGGCTGTATATAGAAATTTAATAATGGCCTCTAAACAATAGCACTGTTTTTGTTTTGCAACTGATTAAAAGGTTCTGAAATTTTTTATCTGAAAGCACAAATCAGACTTACTGGAAATAAATTTCAAGTTCAATAAATTTTTTACTAAACAAAAATATTTAGAACAAGTTAAATTCGGTTGTACCGGGTCTAATGTACTCTTCACTTTGTTATTCAAATATGCATATTTTTAATTTTTCTTAAATATTAAAAAAAATTTTTTATATATTAAATTTTTCTTAAATAATAAAAAAATAAAAAAATTAAAAAATAAATATATAGATTTTGAACGCAAAAGTAAATATTGATTACAATAATTTCCTATGAACAACGATTTCTTTTTATAAATCCTAAAATAAACAATTAATTTTAATCTGTATCAAATATTTTTAAAATCAATAAATTGTCTTAATTTTTTTGATAAAAAAAATTATATGACAGTTTCGGTTATATTTTTTGATTTTTTTCACAGACAAAATATGACTGTCATTTCTGATAAAACTTCATACCACGTTTTTTCGCCCGTTTTGTATTTTAAAGAAAATACTCAAAAAATTAAAAAAAAATTGAAAATGGAAAGTTCAGAGCTCATACCTAAGCTATTTATGGACCGATTGGATTGAATTCAATTAGAAATAAATTGGCGTACTAAACTTTTCTGTAGGTTCTTCGGAAAATTGATTTCAACATCCAAACGGACAGATGGATAGACGGAAATAGTTAAATCAACTTCGCTGCTTTTAATGATGCAGAATATATATAATTTACAGGGTAGCACATGTACGGTATAGAAATTACACACGGAATGATAAACTTATATTAACCATTTTCCCTTTTTATGAAGGGTTTAAAAAAATACAGTCAGGCTCAAACTTTCTCGTTCTAAGCTATAAAAAGCTGATTTGCGATACACTATAAAAAATTTATACTACAATTCTAATGAAAAGAAAATTTATCAGTTACGTAAGCATTTCAATGGCTATCAATTTTTATAACATTTTCGTAATTAAAAAAAAAAATTTAAACTGTAGTGGAAAACACAATAAGTATCTAAAAACTTCACTCTTATTTGTTAATGTTGTTATCATCGTTGTAAAGGCTGTCCGAACAAGAACGCAAGATTTAAATTTGGCGCCATTCGAAGTGTCATTGTTTGACATTTGAACAATTGTTATTGTTTGCTAGTAGAAGGTACGAGGTTAGTAAAAAATGACTATGGACAGCGAAGGGAGTTTGTTAATTGGGTATTGGAGAGACAACATGAAAATGCTGATTTTACCGATAAAATCATCTTCAGTGACGAGGCCCATTTCCATTTTGAAGGCTTCGTCAATAGGCAGAATTGTCCCATTTGGGATGAATAAAATCCTCGAGTGATTCACGAGAAGCAAATGCATCCTCAACGTGTCACTGTGTGGTGTGGTTTTTGGGCTGGAGGAATCATTGAACCTTTTGTTATGAAAATGAGGCAGGTAAGGCGCAAACAGTCAATTGTGTTCGGTATCGTGAAATGATAACCAGTTTTTTCTTGCCTAGAATTGAAGAAATAAATGTGGAGTGCTTGCGCTTTCAACAAGGCGGCGCCACATGTCATACAGCCAGAGAAACAATTCAATTGCTGCATCAGTCATTTAAAATTTAAATCTTGCGTTCTTGTTGGGACACCCTTTATTTTCAAAAGCAAAATCAAACATGGTTGTCATTCGTCTATAACTGATTTTTTAATTAAAATTAATTAAATAATAAAATTTGTTAAGAACTGTTTAAGTCAACTAAACATCCATTTCGGATTATTTTCTTTGAAGTTTTCATTAGCTTTATAGCTTAATAGCCTTTTTTTAAATCAGTTCTTTTTAACAAAATTTGTTTTTTATAGAAATAAATTTTTATTACTTTATAAAATGTTTTTTTTTATTATTATAACTTTTAATTGTATATTAATTTTTTATTGAATATAAAAAAATGAAATCATTTCCAGATACTGGGAATTTTTTCATTCATTCAATTAAAAATTTTATAATTTTTTGAAATTTTTTTTAACTAAAATTTTTAGTTGGCACTATTTTGCGCTTTATTTTTAAAACTAGTTGACCCGGCAAACGTTGTCTTGCCTTAAAATTTTTATATATTCGATCTTCTTACAGTAAGAAATCGTACTCATAGAGTAAAGAACCGTCCCAGACCGGGTAAAAACAGGTAGTAGGCAAATAAGCCAGATACCGACTATAGCGCTACCTGCCGGGCGGACTTGTGACGTTAAGCCTTCCAAGACTAATTACTCTATCTATTAAAAAAACCGCATCAAAATCCGTTGCGTAGTTTTAAAGATTTAAGCATACATAAGGATATAGGGACAGAGAGATCAACTTTGTTTTATACTATGTAGTGATGTAGTTTTTAAAGCTTTTGTTAAACTCACCTGATATTTTTTAATACTATCCAACTGCTCTAGTGTGGGCTCCACAATTTGAGCAATTTGTTGTGGCGCTGCTGTTAGGTTGTTGGCGGTTGGCATGCCACGTCGATCGGGCAGTTGGGGTGGTTGTAAAGGATTAAATTCCAAGCGCACAGTATCACGAGGCGGTGGCACAGGTTTTATGGAACCATTTAACTGTTTTGTTTTTATTTAATTTTGTTTGAAATAATTAAAAAAAAAAAGAAAATTTAAAAAAAATTTGTTAAAAGAACTTTCATTACCTAGTTTGACTAAAAGAAAAACATGAGTATAACGGCGTTTTCGTTTCTAAAATAAAGTGTTACACTTTATTAAAAATGCTTTTAACTTACAATTTTTTGTACCCGTTTACTAAATATTCTTTAAAAACAATTAAATTAATTTTATTATTTTAAAGAATACGACAAGAAGTATAACATTCTATTTTGCAGAAACGAAATCACAATAAATAAAAGTGTTTTTATGTTAAAAATGTGAATTTTATTAGTAACTGAATGAGACCTACGCAATTATGAAAGTTAATGAAAAGGAGTGTTAAGAGTTTTTTTTAGTGTTTATATAAAAAAAAAAAAATAAAAAAATAAATAAAAAAAATAGAAGACCCTAAAGAGAAAAGCCGAATTAAGTTGTTGTTTCATTTAAGGAATTAAGGCTTAGAAATTATATATTTTGGGCTCCTCCCTTTAAATGATAAGTCCCCATAATTTCCTATATACAAGCAATAATTTTTTTTACTCTTTTAACAGTTATTCTTATAAAATATTCTTATAAAATTTCTAAAACTAAAAATCTGCTGCTCGAATTTTTTTAATGCATTAAAACTAATATAAAAGCAGTAATTAAATTTGATTAAATTTTTAAATTCCTAATTAATTTTATAAAACTGTTAAAATATACTTTTTGAATTTTTTTAGGTTTTTTACTTTTATAGTCAATTTGTTTTAAATTACAAAATTAAAAAATATTTTAAAAATTCATAAAAATTACTTTTTAAAAATTAATGATTTTTTAAAGATTTTTTTATACAATTTAATAAAAAAAGTTTTTAAAAATTCTTTTATTTATTTATTATTATTAAAATATTTCCTTTTTTATTTTAAAAAGTTCATAATATTTAAATTGAATTTGGTTTTCTTTGGATCTGCTTATTGAAATAAAGTTTTCATTTGATTTTATTTTGATGAGTTCAATGAATGAATATTGAACTTTGCCTTTGTAACTAATTTACAGTTCAAATTGTGTGCAGTTAAAAGTTTCTTGTTCTCATTGAGATGAGAGAATTGTTAAAGTTCGTGTTTTTGTCTTCTTTTTTCCTTATCAGTATTGACATTATGTGTTTTTTTCGTTATAAGTGGTAACTGCTGTCAAGTGGAAGCTGTCAAGAAAAATTAAACTATTATTTTGCTAGAGAAACGTGTATAAATTTTAATTGCCCTGAAAATTGCTTTACATTTTCTAATGAGACATAAATTAAAAATTTACTCACTTACACGTTGACACGCTCATCTTTTTGCATGTCAAATTAGGTTTCGTTTTCGTTCGCAATTGCTTAAATTGCAAAAAGTAATAGTCATGTTTCATATGTCACTCACTGGCTTTTCATTCATCCTAAAGTGCTGATGTGGCAAAAATGTAATTACATTTTTCATTTGCCTTGAGTAAAAGGCTTTTAATGAGTTTGTAATCAAATTTTCCAAAATGCTTGGCAAAAATTGTTAAATGAAATCAAGTTGGTGGTACTAGTTTTATAATTGAAAATTTAAGTTAATTATTTTTAGTTCTATTTTTTTAAAACGTTTATTTCACAACTATTTACAGAACGTAAAAAATGTCTTTTTAAATTGTTATCGTTTTGAAGTGTTGATTTTGTATGTGATGAAAGTTATCCGAAATAAGAAAGTTTTGTGTTTGTGTGTATTTATCCAAAACTACAATATCCAAACTACAAGTGGAAGGAGAGAGGTCTACAAGGTAAGAGAAGTATTGAATTAGCTTTTGCAAAAAAAGAAATTTTAAAGCAAATCAAGAAAAGCTTTATAAAAATTATTGACCTCATTAAGTAAATTTAGTTTGATAAAAAAAAACTACTAGAAAATCATTTTTAAAAAGTAAAACTTTCAAGTAATTTAATTATATAACACATAACCCAATGAGCGCTTAAGCTTTCAAGTCACCGAAAAATAAAATCAAAATTTTATATATTTAAAAAAACACTCACTTAATTAAACCATCATTTGCGTCAACTAACATTTACATCATTGGCTTGGTTTATGTCAGAATGTAAAATGAGTGTCGATAAGTTTTCTTGATTCTTATTCCAAATAAAAAGTTTTGTTAACTTAAGGGTTGTATATTAGCCTAACATTCTAAGACTTGCATTCTTAACTGCTGTTGTTATTAAAAAAAGATTTTCTTTTAATGAAAAAATAGATTTTTCGTGTTTTTAGGCATAATCAACTTCTGAACTCAACTGTAGTGAACGCTCTTAGCATTTCCTTTCATTTATCAATAAGTTTAGTAATTTATATGTGGGCTTAGTTTAAAAAATGTTTATGCAAACTAATATTTCGTCTCGATAACGAAACCATGATAATGCTTTTACTGAATAAATACAATCTAAGGTAGAATTCTTAGCTTAAGAAATATATTTAGCTCTGCTCAAGCTTCCACATATTAAATAAATATTTTTCTGAGCTTTTTAAAAGCTATTCAGAATCATTCTATAATCAAAAACATTTTTTATGCCACTAACTTACTTGATTTGCTTCGTTCTTTGTCTTGCAAAAGTAAAGGAAAAGTTGTTGTGTAGAGAGAGAGAGAGAGAGAGAAGGAGAGAGAAGGAAAAAAAACTATTCTCAGTTTTCATACAACTATAGAAGAAGGATTGTTTCAAAGAAAGCCTTTTGCCAATTAAGTAGAAACGAAATAAATAACAAACCTCATCTAAACGTTTTCCAGCCACTTGCGGTTGTGGTTTTTGTGAGCCCAATTGGTTATAACCCTGCTGTTGTATTTGTTGTTGTTGCAATTGTTGCTGTTGTGTCCGCTGTTGTTGCTGTTGAAAATCCTCATATGAACCATTTAAGGACATGGTCGATATCAAAGAAGTCTCTTGTATTTGTGTACCATGATTTTTCACCAAGTGCGGTGAAAAGTTCATGTTGTGTGATTCCGTATTTGAGTTATTGCAAGAATTTATGCGTGTCAAGGTAGTGTTGGCCGTAGAGGCCGAAGAGCAGGAAGAAATTTGTGAGGACAAAGAAGACAAATGAGCAGGTGGTGGATAACGAGGGGCGGTTTTAACAATTTCTCTAAAGCTATCAGGGACATCGACCGGTAATTCACGATGTTTGATTAAGGGTGGTAAAATGGGATTTTTAGTGGAAAACTCTTTGAGCTCATATTCAGGTGGTGGAGTAGAACTAGAACTGGTAATGCTGGGCAAAGAATCACCACTACCGCTGCTGCTATTTGTATTAGCCAAAGCATGACAGCCATTTAAGAGATCTGCCACATGGCCATTCGTTTTGGTAGAGGTACTGGTATAGTTGGCAGTGGAATTTGAGTTGAAGTTGGAGTTGGCAGATGAGGAAGATGAATTGTCAACATGATGAGAAGTTTTGTTATTTAAATGATTGTTATTGTTGTTGTTATTATTATTTAGCTGACGATAAGAAATGGAATCGTAAGATTCACTAGATTTTTTGCTTAGAACCTCACTTTCAAATGAGGAGGAATGAGACGAAGAGCCTTTCCGATAAAGAGCATCTACCATTAATTCTAAATCATCTGCTGTAGAGGTTAATGTTGGTTGCGTTCCTGCTAAGCCTAAACCAGCTCCCATTACCAATCCTGTGCTACCACCATTTGGATTATTGGTTACCAAATTTGTTTTACTTTTAAGAGTTAAAGCATTGTTCAGTTTCTGGGTCTGACATTGCAATTCCAGTTCCATACAGTTTTCATAATTTTCAATTTGATCCAATTTCAATTGTTGTTGTGCATTGTAGACATTTTGTAATTGTAATTGATTGGTGACAAAATCATCGTTTATTTTATTGGACAATTCCATTAAAGAGCAAGTGGTATAAAGGCCAGATACATTCAAAAATTTAGAAGACATTTTTTCATAATTTTGTTGTTTTGATTGTTGTTGTTTTTGTTGTGATGATGGTGTTGGGGTTTGTAGTTGTAGTGATGATGATGATGTTGATGGTGTTGTTTGTAAGTTTTCATATTTAGAATTATAATTAATAATAAATTTTGTATTATTTTGCATTAATTTAGCACTACATTTGGGTAAAGTGTTATTGGTATTGACATTAAATGGGAATTTCTTAAGGTTTTGTGGAGAATTTTGTGTACATTGTATGACCGAAAATGGGGGCTTACATAAAGAGGATGATGTGGTTAATAATAATGTTGGTGATCGTGATGGTGTTGGTGTTGGTATTGATATTGCTGTTGAATTGGTAGTAATGAAATTAGGTTTTTGGCAGGGAGTTAGGGTTAGTGAAGCAGAGTTGCAGTTGGTGCTTATTAAAGATTTTTTATTAGGTGGTTTTGGAGTTTGTGCTGGTGTATGTTTTGTTTTATTAAAATTTTGTAAAGTTCTCTTAATGTGCCTATTAAATGTGGGTGAATTTGTTGCCTTTGTTTGGCTTTTAATTTTCTTCTTAAAACTTGATTGTCTATTTGTTACCTGTGGTGGACGGGGTGGTGGATAACGCGGAGGTGTTTTATTACGTGCTATAAAATTATCTGGACAATCCACAGCCATCTCACGATGAGGTCCTATTTATAACACAAAAGTAATTAAAATTTTAATAGAATTTCTGCAAATTCATAAGAAATTCATACTCACCATTGTCTTGATTTATAGACTTTAACATGGTTGTATACAATTCCTGATCAAATTCTGGTGTATCTGCTTCGTTTGTTTGTCGTATGTGTGGTAAATTATTATAAACATCGGGCAAACAGGGTTTTAAATCTTCACTATCTAAAACCACAATACTAGAGCCGGAACGCCGACGGGGCCTAAAATTAAAAAAAAGAAGAAAAATTTTGTTAAAAAAATATTAAACAACTAAGTTTACTTAAATTAATATTTTGCTGGTGTTGATTTTAAATATGATGGTGAAACATGTTAAATTCGGCTATGCCGAGTCTTATATACCCTTCACTGTGTTAGCTAAATATTCATATTTTTAGTTCTTTAAACAGGTATCTATACTGAAAGAATTATGTTTCATAAGGTAAATGAAACGATTTCATTAAAAATATGTCATTAGATTAAAAAACAAAAAAAAAAAAAAAAATATATAGAAAAATTGATAATTATATAATTGCTGAAAAAAATTTTCTTTCTCCTACGTATACGTGACAGCGTTTTCGCCAACAATATTTTTAAAAAGAAGTCAGTAATGTTTTGTCTTTCGCCGAGTTTTCAGCCTTAAGTTTGTCATTCACCGATGTTGTTAAAAAAAATTAAATATTTTATAGTTTTGTGTGTGTTTATAAGTTTTTTTAAAACATACACTTCCGATTTATGCCATTTTTTTAAGGTAAACATTTAAATTGTAATTTAAGAGAGTTTTTTAGATATTCGTCATTCTCTTGAAATTATTCAATGCCAACAAAATGTCGAAATTAGCCCGTAATATCAACCATATACTTTGGAAATCTACATTCCAGTAATTTTCCTCCTCACTGATCCGTGGAACCGTGCCAGCTCGATCTTGATGTATTTGTTAAAAAAAAAATTAAACAATAAAAGTTCATGTTCACCTCTGTCATTTAAAAATCTATAATCTTATATTTAGTTAAACAATTATTATTAAGTTAAATTACCATCTAGCCTCGGGTAATTTTAATATTTATAATTTAATTACGAGTACATTTAAAAAAAATCAACAAACTCCTATAATATAAAGTCACTCACTTTACCATTCTTAACTCATCATCTATTTTTATACTTCTCCACCAATCAAATTCTCTTTAAAAACAAATTATGGCAACTCATGTATTTGTTGTTGGCTTAGCTTACTAAAAAGTAGGTGTTTATTAAACACACTAATAATGTAGGTATTGTATCATAAAAAAACAACGAGAAAATTTCCCAAAAATGTCTCTCTATTTCAAATTTGAACAAAACAGGAGAAAAAATCTTATTTGTAGTATTTTAAAGCTCTCTGTGAGAGAGAGAGGGAGAGAAAAGCACACACACAATTGGTATGGCAACAAAGAGAGAAAGAGAGATCTCCCACAAGCAAATGAGTTTGAAAAAACCACATTTAAAAAAAAAAGAACAAAATCATGCAAAAAAGAATTCTTCAAAAAAAAAAAAAAAAAAATTATTAAAAAATGGTTAAGCCCCGTTATCCAGAAGTCATTTTATATAGAATATTTCTATGAGTGGTTTTGTATTTTTTTTTCACTTGAGGCCAATCACATATATTTTTATGAAATTAAAAATTATGACACAATTTTAAGAAAGAAGTAGGTGCTTATAATCAAATTTTTTAAATAAAAGCAAGTCAAATTCGGCTGTGCCGAGCCTTATATACATTTAAATGTATTATCGAAATATATAGAAAAAAAATTATTAATTGTAACAACTATCTTATTAAGCTTGAGATCGTATTTAAAATATTTATTTATTTGTTATTGAAGCAAAATATCGATATAAAAATAAATTTTTATAATACGACCTCTATCTTAATAAGCTAGCCGGTTCAAAAAAAAAAAAAAAAAAAAAAAAAAAAAAAAAAATTAAATAGATTTAAAAATTAAAAATTAAAAAAAAAAAAGAAATGAAAAATATTGACAAAAATAATTTTCTTGGACTACCTATTTTTTATTAGTCCTAAATAATTAATTTTAGTGAAAGAAACTAAAATTAACAAGTTCTAAGAAAAAAATCCTTTCTGAGAAATTTATTTTTAAAAACGTTAAAATGTCTGCAGGCATTCAAATTAAATATAATTTAATTTAATTATGGAAACATTTTCAAAAATTTTTTTTAATCAAATCTACTTAATTAAATTTTTAATATTAATAAAGATTTTCAAATTAAAGGCTAAATTTAAAAAATTGTCTTTCATAAAGATGTCTGTATTCGTAATGCTATTACACTTAAAGCAAACACACACACATGCATACAACTTAATGAAAATCTAAAATTTCGGTTTGTATTTTTGATTTCTTGCACAGACAATATGATTATTATTTCATATAAAACTGGATTACACCTTTTTCTGTCTTATATTTTAGATAAATTCGTCAAAAAACGCACGAAAAATGGTAAAAAAAATAGAGGTAGTTGCACTTCAGACCGATCTAACTGAATTTCAATAGCAAACTTTTCTGTATGTTCTCTAGGGACTTCATAAAGTTGGTTTTAACATCCACACGGACAGACGGACATCGCTAAATCGTCTCCGCTATTTATAACGATTAACAATATAATTTTTTTTATAAGGTGTCTCATATACGTAATGACAAACTTCTATGTACTTTTTTGTGCAGGGTATAAAAATGTGCTTTAATTTTCAAGATATTAATGTAACATTGAAAATTATTTAAAAATTAAATTTTATAATCAGCACGGGTGACTTCTTAAGGTCTAGGAAAACATCGAACCTGCAAAACTCCAAATGCGATAGGTAAGCTCCAATCTAAAAGTCAACCTATTTTTTCAGGCTATTTCTTCCATAAATATTTGAAAAAGTTAGTAGAATAAATACTGAGTGTGTGAAAAGCATGTCCACATGGTCATTTTAAGAGCGACACTTGTTTCATCAGTGTATTTAATTTAAAATTTTTTTAAGTCCTTCTCATTTATCATGTTCTTTACTGTAAGTTAAAAAGGTAAATATAAGCTTGTGATACCGTTAGAAATTTATATACCGTAGGTTTGCTACCTTATGTATTCTTAATATATCTGTGCCAATAAGGAAAAATCGGTTAAGTCGACTTAAGTAAAAATTTAATTGTAATTAATACAATAACTTTATTATAATTGGTTTCAGATGGAGGGGCGATATATTCCACAATTAATCGTTTATTGGAATAAAAATAATGTTATAAGAAACACTTATGAATATTTAGTTACTATAGTGAAAGGATATATTTAATTCGGTATTGCCGAATTTAACCTGTTATTCTACGAGTACTTGAATTGAATTTTCAGTTTCATACACATACTTTTTTAACCGTAAAATTTTTTGCTAATTTATACAAGTTCAAGTTTAGTGAATACTTTTGGCATGACAGAAAACTGAATAATTTTTCAATTATTAAACTTAGCAGCATCTTTTGTCATGTCTGCAGATAAAAAAATATCATCTAGTGTCTATTGGTGTATTACGTGTTTATGGCTTCATATCACTTTTACTTTCATTATTTTTTTTTTACTAATTTTATTTAATGTTGGTCTGGTTTTTTCAAAAATTTTGAAAACTTTCTTTAAAACTTCCTTTTGGTTGTGTTTTAATTAATTATGAATTTGTATTATTTTTTAATTTCCTTTACACCCTGCATCAAATTTTTTTATACCCTTCTTTGTTATATCATTGATATTTTAAAGTGAATGTTTTAGCTAGAGTTTTTTGTCGAATATGATCAGTACTTTGAGTTATGTTGTTGCTGTTGCTAGAATTCCTATATCTACTAAGCATTGTTATATTAAACTGGAACTATTTTTCATAAATAAACATTTTTTTCCATTTTTGTTTTATAGGGTGCATAAGATTCACTACAGTAGTATAGCCATTTTATATTTTTCTCCTTTTTTTAGTTTTAGTTAAGATATACATTCATTAATATTTAATTACACGCTAACACAAAAATGCCAAAGCAAACATAACAAACTTTCAACATACAAACAAAAAACAGAAATTAAAAAACAACAAAAAACAAACAAAAATGAAACTAAATAAATAAAAATAAAAAAAAAAACTTTATAATATTTACGTTATGAAATTTTAATTTTTTGTGAAAACTATTCCAACGCAGTAAAATGAACATTTAAAATGCTATTTGCTAGAATATAAACGTTTGCTCTATGTTGTTTTATTATCTGGGACCAATATAATGAGCGAATGATGTTAAGAATTTTTATTTACAGTATACAGAATTGTTACAGAGAAAATACTTTACAGCAATTTTATTTTTGATAAGGTAAAACCGACTATTTACAGAACATAGCATTAGACTTGTAGGGTTTGGTCTTATTTCAATATTATTTATAAAATTGAATTTAATAAAAAATAATATTTTAGAAGAGAAGTCAATAATAGAATTTGTCACCCAAATAATCTTAAAATTTGTTTAATGAAGCTTAAATTAAAGGTTGAAAAATATTTTAAGGCATCATTGGTGTTAAATTTACATGACTGGTGTTTCTTTAGAACAGTGAATATAAACTCCATGTAGAGAGAATTCGTATTAAAATTTTTACTTCTTATACAACAAATTTAAAGTAGACTTTAAAGTCAACGTTACCGAAAGTTTTCATATATATTAAGTTTTTCATAAATTTTCCATAAGACTCTCTATTTTTAAGAACTTGAAACTGAATTTACTGGCCGTGAGATAAGTGCTTGTGGAAAAATTTATATAAAGTTAGATAGACGGCATTTTAATTAAATTTTGTTGGCTTATAAAAGGATTGTAAATATTTGAGCTTATTAAAGCAATGGCCTCTATAATAAAAACAATTTTTTATCATTAAGTGTAAATGTAAAAAAAAAATTCTAATTTCTTTGGAGAAAAAATATTTAATTTATATATTATACAAATGACTATTAAGTTTTTAAATCAACTTCGCTCAGCGTTATTTTGCTTTACTTAGTAAACATATGAAAAAGAAGAAAATTTCTTTTTTTTTTGTTGACTCCTCATACGTGCCAACTCTCCTTTTTACAGAAATGTTTTTCAAATTTAATTTGCATTGTTTTACTTTGTTCTGCGCCTTGTTATTCCGAATCTTTAATTTTTATATTTTTCTCATTTTTTTTTTAGTTTTTTTTTATTGGTTTTCAAATCACCTGTAAATAAAATCAATAGTTTTTGTTACCCTTGTTGAATTGATTTGTTTGCTTGAAACAGGAAGTTGGGCCTAAAGCAACAACAACAAAACTGCATTCGTTGTGAATGTTTATTTAGGCATTTGCCAAGAGAATAGAATTTTTATGTGAATGTGGGTATTTGGTTTTATATTCACTGCGTTTAACTATAGGCATGGCAAACCAGGTTGCGTTTGATGTTTTCTTCTCTTTTTTTTTTGGGAAAATTTATAATTTTTAAGGTTTATTTGTGTAATTTACTTGAGAAATTGTAAAAAAAAAAATTCTTTCTATTTACACAATGACTATTTGTTTGTTTCTTCTAGAAACAAAATGTAGTCGTAATTACTTTGTAATAAATAATTAAGATAGAAACATATCATTTAAAACGAGTGACTTGTTATCTTTTAAATTTTTTCTTTGAGTAGAGATTAACTTTATTTTAATTAGAAATTGATTAGTATTACACTAATCAGCTTAACGTTTTCAATGAAAAACAAGCTCTAAAAAAGGAGCCCTACAATTATTAAAATTTATGTCTGTTTAAGCCATTGACTATGACAATTTCTGTATTTATGTGTTGATAGTGACGTTCTTTTTATCAAAAATTCTTTTTCTTATAAAAAATTTTTGTAGCAATTTAAAATAGGCCACAATCAAAGCTTTTAAAATGGAAAATAAGATTTTCGTTTAGTTTTAAGCAGTGACGATTAACGACGTAAAAAAACTTTTTAATTAAAAAAACTTGTCTTGTTGATTAAATTTTTATTAATGTAATTTAAGTAAGCAGTTCATTCAATTAAAAATTTAATTAATACTATAATTAAATAGTTGTCACTATGATGAAATAGTTGATTGACTTAATTAAAATTTAATGAATTCAATTAAGCTTTAAATCAATATAACAATTTTTTTAAATACATTTTTATTTTGTTGTATATAACTTTTCTTGTAAGTTCAATATCAAATTAATTCTAATTAATCGTAGGCTAAGAACTTAATGCCAATTATTAAACCCAGTTTTAGGTTTTTTAATTAAATTTAAAAATTAAAAAAAAAAATTTATTAAATTTAATTTAAAGAAAGATTCAATAATAATAATAATAATAATAATAATAATAATAATAATAATAATAAAATTAATTTAATAAATGGAATTGGTTTCTTAGAAATAATTTTTCTTATTTTTTCGTTTACAAAAAACTGTCTATTAAATTTTGTTGTTTTGTTTTCACCCTTCACACTTTCTCACACTAATTTTTTTTCAATTAATTTTCTACTGAGTTTTGTTTTTATTAACCGGAAATATTCAAAATGCCATTAAATTATTTTTATACTTTAAAATCTACAGACAAATGGGATAATATATTCATTAAAAATGAACCAAACAGAAAAACCAAAGACGTTGAAAGCATAGTCGTCTCTCAGACGCCAACGCTACCGTCGCTAATATCCTCATATAATAATTTAGTAACATGTATTTACTATTGAACATAAGTAATAGAGAGATTATATGACTCATACAACATATTGTGCTATTAGAAATTGATTTAAGTAGTTAAAAAAAAACCAAAAAAATTCTGGAAAACAGCCATCTGAAAATGGCATTGGGCTTTAAGAAATTGTGTGAAATAAAATTAAATATTACAAATTCGTATAGGAAAATAATTACTCCAAAATATTTAAAAAAATTTCTAGACGATTTGCTTCTTGTTGGTTTTTCTAAATCTCGCACAATGTACAGATTTTTGACACATTTTATATACCGATAGTGTGAACACACATAATTTGTAAATACACCCCAAAAAGGGGCAGAAATCCTGCTTTCAAATATTTGTACATTTAATGTATATATTTTCGGGAAATTTTAGCGACAAAGCGTGATTAACTTTTTTCTTATAATTGTAAACTAATAAAATGTTAACTTACACATTTTTAAAGAAGATAAGCTTGTTTTCAGCACTTGAAACATAAACATTACGTTTTATCTCAAGCTAAAAGTTGACAGCATTTAACGACAGCTTTTTTTTACAAATTTTTAGAACGTATTTATATTGGGTTTTCATATTACAGTTCTGAATTGTTGTAGCAAATAGTAGAATAGTGCATTTTGTGCCTGTGTCTAAAAAAATTTCTTCATTTATTTTATTTTTAGATTTGTACCGAATTGATGATTTTCACCGAAATACTGTTTGAAAAAAAAAAAAAATATACAAAAATTAAATTCTAGGGATAATATTTCTAACTTTAATGCTACTAAAATGGACGTTAGTCAGGGAATTATTTTGACACCCCCGAAAAGAAGAGAAAGAATTCACACAATTCTTAAACATGAACTGATTCAAGCTATCAAGGCCTGCAAGTATGTGTATCTGAGAATATTCTTAAACAGATTATAAAGACCGACACAAAAGAAATAAAGCCTGCCAAAATATAATTTTTAATTCACTTCACTAGATGTTATTCGATAATGAATGGCCTCTATATTCTGAACATTTCATAAAAAAAACATTAATCAATAGACTATTGCGATGAGCTCAATAAATTTCAAAACTACCACTGCTTGGAAAATACTCGTATGTGTAGTACCATTATCAAGGGCTTTAATCGCACAGTGACATATCATGAGAATAATTTTTACGTGGGTCTATTGGTGGCTATCATATATTTATGCAAGGAAGAAAAAAATTGCTTTCCCTTAACGACTAAAAAAAAATTAATTCATCAGCGAAACTTTACTTTTATTTTTTAAAGCTTAATTTGTAGCCTGGCCTTTTTTTTAAATTTATTTAAATGTATTTTAAAAATAAACTGTTTTTTAAAGCTTAATTTGGTTTAGTTACAGTTTTTTTAACCTTTTTCACAGTAAACGTAATTTGTTTAAACATCAAAAAAAAAAAAAAATTAAACATTTGAAATGCACAAGCATCTACAGTGGGTGTTAGATAATGATTTTCTTTTCTTTTTTAATAATTGTTTTTCTCATTTGTTTAAAGCTGTTTTAGAAAAGATCCCTCAATTGGCGTTTTTTGGTAATAAAAACTACAAAAAGATTTTATTTTCTTTAGCTCTGACTTTAGCTTAAGTTATAAGTTTCAAAGTCAGTGAACTTTGTTTCGCTGCTAGAAAACAGCCAACAGCCGAAAGATGTCTGTTAGTCAGTCAGCTAGTGAGACAGCCAGACTGGCATCTTTAAAATTACACACATAAATACAAAATAATTAGTTTGTTGATTTGTTTTTCTTTTCTTTTTTTATCTTAACTAGCAGGGTAATAGTGTGTTTAATGACAGCCCTATTTGGCAGATAATTTGAATAAATGTTTTTCTGTCTGTCTGGCTTACAGACAAACTAAAAAATTTAAATTGTTGCTATTATTATTGTTGCTTTTCCAGTTTGACTTTGAACTTGAAATAAAATAAATTAAACTAAAACTTATTATAAAATAAAAGAAAATAAACTAACAATGAAGACAATTTATATGAAAAATTTTTTAAAAACAAGAAACAGCTTTTTTGTTTAAATTTCATTACAACTTTGCTTGTTGTTTTTCCAAACAATATTCTCATATAAAAAACAAGGCAACTAACTTTTATTTTGAGTTGAAAATTAATGAATAAAAAAAATTATATGGGCATGGCTATCCCCCTTTCGTAACATATTGTGAATGATTACATGAAATATTATATTATAGAAAAAAATTACTTCCTTCTGAGCTCTCACTTATTAAGGTGACTTCATGTCAGGTCTGGGTGTGCAACAGTGAAATTATAGGCTGTACAAAAAAAGGTAATAACTTTCATAAAATTAGTTTTATGTATTGTTTTTATAACACAAGCGATCAACTTGTCTATGAAATTTGTATGAAAAACATTTAATATTTTGAGCAATTTTCATATACAATTTCCAGACGAGTTGATTGCTTGTGTTATAAAAACACCACTTTAATATAATTTCTGTGCACGCCTACTCGTCTTATTGAAATTTTGTAACTAAAAAATAGAAAAGTTGTAGGTAATTTTTTTATGTAAAATAAATCAACGAATTTAAATAAACTCATATAGTGTGTCTACAAAAAATTCCACAAATTTATTTTTCATTGAAAAACTACTGTATTTGTCTTAGATGGAATAATTTCTTTAAACGTCAGCTAACGTTACATTCCTCTACACCTCTCTAATTGTAAATTTCTTACATAATCAACAAAATTTTTTCTTACAGTGCATTTTTTCACAAACAATCATTTCTATTATTTTAGTATAATTTTTTCTTTTTTGCATGGAATTTAAAATTTAAATTAAATAAAAAAGTAACATCAACTGTTTTTAACAGGTGCTTGATAAGCATCTCTTAGCAAAGCCAAAGGGGAATCTTGAATTTTAATAAATACGAGTAAATAAATATGAAACTTAACAAAACAAATGGATTCCTCTTATAACATTAAAACCTAGCATTAACATTAAAAAAGTAACCCTGTTGCATTCTATGCACTACTTTTTTTCCCTTATTAAAATTCTCAAACAATTAAATTAATAACGGAAGTCAATGACAACAACACTTCATATGGAGGAAATAAACCAAAAAACTAACACAAAAATAATAAAAAAAAAATCAATTTTCTTTTGGTTTTTCACTACAAAACATGTTTAACCCTTTAAATGAAAACTACTAAAACTACATTCACTAAAACATTACAATACAGCAACAACAATAAAAATAATTGTAAAAATAATAACAACAAACAATAAAACAAGCTTTTGCATGCTTGAATTATTAAACTATGAAAGGGCTTGAGAATTGAGGATTGTAGAGAGGGGGTCATGGTGAGTGTCATCTGCCAGAGTAGATAGACAGTGAATTATGTTTCAGGTATCATGCATCATGCACTGACATACACACACCTACAAACAAACACCTAAAGTACATACATACAAATTGCATATAGGCTTTATAAACCAACAAACAAATAAATACAAATAAACGTACGAGCGAAACACTTGTAGGCAGGCTAACAGAAAAAAAAAATACTCTATTTAATGTAAGCCAGGGATGGGAGACAAATTCAAAGTCATTATGTTTTTCAAATTTTTAACTAGAATAACAAATATTAAAGAGTTTTTAATTGCTTTGATATATTAAAAAAAAGTTTTTTCTTAAAAATGTGGCTTATAATCATATATCTTTTTAAAAACGATTTTAAATTCATAAAATTCTTAGGAAGTCTATTTTTTGTGACTATGATTATGGCCCAGTGTCTTTAAAATTCACAAGCTGCTAGTATAAAATAAAATAAAAAGTTAAATTTTATATATGTAAGTCTGCATTTACATGTGTGTAGGCTGCATTATAATAAAAAAGTTTTTGGAAATTATTATTTCGTTAAAAAAAAAAAATTCGTTAAGTTTTTTAAAAGCCAAAATAATTAAACTTTATACTATAAAAATTAATGTATAACCAATTTTTATAGAAAACTTTATTTAATTGTGTTTCTTAAAAAAAAAACAAATTTTCTTTTTTTTTAATTTTTAAAATTTTTTAATTTAAAAATTTCGTTTTTTAAAAGTTAGTTTAAACCTAAGTATTAAAATAGGAACTTTGTTACACATAGTATTTAGGCATGTTCTACAGTCCGCTTTGAAATAAAAGTAGTTGAATTTCACTTCAATTTGAATGTTGGATGTTCTACTAAAGCTATGTACAGACGGTTGTCAGATCTTACAATTATTGTCAGAAAATGTTCAGAATATGTCTGACAACCGTATGAACTTACAATTATTGTCTTACAACGTTGTCAGAAAAAGCATTGTCAGCACATTGTAAGACAATAATATTGTCAGACATCTGACAATCGTGTGAACACTCTTTCTTGCTATTGTCAGACATTGTAAGCTAATTTTTTATTGTCAGATGTATTTAAATTAATGCACCTGACAATGGTATCATTGTCAGAGAAATATTTCTATTGGCAATACACATAAATTTTAAAAAACAAACCAAAATTTAATAAAAATTAAAAAACAAGTGAAATAAAACATGGATAGCGATAACACCTTCGTCATAGACTGCAGCTTTGAGCAATTACCTCTATATCATTTTGCAGTGGCCAAAAAGGCCTGAAGGTGGGAAAAAATCAAGGGACAAACAAAAATCTTACAGTAAAAAAGTAAAATCTATGTGATGACGTTAAAATATAATCAAACCAATAAAAGAAGTTAAGGTACGGCGAAGTTTATGGAATGCTGGTTGGCTGGAATATAAACTTTCCAAAAATTGTTAAGGCAAGAAGTCGTAGATTGCATCCATGTAAGTTTGAATAATTGCTAAAGAAAATGGGCAAGTCTCCGCACATCAGTTGTTATAAAAAAAATATACCAAAAAATTCAGGCCAAGTCTCTGACGAGCAATTTCAAATTGCTTGTATGTAGATACTTCAAGCCGATGATCTTTTTTAAAGCACGAAAGTTAACAAATCTACTCAATCCAATTCCTCTATGCAATTGCGTATATATTTAGCAAAAAAACAATATAAACAAAATACAAACATAAAATAAAACAATTCTCTTTCAGTTATGTTATACAAAATATTCTAATTAAATAATAATTTCTTTTTGACAGTTCTGGCAATATCTAACAACATATCTGACAATTTTTTCTATACAATAATCTGACAACCGTTTGAACTGACAATATTTGTTGGCAGATAAATTTATTGTATGACAATTGTCTGGCAATGAAATTGTAAGGTTTTCTTACAATCGTCTGAACTGGCAATTTATATTTTGCTGACAATGTTTTGTTGTCAGAGCATTGCCAGGCCTTACAATATTGTCAGATCTGACAACCGTTTGTACATAGCTTAATTCTACTTTTAGCTTTGAATTTAATTTTTGTTTTTGAGCATTAATTCGTAGTGAATGTTCTACAAATGTTTATAAGAGAAACAAAAGGATTTTTAAAAGGTGACCATATCAAATAGGAGAAGTTGTGGTATTCCAAACATTTGCATAAAATGACATAGCACAGATGTGACTTCTAAGCAAAGCTTTTTCCAACACCTCGTTGCAAAACGTTTTCGCAATAAGGCAGAAAACTGTATTTGTGCTGGTATTGAAGACACCGGCAGCCTACATTTTACATAATTTAAAATATTACAAAAAGCATGCTGTAGAAACCTAAAACAAATTTATCATTTGAACTAATCATTACAATTTGTAAAAAAAGTATGCACATTTTTACTTACATAACTTCGTTTATAACTGAAGTATTAAAATTCTCTACTGCGAATTCATTACTTTAGTGCACAAAAATTGCATTCATTATTTATTTGTGTTCTACAGTTTTTATTTTTAATTTTAAATTATATACAAATATGTGTCAGATATTTATAAATTTCATTTCAAATGTAGAACATCAAAAATAAAAAGTTTACTTTTCAAATTGAATTTTAATTTCATTCCACTACTTTTGCAGAACACGCAAACTTTCATTAACTTTTTCTATACGTTAAAAAATTAAAATTTTCCAAATTTTAAACAATTATAGTGTTTTAATTGCAGATATTAAGTAAAATTTGATTTCGCTAAGCAAAACAGAATATAGAAAAGTTTTTTTTAAAAATATTAATAAATTGTGTATTAACTTTACATAAAATTTTAGGCCAATCTTAAATCTTTTGTACAGGGTGGCCCAAATAACACCAGCTGATGTGAAACACAAATAACTTTTTTATTTTTTCTTTTTGCAGATTATAACTGAACTCTTGGAAACTTAAAATGAATACGTACAGTCCACAATAACGCATTAAAATTATCGATTTTTATTATTCTTTTCAACGATCAATTGTTCTGACGCAGCGAAATTATCGCCGTTTTTTTTAACGTAAGATCAGCGCCCACATCTTCCATGATTACAAGCTTAGTTCACCGTTTTGAGGAACTGGGTTCAGTTGCCGACCGTCCAGGAAGAAATGTTCATCGAAATATTCGTACTGAAGACAACGTGGAAGCTGTGCAGCAGAGTGTTGCAAATGATCCATCTGTCTCAACTCGTCGCCGTTCCGGCCCAGAACAACATTACAGAGAATTTTAAAGTTGGATCTTAAGATGTATCCATACACAGTTCAAATTGTGCAACAGCTTCTACCGCAAGACCCCCAACAACGACTACAATACGCTCATTAGGTCTCATTTAGGCCACCCGTTATTATAGAAAATAAAAAATTTCTTAAATATTAACCCTCTTATCGAAAAAAAGTTGACGTAGACGTTAAAGTAAAATTTATGAAAAAATTATATGACAAATTTCGTTAACGTTGACTTTAAAGTCTACGTTAAGTAAATTATATTTTACTTAAGTTCAAACACTCTTAAGTTTTTAATAAGCAAAATTTATAATTTAAAGATTCGACAAGTTTTCGAAACTCATTGCAATAAAAAATAATTAGATGCCTAAAAGTCTAAGTACTTTTTTAATTGGTAATTAGTTGTTTCTAAATAAAAAAATTTATTTCAAAGTTAAACTAAAGATCCTTGTTTTTAATTTTTAGATTAACAATTCATTGTATTAAACAATCTCAGATATATTATTAGATATTGTTGATATAATCCTCATGAATTGTTGTTTTTTAAATTAGTTTAGTGTTTGTTGTACATCCCTGTTGTGTACAAATATTTAAAAATGTTTTCATTATAAAAAAAAAAAAACAATCACAATTTCTGTTTTATGGGGAGTGAGAAGCAAAACAGGTAAAATGAATGCGTATTTTGTGTGTGTGTGTGTGTATACAATGGAAAAATGCCAATCTTTCTCCCCTATATTTTATTTATTTATTTTTTTTTAGAAAACAATTGTAATTTCACCTGTTGCAATTCAATGCATTTGACATTTGATTAAACACATGCTTCAAAACTAAGTAATAACAGCACTTGTTCGAAGTATGTACTTTTTAAAAATATCCGTACAAACAACAAGAACAACAGCAACTGCAAACAAACCACAAAAGGTAAACAATATTGGAAGTTATGCAGCAAATAATTTTGTTAAAGGAAATACTCTCGTAAACAGACAGAGACACAATCATATTAAGTATTCTAATGGAAATTGAATTATTTTTTAATTACAAAATTTCCTTTAATAGAATTTTAATTTTCTTTTAAATGAAGTTGTAAATAAAATTTTTTTTTTGGCAAAAATTGGCAAAACAATGTTGGTTTACTGGCAAAAAGAAACTGTTAAAATTTATTAAGAACATTATTGATAAAGTACCAATTACTTAATTGATTTCTTTGAAAAATAAAAAAACTTAAAAAAAAAAATGCAAAAGTAAAACAGGTAAGACAACTTCATTACAGGTGAAGCCAATATTTGTATAGGAATCATTCAAGTAGTTATGGGTTTTAAGCTTTTAGCGAAGGAAATTCCCGCTCATTTCTATAGTTCATTAAGAAATGAAATTATAGGGTGGGTTATATATACCTGACAATTTTCAATTTTTTTTCTTTAATTCTGCCTTTTTGCAGCCACATTCAAAAAGTAAAATTAAAAGTAACAAGCCATAGAGAAAGACTATAACTAAAGGATGTATTGCAATGGTTATCAAGTAGTAAAAAAACAGTAGGGAAAGTAATCAAAACACAATACAACTCAAGCACACAGTGAAAGCTTCATTAAAAGCAAAACAAAATTCTTTATATTTTCTTTTTTTTTTTTCTTTCATTTTTTAACACTTCTTTTGTTGCATAGTTGTTTTTATTTCTTTAGTAATGTACTCTCGCATTTTAAAAATAAAATTCTAACAATAGAAAATCAAGTAAAGCTGTATTTATGTTTTACTCTATTTACAACCAGTTGTTTACAAGACAAGTGTGCATATGAGTTGTACACTCACACTCATATACACTTTCAAGAGATCTTTGCAGTTTCAGTTCTATTTTAAGAATGCACTCGTTTTATTTTTTTAAATGTTTTTACTCAGTTGGCTAATAAATTGAAGAGTTAGAGAAGTAGTTGGTGGGTCAATTTTGAAATTAAGAAACTGAGATTGGATTTATGTAAAGGATGCTTTTAAAACATAATATAAAAAGAGTAAAAAAAAATACTTAAATAAAAAAATTGAATTTGAAAATTATTTCGGGATTATGGATGGCCATAACGGTGATTCTTGATGAAGCGTCTTTTGGATGACCAAATTGGGGACACCATTAATGTTGGCCTACAAGATGTCAAACTTAGTGACTTCACTTCAGATAATATTTAATCATGAATATTGAAATCAGCTTATGGCTTAACTTTGATTTCAACAATTTATTGATTTCGGGTAGCAACGCTATACTTTAAAACCACATCTCGTCCTCATGAATATCATATATATTTTCAAAGAAAACATTATTTATTGTCGTTTAATTTTTTTAAAGAAATAAACCAAAGACTGCATTCTTCTGCTTATAATGAATTGTTTGAGTCAATCGGTTTGACTTTATAGGTGAAATTTTTTGCTTTTCCAAGCCCGTTAAGCCAAAAATTAGCCTCATCGTTGATCACAATTTTTGCGTTAAGACATCGTATCAGTTTCGCACGAATTTGTTTTGGTTGTTTAGGCATACATCTCTTCTAGAAAATATACCAGAGTATACTGATCAAAATATTCGTTTGAAAAATAAACATTTCGACTGATGAAACTCATTCTGTAAGAACAATTAATACGCTCGATATCGAACAAGTTTTATAAAAATTTTCCAATTACTTATTTCAGACAAATTGAATAATATTTTGATGGATTTCATTCAAAATCGTATCGTATTTTGTTAATTTAAAAAACTTTAAATTTAATAAATGCGTTGGTTTGAAAGATAAGCTTTAGTTGAAAAAAGGTAGCCTTCACCTCACACTTAAATTTTTTTGAACCCCAGATTCAACTAAAGATTGAGAAATAAATCATTTTTTACCTAAGTTTTCTTTCCATTACAATACCAACGAAGTCAATCTCTGCTAGTCGTTCATATTTGAATTTATTTTTATTTCGTTTTGCAGAAATCTGAATCTGCCCTCAAATTAGAGCACTTGACATCCAGCAAGTTCTAAAGACTATAGGCCATAATCATTATCACAAAAAATTAGGCTTTTATTAAGAGCTGACTTTTGTTCATAAGAATTATTTGAAGTTAAAGTCGTTTTTAAAAAAAAACCGACTTTAGTGTGACTATGATTATGGCCCTATTATTTTTAGCATAGCATGAAAATGAAATCATTTAAACTTCCACTACAGAAACACGAATCTGCAGAGAAGTCGCTGCAAGGTTTAACAAAATTTAAAAATTATTTTACAAAATAACTTAAAATTGATACGGTTTCATTCGGTCTTGAGTACAACTATTTGGATAAGTCTTGAATTTATTTAGGATTTTTTTACACAATAATTTAAAAATGCGATTGAAATTATTTGATATCGGTTCGAATTTCAATAATATTAATCTTACATTATTTTTAAAACAGATTTTTTTTTAAAAAAGAACTTTTACTGGAAAACTTACTTTATAAATAAAACTTATATTGCGATAATGAAGTGTTTTCTTTTCTTTGAATTTATTAATTTGAATTTTATAAACTTCCCAGCTGAGACCATAAAATTTAAATGTTGCACCCAACATTTGACATAGAAAACGCCTTTTCAACAACAGCTGGACCAGACAATAAAACCAACGAAAAAAAGAAGAAAAGTTATTACTATAGCAAATTTGTTTTAGCAACGGTAAGAAGATTAAATTACAACTTTAGCTAAAAAAGAAAAAAAAATTCCCAAGAATTGAGAAATGATCCCAGCTTGCAAATTCAACAACAAAAGAGCATGAGAAGCAAACCAAAACATAACTCTGTATATGTGTTTGTTTATTTATAGGCGGCGGCCATATTAAGTGAAAAACAATGTAGCGTTCGTTTATATGTATGTAAATATTTTAAAATAAACTCTCTTAAAAGGAGTTCACCGTCTGCTTCTTATTAATACAAATTCTTTCTTCTTGCACGAGATACTTAATTTACTAAGAAATTTATTTATTTATTTTTGTAACTTACCAATGCTTTAATATACGCATTTTTTATGTATTATTCATCCAATAACTGTGTTTGAATTTTTTTTTTTTATTTTTTTCAAATTAATTTTTTATGTTTTAAATTTATTATTATTAGAAAACTGTTATTGTTGCAATTGTTGTTGTCACTGTTCAATAGATTTAATTTCATTTCTGGGAAAAAAATATCACACGTTTTAATTTTCGTTAGAAATTTTTACACAAGACAACCAGCCATCACACTTTACTTTCCTTGAATTTGGGATTTATTTTGTTATTCCTGTTTGGTTACTACGGTTTTTATAAATTTCTTATTGCTGTTTGTTGGAATTTAGTTAATTTACTTTAAGAGATTTTTCTTTTAGTTTTGCAAAATGTTTAACAAAAGTTTTGTAATGCAAAAAAAATTTCACTCAATTTATTTTAGGGTATTTGAATGTTTTCCTACAAATGAAAATAAAATAATCAAACTTGCTTCTTTTTTTAAATAATTTTTTAGACATGATGAAAAATTAATATTCATAAAATGATTTTTTTTTTTTAAACGAATTTCTTTATGCTGCAAGGAAGTTTGCCATTGCCAAGCCCAGATTTACACTCAATTCTCATTAAAATAATTTTGCTTTGTTTTCCTAGGACTAAAAACATATTCTTCAACTAACCCTGTATACTTTTATACTGCTTATGAGCAATTTAAAATCTACTTTTTATTAGAACAATTTTGTTTTTTTTTTATGATTAAAATTCTCTAAAATTAAGTATATACTAAGCATACTTGAAAGCCAGACATCACTACAAAAATGTATACTTTTTATAACAAAAAGTGCTTGTAAGCCATTTTAAGTGGGTTTATGCAGCCTACGAAGGCATTTTAATATTTTCTTTCTTCCAAAAAAAAGTATAATTTTGGTTTATTTTTCAACTATTGAATCATTGTTTTACAGTGCATCTGTAAAAATAATTTTTTTTTTAAATTATTAAAAAAAAATTCAACAAATTATTAATTTTTTTATTGCATAGTTTCAATTATATTCCATGATATTCTCATAAAAAATTATAAAATTATTTAGGAAAATAGTGCATTTAACTTAATTTTAATTAAGCACCAAAACTGATTAATATTTTGTTATTAAAATATTTTTAGCAAAAAAACTAATTGGGAATTAGGACACCTTTGTAGCAAAAAAAATTTTGTCCGCATAAACTAATTTTTATTTAAATAATTGGAGCTCTTTCTTTATAAAAAGGACTATAAATTATAACTTAATATCCTTTTAAAAAACTAAATAAATTAAAAGTTTTTTCTTATGAGATCTACAGCTAAAAAACAAAATTATTTGCCTTAATACGCTTGCCTCAATGAGCAATGCAACTCATATGGTTTTTATTAGTGCTGATGAATTTCACCTAAAACATTTCTAACAGTAATAAGTGGTAATATAAAAAATATAATTTTAATTTGACTTCAAGGTTTAAATTTTTTTTTTTTTAATTTTGTTTCAAAAATTATAATTTTTTTTATTTTGGTCTGGTTTTCCGCGCTAAAGAACGGATTACAATTCTCGATTTTTATATTCATATTTACGTTTTTGGTTTTAGTTTAATTTTATAAAATAATTCCTTGAGTTCATTAAACTGTTATTTTTGAAAGTATTTTAAGTCTAACTTAAAAAAATAAACCTTTTGACTAAAATTAATCTTTAACTTAATTTTTTTAAAGTGGACTTATACCGCTTTCAAATATAACAGTTTAATACTTGATTCATGTTTTTGGTTTTCCTTTAATCTTATAAAATGAGGCCATAAATTAACTGTTTATTTTATTAATTTATTTATTTTTTTAATTAAGTGAAATGTATCGCTTTTTAAATTTTTGTTTTATTACATTTAAATATTTTTTTTTTTATTTCTTTTTATTTGAATTTTTCTAATATTTATGTATAAGCTGAGAAAAATATTATTTCTTTTTTATCCATTGATTATAATTAAAAATCTTTCACTTTATCCATGGAATTTGATTTTCTTTTTTTTTTTGTTTCTTTTGGTTTCTTTTTTTTATTAAAAAAATTTTAATTTTTAATAAAAATTGTAAACCACGTTACGCTTGTGTAAATTTACTTTAAATGCTCACATTACAAGCAACAACAATTAATTTTATAGATTTTAAAATCAAGCACACACGCATACTCACTGCAACGCAACACAATAAAATTTCGAAAGCTTTAAAAATAAAATTTTTCTTATTTTGTTTTTTAAATGAAAATATTTTAAGGCAAAAGAGATGTTATTGACTCTTAGCTGTTTAATTTTTGTTAAATCGATTTCAAATAAAAAAGGTTTGAAATTTTGCTGCAACTGTTTAATGATTTCCTTTTTCGTGTAAACGTTAATGGTTTTAAAATCAACATAATTTTCTTTTACATGAATTTACGTTTGTTTTCTTTGTTATTTCTAATAATTAAAAAAACTAATTTTTTTTCTTTACACTTTAATTAACCAAGAGCTCATGACGTTTATTTGCCATCTCCTTTATGAGAAAAGTTGTCACTTTTTTTAGGTGTATACGTCAGAGTTAGTTTATGATTTGTGGCTGTTTTGTATACTTGTTGACTTAAATTTTTTATAATGTTGTTGCTGTTGTTGTTGTTTAAAATGTTTTATACACGTTTTGTTGCACGGTCATTTACGTACTGATGTCGTTGGTATGCAGTCTTTACTTAACAAGTCCATAAAACTACATATTGAGTATGAAGCTGTTGCCCGCTCCTCATATAAGCCACCGCTGCCATTGCTTGCTTTTTTATATTTTTCAAACCAATTTTTTTTTTTATTTATTTATTTTTAGTTGGGTTTTGGTTTGTTGGCCTGTACTCTCACCAACACACAAAACACTTTACCTGTCAAATAGAGCCAGTGTGTGTGAGTGTGGAACTGTGTGTTAGTAAGTTTGTTGCACATGAACAGGTAGTTTTTTTTTCTTCTTTTATTCAACTACACATGCAAAGACTTCTACAAATTTACAACAATAAAAAAAATACCCTGGGCCTCTCTTGTAAACCTGCTCTGTAAATTGAACTATACATTGTCATCATCATCATCATCATCATTATCATTATTATTATCATTATTATTATTGTTATTAATATTCTTGCTATGTTTTTCATATATATTTTGTTATTGTTGTTATTCTTTTCAAACCCAATTAACCAAATTCTTGAACATCACCTTACACTGTTAGGCCGTGTTTGATTTAAAAGAGTTTTTGTTGAATTGGAGTAATAATAAGTGGGCTACATAATTGCCTTCATGATTTAGGTAGTGATTTCTTCAGCTCTGCTGGTAAATTTTTGTAGTCCTATTTCTCTGACAGAAGCCAATATATTCTTAGTAGTGACAGCTGTACAGTTGTGCTTCCAGTTCATAGGGGAGTGCCTCAAGGCTCTGTACTTCGAACTCTTCTTTTCATACTCTTAATGCTTTAAATTTTAAGCCAGATTTCCATTCTTTTTTGCTGGTAATGTTCAGTTATTATTCAGAATATCGTACGATTTCCCTGACATTTTGCAAAATATGATAAATTACACTGTAGATTTGTTACTTTTTTAACAGCAAACGCTGATGTGAATATATTTGTATTTCCTTGATATAATTATTGATTAAAATTTAACATTTGAGAGCCACAACAATTCTCTTGTTTCAAAGGTCAATTTTACTTTACAACATACATTTTCACATAAAAAATAGTATTATAAGGCCTATTATTTTATATGGCTTGGAGGTATATTCTGGAGCATTAGGATTTGTATTAAGGAAACTAAAGTTGGTGTTTAATCGAGTCCACGCCTTAAAGCAATATGTATCACTATTTGTTTTTAATTTACGAGTATTTAGGCCTTTCTCTTATTGATTTTATAAAGCTTAGAAATCACACTCACTTCTATAAAATTTACAAGCTACACATACTTTAATATTTATCTGAGTTGTTTGAGTTTAGTAGATCTACCAGAAATAGACAGCTGACAATACATAGACTTTTTTCAATACGAGAAACATCCTATTTTATTAGAGTGCCTCGTGTTTTTAATACGTTACCAAGCCATTTAAAAACGTAGCTGGCTTATAAGAAGATAAAAAGTTAATAGCATTTTTCAATCCAATGAAAAATTTTATTATTTTTCAAATAAATACTTGATTTCAAAATAATGCAGCCAATTATTCATTCATTTAATGAATTATTTTATTAAATCTGTGAAATGTTGTCAGTAAATAGTGTAGTGAAACATTGTAATTGACTTAAAATATAATAAATTATTTCTTCAGTGTATATAATTACACAGAATCCTTTTTTTACAAATATGAAACTATGCTCTCTTTCATACAGTCATAAATATTTGCTTAGGAATTTTTAATTAAAAAAAAAAAACCTTTTGCAAAGAGGAAAACCCAGGAAACTAATAACACTAACAATTTTTTGAATGGATAATAGAGCAAAATTAAGTCAATGGCAACTTTTCCAAAAAAAAAATCATCTCCATCTGAATGGCTTCATTAATACAAAAAATTTTCAAATTAGGGATTCGGAATATCCTAATTCATTAGAAAGAAATGCAGCCACAACGAGCAACTGTTTATTGTAGATTTTGATCAGCAGTGCGATTCAGCAACTTTTATTACGAACATTCGTATCGAATTTGGTATTCAGTATTTTTCCCAGGAAAATTGTTGATACGATAGAAATCGTTATTTGCGATTATTATTTATGTGCTATTAACTTCAAATATTTTTGTCGGAAAGTTACTGAATACCGAATGGGATAAAATATCGTTATATTTGTTTCTCGATACGAATGTTCGTAATAAAAGTAACTGAATCGCACTACAGGCCTTACTTTTTTTTTTTAAAGATGAGGCCGAAATTAAGGTAACTGTGAACGGCAGTCGTTACAGGAACATGATAACGGAGTTCTTGGCCGTCATAGATCTGGACGACTTTTGGTTTCAGCAAGACGGCCCCACACGTAACACAGCGGCTAAAAAACAATTAATTTATTGTAGCATGAAATGAAAAAGTGCACTCTTACTGGGATAAAATTTTACTAACCCAAATTTAAATTAGAAAAGTATGGAAAGTTTTAAGCTAAGACTATACGATTTTACTAATGGTATCATTAGAAATACTTAAAATTTTTTGTTGCATCTTATAGCTACCTACCTAAACGTATACCTAGATCCTTAAGATCTAAGGATATGATCAACTGGATTGGAAATGAATATTTTTATTTTTATATTGTAAGAGGCTGAGTAAATCTAAAAATACTCGGTATCAAAACAAAACAAAAACGCACACAATCACAAAAACACGTTAAGTAACACACAAAGCCATACATACATCTACACACACACAGCCACAGCTGCCTATACATATATTTTATTTCGAGTACACATACTGGCAGTATTAATTTAAGTATGTACTCTTTAAAACCACTCATACTCTCTGCAAGCAAGACGTTTGTACATCTTTAAGTGTGTTTGCATGTGTACGTGTATTACTTTGCACGTACAACACTTAGAGAAATTATAATTAATATGAAAGAAATTGATCCATAAAATGTTACTTTTCTTGTATTTTATTTGTTTTACTAATTTCTTAAAATATTTATATGCTTCTGTGTAACTAAATTAATTTATTTTGTGGCACCCTTTAATATTAAAAAAGACCATGGATAGCAACCAGCGAAAAGGTTACATATAGCGCGTACTTCAACCTTTTCGACAACAATAAAACACTTATAGTTCACATTAAAGACAAATTTGCCTTTTGCTTATCGGAAACTATTGGTTAAAGTTTATTTGTAAAAAACTTAAAACATCCTGCTGTTAGTTATTGCTTAATTATAATAATGACCTTAAAGAGAGATTAGGATTTTGTTACTTTTTTAATGTAAAAAGATAGCGAAATAAAAGGAAAGGTAAGCCCATTTCGAAAGAAATTTTATGTGTTGATGGAATTCTTGTAAATAAAAAAAAATTGTTTTAAAGAAGGTGTTAAGTTTATTCAATGATAACGCATATAAGATCTTGAGAAAATGTATTCGCAAAATTGTTTTGCAAAAAAACAAAATCGACATTTTAATCTTTTTGTTAAAAATAATATAAAAACTTTAAATAAAATTTCTTGAAAATAAAATTTAAATTTAACAATTTTTTTTAAAAAAAAGTTTTCTCTGTGTAGTGATATTTTTAAATCCTATTGTCAGTTAAAGAATCTTCTTGAATAACCCTACAAAATACCACTTCATATAAGCCTTTTCTTTGTGTAACAACAACACATTCGCTTACTCATTTCTTCATTTACTCTCACACTCTTTTTAAGTCGCTTGCTCTGAATACTGCCAACCTGTATTTTACTCTTCTCACCTTCATTTACATGTTGCTAAAATAGAGACAAGTTAAAAATGAAATTCAATTTCCAATTGTTTTATTGTAAAACTAATTATTCTAACAAAATTAAACTA
The DNA here is from genome assembly GCA_947397855.1 of Thelaira solivaga. NCBI lineage: Eukaryota > Metazoa > Arthropoda > Insecta > Diptera > Tachinidae > Thelaira > Thelaira solivaga. The sequence continues at coordinate 13,985,222 of OX377612.1, forward strand.
AAACAAGTAAAAAAAAAAAAAAAAACAGAAGAAGCCTCTTCAACAAATTTTTTCCCTTTTACTTACAAAAAGAAAATTCAAGAGCAGCAAAACTTAAAAAAGCAAGCATGAACAAGATAGTATTAAAAAAAATGATTCTTCAAGTAGTAGAAGAGTAGGTCTTTTAAGGTAAAATGTGTGTTACTATTGAAAACGTTGCAAAATACAGGGTATGTGTAAAATTATGGGCTTTAAAATGCAGTATTCAACCAAACTTATTTCTAATTGTCAAAAATTTTTTTTTTTAAATTTAGTTTTTTAACGACAATAGAATGGCTATTTTGTTAAGCTTGAGGTCTTATTTTTCAAAAATTTATTTTTATATCGATATTTCCTGAAGAAGCTACAAAAATTGGAGCGAAATATCGATATAAAAATAAATTTTTGAAAAATAAGACCTCAAGCTTAACAAAATAGCCATTTTAATTAAAAAGAAAAAGGTCAAATAAAACTAACTGATAAAGTCAATAAAATGTTTCATTTTAATTTTTTAACCGAAATTTTAGAGGTAAGAAAACACAGTTTTTTCTAGCTACATAATTTCTCCTCTCCGTTTCATATTAAAAAATTTTACATTTCGGGCTTTATTTGTTATGACCCTATGGTTTTTGTATGGTTGGTTACTTAAAGGGGCAATCAATAGCTGAACTACAATCACGAAAAAAAAAGTTTAAACCACATGACAAGTACAGGCAGAGAGGAAGGATGATTATGAAGGCTATCATTTACATAAAAGAGGGCAAACTTAAAAGTATTCTTTGCATACTTGACAAAGGTCTTAAAATAAATAAAAAAACAAAATTCAAATAGAAGATAAATAGCAGGCCCGCTACTTTGAAAAATAAACAAAATTAGTCACTTATTTTCGGCTGAATAAGCGGCTCACTATTTTCGAAGTTAAGCATATTGCAACTGAAATTTATTTATAATTAATTAATTCTGCCGAAATTTTTAAATATTTTCATACAAAAAGAGTAGAAATTTGATTGATTTCATTCGATATCGAATGTGGTGATTCGGGCCCAGCAGTCAACACAGCTCATATAACAATCGTTTTTCTAAACAATATTTTCCTTAAAAGCACATCTGTGGATATTTTAGAGCTACGATTTGCAAAACTTATTCGAATGAAAAGTCAGCGGTGAATGCTATACATCCATGATTGTAAGCTTTTTATTGAGCTGTCATTAAAGACATGAACTTGAGTAATTTTTGGTATCATAAAGACTGTGCATCAGGCCACACAGCTTATCAAACTATTTAGTTTCTTAAGCGCTATTGGTACTCGTGTTACTAAGTGTTTTAATGGTGTCAATTGGATGTCTTGAAGCTGCTGGTAAAAATTTTCTTTTGAAGGGAGTCTTCAAAGAGTGATACCACAAAAAAAAAAATCCAGGAATGCTGCACATCCTTAAAACAATATCGAAAATGTCATTCGTTATAAAGCACAAAACCAGAGATTGTAAAATCTTTAACTTAATCTTGGAAAGTTTGGCTATCCGAGTAAGTTATTTTCGTAGAGCAAAACTTGGAAGACTTCTTGTTGATTCCCAGAGAAATAGATTCATTCGATGTTTACATCTTGAATAGTGAACTTACGAGCTGAACAAAAGGTCCTCTCGGTTGTAATATAATATGCCATAACTTACAATAATAATAATAATAATAATAATAATAATAACAAAGGTCTTACAAATTCAACTAGAGTGCAGTAGTGTTAATGTATCTTGTCATGGTAATACTTGTTATTTCTAAATACTCGTAAGTCTTAATAGGTACACCAAAAAGAAAGTTAAGTTTTTGTTAATTTTTTTTTTTAATTTTTAAAAATACTCGTACTTTGAATAAAAGCCTTTATGGTTCTTACGAAAACTTGCAAAGCTCTGTAGTAAATAGTAAAAGTTTTTTTACGGAGAGAATAAAAAAATATTAAATCGTTTTTGCAATTTTTTTTCACAAATCCTTCTCTTAATTCTTACTTTCAGTTGAATTGAATTTTTAAACTACCTGCTTGCAGCTTAGCCAGCTATGACTCAATAACCAAGAATACAAAAAAAAAAAATAAAATAAAAAATAAACTGACACAAGCACCTAGAATGTTTTGCATGAATGTATGTGCGAGTACGTGTGCTTACACGGTTGTGTTTATAATTTCATGAGATATTTTTTCAGTTATTTTTGAAAAGAAAAAAATGTTTAATAAAAAGAAAACAACTCAAAATAGTACGTCAAGCTAAAAACATAAAAAAAAACAAAATTTGAAATACACACAGGTAATATAAACCTTTAGCCTTTGAATTTGAAGAATGTAAATATGTATGTATGTATGTGTAAGTCTTTTGTTGTTGCTATGTAGAATCTTATTGTCATTATTGTTGTTGCATACAAGATATGAGACTCTATTCTTTATTTAGTACTCTTAACAAGGGTTTCTTAACAAAACCAGGTTTTTATGTCTGTCTGTCTGTCTAAACGACCTGAAGCAAATTGTCATAAACAGCAACAATAACAACAGCAACTACTACCACAACATCATTCATAATGTTTCTAAAATTTTTCAGTGGAGAGTTGATTTTATGAAATAAAAAAAAGAGTAACCCAAAATTTAGTTAAGAAGTAATTTGAAGGATTAACTATAAAATAATTCTTGTGTAGTAAAAATTTTTATTATTGTTGATCAAGTGGTTCAGCAGCAATGGAAAAATGATAAAGTTGTTATGAAGCCTCATCCCAAATTGAAATAAACCCACGCTCTTAACAACTTTCATTCCTTATTTGATTTAAGACTTCTCAAGCTAGAAAATCCTAACTAATTTAATTTTAATTTACTATCTTCAGACACTCTGTAAGAACAATTTGTTATTTTTCAATATTTTATTAGGCTAAGGAAAAGTTTCATTAGTCGAATAAAACTTTGTCCCTAGTGGAAAAGTAATGAAAGTTTTCATTGGATTAACAAACAAAATTGTTTTAAGTGCGGTCAAACACAACGTGATCTGAAGTTTTCTATGTAATTCTCTTGACAAATCCAACTGAAATCATTACTTACGCCAGATTTTTCTCTCCTTTAATAGATGTTCAAAAAAGTCACTAACAGACCAATACGATTTTCGAATTCATTACCGCCTTCGATATCGAATGAAATCAAGGGAAATTCTAAAATTTTTGTATGAAAAAATTTTGCTCCGCAATCGATGATTTGAGTCCTAATTTTTCTATTGGATATTGAATAAAATTTATAGATTTTTTGTTTAATGAAATAACTCGATTCTGATTTGGATTTTAGGTTTTCCACTTTACGTAGTGCCTAAAATTATTGTTTACTCTATAAAAAAGTTACGGACCTGTCGTAAAATAATTGATAACCTTCTTAGTCAATAAATCCATTAAAGTAAATTTCTATATCTTGAAAATGACATCAAATCAACGGAATTTCACTTCATGGATTGACTGGAGTTGTAAATAAGTTAAACTTCTGGCTCCATAAATTAGTAGCTAGCGTACTAACCTATCAATCTGCGGTCGCAGGCTTGATTCCCGTCTAGAACGTGGGTGTTTTCTGCAGACAAGACAAGAAGCTTCGCGGATTTGTGTTGTTACAAAAAAATGTAGGAGAACATGTCCAAACGCTTGACTTCGAATTGGTGCTCATGCGTTTTTTTGTAAAAAGTAAGCTGATAAATGCTTTGTTTTCAACCGTACATCGTGAGTTGGGGTCTTCAGTCAGATAGTGATGTTAAGCATCGCCATAGTCTGCTAAATATTGAAGAGTTTGATCTCTGAGATTTTGAGATAATATGTGATGCTCCCTGCTAGAGAGGAGGTACACAATGTACAAATTAAAATGCAAGCAATTAAAATCCTAATACCATAAGCTTCTTATTGTAAATAGAGTTGTAAAAGTTTCGAACGCTCCATTTTCTGACATTTATTGAATTATAGGTAAAACTTATTATTACTAAAACTTATGGCACAAAAGTAACTTGATCTTTTAATGAATAATTTTGTTTTTTTTAGAAAAATATTAAAAAAAACAACATCTACTTGGGTACAAATAAAATATTTTTTGACTGCTTTTACTAGAAATAAAATTAATTTTTGCATCATCTTTTCTTTCCTTTTTGTTTAACTTTAAATTTTTGCACACCCTTTTGTTCTTAACTGATTTTTTCTCTTCTCTTCCTTTTCTTTTTTTGTTTTTATTCCAAATATTTAAAACTATTGAATAATATTGTTCAATAATTATTGCATAGTTAGTAACAAAGCAATAGTTTAATTAGATGTAGAAGAAACAATATAGAACTATAAGAAAGATTTTTAGGGGAAAATATTTTAGAAAAAATTCTTTTCAAAACAACTAAAAATTTCGTATGAAAAGTATTTAAAAAATGTAGACGAGTAGATGGCTTGTTTTATAAAAAAAAATTACATAAAGCAAAAGTATGTAAGATCCTGACTTGATCAACACATTTTAGTAACTAAATTATATTAAAAAAATGTAAGAAACAAAATGTTACGGCTCTTATTATTACAGTTATGGTTAAAATAAAAAAAAAATGGTATCTTTTTAGCTTCAATTTAATATATTTTGATTTTATTGTTTTAGTTGCGATAATTTTAGTCTAAATTTGTAAGCGGTTGCTAGCTTAGGTTGGAGCTTAGATTAGAAGATGTCATATCTTACTTAAGCTACAAATTGGGCTTTCTATGAGCTCCAAATTAAATATTATTTTCAATGATAGCATGTGTTTATTAAAACTCAGCTGTTTAAATTACAACTCAAATGGGCTAAGTGTCAACCATAATCAAGATATAAATTCCAAAAAATTATTTGTTTAATCTCGAGATAAAATAAATACCTTTTTTGGAATTTAACAAAAAAATATATATATTTTTATGGGATTGTTTTTCTCATTTTAATTTTTTTCTTAAATTTCTTTCTGCCTCAAAAAATGGGAATTTCTAAAAAATTTTTTTTGTTTTTTACTTTTTATTTTATGAATATGAAATATTGCTCAATGAATTTACGATATTTATTTCTTTTTCCAAAGAAGCTCTTGGTAAAAAAAACAACGTTTTAAGGGAGAATTTGTGTAAAAAAAAAGATTTTAAAATCAATAAACGACTGCATCTTCTGTTTAATTCTAAAAATACTTTTATTTGAAAAGAAGTTTAAAATGGAGTCAGTTAAATGAAAATGTTCAATGATATTTTGAAGTTGTCAGTCATTAAAAATGGCAATTAAAAATATTTAATGGTTAAAGATTTTTATATTTTTGAGTTCTTTTTTGCTATTATTTAAACACTTTGAATTAAGATAACAAGTTTTAAGGCCCTAGAGAATTGAAAAATATCAAGAGATAAAGGAAGAAATAAAAGGAGAGTCAGAATCAGTGTTGCCATTATAGCTTTTTTAGGCTAGATTTATTTTTTTTTCTCGCATTTAGCCTTGAAATTTATGATTTAGCCTCTAGCCTTTTTCATTTTCAAAATAGCCTTTTTTCTTTTTTTAATTTTTCGAAAAATGAAACCAAATCCCCACAAAAAAAACTAAGGCTGAAGAAAATTCCTGAACAAAATATTTGCTTTTTTTTAAATCAGCCAAAGTAGCATTTTCCATAAAATTTAGATGTGTCCGGATAGTGCGAAAAAAAAAATTTTTTTTTTGTTATTTTAGTCATAACTTGCTAAGTTTTCAATATTGGCTTTAATTGGAAAATTTTTTTTAATCATTTTTTTAAAAAACCAAATAAGGTAGTTGATGGTAATTTTTGGGGAAAAATTTTTTTCGCTCTATCCGCAAAAAAAAAAAAAAAATGTCCAATTAAAGCCAATACGTTTATCTATCCAACGCAATAGAAATCAAAGCGATATTTAGAAAACTAAGCAAGATGTAAAGGAAAGCATGCTTCTTCTTCTTTTCTTTAGTTTTTATCATTATACTCGTATGTTCTCTTCTTGATTTTTTATAAAAATCATAATAATAATGAAAGTTTGTTTTTAACTTATTCCTAGCCCTTTTTTTGTGAGTGACTTAGCTTTTTCTAGCTTTTTTTTAAAGCCAAATTTGGCTTATTTTTTATAGCTCTTGGCAACGCTGGTCAGAATAAAAAATTTAGCCATGTCGAAGAAAGTTTAAAAAAATACAGTCAGTTAAATCAAAGAAAGCAAAAATATTTTCCCACAAAAATTGTGATTGAAGTATTTGTTGTGAAACTCTTAAAATATCTAATAGTTTCAGCAATTTTGAATCCTTTACTTATTTTTAAGTATGAGTAGTTTTGCAATTTTTCATTATTAGACTGGCTTGCGATATCTGATCTTAACTGCCAAATACTTTATATATTTTGAAGTTTTATGCTACTACTAAGCTTAAACTCGGATTCGGTAATATAGGTATTATAGAATCAAAGAGTCAAAGAATAAAATACGGAATATATTATGTCCAATAATCGTTCAAAAAGCAACTTATTTTACTAATTTGATTGAAGGTCTAATAGATGTATTCAAAACTATTATAAAGGGTGTCCCAACAAGAACGCAAGATTTAAATTTTATATAAATGACTGATGCAGCAATTGAATTGTTTCTCTGGCTGTATGATATGTGGCGCCGTCTTGTTAAAACCACAAGCCTTCCACATTCATTTCTTCAATTCTAGGCAAGAAAAAACTGGTTATCATTTCATGATACCGAATACCATTGACTTTTTGGCTTGACCTGCCTCATTTTCATAAAAAAAAAGTCCAATGATTCCTCCAGCCCAAAAAACACACCACACAGTGACACGTTGAGGATGCATTTGCTTCTCGTGAATAACTCGAGGATTTTCCTCATCCCAAATGGGACAATTCTGCCTATTGACGAAGCCATCAAGACGGAAATGGACCTCGTCACTGAAGATGATTTTATCGACAAAATCAGCATTTTCATGTTGTCTCTCCAATACCAAATTAACGAACTCCCTCACTTTTTACTAACCTCGTACCTTCTACTAGCAAACAATAACAATTGTTCAAATATCAAACAATGACACTTCGAATGGCGCAAAATTTAAATCTTGCGTTCTTGTTCGGACACCCTTTACTTGTCGTGTCTGGTTAATGTCGTAACTCAGCTAGTGCAAGATATCACCTAGAATGCGTCGTCCGTTCAACTTTGAGTTTTTCAACTGAAAACTATGTCGAACTGAAAACTATGTCGAACTACATGTTTTCTAAATAAAAAGCTACATCTTTTAGGATTCAGCACAGCTGTAGAAATTCTTTCAGAAAGTAGCCCGCTTAACTCCTTTTGGTAGAATATGTTTTAAATATCTATTGCGCATCTTTGCTAAATAAAAATTGTTATTTTCTTTTATTTAGCTAATCCCCAAGTTGGGTACATTCTGTTGCAATTCTTATATTTATCACTTGCATTTATTTAACTGACTTCACTTTATCAAAACTTAGACTTCTTTTCTTTTTCCTTGCGAAATTTCCATAATATTCAGCATACTTTTTTTTAGTTGTCACATTAATCATCTTCATAAATAAATAAATACTTAAGGAAATATTCAAAGAAAGAAGCCAACCAACATTTGGAAAAGAAAAGCAAAAAGAATTACAAAGTGTAAGATGACATTCTTTTCATTTGCAAAAAAAAAACTAAAAGAAAAAACATACCAAAATAAAAGAAAAAGAATTTTATTTACTCAAGAAACTGTCAATTTTAAATTCATGCGTAAAAGAAGGTGTGGCGCTACAAAGTACACTTGAATTTAAATAAATACGGGCGGGAATTACTGGATTTTGCATAAGAATTTTAAACACATTTTTCTTTGTAGCCAAAACAAATAATTTTAGGTTTTTTTTTCATAATTATACAGCGAAATTCAAGGTGGGTGGAAAAAATTAATAAATTACTTTTAAAGCATAAAAGGAATTTAGACGAATAACTTTTTTTTATCTTCAAATTCACTCGTTTATGTTAAAGAGAGTTTCGTTAGACTTATTTGTCTTTGAGTTGTTAACACAGTTTTGTTTGTTAATAAATTTGATAAGTGGCTGTTGACAATCGGTAGCAGAGCGCAAGAGGCGGCTGAGCTGTCTGTCATAGCTGTCAGTGGCTTACTTAGTTGAAGTTAGGTTGGACGTACGTACCCTGGATTGTCTCATATGACCTTTTTGTATTACCTGTTATAGAAAGGGTTAAAAATATGTTTGTGATGGAGATAAAAGCGAGTCATTATACCACAGTAAGTAGAGGAACACAGCTGTCAGTGATTTAGGTATTTGAACCTAAGCTTTAAATTAATTTAAATTAAATGTTTCTTTTTAATAAAATAGTTTTTTATTTCTAAAGCAGGTAGTTCAAAACCCATACTCTCATATAATTAATTATACATCTCTCATTGCGGACAATACTCGAAACTTCTCAAGTAGGGCTTGCCAAAGAATTGTTTGCCAGTTTAAAAGGGATTTAACAGCCTTCTCCTCATATTAAATATAATGAAGAAGTCATTCCATGTCCTACTTGTTGTTCTAACCTACTTGCTCAGTTGGCGAGTTGACTTAACAAACTATAGCCATCGAAAGTACTTAGATAAGCACAAAATCCATTTAGTCGTAGTTTTTTGTATTAGTTAAAAATGTGCCCTTTCTTTTCAAAAAAGTAATATGACTTACCTCTTCAAAGAAAAATCTACTGAGAGAATTTGAATTTATGGATTTGCGGTCCTATACAAACATGAACTTTAGGGGGCTAACAAATTCCTAATAAAAAGACTAAGTTAATTTGAACAAAGCTCCTCTGGGGGCATATGATGCAGTGGTGTTAGTTGTTACATTTATTATGCTGTTACGAGTCACCATGCCTGTCAACATATAAAGAGCCTTTCTGCCCACACTTTTGAGCAGATTGAATAATTCTCTATCTTTGGATCTGGATATATTCTGAAATCGCCTTTACATTAGCTGAATCTGGCCAGCATAAACTAACCATCAGCAAGCTAAAGACCTTCTTTCTATTAATGCCATGTTGATTAGCTGGGTTATAAGAAACACAGGGGAAGGTAATGCAACAGATGACTTTTTTCTGATGTCTCTTTTGTTAGTAGATCGCCAGAGGATTATCTTACAATACCACGAAATAAATAAATTTCATAAAATTTATTTTAAAATTTAATGAATAGTTTAGCTGCCATAACCTTAACTTCTGTGATACAAATTTTTGTCGAAATCAAAATAAATGGTTGACAATTAAGTGGGATTAAAAGATTTGTAAGCCAAAATACTTAACTGAAAAGGTTAAGTATTTTATTTTAGGAATATTCTGTTAAATATTTAATTTTAACTCCAAGAGGTTTGACTATAACAGAAACTATTATTTTGGAAATTTTGAAATTTTCATGGAAAAATAATAATTTTTTTTCACACACACCTTTAAATTGTCTCATTAAGTCTTTTCTTAAAAATTTTAGGTTTACAAAAAAAAAAGTAGCTGCTTAAAATAACTGTCGTCTAAAATTAAATGTTACTTTGTAATGAACGTGTTCTTTAGGTGTAACAGAACTCAGAACTGACTTCATAGTTTAACATTCTTTAATTTTTTTTTTATTTTTTTGGTAAATGCTAGATTTCAGGCTACGAGTTGAAAATAACAATATGTTGTTGTACTTGTTGTTTCAAAATATATGTATGTATGTAGTTGTTATGGTTATTGTTGTTATAAAATAGTAGTTGTAGAAGTAATAAAGATTTGTTTGTTAACACATCTGAATATGTGATATGCATTTTAAATTCATGAAAAAAAAGTAACGCGTACGAGGCAGCGACAAAAGCATGGCTTAAAGAACAAGGGGTAATGGTGGCTATAAAAGAAGCAGCAAAGAAAGAGTAAAGAAGAGAGTAATAACATGTGATAACAACAACAACATCATTATTGTATCATATATGTATGAATAAAAAAAAACTAACGTAACGCGTCTTGCTTTAATAATTTTTTTTTTTTTTTTATTAATTTAGACAACGACTGACTGAAAAACATTAAAATATACCAACATGAACTTTAGGGGGCTAACAAATTCCTATTAAAAAGACTAGGTTAATTTGAACAAAGTGTCTTAAGAAAGAAGGTGGAATTAAACTCAAAGGATCCACTATTGTGGTCCTTGTTTCTGGCATCTGAAGGTTAAGAAAAAGGAAGAAAGTATAGTGATAGAAAGTGTGCAAATAGAGAAAGCCAAAGGAAAAGGAATTGAGAAGTGAAAAGAGAAGAAATAGAGTCTATCACCACCTCAACCAATAGCTGCTACTCCCGAAGCCAGATAGCCCTTCTAAATCCTATAGTCGCTAATGCCAAAAGACCTTAAAAATAACCGTTACCAAGGTGAATATTTTTTTTGGACCTGGACAGAAACAGAAAAGATGTTTCACACGTGTCACAACTTCTGCAGTAGTCATTAAATGTCAAAACTAATAACTTAGTATGTTTCCCAAAGTAGTTGTGGCTTGATAGCGGTGCCACCACATTGCTCAATTAAACTCTATGTAGCCCCAATAAACCAAAGGTATAGTTGGTGTGCAATACCAATTAAATTTTTTTAAACTCTTTCACGTTTAATAAAGTTAAGTTTCTCGGCACACATATCAGTTAACTTCAAATGCACTGCAATCTAACTATTTCTCAATAAGCCTTGTTCTTTCCTACCACACGACACATTTCAGGAAAGCTTGACTTGTATGCACCCAAGTGTACTCAACAATCGAACCCAAGACCCCTTTATTGATAGCTTAATACACTAAGAGGACCTCTACTAACGTAGAGATGTTGTAGATGGTTGCCAATAGCGCATAGTCATGAATTCCCCATGTTTACTTCCTTATATAGGGCGAAGAGTTTAACTTATAACAGAAAATATATTATTTATTTATTTTTATAGATGAAATACCTACATTTTATTTAATTAATACCACTTTATATGGTACGTATAAGAAAAATTTTTAGGCCCGAGTCCTTTTAAATTAACTTTCGATATATAAATGGATGCTAAAGTGTTATGTAATTACATGTTTTTCCTCAGTCTTTTGTAATGTCAAAATTTCTAAGATTTGTATGCCATTTTGTAGTTAACTCTGGCTGTGAGCTGCCTTAATACCTGCTTCTTTTTTTACTTCTCTATAATATTACTTTTCATAAGTTTTATTTCTGTTTAGTTTTTTTTTTATTTTCTTTTCCTTTGCTGCTTCTAAATCTGTTTGTATTAAAACTTGCTTACAAATATATTTTTCCTTTTATTTTTGATTTTGTATTTTAAACTTTCCTACCAATGCGGTAGTTAGTTATTCAGTTAAGAGTTGAGGCAGGTTCAAATACTGTTTATGTTGAGCCAGCACGTACAAAATTTATAAATTTTTTTATATTTTTTTTTCTTTTTCACTTTTTTCTTTTCTACTGTTTTTCTTATTTGTTGGATTCTTTTAATAAAAAAAAAAAAGAAGTTGAAATTAATAAAATAAATTTGAAACAAACAGTTGGTGGTGGTTCTAAGACACCCGACAAGAAAGATAATAAAACAAAGTTTTCTTTACAACTATAACATAAATTTCAATATTATTGATTGCAATAAAAATTAAGACCAAATAAATAGCTCAGGAGAATACTATAAGGAAAACCATAAATTTAAAAATATAAGCACTAAAAAAGATTTATATTTTGTAATAGAAAAATCTTTAAAAGTAATTAAAAAAAAAAATATTTTTTATAGGCTATTCAGACATGCACGTTAATTGAGCAATTAAGCATTTTACGCAATTATCGCCTTTATTGAGCTCAATTTACCATACAAATTTAAATTAAATAATTGCGTTAATGAAGTCAAAATCAAAATGCAACTCTTTGTTGAGCCCTTAAATATCAACTTAAAAGGGAGAAAAGTTGATATTTTTAATATTAAAAAAAGAAAACGTAAATAAATTTAAAAATAAATGTCATAAAAAGGAAATGGCAGCCGAAGTAACCGGTAAATAAATTTTTTAAAATTGTTATTGAAAATATTTTTAAATAACTAATATTTTTTAATCAAAAGCTTGCCTTCAAAACTGGATTGCACTGATCGGAGTAGTTCAATATTTTTAGTATAAGCTACCAACATTTTATTTTAAATTTGACTTTCTTTTAATTTTTTTTTTATATATACTCAAACATATTTTCAAAAAAAAAAAAATTTCACAATATTTTCAGTTGTCAAATACTTAATTGCGTAAACTTAATTGAATATGTGTGAACACCCAAATCAGTCACACAATTTAAAACTTAATTGACTTCATTAACTTTTACGTCTAAACAGGCTATTAGTAACAAAAAAATAATAATAATAATAACTCAAATAATAAAAAAAAAACGTTTAGCAAATTTAAAAAACATAAAACATAAATAATAAAAATTGTCTAGTTCTTTTAACAGTCAACTGTAATAGGAAGAGATACAATTTTGAAGTACAAAAGATTCGGCTGATACCTTTGTTTTACTTTGTGGCTGATGCAATCACCAGTCTCTTTTGTATAAATAATTTTTTTTCAAACAGTTTTGAGTAAGTGAAAAAGAAATGTCTCAAGCTTTGAGTAGTGCCAATTAATTGAACCAATCTAAAAGTATTAAAATTTTTCTTAAATTTAATGAATTAATTATGGTCACTTTAGAGGTGATATGTTTTGAAAAGCAATTTTAGATCTATAAATTTTTATGAAAAAATACGATTTAATTATTTTGTTATTATTAATAATATTTATTATTAGAAATTAATTCAGTTAACGAGCACTGGTAACTTTGACCATCGGCTTCCAGGGTCTGGGTAGCAATCGAACCTGCAAGCCTGCAGGAATCGAATCTACAAGGCACCCAAAAGTAAGCTTTTAATAAACGTTTGTGTGTGAAAAAAATTTGTTAAAATTTTTTCTTTTGAAAATTAAGCAGCAGGGCAATACATACTCGTACGTAGAAGATATCCTACCTTACTGAAAATAAAGTAAGTTTTTAATTGTATTGGTGCTTGTTTTGTATTCCGAATGGATTCAAAAAAACATGTAGAGTTAAATTTTGTTCTTCTTCTAATATGAAAATTATTGTTTTTTAATGCCACCAATACTTTCCCAGCAAAAATAAGTCCATATTTACATGGGTTTCATAATAAGGCAGCTGCTGAATTTTCATTCTCATTTTTCTTGCAATAAACATTCTCTGTAACACCTAAACTATTCCTAAGTCTACATTAACTTTTTAGTAGTTTTGGAAAGATTATCATTTTGTCAAGATTCAAAATGGCCTTTTTATTAACATGTTTGTATGGTGTTATTTTTTGACTTCTTCATTTCTCTTTTAGGCTCTTCAGTAATGCAGTAGATCTACATATACTTCTAAAAGTTATTTTGCAAATGATTAATGAAATGAAGATTAATATTTGTGAAAATAGTTTTCAAGATCAAGTTAGCAGCACATTAATTTTCTATTAATTTTATCAACTCTGGACAATATGACTTTATTATGTTTTCCATTGTAAATGTTACTTTACCTCAAAAGAATTTATTCTTAAGTCATTACAAAAAACCAATCACAAGTTAATAACAATTTAATTGTTTTTTAAAGGAAAATGTTTTATGTTATTGTTTTGTAATGAAACAAATAATTTTTAAACTAAAACTTATCAAAACTAAAAAAATGCTGCCGCAGTTTTTTTTTTTAAAAAGTAGACAGAAAACTATAGACAATTAATAAAAAAAAAAAAAAAGAAAATAAAATAGATAAGAGTGTATAACTTCTTGGACTCATAAAATTTTATAGAAATTTAAAAAGCGGCAGTTTTTAATATGCCAAATATCGCTCATTTAATTCAATAGTGTCATAGTTCAAAAACTGTTTTGTTTCTTATATTTGCATGGTAAAAAAACAAAGTAGAGAAATAGGTCTTTACTGTTTTAATTTATATTCTGTAAAACTTTCAAATTTTTTTTTTATAAAAGTGTCAACAATTTAAAAATTTTAAATGGCTTTTTGATAAAATCATGAAGTCAATTACAAATATCATTATGTTTTGATAGTTAGTCTCCTTGAAGACTTTAATAATACATTTTTGAATGTATGAAATGTATGCATTTCATTTAACTATAAAAAACAAATTTTTTTTAACACTCAAATTCCTAAAAAAATACTTTTTTTGTATTGTTGGCTGTTAATACCACTGTGTCATATTACTTACGTCCTTAAGAAAATGTGGTTAATAAATATTGTATACATTTAGGCATCCGGTTTAAATTAAAAACAGTTTGTCCCACCAAAATAAAATAACAAGCGACTTAAATTACAATTTCTATATAAAAAAAAAAATTACTTGTAAAACGTAGCATCCGAAAGCTTGCGTCTTAAGTCTTTTGTTTCCCGTATAACAAAAATAAATATTAAGACAAACTCCCACTAAATTATTATATGTAAATGTTGCTTGTCTGGAACTTTTATTTATTATTATTTGTAAGTTTGTTTGACGTTTTTCTTTTCATATTAAAATGCCTAGATTTTTAACTTGATATCGGTTTAAAATTATTTATTTATTATTTAATATATCAACATAATTTGAGTATATTAATTTTAATCCGATCTCAGGCTTAAAAAGAATTAGCCGCTTAAAAAAAACATTTTAAAGTTGATTTAAAAATGGTTCATATTTTATATTCGAGTATATACATATATGACAGTAAATACTTGAGAAAACTTTAAGTTCCTTTTTTGTAACAACATATTCCATAGTTTCATGACTCCATATATCGAGTGGTCAAATATCTTTCGGCGTCTAGCCTATTACACAATTTCGTTTAGAAACTAATTTTAAACGCCAGCATTTTTCAATTTTTTTAATAGCTTGAGCTTTGATTTTTCTTTTTCTATGTCTGAAAGTATTGTGTGAGCACGCTTTTCTAAAAGTTTTAAAACCGAATTGCATTATATTTCTTAAGCTGCATCTACTGCTAAAAAATATTACCAATATTTAATTTATTCACACTCAAAATAATTATAAGAACAAACATTGTAATTAGTTACAGCTAAAATTTATACATGTTAAAATACATACTTGTAGCTATGAAATAAAAAAATATTCAAAAGTTTTATAGCATGTTTTTTTTTAATTTACCACCAAAGTTAAGCTATATATAAAAAAAAATCTGATTTTACTAAAGAGTTTCTTGGCGCTAACGGCACTAACGCATATGATAAATACATTTAAAAGAAAAAAGCGTTGCAATTAAGTGTACATACCTTTCTTACAGTTCTACTACAAATATATCAGCCGTTTTCAAATTTTAGATTTTTCTTCTAAATTTCTTTGGTACACAAAAACCAAAGTTAAGGTACAATAACTAAGCAACTGCTTAATAATTTTAGATACTATTTTATATATATCTTTTAGTAGAAGGGTTTTCTTTAAAATAATTTAAAAAAAGATAAAATATCCAACATCGGCTTTACCCATTTATATCCAAGCTCGTAACAGTGCGCGTCGTTGTGATTAGCGACAAATAAATTCTTAAGCAAAAGAGTTGAATATTAACATTCAAAATAATTTTTTTGTAATAATCTTAAGACAGAATTTCTAAATTAAAACAAAAAAAAAAAAAAAAAATTAAAAAAAAAAATAAAGAAAAATGCTGTAAAAAAAATACAGTAAAAAAAAAAGAAAAAAAAATTTTGCTATGAATTGTAAAAGATGCTTTACAGAATTTATCTTAATTTTATAATGACGCATTTCATTTTGCTGCACACAGAAAACAACTTAGGTTGTGATAACTAAATTTGTTTAAAATCAAAAATTTAGTTGTGATAATCAAAATTTTTAGTTGTAACAACCAGAATTCGATAATGCAATTCAAAATTTAATTCTCTTAAATATATGTCAAGCTCTCAGACCGTTTTTCTATTGTTGCGACTAAAAAATTCAATTATCGCAACTAAATTTTTCATTGGCCAACAAATTTAGTTCTCACAATCGAAGTTGTTTTCTCAGTGTACAAAATATTGAAATAAATAAAATTTTTTTTTCATATATTTTTTCGGTATAATTTTTGCAGTAAAAAAATAAATACAAAAAAAAATGTGATGTTATACAATTTACGAAAATAGAAAGCAGCTGTTAGGTGCAGGTTTTCTTGTTATATGCCCAGCGGTGGCAAGACCCAGAATGAGTTGCTTAGCCAGTGAGAAATTGTTCCTAGGAAACTTAGTCATGATTGATACTAATTAAGAGATTCGTAAGGAGTCTCGAATAAAAACTTAAACAAAATTTTTTAAATTCATTTCCAAAAATTACAGTGCGTCAGATTATTAGTTAGAAGCGCTTATCAATATTTTAGCTGAAATAGTTACACGTATTTAATCTTTAAAACCAAAAGATTTTTTTTTTCAAAATGACTTTGATAGCTTGTTCACAAAAATTTTTGTATTCGGCTACAAAATTGCTTGCAGGTTTTTTTTTTATTTATTACTTTTTATTTAGCTGTTCATTTTTGTAATTTGTTGGCTTTTGAATTTACTTTTTGTTATATAAAATTTCATAAAAGCTATTAGAAAAAAGAGGAAAAATTATTCTAATTTCATAATACAAATTTTCTACCAATATTCACAAAATTTACTCATTTGTGTTGGCTGGTATTCAACAAAAAAAAAAAAAAAAAAAAAAAAATTCCATTTCACACATGGTTTACAGTAAACAAAGCTGGAAATTAGTTTTCAATGGGACTTCACAGGATATACTAAATATTATATGATCATAAAGACTAGATACTCGTTGCATTTAGAAAATGAGATAAACTTAACGTGAGTTTATGTCAGTGTCATATAAATATTTTTTTATGATCTCATTGTTATTCTGTATTTTTATTAAATAATTATTTTCTTTTCAGTACATGCTAAATAAAAATCAATGGGTGGTTTGGTGAAAACCTCAGTTTTCTTTTTAATTTCATGCAACATTAAGCAGTTAGTGCTGTGAAATTTGGGGCTGTGTTAAGCCACACAAAATTTCAAATGCAATTTAAGCAAAAACATTGATAGCTTATTTTATAAATAGAAAAAGATTTTATAATTAATAATAAAATAATAATAATTATAATTTAATATTTGCTTTAAAGCATTCATACGGTCAAATATATTCAGAAACAACGTTACCAATTTTTGTACTTGCAAAAGCACCGAATACAATACTTTTTTTATACCATTCACTGTTAAGCGGGTTTCACATTATAATAGAGAGTATTAACATTTTCATTAGATCGAGTGACACCGAAATCAGATGCAAATCAAAAAGACTGTTAAAAAAAATCTAAAGGAAAATATATTCCGTTTTCATACCATCACACTTCAAATAAAATACAAAACGCGGCAAATAATTTCACATCTGTTTTCTAGTTTTTTCTTTGGCTGCTTGTACCCTGATAAAATGAGCAGTGTAATAGCTTAGAAAAAATTCTAAAAATTACAAAAACCATAATTCTGCCAAAAATACTTAAGTATTTCACCACACTCACCACACTTGCTTAACATTTTGTTTTCACACTATTGGATTTTTACTTAATAAACGAATTTTTGACATGTATTAATACTAAATACAATAGTCCAAAACCTGTTTAAGTAAGAAGGGTATATATAGCTTTTTGAGCCAAATTGTCTAATTTAAAACTCCTTTGCTTTTATTAAAAAAAAATTTACTAGACTTTAATGTAAAATTTTTAAAAATACAAGAAAATAATTATTTTGAATAACATGAGCATCAAACTACCCTATTCATATTCTCATTTAAATATATTTCCTGAAACGTATCTCTACGATATTCATGGTTACAATAGGAGGTGGGAAATATATGTGATGACATTAAAAAAATCTTATAAAAAACATTTTTTCTTCAAACAATAACTGTATAAAATAAAATGTGTAAAATATTAATAATTTTTAATCAGCCTGTAAATTAAAAACTGCAGGTGATGAAAAAAAATCCAGTGTGTCACATATATTCGAACTCAGCACACTTTAGTTAATCGAAAACGAATACAAAAACTATGCATAATTTTTTTATTGTTAACCAGTGTAGTAAATATAACAAAAATTGTAACTAAAATCGAAATAAAACTTCACTTGATTTAAAACAAAATTTTATCGTAAAGAATCAATAAATTCAACGAAACAAAACAATTCTGTAGAAAGTAACTTTAGAAATTTGAGTTATACTTTTTAAAATCGCAAAATAGGTTTTATGCAAAACGTAAACTCTAAAAATTATACAGTTTAATAACAAATAGTTATGATTAAAAAGTTTCTTATTTTAAAAATGCAAATAAAAAAGCACTTAGAAACGGGTACGATTTGGATTAAAAAAAATAAAGAAAATGTTCAAAAGCCAATACTTTTCAGATTGTTTTTGATGTTTCCTAAATAAAAGTTTTTTTTTTTTTATATTTTTACTGTTAGAAATAAAATATTTTAGTTTTATATGTAATAATTTCTATTTGGAATTTAAAAGTTTAACAAAATATTTATATATATTTGTGCTTAATTCCAGAAATAAAAATAGAATATATAGTTTTTAATATTAAAATGTTGGTTGGGAAATTTATTTATTTATTCAGTTCAATGCTTACTGAGTTTTTTGCTTGAATATTTTAATCTTTTTTTAACTATTGACAAATAATTCTTATTTAGTCAATTGCTTTTACAACATAAAGGTTCTAATGTTTGCAAGAAACGTTGGGAGTAATCTACTGGGGATTTAAAGTGGCGTCTGATGAAATGGTCCATATAGATATGCTATCCCCTTCAGTACTTATTGTACTGAATAAATAACTCATGAGAATATCATGAGTAAAAGAATAAATTTAAAAACCAACACAATTTCTTGAATTAAGCACAAATAAAGATTAATATTTTGTTTTAGTTTTATTTATGTATTCAACTGAATTTTAATCCAGTTCTAAAGTAAACAGTCCAAAAATTTAATTTTTTCATTTTTCTTTTTTATTGTTAATTTTTTTTTAATTTCGATTTTACTTTTCAATAATTTATTTTCATATTAATGACTCTGTAAAAAGGAAACACAAGTTTAAAAAAACTATATATTTTTTAACCGCTTTTAAATTTCTTTGGGTGACAGGTTGATTTAATTAACAAAATTAAAAAAAAAAAAGATTTATTACAAACTCTTCATGAACAATGCAATTTTACAATGCAATTTCTATCTCTTATTTGCAATTATTATTTTATTTTGTAGACAAAAAAGAAAAAGTAAAAGAGAAAATAAAAATAGATAAAAAAGTGACAAGATGCATCCCGTCGTAAAGTCTCAACAACATTATCATTGTCAACATTTCAGCCAGGTTATTTGCAACAAAAAAAAAGTTGTAGTTAATTGCAATGCAGAGGGGACAGCATTACTGCTGCTTTTTTATTGTTTTAAGGTCAACATATTACCAGTACTTGCTAAGGGGAAATACCCACTCACTAGTTTTTTTTTTTCGTTTTTATTTTTATGTGCATCGTCATGTTGTATTGAATTGAATTCATATGTTTAAATTAATGGAATTTTTTTAAATTTGTGTATGGATAAAAATGTTAAACAAACATTTATTGAAAGTGTCAACAATATGATTATTTTATTCTTAAGTATGTTTGCATAAAATGAATTGATAATGTGACAGCCATTTTTGTTTTCATTTGATTTTATACCTTTGAAATAATTGATTTAAGTTAATAGCCTTTCACTTACCTAATGTCCTGTCTTAATGTTTGGTCTCCTAATAATAATTCAAATCCTCCTTTTGATATGCTACTATTTGGATTGTAATTAAATTGTTTTAAATTATTTGTTAAACTAGTTTTGTTTAATTGTAAAATGTCATCATTTTCATCTTCATCGTCGTCGGTTAGTAACTGCAATGAAAGTAAACAGAGCAGCAAAAATTAAGAAAATTAAAAATAATAAATAATTTTTGGTTTAATAAAAATTTAAATTGATTCGATTAAAAATTAATTTTTTTTTGCTTAAATAATAAATTAACTTTAATAAATTAAATTTCATGTATTAAAAATCAAGCGACTTAATTTTATTGATTTACAAAATAATCAGTATAGTTTTATTCAATTGAAATTTAAGCGGCTTACATTAATTCGTTTAAAAAATCGGTTGTTTTTATTTTATTAAAAGTGAAACGGTTATTTATATTCTACTGAGTTATTTTATTCTATATAAAATCAGTTGCTTTATTTTTATTCAAGTAGAAATTAATTTGGGCGAATAACGCTGAGAAATATTCGATTACTTTTTAAGGCCTTTTTTATTCATTTGTATATTCATCATTATATTTTTATTCGCCTCAAAAATTATTAGTTTGTCATTATTTCGTAAAAATCTAAATGGTTATTTTTTATCAACTATTAAAAATAATTTTTTTTCGGTTCTAAAAAAAACTTAAAGGTACGAGTATTTTTATCTATTGTACTTAGAAAAATAACAGTTTATTTATTAATCGCTTGAAAATGATATGATTATTTTTTTTTTAAATTTTTAGTTTTTATTAAGTTAAAATTAATGGGCCATAATCATAGTCACAAAAAAGTACACTTTAATTAAGAGCTGACTTTTGTTTATAAGAATTTTATGAAAAGATACCGACTTTAGTGTGACTATGATTATGAGCTAATCAGTTAAATTTTATTCAAATAAATGTTATTCGCTTAATTTTTATTCGATTAAAAATAATCGTTTTTTTTTTAGTTTTTATTCGCTTAATTTTTTAATCAGTTATTTTTTTTCAGTTTATTATTTTATTATTTAGTTAGTTTTTGGTGGATTAAAAAAGAATCCCTTGTTTTTATACAGCTAAAATCGGTTTATTTTCATTCAATCGGAATGTTCCTTATTCCGATTTGCTTAGAAATTAAGCAATTATTTTCCAGTCAAATAAACTTTAACCCAGCCGAGTGTATTTTAATTTTATTAAATATGAATCAGTTATTTTTTGTTTCCCTAGAAAATGATTAATTACTTTTTTCAAACAATGAGGTGAAACAATTACATTTTATTCGATGAAGAAACAACCGATTAAAATTTATTCGGTTACTTTTTCTTAGTTTAAAGTATAACGATTATTATTGAATTGAAAAAATATTAATCGTTTATTTTTTATCAAATCTGATTCTATTAAAATTTATCCGGTCCGAAATTAAATATTTTAATTTTATTGGCTTAAAAATTAAGCGAATATTTAAAAAGAAATAAAAAAAAGAATCAAGTAAATATTTGTTTTTTTTTCCCAACTCACCTCTTTTCTCGGTGGTTGTTGCTGATGTTGCTGTTGCTGTGATTCTTGAAGATTATTGTTTGATATAAATAAATCACAATTATTGCTGGTAATAAGATTTGTTGCTGATATTTTTTGGCTTCTAGTCGATGTATTGCCTGCTATATGTGACGACGATATTCCACCAAATGCTGTAGGAGGCGCTGTTGTAGTGGTGGTGGTGGTGTTACTAGGTGTTTTTAATGATGCGGTTGATATTGCTGATGCTGTTGCTGTTGTTGTTGACTGGGCATTTGAGGCAATTGAATATGATAAATTACTACATGCTGATGATGATGATAATTTTTGTGTACTATTATTATTTATATGTAGTAAAGCTGTCGATTTTGTGGTTGCTTCTGCTGGTGGTAACGCTGATGTAGAGGAGACGGAGATGGTGGAAGCTGTAGTCACGCATGTGGCTAAGGTTTGTAAGGATTTTAAATTATTGTTATTGTTGTTGTTATTGTTAAACAGTAATGGCTGCTGCACAATGGGCTGTTGCTGTGCTTTATTTACTCCAGATGATGAAATTCCAGTTGATAGTGTTTTATTATTGAGGGCTACTTCTGCCACATCTTTAGTCAAACGAGGTGAGGTTAATGTTTCTGCATCAACATAAATTTTATTGGGCGGGGGTAGCTGTAACGGAGGCGGTATATGATCGTGATAGCTGGTAGATGTTGAAGAAGCTGTTGAGGCTGTCTTTGAATAGTGAACATCCACTGTGGCACTTATGGTACTAGTTTGTGATTTTCTTCTACCCAAAGTCGAACTTTGACCTGCTGTAGCAGTGTGTGGACTATTGCTAAATAGTGTAGCAACTACTGTAGCTGCTGTAGGTGTGGGTATTTCAGCATGCTTATTTTTATAATTAATAAAATTAATATTACAGAGATTAGCGCCTAAAGCAGCCAAATCATCATCATCGTCATCTTCTTCTTTCACTTCCAAATGTTGTAAGCTACGTGCTATAGTTAACTTTTTATGCTGTAACCCAGGGGGCAATTTTGATAAGGGGGTCGCTTGAAATATACTATTATGATTTGTCAATACGGAGGTGGTGGTGTTAGCTATTGCTGTTGCTGCCAATTGTGTATAATTATTATTGGCATTTCTATCGGCTGATGTTGCTGATGCTAGTGTTGCTGTTGCACTAGCTGGTGAAGGTTGTTTGCTAACAGCTGTGGCTGCTGCTACAGTGGCTTTTGCCAAATCACTAGTTTGTTGAGTTTGTATGTGTTGTGTTTGTTGTGATGCTTTAATTGAACTTGCATTAGTTGTTGCTGACGCTACTGCTGTTGGTGTTATTGATGTTGCACTTATTAAGCCAGCTGTTGCCGAGGTTGATGCTGTTGTTAAGGTCGTACTATTGCAGGCCGCGTGATTGCTATTGAATGAGGTTACATAAATGGGGGAGGCTTCCTTTAAAAAACTTAAATCTTGTTTTTGTGTTGTGGGAGCACCGCTTTTATTTTGTTGTAACTGGAAAAAACAAACACAAAAATGAAAAATTTAGTAGTAAAATGTTTACAAAATTAATTTCATTTAAAATGAATTTACAAAAATAAACGCACCCTCCAACTACTTTCTTTTAATTAAATTTTCTGCTCAGTTGAAATCTCAATGCCATCAAATATTGCCAGTAACATTTATAAAATAAAAATTATAGTAGTTATGCAATAACAGCAGAATAAAACCCATAACAATATTCCAGATAAAAACAATTTGATAGTTTCACAATTGATTGAAGAAAAACCGCAAGCAAATAATTAAAAAAGATTTAATATAAAACACAAACAAACTATAATTATTGAAAATTAAATGACAGTTCCAAAAATAAAAAAAATAAAAAACCTGACGTAGACTTTAAAGTAAAATTTATTAAAAAGTTTTATGAACAATTTTGATCCGTTGACTTTAAAGTCTACTGCATGATGTAAGAGAACCAGGTGGCACTGAGGCGTCAGCTGAATAATGCATGATTGAAGCTCGTTCTGTCAAAAAGTAATAGATATCAAAGTATTAAAGAGAGATCAAAAGAGGAAACAAACTTTTTGTTACACTCTAGCACTATTCTTGATATCAATCACCAGAAATAACAAAATGTGTAGGCTTTTCGTAATGCTGTTATTTTTGTATTTTTGAAGCTACCTGGTTTTATTGAACCATAATCTGCTGTAATTTTTTTTAATCAGAAACCATAATCTGTTTTAGTTTTGATTTGTACCTGAAAGTTTTTCTTTTTCCATTTAAAAAGCTTGTAAATTGAATTACATGTTCGAAAATATAGAAAAATTAAAAATTTTTGTTAAGAGAAAGAACATCAAAATATGTTTTTATTGTTATTGGTTAGATCTTCAATGATTTGTTTTGAAATAGAGTCGACCATTGTCTAAAGAAGAGATCAGGGGGTCAATACATGTTTTGTGATATTTTTTAATTTTAGTTTTCACAAGCACTTTTTGCTTTGACTTTTCACAAATGCATAATTTCTGATTCCCGTTAATGTACTAAAAAAATTTTTTATTTACAAATGTTAAAATGAAAAAAAAAAATTATTTAAATTAACCTAGGCCAGCCTTATACATATTTTATCCCTCTAGTGGTGACTCTTTGATAGTTATGGGTCATTTTTTAAATATTCATGCAAGTTTCGTAACGAATTCTGTTCAAATTAGGAAGTAAATGGGTTTAAGTCATTTGCCATGTCAACATTTTCCTTCAAATAATTATTTATATACTCTTTTTTTTCTCTTGAAATCTTCTCCATTTTTTTCTTTTCACGAATAGATTTCAAATGAAAACTATTTTTTTTTTTTTTACATGAAAAGATATTGACAGTTATTTCACTACACAAAGTAAGAATCAGCAGTGTTGTTCTACTGTGAAAAATTCTTGTTTCGTTCCACTTATTTTTAATAAATTATTTCATATGAAAAAATTTTTAAAATTCTTTTCATCTTTTAACTGAACAAGCATTAAAAAAAAATTTTTTTCAGTTCACATTATCACAGAAAAAGAATTGACCTCCAGACATTCACAGTTTTTTATAGACAATCCAAAAAGAATGTTAAAATATTTAGCATATACAATTATCAAGTACATATAACGAATATTACTACTTCATATTGAAGCTAATAAAGCAAAAATAAAGCGTATTTAAACATGGGTTGGTTGCAATAAATTTTTTTTTTTTAATATTTTTCTTTTGTTTATTATCAATTACATTAAACGTTTTGCAACACACTTCCTACACAGTTTTTCTGTTTTTATTTATTATTTTGTTGAAACTTTGTTTTTAACTGTCTGGAAATTTTATATTGTGTTCCGTAGAAAAACATCTGTTATTGTTTTCCCCACAAAAATAAAAAAAAAAGTTATAAAAAAACTATGATTTGTTTTCGTTTTTTTGTATAATTTTATCATTCCTTCCAATTAGATGACATTTTGTTTTGTTTTTCGTATATAAAAAAAAAACTTTATGATGGTGATTTATCTCGCTTATAATACGTAAGAAGAAAACAAATTATAAACGTTTGTCTTTTGAAGTCTGTTGTTGGTTTTTCTGCTGTTTAAAATCCAAGTGAAAAAATAAAGTTTTGTGGTAATTCTGTTGCAGATTTCATATTTGCATAATTTAATAATGCATATTTTGTGTTTCTACTTTTGGTTTTATCTTGCACTCACTCACTCTACTTTATATTTTCAATGAATTTATGCATAAAAATTTTTGTAAATTCTTGGGTGTGTATTTGTATATCGTTTTTGCCTTACAATCTATTTAAATTATAGTTATTTACAAAAAATAAATTATGCACAAGAAAAGCTGATAAAACAAAAAAAAATTGTTTAAGGATTAAAATTTTATTTATTTATGTCTTAACAAAGACGTTAAAAAATTGCGTAGCTGTATTTTATTTACATAGTACGAGTACCTATGTATGTATATTCAACTTTTGTTTGCCAAAATGTGGACTTTTTATATTTCTTACTCATATTCTATGTTCGAATAGCAAAATTGCTTGAAATTTTGGGAAAAGCATAAAGTACAAAAAGTAATGGCTCAAGAAATTTTCGAACTTCAGTTCGAATTTTCGAACATTGCCTTAAACTCTTTTTTTTTTTAATGAATGTTTTTAATTAAAGCAATTTCTTTTAGTTTTTAAAATTTTCTTTAAAAATTTCTATGTTCGAATTTTAGATTTCTTTAAATTTTTAAGATCAATAACAATTATTTTAGCTGTTTTCGAAATGAGCTTCAGTTTAAAAAAGACGTTAAAAAATTGCGTAGCTGTGTTTTATTTAGTTAGTACGAGTACCTATGTTTGTATACTCAACTTTTGTTAATAATATGTTTGCGAAAATTTGCACTTTTTATATTTCATACTCATATTCTCTGTTCGAATAGCAAAATTGCTTGAAATTTTTGGAAAACAATAAAAATTAAATTCTTTTGTATACCTTAAGCATAAAGTAAAAAAAGTATTGGATCAAGAAATTTTCGAACTCAAGTTCAAATTTTCGAACATTGCCTTAAATTTTTTTTTTTAAATAAATGTTTTTAATTAAAGCAATTTCTTTTAGTTTTTAAAATTTTCCTTAAAAATTTTTATGTTCGAATTTTAGATTTCTATATATAATTTTCCACAGGAAAGCAAAATATTGAAAATAATAAATAATTTTATAAAAACAAAAGACCAAAGCTCAATAATCATTAAAAATTTAATTTTAGATTTCTTAAAATTTTTAAGATCAATAACAATTATTTTAGATGTTTTCGAAATGAGCTTCAGCTTACTGGTAGGGGCAGTTTCTTTTCAGACTTTTCTTTTTTTTAATTATAGCAATTATAATTAAGTGTATGAATATTTTATACCTTAAAATTTACATTTTAAATTAATTAAAAATAATTAAAAATTTTCTTATTTCGTATGTGTTGGCAATAAATGTAAAATATAAAAAATGCAGTATTATAATTAATTATTTAAGCACATGCTATTGTTTAAGCTCATTAATTACCAGCATCTACTTTAAATTGCAAAAATACAAAAATAAATATAAAATAGTTTCATGTTTTCAGTATAAACATACTGGTATTTTTTCATTCATTGATTTAGCTGTGTATCTGTTCAGTCATACATACGTACATTTATTGATTCATTCAGCAGCAATTTACAATGAAAAAAATCGCCTTTAAATAAAACTTGTTTTTTTTTTTCTTATTTGGCTTGCATCCATTAAGAAATGTAATTTAAATTATCGTTACTGTTTTTATCCGTTTATTTAGTGAAACAAATAAAAATGCACCACGAGAAAAATTATTTTCTGTATTTCTTTTTTTCTTTATTTTTAAGACAAAAAAATTTTTTTCCTTAATAAATTAAATAATTTTTTATTTCAAACAACGGAATATTACACAAGACTGCAAAAAACATTTTTGAGCTGTTTCGATTTTTTTGGGTGTGCTGAATCCGAAAATGGCTATCATTTTGTCGTAGAACGTCACGTTAAAACAAGTTATCATATTAAAATAAAAGATAAAAGACAAAAAAAAAATTTTCTGTAAATAAATGCGTAAAAAAACAAATTTTTTGTCTAAAGCACATTAATTAGTAAGCACAAAACATTTTTCTTTTTCCCAGTGAGACTCCTTTAGGTACATTTACGCATTTGGAAGAATTCTCTGAAGTGTCCAACAGTAGTTCGCCATCAATGAGACGCTCCATTTTCCTTGAAATTTTTTTTCTATCTTCTTAATACCTTGATGAAATGGTTCACCTTGCTCTTCACTCAAATCTAAATTTTCTGGAAAATAGTAGAGGTGAGAATGCAGAAAATATACTTTTAATTTCACAAGGCAATTTAAAGCTTGAAATACTTTTAACATTCCTTTGACGACTTGTTTGTAGTTAGGGTCTTTGTTATTGCCTAAGAATTTCTGCATGACCTATTTTAAGGCAATTCACTCTTCTCTTTGAGGATCCGTCATGGTAAATTGTGGGTCAACAATAAGCCCAAAAAACCATTTTTTTTATAATAAAATTTTGCGTTTTGCAAAATTACCTAACGTTCTGGAATTTTTTGAATATTTTTTTCAGTTGAAAACTTCCAGACAGTATTTTGATTACAGACGTGTGTTATTTGATTTTTATCTTCCTTTAAATCGTTTTCATTTGTTTTTTATACACTTTGGCTTTTAGTTTAATTAAGCAATTTCTTTTAGTGTAAAAAAACACACTTTAATAACTTTATAGGTTGTATTTATTCTCATTTTTGTATGTAGATTTGCTGGTATGCTTGTTTATACAAAAGCCCGTAAAATTATTTTACAACGTTTATATTCGCACTAGCACTTATTTTAGCACACTTAACATTCTTTTACGGTGCATACACACCCATATATACCGTTATGAATTTTCTGTTATGAGAATCTATAGAGAGACACTTAATCATACAAATTTTATACTCTTCAACAAACATGCAATAAAACAAACGTCCACATTTCCTCTTAATATACACACACAATGGCCAAAATGATTCACACCGAGAAATCTGTGTCTTGAAGCCATAAGAGCCGGCCACTTGCAGGGAAGGTGAAAGACCGGCAGCTGTGACAGTTTTCATTTAAGGGCAGTCTCAGCTTGCTGGCATGCTTGCCGTTCGTCCAGTGACTAGTTATCACAGCCACCAGTCTGGAAATGTTCTTCCTACTCCTGCTCACCAGCTGAGCAGGGCATTTGCCATCATAGCAGGGCCATAATTGAGGCGTAATCTCACACGTTTGCAGACTCCGACACCTGGTATCCGCCTTTCCTTGATAGTGATCAAGAATACTGCTCTTGATACTACTAAGCGCTACTAGAAGCCTCCATGTTAGAACCAGCCTTAGCCAATTAATCCGCCTGCTGTTTTGCAAGAATCCTACTTAAGTATGTTTTCTTGACATAGTTTTCATTACCATAGAAGAGAGCAATTGAGAAAGATATAGAAATTAAAGGAATAAAAATGTCTCTTTTGCTTTCAGTTAAAAAAAAAAAAAAAAAAAAAAAACTAATGAACTATCAGTGCTGTTCTGTATTCCAAATCCGAATATTTCATTTGGAATTTAAAAAATCATAACCACTCTGTCGTCTATTTTAAAATGTTTAAAATTTGGTTTTTTCTTTATTTTGAGTCCGAAATTATTGGCAGAATTAAAAAAGCCTAAAAGTTTTCATTTAATGAGAAGAAAATAATTTAATTTCACATTTTCTCAAATTCGTGTGGAATACAGAACATACACGTATATTTCGGATTATCTCAAACACTTTTGAATCCAAGAAATTTTCATAGTAAGTAATTTTGCAGCCCGCTAAATTCCATATCAAGCGCCTTTAAATTTCATCTAACTTCATAACAAGTTCGTTTAGATTTGGGCAATTCAGTAAATTTCCCTTTACCACAACCTCCTAAGTTAGTAAGCCAAATTGTAATTTTGTAATTTGTTTAAAAAAGTTTTTCAAAAGGGCCTTTAATAATGTGCTGTAGCTTTGCCCAGACGTGTTACTCTCATGCTCAGCTTAATTTTGTTTACTTGCTCCCACGTACAAACATACAAATTCATGTATACAAACATAAATATGTAAAATATTTGAACCAATTTGACGTTTCTAACAAGTAAGTGAGTTGCAGTAATTTTCATTGTAGCTGTTATACAGGGTGGGCCAAAAGAAACCAAGGGGTGTAAAAATTTAATAACTTTTTTGTTTATTAACTTTTTTTTATTTTTTCTTTCAGATTATATAATATACAAAATGGAAATTTTTTTACACTAAGTATGAAAAATGATGTCTCTTAAATGACCACCGTTTTCAGCTTCGCACTGATGGGCTCTTTTTACAGCATTTTCCATAACATCTTTCAAAACTTGTGGCTGTAGCGTTCGAATTTCTGCAACAATGTTTGCCTTGAGTTCAAGGATTGTCTCTGGCTTGTTCACATACACTCGCTCCTTCAAAAAACCCCAAAGAAAATAGTCGGGTGCTGTCAAATCTGGCGATCGCGCTGGCCAAATAATTTCCGAATTTCGAGAAATTATTCGCTCTCCAAAAATTTGACTTAAAAGTGCCATTATGTCTCGGGCAGTATGGGCAGTGGCTCCGTCCTACTGAAACCACATACCAGGTCTGTTTTCAAGAGCAGGACGTAAAAAATTTTCTATCATAAAACGATACCGCTCTCCATTTACGGTTACAGCACTTCCATCTTCATTCTCGAAGAAGTAGGGCCCAATGACATTTTCAGATGTGATCCCACACCATACTGTACACCTGATGGGGTGCAAACTTTTACACCCCTTGGTTTCTTTTGGCCCACCCTGTACTTACATACATAAATATGCTTATATTGTATACATTTATTTCATTAATAACTTGTAACCACAAGTAAATATTACGTAGCAAAGTATGAAAAATTATAACTAAATGTTTTATTTTAAAAGCAGTGCTGCTGTTTATGAATAAATTAATTAAATTTAAAATGTTATTGAGGTTACACCATGACTTTCGTAATAAGTGGTTCCTGGCGTTAGTTATTTTCTAAAATCTTTGCATAATTTCAAAAAAAAACTTTGTCTTAGAGTTTCTACGTGAACGCAAAAAAAAAAAAAGCTAATGACACAATTATTATCTTCGAGCCTTGGGAATCTTTTGTACAGCCCATGAGTTTAAGATTTAAACCTCTTTATCAGTGAGATCGCTTATATTTGTCTGAAAACTGAGACCCTATAGCCTAATAGCCAGAAAATTCATGTTCTTAGATTTAGTCATGCAAACCATAGTATAAGTAATGACTGATTAAAATTCTTCCTATCTTACCTTACTGCTTTCTTAGATAATGTAACTTGAGGAAGAGATTTTTGTTTTTCTTTTTTGTTATAGTTCTCTTGAGCGTTGGAAGTCAAACATTAAAAAATCAGGATTTATAAAGGAAAACGCATAATATATTAATACGTCTTTACTCTATTTATTAAATTTTTGAAAGGTTTACCTTTTTCGATAGTTGTGTTATGTCCACTGGTGTTACACGATTTAAAGCCGCTAAACGTTGCAAACGTTCTCTAGCGTGTTCTTCAACTGCTATAACAAAAGCGTCTTGTACGGAGTTACCAATGTCCCAAGCTAGAATTAAAGGAAAGAAAACATATACATTACACAACATTTAAATACTTTTTTAATACAATTCAACTAGTTTTTAATAACTTTGTTTATGGTTTTGTAAGCATTTATGCCCACAATGATTTTAAGATTTGCTCAGGATTATTTAATTGATCATAAGGGTGCACAGTAGATGTAACAAGTCATAGTACTAAGGCTCTTGTGTTCAACAATAAAAAATATAATAAATCTATATAATTAAAAAATTATTTCTAATCAAAACCAGAATCATTTTATATTTAAAATTTATTGAATTTGAGAGTAGCACTCTCTTATCTAAGCCAATTAAAATAAAACTAATTGAGTCCCAGCTAAATATGTCAAAGACTTTTTCATTTTAGTTACATGCAAGGCTTAACTCTTACTTCCAGCTTATGAGTAGATTTTGGCTCAGTCTACAGCCTCCGATTTGAACGTTAATAACTTGAGCTTTAGCGTACATTTTGTTGAAATAAAGTTTTAAACAATTTGCTTGCTCTCTTGCTGTTTTCTTGACATAGACTTTGATGTAGCTATAATTTGCTGGCATAATTGAGAATTTCTGAAGGGCATTATGACCTTCTGCTCGATAAATCTTCTCTATGATTTTTTAAGACTTTTGATTTTTATCCAACTGGCAAAACCAATGTTTAATTTAATATAAATAAACGCAGCATATAAAATGATACTTGCCTTCTTATTGCATTTAAAAAAAAATCAAACTAAATTGAGGTTTATAAAACGAACAAAAAATTTAAAAAGTTTTTTTTTCTAAACATTTGCTTTAGACTAGAAGAGATACTTTTATAAAGTACCAAAAGTTTACATTGCATTTATATTAAATGTTTAATTTTTATTTTAAAAAGCTTGCCAATAAGAGGTTTCAGTTTGATATGCTAAAAACGAGTATTTTTAAACGAAATCATAGAATCAGTATCATACGCTTAACCCTGGCCCATAATCATAGTCACACTAAAGTCTGTATCTTTTTAAAAACGATTTTAAATTCATAAAATTCAGCCTACTTTTTATGACTATGATTAGGGCCCGATATACTCCCAATTCGTATTTATAAAATTGTATGCCCTCGAAAACTTTATGAATTCCGCTTTTTAAGGACTTGAATTGCTTTTAGTATCAAAGCAGCCCAAAGAAAAAAATTCAAAACATGTTAGATCTTTAGATTTCGGTGTTTGAAGTTAAACATTATTGCAACCATAAATCTAATCATACAATGTTTCCACCAGAATGTAGTAAAATCGTATCAGCTATTAAAAAAAAAACACATAAATAAAACAGGTTACTGTTTACAAAAGTTGTATTAACAACTTTAGTAAAATAAGAATCATGGCATGATAAGGCATTGCCCATCGTATGCGTAAATGCAGACCCGGTCATACCCTCACACTGCTCCATGTATTTTGAGTGTAAAAACAATGGCGCGCACAGAAACATATTTTGACAGCTACGAAACCAAAACGAGATGTTCAGAAAATTTACATCTGTTTTAAATGTTTTACTGTGTTTAGTTCTGCAATGTTAAGAATATACAGAACATACATTTTAAATTCCAAAGATAAAATTTATCATCTCTTATAAAGAAACCAGCTGACCCGTTTAGCTACGCTGATACGAAACCTAAAGTAGAAAAGCACAAAAAGTCTTAAAGAAATATTCTTAATGTTTTTCTTGTACGCTTCTGTATATTATTTTGCCTAGAACAAAACAAATATTCCCGCAACTCTAATAATTTTGTAAAATAATTTTTTTTTTATTTATTTTATTAAATTATTCCATTTATGACGTCAGTATTAACAAATATTTTTCAAGCTTAAGATCTTAATAAAAATCGGTTTTATTCTAATTTTCCAATTATTATTATATAATATATAATCACTTTCTCTGTAGGAAAGGTTGGCACATCCCTGGATTGTGTGTTAACTAGTATGTAAGGCCATAGTTGTTAGACATTGTAGATTCGAATGCATAATGTACGTGCATTCGAGTAAGTCTGTTGTACATAAAGTACATACCCATAATCCAAGATCGCCATATCGAGTGCCTGGTACTGATTATTCATCAATAACATGTCATTGTTGAATAAAATGATGTCAATTAGAAAATGTAGTGTGCAAAGTTGGCTCTGATATTAAACATTTACAATGCCTTGTGCTTGTATGTTAAATTGAAGTAAATCCACTCTCCACACACCATTACGGCAATCGCTATTTGTACATTAAAATTGTATCCAATTTTAAATAGATAGCGAATACCGTAATGTCTTCAAGCAATAAACAGGAACTAATGATAATAATGTAGTAAACAAGACAATAAACCCTATATACAAAAATAGATTTTAAGTTAGCTACCCACATATTTGTAATCACTTTCTCTGTAGAAGAAATCCAAAGAAAAGTGGAAATATTATAAAATTAAATAAACACAATTTTTTTTTTAGATCTTAAGCTTGAAAAATAAATTTTAATATTTTTTTATAATAAACCCTATTTTAATAACAATTCCAAAAATTTTAATTTGAGAAAAAAACTAAAAAATCATTAAAAAAAAATTACGATTGCTAAGTTTTTTTTTATATTAAAAACCACGTTCTTTTATGCACCCCAATAAAAATATCACCATAAATTATTCAGTTATTAAAAAAACTAAGTAATTGTTACTTTAGATTTCAAATAAATTCTTTTTACTCTCACTAATGACGGGTTATGTGACGGTTGCCAAATTCATACATGTGGCAACGCTTTGCCGTATATTTTACATCATTGCTGGTAACGGTTACAACTACTCGTATGTATTTTAAGTTACAATTTTTATGCAGTTAAGCAGTGTAAAACTGTCTCTCATACGAAATGGGAAATAAATTGTAATTTTTATACAAGCTTTTTTCATTTTTTCTTTACTTTCTTGTAACATGTGTTAGACTTTAGCTTAAGAGTCATTTTTTTGGCAGCTGGACTTTGTTTGGTTTTATTTTTTATTTTTTTGTATTAAAAAATACTTTGTTAAACTTGTAGACCACAAACAATATAAGTAGGTGGTAGTGCAAATTATGTTATACGAAGGTGGCTTTATAATTATTAGGAGGTGTTTTTAAGTCTGCTAAATTTTCACACGTAAAAAGTAGAAAACTTTTTATTTAATAAAACAATTCAAAATGCCCACGAAGAACAGTTATATACATTTGGGATGTTTTTCACTTGTAAGTTTTATATAAATTTAATTTAGTTTTGATTTCATTTAATAAAAACTTCACCCCTTATTTCTATACAAATTTGGAATTATAGTCCCCGTTTAGACGAGGAAACATTTAGAAAGGAAACATTTCGTTTGTAGGCAAATTACGGGTGGAGCAGAGAGTATAATTTTTATGTTCAGTACTCGGTGACACGCTTTGTTCACATATTCTTTGTTGATATTTGCTTTACTACTCTTTTCTTTCATTGTTTTGTGTGCAAATAAATAATAACAATAATAATGGAATGTTCGTCTGTGTGACCGCGAAAGAAAATGCAAAAGAGAATTCAAGATGTTTTTCTTCCAAATGTTTCCTCGTCTAAATGGGGACATAGTTAATTTCCTATTTTCTACAGATAAGACAAAGTAGATTGCTGCAGAGCTAACAATACTTCCAGCTCAAGATTTTAGGAGTATTAAAAGTCTAAATGTTCAGCTTCTGTTATGTTACAGAGAGAGGCAGTGCGAGGAATAGGACATAACACACACACACACACATTTGGCTACTAAATACTAAAATTACTTCACTTCCATTCTTAAAAAATCCCATATCAATGTATTGCTGTGGCAAGAGGATGCTGAATTCAACCACTACCTCTCAAGACTCCTTCTTTGTTAACTGGTAGAAAAACACCAGGTAAAATATTTTACAAAGCTATACTTTTCTTCGATAGCTGTCAAAATTTGTTTATGCTCAAATTATATATAGAAGTGTAAGTGTATAAGCGCAATTACTTTGAGTTTCCTGTTTTTGCAGCTGATGTAAAGAGTGATTTTTTTGCTATTATCTTTTTGGCAACACTAGTTTTGACAGCTCACGCACGTTTTGTATCTTGTGTCACTGTCAAACATCTTCAGTTTGGTCTATAATTTAATCATGAATCGTCTTACAAACGAACAACGCTTGCAAATTATTGAATTTTATTACCAAAATGCGTGCTCTGTTAAGAAAGTTCATCGCGCGCTTCTTCCATTTTATGGTCAGTTTAATCGACCTACTGAGGCTTCTATTCGGGCTATTGTAACAAAATTTCGCACCAAATTTACATTGTTGGACATTAAACCACCAACACGCTTACGTAGAGTGCGAACTGAAGAAAATATCGCAGCCGTATCGGCCAGTGTTGGTGATGACCGTGAATTATCGATTCGGCGCCGTTCGCAGCAATTGGGCCTCTGTTACTCCATTACGTGGAAAATTTTGCGAAAGGATTTGGGTGTGAAGCCTTATAAGATACAACTGGTGCAAGAATTGAAGCCAAACGACCTACCACAACGCCAAATTTTTGGTGAATGGGCTCTTGAAAAGTTTGATGAAGATCCACTTTTTTATCGAAGAATTGTGTTCAGCGACGAGGCTCATTTCTGGTTGAATGGATACGTGAACAAGCAAAACTGCCGTATTTGGAGTGAAGAGCAGCCAGAAGCATTGCAAGAGCTACCAATGCATCCACAAAAAACAACCGTTTGGTGCGGATTATGGGCTGGCGGCATCATTGGGCCGTATTTCTTCAAAGATGATGCGAATCACAACGTTACTGTGAATGGTGAGCGCTACCGTGCGATGATAACAAACTTTTTTTTGCCCAAAATGGAAGAGCTTGACTTGCATGACATGTGGTTTCAACAAGACGGTGCCACATGCCACACAGCACGCGAAACAATGGACCAATTGAGAGGCGAGTTCGGTGAACAGTTTATTTCACGCTTGGGACCAGTCAATTGGCCGCCCAGATCGTGCGATTTAACGCCTCTAGACTATTTTTTGTGGGGCTATGTTAAGGCTAATGTCTATAGGGACAAGCCCGCTTCGATTGACGCACTGGAAGCCAACATTGCCAACATTATTCGTGAGATACCGGCCGAAATGTTGGAAAGAGTATGCCAAAATTGGACTAAGCGGATGGACCATTTGAGGCGCAGCCGCGGCCAACATTTGCATGAAATAATCTTCAAACATTAAATTATATCGACCCAACTATCGATCCAAATAAATATTTCATGCATTTTTCTGAATTTTATGTGTTTTTTTTTTAAATTTCCGATAGTTCTTATAAAATCACCTTTTATTTGACACAGACGTAAGAGCGGTTTTATATAAAAATTCAATATTTGTTAGAAGGGATACATTAACTGGTTTAGGTCTTTTAATATTTTAAAATAATTTTGCTTACTCTTTAAACTCTCTCTGTCTCTCTTCCTCTTCTCTTTTAAAGTCTTCCCTTCCTTAACTGCAATCATGCCTCGTAGGGCACAAAATAAATTTCCTTAAATATTTTAATAAGAAATGACATTTGCTGTGAACACTTGTGCCACAAAAACGAAAATTATAGAGAGTTGAGGTCACAACACAAATGGCCATGTTAAAAGCCTTTAAAATTGGTGTGACTGCTGTTTTTGATTTGCTTAGGATAAGCGAAAGAAAAAAGAAAGATAAAAACCGTGTAGTGTAAAGTAAAATAGTCATACTTAAATAAAAGAGAAATATAAAAACACATAAAAGCGCTTAAAACAAGACCAACTAAAAAATTTTAATTTCCTCAATCGTAAGTCAGAAATTTTAAACAAACATTTTCAAAATTTACAAAGTAGTCCGGATTTTTATAAGGCAAATAGAGGGCATTTTGGAAACATGGTGGAACTAACAAAAGGTTTAATTAAGTAACAAGTGGATTAAAAAAAAAAAAAAGGAACTACGTTGTGACTGCTTACCTAAAACTGCTTTTATTTTCTATTAAGACGTTTAATAAGGCTAACATGCTTTATCTTAAAGGTTATAAGCGTAACAGCCAGCAGGAAAGTCAAATAGGCTCCTCTTAACTAAACTCATTTTTATTAAACCTAACGGTCATATTTGGATTAGACACATAATTCTTGTAAAAGTAAAAGCATCCAGTATGTGACTCTGTTACTGTATTTTCCTATTTTCTCCTATTTTTTTATTTAGTTTTTTATGTTCTCCTTTCTAATTTTTTTTGCTTTTTCTTTTAGTTGGTCTCATTAAGTCTGATTAAAAAAAAAAAAAACTATTTTTTTTTGTTTTTTAGCCTGAGGCCAAGAACAGAAACCAGCCAGCATATCAGTCGTTGACATTAAAACTAAAAATAAAAATTAAAGTCCTCTAGGTATTGTGTCAATGTGTGCTAAATTCACAAACACATAGAAAGCTGAACCATGTGTTGATGTTTGTATCTGTTTTCTCTTTATTTTATTGTAATTATTGTTGTTATTTTTCTTTTACTGTTACCAATATTTAAGTTTATAAAACGTGCTTTAATAGAAAATTAGATCTCAATTTTTATTGGAAATGCTAAACAATTGAATTTAAAAGAGTCTTACAAATAGAAATGAATTGATACTAGTGAGTCGGCTATACAGATTTAATAACAGCCATAGAAATTAATTTTTTTAGCATTAAAGTGTGAATTTTTAAAAATTTTAAATTCCTTAGACAAATATTCACTAGTCATTAATGAATGAGTTTAAAGCTCTAAGGCCCAATCTCTAGTCAAGCAATAATAATGAAATTGGCTAAGCTATAGGCAGTAGTTAACTAAATATTGTAAATTGGGTTCTAAGTGGTTTTTAAATAATTTTTTTAGATGTTACTTTTCAATATTAATTTTTTTTTTTACTTTTTTGTTTACACTTTTCTAAAAAAATTTCTCTTTTTCTTGATTTAAAGTAGGTAGTCGCTAAAAAAAAAAGCCAGATGCTTAAAAGAGTTATAAATTTAATTATGGAAGTGTTAATTAAAAATCATTTACAAGCAATTTTATATAAATACAATTATCTAACTTTAACTGCTTCAGTATGGATTTAATCACATCGCTCTGGTGAAGCACCCATCTTTCTTTTATTTAGCACTAATGAATCAATGGCTTTTCATTATTCTTTTCATATATTTTAAAGTTCTATAACTAACAATTTAGCTGTTAATTTTTAAAGTGGTATAAATCATTTTTTTAAAGCGGACTTAAATCACTTTCAAAAATAATAGCTCAATTGTTAAATTAATAAATTGTGGAGTAAACTGTAACTAAATCAAGTTAAAAACTAAAACATTTTATAAAATATGCTCTCTTTTAACAATAACTTTTTTTTTAACAGTTTTAAGCTTCATTCAACCTTCAATAAACGCTTGTTTTTCCCCTAAAATATTAAATAGGTAACTTTTAAAACAATTCCAGCAGGATAAAAATTTGTTCTCAACAACAGAAAAAACAATCACAATTTATAAATGTGGGCATAAGCTTAATTTGCGGTTGTAACTATTAAATTGTGAAATCACTAAAGACCAAAAAACCACAAACTCCTTAATGAAGCAAATTTTTCTTTTAAACTTCTCTCTTAGGAATTTTGTAGTAAAAAAAATTAGACAGGATTGATTTGTTTTAATTAAAATTCTTTAAATTTAACTTTATCTAATCTGGAGATGTTCCACTGATTTTCATACTCTACAGTCTCCAGTCATGAATCCCGGGACAAAGCAATTTTCTGACCAAGTCATTTGTTCTTTTCCGAGAACGGAATGGCATGAATGTTTTCACTATACTGATTTTCTTTACCTCTAGCTAGTATTGTTGCGATTTATTGAGTTTTATTCAGCTATAAAGCAGATCTGCAATTTGACAAAACCTCAAGTCCTGCTTTAAATTAAAAAAAAAGGATACCAACAAATTAATTAAATATAGATTGTGTAGCATATGCAAAAGTGAAAAATGATACGGTTTTAGTGCTAATTTCTGCCAAAAAATACTTGAAATAAATTTTTTTTTTACTAAAAATTAAACAAAAAACTCAACTTTTTGTTGTCTTTTCTTAACATCAGTTATTCTGCAGACGTTATTGCTAAGATATTGATTGATAGTGTAGACAGCGGGCTAGTGAGATCTTCAATTGAAACCTATTTAAAAAAGCTAATTCAAAATTATGTTTCAAAATTAATTATTTTTCAGTTCATGTTAGCAGGACTCCTACCAGTGAGCACACTTACGAATATTATGTACATGTACATGAGAGCCATATTATCATCATACACAACACAAAAATACATATTTGCATTTTAAATCTACAAACAAAACACATGTCATAAAATATTGGCAATAATAAAAATTGTTTAAACAATAATGACACCAACAGCTACAATAACAATAACAAAATTATCAACAGCAAAAAATCCATATGTATAATATATGATAAACAACCTTCAGACACACCCACACATGGATACGTACATACACATTCTTCGTTTCGTTGTTGCTATTACTCCTACCCTGTAGAAATGATGTCTACACCAAACACGTGCACAATGTGTACTTCATAAAGAGCTAGAACCAGGGCAAAGGTGGCCAGATGTATAAGGAAAATTAAAACTTTTCTGCCAAATAGAAGCAGACCATGCATTACTTTAGAGTAGTTTAAAAAATTTAGTCCCAAACTTTACTATACATTTGTTTAGCCAGGAATATTTGTAGCATATGGATAAATGAATAAAATGATTCCTGAATGCAGAGCATGGGAGCATGTTTGTTGCTACTTCATTTAAATTAAATTGTCGCCTAACAATTTCTACAGGGTACAAGTGAAATACAGTCAACTGCACGGATTTCACAAAAAAATTTTCATACATAATTAAAATTGATAGATGGTTGAAGATTTAAAAAGGAGAAGATAATATACCCACACATACGAGTACATATACAAGCAAAATCATACTGATATATTTTTTTTTTTTTGTTAAAATTTTAAGTTTTATGAATTTAAAAAGTAGAGGATGTTAAAAATCAGGAAGTTTTTAAACGTACAAGCAATATTAGGAATATAACAACAAGCAGACCTTTTAAGGGAGGGAAGAAAATGCCAAATTTTCCTTTTCAAAACTCTAAAAAAATATGTAGTTTTAAACGATTAATAAAGGTTATAAAACCTTTCAGCAACTGGTTGTTGTTATAGCATATTTAGAACCCAGCAAGTCTCATAAGCATAATTTAGGTATGTCTTATTAGGTTAGGTTATGTTGAACAAAGAACAAGATGGCAGGGAGCTCATGTAAATCGTTTGATGTAATCTTTTCCTGACGCATATAAAAGAGGATAGCAATAAAAATACTTCAAAGAGAGAAAGAAAAATATACAAGTATTGAGAAGTTAAAATCATGTAATTTGACTTTGTTAGGCTAATTCTAAATAAGTTTTCTAAACCAAAAACCACAGCGATCATCAAACCCAGCTGAAATTTAGCTTGATTAGCATTAATACCGATATTTTCAGTTGTAGACTGGAAAAGCTAACTAACTGTTTCGAAAGATTTAGTTCATTCACATTCTAAAGTAAAGAAAATTAATTTAGATTTCTGTTAATGAGTGACTGAACGACTATCTTTCTTGTGCCTAATTTTTTTTTTAAATAATAAAACAAATAAAAAATTTATTTAAAGTTAATCTTTGAATAAATAAAGATACTAGAAATTAAATAAACTTGCTGGGTATATACGTACATAATTAAGTTTTATGTGCTGCTTTATTAGAACCTTTAACAATAAAAAAATCCTAATTTGCATACAACACATCAATACAAAGAAAGCACTCCCTTTCACGCATTCCCTCACACACAACATACACAACTACTAAAGGATCATTAAAGTTATGAATTGATATGTTGAAAATTTATAACCATCATTAAGTGTTTTTTTTTATTGTTAGTATGAACGGAAATTACAGGTTAGAATTTAATAACAAAAAATATTGTATAAAAATTTTTTAAAAGGTAACATATTACATAATTTGATGATTATCACACTTGATTTTTACGTTGAAAATAAGATTTGGTTTTTTGCTACTTTTTGCACTTTTTAGTGAAGCTTTCATATTTTTTTAGTTTTTAGAAATCCAGAGTAAAATTCCCTGATGATCAGAGATAAAAGTGTATGAATACATACAGTGAGCCTTTAATATTTTTTCTGTTAACTAAAATAATCCATTACTTTACTAGAATACTCCAACACAAAGCGTTTATTCTGGTGTTGAAATTAATATATTCTTCTTAAGCAGTCTTCAGAGACTTTTAAAAAAAGTGGGGTGATCTGAATAAAAAAAAAATTTTTTAATTAAACGCTGGCCTTTAATTGCTTAAATTTTTAATACTCGTATGTCTTTTATATTGTTTTTTCAAAAAGTCTTTTGATTAAAAGTTCTCACTGTTTCCACATAGATGGTAGTAACAGTACCCCGTTTTTGGAATTTCGAATGGTAACACACATGCATGGCAGTAGTATATCTAACCTTAAATTTCAGAATATGGTTAGTTAGTGTAAACAAAGTCATTTTTTCTTATTTTTACAAATGTCTACTTTTGGGCCAAATAAAGTTTATTTTGCGGAGAATTTTATTGCACTGCTTTATTCAAAAGAAATCTGCAGCTGACACACATAGAAATCTTGTGAAGACTTATAGTGGCAATGCTTTGCCGGATACGCAGAGACTAGTTTCGCTGCTTCAAAAATAATGATTTTTAATTTGAAAATAAAGAATGTTCTGGAGCTTGAAAACGAAAAGTTTAAGGATCTACTCGATCAAGACCAATGTCAGAGTCAACCCTAATTTGAATAAAGTTTTTATTTTGTTAAAGAAGCAGCGAGAACTTATTCAAGGTCCTAATATTTTTCACAAATTAAATTGCCTAGATGATCCCAATGGAAGTTTTTTTAGTATATGGAATACATAAGCTTGAAAAAACATAGAGTTGTGCCTTATGTTTATTATTCTTGCAACCTATTGGTACAGCAAAAACAGAGGAACCTTAACAAATCGTATTTAACTTCTGAATTTTTCAGAACCGGTTGCAATGTGTATTCACAATTACAATTAATTTTGTAATTTAATTTCATTCTTTAGCAGTTCAACTCTTTTAATAATTTTTTTGATAAATTTTCTTAAGGTTGTAGCCCAGTGTAATCATTAATTTGTTAGCTAAACTATAATTACTAATACATTTAGAAATCTATTATCTAAATACAAAAAATAAATTATATTTTCAACTCAAATTGAAAAATA
The DNA here is from genome assembly GCA_947397855.1 of Thelaira solivaga. Taxonomy (NCBI): domain Eukaryota; kingdom Metazoa; phylum Arthropoda; class Insecta; order Diptera; family Tachinidae; genus Thelaira; species Thelaira solivaga. The sequence continues at coordinate 14,027,092 of OX377612.1, forward strand.
TTTGTTTTTGTTTGTATTTTTTGCTGTTTTTTATTAATTAAATAAAACGTGATTATCTCTGGAAAAATCTTTCGCTTTCTTCTTTTTAGTAGTTTTAAGTTAAAAAAAAAAAACAACTAAAGTAATTAAAGTAAAAAACATGACAATACTAACTTGATAACTTTTTTGTACAATAAAAGCTAAAGGTGCTAGGCAGTACCAGGCATAGTTGAAGAGAGATGATTCAATATTAAATGGAAAATATGATTAAAGCTACAAAAAAATAAATACTAAAAACATTAGCAACATGAAAAATTAAGTGTTTCAATTAACATCCAATACAAAAAGTTATTTATTTAACAAAAGGCAATTCGTTATAGCTGCTTCACTTGATAAGAAATGAATAAATTAGCTATTGCAATTTCATTTTTCAAAGCATATCTCGAAAATTCGATACTTTTAATCTCTCTACTGGAAGAAAAGTTAGCATATATGTATTTCTATACCGGTCAAGCCTACTTTTAATTAAAAAAGTTAATTTGGTTTTTTAAAAATTTAAATCTAGCTATTAAAATATTTCTCTAAAATTTAGTAGATGCAAACAATATACACATTGTTATGAAGTTGGTCATAAACATTTGCTTTGTGATACGTTCACTCTTTCGGGTGCGTTTTAATTGAATAAAATTTTTCGAAAATTAATACATATGCTCTCTAACTCATAGAGTAAAGACCTGGTAAAAACAGCTAGCTAGTTTATAAATAAATGTTTTTTTTTTAAAGAAAAGTTATTTAAGCTGCTTTGCCTGGCATAAAATTTGTAGCCAGTCCCAGAGAACCAGAGAAAAAAAATACACCATCCATAACGGTGTCAATAGCGTATTAATCATGTTTGTGCTCACTTTGACAACAAAGCTTTATTGAAAACATAGCTTTGCATAACTGACAACGAAATGTGTCAAATTGACACCATACCGGTGATTAATTAACACCATCTGCTGTCAAAATGACACCCTTTGGTGTCGAAATGATACCATACGGCGTTGAAATGACAAAATGCGTTGTTAGTTAAACAACAATTGTTAAGAAATTGGAAATTTTACAACATATTGTTGTCAATTCCACAACGTTCGTTGTCAAAAAATTAAAATCGTTGCTTTTTTTCGAAGTTTACATCCAACTGTTGTCGATTTATATACGCTTGTTAAAAAATTGAAAAAACTCGTTACTAATAAAATAAACAACACGCCGGTGTCAAACTGACTACACACGTTGATATTGCGTAATGTAAGCCAAGGGTAAACAGTTAAATAAACAATTATTTGTTTTTAAACAAGAAAACTTTCCTCAAAATCCGTTCAATAAGAAAATATTGCAAGCAATATTACCTGTAAAACCGAATTTCTCTCATCACAACTTAAACTTCGTTTCACACAACAAAATTGTTTAATGATAACTAATGATCGATTCTCACAAACAATATATTTCGTAATTTATTTTAATTGTGTGTATAATAAAAACGTTAATTGAAGTTGGTTATATTAACATTGGAATTTAGGCCGCTTCATTCTTAGATGGCATTAATTATTTGGGAGGGTCTACGAGTATATATTTCATACACCAGAATGGTTGGACTTCGTCTCTATTTTTCTAATTTTAAAACAATAATAAATTAAGGTAAAAACTTCTTGCAAATATTTATGTACATTATGTTGCTTTATAGAAGAAGAATATGACATATAATACATAATAGCATTATAGATCAATTAAGCAAGCTTTAACATCACTTGTTTGCTATTTAACTGAGACACTAAGGAACTAAAGCACTATCGTTTAGTGCAGTCATTGGTAGACTTTTGGGAATTTCGTAAGTTGTGATTTTTAAGTCATTTGGCGTTTAATTGTTTGTTTCATATTTTTTTGAAGAAATTAAAAATTCCATTTAGATCTCGAATTAAATTTTCTATTAAATAAAAATAATAGATTTTTTCTGGTAGTCCTTAGACTTTAGTGGCTAAGGTTAACTTCATTTCCACTGTCATAAAAGCTTAAGGTGTATAGAAAGGGTTTTAGTCTACCAACCCTTAGGCTAATGCCGAAATATTTAATTATTGTCTAAAAGAAGAATTAATGAGGGAGTATCGATTAAAAAAAATGATGATATTTGTACTTAAAACGTTTCTAGTAAAGAGATGTTCTACTGAGTGATTTAAAATTTGCTTAATATTTTATCTACGTTTTTAAAAAAAGTGTTCCTTTGCTGCTGGTTAAACTTGAAATTAAATATCTTAAATTCAAAATCTTGTTTTTGTTTTTTAATTTGTTTTATGCAGCTGAATTCTTTGTAATAAAGCCTTAAAAAAATTTTTTTAATGCTTTTGCTTGCTTGTCATAAGTATTTTTCAATGAAATGATTGCTCGTTTATATTCATTTTTTTTTGCATTTTGAATCAAGAACAACAAAAAAAAAAAAAATAAAAAATAAAAACAAGTTGTTGCTTGATCATACTTTTAGTTTTGGTTTTTCTTTAAAGGAATGTGTTTTTCTTAAGCAACTTAAAAAATTTTTGCTTAATTCAAAAGTTGACCCAAATATTTTTCTTTGAAATTATTTAAACACTAAGTGTCAGGCTAAGTAGCCCAGATATTTTTAAATCCGTCTATCAAGCTAGCTAGACTAGGTCAGACTCTTAATATAAATAACATTGGCTAGTTGGCAAATAAAATCAACCATAGCAAGCCAATTCAATGCAGCAACATGTGGTGCAAGAAGCTTCTAATTAAATATTTTTTTTAAATGCAACTACTGGTGTCCAACAAGTAAAAATCTAAATGTAAGGTGAGGCATATTTTTTTAACAGAGTGACACAATTATTGTCTGACAAAGCATCAAGAAGTTTGTAGGGTACAGCGTTAACTTATCAATCTGGGGGTTGGAGGTTCGATTCTTGCCTAGACCCTGGGAGCAAGTGGTGCTCGTTAAAAAATTTAATCTTAGAAATAATTTATAATATCAAATAATAAATAATTAAAATGGCTATTTTTGACCTCAAGCTTAACAAAATAGCCATTTTAATTAAAAAGAAAAAGGTCAAATAAAACTTACTAATAAATAATAAATAATAAATAATAATAATAAAACATTGAAAAGAATAGCTTGCTAATTCAATTTGAGCTGCTTGGGTGTCTGAAAGAATGAATATTCTGATACTGCGAGTGCCCTACCGCATGGATTTAAGTCAAGTTTTTCCTATTGCCCTACAAATCTGGCCCCAGCCCATCAGTATACCTACTCAGTCGGTCTCCTTCTAATAATACACATTTTTCCTCTTCTATAAACTGAACATTCACTGATGTCGTCTTTAAAACGCCTGAAGAAGGGTCATTTTTTAACCATTCTGTCAGAGACATGGATAACTTAATACTGGCTCTAGAATTTTCATATAATAATAACCTGGACAAATGCTATCGGTAGTATTTATTGAAAAAGCCAGGAAATATATTTAAAACGTTTCATATTGAACTCAAAACTTTTTTCAGAAATTCTTTGTTTATTTCTAAAATGTTACAGCCATTAGTAAAAGCAAAGAGAATAAAAAAAGCCAACAAGACATGGCTTGCTGCAGCTCATGTTTCTTACTTTTTTTTATTATAAGAAAAGTATTTTTATGTTTCATTCCTTCTTGTTTTCTTTTTTTTTCATTCTGTCTGCTATTTGTATTGCTTGCCAAGAACGCGTTTTTTTTTTCGTTTTCTGTTTCCTTTCATAATTGCATTTTGCAATAGTTTTTTAAAAATTTTGCTGCGGAACAAGAACAAAACATATAAAGACATGTTTGTTCTACTACAATTACTATATACTCTTATTAAAAACATTTACTTGCAAACAAATAGAGACTCCTCTAGTCAGTCAGTGAATATTAAAGCCTGATCTTAATGTGCTTGTGTAAGCGTTAACAATAAACTCTGCTAACATATTTATCATTGAGTTAGGTGCTTGTATGTATAACTTCTAACACATTTTTTTTTCAATTTGTGTTTACCAGCTTTTATAGTGAATACGCCTTATTGGCTTTTTTTTCTGTTTTCTGGTCTTAAAAATTCAATTGTTTAAGACTTAAGTCTACATAATTTAGTTATTATGGTCGTGTGTTGTTTCATAAAAGTAATTTTTTGATTTAAAGAAAATAAAGGGTCTGCCTAAAAGAAGTTTAATTTTGTTATGCAAAAAGACTAATAGTTTTAAGAGAAATTATACAATTTTAATTTCATTGTAAGGAAATAAATTTAAATAAAAAAATTTTTCATGTAAGAGAAGGCTTGTAACGGTGTATTATTGAAAACAAACATCCAACACCTCAATACAAGATTATTAATCATCGTTCGAGAGGATTTTAATTTTGCCGTAACAGTCGGCTCAAGCTCATTTTCAATAAAATAAGATTTAACAGTAATATTCGTAAGGTACGATGACATACCGTAACCGTAACATAAGCGTAACCACCAATTTTTGGCAAATATTTATATAGTCTAATAGAAGTTCTATTATAAAATTAATTGAAATAATATAATAATGATTTGATAAAGTATTTTAATGAGAAACTCAACTAAATACTAAAAGCGAATATATTTTCAAAAAATATCTAAAGTATTTCATTACATTTATTTAAACAAATATTTTTTTTTAGCTTTAGTTGCTTTTGAGTGACGTACAAAAAATTTTTTTGGTTCTTCTTATCGCTTATTTATCGTGACAGCTCAAAATTTCCGTTAGTTTATCAACTGCCAACCGAAAAAATGCTTCTATACGACTTAAATATATTAGTTTTTCGAACTGTAACCAATAATTTTTTAGCATTTTTTAAGGAATCTAAATAAATTAAATCTTAATAAATTTAATACTTATATCGCTCAAATTTTAATAACGGAGAGTAGTGTTTATTTGTTATCTGATAACAAATTTGTTAATTCACTACTTTTTCATACGTTTTTGTAATTTTTAAAATTTTCTACTTGGAAGTTTTTCGAGGTAGTGCTTTTTTACTTTTTAAAAAATTGCTTTTTGCAATGGAAAAGATAACAAAGTTGTTGTCTCAGAAGACCTGGTATTTGAAAATGAAACCTCTTATTGGCACACCCTGTATAAAAAATTTTCAAACCGAAACAAAGTGTTGTAGAAAATATCACTGCATATTTTTCTTCTGTGTTTTAAATGGCAATTAATAATTCTCGAAGTAAAATTTCCTGAGCTTCTTATTATTTTTCACTTCTGGTTTTCTTTTTTTTTTATTTTATTTTGAAACCATTTAATCAATTCATTTTCTTTTACTTGTGCTCTGATTTTAATAAAATTTTCTTTGGCCATGAATTGCTTTATAATGAAACAGATTTTATAATATGATTCGGGTTATCTTTTCTAGTGATAGTTAAAAGAAAAAATATATAAATCCAATAATTGCGGGTACAAAAGTTTATTGTCTTCCAATTTAGCTGTTGTTAGAAATGATGACTAGGCAAGTTTAAAGTACATGCCTTCTTAAGCGTCTTTATTTAATCTGGAAACAATATATAATATGATTTAAACTAAGCACCTGCCCTTAGGCCTAATCTTACCGTAGTGAACCCAAAATACAATGGTAGCAAATCATGTGAGCAAAAGCAAAGTAACAAACACTGACCTTATTGAGAATTCCAATATACACAAAAAGGTAAAACTCTATATGATGAAAACAGAGGAAACAGGGTAGAAGTGCACCCAATTATATTGAATAAAAATATTTTAAACGTTGAAAGGCTATAATCGATTGAGAAGAAAGATTATCGTTTCACTTGTTCATGTTCGAATGAGCTGTAGCAAACTATATTTAAGTCAGCGCTTCAGCTCCTCCTTTCAGATGTCACATACAATTTTTTTCTTTGCTTCGCTCTCACTATTTATTTAATTTTTTTTTTTTGTATAGATCATTTGCACCTTTCCTTGTTTTTGGCTGCAAACCCCTACCAGAAATGTGTGATGCAAGCTAACACAAACTTATATCTTTTACTAATACTTTTACATCTTTTTTATGTTGACATTCATTTGATCCCATTCTTATCACACTTTTCCCAAGGCCTTTAAGAATTCGATAACTGTGCTAGATATTTCTATCAACACTGCCAGTCAAATGACAGATCAATAGAGTGTCATTGTTCTTGTAGCGAAACCATTTAAATTTTAAACATTTTTCTTTCTTGATTTTTAAATTTTTTTTTTTTTGTTCTCTCTAGGTCATTGTTTTTGATTTAAGCTTTATTGTTTATTATTTAAATTTTTTAAAAAAGTTTAATTTTTTTTACTTAAAAATTTCAATTTCTAAAGTCGCGTGTTGTGAATTTTTTATAATATATTTTTTTCATTTAAAATTTTTTGCTACTCGCACGCACACATTCACTTATTTAAAATTTTTTATTTTCTTGAAGTTCAGACTTTGTCATTCATTAAATGACGTGTATCACCACTATTTTGTAATAACTTTTTGTATATTTTTTTCGTTGATTATTTTGTATTACATTTTTTTTTATTGATTGCTTTAAAATTGTGTGTGTGTGTGTGTGTGTTTTTTATTTATGAAATACAAGAAGGTTTTTAGCTGTGTTAGCTTAACATGCCCAACAAACATTATGCTTATGAAATGTAATAATTGTTTTCAACACTTTTTATAAACAAAATCCAGGATTCGCTAGTAATTCTTGGTATTGGAATTTTTCATTTTATTTGCACAGAAGAATTTTTATTCTTTTTGTATCATCTTGGGCCTTTTAATTAGATTAAATTTCGGCTTACAAATAAAACAATAATTATTCATTTCAAATAATTGCCTTAAACTAGATCTTTAACATATCTTAATGCTATAAATGAGCATCAATTAATAGAATTTAATGTATCAAAAACGCACTTTAAGAATTTTCTTCTTTATAATTTAAATTAATTTGTTAATTATGTATTTAAGATAATTTATGATTTAAGTCCAATATTTTGTCAATAATTTATATTAGTTTATAGTCTGTAAGGAATCCCTTTCCATAGACTACAATAAATAAATAAATAAAAAAACGCTTTCAAATTATTTCGATTTAAAAAAATTTACATCCGTAGGTTTGCTGGCTCTTTTTGGATATTTCGTTTATTTTGGTGAGGTTTTTTGTAAAATATAAAATTGAATTGTGAATTAAAAACTTTATTTTTTGTTTATTTATTGTTTCGCAAGTGCTTCAAAACTGTTGAGCGGAATACTGAATTGCTGTGAACATCTGATATCGATTATGAACACAGTTGTTGCATTATGATTGCTGTTGCTATTGTTGTTATTTGGCATGTATGAGTATGCCTGCATTATTGTTGTTGTAGTAGTTACATATTTTTGTATTTGTTTTAGTTAAAGCATTCCTTGACATACAATCAGAGCTAAAAAGGAATGGATTGTTTAAATCTCAAAAACTAAATTGAGTTTTCTTGTTCCTTTTTCATAGCTATTCTTAAAAAAATTGAATTTTTTAAGCCTACATTTTCCACTTTATATTTATCAATAATAATAGTTCTATACTTTTATAGAAACCAGATCATAAAACTAAATATTTCTATTTAATAAGTCAAAAAACTGGTGATAGGGGGAGAGGACAATTGTGGCTAATTTTCTTGCTCAGTTTATCAGAAACTGAAATTGCTGGGTGTGATTTCGATAAATAAAAACCAAAATCTGAGCCCTGTTAACAATTCTGTTACTCGGTTAATTAAAAATAAGACAACCGAATTACATTTTGTTTTAATAACAACAATACTTTAATCTATTCTAAATTGATTACTAGGCTTATTCAAAAACTCCAGTATGGAGCTAAGTCGGCTTAATAAAAATAAACATTTAGGGGATATTAATTCGGTTACTCTGTTTATTAACAAAGACACCGGTTTGATAAAAATAAGTAACTATTCAAGTGTTAAATCGGTTACTCGAAATAATAATAATATAAAATTTTGTTTGCTATTTCGGTTACTCGGTTTGTAATGAAATTTATTTTTCAGCTAGATTATAACTCAGTCTAACAATGGTTTGCTTCTTTCTTATCTCAATGTTTATTTCTGATAACTTTTTAAACAATTTTCCAAAGAAAGGTTAAATTGAACAAGGTAACCGAAGATAAAACATTGAAGGAGTACCAAGTAAATCCGATATTATTTTTTTGTGATAACTATAGAAAAGTAAGAAGATAAAGAAAGTTAATTCTAAGAAAAAAAAGCAGTAGGGGAAAATAAAAAAAATAAAAGAAAAGAAAAGGTTAGAAGAAGAAGAGAGGGAAAAAAAGAGTTCGTCACTACTGAAACCAATTGCTGCACCTCACTTTTGCAGTTGACAACATAAAAAGCCGCCACAGGTAGCCTTCACAAAAGTATAATTCTTGCTGCTTCTCTAATGCTACGCATATGTTGGAAAAAGTTAGTTTTCCAAAACTATGGTAAAGTGTCTTTATAGCGGACATTGAAAGAAAGGATTACTAAAATTAGTCATTTAAGCGGGGCGTAATAAAGGTTTGGCAAAAGTATCTACACAACACTTCAGATGTCTGTTTTAGGAGGGATGACCGCAACGCCAGGGTACAAAGTATATGAAAACTGCTAAATTCTGTGTGGCTTCTGTAAATATCGATTAAAATTTGTAATACTATTACGTTTTTACCCTACCATAAAAATTTTTAGGTTATTAAGATTCGTTATTGTAAAATAAAACACAAGAAGTTCAGTTTCTCTTCACTTATTGTAGACACACTTTATTATAACCGTCTCAATGACATTTTATTGTTTATTAGATACACACCTTGTTTACTGTTTAAAGTCTGAACTAAAACTGATCTACCCTGACATTGTCAGCATTGCTTTATATACCTTTTCAGCTCAGCCTAGAAGCTTCTAGAAACCACCAGACATTACTAGATTAATTAAGTTATAGAACAAACTCTAACGATAATTTATAGCTAATAAGATATAAATTTACTTTATAACTCAGACACAAGCATTACATTCATAATATCTACGTATTAGCTTAAACAACAAATTGCTATATGTAAATACGAGTACATAAATACAATTTCTTATGAAAAATAATAACAGTGGGAAACCAGCATAACAATATCAAGAGAAAAATATTTTGAACGTTCCACTGTTCGGAATAAAATTTTAAAAAGGTTTTCAAATAGAGCGTTAACTTTAAATGACTTTATTGTTTTTTGAATTATTACACTAATGAAGTAAATCAGAGTTGTAACGTTGTAAGTAAGGTAAAAAAATTAGTCTGTCAGATTTTTTTTTTTAAATTTTAAACAATTTGATTTTATCCTTTAAACCTCTGGTGGTTTTAATGTATTAATTTTTTTTTTCGCTTTCTGTCATGCATGTTATGAAATCTGAAACACATGTGAGCACAAAAAATAAAATAAAATGTAAAAAATGTTGACCATGTTTTTTTTGGTATTTATTAAATTTATAAAATCTATTTAAAAGGCTGAATATAAACTTAAGCTTAACAGAAAAGTTACTAAAAATAACACACAAAAAACTGTATTTGCAATTTGTTCATTTTTATTAAAAATAATTAGACTGAAGTAATATGGATGCAAAAAGTGTAGAGTTATACATGCAAAAATATAAAAAAACGAAAAGTAACACTAACATCTTTATTTTATATAAGAAAACAGGTTAAATTCGGCTGTGTCTTGTATACCCTTTACCGTATTAACCAAATATTCACATTTTTCATTATTTTTAAATATTCAACAAAAAAATATATTTAAAAAAAATTATTAATAAAATATGATAGCAAATATTAATTAAATTAATTTGATTTGAATACAAAGTTTTTGTTAAGCCTAAAATAAAAATTTCATTTCATTAAAAAAAAATTGAAATTAATGACATTCACGTAAAAATCCGTTGTGGGTTCTTTATTTTTAAAAGCAATAAAATGTTTGCCGGTACATTTGCCCGGCAAACGTTGTTTTGCCTTCAAATTTTATTTATATTAAAAAAAAAAAAAAAATTTAAAAAGAGAAGAAACATTTAGGTTGAGTTATGCCGAACATATAAAAAACAAAATTTTCTAAATCGGTCTAGAAGTTCTCCAATTTGAGAAACCTTAAAAATTGGGCATGGTAATAGGCGGGGTCTGTATTAATTTCCATACAAATTTTAATTGGGTTTTGATGAATATATAAAAATTTTTTACATTAAATTTTTTTACTCTAAGAAATCGTAATCATAAAGTAAAGAACCAGGTAAAAATAGGTAGTAACCAAACTAGTTAGATAACAACTGTAGCGCCATCTATCGGGCCAATTTGTGAGGCTAAACCTTCCAAGGCATAACCCAATAATATACACAAAATTGAATTCAATCGGTCAAGCCGTTTAGGAGGAGTACAATATCAAACACACTTACAATCGAATTTTATATATTAAGATAAAAAGCAATTGTAAAAAATTTTCATATGTTTTTTACAGAAAACGAAAACTGAATCATTAAAATATTTATGTAGAGGCTATAATAATTGTGCATATGATACAGTAGCAGTGGCATTTGATCTATTAAGCAGCTCAATGCTAAATTAAATTAATCCTAAGCTTCATTATCAAGTGAACAAAACAAAGTTAAAATTTTTAAAAATCTAGTAGTCGTTTTGAGTTTAATTTTAGTGAGCTTTCTTCTGACCAGTAATTCATCAGATATGGAATTCTCCTTAAAAGATCTTGAAGGCTACAAAATCTTTCTCAATATGTTCATAAGTAGCCACTGCCTTTGAACAAGTTTCTAGTTTTTAACCAGAGCACAAATCAACTCTTGAGGAAGTTTTAAAACTTTGCCTCAAAAGAAAGAATTTTCTCCTCATTCTATTATATATAATTATCATTAATCTTTTATACAACTGACTTAATTATTTTGTTAAATCTGACGATTTGTCGCAAAGTGATATGAAAATTTGATGACTTGGCAAAAAGCCTTTTAAAATAATGTTTTATAAAGCAAAACTTGTTAAATTTTTTTTCTAAAATTTTTAAGTTACTTTTACTAATGTTGTTGTTTTAATGGCCACTTGCATACTTGTAAGTTTTGCATTTTTTTTATCTAAACTAAAACTGCAACATAGTTTACTCTACAAGTAAGTAAGTTTTGTTTTATTCAATTTCATCTCATTTGTAAGCATTTTTATTTTTCACTTGTTTTTAAATCATTTGCCATTTAATAAATTAGTTTAAGAAAAAAAAATCCATTTTCTTTAAATTTATTTTATTACAGACAAAGTATGCCAACAAGCGGAAACTATAAACAAGTTAAATGAGAATTTATCATTGCAGTTTTAAATGTTTCTTTTTATATAAAAAAAATGTTTTCTTTATTATTTTTAACTTGGCAAAATACTACTTGAAAAGTCATTGTAGTTTTTCTTGTACATAAACATTTAGGTAACATTATTAACATAATTAATATAAAATTGCCATGAAAAGAGGCATGTTAATTAAAATGAAAAATGAAAAAAAAAAAAATAGCGGTTAAAGCACAAGAAAAGAGCCAATATTTTTTCTTTCAAGTCAGAATTACGAGAGTTGTTTAAGAATTACTAAGATCCATTAACATCTGGTATTATTATTTTTTTTAATTTTATGTTTAATACTATACTCGTTTTCATGCATATTTTTAATTTTGAAAAATTAAATCAATGTTTGATATAATAAAGCCACCTCAAAGTTTTCATAAAAAAAATTAAAACCAAATTTATTTTAAGTAAGTTCGAATTTAAATTTTTCAAATTTAAATTTTTTAGAATAGAAATATGATATTGGTGTAGAAATAAATTATTGAATTAAAATTTTTTTTGAAAGTTTAAACTATTTTTCAAAATTTTAAGATAATATTTAAGAGAAAACCATTAATACATACATACATGTGTAATTTACTATTTCAAAAACTACAAAATCACATATTTTTTATGACTCAAAAATTCAAATATAATTTTGAATCAAGATTTTAATAGCTCTTTAATATTTTGACTGTAAGTTAAAAAAGGTATAATCAGTTTGTGGTTCCGTTTTAATTTCTACACCTTACATGAAACACCCTATATATTCTGGATCCTTACAAATGGCCAAATCTGTTAAACTATGTCCAGGTGTCTGTCTGTTTATCTGTGTGTTTGTGTAGTCGTTGCAATCAACTTTCTTTAGCATACCCATGTGTTAGTTTTTGCTGTCGTCAGGCTGCTATTGGAATTTAGTCGTTTCGCTTCCCAAATGACTAAACTACGAGTCAAAAACCGTGACTACTTTAAGTTTTGACAATTTTTCTGAATGAGTTTTAGTCTATTTTGTCTAAAATATGAAACGAGCTTTTTTTTTGTGTTCTTTTAAACAACATAAATCAGGGAAGCATTTTTGCTTGTATCCAGAAAACACCTAGGGTCAGGGCCGTTATCAAGCTTTCGACCCACAAATTAATAGGTTAGCACATTACCCACCAGTCTATGTTGTACATAGAAATAACAGTTATAGTGTATGTGTAAAAAAGCTAAACAATTGGTTCACAAAAGACTGAGAAAAAAAAAATACAACTGGAATTTTAGTTTTCATTAATTTCTATTTTATTTTTTATTCAAATTATTAAGCTATACATGTGTGTAAGGTATGTGTGCACACTAAAGCAATGCTTAAGCAGACTTGAAAGAGCTTACAAAAAATTTTTTTTATAGTGATGTGTGACTTTGTGCTTGTGCAGTGCTCCATTTAGTACATACACTTATAACGAAACTAAAAATACATGTGCGAAATACGAAGCCAGACAACCAGTCTTATATGTGTGTTTTTAAAATTCCTTGTGGGTAAAGAATTACGAAACAGAAATTAAAATATTACTGAAGAGAAATTTTTGATTTTTGCCATTAATTTGAAATTCTTTATCTGAAATAAGATATTTATTTCAGCATTATATTTGGTTTAACAAAAATTTTGTAAAACAAATTAAATTTAATTTAATATATTTAATTTATTAAATTTATTTAATTAATTTAATTAATTTAATTTAATTAATTTATTTAATTTTTTTAATTTTTTTAATTTATATAATTTAATTTAATTAATTTAATTTAATTAATTTAATTAGTTTAATTTATTTAATATATTTTATTTATTTAGTTTATTTAATTTAATTTAGTCTATTTAATTTATTTAATTTAATTTAATTTATTTTGCTTCTTTAATATTTTTTTTTATTGAAAATTTGAGACATTTTACACAGGGCGCCCATATAAGAAAAACAGAAGCTTGGCTCACTTGGGTCGTCTGACGTGATCCCTTTGTGATAGACAGACATTTTACTGCCTTTAGATTTCAATTTTATAAAAATCAAAATTTTAGTGAAATTTTAGCAAATTTGATATCAGATGAAGATAAGCACGATTTCACACTGAAGTTTTGGTTAGTAAAATTATATAGGAAATAATATTTTATTACTAAAAATTTGTATTGAACTATTTAAAATACAATTTTTATATTATTTTGGAGTGTGAGGGTAGTGAATTTCGATTTTTGAATTGTCTGTATCTGATTTTTTTAAATAAAATGGAGTTTAGAAAATTAAAGCTTAGTTGTACTAAAAAACAATCGCCTACAATGAAAATGATCAAATTCCATCATAAAGCGTTGCTTATAACGTTTGAAGTTACACAAAAATATTTTACGTTTAACGAACTGCTACCTAACAAAAGTTAAAGGAAAATTGCTATAAGCTACAAAGCTATAATTCTATTTATCTATTAAAAACTTAAATTCTGTACTATTTGAGTACTTTTGGAACAGTCTTCGTATGGTATATAATAATTATTTAAGCCGCAATGTATGTACATTTAGCACTTGTATAAAAAAAGTCCATAGAGATTTTGAAAATAATGAAATGCCCCCGTTTTAATGCAAACTATTAAATTTTGCTAAATACTGTTGTGGTTGTGTGTACATTCTTTTTTAACCATTTTTTAACATTTAACCTCTTTCTTGATGTCTATTTTAAGCGTTTTTATGCAACTTTTTTCTTAAAACACTTTTTCACTTGTATTTGCAAGCTAATGTACGGGTAGCAAGTAAATTATACAGATTATTTCCTATAAACCGTTTAACATACTCTGTTCTTTTATTATATTTTTGTGCCCTGCACTGAAAGTAAGGAGGGTTTGTGATTCCGTTTGTACTTTTTACACCGTACATCTGCCACCCTATAAGTTATTAATATACTGAATCCTTATATGTAAATAGCAGAGTCGATTTAGCGATGTTCGTCTGTCCGTGTGCATTTTGAAATCAAGCTTCTGAAGTCCCTAGGAATCCTACAAAGAAACCGGATATAAATTTGTTTGCTCAGGTAACTAATTAAATTTAGCCCAAACGCTTCACAAATGCCTGAGCTATGATGTCTAAAGTGCAGCTATCTCTGTTTTTTCATAATTTTTTTGTGGTTTTTGCATATTTTGGTTAAAATACAATACACAATGAAATGAAAAGCTGTTTTATCAGAAATAACAGTCACAAATGAGGAAGAAAAATCAAAAATGCCACAGAAATTTTAGATTTTCATTAATATTTGCCTTGTTTTTTTATGAAAATAAAAATATTATTTTTATATATATTTTTTTTAATATTTAAGAAGAATGTGCGAAACTGAATGCTATAACAGTGAAGGGTATATAAAAGTCGGCACGGCACAGCCTAATTTAGCTTGTTTTATTTTTGGTTTTTAGTCTAATTTTAGCTTGAAATACTCATACAAATTCTTTGTTTGTTAGTTGTTTTTTTTTTATTACTGTTTGCAACATATTCTTTCTACTTTGATTGTATTAAATAGTTCCTGTTTGTATTGTGGCATTACACACGTAGTTAAATGCAGTTTGGAACGTTTAGTTTAAGTTTTCATATGCTATAAGAAAAATCTTACAACCGTTACTATGTTTAGATCATAAAGTATGAAGCGAAAAAAGCAACAACAACTCAAGCAGCAACAATATATAAATAGTAGCAGCAAGCACTTTTATGTTTCAAATATTTAACGAAGCCTATGATAAGCTTAACAGCTTAAAAATGGTGCTTGAAAGTCTTAATGGAAAAATAAAATTCAATTAAAAAAATGCAAAATGTAATGATTGTTTAAATAAAGCTTTTTTTTAAAGGCATGAGTGAGTTTAACTTGGCCACATAAGTTGAGGTCAGGGAATTTACTACAGGTTACTGTTTTTAAATAAAAAATAAATATGGTTTTTTTGTTTAAAGAAGCCCTGCAAAAAAACCTCTTATCCAAAAAAAATAAAAAAATTGCCAATAAAGTTTACAATAACTTTTTTCGATAAGAGGGCTGGTACTTCATATTATTTAATATCGTAACCAAAGCAAGCAAGCTAACTAACTCTACTAAATAATTGACAATTAAAAAATTAACCCCCTTATACAAAAATGTTAACTCGGAATTTAAAGTCAATGGTTTAAAATCATAGTCACAAAAACGTAGACTTTCACAAAAATTATATGAATTTAATTCGTTTTAAATTCATATAATTAAAGGCCCAATGTTATCGAAATTTTTAATATAATTTTTTAATAAATTTTACTTTAAAGTTTATGTCAATTTTTTTTAAATAAGAGCATAAGTAAATAATTTTTGAAAACCTTCAATTAAAAAAAAATTCAATTCAAGTGAAAATATTATAAAAAGAAAATGCAAGTCATATATTAATCCAGCTTAAGTTCTTCAATTAAAAATGTCTTATTTTTACTTTCCAAACTCTTAACAATCCTTTGGGTATCTCCTTCATAGAAATAAATCCAAAACATTAATGAAATATTGGGAAATAATATAAAGTCTTTTAAATTCAGATTTTAGGTTTTAGAAATTAAAAACAAAAACAAAATAATTTAATAAATTGCCAAAGTACTTTAAAGTATAATTTATAAAAAAGTAAAGGTTGAATTCTAAATTGAGCATAAATAATCAAACATTGGCAATTAGTTCAAATCTGTGCCACATTAATCAATACAAAGCTAAATTCAGTATTTTTTTCATAGTTGCTGGAGAAATCTTGATTACTAAATAAAAATTTTTCATGTTTAAAACTTATATAAAAATTCTATAAAAATAATGTTTTTTATCTTTTTAATCAAAAGCCAATAAATAGCAGCTGCTTGAAAATTATTTAATTTTAAGTTGTGAATTTCAAGAATTTTATTGTTTTTTTTTTTCTTCTTAATTTATAAATATTTTATTGTATTTTTTAATTTGAAGCAGTAACACGAGTTGTTCTCTTATTTTTTCGTTTTTTATTTTCTGTTTTACTTTTAATTAAATCATGCTTTTTTGTTTACTTTACAATTTGTACTTCATGTGGGAATTATTATTATTTTTTTTAATTTTAGCTGCATGATTCACAAATAGGGGAAAGACCAAAGCAACTGGAAGCAAAAAAAAAAAGGAATTGGTAATGCAATAATATTGCTTGTTCATTCAATATTCATTTTATTTTTATTACAAAATTTCATTGAAATATTTTTTGTTAAATTCATAAGAATTTTTAAGCTGACCAGAAAGTTTGAATTATTTTTGTGTCTAACAAAGTTCACTGTAGAAATAATTTCAGTTGCACCCAGAGTAATAATTATTATGAGAGGAATTGTTAGATTTAAAAATTTGTGCATTTAGTTTTAGGCAAAGCAATGGAGTGTTTAGTATTGGAATTTCTTCCATGTAAAGCAAATTTATATAAGTTTCATGGCTCTCTCCTAGGACATTATCTTTTCCTTATGCACTTTTTTATGTTACTTTTTAACCATTTCTAAATCATTAGAGAGTAGATTATGGCTTGTTTAAAGGAAACTTAGTGCCTAAAAGGAATTTTGTCATTCATTTTCGAAGGCTTAAAAGATGTTAACATTTTCGGCTGTGAAGAGTACAGAAGCACTTGGCAAATATGAGGATCAGTTTATGTAACAAAGAGAAAGAAACAGAACATATTGATATTGACCCAGTTTAAGCCCATTTTCATTACTTAGGACATCACAATACTTACTCCGTCTGATATGTCGGAGTACTCAAAGAAATCTTTGAATTCTTAATGAATAAAAGAATTAAAGAGTTTTTTTAATATAGGAATAGTATTACAATAGCCACCTAATTATTGTTCTAATTCTAACATTTTGATTAATGCCTTTCTTGTTCTCTAGAAATAAGTGTCTGATGTAGCTTAACTGTTTAATTTTTCTTTAATTAAAATTAAAATTTAAAACTTATACATGAGATTTTTTTACTCACTCACACAAGCACATACAAATTAGAGGTGCCTTGAAAATCATTTCATTCACAAAAAATAGTACTTAAAAGAGATGTGGGAGGCTGTTGCCTGGCTATCTGGCTGGCTGACGTTTTCAAATACTAGCATTAAATACTCGAACACTCTGGTCTGGCTTCAGTTAACTAAACAACATTGTACTTCGTATAACAAATGTTGTTTGTAAAACCAAACAAAACAAGATGAAAAAAAAAAAAATTAAGAAAAAAAGAAATATGCAACAAAAACAGCATGAAACGAAACTAAACGAGAAACATGATCTGTTAAGGTTACTTTTCGTGATTTAGTTTTTTTCCTCTAATGCTCTGTATTTCTTTTTTTTTTATTATTTTTTTTTGCAACATGAAACACACTGCATTCCGTAGATTTAGAAGAAAAACTTAAAACGCAATACAAATACTTAACAAAGAAAACAAAAAACAAAAAAAAAAAAAAGAAAACGTTGTAATACCCAACCATTCAATCGAAACTGTTGAATAAAATACTAAAAAAACAAACAACAATAAGAGAACAAACTATGAAAATAACAAACACCAAAACTTTTATAAACAATTTATATGAAAGGAAGGCAAAAAAAAATTTAAGCATTGCGTGTCAAGCTTAAAATAGTGGCGTACTAAGCTCACAATAATAACAAATGCTACTACAATTACCCTAAAACTGGACAGATAAAACGCTCAAATACTTGATTAAAAAAAAATTAGCAACATCTTAAGAAGAAAAGCAAAACAAGCAAAAAAAGGCCTACTAGTGGTAGGCCAGGCCGAATTTCAAATACCTTAAAAATATATACAAAAGAGTGTTAGTTAATAGAAAATTTAATGTTAAGCAGAAATAATTGAATACAATTTCTAGGCAAAATTCATATTTTGCATGTTATGGACCTCGAAAATTTTAATAGTTTCAATATAAAATTTGTGATTTTACATTAGAGACAATCAAAAATCAGATTCTTAGAAAAATATTAAGCACAACTTTTACTCTACTGCACCTTTACTATTTTTAATTTAGAAAGAAAATATTGCAATTAAAAAAATATCAAATGTAATTAAGTGCTGATTCAAATTTTATCGGTTTTGAAAATAACTCTTTAAATAATGGTTACTAAAAATGTTTTTCTGCTACATAAGCCCGTAAAGTTATTGAGCTAAATTTAGTTTACGACAAAAGCTCCAAATGAGAATAAAATATTAAGATTTCGAAAACATTCATGGCATTCCATTCTCTAAAAGATATGACTAACTGGCTATAGAAATATAAGTTTGTGATTCCGTATATTGTGGATCGTTTTAAATAACGGAGTTGAATAAAAGATATCCATCTGTCTGTGAAGTCTTTAAAATTAACTTTCCGAAGAACCTAAGTTAAGAATACCAATATATTATTTGCTTTTGTCTTTCAGTTGCTATTAAAATTCACATCGATTCATAAATGGCTGAGTTATAAGTCAAAAATCAGGACTACCTCTATTTTTATATATATTACAAAACAGATTTACAAAAAAACGCGGTATGCAGCTTTATCAAAAATGAAAGTCATAACGATCGGTACATAAATTGTTGAGACAAATAAATAAATAACCATCGAAATTGTGGTTTTTCATGTATTTCTGTTTTTTTTTTAATTTTTAAGCTGTACATGTGCTTAATATATATACTACACACACTCGCATTTAAAAAAGGAAGCATATATGCGATGCCAGGCAATCGGTCTTATATAAACTATATTTGTGTGTGTGTATTTTAAATGCTTTATGTGTAACAGAACTAGGAATATAGAAATCTTGGAAAACAATTGCATATGCGAACACTACGATCATGGTTAACCTCCATGGCTCTGCAGCAAGCGAACCACAAGACGGAGATTATATAACTAAGGAGTTTATAATAGTAAGGATTCGCTAAAATATGCTGTTCGTTTTAATTTCTTTACTTGATACTAACCCTCTTTTCAAAAAAAAAAAATTGTAAAAACTTTAAACTAAAATTATAAGAAAAATTTGGATAATGTAATTTGGATAAGGTAAAGTGGACTTATACCATTTTCAAATATAATGGCTTAACATGAAATAAATTTATTTTAATCAATATTTGATATTTCATTAAAAATCTTTTTTATAATTTCTTTTGAGAAGAATGTGCAAAATTAAAAATATGAATATTTGGCTACTACAGTGAAGGGCATATTAGACTCGGCATAACCGAATTTAACTTGTTTTAAATAAAACTCTAACCCCAAAGTAGCCAGTCGAGCAGCCAGCTAGCCACTTAAATGGCATATTTTTTGCTTATTGAGTATCTTTGTGTCGAAAAATTTAAATTTTCTTACAACCAGCTTGAAACATATTCTCCACTCTTTTTGTGTGGCACGTTTCAGACCAAAAATATTAAAATTAAAATGGATTTAAATACAAATATTTAGTATTGCTATTTAAAAAAAAATTAATAGTTTCTTGATTTTTCAAGAGAATTTATGCTTTTAAAATTGTTAAAATATTGCTAAGCCTTTTATCATAATTGGGAGTCACCACTAAAAAACGTATATAGGGTATTCTCAACTTCATCCAAGTATTTTAATTCACATTTAGCATTATTTAAAAAAAAAAAGAAAAATAGAAATATTTTTCCATAATCGTATAGCGTTACGGGTTTCAAAGACAACAATAAATATTTTATTGAAATCATTCCAAAACTTCTAATTTTATATTCATTAAGTGATGCTAATTCACACATATAGCAACGTTTATTTCTAATAAAATAATGGCTTTTATTTTGTAATATATTGACTTAATTGCGAATAAAATCGCAAGTTGTGCATTGATTTTATTAACATATAGCTCGTTTTGTTTGAAACTTATGGGACTATATGCATAGAAGAAAAAAATGACAGATATTTGTCTAATTCTATTTTAAATAATTTTTTTTTTAATTAAAAATTTCTAAAATTATGATATTTGTTCGTCATATCTTTTCGATATTTTTAACACTAAAGAACAAATTTCAGATCACCTTATTAATTTAGGCAATATTTGTATATTTTGTACATCAGAAACAATTTGAAAAAACGAAATATCGATTTAAAATCATCGCTTAAAAATATTTTGAAGCAGTTCTCAGTTACTCTGCTCCAAAAGTGAATTTGAATTTGTAAACTTTTGTATTAAAATTCCTCAAGGTTAATTTGAAATCTAGCTTGAGTAAATACATTTTTGAATCTAATAGTGAATTTTTATTAATTTGAAGAGAGATATTATTTTAAAATATATGCCGAAACCGAATATTTTATTCAAAAGTTAAAATTTCAATGCCTCATTAATAACCACTTTGCGCTTCATTTGTGAATTTTTTTAAATTGTTTTTTGCTTTATTTTGATTGGGAAAAAGTTGAAAATGTTTTTAAGAAGAAAAACTAAAAATTAATTTTACTTTTTTTAATCTCATTCGGAATACACAGCACTAGTGAATAAATTTAAATTGTTTTGAATGTAACTTACTTTTTAAACCTTTTGTTATTACAAAATCCTTTTCGTAGAAAATTTAAGAAAATTCATATCTAAAATTTATTTGTTTTTAATTATTCTTCGTTATATAAAAATTTAACAAAATGTAAAATATTTAATCACTGATTTTCTCAATAATTTCTGTTTTTTTTTTTTTTATTTTTTAACTGCAAAAATATTTATACATATTTTTTTAGGAAATTTTTTTATTTAATATTTTCCAACTTGCTATTTGTTAAAAAAAAAGACAAAACGTTTTTTGATTATATTTTATGCATTTTAAATTCTCTAAAATTAAATTTAAGGAATTTTTTTTTATTTTATAAGAAATATGCTTAAAATTGTTTTTTTTTCATAATGACTTAAAATATAGGCATTTTAAATATATTTTTAAATTTAATTATACTTTATTATATAATTATGTTTATCTTTTTGAATTTTTTATAAAATGAAAAACTTTATTTTTTTAATAAATTTGTGTATTGTTTTAAAAAATTATTAATTGCGATAGTCTAGAATATTTGTATAGTAAACTTTTAATTTTTTAAATGTTTTGGAGTGTTTTTTGTGAAAATATTGTAAACTATGCGATTGTTCGTTTTTTATAAACCCCACATTACTTTTCCATATTTTTAATTTTAATTTTTTTGACTAGAATTTTTTATTTATGTCTTTTTATATGGACATTTTTAATATTTTCTATTATTTATATATTTAAAATTAAGTTAAATCATTCAAAAATCAAGTCTTTTGCCCACGGTCAATAATCATTTTTATGTATGACAATATTATTTGTCAATAATTCAATCAATGGTAATGCAACAACAATTTTTCGACAAAAAAAAATCAATTTCTTAAATGAAGCGCATTTCACTAAATTGTCAAATTTGGTGCTTAGAAAATTCTCATGCAATCCATGAAAAACCAATACACCCTTAAAGAGCAACGTTGCCCTTTTTGAAAATGAGGCCGAAATTGCTATGATGGTGCAGGTAAATTTACTAAAATGAATAAAAAAAGGCTTTAATAGGCTTTTATTAAAATAATAAGTCATTCGAATTACTTTCGACAAGTTTGTTTATTTGGTTTTATTCCGCCGATTGAAAGAATGTGAATTTTGCTTAAAGAACACCAAAAAATTTAAACTTTGTTTTAAAATAAACAATATTTTCCCAATTCGCTTTACGGAACGAGGCAAATTCTTTAACATTTTTTGGACTGCTTGCTTGTGATGCTATAAAAGCTATTTTAGCTCAATTGGTTTTCATTAACCGGTGCTGTTGAAGACGGAATAGCTGGCTAAGCTGTCTTATACTATACTGGTGCTAGAGCAAGCAGTTACCTCCAAGCAATCTCATTATGACTTTTAACATGCATTAACTTCACTGAATCCTACTGCTATTGCTACCTGTGGAATCCAGAATTTACATTAATCCATTCAAAGTGCTCCTAGTTAAGTTAAGTTTCTAAAATGATAATTTTTTATTTACCAGCTTAGATTACTTAATCCCTTTCTGACTTCATTCAGATATGAAAGAATACTGCATTAAGGCATTGCCCTGGACTAAGTCAAAGTAAGTGAGCTACTATGACAGCAAAATAAATATCTCATTTCTGGATAACAATCAGAACATTTCTGTCACTTATTGTGACTGTCAATGCTCCGGCTTAAAGCTAATGTTATTATATTTTTGCTAATATAACTTCCTGAAAAATTGTAGAAACTAATTTGTAGTAGTGTTTAATATGGAGATCATTAAGGCACCATTCCTTGTTGCCACAAAAATATTTTTCGATTGTTAAATAATATTGTTTTATTTGGAAAACATATAAATTTTTAGTTTTCAATTTAATATGTTTTTACTACAATTTTAAGGTGTATAAAACACTTCCTACAGTCTGCTTTTGTTGTCCCTGCTTGTAATGTTGTTTGAAAAACAAATCTAAAACTCAAAATAAAAATTATTTTAATATTAATTTTTAAAAATTATTTTATTGTTTTAGTTTCCGTTTTTTCTTTCTAATTATATTAAATTTGATTTATTTGGTTTTGGGTTTTAATTTTGTTTTCTTTCACTTTATGTAATTTAATTTAATTTTATTTTTATGTTTTGTTATTTATGTGATTTATTTTGCCTTGAGTTATTATGTTGCATAATTTTATTTAAATTATTTATTTATTAATTTTTTTGTCAGATTAATAATTAAAATTATTAACAAAATATGTAATTATGGTCAATGACTTGAAAGGCCTTGAGAACAATATTTTTTATTCAAATTTCGTATAACTTCTTTTAAAAAATATTTAAATAATTTTTATTTTAATTTTACTATTTTAATAACTATTTTTATTTTTTCCATTTTGCACCGTTAATTTTTTTTTTTTATGTTAACATTTTTTTCCATAATTTATGTATTTTTCTTAGAAAATTTTATAAATTATTTTTTCACTTTATTGAACACTGCAATTACTATTTGTTGTTGTTGCACTTTGTAGTTGGTTATTTTTAGATTCAATATTAGTTTTGGTATTTTCGTATATTTGGACTTCCTCTTGGATCGAAAATAAAAGAAATTGGAAAAAAAGAACAACAAAGAGAGTACAAAAGTAAAACAGGTCGCGCATACGCACATATACAAACACTTAAACATGCATTCAGGCAACAAACGTTCATACACATGCATACACATACGTGCATAATGAACTACAAATAGATTTCTGTATAAACCTGTCTAAAAGCAAGTATAGATTTCAATACTTTTAAACAAAACTTGGTTAACACCACAACGTACAAAAAAAAAAAAAAAAAAAAAAAAAAAAAAAAATAAGAAGAAGCAAAAGAAAGAACAAAAAAGAAAGAAAAATTTATTTTATTGATTTTTAAAGCAACTTTTATTTAAAAAGTTAAGACACGTACATTTTTTTTTAAATTTCTTTAATTAGTTTAAATTAAAAATTCGTAATTTTATTATTATGAAACCTTTACTACAATAAATTGTTTAATTTAAAAAAAATTCAAGTTAAAAAATTCCCGTTGAATTACGTTTGCGATCGTATTAAAATAACCCGTTCAGGGGCTGAGCTGCTGCGGCCAAAGACTAAACTATACGTTTGAGTCAAATGAGCGTGTTTGGTGTTGCGGTTAAGTTGGCTGTAACAAGCGCGTCAAAGTGATGGGGTCACTTATTTTATTTGTGTTTTTGTAGCCGATAAATTATTATTTCAGCTAATTAATTTCACTATTTCTTTTGCAAATCTTTAAGTTCATTAACACTTTTAGCTAGATCGATATTATGGTTGTTCAACAACTAAAAACTTAAAATCAGGAACCATACGAGTATTAATGCAGACTCTTTTAAAACTAAAACATCAATATTTTTACTAATATTTCACATAAACTTGCTGAATTAAATTTTTGTAATTAAAAATTTTCCTTAATTTTAATCAAAATATTGTATCTTAACGAATAACCCATTATCTAAAACAATTAATGTAGACTTTAAAGTCAACGTTATCGAAATTATTTATATAATTTTTTCATAAACTTTACTTTAAAATCTACGTCAACTTTTTTTGGATAAGATCATAAATTTTTTGAGTTGAATTCTGTTTCTTATGAACAAGTCAGCTACATTAACATTAAACTTTTTAAAAATTATTTTATGATTTATATTTTTATTTGCTGATTTTAAATTTTTATTAGAGATTCATTATAAGAAATTTTTTAAATTTGTAGTTGTAAGCGAAGGTATCGCTTTTTTGTCTTTTATATATTTTTTACCCTTCACTGCATGTAAGAAAAAAGTTAAAAACCACGACTACTTTTATTTTTGGTCTTTTTTTTTGAAAATACATAAATACATGCATAAAAAGACATTGTACTTAATCGGTCCACAAATGGCCAAGAAAACTGAAAAATACAACTGAAATTTTAATTTTTCATTCGTTTCTGCTTTTTTATTTTATGAAAATTTTAAAGTACACGTGCGTAATGTATGTTCACACGCTCTATTAATGAAAGCACACATACCTCCGATACCAGGCAATCAGTCTTATATAAACGTCTGTTTTAAATGCCTTGAGTGTAATAGAAGTACGAATACAGAAATCTTATTTGAAGACGATTTTACACAATGAATTATCAAGAGTAACTTAGTATTTTTAAGAACTTCTCTAAGTTAACTTTTTTGGTCTTTCTGCTGAATTTATTTTTTTTTAAGCTGAATAGCTCAGATATTTACAAATTTATTGATTTTAGTTAACATTGCTTAAATAAATTGTTATAATTTTATAGCAAACCAAACATTGGATCTTGTAAAAAATTTATATGAAAATTACTCAAAAACACTTTTAAATTGTGTGTTTCCATTTAAATTTACTAAACGATGTGGTTGTTCGGCTTACTTTGAATTTCTAGAAATCAATAACCTTTTTAAAACTAAAAGCAAATTTTTATTTTGTGTTACCTTATCATCCTGCAGCGTAGTGTAGCTTTTTTATATGTGCATTAATGTTGTTATTATTTTAGTTGAAGCTTTGAGAACCTGTATGGGTTTTTATTTGATGTTTTAGTTGTTGTTGTTGTTATTCTTGTTCAATTCTCATGTTTCTTTTATTTGTATTTCTGTTTTGTCTATCTTATCTTCTTTGAGAGCCCCACCATACGGTTACTCAGTCCCACCAAATCCAAATAAACAAATAATAAACAATTAGTTTTACTTGTGCATGCAGCTCGAACAACAGAGCAAAAAAAACACACACACACACACATATCCACGTAAACAAATGAGGTAAAAAAGGTACACAGTAATACACAACTTTAAAAATTAAAGTTGACGTAAACGTCAACATTAATGTTTTGTTTTGTTTGAATTCCAATATAGGTACCTATGGCACAGCTGAAAATTTATAACAAATTTGTTTTGTGTTTATCTTTATCATTGTATTTAAAGCTTTCTCATTCTCCTACCTTAACTTTTTCTCTCTATTTCTCTCTCTACAAATTTTCGCTTAAAAAACACTTGTTAACTTTTTTTATTTTGTTATTAATTAAGGTTGATTTTTTGTTGTTGTTTTTATTAAGTAAATATTTGTTTTATGTACTTAACATTTTTTTTTATTTAAAAAATTTTAGATAGAGTTATGGTGAGTGGAAGTGAATAGTAAATTAACATGTTTTATCTGGCCAAAAAACGCTTATCTAAAGAATTCTGGAGAGAAAGATACTGAGTATCATGAATGTTTTTCTACCATTTTACAAACAAGTTTGGAAAAAAAATTTATAAAAACATTAAGCTGGCGCAGAAATGATGAAAGTTAGAAAAAATGCAAAAGAGATAAATATTTTATATCAATCACAACATTTGTGAATGGGAAGTGAAAATTGCATCATCTCATAGCTTAGTTATGTTCGACATGCGGATTTTTTAAAAGTATTATTTGATTTATTTTGGTTGGGAAAAAATTTACAAAATTAAAAATAAAAAATTTAAAAAAATTTGTAAAATAAATTCGATCAAAATTGCAACTACAGAACAAAACCCATTCCGGTGGGAAGGTACGACATGCATTTTTTTTCCCAAGTTTTTTAGGTTTTTATTCAAAAATATATAAAAATGTTTCTAGTTATTTTTAACCAAACCATGTGTACTTTTATAGATATGGTTGAATTTATCATCTTATTTTTAATAAAATTTTAGCTGCAATCAAAAATATGTTTATAGTAAACATGTTGGATAATCATAAACATAATAATTTGAAAAATATGGTTGAAAGTAAATTTTTTTTTTATAAATAAAGTGAGTATAAAACAAAAACTTAATCGTTCAAACTCAACTGAACTGTGGTTGAAGTAGTTGAGTGGCGAGTTAATGCTCTTTAACTAAATATTCCAAAGTTCGAATCCTAGTAGAGTCAATTAAATTTGAAAAAAAAAATTCAAACATGCTGTATAACGTAATAAATTAATATAAACGAGAAAAATTCAATAGAATAAACAAATTTCATTTATACCAAAAATTTATATATAGAAAATTTATTTAAAAAAATTTAAATAAAAAATTTATGTATGTAAAAAATAAAAAAAAAAAAAAATACAAAAATTTCATAAAAACTTATAAACATTTTTTTAGCCCTGTACAAAATTCCAATCATTCCAACAGAGTATGGTTGCCTCTACCATATTTTTTTCTTTGATTGTAGTTTCTATTTATTTCAAATCGTTATCAACCATTTTGAATACTAGCCTTAATCTCTTAGAAATTCGTCTTTAGTTGATGTTCTTCAAATTAAATTTTCATTAGAAATTAATTAATTGCAATTGCAAAATTTCGATATTTACACATTCTAAAATTGTATTTACAATTAAAAGGTTTTGTTGCTTGGACATAAATTACAAATAAATAGATATGAATCCCTATACAGCAACGAATACAGGAAATAAAGAAGGTTTAAAGGCCGTTTACATAAGGCTTATGGATTGTAAGACAATTTATACGCAACAACTGTTCTCTATTTATAAATAAAACAGAAGTATATATAAACATGTGTATGTATGTATATATGCTCTTAAACTAAATGCTAAATATGATAATAAGCTTATCACAAAACAACCTTATCCATTCTATACACCCCTAAAAAAATTCAAAATATGTAAACAAAAGACAAAGAAAAAAATATGAATCACAAAAAACACTGTATTTATAAATTTGTTTACAAGTTGAAATTTTTAAATGTGGTAATTTACTTAAGCTATTAGTTATTTTGCAGAAAAAAAAATGTCTTCAGCCAACTGAATTGTTATTTAAAAATTTTTTTGAAAAAAAAAACTTATTTAGCTGTCTAAAAATTTAATTTGACATTTTGTTAAAAAATATTTACTTGCTCTTCTCCTCCTGCTCTCAAGTCATAATAAAATTATATAACTTTTTTTGCTATTAAATAGCTGGCCATAATTGTTTTACTTGTTGTAAAATTTCTATTCAAAATAAATCATTGAAGCATAAACACAAATAATTAAAACGTCAGCTGTACTGTAGGTGCTTATGAGTACATTAAATTGAAACACACCCACAATAAATACAAAACCAAATAACCTAGAGACGCTACAATAGTTAAACAAGTATTTAAAAAAAAAAAAAAAATAAATTCATGCAACTTACGCAAACTTAGTTTTATAGCCAACAAACAGACACTTGTAATCTAAAGTAAAAAAAAAAATCATTTGATTCAATTCGGATTGTCTTTTTCTCCATTTGTAAAACAAGTCCATCATTAATGAGCACTATTCACTTTTCGTTATTTTTGATATTTAAGGCTAAAAATGGATTTTCCACCTTTATTTTCTTATTGGCAATTAACATGCTTATAGAAACCAGAGCTTAACAACAACAAGTGTGTCAACAATTTTTGTTTGAACTAAATATGTAGTGACTAAAACGAATTGAACCGTTAAGCAACAGAATCAGTACATGAATGAATAATTTAGCAAATAAAAAATATGTCAACTAAAAAAAAAAGATAGCAGCAATTAAATGCTACGCATTTTTATTTTCTATGGTATCATTTGTTGGCCTTTTAATATAGACTTCCGTTTCATTTGGCTGCTTTGCTTGGCTATAATAGAAAATCTCCCAAAGCCTGGCCAAGCATCAATATTATTTCCGTTTAGATGGTAAATTAACGCAAATGTCAGTCAAGTGATTTGTAATATGAGAAATACACATTCATACATATTTATATACACATATACTATATGACAATTGTCTGTAAAAAAATTATGTAAATATGTAGTTCAAATGCAATAGCAAATGAAGCCAGCAGACAATGTAGAAGCTTACAAATAGCAAAATCACAACAATATTTTATGTAAAAGATAACTAAATTGTACAGAAATTGCTTAAAATTTGGGATTAACTAATTAAAGAAAACTGTACAGCAAGATATTACCTATTCTATAAAGAAATTGTTTAAAAATTAATTAAATATTCCATAGAAAAAATTATGTAAGTTTTCTATAGACAAGCTAATTATTTAATAAAAAAAAAAAATTACTTGAAAGAAGCAAGCAGGTTGTATTATGGGCTATAATCGCACAGCGACCTTTAAGATCTATTGTGCAGCAAGCAGGTTGTATTCAATACTTATGCAAATCCATGACGTTGTTATACCCTTCACTGTAAGTAAGAGGGTATATATAACTTTGTGATTCTGCTTGTAATGTCTACACCATACATGGAATATATATTCTGGATACTTTTGAAAAGCGGAGTCGATTTAGGGATGTCTGTCTGTCTGTCTGTCTCTCCGTCAAATCGTTGAAATCAACTTTCTAAAGTCCCAGTGCTGTTGCTCTAAGTGATTTTAGCAACTTGCGACGAACCATTAAAGATTGTCTGATGGGACAAATATCATTTTTAAGAAGAGACCGTCAAGATTTGTAGCATACTGCCCAAATACTTAGAAGTTACTTTGGATTATTTTAAAATTTTTTTTGAAATTTCCATATACCCCAGTACTGTTCTTCTCAAGGATTTTGGCAGTTGCCGTTTTGCATCATATAATAAGAACTACGAAGTTTTCAGAAAATGTTAAAACATTTCCAGAAAGTGTAGAGCCTACAGATTAAATTCCTTTTTGATTTTGTTAATTTCCATGGGCAAATTCGGGAATGGTAAAAACCCCTCAAAGCAAGAGCACTGAATTAATTATTCAAAGATAAATTCTTGAATAATTATTAAAATAAAAGTTTTAATTTATATATCTTTATATTTTTATTAAATTTTATTATTTAAAATGTATATATTTGTATTGTTTTATATTTATTATAAATATATCAATTTTATTCTATTAATATTAATTATCACTTGAATTTTTTTTAAAAAAAATATTTTCTGACAAAAATGTAAAAGAATATTATACAAAAAAATAGTACAGTGAAAATATATATGAATTAGCAATATAAGTACATAATAATAGTAAGTATATATAGTTATATATATGTATTTATATCAAATATGTAATTACTGGGGTATATGGAAATTTAAAAAAATTTTTAAAAATAGTTCAAAGTAACTTCGGAATATTTGAGAGTATTTGGACATAAATGATATATGTCCGATCTCACAATCTTCTATGGTTCGTCTGAAAGTTACTTTGGATTATTTTGAAATTTCCACATACCCTATTGCTGTTGCTCTTAGTGATTTTAGCACCAAACCATTATAGATTGTGGGATGGGACCAATTATATTTTAAATGGGAGGCTGTCTAGATTTGCATTCTATTGCGCAAGTACTCAGAAGTTACTTTGGATTATATTTAAAAAATTTTTGAAATTTTCTCATACCCCAGTACTCTTGCTCTATACTCTATGCCATTAATGGCATATTTATCAAATACGTCTTACGTCATCAAATATGTATTTCTAAATATGTTTTATGTACTAATGACGTACTTATAAATATGTTTAAGAGACATGTAAGTGCATAGTTAGAAATATGCATTAATAGGTTGATTTCTCAAGAAGATTACTGGATTTTTCTCACAAATCATTTTAAAGTGAAGGTCATCTAGATTTGTAATCTACCAAATAGACAGAAATTATTTTGGATTATTTAAAAAAATTTTTTTTCCTGTCACGTGGCATAAAAATGTTATTATTATTGTTAGTTGGCCACACGTACTGCGAATCAAAGAACCTTTTGTACAGCCCATGAACTCACTGTTTAAGATCTTGATAGTAACCTTTCTCAGTAAAGAGCTTTGCTATCCTTTTGGAAGCCAGCAGAGATTCTAGTGGAAGTCTTGCCCTACAAGACACTAAGGCCAGACAGTTATAAAGAACTTGATCTGAGGTGTCGCAATGTAAGCCACAAAACTTGCATTGTCTTAAATACTTATTTTCTATCTTACAATGGTGTCTAAGAACACAATGGCCGGTAAACTATCCCGTTAGAAGTCTGAGGTCAGCTTTATTAATGAAGCATTTATCTTTTCCGATGCCAGTCAGCGATTCGCAATGTTGTGAGAATTATGATTTGACCCAGAAACCAACTTCTTAAGTAATGTGACTAAGTACTAATAATAATAAATACAAGGTCGTTGAGAGATGACACACCTGATCTTAGCTCAGGTCAGCAGTGTAGCCTGACTGTCTGAAATCAAATATATAGTCGTCCGTCTAGTCTTTCTCTTCAAACATATTTTTAAAAAAGTAGTCGTTACGTTTACAATAAAAATATAAATATGTAATGTAACCGCAGCTTGTGAAATGCTTGTGTATTAAAAATTGCATAGAAAAACAGATTATTATTTTCTATAAAACAAATTACACAGACATTTTACTAAAAGTCCTTTATCATTAATTTTAAATGTAAATGTATTATATGATAACAATAAAAAGCTTCATATAAATATAAAGACAATACGTTTTTTAAACCTTATTGAAAAGTTATATCATGAACCAAGTACTCCCACTAACATATTTCTTATTTAGTAAGTGTCAACCGTAAATATCATTGCATTAACCCAGAAATTATTGAAAATAGTGTGCGGATATTTGGTGCTTTTTCTTATACCTTTATAGCTTTTCTTTGATAAGAACCAAATGAATTTTACTGGCAAACATTTTTTCAGTTATTCACAACTACTACTACGAGCACTCACAAATACTTTAGAGCGTGTTTATAGTCTGTGTGCCTGTTTAGTTCACAAGCATTCTTTACGTTGGCTTAATGCCATCAAGTGCAGATTAAATAGGTGAATATTTACTTCTACCTACGCTATAACTACTGAAAACATTTTATTCAACTTCTTTAAGTCACAAATATTTGGAGCACATTTTATTATTCGTGATAAAAAAGGACACATCAATAACAACAAAAACTAAAACACAATCAAAACAACATTTTATGCCAAAGGACTAGGGAATTTATTACTTGACACACTCCATGGCTGCCGTTGTATTTATACAGTATTTAAAATAAGTTGAATGTATGTACGCGTACATACACAAGTGTGTACATCATTGTCTCACCTTGACTTACAAGGCAAACCAAATGGAAAAGATGAATATATGAATGAAGAATAACAACATTTGATTTGTTGACTTTTTCTTGGTGTTTGATGGCAGGCAAACTGAACTGTATGTAGAAAGTAGAGTCTGAAAGGTAAAAAGATTGTCGCTATTTAACAGGTGGCATTAGTATTTGTCTTGTTGAGTTCACTCTATACCAACGTATTTAAATACAAAAAAAAAAAAAAAAAAAAAATTCCTTTTGTTCATTTGCAAATATTTTTAAAGTTACTGGTTGTAGTTTACTATTGCAATGCTATTTGTTGGTAAAATAAAAAAGCTTTTATCTTAACAATGCACACAAACAACATGTTATGCTATGTTTCTATACACACAAACCCACACACATAGAACACGGTAAATAGTTGCAGTGACAACAATCTAAAGAGGACCTTCCTGCTGTTTGCGTTGTAATTGTGGTTTCTTCTTTTCGGTTTTGGTTTCTAGCTTGCGGTTACTGAATTTAGAGAATTCAAATATTTTGCAATTTTCTATATTATTTTACTTAACCACATTGAAGCTTTAAATAAAAACTTTTAATCTTAGTTCTTAGCATATGAAAGCAATTTGCTAAGAAATTTCTTAGAAACTTTTCAAATAAGTGATTATATGAAGATAATTTATCATTATAATTGAAATAATAATATAAAGCAACCAGAAAAAATCGCACGGAAGAAAATTTATAAAAGAAAACTTTTTTTTTAAATTACAACAACAAACAATAAAATCAATTAAATAAGATTTTAATCTTTTTTTTTTTTGCAAATAAAAAAAATTTCTTTGTTCTTATTTTAATATTATAAATTCAATTAAAAATTTTTATTTTTTTTTAATATATTTTTGCTTATATAAGTATTTACTAAATTATAACATTTTAACTTTTTCAGTAAAAAAAAAATAAGTAATAGGCTTGATTATAAGCGTTTTTATTGTAAGGATATTTTATATCACGTTGTGGCAAACTCATTTTCGTCATTCTCGTAGTTAATGACGATTGTAGTGGAAGGCTAAGTAATTCTACAAAACATAAATTTTTTTATATCTCCACATGAATGTTAAATTTTTTTAAAAATAATATTTCGGTTTAAGAAATTTGATAAAATTTCATTAAGAAAATTGAACGGAAAGATATATCGATCCAGATGTAAACTGCAGTTATTCATTCCAGTTATTTTGAATTGTGTTATTTAATTGTGAGCTTGTGTACTGTAAAGCAATTGTGCTGTTTGGCCAACTCTTGGTAATAAGAAAAATAATGCTTTTTTTTAATCATAAGAATAAATGAAGAGAAAAATCAATATATATTAACTAATAATAATGAC
Organism: Thelaira solivaga; assembly: GCA_947397855.1. Classification (NCBI taxonomy): domain Eukaryota; kingdom Metazoa; phylum Arthropoda; class Insecta; order Diptera; family Tachinidae; genus Thelaira; species Thelaira solivaga. The sequence goes on from OX377612.1 coordinate 14,060,362, forward strand.
AATATTATTTTTTTGGGGGTTTGGATTGCTGTTAGCACACCTGCCCGGTCGTGACTCAACGAAAGATTATGTTAGACTCCAAAATCACCTACCAACTAAAGCCTAAATCATTTTAAAGGGGGCTAGATTCCTTATAATAATAATAATCATATCATAAAGAAAAATAAGTTAAATTCAACTGTGCCCAGTCTTATATACCCTTCATTGTGTTAACTAAATATTCATATTTTTAATTTCGCCAATTCTTTTTAAATATTTAACAAAACTAGAAAAATTAATAATTAAATTATTACTAAAAATAATTTTCTTTAAACAGATATCAACTACGTATACTACGTATACTCGTACGTGACAGCATTTTCGTAATGAGTTTTCAGTCTTAAGTTCGTCATTCCCCGATGTTGTTAAAAAAAACTTCAATATATTTTATAATTATTTTTTTTATTAAGACTCTGAGGATGACCCCTACTCATGCAATGCATTGTGTTGGAGCTAGGAAAATAGGTTATGGGAAGGATTAAATAGGAAGTAGTGTCTGTGAACGTTAGATTTTAACCCTTCTACATCGAAAGTGGCAGGTAAAACGTATTCAGGAAGATTATTCCACTGGCGAACGGCACGGCTGAAGAACGAATTCTTTCGGTAATGTGTTGTGCGATTCATTGCCCATTCCACCATAAATGGATGAGCTCTCCTCGAAAAACGCGTAGTGCGTATGAAGGTACGGTTTTCTGGAACAAGTTCCCTAGTTTCGCTGGAACACATTACATTGCAGTAGCGATAGAACAATGAAACACACCCCACGTTACAACGATGCTCCAATGAATCAATAGAATTGGCTACCCTACTGTCACCGATAAGCTTCTGTACTCGGTCGATCAGCTTTTAAATAGACTTTGAAGCTCCGGCCCATACATGAGAGTTGTACTCCATTTTCGGTCGAATATAGGTGGTATAGACAGTATGGAGTGTATGTTATTAAGTTTATTTAAAATATCAACTTCCGATTTATGCCAATTTTTAAAGACAGTTTTTTAGATATTCGTCACACCCTTGAAATCATTCAATGCCAACAAGTATGTCGTATGTCCGTAATATAAGAATAAACTATGTATATACTTTTGAAATCGACATTCCAGTATTTTTCATTGCCACTTATCTATGGAACCGCACTATCTCGATCTTGATGTATTTTTTAAGGAAAAAGAAATATATGTATTTAAAAAAATTTTAAACCTTAAAAAGTTCATGTTCACCTCTGTCATTTAAAAATCTATAATCTTATATTTAAGCACGCAAATGTTACTAAGTTAAATTACCATCTCGCCTCAGGCACTAAAATTAATATTTATAATTTATCATTAATTACATTTTAAGAAAATCAACATACTCCTGCAATTCAGTCACTTCTTTATTTAATATTTTTTGCACTCATTTAACCATTCTTAACTCATCATCCATTTTTACACTTGTCCACCAATCAAATTCTCTTGTAATGACAAATTATGGCACCTAATATATTTGTTGTTGGTTTAATTCACTAAAAAGTAACTGTTTATTAAACACACTGACAGATATAAAAAAAAACAACAAAATTTCCAAAAAATTTCTCTCTCTTACAGAATAGAACAAAACAACAGAAAAAATCTATAAGCATGAGTTATAGCTCTCTATACAAATAAACAGTTTTTTAGTACACAAAAGCTCTTTGCGAGAGAGAGAAAAAGAGGGAGAGGGAGAGAGTAATCACACATAATTCATATAGCAACATAGAGAGAGAGAGAGAGAGAGAGAGAGAGATCTCCCACAAACAAATGAGTTGGAAGAAACATACAAAAGAATAAAATCATGCAAAAATGGCTTTTCATTAAAAAAAAATTGTAATAAAAAATGATCAAGCCCCGTTATCCAGAAGTCATTGTTATACTGAATATATCTATGAGTGTTTTTTTATTTTTTTCACTTGTGGCCAATCACATTTATTTGTATGCAATTAAAAATTATGACAAAATTTTAAGAAAGAAATAAGTACTTATAACAAAATTTTTAAAATAAAAGCAAGTTAAATCCGTCTGTGCCTTTCAGTGTGTTAGAGAAATATTCATATTTTTCACTTTTCACATTTTTTTTAATTTTATGAAAAATATACAAAAATTTATATAATTGGAAGTGCTATTTGGCTTGAGATCCTATTATAAAAATTTATTTATTTATTATTTTAGCGAAGTTTCGATATAAAACTAAATTTTTATAATATGACCTCAATCTTAATAAACTAGCCGTTTGAATAAAAAAAGTTAAATAGACTTAAAAATAAAAAAATATATAAAAAAAATATATATATGAAAAACATTGATAAAAAATTTTCTTTTTAATTAAATAATTAATTTCAGTGCCAGAAACTAAAATTAACGAGTTCTAAAAAAAATCCTTTGTAAGAAATTTATTTTTAAAAGCAACAAAATGTCTGCAGACATTAATTTTTTTTATATTATAAAAAAGTTAATTCTATGAACAATATCTAATAGCAATGGAAATTATGTATAATTTAATTTGAAAACATTTCAAACATATTTTAAACCAAACGTAATTACTTAAAGATATAATATCAATAAAGATTTTCAAATTAAAAGGCGAAATCGAAAAAATTGTCTTTCATAAAAACTTTTGTATTTGTAACGCTATTACACTCAAAGCATTAAAAACCACACATAAAATTAACTAAATTTTTTTTAAAGGGTAAATGCCGACTTTCCAAAAAAAACCCTTAAAATATGTTTGTTAGAAGGCGAAAATAATAAAAAAATATATGTTGGTAATAAAAAAAATATAAATGCATTGACACTTTGTAGATATAATAAAATTGTTCATAAGATTAGTTGAAAATAATCAAAATTAAATTTTTTTTGCTGTTTATCATTCACTTCTTAATTTTTTTTCTTATAAATAGAACGTTCGAGATTGATGCACATTAGTTTTTATTTTGAAAAATTAATAGTTCAAATTGCATAAAATAATTTCTTCAACTTAAATCTGCTACCCCTGTCCAAATATTATCATTATTTAAAAAAAAGAATGTCAAAATTTATTTTAACTCTTTAATAAAATAAAAAAAAAACAGCAACACAAAATTCACAAATGTGAATAAAAAATAATAATTACTTTGATTTTGATGATTGTGCTCATATCCGTTATTGTTTTGTAGTTTTCAAGCTACTTTTATAAATTAGAATCTTAAATACTTATTTTATTTAAATTAAGTTAAGTCATTATTTAATTACTCACCCAGCCTGGAATCGTTTTTCTTTCGCACACGCAAGCAAATTGTACAGGATTTGATGCACTGCAAGCAATTAAATTTAAAATTAAAATTAATTCTTAAAGGATATGAGAGTTTTATTAAAATTACGTCATGTATGTGTCGTATAATTTCTGTACGAGAGATATTATCCAATGCTAAACCATTAACCTCGAGTATCTCATCGCCCACTTCCAGATTATCACGATCGGGTGGTGAGCCATACAATTTGATTTTGCCATCAACATTTTCCACTAGTATAATAACATAACCGGATAACTCTACAACTTGTTGCTGGAAAGAAAAAGAAAAAATTATTTAGAATTAATTTAAAGCTACTTTAACATTTTAAATTGTTTTTTTTTTAAGTTATTAAGCTAATTAAGCTACATTCCTGTTTTAAATTACTCTGAAATGATAAGGATTATTTCTGTAGGTATTTAAAGCTGTCTGCTGGCTTTTGTTTTATATATAAAGGGTGTCCCAACAAGAATGCTAGATTTAAACTTGGCGCTATTCGAAGTGTCATTGTTTGACATTTGAACAATTGTTATTGTTTGCTAGTAGAAGGTACGAGGTTAGTAAAAAATGACCATGGACAGCGAAGGGAGTTCGTTAATTGGGTATTGGAGAGACAACATGAAAATGCTGATTTTGCCGATAAAATCATCTTCAGTGACGATTCCCATTTCCATCTTGATGGCTTCGTCAATAGGCAGAATTGTCGCATTTGGGGTGAGGAAAATCCTCGAGTGATTCACAAGAAGCAAATGCATCCTCAACGTATCACTGTGTGGTTTTTGGGCTGGAGGAATCATTGGACCTTTTTTTTATGAAAATTAGGCAGGTCAAGCGCAAGCAATCAATGGTGTTCTGTATCGTGAAATGATAACCAGTTTTTTCTTGCCTATAATTGAAGAAATGAATGTGGAGGACTTGTGGTTTCAACAAGACGGCGCCACATGTCATACAGCCAGAGAAAAAATTCAATTGCTGCATCAGTCATTTATTTAAAATTTAAGTCTTGCGTTCTTGTTGGGACACCCTTTAGAAGAGCTCGATTTTCGCCACTTGAAAAAATTTGGCGTGTTGCAAAAGTTGCATATAATAGACTTGAAAAAATCCCTTTTTTTAATAAAAAACTTAATCTTTTATATCGCATATTTTTTGTTTCATTGCGAACTTTACAAATGTTTTCAGAAATATTTTATTTTTTGTTTAAATAAGGATCTGGTTAAACAAATCTTAAATTAATTCTTACAAAGTAAAATAAAACAAAACTAAAAACTTATTGTAAAAAACGGTCTTCGGGTAGTAAAATTGTAGCAGAATGCAACTTTCCTAAAATATAATTAAAGTTTCTAATTATTTCAATTTACGCTGCAAAAAAGAAAACGTATGTACGTATGCATTGTAAGTAGTAGCAAAACATTTTTGCGACAGCACTAACGAGTAAGAAATGTTGTTGAAATAGGATTCTTTGTTACTATGACAAAACTACGTTTCTGAACAAAAGAAAAGAAGCATTAAAATGAATTTAAAAAAGAATATGTTGCACTCATTTTGAAAACAATTGCAATTATAAAAACTGTAATGTATAAAATTTGCCTGTTGCGATAATCGGGATGTTGCGAAAGTCGAACCCGCACTGTATATTTTTTTTTGGAACTTAATAGCAGCAATCAGCAACCAATACCCTTAGTCAGTTGTCGTTAATTGAAACATTTTAACTATTAAACTTAATGAATAATTAAATGTGCCATTTAAAGCCAACATATCCCTGACCAATAATTTTTGAATTTTATTCAAGTGTGTTGTTTCCTTTCTAGCATTAATTAGACAAATTTTAAATAATTTACCACTAATAGGTTGTAAGTTAAGAGAACAGATTTTATTGTTTTCACATTTTTTCTTATTTCTTTTGTATGATAAGGGTGTTAACTCCTTTTTTCTCTAACATTATAAAATTTTTGAATTTGTATTGCTGTTTCAATAAATATTTTCATTCATTCATTTATTTTAATTATATTGTGCTACACCAAAATTATTCAGAGCTTCTCATGTAACAATTTTTTTTTTAAATAACGAAAATACCTTTGATTTGTTTAGGTCTCTTTGTAATCGGATTTTAAAGCGGCAAAGGTAGTGAAAAACGGGTTTTTTAGAATTGCAAATTGAAGAAGTCATAACTTGTTTGCTGCTTGACAGATTTCTATAACTTCTTTTATATAAAAGTTATATTTTTATAACAAAGTTGTAGAGCCTCCTATCTCAAGTAGTTAGTAAGCGTATTGATTTATTTATAAGTTGTAGAATTTTTGTAAGAGAGGCCTTATTAGAACAATTTTATTATGATTAGGAATTTTTATTTAATATTAATCAAGCTTAAGATCTTAAAAAATTGTTTTTATTTAAATTTTCCGATATTTCTACTTTTATAAAAATAAATTTCCCTAAAGAAGACCTTCAAAAGAAAGTCAAAATATCGGAAAATTTAAATAAAAGCAATTTTTTAAGATCTTAAGCTTGATTAATAATAAATAATAATAAATTCATATAAGGCAAAATAAAGCTAAATTGACATCAAGGATTATACTCTGTAATATTTCTAAAAATAGTACGTATTAACAAATAGCTTGTGCTAAATTAAAAAAAGGATATGTGGTTGGTGGTCATGTCCTTGCACCTAATGTAGTGAAAACAACCCAGATAAATTTCCAAATAGTTGTCAGCTTTCATTGTAGTCTGATTGTAATTGAGACTAAAATGAAAATTTTTTTCATAAAGGACATATGGAAGCTAGATTTTTCTTGCACCAAATCAAATTAAATTCACAGGAGCTATAACCCATATAATTATGCAAATAGTAATAAATTTTCTGATTAAAATTGTCACCAAAATAAAAAATTTTCAAATAATGCTAAATTAACAAAAAAAAGGATATGTGAGGAGTGGTCATGTCTGTGAATATAATATAACGAATTTTGCAGGATATATAGCTAATATAATTCTACAAATAGTTACAAATTTTAATTTGATTCTGCTTGAAGCTTGAAGCGCTACATATACTTTTATTTAAAAAAATATTTTTATTAAACGAATTAAAGTTCTGTTATATTTCAAACCACAATTTTAAATGACAAGAAGTAACAGTGGTTTTTCAAAAAAAAAAATTTCTGGAAGAAAATATAAAAAATTCTGTGGTTTTTATCCCAGTTATCCCTAATTACCTATTTTGAAACGCTAGTCTAATATTTTTTTTCACAATAATGAATAAATAAAATTTTTTTTTTCATATTTCACCCACTATAACCGATTTTCAAACAAGAAAAAGATCAACAGATTGAACTATCGACTAGCATATAGATATACAAATTAAATTATTCTGCCTTATTTTATAAAACGTGTTGTTTAAAAAAAAAGGGAAAATTTTGAAAAACGAAATCACTCGTTTTGACATCATTCAGAATTAAGTTAAAATTTTTATTATTAAACATCAAAGTCAAGTTTCTGTGCTATAAAACTATCAGACATTATTTTGCTATTGTCGGAAAGTTATTCTGTGGCGATGTCCTTAAAAATTTAGGAAAAAAATCTGATTTCAAACTAACCATCATACTTGTAGCGAAAATTTTAAGAAATATCAGAGTGTATTTCAAATAATTTTTTTTTAACTTAAATCTAGTGCAAATAATTTTACTACAATTAATTAAAAAAAAAATTTAAAAAAAAATGCTTGTGAATTGATTATTTTTCTGGTAGGTGCAGTTTATAACTGCATAAAGGTGCGAAAAACCGCTCACGATTTTGGTGCTGTTTGGCAAATTCCAAAAACTGATTCTTGTTCTATTCAACAGCATCTACTAGAAAAATAATATCACTTCCCTTATCCCTTTGCACTGTGTAATTGCTATTTTCATACCCAGTTTCTTCACGACTTCCAGATTGTTTGTGGGGAATACATTTTACCTATGTCTTCTTCGGCTAGCATTCCACTGCCTACTTTGCTTATTTGGTGTCTTTCCCCCCTTAGGCAAACGCACAAAATATTTTACGAAGTTTCTTTTAGGAAAAGTATTTTATTTAAATATTTTACAATTAAATTCGTTTATCTATACCCGTGAATTCAAGTTAAATTAAATGCTGTCCCGAATTTAATTTCTTTTCTTTATAATTTATTTTATTTTATTTTTTATTCCTTTTTTACTTTTTAGACAATTGCCTCTTTAACACCATTTACTTGTCGTTCTTTTGAATATTTTGTCCTTGTTAGCACTCAAACATCATGGCAGAAAAAATATCAACCGTCACAAATATTCAACGCAGCCAGTCAATGCCAAAAAAGGGAGACTAAAGCAATCCCTCTACGCAAACATTGGAAAAACCTACTGCTATTACTCCAACATAATAAAATATACACAAACTCAAAAGCCCTTAAAGGTATGATATATAAGCCCCTCCCCCCCACCAACCAAAAAAATAAAAAATTAAGAAATCAACTTTAGCAAACATTATTTTACAATGCAAAACTGTTATGCAAAAAAAAATTTTTTTTGCCTGTTTGTGTATGCAGTCGTATGCAGAGGTAAAAACTGTCATCAACAGACACACATTTGTAACATCAAGCCGATAGCAGATGCAGACACAGCAGCAACTTGAATATTTTAACAACAATTCCATCCATTAAATAAGTATTCATCACCACCTCTTATAATAACAAATTTATTTTATTTTATTTTTGCTTTGTTGAAAGATGACAACAAGGCAAACACTTAGTTTTTTACATTCTATATCCTTTTTCGTTGGCAATAAAGCTTGGAATGCGGCAGACGAAAAACTGCTGAAGCTATAAAATGGGGCAACTGGTCTGAGACACCTTTATCTTTTTTTTTATTTTTTTGCAGGCTAGATGGCTGACGGTTGTTGCAACCTGTGAACTAACTGTGGCGGGTGAATGCAAGTATTTGTTGCCAGCATTTAACTAAGGCGCCAATTGTAAATATTGCACTTTGGCAAAAATCCAAATAAAACTTTTTTATTTGTTATAGTTTTATTCTTATTCTTATTTAATTTTTTTTTTGGTAGAAAAAATTTAAATCCTTTTTAGTTGCTTTTTAACAAGTTCTATTTTAATTAAATTTTTTTTTTGTAATTTTTGTAACAGTTTTTTTTTTTAAATAAGTTTTTGTTATTGTTATCTGTATCTGTGTTGAAGTGGATAATTATCTCATTTTTTTTTGCTTTTACAAAACGTTGTTATAACTGTAACAAGTTCTCTTTTCTTTTTTTTATAAAGTAAATATGTTTGCAGCAGGGTTTTTGCTTAACAAGCAGATGTTACAAAAAAAGCGCACTTGCTGCAATATCAAGTCAAATATTAACAAAAGTTAAATTTCATTAGGAAAAATTTTAAAAATAAGTAAGAATTGCTGGCTAAATTAAATTTGAATGAACAATTACTCTAAGATTTTGGTCATGGGTAATTTTGGAATTAAGAAAATTTTTTAAGAATTTAAATCTTTGAACTTTTTGTATTGGAAATGTAAATATAAATTTTATATTAAATAATTATAGTGTCCTAGGTGCTGGGACTAACGTAAGATGTAAATAATGTATCTTTTGTACAAATAAAAAAAAAATAATTATCTGCCTTATTATGAGTGTCGTTTTCGCCACTTGAATAGGAGAGCCCGGATAAGTGTAATAAAACATGGGTATATAAGAATTACAGTCGTAAACTGGACAAGAGGAAGTCCACTTGCCACTTATAACTGTTTTCATCAAGATACTTCCATTCGTAATCAGGCCGATTATCGTATACATAATATTCAATGAAATTATGTCATTAATCTAATGAAAAATTCTTTATTTTTCAACAACTGACACATTTCATAAAAATTATGAATTATTTCATTAAACTAATAAAATAATTTCATTAAAATATTTGAAATATTTTATTATTTCACATAAAAATTTTTCATTGAATCAGTGACTTTATGTCACAGTTTTCTTCAAACAAACCACTCTCGTAATAAGGTGCTTCGTACGAATCTTGCAAAAGCTGTACGATTAAGCATACTTAAGTCTTCTAGGACAAAAGTTCCACTGCCTAAGTAGTTCATTCTGCGTCTTGCTATCTTTCAGGTACCGAGTGCCCCTGACATCTTTACTGTTCTCTTCACAAGATGCACAGCCGGAAAAGAGTGTATCCAGCAGAAGCTGTTTCATATCTTCTAAGCTCTCTGTAAAACCTCCTTTAGCCTTTATAAGTGTATAGTGATCCTTCGTAAGAGACTTATGTGGTCTTGCAGCTGCTGTTAGATTTTCAATCTTTTCGCTTTGTTTCCTTTATGAGTCTCTCTTTCACCTTTTTAATGCATTTTAATACGCCATCAAAACACTATTGCAATTTTGCCAATCCCCAATAGTTTTGGCTCTAATGAAGAGTTTACGGGTAGTCCTAAGCAACTTACCCAGCCCTTCATTACACCAGGGAAAATTTCTGCAACGTTTCCTCACAACAAGTTTTGAACTATTTTTAATAAGTTGAAGTGGTTTTCAGATTTTTAACCTCAAGATCTGATTCTTAAGAGTTTATTATCTTTTTACTGAGGCACGCTGTATCCTGTTTAAAGCGAACATAATACAATAAAGATTTAGTCTTTCTAACATTCATTACTGTGAAAGTGTAATCGAATAGAGCGATGAGTTAACTTTATCCAACACCAGCCAGCTTTAAATGTTTTTTGCAATGCACTATTCAAGGTGAGATCTAATACGTTATTTCTTATTGCATTTACAAAAGTAAAGTCATTACCCCCATTTACAAAATTAGTTTTATTATAATAAAGTCAAGAACTAACTCACACCGTGTGTTGTTGTCTGTACTCCCCCCTACCGTGTGATGCTTATTTGAATCATAGCATACCACCCATTGTATTTTGCAGTACTCTGTAAGCTAATAAAGCTCACCTTTTCTCCGTAATCAGGGAAGTAGACGGAAGCAAAAACAACAGCTCTCAATCCTTGGGCACTAGGCACTTCTGCCTGTATTACCATGAAATCTTATTGTTCCTGTTGACCATTCAAGCCGCTCTAAGGCAGCCATAGCTGTCCTAGTAAATCAACCTACAATTTTTTGTCTGCACATCAGACATTGTTGTTCCACCATGACACTAAGCCTGTACTAAGCTTGCTATTGCTATCGATTGTCGGCAGAACAAATTGCATATTTTTGGTATATAGATCTGTGCACATAGATGTCAAGACTCGACCCCGAATAGTTTTACATATAAATTTTACAAGACTGTCGACGACCCAGTATCAGTAAAGACATGATCTCACTCTCTGCGGGCCATTGGTTGATGATAGCTACGCTTCCTCTAGGGGCTGAGCAATATCCTAAAGTTAAAGTATTGACACTAGCTAGCCTAATATCTGACCATTTTTCTTGCATAAAATTAAAGCGAAAGAAGACATGCCAAATTGATGATGGAGCAGCCACTATAAATAACACAATTAAAATAAAAAAAAAAATGGACCTGCCTTTGAGAACTTTACGAAGTAGAACATTCTAATGAATAAGTAAGACTTTTTCAAGGTTTTGTTTAAAAAAAAATTATTTTTAGTACGTAAAAAGGTCATCATAATTAAAAAAAATAAAACAACAATATAATTGATACTACAAATTAAGGTATTAAAAAATAACACAAAAAACGTAATGCTTCTTGTGTTCCCAATGAATGCCAACCACTACTAAAAAACAAAGAGAGAAAGGAGACCATAAAAATATAACACGACAAAAATAATCTTGTCAAATAACACATACAATTTCCGTTATAAAAAAGTAAATTTCTTTTTTTTTCACTTAAGAAACTGAACTTGCACAAAACACATTGTTAATATGCTCATACTGTGATGCGAAATTTAAAAAAAAGCAGGAGTGAGAAAAAGTAAGTCATAGTAAAAAATCCCAGCCTTTTCATTTTCATACAGACACATTTATCTTTATGCTTTCCCACACTCACGCCCAATCACTATTGAGGGAGTTTGAAAAATTTTACTAAAAAAATTGCAACAATATGATATATTTACCAGAGATAGAAAATATAGTTTTTGAACTTTTTTTAAAGTAATTTTTAAAACATAATTGGGGGGAACATATAAAATATTAATTTAAAAATCCCCTGGCTTAAGAAGGGAATTAAAATTAAATGATTGAAGTTGAAGATAAACCTTGGAACATTTCTTTGTTTTAATTAAAACTTTAACAACCGTAATAAAGCAAAATATAAGAAAATTTCTTAGAAAGATTGTCAGTGACCTTAAGAATTTTTTGTAAAAAAATTAATGAATAACAAAAATCTAATAGCATAAACAAGCTAACAAGTCAAGACTAACCAGCTCCATTCGGCGGTACCGAATCGTATATAATTTACTGCAAAATTTAAATATTTAGATTTTTACACTTACCAATTCTTGTTATACATATTAAAAAATATTTATAATGGAAAGGCAAATATTAGTTAACAAAAAGATTCTTTAACTCAAAAACAAAATTAATTGTTTTAGCTAACCAAATTCAAGTTAATGATAAATTAATACATCTTTTTTCTTAAATCTTTCTATTCTTAATTTTTTTGTTTTTGCAATGAAAATAAATGAAGACTGACTACAGAAATGATCCTGTAAAATATAGTCTTCTTACTTTTAGCACACAAGTCTTTAACAAATACACATATAATGTGTAAATTTAAGTACAAAATTATAGATTTTTTAAAATCTTTTGAAAAAAATTATTTTTTTATCAAACTTAAAATCAAAAATAAAAATAAATGACTTAATAAACTTTTAAATAAATAACTAAACGGCCTTTACCATTATCATCTGTTATCAAGTTAAAAAGCACTGAAGTTGATACAAAGTAAAAACAGTGTTATATTTCAAAGAAAGGATTTAAGATGGATTTATCAAAATCAATTTTTATGAAAAAAAAACAAGTGTATAAACACTAAAAATTAAATTTTAAATTGAACAGCTTAGATTCAATATTTTTTTAATGTAACTTAAAATTTTTTAGAATTCGTATTTTTATTGAAAAAAATTTAAGCTGTAAAATAGTGACACAAAAACTTTTTTAGTTATCAAAAAAATATATACATAATTATTTTAAAAGCTATTGCTTGTTATTGTGGTTGTTTTAAGGAAAAAACAAAATACACAATTGGCATTTCCAGGAACTAGAAAAAAATAAGCTAAATTGATTTAAAAAAAGATAAGAAAAATTAAACTAGAAAAAAATTGAAACGCTACAGTATAAAATTTAATATTTTCTTAATTTTTTATAACAAGTATCATTATAATTTTTACAAAAAACCAAGGGGAAAACATGAAATATTAAAAACTAAAGAAAATAAGGTCGTGCTCCACACGGCTCTAAATAGTTATATTATTTTGATTGAGATAGGCATACGAAGGCGTATCGAAATATTGGAAACTAATTTAATAATAAATAAAAATATATATATAAAAAAAAACCTAAAAGCTTAAAAAATATTTATTTATTAAATTTAATTATTTTTTAAATTTTAACTTTAGTCTTTTTTATTTTAATGCAATTACTATTTTGATATTTAGCTTAATTTAATTACTAAACGTTAGTACTAGACATTTAGTTGTTAGTTAATAACAATTTTCTACAGCAATATTAAGCCATTTAAAAAAAATATATATCTTGAAAACTAAAGTTTCGATTTGAAGTATGTACATGCAGAGTTAGAAGCTAAATATTTTTGTTCACTACTGAAATTAACTTTCGTTCGACCAATTTATCAATTTTAATATAAAAGTTTTAGCCAAAATATTTATTGCTTTAATTAATTTGGTTAATATTGACCCCTCAAAGCCAATGTAATTTTTTTATTTAGTTAAATGAAAGTTCGAAGTGTACAGAATAAACTCATTTGTGGTCAGGATTTTTTTTTCAGTCTCTGTTTATTTATGTATGATTTGTTTTCATTAAAAAAGGCTATTTTGAAAAACAAAAAGAGGATAGGAAAAAGCTAGAAGCTAAACCATAAAATTTAGCTTTAAAAAAAACTCAAATGGCATCGCTATACACAACAACAACACTTAAAATAAAAACAGTATTCACACTAACTATCTTTCTCTCTCCTTTGCCTTACTCATTCATTAGTCACTATTGGCTAGTCACGCACTTATAGAAAAAATAAAACAATAATCAACACCTGTATGTTTTATACACAACACATGTGCACTTTAAAGTACACTTTTGGAAACTAAATTAAAAAGTAATTTTTAGCAAGTAGATTTTATTGTTGAACTCCTTAAACGAATAAAATCAAACAAAATAAACAAAAGTTAAACATTTTGTTTTTACAAAAAAAGAGTGGAAAAAAGAAGTGGATATAAAATTATTTATAAGTATTTTTTTTTTGCAACATTCAACTTAAAATTCATTTGGCTGAACAAAACAAAAATGTTTATTTGGGGTGTGTGTTAGTATGTGTGTGTGCACTCAGGCGAGTGTGTTTGTGTGAAGCAAATAAGTAATTAACTGCTTTTTGCTCGCTTGTTCTTTTTGTTTAAAAGACTCTCTTCTTTATATTTTCATACTAGACGTATAAGTTATTTTATTTTAATTTCATTAAATATCAATCACACGTAGTCAGGCCAGATAAAGATTTTATAAATCTATATATTTTGTAGCTTCCCGCTTTACTTATAAAAAATTTAATTAAATAAAAATTCGATAAATTTTAAAAAAATCTGCTTTAAGTCGAATTGAAAAGTTTTATTTTAAATATTAAAATAAAATAAACTATTTTTTTAATACCAACAAAAAATCAATAGCAATACAAAAAACGTGTGTAGAAATAGATTAGGTTGCACAGGGCCATATAATAAGAGAAAAAGAAGATGGCTCCCCCATATAGTACCTTTGTGTAGGAGAAAGTCCTCATTAAAATAATTTTGTTGTATGTATTAATTTATAGCGAAAAATTGGGATAAAATTTAATAATGATTATTTTGCGAATTAACTAGAAGAAATTAAATAAGACACCCTCACTTCATTCAAAAGCGCATAAATTTTGATATATCTGATAAAAGATAATTGTTGAAATAAAATCAATTATTTCATTATCACTTGAAAATAAAATCAGCTCGAGAAAATTAGAATTAGATTTGCTTGAGATGTATTGAAAATGTGTGTGAGCGTGGGTTAAAATGTCCTCCTACAACTTTACTTCAATTTGATTATTTAGCACCATTTTCTCATCTAACATTTTTTTAAATGAGTTGCATGTATATGTGTGTGTATGTAGAAGGGCAAAAACTATTTTGAAGAACAATTCAAGCCAGAAAATGAATTACCAGCGCACACATTTATACACAAACCAACATAGACACAGGGGTGGGTAGACGTTGTTCTCAAATTTCAAAAAAACCATTAACAATAGAAAAAATTAGCAAACAAAGAAACAAAAAAAAAACACATAAACCCAATCATTCCTACGCAGAAATACACACACACACATACTACCTACTCCTTGCAGCAGGCAGGGCAGCACATGCATTAAAATCACAAAGAAAAATTCTAAAAAATTATGGCATAACAATCATACACACACGCTTAAACCAATACACCCAAAATACACACACTTTTTTCATACTTTAAAAGTAATAAAAGAGAAAAACAAGAAACTAGGAGTTTCCAAAATGAGAGTATTTTTTATGAGCATGAAAATTATTAAGAGTGAAATGGAAATATGTGACACACAATCACAGCATATTTGTGTCACATGGATTTGAAGGTAAAAGAATTTATGTGAATGTTTGTGTGTTGAGATTTTTTTTGTTTATTCTTCTTTTTTATGTAAAACATGTGTAGTGGTAGCTAAGGTCACTGTTAAAAAACTCTCTCATCTACTAACTTTAACATTGGCTGTCAGAATTATTATGTGAAAGCATAAAGTAATCAAGTTAATTTACTCATTAATGAATTTCTTAGCGTAGGAGAATCTTAGTTTCTTTTTAAACCAAAAAAATTAGCAGGATTACAGAGTATCTGTTTTTTAACAATCCACAAATTCTTTATTCTGGTAGTAGATTAAATGAAAATGTCATTGAAAGCAGACAACGCAATTATATACTTACGCTTGTAGGATTTCTACAGGAACCTCTCATAACATATCTATAAAATTATAACGTAAGCATCTCTAAATGTTTTGTATCCAATGATCCGCATGTTTTAGCATTTGCAGACGGTGTTTATCCAGCGACTTGTGATCAAAATTATTTCTAAATAATATTGCCTATCTAAGCGCATTTGGAGCTGAGATAGAGAGAGAGAGAGGGACATCTATACAGCAAATATTAATTAAAAACTAAATATCTGAAATGAAGCGTAGTCCACCAGCAAAGCCATACGTATTCAAACGTACTTATATTTCATAATTAATTCTGATTTTGTTTATCCAATCGCAAGCAGAGACAGATGAAACTTAAGAGAAATTTTACAGAAACTGGTTGTATACCTCTAAAAAAAATTATTTACTTTTCACACTGAAGTATTGCTGAGTTTTTTCATGATCAAAATATGTTCCCCTGCCTACAATAAGGATAATTTTTTTAAAAATTGCAGTGATAGATTAATAATACAATCATAAGAATATTGTAAGTGATATCAGCAACAGAAGAGCTGGTGCCTGAAAATTAAAGTCTGACACTAAAACACGACAGCGGATGTTGTTATAGGTGCCAGACTTTTCATTTGGCTGTATTGCATGCAACACGCAAAAATTTTTCTGTAAAAAAAAATATTCCAGAAACAAGGTTCTGCTACTACATGCTATTAAAAAAGAAAAATAATTTTTTAGAATTTTGCAACAGAGAAACAAAAATATGTTTATGCCTTTAAAAATAATTAATAAAAATTTTTAGTTTCTAAAATTTTTTTATCTGTCTATGCAAACTGAATGCCGTAACATAATTGATAAGCATTACCTTACATAAACATGGGTATTTTTTATGTAGGATACCTTCAAATAAAAACTTTTATTTACATTTTCTTTCATGCATGGCACAGGCACAGCCACAACATATGAGTAGAATGTTGCAAACAGCATTAATTTGAATAACAACCCTCAATTGTGGAGACTTTTTTCTTCTATAGCAAAATCTCCACATAAAACCTGCGCCTTCAAGTTGCAATCCACTTTAAAAAGTAAAAGAACAAAAACTGTTTTTTTTTTCAGTTTTTAGTATGATTTTTTTGTTATTTTTCTTTTCTTGATTTTAAGTGAATTTAAGTGTGTGCTGGTCTGGCTTTTATAGCAGCAAAATTAAGAAAGACAACAACATTAACAACATCACTCCGTACGTAAATCTCAAGCTAAACAAGTAACTAAACGAACCAACTAAACAACCAAACAATCAACCAACTAACCAAGCATTTAGTCAGTCAGTCACTTGAATATGAAAAAAAAAAAACTTTTACGACCTGAATGTAAGTATAACGATAGAGTAGATGTAAGCGGCCCATATAGCATGCATGCGCAATCAAAAGGGATTGAGCTAATAAGCTCGCATCACATAACATACCACGAACCTGGTACAATATTCATTTCAATAAAAATTTTTTATTGATAGCATCGTTATGATTAGCGGCAAAATAAGTAACAAATAAATAAATAAAAATTAAATTATAATGGCTAGTTTATTAAGCTTGAGGTCGTATTATAAAAAATTATTTTTATATCGTTATTTCGATCCAATTTTCGTAGCTTCTTCTGGATATAATTATACATTTATAATTAAATTAAAAAAGAAATTTATAATACGACCTCAAGCTTAATATACTGGCAATTTTAATTAAAAAGAAAAAGGTAAAAAAAATTAAAAAAAAAAAAAATTAAAATTATAAAAGAAAATAAGAAAAAACATTAAAGGAAAGGGTGTTTTTACGAAGAAATATTTGTTTTGTCAATAAATTATTTTTTAATAAGTAGAACCACGATTTTTACATTAAACTTTTCTTAACTGAGTTAATTTCGCTATACACTATTCAGCAAAATATCAAAATATGTTTAACATCGCTAGAGAACCACATAAATGTACACGAACAAGCCGCTGGCACAAACATTTAATTGCCCATCATGCATGGTGTCGTCGTGTATGGGACGCTTTATTAAGTATTCACATACCCATGTGCAAGCACTTACGCACACACATGTGGACACGTACATCCATTTCAAATATCCTCCAACTGCAATTAAAAGCAAAAGTGCGACATAAAGTTTTTAACAATAGGCGACATGCTCAAATTTGTAGCTCTACGGGCAATAAATTTTGAAACAATTTGTTGGAAATTATTGTTTTTGGCTTAAAAATAAAATAATTAAAAATAATAAAAAGAAACTTGTTTAAAAAGACATGAAAAAATTTCTTTTTAGTTGTAAAAAATGAAATATTTCAATAAAATTACAAGTAAATATTGTACAACAGAGATGTAAATATTGATATCATTACACTCTAAATTATTATTTAAAGAGTAGGACGAAAAAGCCAATGCGTCTAGCCTAATTATAAATAAAAAATAATTTAATTTCATTAATAAATAATTTGAATTACGAGTATAATATTTAATGAAAAACAGCAAAAAATTTGCTGTCGAGATATCGACCGCTGGTACGAAATATGTATTCACTTATTTAAAATCACTATTAATTCAATTAAATATTAATTAATAAAATAAATTAAATTATTAATTCGTTAAATTAAATGATTAATTAATTTAATAAAATTATTTATAAATTGTTCATTTAAATAGAATAATAAATAAATTCAATTACAATATAAATTATATAATTATAAATTGCTAATTATATAATTTATATTGTAATTGAATTTATATAATTATAAATTGCTAATTATATAATTTATATTGCAATTGAATTTATTTATTATAAAAAATTTTTATATTCAATTAAAAAATTAATTAGTTATATTAAATTTTTAATTGATTAATTAAATTAAGTAATGCACTTAAATTATTAATTAACTCTATTAAATTAAATTATAAATCAATTCAATGAAATTCTTAATTAAATAATTTCATTAATGAATTCAATTATATAATTAAGTAATTCAATTAAATAAATAAAACATTCAATGAAATTATTAATTATTTTAATTAAATTTTATCAATTAGTAGTCTTAAGTTATTTCACTTTTATTTTATTTGGCATTGTCAACATTGTCTATTGAATATTTTGGGTAAAATATTATGCAGTTGATGAATTAAAGTTGCGTTGATGTAAAAATATTTATTAACTTCAATATAAAATTTGGTAACAATTAATTAAGTTTTTAGGTTTGAAGGATGAGGAAAAAGTATTTTAAAAATTACAATATTCTTTGATTTGACCAACTTAACAACAACATTTTTCATAAATTGTATTTTTGTAGTAAGATAAAAAAAAGGGAAATTTTACAAATAAATTTTCCCTCACAGTAATAATTCAATAATAATAATAATTGAAAAAAATAATATTGTTCAACTAGCTTGAACACTATTTTAAAACAACATTGGTTTTTGACAATGTCAACATCAACATCAATTCAATTATAATTCGATATTCAGCACTAAAGTGTCTTTCTACGTGCGAAAAATGCTTGTGACTCATATTACATGAGTAAAAACTGGGCAATTTTTTAGAGTAAAAAAAAAACCGAAAAAATTTATTTATTTCAGTGATATTTATCAAAATTTAAAACAATCCCAAAGGAGAGAAAATGACGACACCAAATAAAATATGAATAATTAATTGTGAGACAAATTTATATTACTTTTCTGTCTTCAACTTGACTTTTTCAAAACACTTAATAGATAAAGTTTTCAAATAAAAAATTATAAAATATAAAGTTGGTATTCTTCTATGTTTCTAATTATTGATTTTTATAATATTTTTCACAGAAACCATTTGGTAAGCAATAAAAACACGAATAAAATTATTACAAAACTTTTAAATATTAAACATCAATATTAAGGTCTTTGAAAATATGCAAAACAAAGTAGAGGCTTTAAAGCACATTCACTCTTTGATTATCTTTTCTTTTATTTTCTTTTGTTTTTCTTTAATACTTTTGGTTAATTATTTTATATCATTGTCTGCATAATGGACGACCTTGTGTCTGTTGGCAATTGTCTGACTGGCTGGGTTTGGTCACTGTGGGGCTCAACAAATTGTGAGAATATGAAAACACACTTACACACATACATACAATTTTTTATTATTTAATTGTGAATGACAGTCCTTACATAACTTATACACAAGAACAACAGTAAAAAATTACTACAATGGAAGGACATTGTTAGATTTACACGGATTAAAAGGTCTTAATACTCCAAAGGTCGTTAGAAATCGATGCAACTAAAGACTGATAGAGCCTGTTTAACAGATGCAAATTGTAGAAACTAAGACAAAAATTTTAAATTTAACCTAAAAACAAATTTATTCAAAAGTTCAATATCATGATCTTACTTCATTTTGATTGCAAATAAACGGTTATAGGCCAAACACTTTGCGCAAAATTTTCTACTTTCGTAATAAGAATGGCCTTTGTTCTTGACATTGTAGGTTTTCACTTTTGAGACGAAGAACACGATTAATATTAAAGTCCAAATCTTCAATTTGGATCTTCTTCAATACTTTCGTTTACAGCGGCATTTTCAACTTGAGTATGCTGTATGTGTTATTATAAAATTTCTGGCGTTTTCTTTTCTAACAAAAATGTTGCATATATTATGCCATTCAAGAATGTTTGAGTTCTTTTGCCAAAAACATTTCATAGTTAAAATCAAAATCGCGTTCTGTTCTCAACAAGTTGTATATAAAAGATGCAAACATAGTCATGGTTTTATAAGTGAGGGTGAGATACTGCCCTGTTTTACAATTGTCAACTACTTTTTTTATACAATTAAGCAAATATCGTAATTTGCATTTATATGAAATAATAGATTAAACATGGTTTTTGTCAAGATATTCCTCATAAAAATCCATTATATATCACTTCTGAAGCAAAAATTATTTTTATTTAATTTTAAGAGGGTAGTTTTTTTTTTTTTTTTTTTTTTTTGTATCAACTGCCTATCAGTGGTGTTAACGTAACCAGACTTCACAAATCGGCTTATAAGAGTTAAATATATAAAACGCTAAATAAACATTAGCTTCAAATTTTACATAAGAAACTTATTTTTGTTCTATTGAAACGACAAAAGAAGCATGAGTTCGTGCAGTTTTAGGCAGTTTGCTTAAAATATTACATAATTTAGAGGCAGAATGCTTTTTGAGAATAGAAAATGCCATTAGAGATTATTTAGTATGACATCTTTTTATATTTTCAGGGAGGGCTGATAACTCATCTTCTAAATAAGTCTGAACTAATTTAAAAGTCAAAGGTGGTCCAAACAAACAAACCGAGAGTAAGTCCACCGAACGAACCGAATATACATAGATCAAAGGAATAAGGCAAATGTCATCCAGAATAAGACGAGCTGCACCCGAGTGACGTTTAGATGTCACCATGCAAGAAGTTTTGTAAATTTCATTAAAATGTATAGTGAAACTAAATTCATAATCTTCTTAAATGAGCTAGACTGTGTTTTACACGAAACGATCTAATTGTTTTCTCTTAGAAGAAACAGATTTTTGGCAAGACAATGGGTTGACTGAATCATACTCTGGCTAAGAAAATAAACTGCTTTACAATCGTCAATCTATTCATGATGATTTGTAAGAGTAAACTGATCATAAATCTTAAAAAGTAAGTATGACTCTTCTTTAAGAGTTAACTCTTATGAAAGATCTATCAGGATTAAAAACGATAGAATTTTTTATTTTTTATTTTTTAAAAGCTTAAAGGGTTAAATTTTTTGTTTTTGTGTCAACTTTTTAATTTTTTTGTTATGATTGATGGTTGCTTGATGTTATTGTGAAGAAAAACGTCTTCAAGTTTTTCAATTGCTTTTAGAAAGTGTAGCAAAAATGTCTTTTGTTATTACTTTTGTATATAAATAAAAGGCTGCTGTTGCTCTCTACTCATAGTTCAAAGTCAATGTTTCATTTAAGATCATTTTTTTTTGTGTCATTGTAACAAAAGGAGGTAAAGTTGTGTGTTTATTTTAAAGCATGACATCAGCAACAACAACAACAAATGCCAAGTGACTGACTGTTAATATTTATTCAAGAATTTATAAAGGTTTTATATAGTTGTTTTTGTAAAAAAAAAATTTTTGCGGAAACGGAAATATTGTTTCATTGTGACACTTACCTAATGCTGATTTGCAGGAGATAGAAAGCAACAGAAGAGGAAGAGAAATAGATAATAAGAGAGATAGAAAGGGTTCTGTTTTAATTTAAAAATTTATAAAACAAAATTAATGTGCTGTTTCTAAAACACATGCAATCAAGTCATCTAGAAAATTTGTATGGAAAATATTGATTTTTTTTATTAATTTTCATAATGAATATTCTTTTTATTAAAAAAAAAATAAGCCAACAATTATATTCTGTTGTGCGTTATTTCGAACTAGAAGTTTGTGCCCGGTCTCGCCCGGCCTGGTTATTTATTATATTAGGCGGTATCCTTAGAGAATAGAAAATTAAAAATTCATTTTTAAATAAAATCTTAATTGTTTAATCCAAATTCTAAGATATACAGTCGTACATTATTTTAAAAAGAAGGCTCATGTTTTTGTTAGCACTATTAGCAGAGTTAAAGTGGTAAATAAAATATTTCAAAGCATAATTTTAGTGTTAAATGCAGTACGGGCACACAGTTGGGAGTAAAAATGTTTGAAATGTGGGTGTAAAAATGGCCGTAGTTGGTCCAAAAATATATGGCAATCTTCCTTGGAGTGCTGAAATCATATTTCAAATTTCAGAAAAATCCGTTGGAAAACAAAAAGTTGTACAGCGAACAAACAAACAAATAAACAAACAGAAAATGAATTTTATTTATATAAAAGATTAGAACATTTTTAGCAAAAGCGAAGAGAGCTTAATACTTCTCCTTTAATTAAAACATCAAACTAAACATTAATATACAAATAAAAGAACAATAAACAGCAACAACCAACTTATTAAACAAACGCTGGTAAGCTTATTCATAACACAAACATTCTTTGTTGTTCTATCAATGCTAAACATTTCAAAGTTTTCTTTTATGTGCTGCTATAAAAAAAGTGTATATTAATATTAAAACGTAAAACAAAAGTTTTTAAAAAGCAATACAAAAAGAAAAGACCCATTAGCTGACTTGACTGATGCACACATCGTAACCTTCATGTCAATTCATGTGAAATACTGCAAGAAGAAAATAATAAAAATGAAAGCAAAGAAACACCGGTTACCATTTCTATTTATTTATAACAACTACAAACTGACCCAAAAAATGGGACACATTTCATGCATAAAACCTTGTACACAGCGAAATACAAAGAAACTCAATTGATGAGGCAAACAGAACATGTTTGCCTTTTTTTTTTGGATTAAAAACCACCAATAATAAAAAAAACTGATATGCAGCAGTAGACTTAATATTTATATGAAACACCAAATAGATTTGTAAGAGCTAGAGATGAAGTTTGAACAATAACAACTTAGGCTCAGTTGCAGTATACAAAGAAATATCATGTCAAAAATTTAAGCCGCCTTTGCTATAGCTGAAGCATTACATGAAATAATTTCATTGATTGAAAGAAAAATATCTTATATTTATATGAATTAATGAAATATTTTCAATATCAACTCAGGTTTAAATAAAAATTCCGTGTCAGTCTTACATTTTCCTTGTCTCTAATAACGAATAAAAATTCTTTTTTATATATTTTGTTATAAGAAATTCTCTAGCTCTTCTAATTTTTTTTTAACTAAGCTTTTCACTAAGAAAAACTTCAGGGAAATATTCATGAAATTATGTTGTTATTTGCATTGGTGTAGATTGCTTTAAGTGACCGACATCATCAATCAATTAGAACAGGAAAATTAGATTTTGAACTAAATTCTGTTGGACACAATTTCATAAAGCAAATTTTTTAAGATTTGGATAGGTCGTCCAAATAAGCATCAAGAAATGTGTTTCGAGTTTGAATATTTACTAGAAAATAACAGACTGCCTAATTAATATTTTGTATATAATAACTGGGGCAGTGTGGATTGATAATCTGTTCTACAGCATTATTAAGAGCGTCATTCTGGTAGTCGAATTTACGATACTAAAAGAATATTCCATTATTTTTTAACAAATGAAAACATTCCATTAGACAATTAGAAAATTTCATTAATTCAGTGAAATATTTCATTAAATGAATGAATATTATATTAAATGAATCAATATTTCGTTGAATTATTGAAATATTTTAATAGTTTGAACTAAGAAAAATAATACATTTTTCATTGTATTAATGAAAAAAATTATTTCAGAGAACAAGCTGTCATAGTCATAGTCGTTGCCACATATAACCATTTTTGTTGCAATAACGACACTCATACTCAGACCTATATAGTGACGGGTAATTACTAAAACAAGCCTTGAAATATTCTTAATATTTCTGCTCAACAGCTTAGCAAAGAGCTTATAGTAATCAAAAGGCTAAACCATCAACACAACTTGTCACGTCTGAAAATAATGAAATGCTTTCATTTGTTAGTTAGCAGCTTTTTTTCAGATATGAAAAAAAATCACTGTCAAGCGAATTGTTACAGTATCCTCACTTTTTGACTTTGAATACTCTGGCAAATCATCAGAATTAAATGAGTCCTCAATTTGCACGAAACTTAACCGATATTTTATTGCAAATTTGTAATCAGCTTAAAACTAAGTTACTGCACATGAAATCAAACCAGTTCATAACATACTTTATATGTATGTCCATTATATTCAGAAAACGTATTGTTTAAAGCGGTTCATGTGCTGTTGTTTTATTTCTTCAAAAATTATGGTATTAAATACCACTAATATAAATGATTTTTAATTTAATAATCTGGCTGAAATTGACCTGGGCGAATAGTAGTTTAAATAAGCGCTATGGCGCTTTGTGACGTACGCTACCCCAAATCATCGACCTATTGAAATCAAAATTAGTGTATAAATTGATTTCAAGATATGTCTGCAAAGTTGAGAGATGTCATATCACTCATTTATTTTTTTAAGCAGGTGGTCCTTCATTGCTCACTGGCTTATGCTGATAAATCAGTAATGTTAAGCGCCTTGAAGGTCAATGTTATTCATTAGATTTAAAATTAGAGGTCCAGAATGAAATTCTGCTAAAATTATAATATTTAAAATATATTTAAGCTTTTTTTTTTTTTTTAATTTAAAATTCTATTTTCAAAATGGTTTTGAAATACTCAAAAAAAATTATTTAAATTGGAATGGCATTTTTATAAATTGAGAATTTTGTTTTGTTTCGAGAATTTCTTAGCAGCATCAGCAGTCCTAAAGGAAATCGCCTTTCATTTTAATGTCCAACTTAAGTTACACAACCCTTATCATTATCATAACTCTTCTCTCAATAATGTGACAGTTACGAAATTAAGCTCAACAACAACAAAAGGCAAAAACTCAAGTTGACATTGGAAAAGAAAACTTTACACGAGTTGGCAGGCACCAAGCAAGCAACAGGATGGTTTAACAAGGGGGAAAATATCGTTATACAAGCAAGACTAGCGTTGGTTGGTTACATTATGATGGTTATTTAGGAACTTGCTAACAACGGCACAGATGATGACTAGTTAAAGCATGACAACAAGTATTTATTCGTATGCAATGTTGACATGTGCATGAGTGAGTGTGTGAATGTATGTACAACAAACACATGTGGTGCAATGTGTTATTGATACAAAAACTATTGAATATTTATTTATTGAGTTGTTGCTAGTTGAAAAACGTAGTGTGTGTATGTGGTTTTTCGCTGAGATACTTAGTTCTGAGGTAGTTTTCCAGTAACTGTGTGCACTCTCAACCATTTTTAATAAAACAACGGAATGCCAAGCTGTCAATTTAATATGCTGGTAAATGACACTGCAAACGTTTAATAAAATTTCTTGTTATAAACGAATGATATTTAAAAAGAAACTGTTGTTGTTTTCTTTTAACAGAACTAATAGAATTCTAGTATGATGACAAACATTTCTTCTTGCAGCATAACATGTCAATACAAAAATTCTTACAAAAGGGATTTCAAAGGAAACTTATTTAATCAAGTTATATGAAAAGGTATTGAATTCATTCATACTTTGTGAATAAAAGGGATAAAAAAATACTGTTGTTTATGTAAAGTTTGAATTCACTTTAAAGAGGAAAAACTTTTGTATATTGTTGACTAACATTAACAACAACAAACAATTCACATCTATTACGCTTTAACGGATTTTAAGTAAAATTAAACAACGTAAATTCGACTTTTTATTAATGATAAATAAAAAGTTTTAAAATGGAAGTAACATATTGAAGCAATTAAAGGCGAGAAAGAGAAAGAGAGAAAGTTCGCGATTATACTATGCAATTTTTATTATTGTAATGTGACTACTTGGTGAAATTCGTATCTCGATGTATCGATGAGAGGCTAACTTAAATTATCTACACTTATCTCCAAAGAAAATAATCCAATGGGGCCAATTACTTGCACCATTACCTGAAATTATTCTTCCAGCAAAAGTTTCTTTTAGTAAATCCAAGTAAATGAGTAGTGCATGCTGTGCGGATAAGTTTGACAAAAACAGACCATTATTTTGATAAAAAATTTCCACAACTTGCAAATGTTGCTTTTTTGAAAGTCTACCCGTAATGAAATGTCAAACCAAACTTAACAAAAAGCAACTATCAGCTGTTGTGTCTTAATTTAAAATCATAAACTTCTTTTGCGGTAACCTATTAAAACTAAAAGTTATATTTAAAACGGAAAATATTGTTTTTAAACCGCAAAAAAGTAAGTTTTTAGTTTAAATGAAACCAATCAAAACGACTAGGTAACATTACCTAATACAATTGCATTATAACACAATTGTTATGAGTGTTTGTGCATGTATAACTTCTGCCATAGTTGTTTTTCTAGCAAGACTTTTAAGAAAAAAACCAACAAAAAAATATATATTCAGCTCATTTTTAAATGCATTAGAATACAAAAGCAAATTTGCAAACTGTAAGGATTCACACTGAACTCAATACGAAAACAAAAATCCTCGCTAGAGAGAGAGAGAGGCAGTGAGAATATTAGAAAAACGGAAGTTTCATTAACGATATTATGATTTAATGAGAAACGGAGATTTTATATGAGTAACCTCATAAAGTATTAACAAAAATAAAGTGCTTGATTTTGCTCTAACTAAAACTTTAAGCGCACAAAAGCCTAGAAAAGAAGAGTAAAAATAAAACTATTAAAAATACCAAGACTGCCCTCTCAAAAAAAGGTAAATTAATAAGCTGAAAGACAATAATTGGTTCATTAGCCATCTCTATTAAATTTTTATATAAAATAATTTAAAAAAAAAAAAAATCATAAGTGTGCTTTAATTTTAAATTTTACTTGCGCATTAAGTTAAGCAAAAAACATGAAAATAAATTAACTATCTTGATAAGTTAGTAGTTTGTCATTTTTTATTATTATTTTTTAGATGTTGTTCATAAAAACAAGGAAAAACAAGAAAAAAATTATTTAAAATTTTTTATAATACTATTATTAAAAATTTAACAGTCATATTTACAACAGTATAATTAATTTTTAATAAGTTTTACCAAAATATTTTTATAGAAAATTTTATTTTGATTAAACTGAAATTTAAGAGTTTTGTTTTAGATATTCGTTATTCCCTTTAATCATTCAATGCCAACGGTATTAACCCGTAATATCAGCTTAAAAAATATACTTTTGAAATCGACATTCCAGTATTTTTCATCAGTGGAAAAGTGCCATTTCGAACTTAATGTACTTTTTAAGAAAAAAAAAATATTAAAACAAAAAATAAACCTTAAAAAGTTCGTGTTCACCTCTGTCATTTAAAAATTTATAATCTTATATTAAAGTACGCAATTATTACTAAGTTAAATTACCATCTAGCCTCACAGGTAATTTTAATATTTATAATTTATCATTAATTAAATTTTCAGTCATTTCTTTATTGAATATTTTTTGTACTCACTTTACCATTCTTAACTCATCATCCATTTTTACACTTGTCCACCAATCAAATTCTCTTGTAATGAAAAATAAAGCAACTCATATATTTGTTGTTGGCTTCGTTCACTAAAAAGTAACTGTTTATTAAACACACTAATAAAAAAAAAAATTCCCAAAAATATCTTCCTATTTGAGAATAGTACAGCTCTAAATAAACTGCTTTTTAGTACACAAAAGCTCTTTGCGAGAGAGAAGAGAGAGAGAGAGATAAAGAGTAAGCACATACACAAGTGATATAGCCACATAGAGAGAGAGAGATCTCCCACAAACAAATGAGTTGAAACAAACACACAAAAAAGAACAAAAACATGCAAAAATGGCCATTCATAAAAAAGAATTGTATTAAAAATTGGTTAGGCCCCGTTATCCAGCACACATTTTTATACTGAATATTTTTATGAGTGGTTTTGTATATTTTTCATTTATGGCCAATCAGATTTATTTGTATGCAATTACAAATTATGACATAGTATTAAAAAAAGAAATACGTGCTTATAATCAAATTTTTAAATAAAAATAAGTTAAATTCTGCTATGCCGGGTGTTAGCGAAATATTCATATTTTTCACTGGCCACATACTTCTTA
Source organism: Thelaira solivaga (assembly GCA_947397855.1). NCBI lineage: Eukaryota > Metazoa > Arthropoda > Insecta > Diptera > Tachinidae > Thelaira > Thelaira solivaga. The sequence goes on from OX377612.1 coordinate 14,088,507, forward strand.
AATATCAAAATATATACAAAAAAAATTATATAATTGAAACAATTAGCTTATTAAGCTAAGTAAAATACGACCTTCTTTTAAGTATAAAGATCATTATATTAAATTTCAGAAAAATCCATCAGAAAACAAATATCTGTAAAGCATACAAATACACAAACAGAAAATAATATAGATTGTTAATAACTTCTTACAAACTTTAGTTTTAAAATTTTTTAAAATATATTGAAAACATTTCCAAATTTTAAGAATTTTTAAAATTCACATTACCAATTTTATTATTAAATTTTTTAAAGTTTTTCAAACATTTTAAAACATTGAAGAAATTTCGGTGATAACAAATTTAATGATTAAAAAAAAAATCTTAAAAATATGTAATAATTTCTATCTGGAATTAAGCACAAATAAAGATTAATATATTGTTAATCTTAAAAATATTTACATAACCTCAATTTTTAAAATAATTTTTTTAGAACTAGTGGATTTCTGTTAGATATTATTTTTGTTGTTGAATATATAAAGCTCTCTTACCTTGCCTGATGATGATATAGTTGATGCCGAAGGTGTACCCGATGATTGTGCACTTAAAGTGGCACGACTTGTATTTGATTGCATTGCAATAACAACAAACGGAAACAAGCCAAAACGCAAGCGAAATTGGTAGTTCGTTTTTTTTTTTGTACTAGCGAATTTATAGTAAATGAATGAAACACAACAAATAAGAGTCAGTAGAATTATGAAACTACAAAACAAACATACGCACGCATACGATTTAGAAACTCTCACACGCGTTTAGTGGTAATGGCTACAAGCTAACAAACACACACACTCTTAAAATCACAGCAGGAAATTGTGTGGGGGATGTATGACTATCAGCATCATGTGTATGATGATTATGACGATGGATTGTTGTAACACATTTAGAAAAAAAACCGTTGAATTTGTAGGTGGTGGCGAGTATGAAAAATAAAATACTGCAGCTGTTAATAAAGGATGCTTTGAAAACTGCCACCCACACCAGTAAATATTTTTCAAATTGTTAACGATACATTTTTAAATAAAGCCAATCAATTGTACGTCCTTTATTTTTTCTCAATATCTTTCACGCAATTTATTTATTTATTTTTTTTTTTCCTAAACTAGAGATATTATTTATTTTATTTTATTTTAATATTTAGTCACACTTTATCAACTTGGCATATACATTCAATTCTTGGCTTGATTAACACAAAAATAGATTTGCAAACACAATTTTTAAATTTGTTTTATGCATGAAAGGATTTTTTTTAAATAAACAACTGCTTAAATAAATAAGTAAATGAATTTTAAAAATGTTTTAATTTTTTATTTTTTTGTGAAAATAGAAAATTTCAAACTCGCCGGCTATTTTTTAAAATTATATATCTTCCAACTGAAAGGCATCAAACTGAAAATCATATTATAAGTTATAAAAAAATAATATAATTTTAAGGGTAGTTTTAAAAGTGTAACTTTAATTTTTTAATTAAAACAAAAGCGGAAGTATTTTTACAAATTATCTACGTAAAATTTTAACTACAAAAATTATAGATTATTTTTTTAAATAAAAGTAAACTAATAATATGTAACAATTGTGGTTCTAATTTATTTATTTTTAAAGTAGATAAGCTTGTTTTCAGCACTTAAAACGTACACAAAACATTTTATCTGAAAACTGAAAGTTGGCACCATTTAGCGACACCTGTTTTCATAATTTTTTACACATTAACATAATTGTAAAACGTATTTACTATAAGTTTAGAAAGAAACAAAACGAAACGAATGCAAACGTTTCCTTTTGTAGTTTTCCATAATACTCCGGAAAGCTACAAAACGAAATGTTTACATTTGTTTCGTTTCTTAGGTGTTGTAGTAAATAGTACGATATTATATATTGTTGTTGTGTAAAAAAATTTTCTTTTTACAAATTTACACTCGATAAAAGAAGCTAAAACTTAAATAAAACTTAAATAAAAATAAAAAGCTGTAAAAATTTTTCAAAAACTTTTGACGTATTTAGTGACACATTTATCAAAAGAATAATAATATTCAAATTAAGAATCAAATCATCGCATTCAATATCGATTGAAAACAATCAAACATTTAAGGCCTGTTCAATTAAATGCGAATGAAAGTGTCATTTGCATAATTGTATTGCCAACAAAAACAAAATTTCTTGTCTTTTTGTGTGGAAGGATTTTAAAATTTCGATTGAAGTTGATATCAAATGAAACAGTTTTACAAATTTTGTTGCTTGCATAAGATTGTTATTTTTTTTTTTTTTCAAAAATTCAATTGATTTTGAAAATTTAAAAATATTTCGGCCGGATTTAGTAAGTGAACTGTTACATAAAATTTATTTTTTTATCTGCTGCCAGCAATTCATATTTTTATTAATGTTTCTTACAATTAACAAAAAGTTTTCTGGCAGTTGCAGGCAGTTTAAACTTATTAAAAATAATAATTAAAATTTATTTTATTTACTTTAATTTTTATTATTTGCTAAGGATTTTTATAGCTTTCTTAATGAGCTGTGATATTGCAAAGAACTGATATTTTCGGTCAGTGTGATTTTGAAAAATTAGTCAACATTAATTCCAGTTAAATGGTATCCTTATCTTACTAAAATCACCGCTAACTCATTATTTTTTTAAAGTGAACTAATACTACTTTCATATATAACAGTTCATATATCATTTCTTTTTTAATTTTTTTTATTACTAAATAAATATTTAGAAGTTTTCTGATTATAAATTTTTTTTATTTTTAGTTTGGTAGGTCAAAATAGCGCTGGAAAATAATTTTTTCTTTTAAATTTTTTTCTAAAATTTATATTCTAAAAATTTTTTTTTTAAAGTGTAAGAAATTTATCCGAATTAAGAAATTTTTCTAAAAACTAACATTTTCTTTGGGAAAAAATACCCGTGGAATATATAGTCATGATTGATTATTTAGACTTTTAACAATTTGCAATATAATTTAAGCAGTAAAACAAATATTTTCTCACAGTTTATTTAAAAAATGAGTTTAAATTTCATTTACTTAATACAAAACTATAACTTTTTATATCTAGACTTGATATTACAAAAATTTTTTAACAGTTGCGGCTACTTTTTACAAGGAAAAACAACATTTAAATAACTTTAATGGCTGAAAAATATGAACTAAATATAGGCCCTTAACGGGCAAAAAAAAAAAAACATAAGTAATAAACGTATGTACAAATTATTCTTTGGCACGAAAACATGTGTTACAGCCTTTGCTGTTTAATAATGCAGGCTTCTGCTCATTTATCTAAAAAAAATGTGGTGACCCACCATAAGAATTCAAATATTTTTTATTTACATTTTTTATAAACCATAAAAACAAATATAACTGACCATTCAATAATGTAATACAAGATAGTCTCAAATTTATTACATTTTTCTCAAATGAATGTACGCAAATATATATTTAGAGCATAAAAATCAAATTGAATTCAATTAAATGAAAAAAAAACCGGAAGAAAAAGGTCTTTCAAGTTTATTCTAATTTCATTTACATATTTATTTGGTTAGTTTCCATACCACATAAAAACTAAAAAAGAAAAATATTTATATGCTTAAACGAGGGTTGATTACAGAAATAGAGAAATGTTAAATAATTTTCTTTTTTATTATATTTTGATCTTTTAAACCGTCTTTAGTGTCTATTTCTTTGTAATAAGAATTATTAAATAAGCTTGAAAATTGCTGTGACAGAAAAATGTTCTTGTTACTTACTGTCTCAGCTAAAAAAAATGTTTGTTCATTATTTTATGCAAAATAAGTTGCCTTAACAGTTAAAGTTTCTAAGGTATTTAAGGATTTTCATTATATCTGGCACTATTTAATTATACTATTTTAAAAACAAAATTTTTATTTAAAAAGTTAAGTTTGACACTTTCAAGTCGTATATGATCTTTTATTTTTGTAAGTGGCATAAATCTACTTTTAAGAAAAAAATTAGTTAGCGGTAATTTTAGTAAGAAAAAGGCAACATCTTTTTTCAGAACTATGTTTATATATATATAAATATATCGTTTATATCCAGAAAGTTTTCAGATTCTTAGAAATTTCATTCAGAATATTTTACACTGAAAATCGTTGGCTTACAAACATGTACTGCTTTGGGAGGTTCTGTAGACTAGTGGGATTGATAGCTATTGGAAATTTTTTTTGAGTGAAATAATCTCAGATGATACACTTGTTGAATATAACTATATAGTTTTGAAATCTACTTTTAAAAACTGTACGGTACTGCTGTATACTATGACTTTTTGTCTGTTTTGTATTTAAGCCAAAAATCTCACTGAAAAATAGAGGTAGTCGCAACTTTTCACTCACAGCTCCACCATTTATTAACCGACCGAAGGAATAACAAAATTTTTCTACATTTTTTGAAGTCCATATCAGATTTTCAATAAATTTTATATAAAGTATTTGTACATTAATTTAATTGAAAAAAAATGTTTATAATTTTAAAAAACCCCAAGTCTGCTTTTGAAATAAAAAATATGAAAAATATTCAATGGAAATATTTCCAAAGAGTAGATTTTCAAAATCTTAACTTGTAATAAGTTTCATTAATTAAGATTAAAGAAGCTTAACAAAGGCTAATTGGACATATTTACAGAATGCTTAAGGGTTCTAAACAAAAATTATTAGACACAAAATTTTGTCACCAACAATCAAATTTAACTAGAAGTCTTGCAAGAAAAATACTCCAAAAATTTAACTTTTTATTCCAGAAATATAAATAAATGCCTTCTTGTTATGAAGGTAATAAATATTTTTAACAATCTTTGAGTTTTATTCAAAATCTTTTTAAAGTTTAAATTTTTACGAGATTTTATACTAAAATTTCTATGTATGTCTGTTTCTTTGTAAGTGGAAGTTGTAGTTGTATATAAAAAAAAAAACGATTCATTGAAAATACTTCTCAGCAATATTGTTGTTCTAATATCCTGCTTAAAAGTATGACTTTTTTACTGACGAGGTACCTAATACTTCTTAAATTGGTTAAACTGCAATCTCTGTAACTCCTTCTAAAACATTTAATTTTATTTGGGAACACAAATTGTTTGGAATATTTTTGTTTTAATCTGTATACACTTCCACAGCAAATTTATTATCTGCTTAAAGTCCACTTAACATCTAATTAAATTAATGACCACTATTGCTACAAAGGAAACCCAAAATTTTTTCCTACTAAATTTGTTATATTTTATTTTGGTTACAAGGAATTTTGTTTAAAGTTAAAAAAAAAAAAATTATTTCATTGAAAAGAAAAGGATGTGATGAACTCGTCTATAAAATTTTTATGAAAAACATTTTCATATAAAATTTATAGTCAACTGTTTTACTTACACCATGGTTTAATTAAAAAAAATTATATTTGACCAATTCATTACCAAAATTTGTAAAGAGCAAATAAATCAAAGGGCTAGGGGATTTACCAAATGAGACATGTATGTATTCAAAGAAAAGTAAAAGAGACTTGAAATAGATATTGTGTGAATTTAGTTGACAAATTTTTCATAATTTCTATATCAAGATTAATAATCATTTTGAATACCAGACCTGGCCTTTTAAGCAGACTTTTACTTCAATATTGTAAGATCTATAATAAAAAAAAAATTTCTTTTTGTGTTTTACTTTCTTATTTTTTACTATTTAATATTTTGTTGATCTAAAAACACCCTATACTTTGTAGTTAAAGTGTCATTTAAATACGTTGATGAAAGATAAAAAATATAAAAGCAACAAAAATGCAAAACACTACAGTCCAGTTTCTTTTGATGAACAAGCCGCCTAACCCTCGTACTCATGCCTCTTACATGTATATACATTTAAGTAATATTATGTTTGCCTTTAATATCCTAGTATAATATTTATTTATATTCTATATTTTTTTGTTTTGTTTTCCTTTACATTTTCATTTTACTATTATGAATGTAATTTGTACTTTTTTTTGTGGTTCAAGGTGGCCAACTATAAAGAGAAGCAACAAAGTAAATCACTTGATTTTTATACAAAAGAAAAAAATTAAAATATAATAAAGAAAAAAAAAACATAAAGAAATAAAGTAAATACCCAAGGAAATTTACAGTATTTTTCTTATTTGTTTTTGGTAACAAAAAAAAAAAAAAAATTCCACACTCATACACATATTACAATAATAAAAAACATACGGTATTTTATACACTTCACTCAGAGCACTTAGTTTGTATTACTCTCACTCACAGTTGTAAGCTTTATATTCATACATAACGTTTAGTTTAATAACAACAGCAACAATAAACTAAAGAACTGTGTAATTTTAGTAAATTTTCTTTGTTTTTGCAACTACAAAGCAAAAGCAAGAGATGAAAAATGTACTCAAGCAAAAGGCAAAAGGAAACGGAAATAACAAGCACATTCAATTCGATCCTACGAAACACAAACATATATTAATTTTATTGCAAGTATGTAAACACCATTTGTGGTCCTAACAAAGTTGTGAAAAAAGTCATAGACTTGTTTGGTAAAAAATTGTTTAATATTATTAAGACAAAACGAAAGTAAATTGTTTATGAAATATTTGATAGAATACTGTAAGAAACTTTTAGCGTCAAAAATAGTAGACTATTTACATAAAGGTTTTTAAAAGTATATACAGAATATACTTTAAATCATGGTGTAACTATATAAGGTGGTTGCAAATCTACAGCTGTTTTTTTTTTGTTACATATGTATTGCGTTTTTTGAGGAGTACCATTTTTTTTTTAATTTTTCATTGTGTATTTACGAAATTTATTTCATTGTTTTTGGGTTTTTCTTTCTTGTGTAAAATAATATAAATACATATTTTTCCTTATGTATGTGTATTTATTTTGACATACGCTATCTCATTTAACACAAATAAAATGTATGGTTGAACAACCTTATTCGATAAGTCATGCTTTAAATAAACAAATATTTTTTTTGTTCAATTTTTAGAAAACTTCTAGTGAGCATGACAAAATGACTTGAAAATTGAAAATAAAACAAACAAGTTAAATTCGACTGAGCTCAGTCTTCACTGTAGCAGCCAAATATTAAAATTTTTAATTTTACACATCCTTCTTAAATATTTAAAAAAAAAAAAAAAAAAAAAACTATAAAAAGATTGTTAACATTGATGAAAATAATATGAATTGAATATTTTTTGTTAATCCTAAAATAAATAATATATTTCTATTTAAGAAACGACATTTACAAAAAAAATACATTCTAAGATACAATTTTTTTTTAAAATGCATTAACCTCTCGGTATGTATTAATAATGAATAGCGTAGTCGATTTAGCGATGTCCGTCTGCCAGTCTGTCTCTCTGTCTAATCGAACCCTTTCAGATTGTTTGATGGGACACATATCATGTCTGGATTTGTAATCTACCGCCTAATTACTCAGAGGTTATTTTAGACTATTTAAAATTTTTTGAAAATATTAAATAACGTAATAGGTTACGTTAAAACATATTTACCTCACTCACTTAAATTATATTAGCGACAGTATTATACTTCGCTGATGAAGTAGCGATTTAAATGTTAATACATTGAATTAAATCGTTCAAAAACTTTATGATCAAATAACTGGAGAATATTTTTAAGACTGTGCTTTTTAAAAAAAATAAAATGAACACTAAAATTTAATTTAAAAAAACGATATTTTACTCTACTGTTTTTTCTCCTTCTTTATAAAAATCAAATTTCAAATGTGAATTAGTTTTTCTTTTTAATCTACTCTAAAACAAGCTCATCATTGCAGAGTTGCTCTCTGCAGTAAAAAGGCAGAAGTTGTATTTCTATACAAAGTTTGTGGCCTTTGTATTTATAGCCTCTCAGTTTTCAGCCTTCACACACACCCACATACCCTCTCCACCTAAGCCACACAAATGTTTTTATAAAAGCTTCATTTGTTTTACATGTTTATTTTACGTGCATTATAATTTAATGAGCATAAAACGAAAACTGTTTAGAATTAAATATTCAAGCTAGAAAAAGAAAATTTTTGCTAAAGAAATTTCCTTTAAAATGTTAAAACGAAAGACGTGCTTGAATTCAATTATCAATGTTAAACTACTATTTGGTTTATTGACTTACTAATATTTTATATTGTTAAACATTATTTCTATTAAACTGAGACAAATTCTCTTGCAGTAATAATGGGCGTTAATTCCATGGAACGTTCAGCGGATTTTAGCCAGATAATAAATTTGTATGCTAAATAAAACAAAAATTTTCTAAATAAAATGTGTTTGGAAATAACCAGCAACTTAATAGAAAGATTGATAGAGATATAGATTTCATTTCATATGCTAAATTGAACATGTTCGGGCTGTACTAGTAACCTCTTCACGGAAAATAACTCAGAGAAATGCTTTTTAAATAAAATTAATTTTGTTTGGTTGTTCTGATAATTGGTCCCAATGATATTCATACTATAAAGTATACATACGATGCATTGCTTAACTTGGGACCGGCCATGCCCTTAATTAACAAAATACGTTTGATGGAATCTTTAATTATTAAATATCTATCTCTTAATATATTGCTTTGAAATTAAAGCAAAAATAGGGCTGTCAAGTATTTTTAATTTATTTTTGTGTTATTTTTTTTTTCATTTATTTCAACTCTTATTTACAAAGAAACAGCTAAAGGAGCTTAAATAATTTTCAAACATTGTTTAATTAAAGGAAGCCCACCACAACTTCTTGTCAAGTAAATATTTCTAGTTTTTAATTTATAGTTATACTTTTGCAACAAAAGCGACCAACTCGATCATTAATTTTTTATGAAATATATTTATTAAAAAAAATTTTAAGTACTTTTTATGCAAAATTTCCTGGACAATTAAATTCTTACAAAATTTACGTACATATAATTTTTATTCACTTTAGTGTTTAACAACCTTAAGCACTCCTTAAGGATGTTCAATTAGCTGTTGTTAAATTTGTTTAATCTCACTCGCATTGCATTCCCCTCTACTCTATTCTTCTTTTTCTTTATGATTTTTGTTTTTAATTTCTATAAAGCTCTTAACAGAACCGGAGAAATTCATATAAAATTAAACCAGCCAGAGTAATATATGATAACTGTTTTTAAGCTAAAATTTCTTATACTACACTTACACACAAGCAATTTTAATTTTCTATTAAAAGGAAGTAGCAGAAAATTGTTGATTAATTTTTATTTGATATAAAAATTAAACAGCAAAATTAAATAACCATCGTCTTGGGAGAATATTATGTATCTATATACAAACACAAGCATCGTCTCCCACCCAACAACTACAATTTACTTTCTCATTTATCCCATTAAAATTGAAACTACACTCACGGTTAGCCTTTCTCGCTGCTGCTTCATAAAGAAAGCCAGAAAGAAAGTAGTGGAAGTAGTAGTAGTTGTTGTTGTTGTTGAATAAAACTATTTTTGTCAATAATTAAGTCTCAGCATTAAATTCTCTTTTGGTTAAATAAGCCGCTGGCTGTGACTGCTATTGCAGAGGAAACACAAGCAAACATATAAGTAGCCATAGACACATAGACCCACTCATATATATATATAGAAAGATGTCAAGCATATAATTTAACATTAGCCAGCATATAAGTCACTTGAAAAGGTGAATATTTTAATGTTTGGTTTTACACTATCACGAATTTATAAATTTTTTGTAATTAAAAAATTATAAAGAATACAAAAAATGTAAGTTAAAATTACATGTCTCCCGACTTTAAATTCAAAATTTATACAAGGTTCACCAAATAACTTTCTTTTTTTTTAAATGCTATAAAAACATTGAGTGTAGCTTCGGCTTGAAACCAAATGTTGCCAATATCCTCCTCTTCAATTTTTGTGAACAAAACTTCGTTCAACATGGCCCGATAACGATCGCCATTGACTAACGGCCACTCCTTGCTCATGTTCAAAGAAAAATGGGCAAATTATGCCTCTGGACCAAAATCCGCACCTAACAGTGACTCGTTTTGGGTGCGTCGGCTTTTCAATGTATGCGTGCGGGTTTTCTGTGCCCCAAATGCGACAATTTTGCTTGTTTAGATACCCGCCAAGATCAAAATGGGCTTTATCTGAAAAGATGATTTTTTTGGCAAAATCGGCATCTTCTGTAAGTCGATCGCAGGCCTACTTAGCGAAGCGAAAACACAACCATATTCTTTCAGCGGAAGGATAAAACTAATTATCTGTCAAATCAGACATGAGCTAAGTGTTACCATTCACGAAATAAGCACTAGTTAAAAAAAAAAGTTCGATGATGGACCCTTTATTTAAAGTTCCCTGTTAAAATGGCTGTAACATTAAAGAAGAAGGTAATTTTGTGACAGGCCTCCTAATTGTAAAACTCATATATAAAATTTAATTTTAAAAATTTTTTCTTAGTATTTTAAGCTCTAACTTTTCCCCCGATTGATGCCTCTGATGATTCTATTATACATTACAAATTTTAGCAGTAAAAAACTAACAATACAAATATTTCAAACAAAAATTATAAAAATTATAAATATATATGTGAAATGTTTTCCTTTACCTCCTCTATCCTTTTTACACACCTTCAGGAAGTTAGAATTATTTAAAACACAAGAGGGATTTTATTACTTTATCTAAGTGGAAAATAAGACCTTTGCTTTCATTGAAAATTGATCGAATTTCTCTGAAATTAATTATTTTCCAACAGATTTTTCTAATAGTTGGTCATAATGATTTTCATACTCCAAGACAGATCACGATATACGATTTTATATGACTACCTTGCATACACTTTGAGACCGGTCATACCAACTTTCTAATAAAATAAGTTAGATGGACTTATTTATTGATTATAAATTTTTTTTTCAACAGATTTCTTTGAATTATAAGACATACGTTTTACTTATTGCTTACCGCTTTCTATTCTCTTTAATTTCTTTATCGCCAGGAGACCACATAACATAACAAACGTAAGTTATATCCATATAACCTAATAAAACTGAACGCAACCTCGGATCGTTTGAAAGACAATTTTAGATCTACTAAAGAAAATCAAGCTATGGGTCACATACGAAGATAATTTTGCAAAAAACATTCAATAGCTCGTTTCAGTAACTTTTAAGGGTTCCACATGGTGTTGGTTTTAGCTCCATATTTTGCTGTATCTACTAACGAATGTGTAACTCAATAATTTTTGTTCAACTTTAGGAGTTAAAAATTCAATACTAATATGAATACCGTGGACAACAAATAAAAAGACTACAAATACCTTGAATAAAGCTACGATCACAGTGCACAAATATTTGTCGAAATAAGCGTAACCACTACTTTTGGTACGTATTTGTTTAGTCTAACATGACTTGTAACACGTTTTAATAAAATCAAAACTAATCTAAATAAGCTAACATTTCTTCAAAATATATAAACGTATATTTGCTGACATAGTGGTCATGCTTATTTGAACAAATATTTGTTTAATGTGATCGTAGCTTAACAAGCAAATATGCCTCATTTATTATATTTTATTTGAGAGTCATTCACTTTTATTTTGCAGTTAAGTAAACACCTTACAAAATTGTTACTTTTATTTAAGCGCCCTGCTGACAGTTAACAAATTTACCAAATCATAAGTTCTTTAGTTTTAGGGTTAACTATTTATAACCAAACATTTTATTTTAAATTGAATAGTGAATCGCTATTGTCAATCTTTATTGAAATTTATTTATTTTAGGTTTTAATTATAAATTGTTGTATAAAATTTAAGCAAACGATTAGTTTTAAGAAATCAAGTCAGGCTGCTAATTTCTTCATTTTTCTTTACAAATAAACAGTTAGTAAAGTTGGAATTTTGTAGCGAAATAATCAGTTTTGGGTTAAACTTTATAACTGAAAGTTTAGTGTTAAGTTAAAGATAGATAATACAACATTTCTGTGCTAAGTCTTAAAAGTGGGCTTAAGTAAAAATTTAATTGTTATTATTGCGGTTCACAGATGGTAGAGTCACGTTTTTCACAATAAACGAGATGAAAAGAAAATGAATACTGTTTCCTTGACTAGAAATAATTTTATAAGAAACAGGTTTTCGAAAGTTGTAGTCCTCTAAAATGACATAACTGATTTTTAAATACTGTAAGAGATTTTTTTTTTGTTTATGTGATTTTAAACTTTACTAACGAAACTTCACTGAAAACATAAGTCATTATTTTTTAACCAATGACTAGTTTTATTAGATTAAAACAAACATTTAATTGAGTTAATGCATAATTTTATAAATCAGTTATTAGTTTAATGAAACTTGTCATGGGGTGAAAAATAATAATTTTTTTATTAAGCTTTTATTAAGCCAAACTTTTGCAGAGTTATTATAAAATGCCTTAAGTTTTTGTAGAAATTCAAACAAATAAACTTTGTTTTGTTGCAGGCAGTTTTATTTATTCAATTTTAGTGGCGTAGTTTCACTATTTTCTTTAATAAAATTTTAACTGAAAAAGTCTGAAAAACATTTTAAATTTTTTAACAAAAAAAAAAAAAAAAAAAAAAAAAAAATGACACAATTTGCAACTAATGTGGTGTTTTTAAAAAACAGCTGTTCAAATCGTTCAGAAATTTTTAATGAGCATTAAAAATGTTATCCTTTTTTCTAATTAAGATAGTTACTTTTACTAAACGATAAATTGTTGCGAGTATTAAAATAAAAAATCTTAAAAAATTTTATGTCAAGCATAATCATTAAACTTATCAAAAAAAGTTATATAAAAAATAGTGTCAAGGTAAACTATTCCTATTTCTTGTCTCAAACTCTATTAAATGTTGCGTTTTTTTTTCTTATTAATTAAAACAGTTCTATTTATTTATAAGCAATCGAGTTTGAAAATTTCTAATGTTTCTATAAATTTAAAATAATTTTTTAGAAATCTGCCCATAGATTTTTTTCTATTTAAAAAAGAACAATAAAAAAGATATAACATCCTTAGCAGAAAATAAAAAAAAATACTCATTTGGGAGGTTTCTTTCATTAGATTTTATAAGTTTGTGTGTAGTACGTAATGAACGACAGAATACAATATAAATAATAAAACAAAAATGACAGTTAAACGTGATTTTTTCTATAGATTTTATAACACCCACTCTTTTTAGCTTTTAAAATAAATTGGTTCTCTTTGTCCTTAAACACATATTTTTAAACAAAATTTTTTTATAAATTATTTTTCTTAAATTTAATTTCATAAGTTTTCATTTATTTTTGGCATAATTTTTCTTTTTGTGAATATTAAAGAGAACTTTTTTTATAATTTAACAAAAAAAAATCTACATTTTTTAGTGCAACAAATTTTTTGTACCGAACACGTTAATCCAAAAGTCTGCGCGTAACTAAAATTTTTAGGGCACAAATATAGCAAACGTACAGAATCTTTAAAAGAACAAGAAAAAAAAAAGGAAAAATACTCGTGTTACAATGGATGCTCATACAGGATATACAATTTGCACATCCTGCAGTGTGGACCTCAACAAATAAAAATACATCTTAGGCTCATGGTAAGAGAAATTTTTAAAGCTCTTAATAAAACGATGCCGAATACATACTTCCACTGGTTAAATAAAAATATTTGCCGCTTTTTGTTGCTAAATAAATGGAGACTTTACTCAAATTCTTCAAACTCTTTTTAAATATTCTAATCTTTCTCTCTCTACCTCTCTGTGATTGTTTACACTCTTTTGTAGATGTTAATTTATTTTTTACTTAAATCATATGATTGACTAAATTAACAAAATAATTTTTTTGCAATTATCAATTTTAAAAGTTTATTTATACAGAAAATATCTTTCCAATTAAAATATTTTGCAAAACACCGTTTTGTTTTTTTAATTATAAAATAAAACAAAGCAATTTCATGGTAAAATAAACAACTCTGTAGTAGCAATACTTGACAAAAAGAAAGTTGCCATACATAAGGAACCGTTAAGTTAAGTTGTGGAAATACCACCCAGAGTTGCACACTTTGTGCCCAAAAAAAGCGGCAAGTTGCTATATTTCGAATGTTAATAGATGAAAATTTTTTTCCAAGATTCAAAAATTTAATTTAAAAATTGAACAAAAAAAATAATTTAAATATTAAATTGATATAAAATAAAAACAAAAGTAAAAAATAAAATTTAAATTAAATTAAAAAATAATTATATAATAAAATGTTTATTTTTTTATAAAATTACTGTCTTATATTGTAATCTTTAATCAAAGGACCCCTTTTTATATAGAAAAGAGATGAGTTTACGCCTTATTATTAGCAGTAACAATAGAAAATAGAAAAACTTAAAAACTTTTTAAATTATATTTCAATACATTTTTTACTACTCCTGTGGAAATACTTGGTAAGAAAATTTTGGCAAAAAAATTAAAAATTTTGTTCTTAAAAAATTCATAAAAAAATCAAAATATATTAAATTTTAAAATATTGATACATGCATATGATGCAAATAAAATGCAACATATTTCATTACAATCCATTAATAAGTTCTAAATGTATTCACAATTTAGTTGTAGCACCTAAAAAACTGCGTCGTACAATTTTCTTTAATGTTTTTTTTTTTATTTTTTAATGTATTTTAAAATATAAAAGACTTTTTTATTTACAATGTAAAAATAAAATTAATGAGACAGTTTTTACTTGAAATCAGTTTTAATGGGCAGCATCATCATTGTAGCCTCGTGTGATAAACTGGACTGTTTTATGATGAAACCAAATAGCATAACGTAATTATAGTAAAATAAATGAAATGTTAGAAATGAATAAATTTTAATGAAATAAAATTTGAATTGATATAATTTACTAAATATACTGAAACTAAATTAAATAAAATAAAATGCACAATACTGCAATCAAGTAAGATAAAAAGAAATAAGATGTCACAAACATTAAGATTTAATCAAAATATTGAAAAATTCTTGTGTTAAATTTATAAATTATATAAATTTATTAAAGCTTGAGATCATTTTTATTTTTTCTTTTTTATAAAATATAATTTTATTAAATTATTCTATCTTATAAATTTATTATAAGTATATATTATTCATGCTTTAAATCTCAATAAAAATTTGTTTTTATTTTAATTTGCCAATATTTCGACTTTTTTTTCAAGAAGAACTTTTTTTGGCTTTTAGAATTTAGAATTTTAAATAAATATTTTTTCTCAAACTATACAAAACACATGTAAAATAAAAGTCTAAAAGTTTGGTTGCGATTTGGCAAATATTTTCGTTACTACATTGAATTAAACATCAAAATGTGTCTTTAAGACACATATTGGTAAGATTAGGGTTAAAATTAAATTAAATAAAATAAATTAAAATTTAAAACAAAAATTTAGAATATTAAATTCGTATTGTACTAACGAAATTTTAGATTGATCATTGGATTTTTTATCGGACAGAAGTTTGCTTTTGACGCTTCGGAAACTTTGAAAAAAAAAGTAAAAATTTTAAAAAATACTTATCAAAAATAAATAATTGTGAGCAAAACAAAATTAGTTTAATTCACAGTAAAGTAATAAATTTTAGTGAACTGATTTCCTTAAAGTATTTCACTCTGCTTCTGGTTCTCTGCTATATATATCAAATGAAACAATATACTTGAACATTATTTGTAAACGGTTTGTTTAATTAAAAAAAAAATTTATTTTAAATCGTAGGTGCAACATTTTTGAAAGTAATCTTTGAAATTGTAACAAAAGAACCATATTTATGTAAAATGTACAAAATTGCAATTTTTGAAAATTATTTAAAATAGAAAAAAAAAATATCTACTTTTTGTTTAAATACCTATAGCCCTTCATGAGTTTCAAACAAAATTAATGCATAAATTTTGATTTTATTCGCAATTAAAACTACATATTATAACAAAGAAAATTTTAATTTAAATTTAAAATTAATTTAGTTTTCTTCAGAACACCAAATATTAAATTTTTTTTCGTTTTTCAAAACGACTCGATTTGCAGAAAAAAAAAATAATGCCACGACTCCGGAACAAATAAAAAACAAATAAAATATTAGCTAAAAAGAGCTTACATATTTTAAAATTTAGTTTTAGTTACTTTCATACAAATTTTATAGATGAGCTTTAGTAGAAAACACCTATTGTATGTCTAGTTTAATATTAAAAAGTTTAGGTTATTTATATGTATATAAAAAATATTATTATTTTTTTGTGCTATAAATTATAATAATAAAATTTTATTTATTGAGTTTTAAAACTACTTTTAATTATTAAGTCTAAAAAGAATGGGCCATAATCATAGTCAAAAAAGCAGGCTTTTATTAAGAGCTGACTTTTGTTAATAAGAATTTCATGAATTTAAAATTGTTAAAAAAAACCGACTTTAGTGTGTCTCTAATTATGAGCCAATTTTTTATGTAGCATAAGATCTGGCTGTCATGTTCAAATAAATATATATTTTTATTAAAAAAAAAATATTTACACAAATTACTGGCTGCTACCATCTGTCGTTGATTTTATTAACTAAATACTGCTGCAAATACAACTCTGGTGGTACATAAAATGACAGCCATAGTAAAAATTAAACACAAGAGTAACAGAGAGAGATAAAAAGATAAGTGGCACTTAGTTAAAAGAAAATATAATAGTACGACATACACCAACAGAATGGAAAAAAATCGCAAATGATTAAAATTTGCATTAAAAACCCGATGAAAACGACAAAAAATTAACTTTAATTATTAAATAACTAACAACGAATTAAAAAAAATTAAATGATAAAGAAAATTGCGTGTTGGAAAAGCAAACAAAACGACTAAAAATTATTTTAAAAAAAATTTTACGAAAATTCCAAAAAGAAAAAAATAGTTGCTGGCAGAAAAAAAAAAAACAACAAGAAGAAGCAAAAAGAATTTTTGTATTGTTGTAACAAGTAATAAAATAAAACCAACATCATAGTTTCTTTCAAAAGGCATTTATTTTCAGATACTTTTTTTCTTTTTATTGTAATTTGTTCAACATAGATACACGAGTGTTTTAAAAAACGTTTTGAACATGTGCGTGTGTGTGTGTGTTTGTTTTAATAGTTTAAGGTTGTTACAAATCCAAAAACAAAAGAAAAAAATATCAAAATAAAAAATATGTAATGCAGCTGCCATAATAAATTTATTTACTTAACTAAAAAAAACATGAAAGTGTCTATCCAAATGCGGGTTTTATTTTCAGAAACAATTTCCATTTGTTTCATTTAAGTTAAGAAAAACGAAGCAAACGTATTAAAACATGTTTAAAAATTTATGCTGATCGATTGAATTTAGTGCATGCAAGGATATTGCGAAATATCAATAAATGTAGGCGTGTCTACAATACATTTTTTATAATTTTCAATTTGGTTGGTATTTTCCAACCGAAACAAGCACGCAAGTATTTTTGAATGAAAAAAGTGTTGTAAAATTTTGTGCAATAAAACTAGGAAAATTTGTTTAAATGCTAGAAAAATACTTTTTATTTTAAAAACAAGTTCCCCACCCGCTGGCCGCTAACTGCTTTACACAACATATGCGTATGAGAAAAGCTAAAAAACATTAAAAAAAACTTATTCCATTTCATTTCGTATCCATGAAGTTCAACATTCATCCGAAAAAAAAACACACACTCATACACAAACATACTTCTACTTTATCCAGTGGATGTCATACCCTCTCAAAAAAAAAAAAAAAAAAAAAAACTGTTCAATATCGTCAATCTTGTTTTGTTATTATCCATTATTTCGTTTCCTTCTCTAGTTTATCTTCAATTGCTTTTTGTTGTTATTGTTTTGTTGAGTTTCTGTGTATTGTATTTAATTTTCTGTGGCCGTTCTTGTCTGTGCCATCTCCTTTGCCATCCAATGAACACAAATCACATTTTTATTATTATTATTTTTTCTTATTACTGCCGTTGTTGTATTCACAGTGTGTGCTTGTGTAAATAAATAATAGTAATGTTGCCAGAAATTTTTCAAACAAAGAATCTAATGTTGTCCGGAAGAAAATAACAATTAAATAATTTTTACTTTGTCTTGCTCTAAATAAAAAATGATTAACGGTCATCATATTTACCAAAACCATGAAAAACTTCTATATTCCGATTTCCGTACCCTTTTTTGGTTGTGGTACAAGGAACTCATAGCCTTCTTTGGTTGCTACCCATGGTAACTCTAGATTTTTGGTTATTTTATGCGGTGAGTGCCATAAAGCAAATAAAATAAAATTCATCTTATTGACAAGTTGTAATGAAAGAAAAAAGATGAATATCAGTTTATCGGTCACTATAACTATATCGTTTGTAAAAGTGGCTGTAATTATGTTAGTCGGCTTTTTAAATCGTTTCCCATAGCAGTGCATATACGATTTCAGAAGTTTAATTTCTTTTTTTTTTATACAACCAAGAGGAATTATTCATTTAAGTATTTCTGATAGAATTTTATTATGAATACATTTATTAGTCATTTTATTCCCTATTAGACTGTATATAACGTGGAGATGGTGCAGCCCAAAATTCACTATTCCCGATTCAGATCTCGTATAAATATAATTACTTTATTCAGTGAGTGAGTACCTACTTACTTTTCTAGCGTTATTATTTTTTTAAGACATAAACTTCTTTTTTACGCTTCACTGTAAGTAAGGAATATATTTAACTTTGTGAGTCAGTTTGCAATTTCTACACCATACATGGGACATCCTATAAAGTATGAATAGCGTAGTCGATTTAGCCATGTCCGTCTGTCAGTCTGTCTCTCTGTCTAATCGAACCCTTTAAGATTGTGGAATGGGACACATATCATTTTAAAAGAGAGGCTGTTTAGATTTTTAATCAGAAATTATTTTGGATTATTTTTAAATTCCCTCTTACTCTGAGCGGTTTTTATAATTCTCCATTTTGGCGAGGTACCATTCTCGATTTTGCAACAGGAAATTACTAAAACCAAACTGGAATGAAATTTGTAAGTTCTACGCTATCTGGAAATGTTTTAACATACACGAAAAATTTCGTAGTTCTTATTTTATGATGGCAAAATCTTTCAGAGCAACAGTACTGAAGTATAAAAATATGAAAAAAATTTTTTTAAATACTCCACAGTAATTTCTGAGTATTTGGATAGTAGATTAGAAAGCTAGACAACATACGCTTTAAAATAATATGTGTCGTATTCCGTAATAGAACATGGGTATATGAAAAGTAAAAATAATCCAAAGTAACTTCTGAGTATTTGGGCAGTAGGTTACCAATCTAGACGACCTCCGCTAAAATACTACTAAAAATATATATAGAAGTATTTAGGGATATAAGACGTATTTGATAAATAAACCATTAATACTGAAAACAAATTTAGAAATACTAAAAAACTTCAAGGGTTACGTTAAAACATATTTAACTCGGCATATTTATCTTCACTCGATTAATTTTTTTGTATGTTTTTGATATTTTAGAAGCCTGTGAAAAATGAAAAATATTAATATTTTGCTGATACAGTGAAGGGAATATAAGACTCGGCACATTCCCGTTTTGAATTGTGTTCAGGGGGATTCTAAATTTTTTTATGCTGGCAAGATTGGTGCTAACGAGTTCTCTGGCATGTTTTTTTTTGTATTTATGTGTGAATTTATGTTTTATACTGCAATTTATTTCATTACTGAGAATGGCTATTGTTGTTGCAGTTGTTTTCCCTGCTCTCTGTTTAATGGAGAGGTTTTTCTTTTGATGTTGTTGTTGTTTTTTTTTATTAGTGTTACAAATAGCAAATAGAAAATATCTTTGTTTTCCTTTTTACATAGTACACATACATACATAGTGTTTTCGTGTCTGACAGTGTCATTTCTTCACAAGCAAACTGATTGGAAGGCGTGCTATTCTGCAGGCAGACTTTTCGTATCTTAAAATATTTTGTTTAGTTTTATTTATTTAAAATTAATCCAGCTAAATAAATAAATAAACGAAGCTAGTTTTGTAATGCAAAAAAAAAAAAAAACACATTGAGGAAAATTAAAAAAAAAATAAAAAATTTTTAAATAAAATTTTTTTCTTTTCAAATTTCTCAGCAAAAATCGAAAGAAAAACTTTCAGAAATAGTGAGGCTTTGCTCTTATAAATATTTTTGCTTAAGACTTTTCTTTTTATGCCTTCAAAAGTTTTCAATGTTTTAGTGAGATTTATGCATGTTTATGTATACTTATGCATGCACAAGTATGGACGTTTTCCTGCCTTAAAGTCTCTCTGTGATAAGACCGCTGACGCCTTTATATTGTATGTGCTTAGAAATTGTGTTCATATCTAAAGCATAATCCTTAAATCGGCACGTACTTGTCACATTACCTGACATTTATTGTTATTACAAAAAAAAAAAAAAAAAATCATGAACAAAATCTATTTAAAAGAATGTTTTCGTGAAATGAAAATATATACATATTTAATTAAAAGCGATAGCTAACGGCAGGATGTTATCGTATAGATACATGGTTTTAGATTAATACGGATTAAGTAAAAATATACGACAATAAATATGAAAGTTTATCCCACAGTTGACTTCTAATGTAAACTATGAGTGTTTCTTATTTGTATGTGCTTTTTGTTGCCCCCTTGGCTGTTGCACTAGGTATATATGGATATGTAGGTTTTTTTTGGTTGTTGTACAAGCTATTGAACATTTTTTACTTCAATCTATAACGCTCCTATTATGGTTCACAACTCAACTCAGTTGAGCTGTAATTGAAACAACTGCTTTTTGTCATTGTTGTATATTTTTCTCAACTGCACGAACACAGAGTTGAGTTGTGAACCATAAGAGGGCCATTAGTTATAATCAAAAGCCATTTATCTATACGAAAAATCCTCCTGTGAGTTATTGCTTAGTTGCTATAATTTCCCTTATACTTCTCATTAAAAGTCTGCTGTGGCACAAACTTGTGTTTGACTTCTCTTTTTGCCTTTTTGTTAAAGTGTACTTTTCATAATAAAAACCAATTAATAACATCCTGCTGTTAGATATTGCTTACTTAATCGGCCTTTACATGAGAACAACATAAGTTGGTCAATTAAGTAATTGAATTAATAACATATCTGCAAACTGTTGCAACATTCATTTCACTAACAAAAATTTAATGATTTCGGTAAATTTTTTTTCTATGAATTGTAAGAGTTTAAAATACTAACATATAAGTAAATAAAAGCAAAATAATGAAACAGATAAATGAGAAAAAATTAAAAAAGCGTGTTGTGAAGAAGAAAAGGTTTTATTTTTAATAAATTATATTTTTAGTACGCGGTATCGCCATGTTTACTCTTTTAAAATTATTCGCACTATTACCAAAATATTTTTATAACAATTTTTGATATCGCTGTCATCGATACAATACAAAACTTGTCAAAATGTATACAGTAGTCAAGTATTAATATCCTGAAATTAACTACTAACCTGCAAAAAATAATGGAAGTGATATCAGTAATGAGTTTTATTTTCTTTTTCCTCATTTTTTTTGCTGGATACCTAAATGTATTTCGTTAATTAAAAAAATAAATAAATTGTTCAAATAAATATTATATTCACCGACCTATAAAAATAATGCGAAACCAAAACTTGTAGAATAAATCTGTTAACCTCTGTTGTAAATTTCATTGCAGACGCAAAAAGAATGTGTCTACCTCTTAAATATCATTTATTTTCCAAACTCTAACTTTACTAGTGTTACACAGAAAATGCACTAAAATTAGTTAAAAAATAATGTAATAAATTTCATGGTAAATTTAATTTAAGAAATCTTACTTTTATATCATTTTCTTTAATTGCATTTAATTAAATGTTATTGTTGCAAACTCCTGGTATCAAAATAAAGCAGTAATCGCTGTAACAATTTTTGAAATTATTTTGTTAGTTTTAGTGCCAAATTTCATTAAAATCGTTATAAGGATTTGGTTACTTCTCATATATCGTTTAATTTAAAAATTAATTTTTTTGTAAATAATTTAAAAATTTTAATAAAATTTTTAAAGACTTATTAATCGGTGCAAAGATTTGCCTTACTTATTTTGAAAATAAGTAAAGTTTTTTAAAGATATGTTAAGATGGATTACGTCCATTAAAATAAGCATTAAACTTTAATCTCAATTGCCTCGATTAGTAAAATTATTGTGGTACAAGATGTTGACTGTCATCTCTGTCAAATGGGACAGACAATGCCACAGCGCGTTTTGTGCATATGATAAATGCTTGCATAATGTAGAATAAGATATGTAACTGAGTAGTGAACTTGAGACTTGAATAACATGAAAACTATTATTTTTTTTAAACATTGAGCTTTACTCAAATCACTAATTCTAGGTTAATAAATTAACAAAAACAGTAAAACAAATTAAGACACATAAAAGGCTTGCAGCTTTTTGGTGCTTCAAGAATAAATACTTTTGAATTTATACTTTTACATTGTTTTATACACAGCTTTTATAAATACGTTTTATATTTATTTATTTTTACATATATTTTCTGTAGCCTCTTCATATTCAGCTAGCAGCAGAACATTAGAACGATACATCACGAGCTTAACTATAATTATAATACTGAAGCAGATACCGGGTGCAAACAAAAGAGAAAACGAATAGAAAAGCAAATTATAATAAATTATAGAAGAAGAAAAAAGTACGCATAACTTATAAAAGTGTCAACAACATTGAACAACAAAAAGAAAAAATACAATGAATACCAACAGCAGCAGCAGACGTAGTAGCAATAGCTTCAAAAACGGATTATAATAAAACAACAGCAAACAGCAGCAGCTCTTCAACTATAATGAAAACTACTACAACAACAATTATAACCAAGTATTGAAGTAATAATACGAATTATAAAAAAAGAGCACAATATCAGAGAGCTTTGGAGCAGAGAACAAAAGAAACAAAACTCTCAATTACCAACTAACAATTCTTAAAAAAAAAATATAAAGTACAAGAACTGACTTTGGTTGTTTTACATAACTCTCTGCTGGCTAGCCAAAAAGGCTTAAATCGCAATAACAAAAAAAGAAAACGTAAAAAAGCCCTCTATTTTCACAGACACAACAGAAGAATCGGACCGAACTGGACCGTAGCGCCAGTTTGAAATATTTGGTGGCTGGTAATGTTGTTGGTTAAAATTTGAGAAAATCATAAGATTATTTTGTTATCAAAGAACAAATTTGTTGCTACTGTTTTTCTAACTCAATTTTGTCAACATTTAATGCCAGCACGTCATTACAACGTCTCACAAATGATCGCAATCAGCGAAGAACAACAACAGCAAATAGACAATGATAATGCCACCAACACCACCAATAGCACAACATCAACCACAACCACAACAAGAATACCAGCATCAAAAACAACATCAAATATTATCATTATCAATAATGCTACTGCTGCAATTACTACTAATAACACCAACACAAATAATAAAACCCACACCAATTCAGCCCCTTCATCTGGCTTAAATGGTCATAAATTATTAAACAGCAGCACTAATACAAAATTGAAATCATATAATGGTTACAAGAATTCACAAAATACGCTTAATGCGAAAAATACTAACAGCATCACCTGCTCCTACACCTGTACAACAACAACAGCTGACACAGTTGCAACATTAAATAATGTCGGCGGACAAACGTCTAAAGAAACTAATAGAACATTATTAAATGGTAATAGCACAACAAACAGCGGCATGTCAGCAACTAATAATACCACAATTCACCACAGCAGTGTAGTGTGTACGGGGGTTATAAACACTAACACCGCCAACACCACAAACATCAGCAAAACCACCAACACCGCCAACAACATCAACGTCAACGTCAACGTCAACACCAATACCACCTCTACCACTAATGACTCTTCCCAAAATACACAATCACAGTCAAGCGATAACATACCACCAGGTGGTAGTCTATGGACGGCATTGTATGACTATGAAGCCCAGGGTGAGGATGAATTGACCTTGCAGCGTGGCCAAGTGGTATTGGTTTTGTCTATGGATCCCAATGTTTCAGGTGATGAGGGTTGGTGGATAGGCAAAATAGGCGATAAGGTAAGCAACTCGTCTCCATAATTCTAATTTTTATTGACTTAATCTCTTTCCTTTAGTGCGGCATATTTCCCAGTAATTTTGTTACAAATCAAGATCCCATGATGATAAATGTGCCTTCAGCTATTGGTGATATACAGCCGCATGAAATTGATTATGAAGAACTTGATATACAAGAAGTTATTGGAGTGGGCGGATTTTGTAAAGTTCATCGTGGCTATTATCGCAATGAAGAGGTGGCCATTAAAGCAGCACGCCAAACGGCTGATGAAGATATGGACACAATGCGTGATAGTGTTTTACAGGAAGCCAAACTATTTTGGGCATTAAAACATGAGAATATAGTTTCATTGAGAGGTGTATGTCTGAAGCCACCCAAATTGTGTTTAGTTATGGAATATGCACGTGGTGGCAGTTTGAATCGTATATTGGCTGGTAGAAAAATACCACCAGATGTGTTGGTAAATTGGGCCATACAAATAGCAAAAGGCATGAATTATTTACACAATGAAGCCCCAATATCAGTTATACATCGCGACTTGAAAAGTTCTAATGGTAAGTGAGAATAAGTGTAGAAGCTTTAAAAGAGTGATCAATCTTAGGAATATTCTTGTCATTTCAGTTCTGATATTTGAAGCTATAGAAGGCGATAATTTGCATAAGAAAACTTTGAAAATAACTGACTTTGGCCTGGCCAGAGAACTGTATAATACAACACGTATGTCAGCAGCTGGTACTTATGCCTGGATGCCGCCTGAGGTTATAAGTCGCGGTACCTACTCCAAGTAAGTTCAAATGAAAATTGAGGGTTTGACTTCAGCAAGTCGCACTAATAATGTAATAGTAAAAAACTACAAAATACAAACATATAACAAAGCAATTCTTGTGAGAAAATATAAACAGATAAAAAAAATCACTTCTCCATCACGTAATTAACTTATACTATAAAAACTAAGAAAGGGTATTACAAAATATTCAAAAAAAAATGTACATTATATTACGTGACGTTAAAAAATATTGTGTAATTGTCCATATACAGAATATATGTATTAGTTTCACCTAAAATATATAAAATTTCTTAATTACGTCACGTAACCTCTTAATCTGGTATTCCAAGAGAAACAGCTATTGTGACAAATTTGTATAAAACATTTGTCATAATATCTATTTAAAGTCTTTATAACTTATTTTGAATATTAAAAAAAAATTTTATTATAAATATCAATTAAAAATAATTGCATTACGACACTTAACGTAATTTTGTAGAATTGCCCACATATAACAAATATTTATTCTTGTCGCTTCTAAAAGTATGCGAGTACAACGAATTTACTACTACAAGTTTAAAATTAAGAAAGCCCTCTGTCTTACGTGTCAAAAATACACTTCGTTATAATTAGATATCGAATTAAAAACAGTCCTAGAAACATAAAGGAGTGAAAAATTAGAAAGCTACAAATGTTATATATGGCTGCGTCTAAAACATTTGATGAGAGCTTTTTTAATAATAGTCTATCATTGCAAAGTTTTAAGGAATAAAAATTTCGTAGAAGTAAACTTTCTAGTAAATTTAATTTAAAAAAATTCTATTGATGAGAAACAGCTTGAAAGCATCATTAGATTTTTGTATGTTAGAGTTGAATATATTGATTATGGTTGATTATTAATATAGAAATTAATTTGTATTGCTTTTTATTATTTATTATTGTTGTATATTATTTATTAAAATTTTAATTGAATTGCGTAATATTCATCTTGTTTCTTAAGTAATTTCCTCAATTTACTGATTTTTTAGATCCTCAGATGTTTGGAGCTATGGTGTCTTATTATGGGAACTAATCACGGGTGAAACTCCCTATAAAGGTTTTGATTCCTTATCAGTGGCTTATGGTGTGGCCATCAATACCTTAACATTGCCAATACCAAAAACATGTCCAGAGGCCTGGGGAAAACTCATGAAAAGTAAGCACATCTTGTGGTTTATTTTATTTAAAGTTTGCTTTATATGTAAACTCCTCATTTAACTAATTTTAGGCTGTTGGGCAAGTGACCCTCATAATCGACCCGGTTTCAAAGATATTTTAATAAATCTAGAAGACATAGCACGCTCTGGTTTCACTTCCACACCGCAAGAATCCTTTCATACCATGCAAGATGGCTGGAAAAAGGAAATTGCTGAAGTTTTACATGAATTGCGCTTAAAAGAAAAGGTAACTAATTTTACAACTTTCAACTCTATCGAAGTAATTTTGCTTTGTTTTTTTCTACATACAAGTTTAAACTTAGATTTTTTGCGTGTGTTATAAATATAATTTTAGAAAATAAAAGTATTTTATGTTTAATATAAGTATTTGATAGTTAGTTTATTGTATGTATTTAAATTTTTTCTTTTCTTACAACTTCATAAAACAAATAGTATGATAATTATTAAACTCATTTAATCTTTCCTTATTTAACCTTTCTTTTGCTCCTTTTTCCCCCCTCTCTTTATCATTCTGTATTAACATACTTATTGTGGGTATCATATTTTATATATATATATATTTTTTTAATTGTGGTATTTAAAAAATATAAACCTTTCATGGATTTTTAAAAATGTAAATACTTTAAATACGTCAAAAAAATTTTTTAAATCCTATTTAAAAACAAAACCTTCCAAATACGAAATCAGCGCTTTCAATCTATTGAAGAGGTAAGAGAATTTTCTGTTACTTAAAAAATGTTTTAAGCCTCCATATCAATTAGAATTGTAAATATTCGTAATAAATTTTTTTTTATTTTTAATTTATTAAAGGAAAGACAAATTACCTTATTCACTTGAATCGTTGAAAATGGTTTGATGGTTAACGAATTTTGTAATTTGCCAACAGATTTAAATTAGTAAAGGGCATTTTTTTATTTGCTATGCTCACAAGTAAAAACAATGAAATTTTCTTAACTTACTTTTTTATTTAAGCCCAATAAAACAAAACAAGAAAAAATAGTTTAAATTGTAATAATTTTTTTTTTTAATTTTTGCGCATTCTGGGCTCCTAATTTTAAGCTACTTTTTCCTACTTTGTCCATATATCACTACTTTATCAGTATAAATTCATTTCTGGAAATCAACTTATGGCAAAATTTTTATTTCAATAAGTTTATGGTAGCAGTCGCCATGTGGCATATAACGCCATATCTCAAATAAAAATCATTGACTGCATCAAAAATAGAGTTCTATTGTTTCATTCTATACGCGGCAAAGCTCAAAATAATTCTGAAAGCTGAACGTAATGTTGCAGTATAGTAACGGATCAGTTTCAAGCGAATGATGACCCAAGTCTGATATGATGTTAAGTAACAACAGTACACCACTTCGCTTGACAGTTAACTTTTTAATTGTTGATAAGCGATCTAAAACAACACCTTTTACTACATAAACTTTAAATTTCATTACATATTTTGTTGGCTGAGGTTCTAAACAAGTATACTTTATATTAAATAAAAATCTCTAGCTTAAAAATATTAGATTTCCTTTATTATTAAACATTCCTAATTGTTTTTAACTTAAATCTACACAATAGATCTTAAAGGTCGCTGTGCGATCATACCTCTTAATAATAATTCAAATAACTTCTAATAAAACAACAATATTGCCCTCTACTGATTTAAATCTTGCAGTTAAACTAGTTTTTGTATCAATTTCATATAATTAAAGGCTTTTTTATTAACAAATTTTTTGGCTGCTTAATTAAATATTGTGACATTTGCTTAGCATATAGTCCTGTTTAGGTTACAATTTTTTACTAATTTTTAATTTGCAATCTAAAATATTTCTATACCACAAAATAAATATATTTTTAACTCATAATTATCTCTCTTTTTTAAAGGAGTTGCGCAATAAAGAAGAGCAACTGCGTCTAATACAAATGCAACAGCATGAGCAGGCCAACAATTTGAAAATTTTTGAACAACAATTACGTGCCCGTGAGCTGGAACTAATGGGCCGTGAATTGATAATTGCTCAAACGATACCAAAACCAAATAAACGACGTAATAAATTTAAATTTAAACCTAAAAAAGATCCAGTGCAAATATCCTTGCCAACGGAATTTCGTCATACAATAACGACAATAAGAGATCAAACGTGTGTAGTACCAACGCCACCTGGATCACCGGCCATATCAGGCTTGAGAATAGTGGCACGTAAGTAAAATTTCAAGAAAAGTTATTTAATTAAATAAAAAAAACTTTACAATAAGATTTATATGAAAAAGAGAGCCGTTAAAAGGCAAACGCTGGTTAAAAAAATTAAGACAGGAAAATAACTTCCTAGAATTATAAAAAAAGGCTTAATATAAAGAAAGAAAAAGAAATCAATTATAGCTTGAGAGCCTGTTTAGCGGCTACACAGGTTTTTCGCTTCGCTTCTGTTAGTTGATGTAGTGGATTTTTAAAATAATTTTACTTTACCAGCATCTATCCACCGTACCTAGGGAGAACCAAAGAATGTCTCAGGTCTTTTGCCATACATGACTTCAATAAAGTAACATCTGCCAAGATATTTAAGTCTAGGATTTTTTAGGACTAATGCCATTCTCTTAGTGTAATGGCTGGCATTACCAATTATAAAGGTTTACTTTGCTAAAAACATACTAATCAGGTGTATTTTACGATTATTTTGTTTATTTCTCTGGAGCTGATTCAGCTTAGCTTCTTAATAGTTTAAGTCTTTCGAAAGAAATTTAAAAATTCTGATAAGCTGAACAATACAGAAAATCCTTTACAGAAAAAAATTATGCACTAATTAAGTAATAAATAATTCGAACTTAGTAAAAATAAATTTTGTTCAATTCTTCATTTTCGTGTATTTTTTTTTTAATTAAAATGTTTATTTTATTATTAAATTTCTGTCTTAATTTACAGTGAGGTTGATTATTTTTGAAAAATTATGAAACCCATAGTGAACAAAAATTCCTTGGGAGTTTTTTTCTTTCCTCTTTCCTTTTTCCCTTCTTTATAGTCATAAGAAGTTCTGTAATATTAAGGATTTTTAATTTTCTCTGAAAAAAATTGACAGCAAATTTTTCGAGAGAGTAAATTCCTTTGGTATCTAAGCAGCTACCAAATAACCTTTTACCCCGTCATATTCTCCTTATTTTGAAAAAAAAAAAAATAAAAAACGAATTTCCTTTTATGTGCTTTAGAAGCTAAGTTAAAGGCTCCCATTTGGATATTTGTACTGCTTTATTTGTAGTGTACTGCAAAACCTGAAAGCTTAGGAAGTACATACAATTCAAGAGGAAACAGCTGAGCACGGTTATAAACGTTGTACGTACGACTTAAAGTAAATTCCTTTTTTGAAATATAATAATCCATTTGCTCATTTGCTTTATTTGGGAGATAACGAACAAAACCAACTTGAAAAAGCAAAGTAAAAATTAGCGCCAAAATCATATATACTTGTGAAACTTAAGTGATTAATCGAGGGTCTGAGGTACACTGCACGAACACGTAGTATTTCTAGTACTCCAAACAATCACTTTTGAAGCTTTAGTAGATTTTGAAAAATGTTTCTTTTATTTTTTTGAGTTTTTTAATTTTTTAGTTCTTCATTTTATTAAATTTATTTAACTTTAGTTTTTTATTTTTATTTCTTCAGCCTCATATCAAAAATAAAAATTTTGCTGACATGGCATTGCTTGCGACAAATTTGTCATTTTTATTTGCAGTCTATGGAAAATTTTTTCTTTGGATATGAAGCTGTATTATCAGCCTTATTATTAGTGTTGTTGTAGAATTTACAACACTTTTAATCAGGAAGCAAATTACGGCATTCGATATCAAGCAAAATTTAAATTTAAATTACCTTAAAATCTCTATTGATATCGAATATTGTAATTTGCCCTAAGACCTTGTAATTTTGTTTTGTTTTAAATTTAAATCACTTTTAATTTGAATTTTATTTTCTTGTTTATATATTTTCTTTTAATTTTTTTTTTATTGAAATTTATGTTGCTTGGTTTGTATTTGAACTATCACCACCACCCAACAACTTTATTGACCTTTCCCCTCAACTACCACCATTCAAGTGAGTCCTGATGGTTTTAAAGGCAAGACATGGGGTCCCTCAACTGTACATCAACGAGAACGTTGTCATTTAAATACTGCCATCCAGTCGACTGAATGGCATGCCGCAAATGTAACAAGTAACTCTTCGTTTAGCAAGAGCGCTCCCAATCTTGATAAAAAAGCCGCTGCTGCTCTACGACTACAACAACAGCAGCAACAACAACAAAATTCCTGCAACACCTCTTCACCTTCATCACTCAATAACGGCTATAATACCATCCCCCATCATCATTCTTTACATCATCTTAGCAATAATAATAATAACAACAATAATAATAGTACAGATACTACTGCTACACAAACTACTGCAACAACGTCTACAACAATATTGCAACAACAACAAGGTATCCATCCATCAACTGCTATAGGCTCTTCTACTTCAACGCTATCATTATCATCACCAGGTACCTCATGTAGTACAGCATCAATGGCCATGGTATCTACTATTCATCCAGCTTTTGTTACATTAATACAAAATAACCATCAGGCCAATAATTTAATGCATTCTAATCATACTACTACTTCTACTACTCCCACTACTAGTAATTCTTCATCATTATTAGCTTTTCATCACAGTAATAATAATTATAATAACAACAAAAACAATAATAATTTTGTGGTTAATTCCAGTGCTAGTAGTAGCTCACATGCTTTAACTTCTCCTAATCAAGCAAATAAAGAGTTACGCTTAAGCTCGAAAAAGAAACAAATTAAAAAGAAACACTTAATAACTAAATCCCATGATGGTGGCTTAGATTCTTTGCTAACTAGAAAGCCAGCTAAACCATTGCCTTTTGAGTGTCCTTTAAATACTTATGATTCGGATAGGGAGTCTGTAACACCTACAGTGGTGGGTTGTTTTCCATTCAGACGAAATATTTCGCAGCTGCCGTTGCATCAAGATAAAAGTCCTGTTAATGATTTAAAGCAATCAAACAGTTTGGGCAATAGTCCGGCTATTGGTAGAAAGAAATTTTCTTTGGATAGTAGACTTTCACCCTTGGCTAGACGCCAACAAATGTCTTACATTTCACCTGATATTTCACCTTTAGTGGGGGAGAATCCCTTTATAACATCTTGCTCTCAGCAGGGTTCTTTACTGCTAATCGATAGCAATCCAGATAATCCCACCTATGATCGTTTTTTTTATACTTCTTTACAAAAATCTTTAGATGAAATATTCTCCACTTCTTGTGCCAGCAACAAGATGTTGGAATCCAATGCTGCCAAGAATGGCTTCGGCCCTCATAACAAGACAAATTATTGGCAAAAAACAGAGCCGATTAGTTCTAAATCAAGTGTCAACTTAACCATGTATTCTTCTACATCCCAGTTGACAGAGGATTTGGAAGAAATTGAAGATACTGACTCCCCTTATTACCGGTTTCAACGTAATGGCTCAGGTTCGCAATTTCCACGACATTGTTTTTTCCGTAAGCCTTCTAATGCCCAAGAAAAAGCTCAGTTGACGCAAACTTACCGCCATAATCCAGCCATAGCAGCAGATAATAGTAACTCTTCCTTTAGATCTTGTCACTCCAATGAGGAACACTTTAATTCTTTAAATTCTTCACAGGATAATTCTTTCAATTCTCAACAAACTTCACGCAAATCTTCAGTGGTGACTTTTCATTTCAACAATAGCTCCCATAGCAGTAGCTCCCATAACAATTCTTCAACTTTAAATTCATTTGAAGAATTTAGCCACAGTGAACTGAATGCTTCTACACAAAATAATTCGTTTAGTTTTGCCACTTATTATTCCGAAAATGACAACTCACGCCAATTAAATGATAACTTGTTTATGGCAGAACATTCTGTAATGGCTCAAAGGAAATTACAAGATGTACAACCTGATCCAGAAGTGATACAAATGAAACAACAATTAATGCAACAGCAGCAGCAACAACAACAGAAGCAACAGCAACAGCTGCTACAACAAAAACAGCAGCAGCAACAAGCCACAATTTTAACCCACAAATCCAAAGAAAAAATAAAAAAATCAAAAGCTTTAAAAAGCTCACACTCGCCTACAAATTCTGTGGAAATGAGCACACAAAATCATTCCTCAAATTCCGCCAAACTGAAAACTCTTATGAGCTTCTTTAGTTTAAGCACACTGACACGCTCTAAAAAAAAATGTCAAAAATCAAAAAGTTCTTATAAATTATTTCAAAATACTTTGGATGGTATCCAAAGAGATTCTATAAGAATAACACCGCAACGCACCAAGTCCTGTGATCAATTGGAAATGGTGTAAGCACAACACAAAATAAACAGAAAAAAATTAAAAAAGGGATTAGTTAGTGATGAAAGAAATAAGAAAATTATTAAAACCCGCATTTAGCAAGCTTACAAAGAAAGTTTATGGTAAATAAAAAAGCTCTAAAGTAATTTAGCACATGGCTATTCATTTTCTCATACTCTTTTTTATCGCTGGGTAATGGTTTAGTTTTTTGTTTAAAATTGAATGTAAAACAACAACAACTTTTTTTGTGTACCTAAGAATTCAAGTAGTAGTTAGCAACAAAACGTTTTAGAGTTAGCGAAGCTTTAAAGCCTTCTTTTTTAGCCCTTATTTAAAAAGCTAAGACTACTTTTTTTATTTAAAAAAATTTAATTTTTAAAAGTGCCTTGTCTAAGAAAAAAAACTAATCATAATTATTGCATTTAGCTTAAGCCTTAGTACCAATTTTTTTTTTTTTTTATATACACAATACCTAGTTATATAACACTTTTAAACAAAAACGAAAAACGATCGATTGCATTTTTATATGTGTGTATTTGTATTAAATTTATTTTAGTAATTGTAATTTTTAAAATTTTAATTTAAGTTTAAGTTATTTAAAACGTTTATAATTTGATTTTTATTTAAAAATAATTTACGATTTATTAATTTAATGAAATGAATTTGAATTGTATGACTTACAACTCAACTTTAAAATAAGTTAAA
Source organism: Thelaira solivaga (assembly GCA_947397855.1). Taxonomy (NCBI): domain Eukaryota; kingdom Metazoa; phylum Arthropoda; class Insecta; order Diptera; family Tachinidae; genus Thelaira; species Thelaira solivaga. The sequence goes on from OX377612.1 coordinate 14,121,689, forward strand.
CCTATTTTGATATTACGTATTACAACAAATTCCAGTTAAAATTGAATCACCGTTGCAGGATAAAAATTGTTTTTGTACTGTTTTCAGTGCCATTTTGTTAATCGTAGAATATAAAGCCCCACCGTCTCTCCCTGAACCACAGTATAAAGTTATTGAGTTAATTGCAACAATATATCAATTCTTAATTCATCGACTTAAGCGGTTTTTCCTTATTTAACAATCCTAAAAAGTAAAACAAACAAAAATCCAGAGTGGAGTAAAAAAATTCATTATGCTTTGAATTGGAGCTTTGACAAAATTTTCCTTTCTTTTCCTGTTATGATGAACATGAAAAAAGTGAAGTAAAGTTTACAAAAAAACAAAAAAAAAAAAAATAATGTTAACAACCTGATGGCACTTTAGAAGATTTCATATACCTACAACCAAACTTGCCCAAAAGTATATTCAATTAATTTTTTTCAAGCTTCAAGTTTTTGTTGTCATTAATTAAAAAAGTTTGTTATTTTAAATTTTAATAAAATTTTAAATCTCTTTCTTTATGACAAAAATTTATTGAAAACAACTGGTGATAATTATTTTTAATTATTTTATGTTGTTGTCAACGGTTGTAAAGCGTAATACCACAAAAAAGTTGTACACTGAACATAAAAGATTTTGATAGATTAAATTATTAATCGTTGATTTATGTGGCGTTCTGACGGCTATTAGTTAAAATTGTAGGATTCTATTTTGAACTGTAAGCCATAATACCAAAATATAAAACTTAAAATTAATTGAGTTGTAAACCGTAATAGCAGCACAAGTGAAGAGTTTGAAAGCAACAAATTTTTTCAAACCGTACTAATCTCAATTTAGCTTAAACTAGCCCTACTTTAACTCTCTTGCAATTAAAGTTGCATTTAAACTGTTTCCAATTAAACTAAATTTTTTTATCAAATCCCAACCACTTAAAAACATGAAAAAGTATATAAAGATAATTTATTGTTACGGTGCACTTAGCAATTAGTAATTGCTTCCATTTAATATAGAAAAAAAAATATATTTTTTCTTATATCACTCATTTACTTTATACATAGCTGCCATAATTCAAACAATTGTTTATATAAGTTAATTGGTTAACTTTTTCTTATGGCGTTTTCTTTTCTAACAAGAATGTTGCATATATTCTGCCATCCAAGAATGTTTTGGGTTTTATTGTCAAAAACAATAATACTTAAAATCAGTATCACGTGTTCTCAACTTGTTGCATATAAAAGATGCAAAAATGGCAAATGTTTTGCACTCAATTTATAAATGAGGGTGAGATGAAATACTGTGTCAACTACTTTTTTTAAACAATTTAGCAAATTATTTAATTTGTATTTATATGAAATAGAAGATTCAAAATGTTCTAATTCGAAATACTCTTTAAAAAATCCATTATTGTTTGCTTATAAAGCAAAAATTTATTTTTATTTAATTTTAGATGCAAAGTTTCTCAGTGGTGTTAACGTAATCAGATATCGCAAATCGCTAACACTAAATATACAATAGAGTTAAATGTTGTATGAAAAGCTTATTTTTGTTTTATAGAAAAGGCATCACTTTGGGCAGCTTAAAGCAACTTGTTTAAAATATTACATAATTTAGAGGCAGAATGTTTTTTGAAAATAGAAAACGCCATTAGCCAATGTTATCGGCTATGGTGTGTTTATATTGCAAACTAAATTTATTTGTTGTTTGAAATCTCCAATAAGTATGACGCTCTGTAAATGAATGAATGCTTTTCTTAATGTTTTTCGCTTTGCAGTGCAACAGCGTCAAGCGCAACTGTATAACATTCTTAAAGTTATATGTTTAGCAACAAACTCGACTAAAGAGTTTGTCACAATAAATTTTATTTTCATTACTGCTTTATTAAACACTGCTTTGATATTGCATACAAACGTTTAGACAGGCTGCCATTCTACTACTAACGAGTTGCTAGCCATGTTTAGCGTATTTAGCTGTTAAAACTGGCCAAAAATTATAGTTAGCAATTTTAATCATGACACACATATAAAAACTGATAAAAAGTAGTTAAAAAGTAAGGGAAAAAGTTTCTTAAAGTTTCTGTATCTAGAAAACTTTATTTCAGAGTGAATTTTAATTTCATTTGAAATTAAAATTTTTTTTAAAAATTTTTATTATATTCTAGGGTTTGTTTTAGAGCTTATCCATTAGAAAAAAACAAAATTTTTCTTCTTTATAATATTACTACATTGCATTATCGCTCACTAAATTCAAAATAAAGGTATTTTTTACTTTATTCAAACAAAAAAAAAATTAAAAAAAAATTAACGGCTAGGCTCCTTAAAAGCAAACGGTAGTTTTGTTCGTACATTTGTCTTGCAAGCAAAAACAAATTTTCGTATATTGTTTTTGCTTTCAATACAAATGTAAGAAAAAGCTTTCGTTCGTTTTAAAAAAGCCTGGCTGTAAGTTTTTATTTTTTCACTGGAATGACTTATAATTTCTCTTAGCAAGGAGCTGATGAGTCTATATGTCTATATGAAACAATCCTGGCTGTTCTGTACTCCGAACGGATTAAAAAAAAAAAAATTTAATTATTTTCTTCTTTTTAAATAAAAATTTTTATGTTCTTTTTTAATTCAACCAATAATTTCAAACCCAAAATAAAGCAAACAAATTTTTTTTTTAATCTGGAAATAGGTCATAGACTAGTTGGCAAATGCTGAGTTTTTCACTTCTAAATAAAATATTCTAATTCGGAATATAAAACAGCTCTGTACCCAAATCACCGCATTCGATAGAAAGCAACTCGTATGGAAATTTAACAATATTTTCACACAAAAACACAAAAATTACGATAGTTTATTTCGATATCGAATACGGTGATTTGGGCTCTGCATGACTTTTACTTTGTTCTATTTTTAATATTTTTTTAAAAATTAAAAATTTGTAAAATTCGAATTAAAATTTATTTTGCGTTTCGTCACAATTTGCACGATATTTTTGCAACTTCTGAGCTAAAGAAAAAAAATTAATAAACGACTTAAATTGTTAGTAAACTAAATTAAATTGAAGGAACCGTTTAAAGTTTATTAGAAATAACGGTATATTTTGAAAACGTGATATGATGCATATTTTTTTTTTAAATTTTTTTAAAGGCAGTGCAGCTTACTCGCTAAGAAAATGTACTTATAATTTCAGTGAGAAAATTAATATTGAATAGTTTTATTTAGCAAAGTGTAAATAATCTTTTACATAGCAACTCAAAGACAAAACTGTCGTAGACGATTAGAAAGTAGTCGAAATAAAAATACGCCAAACACGATAGATAAATGTAAATCTATACTAATATTAAATATAAATGCGAAAGTAACTCTGTCTGTCTCGCTTTCACGCCAAAACTACTGAACCGATTTAAAGTCTGAGAAAGGACATAGGCTCCATTTTAATACTTTATATTTTGTCAATATATAATGAAAAAGATTTTAAATTTTCTTCTATTCAAAATATTAAAAAATTATTCCTTTAAATGGTTCTGCTTTTTTCTTAAATTTTGTCTTTTTTAAGGGAAAATTAAATTCATTAATTGCCTATTTCTCTACAAGCGGAATATAAATTCTTTCGTAAATAACAAATGCAAAATATTAAAATTTGTTTTGTTGTACGAAAGGAGCTATAGTTCGCTTATAAAGAAAAAAATTTGTGCACTTAGAAATTGAAGCTGTTATGAAATGTTTTTAAGTTTTTGTTTTTATAGAAAAAATTGTTTCCACTTTAACCTTTTTTCTGTCTAAGATTTATACGTCAATTGTTCTGATTTTAAAGTAAATAAAATTTTTTTTTAAATATTTTATTTTAAGTCTGTTTTTAAGGGAAAAATAAATTAAATATATGTGTAGCTTTTTAAATTTAAAAATTTTATTGTTATAATATTTTAGGCAATTTTAAAACTGTTTTAAAAATTTTCTATGCTTTAATTGTTTATACGAGTAATTCAAATTCATTTCTTTTTTTATTATTCAAACAATTTTTTTATAGATTTTTGTATTACATCAAACAAAATTACTTTAATTAAAAAAAATTCAAATAATTTTGTTTTTTATAACACACACCATCAGAAAAACTGTATTAATTTTTTTAACTTAAATTAATTTTCTTTCTTTTTTATTTTGCAATATTTTTTAAATAATTTTTAATTTATTTCATTTTACTTGTTTGTTAGTTTTGTTGAAAAGAAAACTGTGATTCATTATTGAAAAAAATTACATTAAAAATTTTGTGTATTTAAAGAAATTGTATTTTTTGTTTATTGTTTGTGACGTTTTAAAAAAATATCAGCACTTTTTTATAATTTTTGTTTGTCTTTTCTTTTTGTTAAAAAATTTGTTTATGTATTTTATTTTTTATTTATAAAAAAAAATATTAATTATGGCCCATGGTGATAAACACCTCGAAACTATCTTTTTTAGAAACTAAAGTAAGCTTTTTATTTAAAGCATACTTTAGTTTACTAAGCTTTTTATTTAAAGCACATTTTAGTTTAGTTTACAATATGAGCCATTATTAATAACCTAGTTATTACACTTAGTTGCTGAAAGCTAAGAAAAAAAAAATATATTTTATTTTTTAATTGCAGTTACTATTTTTTTAAATTAAGTTTTTTATTCTTAATTTCTATAATTAAAAGTTAATTTTAAATTAAAATTAATTAAAGCAAAAAAACAAAACCATATTCCATATTTAAACCTACAACAACGATTAAAACGAAAGAAAAAAATCTTTTAAAAATATTTACACGAAAAAAAAATATTTACTAAAAAATCCAACAAAAATAAAAACTTAAAAACAAAAATTGAACACTGGTTTTATTTTGTAACCCCTTCTTACAATATCAGCAAGATAAAAAAAAACATATTTGGGTAGAGGTCAAACAGTCAGTCAGTCAATTACTAAATTAATATTGTATTTATTTATTTTAATATTAAAAGTAAAAACAAAAGAAATAAAAAATCTTTTTCTTCAAATTTTGATGCTGCCGCTTGTAAAGGCTATAATACCAAAGACGATTGGTGTTCTCCTATACAGACATTAACGGGCATCGGACCAAATCTTCCCATTATGTCTCCAAATCCTTATTTATTAAGTCGCTTTACTTCCAACATTCCTATGCCCACTTTATATGCTGGTGATGCTGTGCGCAAACCCAAATTATCTGTTATTGAGGTACTTTTGTATAATATGGCAGCTTTGCTGGCTGGTGTGGCAGCTGGTTATGATGTGCGCATGTCAAATGTTTCACCTTTTCATCCAACTCTACTAAGTGATGTACCTGCCTTGAAAGCTTCCATGGATATGGGGTTGCCCAAGGTGGCAGAAGATCGCAGATTTGCAGCCAACACGTATCATGGTACAGGAAACAGAAACAGGTAAGTCAAGTCTTGCCGGTATAATTAAAAACAAATAAAAATAATCCGACTACATTAAAAATCTTTGCAGAACGGCTTTAAGCTCTCTCACTTATGAGCCTAGCGAAGCTGTTGATTCGCCCAGACGCCAAACCGATTCACCTTTAGCCAACATTAAACAGCAATGTAAGCAACAGCAAACATGCCAAAATATCACATCAGATAATGTTACAAACGCATTCAATAAGTTTCAACCTCATCATCATCATCTGCCACAGCAGCAATCGCATATACCTCAGCCCCAGTATACGAAATCTGTAACACAACCACCCACTCCACAACACTATCAACATGCACAACAGCTGCAGCATCAAATACGTAAAATGCCTTCAACCATATCGACTACCACCACTAGTGGTTTGGGATCAAATTTCACTAATAATACTTCAGGCATATTGTCTTCCTCGTTGGGTAGCCACACCCAACCACCAACACCTTCGCCTAGACGTAAAATAAGCACTTCTTCATTTACCGAAAACTTGGAATATTCTGAACAGGAAGATAATTTACCAATAGATAAAGCATTTACGGAATTTCATTTAGGTGGCCAGGTCGATGAGGGTATTGAAGCTCGACACACTATATATGCCCCTCAGGATTATTTAAGAAATGGTCCTAGTTTTTCTAACGATGGCGGGGCTTATGGAGCAGGCGCTCATAGAGTGGGCTATTTAGGTAATTACAGTTGTTTTTAAATTACATTCCCACCCGTTTTAATGCAAATTTTTTTTTTTATTATTTTAGGCTCTCACTACTTTCCCTATCGCCCTGAACATCAAACGACTTACGAAAGAGATTGTAAATCTTATCCAGATTATTCCTATGATTACACTCATCGCTTGCCAAACTATTATGATTACAATTATGATCCCCAACCACCACCACCTCCAGCACCTCAACAACATCATGCCTCACCGCCAGTGGTAAGAACGCCACCACCGCGTGTTCCTCAAATGGGTGTTACAGCAGCAGGTCATAGGCGCACGCCTTCCACAATATCCAATAATTCCAATTACAATCAGGGCTTTAATTTAGACTACGATGAAGCTCTTAATCAACAATACGAATACAATACAATGGCTTTGCCTCTCTCTAGAGATTATGCTGGCGGAGGAACAGCAGCTGGTTATAGAGAATCATCTTCATCATTTATACCTACGGGTGCTGTACCACCTCCCACAAAGCAAGAGCTTTATAAAAGCTCACCTAAGCCCACAAGTCGATTTATGACCAGCACACGCAGTGAAATTTCAAAGTTAAATCGAATGCGTGACTATGAAAATCTACCTTTCAATGTGAGTCCGTTGCATAAGCCTTTATGCCAATATAGAAGGGGTGAGGGCACACCTTTACATAACACACCTCAACGCACAGTGTATACCCGTTCGAGGTCTACACCTATGTCACCTATAAATATGAAAACCTCACCACCTTCACCGGCACCCGCTCATGCTTATCAAAAGCCCTCTTCCATACCACGTTTAATGCCTGAAAGGCCCGATAGTTTGCCCTTCGATCCAAATGCTTTAGCTTTCAGTAGTAGCGTTGGTACAAAATTGCGTTCCTCTTTAAAAAAGTACAATAATTATAAAACACCTAATGGAGCTCCTCTAAATGGTGCAGGAGGACCACCAACTACAGGTACTGCAGGTTCGAATATACCACAATCAACAAATAGCAATAATACAACTGCTGGTACGGCCAATAGTACACCCACTAATCCCACACCACCCGATTCATATACCAGTGATGACAGTTCTTATTTAAGTGCCAAAGAGGGTTCAATTTCATCGCATAGTCATGTACGTTTTAGTCCTGAAGCCTATCTAGATGCCAATAGTCCAGGAGGCCTTAACAATGCTAATAGTTCATCCTCAACACACAAATCTTTGGCTTTATATAGTAGACGTTTGTCACGACGTAATACTGCTGATGTATCAGCTTCATCAACATCACCCTCCTCCTAGCAGGGTTTTGCTAATTTGCGCGTACAGTTGGCACGTAGTCCTGGTGCTCGTTCCAGCACATTATCATTAAATACACCAAGTTATATACCAACAGGTTTAATTTCACCTCTATTACAGCATCAGCATCAACAACAGCAACAGCAGCAACAACAACTGCCCTATCGCTGGTACTCAGGTGCAAGGCGTTCACGTTCAGCCCAATATGAATATCATATGTAAATTTGATTGATGATATGATAAAACTTTATACAAATTTATTATGAAATGCGAGTATGCTAACGCTTCTTATACATTTATTTTGTAAAATCCAAGTGACATCATTTATATACAATAAGATAAAATTTCGTAATGTCTCCTGTCGGAAAAAAATTCAATAACCGTAATCTATTATAAAACTTTGGAAAGAGAGTTTTAATTGTATGAAATGAAGTGTTAATTGATTTTTTATGAGATTTGCTATTTTCGAGTTTTCTAAAATCTAAAATTGAAAGAATGAAACAGAAGAATATCAAAAGAAGCTGACTACCTAGAATAAAAAAAACGTATTGCAGTTTATTAGTTTATCACAATGCTGGCCAATGTTAGCTTATAAAAAAAGAAGTTAAAAACTGCGTTGCCGAAAAATACTATTGCATTTGAAAAAAAAAATAAAGAGTTTACATCACCAGAGCATTTTAACCTTGAAATGTAAATTTATTTTTTAAATTCTTTTTAACAGTTTTCACAAAAAAAGTCCTGAGAATTAGATGTTACGCTTGTTCGAATTTCAGCTGCTGCTCTCGCTCCAGAAGTCAGAGAATTGTTTTTTTTTTTTTTTGGAGATTTGGTTGTGCGTAAAACTTTTCAGTATAACAATTAACTTCCACCATTTAGTTTTCAGATGAAAATGTTCCTCGATCTATTTAATTTGCAAATTGTAATAAAGATTTAAAAAGTTTACAAAATGATTAGAATTTAACCATTTGCAGCAAAATTTATAGCAAAAATAATAAAACTGATCGTAAACCCCTTTCGTGAGCTAAAATAGCACAGTTTTTCTACAAAATTTCTTTGTGAAGCAAATATTTAGATAACGGTGATTCTAATTAATTATTTTTTCCCACGGAAAGAATTGTTCAAAATAATTTAAAAATTCAGATGAGCGGCAGTGTATATTTGTACTATTCTCCAAAAAAAGAAGAAATTTCCTAATTACACTCTCATAATGGGGGTCTCAATAGGCATGGTGCAAATGAAATAATGTGGTAACTTTTTTCTTTAGAGAGTCCTTTCTCTCTCCTTCTCTTTCTTTAGATTTATTAAGTTAACGGTAGTAGGAACAGGTTTCATAGAAATTTTCAAAAATATTTGTACATATGTTGAAAGCTTAAAGCTTCTGATTAGTGAGAGAAGTTAACAATAACAATTCAGTATTGTGATTAGATTTAATAAAAACGTGAAAATGAAATCAATACCTACTGTAAACAAAGTCGAATAAGTCAAAAACAGATTAATTAACACACACACGAAATTTCTCGAAATTTTCAGTTCTAGACAACCAACAGTAAGCTGGCGTAAATCACATGCCAAATTCCTGTATAGCAGGATAATTATATGGAGTGTGACATAACCACACCGGGGTTAGCTTACGCCATTCGCTTTTGATCAAAATTTCTAGTTAAATTGTATTGAAATTTTGAACGATATCAAATGCTGTAATTCGCCCAAGGTTGTTTACTTTGTTCGAACTTTCACTCTACTTATCACTCTCATTTATAAAATTTTTTTTTGTTATTAAACTCCAGTTTTGCCAAATAATTTAACATTAAAATCTGTAAATTTAGGTTATGTAGCTTTTAATAAATAATAAATTAAAAAAAAAAAAACTTGTATGAAAAAATATTTATTAGAGGAAACTATAAAAGTTGTATCAAAATTAAGAAAAAATCATTTTAAATTAATTTTGTATTTGATATAAAAAGAAACAAACATTTTGCGTACATGTAATAATTGCCTTAATACTTACAAATACACAAATATTTTATTAAATTCTGTCGTCTCAAAATATAAAGAAAGTATTTAAAAAAAAAGTGTACTACAAGTCGAAACAAAGAAGCAAAGAAAAAACGTAAAGTAAATTAAATGCCGAATATGGTATGAAAATAATAAAAAAAAAAAAAGAACTGATAAATTTTTTTTGATATATATATGTACATACATAAAGTTATCGATAATTTATCAATTTTATAAAAACATTAGTTTATAATATTTCATTTAATTTTTCTAAAGAAGTTATCGCTACATATATACAAAAAGTTATCGATAACTTCTCATTTCCATAAAACTTATTACATATTTCCATTTTTCTGAAAACATTATCGATAAATTATATACATAAAGTTATCGATAACTTGCCATCTCTAACAAAAAATTTCAAGAGATACATGCGTTTTTCATAGTTTTGTCTTTTTTATAATATAAAAGTTAACGACAAATCATTTTATTTATGGAAATTAAAATTCCTCTAGGAAAAAAATATATTTTATATGACAGTCAAAAGCCATCATGTAGAATTTGAAAAACAGACAATCGGCAAATTAAAAAAAAAATATTATTGATGTGTAATGCATTAATAACAACAAGTTAACGATTACCTTTCTACATTGAAGTCAACTTTTATAAAGTAAAATCAGTTATGATAGCTTTTAGTTGAAGGAGAAACTATTTATAATTTTTGCGTGGAAATTTTTCTACAGTAAAAACAATTTATCGCCCCAATTTGTTTGTATACAAAAAGACAGCTTAAGTATAACAGTAAAAAAAAGTAATGTAAAGTTATAGCGAGCTAGTTCTTTTTTTTTTAGAAATTAATAGTATAACAGTAAAAAAAAGTAATGTAAAGTTATAGCGAGCTAGTTCTTTTTTTTTTAGAAATTAATAGGAATTGGAAAATTTTATCGATAACTTATACTATTAATCTTTATTTTTGCTTAATTCCAGAAATTGTGTTTGTTTTTAAATTTATGCTTTTACTCATGATATTTTCATGAGTTATTTATTCAGTACAATAAGTACTGAGTAAAAAAATAAATTTAAAAACCAACCCAATTTCTGGAATTAAGCACAAATTAAGATTAATATTTTGTTAAACTTTTAAATTCGAAATAGAAATTATTACAGATAACTTTTATAGAAAAATTTACTATAAAAAATTTTGTAAATTGGAACAGTTTATCAATAATTTATGTTTTTCTTTAAAAGTTATGGCAAAGTAAAACAAAATATAAGCCTTAGCTTTACTGTGAAAAACACAAGCTCTTCGATAACGTTTTTGCTTAAAAATTTCTCTATGAAATTAAAAACTATAACTATTGTTATTTTTCTGAAAGTAAAAACAAAATTATTAATATTCTATATAAAAATTTTATTCAAATTCACACTATAAAAAATGCTTTATGTTTGTCTTTGGATTTTTTTTAAACCAAAAAACTTTAATTTTTGCTTTAAATTTAAATAATTGGAAAATAGTATGCATAAACATTTGCGAGATTCATATACGAGTCTCGGATTGTATGTTAGGAACTAAACTGCACAAAGATCTTAAGCTATGGTGATAATAAAATGTATGTACATATATGATTTGATTTAATTTTATTTTTTTTTCAAAAATGAAGGCTGACATTAGTTATAAAAAATTATAACTTGAATTGGACTAAATTAAGAAAACAAAGCTTATATTTATTTTTTTTTTATTAATAACATTAAAAATCTAAATAAAAAAATAAAGTGAGATTAAAATAATTAAAAGAAAAGACTATTCGTATAGAATCGTACGTAATCAATGGTAAATTTGTATTTAAATATTTAAAACAAATAAACAGCTTTGTTATAAATACGCAAATAAAAAAAATTAATATATAAATGTAATTACAATTTCAATAACAAACAAAAAAATTATTATATTAAAAATATGTAATGAAGAGAGCAAAACTTGTAATAACAGTCTTAGTTACTTTAACAACTTGTGTATTTTACATATATATGACACAAGTATTCTGTTTTATATTGAAAGAATAATTTATTATTCTTCATGGATTGAATGAAATATTTAATTAGAATAAGAATAAGAATTCTTATCTTATCACTGGGAGCAGAATATAGCAAATGTGACACTACTCCGTAAGCCTAGTATTCTTTATGAATTCAAACGCTTCCTTGGGCGATTCGTCCATATCAGACGGTTGTAGGCAGTAATACCAAGAATAAAAAAACGAGCGAAATTAGACCATTAGAGTCACACAGTATGTGTTCTGCTCTTTCTTCGAGTTCGTTTCGACTGATATTGGCTTATTTGTCAAGTGTTTCAACAATCTGAAATGTCCAGTCATGAATCCAGGAACAGTAAGTTACTTCCTCTCTTTCAAGAATGGAATGCCGTGAATGTTTTCGCTACCCTTATATATAATACCTTAACTACAATTAATATTTTTATGACTCTTTACAGCGTTTCCCTAATCTTGAGCTTAATAGAGCTCAGAATGGCAGAATAATTATGGGCTAATGAAGCTACCAACCACACCTTTTCTCACGAGTTCGTCTGCATCTTCGTTCCCTACATTCTGCTATGATCTGGCACTTATTAAATGAATATATATTGAATTAATACAATATTTCATTTGGTGTAATGACATGTGCTGTTGGTTGAAAAATAATGAAATTTTTCATTCAATCAATGAATAAAATTCTTTCAGTGTATAGAACAACTATCGCTAAAATTTAATTAATGTTTTCATTAAAAAAAATTATCTTTCTTTTTGCATTCTATATACCTGGTGTTTTAAAATTTCACATTCAAATAAATCTTTGTATAAAAACTGTTATTTATCGCTAACATTATTATTAAGTCTGTGGCAATATGGCAAAATTTATGTCATTATTTAAAACTAATTTTATAGGACTAGTACTTTAGAAGCTCTAACAATTTTTCTTTTAAAATTATTTCGAATGTAGTTAAGGGTATTATTTTCATTGCCATTTCCTTAATTTTAGTATATTTCGCCTCCCTACCCCTGAACCATAATAATAAAGCTTTGAGTTAAATGCGATAACAAGTCAGTTTTAACTTAATACGGTTTAAGCGATTTTTTCTTATTAGCATAGAAGTACTTATATATGAATGTATATTATTATTATTAATTATTAAGCTTTTTGTATTTAATTTTTCTATTTTTGTTTTTAGATTATGAAAATTATAAATTTTAATACTTACTGTTTAAATGAGTATTTAGCTTAAGCTTGTTCCATGTTTAAAAACAATAAAGCATTTTATTTTACAGAATATTTAATAACTTATTGTTTAGCCAAATTGTTATAAAGAATTTACAATTAACATATAAATTAAAGAAATCAAATTGGAGGCAAATTATAGTATTCGTTAATGATTTTAAGGCAAAGTTTCGAGCGATTTCGAAAGCCATAGTTTGCCCACCAGTTATTTTTTATTTTTTTCTTAAAAAAAAAATATCTAAATATTCTATATTATTGAACAAATATTAATTATATATGTATGTATGTATATGTTTAAAACGATTTTAATCAAAATATTAACAAAACTCCTGTATCCCCGCAACCTTAAAGAAAATATAATAAAACAATTTTATAGACCAATAACATAAATGAATAAATTGCTATTCCAAGAAAAACCTATAATCAATGAAAAAGAAAAGCGTAAAGAGTTCTGAAAAGCGGAAAAACCAAATAAATTTCTAGTTCAATTTAATTAAAACCATATTAAAAAAAAGAATTAAAAACGTAAAGTTAAAAATAGTTAATTTGAAAACATATACCAAATATAAAAGAAAATATTAACGGAAAATGGAAAATATTAATCTACATACATAAATTTCATATTAAACAAAAAATAACAGAGCAAAGGAATGGTTTGAAAATGCAATAAATTCTGTTCCTACAGTTTTCTAATAGAAAAAAATTACACAACTTGTAATTGGTAAAAAAAACGGCATTGATAACTTGTATTTTTCTAATATCGATAACTAATAGCGATTGAACTTAAGTCTGCTCTAGTAGCCTCTATTTTGATCTTAATAGAATAATTATTCTACAACGATAACATGACTTGTATTAAAACAAATTTACTTTACTAGTTTCACTTTCTAAAAAAAATTTTCTTTAAAAAAATATCTCTCCTCTTTCAAGCAATTTGATTGACAATTATAGTTTTAAAAAAAAATATCAATAAATAAATTTTTATCTATAGCCAGGCTCTCTATGTAGAAATGATAAGCAGCTTATTTGTGGCTCAATAGAAAAATGTACTCTAAAATTCCATTTTAAAAGAAAATTTAACGATAACATAAGAACTTCAGTACAAAAATGCGGCCCTCTATAAAATATGTTTTCTCCTTGTACGAATAAAAATATCAAAATCAGTCACTTGCTTGTCTGTTGCCGTTAAAATATTTTTTCTCATAAAACAAATACAAACTGCATTGAAACATGCACTTAATTTCTTTTATATTCGTAAATTGATTTTTTAAACTATAAAATTTTTTTATTTTTATTTAAAAAAAATGTAAATGGAAACTTTTTATATACTTAAAAGAAGTGATATGAAGAAGTGAATTGTTCAGACTTTTATTTTTATACCCTTAACTGTAAGTAATTTGTCATTTCGTGTGTAATTTCTGCACCATACATGTGCCACTCTTTAAAGAATATATACAAGATCTTTATAAATAGCGATCTCTGTCCATCCGGGTGGGTGTTGATATTAACTTTTTGTAGTCCCTAGAAGACCTACAGAAAAGCTAAGTTTACCAATTAGTTAAAATTTTGTATGCTATTTAAATTCAGCCCAATCGGTTTATAAATAGCCTACCTATGAGCTCTATTTTTTTTATTTTTTAATCACATTTCTGAGTGCGTTTTTTGTCCAAAATAAAAAATACAAAAAAAACCCGTATACCAGAAATAACACTCTAAAAGAAATTAAAACAAACGGTTTCCATTAATTTCTACTTTTTTATATTTTGTGAAAATTTTTAAGCTGTACATGTTACTAATGTTTGTGCAGACAAACACGAAACTTGATAATTATTTCTTTAATTACAATTAAATATTTATATAAATATGTTTGCAAACATTTTAAATTAAATTTAGGTTGCCTTCCTTTTGGATATCTTTTTTAAATTTTTTTTATTAATTTAAAAATTTAGTACCTACAGGCATTTAATTGCTTTCAAAAATAAGGATTCCAGAAAGAATTTTTTTTACATCTCTTTAATTTGAATATTTTAGGTATTCAAAGAAAATTATTTATCATTTCTTATATATTTTTTTGATATTTAAGAAGAATTTGAAAATGAAAAATAAAAAAATTTGGCTACTACAGTGAACGGTATAAAAAGCTCAGAACAGCCGAACTTAACTTAGTCGTTTACAAAATTTTTTCTACTTGTATTCGTTGACAGTTTCAGTAGTGCATTTTTGCACTAAACTTATGAAACTATTTTTTGACTTTTATACAAAAGTAATAGCGTTCAATTATTGATAGATTTATTTTTTTTTTTTTTTTAGAAAATTTGTCATTACGTTTATTTTTTAAAGAAAAGTTTTGACAACTTAATTATTGGCAAAAAAAAAAATTTTAACGAAAACAAGAAAAATTATTCATAACTTGACTTATTTATGAAAAACTTAATAATAATTGTACTTTTTCTATAGAAATATTTTTAACAACTTTTGTTTTATAAAATATTTCACAATTTACCAAATATTCAAATATCTGTAGAAAATTTTTCTCGAAGTGATTTATTGCATTTTCAATTTACACTTTGCAAAATTTAATTTGTATTTATTATAGTTTGCCATATTTCGTTTATACTTTATTTATAGGAATTTTATTCTTTAATCAAAAAGTTTTATTATATTTTGCTGTAATTTGTTTTTATTATTATTTAACAAAGTTATCTAGTCTTTTTAATTGCTAATATTGTTTGAACTCATATAAATACTCATTGTTAAATGTAGACTTTGTTTTAATATTTGAATTGAAAGATTTATCATTCTTTTAATTAAACTAATTTAATCAATTGTTTTAAAAAATGTACAAATTTCGCAAATTTAATATTAAGTAAAAATTATCAATTAAGTTACTCAAAATTTATAAAAAACTAAAAAAAAAAAAAAAAAAAAAAAAAATATATAAAAATTTAAATAAAGTTATTTTTTATACAAAACTTAAAAATAACACAAAATAGCATTTTTCGTTATTTGTTGAAATCATTTTACAATGAGAATGTGCAAAAGTACCATTCACTACGTTTCAAGGATTTATTTAACGTTTAAACTTTACGATGATTATAGACAATCGAATTTAATTTAAGATATGAATTTAAGTAAATAAAAAATATGCAACGGTAGCCCGCCCTTAATTAGAACATATAAATTATTTTCAAATGCTTTAGGTTTTAAGTAAAGAAAGATTTTTTCAAAAATACTTTCGTACACGCAAAGTAAAAAGATGGTTGAATATGGTCACCTCAAACATAGTGTGTTCTTCACAAAAATATTATTATTAATTTGAAGCATCTAAACAATATTCTGATCGCGATAAACATGTTTCTAGTTATTTTTAACCATATTATGTTTAGTGCTTTAGATCAACCATATAATTATCATATTATGTTTTATAAAATTTTACTTGATATCATAAATATGTTCATAGCAAACATAATAATGATAAAAATATGGTTGAATGTAAATTGTTTTCTATTTTGCCTCTTCCGCAACCATATAAATAAAGTGAGTATAAAACAAAAACTTAATCGTTCAAACTCAACTGAACTTTGTGTCTGAAGTGGTTGAGTGGCGAGTTAATGCTTCTTAACTAAGTGTTCGCAAGTTCGAGCCCTGGTAGAGTCAACTAAAATTAATAAAAGTAAATTTAAACCCGATGTTGTATTATGTAATAAATAAATCCAAATTGATATAAAAGAAAAAGTCAATAGAATAAAAAAAAATTTATTTATACAAAAAATTTAAATTAAATTTTTTTTTAAATCATATTAAAATATGTATGTATTAAAAAAAAAATTAAAAAAAAATTCTTGCCTTGACCGGAGGTTGAACCACAACATCTGCAGTTGAAAGCTATTTTTAATATCTTTGATTTAAAAATATATATGGGTAGAAGCAATCATAAATCTAACCATACTATGTTTCCACCAGAATATGGTTGCCTCAACCATATTTTTTCTTTGCGTGTATGTAAATGTACCCACCTTCTATATACAAAGAATATAATAGCTGTTATCAGCGCTTGGGTATTTTTGAGGTCTTAAAAATCTTTAAATTGTAAAAAAAAAATAAAACAAAACTTTATCCATAACAAAAAGGCGGCAATTTGTTAGCACTGAGTTTATTCAAAATACACATTATCAATTAGCTGCTAGAGACCTCACAATGTTCTGCTAACGACCTGTCAAGGAGTGTTAGCAAGTCAAAAAAAAAAAAAAATTAAAATAAAATGCATTTTCTGCTGGAGACCTCACAGCGGTCTGCTAACGATCTGTCAAGCAGTGCTACTTCCAAGAAAGATATTAAGAATTACTGTGTATAAATAAAATTAATTTTCTGTTTTGTTCTGTTTGTTTGTGGGCTATACAAATTTCTGATTTTTCTGAAATTCGGTAATACTCTAAGGTTGCCATATACTTTTGGACCAGCCAAGCATACCTTTACGTCCACATTTTAATAAAACAATGTAGATAGATTTCTGAATAATAAAAATTTTATTCTTCACAGGATTTCTCTGAAGTTGACCACGCCCACTTGGCGATTTTGAAAAAATTAATTGAAATTGGTTTTTGAATAATTAAAATAATATGTCGCAACCAATTTCTCTGAAATTTCGTGCATACTGTTTCTTTTGGATTGGCCGTGATCACTTTTATAAAAAATTTATTCAAAGAGTTGTTTTAATGACTGAAATCTTATTTCTCTATATATCAAAGAAGGTTTTTTACACCTTTTTTTAACAAAATAATCAAAAATGATTTTTTAATGATTTAAATTCTATTTTTAACAAGTTTCTCTGAAGTTTGAGAAATACGGCCTTTATTTGTCGGGGAATAATTTTGGACTAACCATGATCTCTTTTACTTCTATTTTTTTTTTTTAATAATTGAAGTTGGATTTTTAATGATTAAAATTCTATAATTTAAGATGTGAATCCAAAAATTTCAAAGACCCAAATAAATAGAATTTGTAATTTCATTAAATTGTTTTAGCATTAACTAATTTTAAAAGCTAACATGTGAGTTTTATGTATGTATTTCTAAGACTACCAAGAAAATTATTCTGCAGGATATGACTCACATTTATCCAAGAAAGTTTTAAGTCTTGTAAACTTGCTTCTAGCGTTTCTGTTAGCTTGACAATTGAGTTATTATTTTTGAAAGTGCTATAAGTCCTTTTGAAAACAATGAGTTACCGATAGTTAAAAACAGATAAAGACTCCTTTTTACTAAAGTTACTGCTAACTAATTTTTTTTTAACGTGGACCTATACCACTATGAAATAATTGTAATATTGTTGTTATCAGGTAATCAATAGAACCTTAGATTTATTTTTGGAAATAAGTTTACTACAATATACGAGTATGCTACACAATCTAGTTCTCACCTAATCCAACTTTAAAGGTATTTTTTCAATTTCTCAAATATTCTATAGCGTTTGCCTTTAATTTTATTTACAAACTTTTACAGCGTTTCCTTTCAGCAAAATAAAACCACATTAACAAGTAACACAATTAAACACTACAGACATCTATTTCAAAGAATTTTATAACACATGTTAAAAGACATTTTATGTTCCATTAGTTCTTTAAGCTTTGACCAAAATCCATTTGCTCAATTAAAGTGTATAGTGAAAATGAAAATTTAGCAATCTATAAGAGACCAAATAAAATTTTATATAAACTGAAGAAAAAAATTGCTTAATTCAAAACTTACCGCCAAGCTGGTGCTTAAATTTATCGGAAATAGTTTTAAGGCGGTTAATGTAAGAGGAGTTTGTGAACGCATCATAAAGAATATCATCATTTTGCGAAAACCTGAATCCTTGCCAAACCACTCACAATGCATTATGGCCAAAGATAATTGCTCACTGTCATAAATTAAACAAGTCGCTTGATAGCAACAGGGAGTTGATTGAAACAAAACGCCTATAAAATAAATTACCGAAGCAATCTGAGCCGAGGTGTCAGCGAATATTAAAATGTTTATTAAAGTTGTACCCAAAATAAAAGCGGTAACCAATAACTGAGTAAACATAGTGACCGAAATAAGTGGACTCATGGTGTCTAGTAAACTAAAAAAAACAAAAACAAAAAATGAAATAACATTCTTTACAAAAGGCCAATACAAAAATATTTTATTGAATCTTACCTTAACAAGTTCTGATGATCCTTAATACACATAATTAACTGCTTATAATGTTCATCATTACTTAGCTTTGAATCTGTACCCAATCTCCTTACGCGTTCCACTAAAATTTTCATATGCGTACGTATAATGTAGATGTAAATAACAGAGTACACATCGTATCCAGCCTGATGTAGTATCACAAAATTCATTAAATTGTATTCAATTAATGATTGTATAGCAAATTGGGCTGTACTATTACGCCAATCCATAATGGGCATGTATAATGAATACGGCGGTTGTCCTGATATCACCGATGTAAGAAAAGTGCTTGAAGAATACAAGGCATAAAATATCAAATAAAACACTGTGACACGATTGCCAGTTATGGCACATTGACGAAGTGTCCAATGCTCATCAGGCCGTTGACATCTAGCATCTAAAGTGTCCATTAGGTGCATGGCGTGGTCTTGACGTTTCATTTGGGTAAATATTGTAGTGAATTTGGCTGGTAGACCACAAACATTAATGGCCACCTGCAGAGAAGTTAATAGTTGAGAGGTGTTCATTTTGGTACGATCAAATCGATAACTTAAGAAGAAAAATATTGGTGATGAATAGCATATAATTATATTCATTAAAGCAGCGTATAAATAATAAAGAATTTTATATTTTTTAGGTTTTAATAAACCGAGAAAAAGAAAATTTTTGAATAGATAAACGGTGGCTTCACGAGTAGATTTATAATTTTTGCCACGTACTAAAATCGTGTCCAACATGTTGCTAACTTTGGTTTTTATTAAAAACTAAGTTGTCTATTTAAGACATTCTGTACTAAAATCTCTGTGAAATTTTTTTTGCCCCTAAATATAAGATATAAAACGCACAGTGGTTTTTGTTTGATTTTACTTAGCGAGTAGCGCAAATTATTTTTATTTAATTAACTTTTCTAAGAATTTATCTAATTGATTGTGATATTGGTGGTTCCAACTACATTTTTTTGAGAGAGATATTTCACTGAAATATTTAAAAAAAATCGGTGCTTATAATAAAAAAAAAAACATCATGTCGATTTATTTTTATTGAGGCTCAATATATTTATACATAATATATATAGGGTCCGCCAAAAAACTTTTTTTTTAAATGCTATAAAAACATCGAGTGTAGCTTCGGCTGTGTGGCACGTAGAGCCGTCCTGTTGAAACCAAATGTTGACAATATCCTCCTCTTCAATTTTTGTGAACAAAAATTCATTCAACATGGCCCGATAATGATCGACTAACGGCCACTCCTTGCTCATTTTAGAAGAAAAATGGCCCAATTATGCCTCTGGACCAAATCCGCGCCAAACAGTGACTCGTTTTGGGTGCGTCGGCTTTTCAATGTCTGCGTGCGGGTTTTCTGTGCCCCCAAATGCTAGAATTTTGCTTGTTTACATACCCGCGAAAATCAAAATGAGCTTCATCTGAAAAGAAGATTTTTTTGGCAAAATCGGCATCTTCTGTAAGTCGATCGCAGGCCCACTTAGCGAAGCGAAAACACAACCATATTCTTTCAGCGGAAGGATAAAACTAATTATCTGTCAAATCAGACATGAGCTAAGTGTTACCATTCACGAAATAAGCACTAGTTGAAAAAAAACGTTCGATGGCGACCCTATATTATTATTATTATAAATATAAAATATTTACAGCGGCATACATGACCCCTATAGAAAACTGAAGATTTTTTAAAAATTAATTTTGTTTTTCAATCCTTTTATGGGCTATAGGCACACTGTGCGTAGTTTTATAAAGTTTAAACAAACAAAATAAAGGTCTTTAATTATAAAATTAAGAAAACATAAATATATTGTGCCAGCAAATTTTAACACGAGGACTATTCACACACTTTGATTTTTATAAATAATTAATAAATGCCAAATTTGATATACCCTACATCATTGTAATTAAAACGATACATTAGTATGTTACAAAATAGCTCTTATATAACTTATCGATGCATTTTCTCTGATTTAATTATATTTTTTTTAATAAAAAAAAAACCATCTTCACATTTTATTTTCAAAATAAAAAAGCAAGTAATTGACAAATATGTTCATATAAGAATGGATTTATTATATTAAAGGCAACCTATCGATAACATTTTGGACTCCCTAGTCCAAATAACGGAAAGTTTACAAAATCGATTTCTTTTTGTTAAGGATCTCAAGTTATTGATAACTTTGTTACATTAATTAAACATGTAGTTCATAAATTTCTTCCACAGAAGATATGCACACATATTATCTTTTAATAAATCTTTCCTAGAAAGCTATCAATGTTTTTTTATAGAAATTATTTTTATCGATTAATTTTCACTAAGTTTTTATATAAAACATACAAATCGCTGAAAACTCTAACATATTTCAAATTGTAATAAAAAACTTTTTCCGCGCAGAAATAACCCTCCCGCTAAATGTGCTATAGAAATCACAAGGTGCTATAAGCGGCATATTACAGAATTTGTATATGCCCCTGTCTTTTCCTAAATTAATTTCATTTTAAGCTTTCTCTATTGTACATTTGAAAAATGAAGTGAGAATTATTTCTATACCAAAAAAAAAAAAAAAAAAATTAAATTAAGTAAAAAAGAATTGTGTCCTTTTGAATAAACAAAAAAGTTTATAATTATTTTAGTCACTTTATTTTTTACAGCAAACTTTCTTTTTCTCGTTGGACGCTTGTGTGAAATAGTTTTTGATTAACATTTGGTCATTTTTATATAAAATATAAGACAATTGTAAAAGCGGAAATGATTGGATGTTCATTCCCTGTTTTAAAGTTTAACATAGTTTTGTTTTACGATTTAGTTGTATTTAATATATTACACTGTCTAACAAATATAATTTTTCATAAAAATTTACTACCATATTTGATGTACTGTGGTGTGATTACTTCAAAAGTTTTGAAGATTTTTCAAACTACCAGCAATTAAAGTCATGGTATCTAAATATTATTTTCCTTGTTCTGAGAAATAGTCATTTTACAAAACGATTTTTGTTTTCCAAAAGCATATAGATCAGCTGTTTGTTGAAAATGCCAGCTTATAAGTAAACTATTGCCAAAATTAAAATAAATTTTTTAAAGCCGTTTTTTTTATTACTCTGAGCCCAAAATTGATTTACAATATCAACAACGTATGTTATTATTTTGACACCATTTCGTTGTCTATTTTCTTTACAACGAGTGTTTTAAAATTTTTTTAACAAACGTGTACAAAACGACAACGGTTGGTTGTCAACTTGAAAAAAAAAAACTACGATTTCACTTTTCGATAAGGCACGTTGCTATTATGGTAACAAATTGGAATTGACAACAATATGTTGTCAAAGTTGTAACTTATTAACAAGCGTTGTTAAATTGAAAACACATGTTGTCATTTCAACAATCGTATGGTGTCGATTTATCAGCGGTATGGCATCAGTTTGCCAACACTATGTTCTACTACGCTAAGTTATCTATATTGTGGTATCTAAGTGAGCATAAACGTAGCTGATTCACTATTAATGACATCGTTTGTAATCATTTTGACAAGGGATTGTATAATTTTTCCTCTGGATGTAAAAAAGAGTAAATTTAAAAACAAATTTAATTTGAATTTTAGATCATTTTATTTTCTTTCTAGCGCTTAGCCTACACGAAATTCATCAGTTTACTTGCAATTTGAAACGTAAAATTTTCAATGTTTTCGTGATTTCAAATCGTAATAGAAAAATTTTTTAAGGTTTTACAAGTTTATTTAACAGTAAATTTAATAATTTGCTATGAAAAGAAGATAAGTTTTAAATGATCGAGTCTATTTTTTGGGTTATTTATATCTTTGACATCAACCTTTGCAAACTTTCGTAAATAGATCGCCGACTGCATAAACTAGTTTGGAGTAAATATTTGAAATCTACAGAAGGTATGTGTGCCAAATAATGTGTTTTCTTTTTATGACAATGGACAATTAAAAAAATATTTAGTCTTATGTAAGTTCAGTGCAATCATGATTTGGTGGAAGGCTCGTTGTCATGATGATTAAGCTACGGTCACATTAAACAAATATATGTCGAACTAAGCATTACCACTATATCACTATAATTCTTTATTAAAAACAACAAAATAACATTATTTTATTAATTATTTGAATTAATTTTATGTAAGACAAGTCACGTTTGACTGTAAAAATATTTGCCAAAAAGTAGTGGTTACACTTATTGCTACAAATATTTGTATAATGCAACCGTTGCTTAAATGTTAGGAATAAAATCCTCAAACCGAAATAATTTGTCATATCTGACATTGATTTTTACTCAGAGGGTATTTTACTTGAACATCAAACCTAATAAATTTCGTTATAGTGATTCTAAATTTTCTGGGAAACATAAATCATTTAAAACATCCACGTTGTAAAATGAGCATCAAGCTAAACTAAATATTTACATTCTAATTAGATTCGAATTTGGTAAAATTTTAAAGATTACAGTGAAGAGATAGGGAAAAGGTTTCACCAATATAATCGTACAATCGCAGGTGGGACATACATATGATAGTTGAAATATTTTCGTAATCTTTAGTTAAGCGAAAGAATATACAAACACTCTGGAAAATTTTTCAGTATTGACCAGTGTTATTATTTATTAAACTGGTAAAAAAATAAGAATTATGAATATAGCAACAAACTTTGCTGGATTTTTTGTTTGTTTCTAAATTTTAAAGACTATACATACAACAAGATTAAAATAATTATCAAATCAACAAACTTTGAAAGACACGCAATTCTTATAAATTTATGTATATTTTCCTGCTGCTTAATGCAATTCATACAACCAAAATAAAAGTCTTTATAGTGAGTAGTTGGAAGGAGACTTGTGGCACAGGCTTAAATTGAGTTCTATAATAAAAGTAAACACTATTTTCAATATCAATGTGTCCATGGTTTCTTAATCTGTTTTGACGATGTATATATGCGCTACCTTTTTTGTTCAACGAACAGTTAAGCAAAGCTTACGCTGTTCAGTATACAGAAAATTAATAACGTCAGGACTAGGTGTAACAGTCTATTTTTTATAACTATGAAAAATTTTTTTGTTAAATGCCATTTTTAACATCCTACTTTATAAAAATAAGCTACCCTCAGGTATTTTCTTGCTCAAGTTTATATAGTCTCATAACTTAGTAAAATTGAAGTAAACAGTATTGGATACCTTTTACAGAGCTTAAGATTTTGAAACCAAAACAGGAGCAGAATAAAAATAGTTTGCCTTTTCACAGTTTGTGTACTTCGAAATTATATATTTTTTTAAGCTTAGAGAACTTCTTTGACTAGTTTGTTCAACTACTTATGTGATGATTTTAATACATAACTTTTAATTATAAATAATTAATTACACAACTATTGAAGAAAAATTCAAATAGTTTTATTCACAAATGTTGAATAATTAATTTTAATAAATAAGTTTCCTGAAAGAAAAATTTTATTGTATAAAAACCATACAGCGACTACTTCACAGTTAGTGTTATTCAGAAAAATGTTTAAAATTTTTAAAGAAACTCCAGCGGTACTTTCGAAGCAACAGAGTAAGTTGTCGTTGAAATTAAAAAATAACTACATAACATATTTTTTTTTTAATTTTATGCAAAAAAAAATTAAAGTCAAAGTTTCCAGCAAGGAAGCCACGTACTATCTGTTTCGGTGCTTTCGACTGAGCGGTCTCTATCGCACAGAAAATAATAAAATAATCTACTATATGTATTCGCTCATCATACTATTCAGTGTAACGCTATTCCTGCCTTTATCTTTTGTAGCCAGCTATAGTTTGAAGTCTAGTACAGAGTTTGAATACGATACCTTGTTAACCTCCATACAGGTGGCCATTAATGTTATATGTTCCTCCATGAAAGTTTGTGCTCTGCTGTATTATATACCTTCTCTTATTAAGGCTGAGCCCATAATGGCCAAATTGGATGCTCGTTGTTTGGAAGAAGATGAAATTTCTGCGCTCTATAAATTGAAAAGTTTATGCAGCCGTTTAGTTATTGGCTTTACGGTTTTATATGAGAGTTATGCCACCTGTACCTTTCTAGCAGCTGTTTTAGCGGGTCATCCTCCCTATTCTCTATATCTACCATGGATTAATTGGCGCAATTCAAAATGGGAATTTACTGTAGCCGCATTCATAGAATGGATCTTAATGGATGTCTGTTGTTTTCAAGAAGTAGCCAATGATGTTTATGGGCCCGTCTATGTATGTATTCTAAGGACCCATGTAAATAATTTACGGCTGAGAATAAGTAAACTGTGTTCAAAGTCCAATAGAACAAGACAACAGCATGAAGAAGACCTCAAATTATGCATACAAGACCACAAAAATATTATTGAGTACATTTATCTGCTTATGTATGTAATTTTTTTTCTTTCTTTTCTAACTTTTTTTGCAGTCTCTATAATATTGTAGCCCCTGTCATTTCAACCACCATATTTATGCAATTCACTCTAACAGCTGGTATTTTAGGCATTACCCTCATAAACATAATGATCTTTGCCAGGACTTTTTCATCTAAGCTGGCCTTAGCTTTTTATTTCATATCGGTTGTTGTGGAAATCTTTGCTTTATGCTATTATTCTACTTGCTTAATGTACGATAGTGATCGTTTAAGTGAAGAAATCTTTCATTCCTCATGGATAGCAGAAAATGCTAAATATCGCAAAATGATGATATTTTTTATGCAACGTACCCAACAAAGCATAGAGTTTTTGGCGGGTAAAATATTTTTAATAAATTTAAATAGTTTTGTCAGCGTAAGTTAATTAAAATTAAAACTTTTTCCAGCATATTACTTTCTGTTCAATTACAGATTGCCAAATTTTCCCTGTCTTTGTACACCCTCATCAAGAAAATGAACTTAAAGGAAAAACTTGGTTACCAATAAAGCAGACATACACAAATAAATTATTTAATAAGCACAACAACTTGGTTTGTGATTAAAAGAATTATTATCAGAAGCCGCAATTAATAAAAGAAAAGACAAGCATTCTTGCTATTAAAATATAACATCAAATTTCATGTAAAAATAAGTTTAGTAAGGAGATGTCAATTCTTAAAAGTGAATAATATTTTCTTGAATTTGGGCAAAATGAAAAAAAAAAACCTTTTTTTGTGCATTTAATATCGAACTGTGTAGAAAAATAAGAAATAAAATTCCAGTTTTCATTTATACTACCAAGAGACTTATTTAAATTGATTTTTCCGATTTCTTATTTCACTTCATTGAACATAATATGCTTAATTCCAAGAACTTCTCATTACCAGAATTGTTTGCGTGAGATTGAAAAGTATTTTTGTAAATTACTGGAAAGTGCTTCTGCTTTATATAATAATAGAACCTTTCTTTTAACTCGTTAGTGTATGTATTGCATTGCCTTCCACAGATAATACTCATTATTTCTATATCCTTCACAAAAAGTCTCATGTCGTGTGTAATTTCTTCAGCGTACATGTGCTATATTAATCTTAAATCCTTATAAATGGCAGAGTAGATTTAGCGTTGTCCATCTGTCCTTCCGTAAGTTCATGTGGATGTTGAAATCAACTTTCTGAAGTCTATGAAGACCTACTCGCAGGTTGCTACATAAATTCAGCCCAATCGGTCCATAAATAGCTGAGCTATGGATTCCTCAATTTTTACCACTTTTTTTGAGTACATTTTTTGCTTAATTTGTTTAAACTACAAAATGGAGAAAAAACTTACTAAAGGGTGTTTTTTAATAGACGTATATAACTTTAAGTTGGCATTGCTGTTCAAGGTGGCGACCGATTTAACAGCTGTCAAGTGATTTATTTTCAATTCATCATGAATAGCCAAACGATCATCAAGTAAGGCGTAGATTCGTCGAATGGGTCTAAAACGAGATTGCCGTTGTTCCCGATTTTCATAAGCCAATTTTGTTTAGCGATGAAGCGCACTTCTGGTTGAATGGCTACGTCAACAAACAAAACTGCCGCATTTGGACTCAAGCTAATCCTCAAGTTACATCCAGAAAAACTGACAGTTTGGTGCGCTTTATGGGCTGGTGGAATCATTGGTCCGTACTTCTTCAAAAACGATGATGGCCGGAACGTTGCAGTCAATGGTGATCAGTATAGAGGCATGATTACTAACTTTTTCATTCCTGAATTGAACAACCATGATGTCCATTAGCTGTGGTTCCAACAAGACGGCGCAACATGTCACACAGCTAGTGCCACAATCGATTTATTGAAAGACAAGTTTGGTGACCGCCTAATTTCACGTTTTGGAACTGTGAATTGGCCTCCAATATCTTGTGATTTAAAACCGCTAGACTACTTTCTGTGGGGCTATGTAAAGTCATTGGTCTATGCGGATAAGCCACAAACGCTTGACCATTTGAAAGACAACATTCGCCGTGTTATTGCCGAACGGCCACAAATGTTGGAAAAAGTCATCGAAAATTGGATGTCCAGATTGGACTACATCCGAGCCAGCCGTGGCGGTCATATGCCAGAAATCATATTTAAAATGTAATGCCACAAGATTATCTTTCGGATAAATAAAATTCATGTCAATCGAATAATCCATCGTTGTTTTAATGCAATTTAAAGTTCTATACGTCTATAAAAAACACCCTATAGCTGTAGAATTATGTGCCTATAGTAAAAGAAAAGAAAAATTAACAAGTCACTTGAGAAAAATAATAAAAAAATATTTTTATTTTAATAAATTTTATTTATGTTTCATAAATAAATATTTATAATAACAAGAACAAAAAGAAAAAACTTTGACAGTACAACAAACAAAAACAAAAAAAAAATTTCCAGCTGTAAGACTGCTTTCACCTTAGACATCAATATGCCTTGGAATTACTTCTTTTAATAAATAATATTTGGGTTTAATTTAGTCTTTTTATTTATTTTATAAATAAGGACTTAAGAGAGTATTTTATCTTGAATGTCGTTAATTTGAATTTGTTAAACTGAAATTAATTTTTTATTTTATTTATAATATATAAAGAGAATTTTTTAATAATGTTTGTGATTTCATTAAAAATCTTATTAAAATTTTTTTAATATTCAAGAAAAATATGCAAAACTACAAGTATGAAGAGCTTAACTTGTTTATTTTAAGATTTCTTTAATATGACTAATTTGTAGTTTATAACGCTTCAGTTCATATTTTTGACTTTCAATAGTCCCATAACAATTCCATATTGAAAATCAGCCAAGTATGTATATTCGCTTTTTATTTGGAAAATAGAAAAATTGGTATTACTCCCACACACTAGATTGCTATCGGAAAAATCTCTAGCATTTGTGAAATCAACTGGGAATGCTTTTTGATATTTAATCTTTGATATCAGTCATTTTGATGGCAATGCAAATAGCTTTTATACAAAAAAATTCTTACTTACTTTATTTTATTTCAAAAATACTAAAAATTTTAAAAAATGTTTGTAATTTTACCTACAAAATTTAAATTAATTTCTATTTTAAAATTTATTAACATGAAAGCATAGCAATTTTTGTACCAAATGTGTTTAAAATATTTTGATGTCGCTGTGTGATGCATACGCGTTAGAAATGCTTTAAAATTCAACAATTCACCCAATTGAAAGTCGGTGCCATTAATTTGTTTTATTTATTTTTTCTGTTAGGGAAAATATCTAAATCATGATGATTTAAAAATATTTTTGTTTTTTTTTTTTTAAGTAAAAATGTTTGTAAAATATATATGTATGAGTATATGCATTCCATGGGGAAATTATTTTTAGTTTATGTGTTTTTCAAATAAAAATCACAACAAGCTGGCGAAATAAAATGAAAATATTTGTAAATTATTACAACACATAAACATTAGTTGTGAAATTTAAATTAATTTTATATTGATTTGCAACAAAGTTTGCATAATTCACTAACAAAATGTGTATTGTCAATTATTTATTTGCTCTTTTCATTTCATTTTAACTTGTTATGCTTAAATACCTTGTCAGTGTTCAAGATAATTATTTAACACAAAATTCAGTTTATATATAAAAATTTATACAGTAAATGCATTTACAATATATTCACTTAAATTTACTGCATTATCTCTGATAATGTTTTTGGTTTGAAACTCTCATCCATTGCTTTACTTTAATTATCTATGTTGATGAGATTTCAATCAAAATTAGAATGGAATTAGTTACAGAGAGCAACCAGTAAAAATTAATTGAATAAGTACATTACACAAATACATATAAACACTAAATATCTGCTGGTTCTTTTATAACTTGATGTTCAATGTATTGATGAGGCGTGCACTTAATTGTGAATGTTTTGTTTTTGGCATATTTATTCAATTTTCTCAATCCCAATGGAAATTTAAATTTATATAAAATATTTTACTTCAACAGTATAAAATAAATATTAAAAAATAAACATTGAACACACAAGCACACACACACGCACTCACACAAGAAGAGACAGCTTGGCAGTCACAAAGTAAATTCTCTTTATTGCATTTTGTTTTTTTTTTCATACGCTAATGAAATTTAGGACTTTAGAGCCACTCTTGCTGATCCCAGTTTCTTTTAAGATCAGTCAGTGATTCCTAATGTCAAACACAATGTATGTATTTTATGGGTGGTACGTTCATTGAAAGACGACAGACAATCTATGAGCGCAATGCCAGCATATAGCATATATAGCATTGCTTATATATTTAGTCTTACCATTTCTTTTCTTCTAAATTAAAGATAGCGTAAACCAGCCAATGTATTTTAGAATATCCTACTCAATAGCAAGAGCTGCTAAATGGTTTCGTGCAATACTACCTGCAACTGTTATGGCGCCGAATAAATGGAAATATAAAATTACATACGAATTTTTGTTAATACAAAATTTTTATTAAACAAATGAAAATCCTGGCAATTAAGCGAGTTGATCATATTTATAAATTGTAAATGAAAAATATGCATGTACGATAAAAAAAATTACTCAATAAATGATAAAGAAGAAATAACCAACCATAAGAAAATGTGTACATACTTAATTCTACTACTTATGCTTATTTAACAAAACGCAAAATTATTAATCAGGTATTCACAGAAAAATAAAATACTTGAAATAGGTGTTGCGAAATATTTATATGAAAATGTTGTTATAATTTCTATTTCAAGTTTTCCTTAGTCATCTTTAAAATTACCAAACTATCGTTGACTTACTTACCTGCATTTCACATAAACCAGTCTGCAGTATAACAGGAGTCTACTCATTGCATTCGATATCGAGTAATATTTATCAAGATTTTTTATTTTGGTATCATGGCACTGTGTCATATTTTGAGATAATAGCATTCGATAGGGAGTCTTCGATAGAGTATAATCTTTTTTGCAAACATCCAAATAATTACGCTCAGCAAAAAGTAAAAAAAAATATATTATTTTAATTTAAACTATTAATTGTTGAAAATTTTTAAAAAATCTCCATCTTTTCAATTTGAAGACAAAGATGTCAGAAGAAGCAATTGTTTGTGTATATTTAAAAAAATTCGTTTTGAACAATTCTTGCCTAAATTTGTGCTACAGTTCTTTTTTATTTATTTGCATTTGACAAACATTTGTGTGTATAAATCTATTACAATTTGAAAAAAAATTACGATCGATAGATTCAATACGTATCGTATTCGATACGAAAGTCTATTCGCTATCAACTGCGGTGAATAGACCCCAGATATTTTTCTAAGTTGAAGTTCAAATTTTAACAAAACTAAAAATTATTAATTAAATTACTGCTGAAAATAATTTTCTTTAAACAGGTAGCTACTACGTATACGTTACAGCATTTCTGCCAACAATATTTTTAAAATGAAGTCAGTAGTGTTTTGTCTTTCGTAATGAATTTTCAGACTTAAGTTAAATGACGTCACCAATGTTGCTTAAAAAATTCAATATATTTTATAATTTTGTGTATGGTTCTAAGTTTATTTAAAAAAACAATTTTTTAAACGGAAGCATTTAAACTGCAATTTAAGAGAGTAGTTTTAATCCCTACAAATCCATGGAATCGCATTATCTCCATCCTGATGTACTTCTTAAAAAAAAAATTAACCCTTAAAGAGACCTCTGTCATTTAAAAATCTATAATTTTTTATTTTTAATTATCATCTTGCCTCAATTAATTTTAATATTTATAATTTAACTTTAATTACATATAAAAAAATCTAAAATAATCCAAAGTAATTTCTTGCATACTTTTAAACATTCTTAGCTCATCATCCATTTTTGCACTTGTCCACCAGTCAAATTCTCTTGAATGACAAATTATGTATTTGTTGTTGGCTTAATTCACTAAAAAGTAACTGTTTATTAATCACACTAATAATGAGTGTAGTTATTGTATAAAAAAAAAAAAACAACAAAATTTCCCAAAAATGTCTCTCTATATCAGAATAGAACAAAACAACAGAAAAAATCTACCAATACGCAATACGCTTTATAATGCTTTTTAGTATACTAAAGCTCTCTGCGAAAAAGAGAACTAACGAAAGAGAGTACTTACAGAATTGATATTGCCACATACATATATATATATATATAGAGAAAGAGAGAGAACTCCCGCAAACAAATGAGTTGGAACAAACACACACAAAAAAAAACGAATTCATGCAAAAATGGCCTTTCATTACAAAAAAAATTGTATTAAAAATGCTCAAGCCCCTTATCCAGAAGTCATTTTTTTACTGAATATTTTTATGAGTGGTTTGGTATATTTTTCACTTGTGGTTAATCAGACTTATTTGTATTACAAATTATGACATAATTTTAAGAAACAAATAGGTACTTACAATCAAATTTTTTTAAATAAAAAGAAGTTAAATTCGGCTGTCCCGTTTCTTATATACCCTTCAATGTGTTGGCCATATATTAATATTTTTCACATTCCACATTCTTCTACCAAAACCATAGAAAAAATTAAATGAGTGAAGATAAATGTGTCGCGTTAAATATGTTTTAACGTAAAACCCGAAGTTTTTTAGTATTTGTAAATATTTTCAGTATTAATGGCTTATTTATCAAATATATTTTAAGTCATTAAATATTAACCCCCAAATTCATAAAAAATATTATGTGCTTAATAAGGGGTTATTTGACAAATACTGCATAGAAGTCTGTCAAATAAGCTCTTAATAAGCACATAATATTTTTTATGAATTTGGGGGTTAATGTTTTAAGCAATAGTTTAGCGGAGGTCATTTATATTTGTAACCAACCAATCAAATATTCATATATTATTTTGGATATTTAAAAATTTTTTTTAATTTTTTTAAATTTTCATATACTCTAGTGCTGTTGCTCTGAAGGGTTTAGGCAATTTCCGTTTTGCATCATAGAATAAAAATTACGAAATTTCAAGTAAATGTTAAAACACTTCCAGAAAGCGTAGAACTTACAAATTTCATTTTAGTTTGGTTTCAGTTTGCAAAATCGCCAAAATGAGGAATGATGAAAATCCCTCAGAGGAAGAGTACTGGGGATATGAGGGAATTTCAAAATTTTTGTTAAAATAATCAAAAGAATTTTCTTAGTCGATAGATTACAAGTCTAAACGACCTCCCCTTTAAAATGATATACGTCCCATCTAGTAATTTTCGTTCGGAAGTTACTTTGGATTATTTTGAAATTTCCATATACCCCAGTCAGTGCTGTTGCTCTAAGTGATTTTAGCAACTTGCCGACGAACCATTTAATATTGTGAGATGGGACACATGTGCATTGGAGATTAAAAATTAATTAAATTTAGCAGTACTTCGCCTTTGTGGTTTACTTGGAAAAGTATTTATTTAAAAAAATATCATATTAACAGCAACTTGTAAGTGTTCGTATGCCAGAGATAAGCCCCAAAAATGTTGAGCAATTTTACATTTGCTGTGTTTTAATTTTGAATGGGACTAGTGTTTAATGAAAAAGTTCAAAATATCTTAAACTGTACTCAAGTATACAAGCATTTTATAATAGGTAGCAAAGTGCTTTTTTCAATTAATAATCAGTTTATTTTTTTTTTTTTTTTTGGATAAAATTAGTTTAATGTTCATGTTGGAATTTTTTTTTTTTTTTTTAAACCGTAAACTTTTCTTACCGTTATAGTAAGAGCTAGTTTCGGATAAAAACATTTAATTAATTCTGTTGGTTATATTAGCACTACAATATATTTCGCTTATAAGTCCCAGCGTTTATAGTTAAATTTTCATATTCCAAAAAAGTGATTTTTCATATCAAGTATCAAAATATATAATTTTTATCCGTCTCTTCTCATATTTTTTTTATTTTTTCTATCTTGTAGTATTAAAATAAACTATCGATTGATCGATCATGTTAATAAATTAGAGATCAATAGTTTGAACAAAATTTTGCAAAATAAGTAAGTTTTATGAAAAATTTCTAAACACTTTTATTGTTTGCAAAACACAGACTAGAAAGCTAAAAAGAACAAAAGTAGTAGAAAATTAAAAAACTAAAAAAATTTAATAAAAATGTGAGCCTTGACTATAATTAAAACAAATATATTTTTTTAAATAAAAACTTGTTATTTCTTTGGAAAATGTGTTCAATAAGCTTTTATTAAAAAATTATTTTTATGAGTATGACAAAAAGAAAACTAAAATTTTGAAATAAAAAACTTAAAAAAAAATTAAAGGAAAAAAATAGTAGTTTAACAAAAAAGTCTAATATTTTGGCACTTTTGTTTGTGTTGCCTAATTAGATGATATTGTTATTTAACTATTTAATTTTCATCCACACTTTCACCGTCAGCTTCTTGTACGGGTCCTGAGAATATATAACTATCCCGTCCTTGTATACCAGTGCCGGCAGCATCACCCAACCACGGGTAAACATTAGGACATTCGCGACAGGTTTCCATGTAACGTGTATCAGTAACATTTTGTTCTGGAATTTTAAAAGATAACGCACATGTATTCCAAATGTTACAAGGCTTAGGAGCAACAGCTACATTCTTGTCGCATTTCCATGATTCAATGCTGCTAACATCGCGTAATTCTTTGGGATCGGTCATATACTGCAACATTTGGGTAACGGTCAAAATATACACGTCAGGACTGTAAAAAAACAAAATGAATAAAATTATTTAATATGATATCGCAATTTTCGGCAAATAATAAGTTACAACTAAAACTAATTTTTGAAAATTTTCTATTTGGTACTAAAAAAAATTTAATCAATAAAACTGGGTTTTTTTTAAATAAATTTGAAACAAATTTTTAACATAAAACTTTACTTCTGTTCAATTTCATTCTCTAACATTTATTCATTTGACGATGGGTAGCTTTCATTTAAATTATGTTTCAGCGCATGTATGCCTTTTTGGTTTTTTTTTTCATGAATACGCTTAGAGACCCAAAATTTCCGTCTTCTATAATGTCTCTAAAGTGTCTAAATATTTTCAGTTTCTTTCTTTTCTTTACCAAAAAATACGACGCACTACGTTGCGACTATAAATTTTGGGATCGTAAAAAAGAATTCATTGAATTAACTGAAGAGTACGCACTTTTACAAATAGAGTAAGTGAAAAAAGGATGGCAGCAGCCAAGCTACACCAAAACTTTGCTACAAGAAAAATACGATGCCAACAAAAAACGCTACATTGGGAAGGACAGCAAAAAGAAAATGGTCTTATATTGCTCACAATGTGGACTTGTAAATGCCGCCTACCAGCGACGGCTCAAAAGACATTTTAGATGGATTTTATTATATACCAGTATTCATACATGGCATGCGCTTTAAGAACTTTATTGGCACATTAACGCCAACAAAGAAAGGACATAGCTTGCTTTATTATTTGCATATATTTTCTCTCTTTAATAAAGTTTTTTTTCAAGGTTATTATTTATCTTTTTTTACTGACTTTACCTGGGGACCGATTTCTTTAAAAATACATATTTGTATCTTTGTTTTTATTACATACTAATTGTTTTCCCGGTATTTTCCGGGTCACCCTGTCCTCTTATCATGTGTGATAATGCTAAGGCTAAGGAAATAGCTTTAATACAAAAAAACTTAAGAACAATCTGCTTAAAATCTGATTTTTGATTAATTGTTTTTACTAGGTCTCGCATGGCTAGTATAAATTTGTAACCTTTTATCCATTACAAACCAAAAAACCAACAAACAAGTTTTTCTTCTTTAAAATATTCGTATAGAAAAGTAAATAAATAAAACAGGAAAAAGAGAAATAGCGAGGGAAAACTTTAACACTTTTACTCTTTAACTGCTCATTTCAATTTTATTAAAATATGTTTTATTCTTTAATGCCAACCATTCATTATCGCAGCCAATTTTCTTGTTAAAATGATAGTGATGATGATGACAATAATGATGATAAAGAAAAATTGCTAAAAGCCGAGAAAGAAAAGTGATATTATCTGACTATAACTTTATTACGGAAATTTGCTTTGCAAACACCGTTTTAACAAGGCGACTGGGTCGTTGTATCTGTAAATATATTTACTATATACTTGCATTATATTTTCTTCTCTTTTCCTATACTTAGTTAAAAGCTGTTTTAATTAAATTTTTTTTTACTTGCAGGTGGTTTTTACTTGGTTTATTTCGTATTCCATTTGTTTGCAATTATTAAATTTTTTTTTTTTGTAAAACGCTAAAAAAAAGTTATATAAAAAAAATTAAACTTTTCTCATTATAAAATGTGTAAGTTGGTGTTTGTATAACATATAGCAGTACTGGTATATTTTTTATATTTTAATATTATACTGGCCATATCTTTACACAATTTTACTAAACATTTGCAGTTTCATTTTAGTTCTTTGTTTTAAAACAAGAGCTCCTGCAATTAGTTATGTTTTTATATAAACTCTTGGTATGCTTTTTAATGTTGTTGATTGATATTTAAATACTTACAGTTCTAAAGCCCAATCCAAAAATTTATGTAAACCATTTTCCAACGGTTTAGTTTGGAACCAATTTGTATGGACTGGCATCATGTAGGGAGCTTTGTTTTGTTCGTAGTAACGTGAAAAGTCTTCTTGTAACCACTCTACTACTTCGTTTTCATCCAAATTGTGTAGCACACATTGATCCAAGTAAGGACAGTGACCTCCCTCAAAACCTTCTACGTAGTGAGTATTAAGTGGAACTTCCCAAACACCAGGGAAAGTTTTTGAAGGACATGTACCACTTTTGCATTCATGAGAAATTTTATAGTCCAAAGTATAAGGCCAAACCGGTACGGGTATTGGTGGTACAGTAATAGAACTGTCATAAATATAACCAAAATCTTCTAAAACCTGAAATACAAATTAGAAATTTGATTTGCGTAATTACATATAAATAAAAATATTTAAATTAGAGGTATTCAGCAAATGGTCAAGCATAGCTTTCCACCAACAAAATAAATATAAGAAACAAATTAATTCTGCCCAATCATTAACATCAATTACCTTAATATCGAAACTATCATTCACTTTTACAGAAAGAGACAGTTATTTTGCAATCTCATTTTAACTTACTCATTTATTGAACTATTGTCTTAAAACACACTGAGAAAACAGCGTCAGTTGCTAAAATCCTTCAGAATAATAGGGGTATATGGAAACTTAAAAAAAAAATTTCAAAATAATCCAAAGTAACTTCCAGGCGGACCATAGAATATTACTGGATAAGATATATATCATTCTAAAGGAAAGGTGGTCGAAATTTGTAATCTATACTCCAAATACTTAGAAATTACTTTGGATTATTTTTAAAAAAATTTTGATTTTTAAATTCTCCATTTTGCCGAGGTACCATTCCCGATTTTGCGCTCGAAAATGACCAAAACCTAAAAGGGAATTTAATTTGTTGGTTCTTAGCTTTCTGGAAGTAATTTAACATTTTCGAAAAATTTAGTAGTTTTTATGTATTTTATGCTGCAAAACAGAAATTGCCAAAATCTCTCAGAGCTACTGAACTACCAAATACGCAGTACACTTTCAAAAAATTTTTTTAAATAATAAAAAGTAGCTTTTGAGTATTTGGGCGGCAGATTACAAATTAAGACAGCCTCCCCTTTAATCGAAAACAAATACAAACACTCTTAAAAAGTTTTCAGTGTAATCAGTGTTATTAACTAAGAAACTTTATCCTCACTTTTATTTTCACTATAAAACTATAAATAATTTTCTCTTGTGTATTCACACTATTTTCACAACATTTTCTCATTTTTATATTTTTACCCTTTAAATGGCTTAAGGTATTTTTATTTATTCATGAAAGTGATACTTATTACTGCAGTAATTGTTGTCGGGAAACTTGTAGCAAATATACAATAAAAAAAAAAAAAAACTAGTTCGAATCGGTAATAAAGACTCTTATATACCCTTCAATGTAGTGAACAAATTGAAATGTTTTTAAAGTAGCGTCATGTTTTTAAAATCTAAAAATAAAACAGCAAAATAGTATTTATAGCCTGTATAGCCCAAAATCGCATAAAAATTAATAATTCAATAATTTAAAATTCAAATTTAAGTTAATGACAAAAAGAAACAAGTTAAATTTTGCAGTGCCAAGTATTTTATATCTTTTCCTGTATTAGAAAAAAATTTACATTCTTGATTTTGCTTATTCTTATTATAAATCATACAATTTGTAATAACTCGAGAACCAGCTCTCTGATTGAACTAACAAAAATACATAAGGATCCAGAATAAAATAACTTTTAAATTATGTTATAATTACTTTTTAAAAAAGTACAAAATATTCTCAAAGCTTTCTCAGAAAATTAAAAAAAAAATAATTTTTAAAAAATTTCTTTGAAATTTAATAAACAAAATCTAAAAGTTTGTCTTTAACGTTTATACCAGCATATGCTATAAACAAAATGAGAAATATTTCATAAAAATCCATTCATAGATTCTAAACTTAAACTCCCATTTTGTCTATATAACGGTATATCGAGAGAATTATAAGTGGGATAAAAATACCAATTTATAGAGATTGAAGCTTACTAAATATTATAGGTATTCAATCTGACCATGAAACCTCCGGTACTTAAAAAAAATTTAATTTTGTAGGCCTGTGTTATTGTTGCCACAGAAATTATGAATGTCAATTCTGACACAAAAAAAAGGCAGTTATGGCTTTCGTTTATAGTTTCACTATTTATGAACTGATGGGGCTTAATTTCAATAGCAAAACTGATAGATGAGCATGCTAAACTTTTATATAAGTAGAGCCTACAGGGTTAGACAGACAGACGAACATCTCTAAATTACCTCGACTATTTATAAGAATCCAGATATATATATTTTATTAGCATTTAACTCACTACTTCGTCAGTGAAACACCATACTGTTGTTAATATAATTTAAGTGAGTGAAGATAAATCTGCCGAGTTAAATATGTTTTAACGTAACCCGTTACGTTTTTTAGTATTTGTAAATATTATTTTAGTATGTATGGAATATTTCTAAAATACGTCTGACATCACTAAATATTTCTAAATATGTTTTTAGTATTAAAATATGAGTGCATATGTACGTTGACTTCTCACAAAGATTACGGGATAGAACACATATAATTTTAAAGGGTAGGTCGCTTAAACATTTTCAGATAATTTCGTAGTTTTTATTTTATACTGCAAAAGTGAAACTGCCAAAGGCTTTGAGAACAACAATACTGGGGTATTAGCAAATTTAAAAAAAAAAATTTAAAACAGTCTAAACTAACTTCTGAGTATTTGAGCTGTAGACAACCTTCTCTTTAAAATCTCGCAATCTTTTATGATCCGTTCGGAAGTTATTTTGGATTGTTTTGAAATTTCCATATATCACAGTGCTGTTGCTCTAAGAGATTTTAGCAACTTCCCAACGAACCTATAAAGATTGTGTAATGAGACATATATTATTTTAAAGGACAGACTGTCTATTGCTTTGATACTCAGAAGTTATTTTGGACTATTTTTAAATTTTTTTTTGAAATTTCCAAAAAAAAAAACTACGAAGTTTTCAGAAAATGTTAAAACACTTCCAGATATGTTAGAGCCTACAGATTAAATTAATTTTTGATTTTGGTAATTTTCATGCTCAAAATCGGGAATGGTACAGCTCTGGGTATATGGAAATTAAAAATTTTTTTAAATAGTCCAAAGTAACTTCTGAGTATTTGGGTGGTAGATTACAAATCTAGACGATCTACCCTTTGAAAAGTTATATGTCCCATTTCGAAATTTTCTATGGTTCGTTCAAGCCCGTAGGTTTAGTCGTTTGAGCTGGGCGATGATGATAAATCAGTCAGTCAGTAACGTTATTCTTTTAAATATATAGATTACAAACGGAACGTACATATAATAATAAATTTTTTAATAACCACAAATTTTGCTTTTTGTTAGCTCATTATTTTTCAGTGTTTTATTGACTTTTTTTTCATATTCTTAAAACGAAAATATCTAGCGTTAACCACTAATGATACTAGTAAGCTTTGTTGAAATTGCCAAATGTAAAGTAATTAATTTCTTTATACAGGGTGGGCCAAACGAAACCAAGGGCTTTAAAAGTTTAATAATTTTTTGTTTATTAACTTTTTTTTATTTTTTCTTTCAGATTATATAATATACAAAATGGAAATTTTTTTACACTAAGTATGAAAAATGATGTCTCTTAAATGACCACCGTTTTCAGCTTCGCACTGATGGGCTCTTTTTAGAGCATTTTCCATAACATCGTTCGAATTTCTGCAACAATGTTTGTCTTGAGTTCAAGGATTGTCTCTGGCTTGTTCACATACACTCGCTCCTTCAAAAAACCCCAAAGAAAATAGTCGGGTGCTGTCAAATCTGGCGATCGCGCTGGCCAAATAATTTCCGAATTTCGAGAAATTATTCGCTCTCCAAAAATTTGACTTAAGAGTGCCATTGTGTCTCGGGCAGTATGGGCAGTGGCTCCGTCCTGCTGAAACCACATACCAGGTCTGTTTTCAAGAGCAGGACGTAAAAAATTTTCTATCATAAAACGATACCGCTCTCCATTTACGGTTACAGCACTTCCATCTTCATTCTCGAAGAAGTAGGGCCCAATGACATTTTCAGATGGGATCCCACACCATACTGTACACCTGATGGGGTGCAATTGGCGTTGATGAATGGCTCTTGGATTTTGAGAACCCCAGAACCTACATTTCTGCTTGTTAACAAAGCCATTCAAATGAAAATGAGCGTTAAAATAATTGATCTCTGGTTTAAATAATAAAATTCTATTGTTCTGGTTCTCTGTTCAGTTGTGAACCTCTAAATTATAAATTCCCCAAGTGTTGTCTATATAATCTGAAAGAAAAAATAAAAAAAAATTAATAAACAAAAAAGTTATTAAACTGTTACACCCCTTGGTTTCTTTTGGCCCACCCTGTATTTCAAAAGATTTTTATTTGATATTAGAATAAATTATGTATATGGACAATTTGTAGTGTCTATCTTTATTTTCAAAATATTTAAGAATACAAAATTAACATTTGAATCATTAGGATTTTTTAATAATCCACAATTTTACTTTATACAGCTGTATCACAATGTGTTTTGGGCTATAGTACAAAATATTCTAATATATTTACAATGAGTTAAAAAATAAAATATGCATACCAAAATTCAAACATTATTTATTACATGTAGACATTTAATATACACATAGCTTTAATGATGGTGATAATAAAAAAATAATTGACATTTGCAATCACTTGTGTGGAGAGAATGCGAGTAAAAAATTATTTTGCACCAAATTTGTTTGTCGGTAAAAACGGCGGCTTAAAACAAGCAATTTATTGTTTGCTGTTTGATTATTCTAGCAATACAACACAACAGCAATGTGCCGTGGGAGTAATGAATATTCAACACACATTCACCACTTACCTTGTATTGTGTATTACGGCCAGGTTTCAAAAATGGTGCACGCATACCGACTACATCATTAACTGATACATTGGCAAAATGACGTAAAATTTCACGCATACCAATCATTTCACCAACCCATTCCTCGTAACCCTTGTCCTGTAGACCTTGTTGTTGTGAAATACTTTCGGTTGCAATTTCATGACCGGCATAGCCAAGATGTTGTATCTGCTGGTAGTTGCTATTAAAAAAGAAAAAATAAAATAAAATGTAGAAAAAGAAAAACCAAAATTAATTATAAAAAACAAGTATAAAAACAGAAAAGTATTAATATAATTGTTTTTGAAGAAACAAAACGAGGGAATGAAATTCATTGAACATAATTAAATAATTTTTTTATATGTATGTATGCACATGAGCATTTAAAAAAAATAAAATTAAAATTAACAAGTTTTCTTTTACTGTATACGACGTTTCTTCCCTCTGTTTTATGTTACAAAAAATTCTACTAAAAACTAGTTAAAAAGAAGATAGTCCTCGTTTTACATTCATTGCTATTTATGGACAGATCGATCTGCATTTAAATAGTAACCTAATGAGAGCAACATCTATCATATCGGTATGCTAAAATTTTCTGTACGTTGCTTATGCCTTTGTGACACTTCATTGTTTACGCATTTTGTTGATATAGAATTGATAGAAAAAAACAACAAAACTCTTTGTTGTTTATATTTTTTTTAAGTGCTGCTTTCTTCCTTACAAAAACGCGCCAATCAAAGAGAAAATTTAAAAAACGTTTCTTAAAATCACAGAATTCATGCATAAACCAAAAACTGGGCAATTTTGGATTGGGAACGTCAATTTCAAGTTAAAAATTTTTAAATTTTTTTTGAGAGACAGTCATTTTTTATCGATAACACTACATACATATATATATATAAGACATTTTTATATTTATCTTGATATAGTTGCAGTCTTTGCACCTGATCAATGCAAAAAAAGTAAGTGTCGTATGGGCTTTAGGGACTGTAAAATATTTTTATTATAATAATACATATATGTCTATGTAAGTATGTATGTAGCACCGCACATGTACGGTGTAGAAATTACAAGCAGAATTGCAAACCTTCCTTATTTAATTTCTAAACTAGAACACTGGTATTAATTAGTGAGAATTAATCTAACTGGTCCCATTTCTAGATATAGTATTTAGTTAGCTATTTTGTAAATCTTCGTTTAAGTTAGTCACAGAAGGATTTTATCTCTCTTTTTGTAATTCAGTTAAATTTTTTTTGTTAAATACAAAAAGATGAAAGATATTTTACTATTCTTTTAGGCAAACTGATGACATGTTAACTTGCAGTGAAACTAAAAAATGACAAAAAATGTAAGCTCGTATATGCATAAAACTAAAATAAAATCATAAATTTGGACAATCAACACAATGCCTTAAAAGCAATAAATAAAAAAATAAAAAAAAAAAATCTAAACAAAAAGGCAAAAACCATTGGCCAGTAAGCCATGACGACGTTGATGAACATGCAAGAAAAAACATGCAAAGATGTCAGTAAAAACATGTTAAATTCGACTTTGTAGAGCCTTTTACACCCTTCACTATTGTAAGCAAGTATTTATATATCTAAATTTTTAAGGGAAAAAATGCTAAAAAGTTTTTAAAGTAAATAGATAAAATTAAAAAAGAAGTAAACTTACAGCTTTTGAACTAGAGAAACTAGAAAATCTTTTTTTGAAATGCTGATTTGCACTTTGTTTTCGTAACTTGGCTCTAGTTTCCGAAAAATTTTGTTATATTTATCTTAAAAAATAGCGTTTTTCTTGAGCTTTTGCTTTAACATTATAATTTTAATATCAGATAAAATTGCATAGGATGTAAACCCACTCAAAAAAAAGCGATGGTCTCGGTTTTGCTCTTATGTATCTCTGCCATTTATAAACCGATCGGGCTTAAATTTCAAAAACAATCTGATGACAGCAACAACTAACAAATTAGTATGCTAAGCATTTCTGTTTTGGAAGGACCCAGACGGGAGAACGGTTGTCGCTAAATCGATTTCGCTATTTAGATGTAGAAATTACAAATTAAATCAAGAACTTATACATACCTCTCTTACCTACAGTGAAGTGTATATGAAGAAAGAAATAATAGAAATAACAACCAACAGAATGAGTTATAACAACAGACAGAAAATCTAAACTACAACAAAAATAATAACAATGATTAAATGATTTTACTAGTTATGACATGAAGATGTACATATGTTGCTGGCATTACTAAACAGAATGTAACAGCAAGTGAAAATATTTCAAATGCTAGAAAAAAAAATGTTAATATTTTTTATATCCTTCACTGTAGGTAAAAAAGGCATGTATAAGTTTATAATCTCTTTTGTAATTTCTTCACTATAAAGTGTATATATTATATTCTGGATCCTTATAAAAAGCGGAGTTGATTTAACGATGTAAGTTCGTCTGCCTGTCATTTACTAAAAACCAACGTTTCACGATTTGTTTTGTTGAAGAAAAAGTAACACCTCTCTAGAAAAAACTCTGTCTAAATAGTTTGGTTGATAGCAGGGTGGCCAATTTCAAAATCACATTTCTGAAAATACCAGAATTTTTTAAATCAAAAAATTCCATACAACCAAGGATTTACCAAAAAAAAAAAAAAAAACTGGAATTTTCGTTATTATTTAAATTGTTCTCCATATAAATCTTGCATTTACTAAATTTACGTGTTTAGCAAAAAGATATTTTATTAAATCTATGCTAATAAGGAACAATAGTTAAAGTCGACTTAAGTAAAAATAGACTTGTTGTGGCAATTAACTCAATAACTTTATTATTAGAGATGACAGCACAAACCCAATGCTGTTTTGCTAGAATCGAAATAATTTTAGGGCTTCTAAAGTGTTAGATTTTTAAAATGACTTAAGAAGACATAAGTGGTTTTTCCATATTACTAAAATGTATATGTTATGTTACTTATGTATATTGTTAATCATATTATATTAATACAAACGAGAGATGAAATTTATTTTGATTGTAACCACAAATTAAATTTTTAACTGCTTAAAACCAAAACATTTAAAACTATTTTAGAAAAAAAATATGTCTTTTGCTACACATAAAACTAGAAATAAAAAAAATAGTTTAGGTTATTATTTACACCCTGCAGCTCTAAATAGTCGTGTAAGCAAAAATGTGTCTTATCATCTTCAGGTAACAAAGTGATCTTAATGACCGATTCAGTCTTTGATAGCTAAGAAAAATTTTAAAAATATTCAGAAAGTAACCCGAAAAAGAAAATATTAACCTGTAAAACTAGATCGAATACACTTTTTGACTTGCGTCATTTATTTTCGGGGTTGAAAGTACTTTTAAAACACTAATACAAAACCCATTAATGTTTGGAATATATTTGCGGAACACATATAACACTTTATTAACAATTTTTCATAAGTGCTGACTGTGATAGAAAATTTTAATTATCTGCATGTAGAGGCAACATACATATAGCACGGCAATAGCTATTTGGATGCTTTAATTTTTTTTTTAATATTAAAAATTAAATTGATTTATTTTATGCCCAAAAATTTGCATTTCGTTTTAGTGTGTCTATTTACTCAACATTATTAACTTAAGCAAAAATTGTTTATATAATTTTTTTATTACAAAAAAATCTAGAAAATCTCGGGATAGAAATTGTTAATTTACGAATGCAAAGTTTGGAAATTTTAGTTCCTTTTGGCATCTCTAGTTACTATACTAAACCAATAGCAATCAAGTAGTCTTAAAAAACCAGCACAGACAGCAGTACCTGTCGAAGTAGTACCGAACACGCACCAACACAGCCAAAGAACTAAACTTCAACACGCTTTATCTTACATCAAAACACGTTTGTATAAAAACACTATTTACATAAATATCACATATGTATGTGGCTGTGTGTCTATGTGTAAGTCAATGTGTGTATTATGAGCCATCCTGTTTATTTGTAAGTGTATGAAGGGTGCATTTTATGCAAGAAATAAGCAAAAATACCGATATAAAGATATGTATGTATGCGTATGTATGCATGTGTACATTTGTTTGCACTGCTGTAGTTGGTTGAATGCATCCAG
This sequence comes from Thelaira solivaga, assembly GCA_947397855.1. Lineage (NCBI taxonomy): Eukaryota > Metazoa > Arthropoda > Insecta > Diptera > Tachinidae > Thelaira > Thelaira solivaga. Next base: position 14,166,587 of record OX377612.1, read on the forward strand.
GTTTTTTTCTTTATCATGATGTCCTTAGGGTTTTTGTACCCACTGTTACAAAAACCTATAAAACTGCAAACGTAACAAAACTAAAAGAAAATTTTAGTATTTGACATTCAGGTGAATTGTTCAAAGCTACAAGCAAATGCAGTAACACTATCACACGACTGCTCACACAATTCACTTACACACACATACACACAGAAACAGACACACGTTCACATAACTGCGTTGCCAGTTTAGCCTTTATACCAAGTCATTGTAAATAAGAAGGCTATTTATAAGGCTATTTATAAAGTATATATATTCTGGATCCTTATAAATAACGGAGACGAATAAGCGATGTCCGTTTTTTTTTTCTGTCTGTGTAGTCGTGGAAATCAACTTTCTACAGTCAGTAAACATCGTATAGAAAATTTTAGTATACCAATCTTGCAGTTGTTTCTGTCTTTCAGTTGTTATTCAAATTCAGCCGGATTTTTCCATAAATAACAAAGCTATGAGTCGAAAACCACAGCTACCTCTATTTTTAACTATTTTTCTTAGTTTGTTTTTTAAAATCCCTTTTGTTTTGTTATATTTGTTTTTTTTTTTTTTAATTTTGAAACTATAGTTCTTGAATATAAAAAATACAAGAAATATTGAACTCATCGTTTAAGTGATGCAGCATTTTTGAGCCTTTTTTGAGGCAATTTGGCTTAATTTTTTTAAGCTCCTGGCAACGTTGTAAATAAACAAACATATGCCTTCTCACTTACACTATTTCACAAAATTCTTACAAAATCTTATTATCCTAAACATTTGTATACTAAACCAGTGCACATAACTATTGTCATTGTTTTATATCTATGGCCCTCTCCTTATGTTAACCCCAAACTATGATAACAAAAGGTTAAGTACTTAATGGATACTTTTTGAAATTTTTTTTTTTTGGGGCATTACTTCTCTTTTACTAACATTTGTGCTCAAATGACTAAAGTTTTTTAAAACTTTGTTTTTGCTTTTTAATTTTTTTTTTTAAGAACTTATAAATTTTGTGTTGGCTCAAAGTAAACAAAGAAATACGTGAAACAAATTGTTCAACAAAATATAGAAATTTAATTCTATATAAAAAAATTATAAATAAAATTTATTTTCTGGTTGCTTGTTTGTTTGTTCGCTAAACAAATTTTTTCTTACCAACAGATTTTTCTGATATTTAATATTAATGATCCCTTAAAGAAGGTCACTCACACTCTTTGGCCTATTTTTTTACAAAACAATTTGCTTTGGTTTTTCAATAAGTAAAACTTTATATTTACTTCAAAGAAGGTTTTGGACCGACTTTTTTTTGAATACTTTTTTAATAAAATAATTGAAATTTATATATAATTAATGATTATTGAACTTTAGTTTTGTTTTTTATAATATTGTTTATTATTTTCAATATTTCACTTTCCTATGGAAAGCTTCGTCAGGGAAATTATAAATAAAAAATAACAAAATTTTTTGATTAAATTTTTAATTTTTTTAATTTTAGTTTTTAATCAAAAATTTTGTTATTTTTTGTTATTAATATTTATAATTTCCCTGACGAAGCTTTCCACGGGAAAGTGAAAGATTAAAAATAATAAATAAATTTATAAAAAAACAAGACTAAAGCTCAATAATCATTAATTATATATAAAAATAAAAGTCTAAATAAATAATTATATAAATTTCATTGAAATTTATCTTATTAAAATCATATTCTTCAAAGAATTTTAATGAGATTCGGTCGTCTTCAATACTCGTACTTCAAGGAAGTTTCCATATATTACCATGCATACTTTTTCAAAATAATTGCATTTTTTTTTTTTTTGTAATAATTAAAATTATAAAATTTAAAAATATAAAAAGATATACACCTATTGATACAGCTATGGAGCCAGATCAAACTTTTGTTTATCTAATGGAATTATAAATTCTTTAAGTCCACCCGGAATGGCTCCCGATTTACCCTGGAACTCTGTGACACCCTGCAATGTATTTTCTAAATAGCGCAATAGCTCAGTCAATTTAGTGATTTTCGCTTTTATGTGTAGGTGTTGAAATCAACTTTCCTCAGTCCTACACATACAGCATATCAATCTGTCAGTGGTTGCTGTCGTCACATTTCTATTAAAATTGTAGCCTATGGGTGCATAAATTTCGAAACTGAGTAAGAAACGGCGAAAATCTACACCATTACCATACAATTTGTATTACAACCTTTTAATTTTTTCATTACTAGAAACATAAGCAGTCATAAATGCTACTACAAATAATAGAAAAAAACTAATGTGGAGTTTACCCAGTTTATATAAAAATGTTAAGATTTTAATTAGATTTTGATAGAGAAAACGTCCAAAAATCGTATAGAAAATCTTTTTATTACATTTTGTTTTTATACTAAATAAATCATTTGAAGTAGAATGATAAATCGTTTTGCAAAACGAATAGCTGCTTGAGAACAGAAAATAAATTAAATTTTTTTAAAGGCGCCCAGCATTAGCCATTGTGAAGTATTTAAACTTTATTTTTACTTTTTATTTATCATTACACTAAGCAATTTGTTAGCTGCTTTTGTAAATTTTTTTATTCGTATACACAAAAATGCAGCTCCAATGCAATGAAAAATAGAAAAATATTTAAAAATTATGAGAGCCGTACGATTGTCAAGTTTTTATCCATATTAGCTGACTTCCCGTATTCTACTTTGGGAGCCCACAGGTGCCCAAACTTACCCAAAACTGTACCCATACACCAAATTTGGGCAAGCGAGAGGGAATTTGAGAGAGTAATATTCTTCTTTTTACTGCTAGAAACAGCCCGCAAAATTCCTTTCAGCTGATTTGGTAAGATTGTAAAACAATCAGCTGTTGCAAAAAGTAAGCAATTAAAATGTAAAAAAAATGTCCTAAAAGTTTAAATAAAAATATTATTATTAAAACATGTTGAAAAATGCAAAATTTAAATAATAAAAAATTTTAGTTTTGCTGCACAAAAAGTCTTGTATTAAAACACTTAAAATTTTTTTTATTATGGGCTTATTTCTCTTTACTCTCATTTGCCTGAACTTTACCCAGAAAGTACGGGACCGCAGCTATTATATTATATGTTATATTTACTCTATCTTACTTTCTTATTTGATTTGATTGCTTGATAATTCCTTTTACTTGAAACCTCCTTAAAAAGTATAATGAACAAGGTATCTAACTTTGGGTTAGCAATATTGTTGTAATATTGGTTGTAATATTGGAAAGTTGCCAAAATAAAAACGACACACAATTAAAAAGTTAAAATTTATTAGTTTTTTTTTTGTAATTCTTTTTAGCTCCCATCAAATAAAAGCATGTTGCTATTAATACAGGCTTACCTCGATTAACACTACCTCTTTTAGCGCTGTTTCACTGTAGCGCTCTTTCAAATTTTAAATATTTTTTAAAAGGTTTTCTTTTTCTAATTTATTATGAAAATTGATAAAACTTTATTTACAGTGGTTTGAATAATTGTTCTCGAAAAGAAAAAAAAATTATCATAAATAATTTTAATTCGGGGAATCCCAAAATGTGAAATTTTGTAATAAATTGTTTATTCGAAATATTGATATGACCTCAATAGTTTTGATTAAAAAAATAAAAAATCAACAGAAATCTAAAAAAACTTGACGTTGGTATGAAAATAAATGTTGTTAGACGAACTGACAACGGTGAACGACAGTCCGAAGTGTCTTATAGTAATACAATATTCTAGTGTAAATTGCACCTCTTTTAACGTTGTTTCTGCTAACGCTCAATTTTCAGGAATGAGCCTTAAACGAAGTATACTCGTATGAGTATAAAAATTTTTTATACAGGACAAGTGCTTTTCATTGCTTTTACCTGAATATTAAAAAAAATAAAACAAAAGAGGGAAAGGCTTGATAAATTGTATAAACTGAATTAATTTAAATGTACAGTGTACCCAATAAACATAAACAAATTGTTAATTCTAAACAAGCAAAAAAATCTTTATCAATAACATATATTAATTGTGGATTACAAACCTACCAGTAGTAAAATTCACTATCCAATTTTAAAGAAAAATGTTTGATTAAAAAAAGTTAAAAAAAAGTGATCGCTCCACCAAGCCAGTGTCTGGGGTTAAAATCATTTTTTCTGCATTTCAAATAATATCAAATTATCAGAAATTAAAATAACAAATAATAGGGAATTATATGGAAATATTATTGATAATGGGTACATATACTGAAATAAAAAGCGCAAGTAATAATATATATATATATAAAAAACATAATAATAAAAACAAATAGTTCAATGAAAAAATCATATAGAAAAATTTATTAATTATAAAAAAAAGTTAAAATTGAAATTAAAGAACTTGCGATTCAGTAAAATTTTTAAATGTCAGTTGTGTGGTTAAATAAAAGCCAAAATTTTATGTGGTGCTTACTTAACCGCAAATTAAAAGTGAATAACTCTTAAATAAAAAAATAAAAAATACTAATAAATAGATAAGATATTTTTGGTTGTTATCCATGGTATTCATATTAGTGGTGAATTTTTAACTCCTAGAGTTAAACGAAAATTACTGAATCACATTTGTTATTGTTGTTGTTGCTTAAAACATGCTTAAATTAAGTATGGAAAATGCGATTAAAAAATTAAATTGTTTCTGTCGTTTTTATTCGAAAAGAAATATGAATTAAAATTAAACAAAAAAAAATTTTTTTATGTATGTTTTGGACTTTTATTAAAATTTCTGTTTGACGTATAATAATCTCATTTCAGGCTTTAATAAAACTTTTTCTTTAATTTTTGTAGGGAGCAAAGTAATCTTTAGTAATTGTGTTATCTGCGTATGTTTTCAATTACAACAGTTGTTGGACTTATTGCCACTCTACTTAATTTGCTTTAAAAAGTTTCGTTAACACTACTTAGTTAGTTGGTTTGCAACAATGTTGTTTAGCTTTCAATACAAGCACTATGTGGCTTTTGGTTGACATTATTTTAACAACAAGTTTTCAATACTTATTTTTACGAGAAACTTAACAACAATCATTTCGGAGTCTTAATGACACTTTGAAACCTTTTAATCCTTTAACATTGTGCACACAGGCTTTAGGGGAGAATTGAAAATATTAAACATACGATGTAGATACTCGTATGTATGAACATAGAGTATGTATAAGTCTTTGGGGAATTGGAAACATGTTTTGTTTTTTTTTCATGAAAAAAAGAAGTTTTAACAGTTTTTGAATGTATTTTTTTTATATTCAGTTTGTTAGCTATTTGTGATTTAATGATTTAATTTCTATTTAGCTGTGCTAAAACTTATATAAAAACATAAATGTTTTGTAAAACACTGGATTTTTTATTAAACAAAGAGTGCAGAAAATTCTGTGGAAATATGAGAAAACTGCTTAGATCTTATTAGAAGACTAACACTTTAGAAGCAATAAAAGTTCTTCTTATAAAATTATTTTGATACTACCATCTCATTAATTCTGGACTGTAACGACAAAGCATCCCTGAACCCACAATAGTAAAGCTATTGAGTTAGTAGCTATCACTAGTCAATTTTTCTTTATTAGCTCCGAATTATTGACTCAGAAATGTTTTCCATTTGCCATTTATATTTTAATTAAAAGACATTTTTTCTTAAAACATAGAAACTAGTTTGACCTTCTTTTCCAAAAAAAAAAAAATTAACGTTGACTTTAAAGTAGGTTAACAGGTCGCCCGAAAGAAATAAAAACAAGAGCTGGGTTCACTTGGGTCCTCTGACGTGGTCCCTTTGTGATAAAGTAACTGTTAGAGCAATTTTTCACATAATATATTCATAAAGTTTACCTTAAAGTCTACTTTATTTTGTTAAAAATAGCGGGCAATTTATCATGGCTCCATAAACCTGGCAAAAATTTTTCTTAAGAAAGAACAGTTTTTTTTTTAATTTTTGTTTTTTTTTTTAATTAACATCTTTACTTAGTTACATTGGTGTTCTTATTTAGTAAGCCTGATATCAAGAAAATAAAATTTTTTCTTTTTCTTTCATTGCTTATTTAAATTTTGCTTAAACATGAAAATTAACAAATTAAAAATTTAATCTTACTGAAAAGCACAGAGCATTGAACTTGCATTCTTCAAACAGGTTACTAGCCTTTAAGGATATCAACTCTTTTTAAATTTACTCGTATTTTTCTCTTAGTTATAGTCTGTGCCTTTATAATAGTTAAAATTTTTTTCTGTGATATATAATTTATTTTTTGTAAATGTTTAAAAAAGCCTCTAACAAGTTGATGCTACTGAACTGCAAACAACTACCCTCAAGTATACGCTCAATTGTAAAATACACAGGAAGTCAGTTAAGCTGTTTTGTTTCTTCTCTTTATCTTTTAGCTTTAATAGGCTGTTTACGAAGATAAATTAACTATGAGGCTTAAATACTTTCCTTTCTCTAATTAGACTTGAAATTTTCTTCCACACAAATCATTTTTTTTAAGTATATAAAAGGTTTCTAAAGTGAGCATGCTGTTTTTTACTTCGCTATTTAACATATCTAAAAATTATATTCTCATTTCCGGTATTTAAGGATGGATATAAAATAAAAAAAAAATAATAAAATTACATAAAACAAAATAATTTCTTTTATAATTTAAACAGTATGAACACAGTATCAGCATTCATGTTAAAGATGGTTTTATTGTTTTTCTTGAAAATAAATGCTGATTAAGCTACCTTCAACAAACATAACACAATTGCGTCTGTAGTCATGTAACTCTGCAGTTAATAAAATGTCACAATTTTCACGAAAAGCCATATGCTCCTTCAATATGCAGATGATATCATGGGAGAAGGAGTTACATAAAATGGGTATAGCAGTTAATAAAACAAAAACAAAGTTAATGGCTTCAAATAATATAAAATCTTCTAAATTGAGTAGAACTGTAAACGTTGGCAACTATAACTTTAGAGTTCTGAAAGAGCTTGTGTACCTTAAGACAAATAATACTAGCCTGTGAATTCGAAGCAAAAAATACTACTTTAAGCTAAGCCGGCAATTATGAACTAATGCCTTCTTTTGGAAGACGAAAATAGCACTGCAAAAACACTCGTATTATCCTACTTTTTATTTATGTTTAATTTCTACCATTTTATAAAAAGTTGAAGATTTTTATTAGTGACACATCTGTATTGAAAAATTCATACAACATCATGTACCTCGACAGCCAATTCTCATAACATGAAACTGGAATCCATGTGCGGTTTTTAACCAATTTAAAAAATTTCTTATTTAGCATTTTTGAGTCGAAATAAGTTAAGGAAATGACTAACACGATCAATACTTGATGAAACAATGAAGGTCTACGGCGAACTTAAACATCATATTTCTCCACTAAGCCCGTCATATTATGCCCATGAATACAGGCAAAAGTGAAAGCTCAACTATGTGATATAAAATTAACAAAAAACATTGTTTGATTGCATTTAATTCACAGCCAATTTTTTTTTTTTAAGAATAAACCTTTAAAATTTTTGCATTTAAATCATAATGAAGCGATTTTTCTTTTACCGATGACTACTTGTATCGATTTTTCATACTAGTTAAGTTTCGTTAAAGTAATTATAATTATTTTGTTAAACATTTTTTTTCTAAATTGTTTACTGGAATATTACCTTCATTCTCAAAATATGCCAAACGTTAATTTCTTCTAATATCAAATATCATCCTAAGATACTGAATATGAACAATTTCATAAAATTTTTATTATAACTAATTAAATTCAGTCCCATGTACGTTTATATTTATAGAAAATATTAAATAAATTTAAACAATCATATAAAATTACTACAAAAAGCTGAATAGCCAGAATTTATTTTATGGCATCCCAACGTTTCATGTACTTCCCTCATTTTTTATTACTATGGTTAATAATAAAATTTTAATTAAAGTTATCTATTGATTATGTTACTCACATGCGCACATACACATAAGCCAAAATAAAACAATGTTTAGTTTTGAATGTAACTAGATTTACTAAGGGGGCCTTTCACTTTGCTTTTGGTTACTTGTAGGGTTGAAGCAAATGATTTCAAAGCTTGTAAGCACAATCGAAATATATGCCCAGAGAAAACTATTTTCTTAGTAGCAACTAAATTTATCAATATAAAAAAAATGTTTCTTTTTTTATATTTTACGTCTACTTTCTTTAAAAAATGCGATATTTGAAATTAACTTGAAGTTTTTGTCAGAACACATCGATTAGTAAAAAAAAAAAAAAAATCTCTTTTTAACTTAATAAAGGGTGTTTTTTATAGACGTATGGAACTTTAAATTGCAATAAAGCAACGATGGATTATTCGATTGACATGAATTTTATTTATCCGAAAGATAATCTTGTGGCATTACATTTTAAATATGATTTCTGGCATATGACCGCCACGGCTGCCTCGGATATAGTCCAATCTGGACGTCCAACTTTCGATGACTTTTTCCAACATTTGTGGCCGTATATCGGCAATAACACGGCGAATGTTGTCTTCCAAATGGTCAAGCGTTTGTGGCTTATCCGCATAGACCAATGACTTTACATAGCCCCCCAGAAAGTAGTCTAGCGGTGTTAAATCACAAGATCTTCGAAGCTAATTCACAGGTCCAAAACGTGAAATTAGGCAGTCACCAAACGTGTCTTTCAATAAATCGATTGTGGCACGAGCTGTGTGACATGTTGTTGGAACCACAACTCCTGGACATCATGGTTGTTCAATTCAGGAATGAAAAAGTTAGTAATCATGGCTCTATATCGATCACCATTGACTGTAACGTTCTGGCCATCATCGTTTTTGAAGAAGTACGGACCAATGATTCCACCAGCCAATAAAGCGCACCAAACAGTCAGTTTTTCTGGATGCAACGGTGTTTCGACATACACTTGAGGATTAGCTTCACTCCAAATGCGGCAGTTTTGTTTGTTGACGTAGTCATTCAACCAGAAGTGCGCTTCATCGCTAAACAAAATTCGCTTATGAATATCGGGAACAACGGCAATCTCGTTTTCGAAATAAAATTGAACTATTTGCAAGTGTTGTTCAGGCGTGAGTCTATTCATGATGAATTGCCTAGCCAAACTGAGAATAAATCACTTAACAGCTGTTAAATGGTCGCCATCTTGAACAGTAATGCCAACTTAAAGTTCTATAGGTCTATAAAAAACACCCTTTACTTGGAGTTTAAGATAACGAAAAAGAATTAAAAAAAAACTAAATACACTTAAGTAAAAATAAAATATTAGCTTAACATTACAACGAAAGCTATATCGTCGAATTTTTGTTGTCACGACTAAAAAATTCTGTTTGTACAACCCAGCTGTTTTCCAAATTATTTTCTTCGTAAGCAGAAATTCATAAGAACTTTTATTGACGCTTTTATAGAAATGAAAACAAAAAATTAAAAAAATTAAATTTGTTCAAGGTCTTGCCACAAAGGCCTGGTAGTCTTTACACTCTATAAAACAGTGAGCTCTTACGGATTTTGCATGTATATAATAAATTTTACATTTTTATATACGATAAAAAAATGTTGAAAAGCTCCACATTGTTGTACACAAGGTTATGCAATACAATAAAACGTCCAACCAAATACGAAAATTCGAGTATCATTGTAATCTAATTACAAAATCTTTTATATTAAAAAAAACATTTTGTTTTGTTTCCTATTTTTATTTATTTCAGAATATTTCTCACAAAATTTTACACATAAATGCTTCGCTTTTGTTTTATTATTGGATTTTATTTTTTTTAATTTAAATTATCTATTGGGCATCTGCTTCGCTGAGAAGAGCAAAAGTTTATTTTATTCACATATTTTTGCATAAATGAATTAGATGTTTTTGTTTGTGGTCTTTGTAGCAGAAGCTTTAAGTTCTACAAGAAAAAAAAAATATTGTTAATTTGGCTTCTATCTATTATTTTAGGGAACACAACCATCTACCAAAAGCAAGAATTTAAAAAATTAACTTTAGAGATTTATGCAAAAATAAAATTTGAAAAAAAAAAAATGATTATTGTTCTAGGGCATTTATCATTTCAGGATAGTGGTGTTTCTTTCGTTACTTCTTTATTTTTTAAGTTTACTTTTTTGCCATTTGCTTTATTCTAATTTTAAAATTAATTGTATGCAAAATATTAAGAGAAAGTATACGTTTAATTTACATTTTATAAAAATGGGATTGCATAAATTTTATTTATTTTATCCTTCATTGTTGAAGGGTATGTCCACATACATTCGGCATACAGTTCGCTCACAGAAAAAAAAACCTCCGTTCATAATCGAATTTTGGCGGTTGCATGTACGCCAAATTACACAATTTGACAGATGCAACTGCAATATTACAAAATAATATTAACACTTTAATCAAATAATTAAAAAAAATCCACCAACACAAACCAATTTCTAGCAAGACATAAATAATAAAAAGTAAAACAAAACAAATTAAATTTCACTGAACCCAGTCTTTTTTACTTTTCACTGTATTAATAAACAAATATTCATACTTTTTATTTTTTACATTCTTTTAAAAAAAGAAAATATATATAAAATAAATTTAAAATATTGATTAAAATAATTAGTTTTGAAAACTAAGTTTTTGTTTTTGTTAACCTTAAATAAATAATTAATTTCAGTTTAAGAACTTCAAATTAATGAGATATAAGAAAAAATCTATTTTTGGATTCTTATTTTTAAAAGCAATAAAATGTCTTTTAGGTAATCAATTTTTAAATAAAAGAAAAAAAGAAATTCTAAGAAATAGGAATGCAACATAAATTTAATTTATAATGTTTGCTTACATTTTTTAAACCAAATTTATTTAAATAAATATTTAATTTCAAATAAAGAAATTAAAGCACCTGAAAAATCCTCTAAATCATCTCTATTGTTTTAAGATTTTTGTATTTGTAGCTTTTTTTCGTACATTTTAAAAATTTCCCTAAGAAAACAAAACAGAAATGAATAAAAGGCAAAATTTCGGTGGTATTTTCGAATTTTTTTTCGGTCATCTGTGGAACGGTTGTTTTTTTTTATTTAAGACGAAATACGCAAAAATTTATGTAGAAAAATGGTTAAAAATAAAGGTAGTTGCACTTCAGAGCCATTTGTGGACCACACAGGAACTTCCAACAAACTGAAAGTCCTCTAAGGACTTCAGAAAGTTGCTCTTAACAATGTATGCAGACGAAAGGAGAAGCGGACAGACAGACGGACACTGCTTAATCCATTCCGCTTTTATAAGGTAGAAATTCAATATGAAATAAGAAACTTATAATTGACAAAACATGTTACTGTTCTTCAAATATATATTTTTTTAATACTTGTGTATTGTAAACTATGAATTTTCAGCCATTTCTTACTAACATTTTGAATGTTGTATAAATTTCACTACAGTAGCCAAATATTATATATTTTTAATACGCATATTCTTGTTAAATATTCAAAAAAAAACTGTTAAAAAGCTTTTTAAAATAATACTTAATTAGAAGATATACAAGGCTACAAAAATAAAAATTTCAAATTCAAATTAACGACAGCTATCAAGATATGTACAAGTACGTTGAAAAATTCTCTTCTGTCATAATTCATTTCTGCATTCATAGTTTTTTTCAGTTACAGTGAAGGCTATAAAAATGAAGAAATTCGCAGGCAATTTGTCATACTTGAAATTATTTCTTATGAAAAATCTGCAATACAAATTTATTTTTCTTTTTTAAATTTAATAGTACTTATGAACGTACGTATAAAATTGGAAGCATGAAGAGAAGGATACTAAGCACTTGAATAGATAATTTGCTTAAGCTGAAAAAATAAAATATTTTTTAAAAAACTTATAATTTTTCCAAAAAATTCTTATAGTTTCCAGTTCTATTCTCATAATTTATATGAAATAATTATGTATGTTAGGGAAAATTCCCTTTATTTACTTGTTTAAAAATTACTATAAACAAAAGAGTCATGGTGCAGTAAATTGCCAAATAAATGAACAAAAAAAAAAATGCCGAAAAATACCATTAAATCATATATATGCAGCAGAAAAGAAAATATTTTTTTAATGAAATATGGAGGGACATTTTTCAATGCATAAATATTACAATGCCTTTACACATGAAAGTACTGTCTTTGCAAGTTGTGTATAATATGTATTATCGCCGAAAATGTCGGCAAGTTGCACGAGTGCTTACACGTGAAAGTAAAAGTTCATTGCAAAAATGTCATTGGAGACAGAAGTTCATATAAAAATTGTGGCTTTATAATTTAGAGTTACCAAACTAATCACATACGTATGTGGGAAAAGTTGGCGTTAACATTTTTTTTTTTAATTTTTTCATTATAAATATTTGTAAATTAAAACGATATAATTTATCTTTCATATGTATTTGAAGAAAATAAATAACAATTAATATATAATCCAGAAATTTTTGTCAACAATTTTTTACTGGATAACAGTGTTCATCTCTTTGACGTTCAATTTTCTGCCAGAAACTTTCGTTGCAAATTGAGCTACAAGTTCGACTATTGGGAGTGTGTTAGTGTAAGAGTGTGATTGTATTAAGTTTGCTGCACTTGCACTTGCTTGTGTAAACGCTAGGTTATGCACTCTAAAAAGTATTTAATCATAGTTTCACTCCACTGCTTTTAAAGTGGACTTTGGTTTTTGGTGAAATTTTTTTTTCATTATAAAGAGTTTTGTACTTACGGATATATAAATATAATTTTTTTGTACGCACACATTTCTATGTGTTTTAGTGTGTGATCATAGATTCATTAAATAAGCATACTTGAAAAACACACATCATTACAAATGTATGTAATATTTTTTACTTGAAAGTGCTTGTAAGTTAATTCAAGTATGATTGTGCAGCTCTTTAACATTAATTTATTTGTTTAAAATTATATATTGGAAGTTAAAACTCTATTTCAATCAAAAATTAATTATTTTTTATTTTACTTTTTGTGTTATGGTTTGTAATCTAAGACATGAATAAAGTAAAAATGGTTTTAAAGTGTTATCAAGCTTTAAAATGTGACATTATTGCTTTCGTTATGATTTACAATTGAACTAAGTTGAGTTGAAATTAAAACAAGTTAAATTCGGCTGTGCCGAGGCATACCACTGTGGTACCCAAATATTCATATTCTTAAATTTGCAAATTTTTTTTAAATACTTAACAAAAATGTTTAACGAAATGGCATATATTGCTTAAAATAATTTTTTTGGAACATAAATTTTTTGTTAATCCTAAAATAAATAATTCATTTCAGTTTACTAAAATATCTCTTTTTTGTTTATTTTTGTTTAACAATAAATTGTCTCACTTTAAAAAAAAAAAAAAAAAAAAACTCTTTGATATAGAATAAAAATGTGAAATAAATTTATTTTAATTTAATTTAAAATGTTTTTGAACATTTTTTGAAATAAATAAAGATTTTGAAATTAACGGCAAAATCTAAAAATTTTATTTCAATAAGATATCTGTATTCATAGTTCGATTACACAAAAGGCATTTAAAAGACACTTTCGTATAAGACCGACTGCCTGGTCTTGTGCTTGTGTACACAAACATTACATAGATGTATAGCTTAAAACTTTCCATAAAAACACACGGTACAAATTAATGAAAATGTGTACTGATTATGATTATTATTTCTGATAAAACTAAGATAAACGTTTTTTTTTTTTTTTCTGTTTCGTATATTAGACAAAATACGCAAAAAGGCACTCATTAAAATGGTCAAAAACATAGAGGTAGTTGAACTTTAGAGATCATAGCTCAGCTATTTATGGACCGATTCGGCAAAATTTTAAAAGTAACTTGCACGCAGAAACTTCTAACAAATTGATATACCAAGCTTTTCTGTAAGTCAGAAGAATATTTTTAAAACAACTTCGATATATATAAGGTTCCAGAACATATATACTTTATAGGGTGTCGCATATTTTGTGTATCTTATTTATAGTGAAGGGTATAAACATTTTATAAAAATTAACAATTCAGTACAAAATTAAAAGATATATTCTTGAAAAAACTTTTAATTTAATAAAAGTACATGGAAGCAATACATTAAAATAAAAAAAATATTTTGCAATTCTAAACAAAATATAATTCTATAAATTTAAGTATACTAGAGAGCTCGATTTTGGGACTTTGTAGGTGTGACGCGCAAAATAGAAAGGGACCTAAGGGTAAAAACCGGTTTTGTTCAGGAGAGCCATTTTAAAGATTTAAATACGTGTATCTTTGGTGTACTTCACTTTCATAAAACGCGCATATCTCTGGGAGGGAACACTTTTGGGCCATGGGATCGGTCTCATTCGATGCTCAGATGTTGTCCACATCAAAAAAAAAGTGAAAATTGATTTTTTTTTACCCTTAGGTCCCTTTCTCTATGCACTGTCACATATATTCATACTTATTATTGTTAACTAGTGTTTATTATATTTTTCATTAATATTATATATTTCATAACGTATTAAGTATTTAGTTCTTACATTTTTATTCTTTCATTTTTAATTTTTTTTTTTTTTTTTAATTTTAAACTTACCTATATTCATGTGACATGAAGAATGTGCCACGTATGTTACAACCATTTGGATTTTTACGTTTTCCATTGAAGATTTTATTATAGTGTTCATAGTTATTCAAGTTAACTGCACCATCAAATGTCAACATAATTATTTGAGGAATCTAAAACCATAAATAAGCATAAAATATATTAATAGAATTTTGTAAAATTCATATTTCTAAAAATTTTAATTTGTTTAAAAAATTTTTAAAAACTAAAATTTTCTAAACTAAAGAATACAATTTTTTTTAATAATTAATTACTATTACATTATAATTTATACGTTTATTCATTGAAAAGCATGGTTTATCGTACAGATCTGCCACTGCTTATAGACAACTTTACTTTTATTTAATAAAGATAAGAAAATTATTAACAATAATATTTGTAATCATCACTTAAATTATCCATTACAAAAGTGCCATTGAATCAATAGGCAAATGGTGTAAAAACGCTTTCCATATATTTATTTTTCTGTTTGTTTGTTAAAAAAGCAAATAAGTTTTACAGAAATAAAAAGTGAAAAACTAAAAAGTAAATTTCATCAGTATAAAAAAAAAGCAGCTATACGATTGGAAAAGAAATAAATTCAAATGAAAGAAATAATATTTGCATTTCTATTATGCGCATAAGAAAAGTTCTTAACGTGAAATAAAACAAACTAGGACTCCTATTTGTGCTAGTAGAATAGTGTCAGTGTGAATAGATTCTCAATAACATTTCATTACAAAAAAAAAAAAAAAAAAAAAAAAAGAAACCTTAATGTGGCGCTATTCCTCTTATTGTAAGTGGTTTTGCATATTTTTCTCTTTTATAATTTTCTATAGTGCAACCATTTTTTTTAATTTTTTTTTTTTGTTGGAATGGATTTTGTGTAAAATTCAATACCCTATACTTTGCGCTTATTAAATTTAAAAAGTATTAGTTTAAAAGCTTTAACATAAAATATGTCTTTTATATATCACTTTTTTTTAACTTAATTTTTTAGAAATTAATTTTGAAATAAAACTAAACAAATTAATTGTTAAAATTTTTTTTTTTTCTTTTATAAAGTTAACAAAACTATAAAAATTGTGTTATAAATTAAAAGCTCTACTCATTACCAAAATTTTAATTGAGGAAATTTCATTTTATTTTGTAAAAAGGATGCGTTTATTACAAGTTTTTTTGTAACTTTGGTTACGATAAATCTCATGGTAAAAACAAGTATATCAATATTTTATAGAATTCGCTATTCAGTAAAATTGCGATTGTTATGTCTTGTTAACTTTCCCGTAAAATGGATTTTGTGTGTGGAATATCCTTTTTGTTAATCGTATTTCATTTGGCAAAAAAAATGAACGATTTAGGTATATTCTGCTACATATACCTCAATTACTGAAATTATTAAAAACAAATAAAAAAATTAAGTTTGTCTTTTCCACTCTAATTTTTCATTTTCATTTGTTTTGTGATTGTAACACGACCATATCAAAACTAACTTAATTAAAAAGAAAATAAAACATGTGTACGATTGATACAAATAACTTGCAGAATCACATTATGACAACTGCAAGCGCATAAATATGTTACATATTCCGCAATTCTAAAATCCTAAAATCTGTCTAATAATGACAAAACATTTATGTCGTCTCCTATAAAAATTTACTTATTTTAGCAATTAACGCAATAATTTTATTATTCTGATTCAATAATTAACGAGATGATAACGTTAACAATATCATTTGCTACAAATAAATTAATTTTATAAGAAAAGCTTTTAGGGCTTCTAAAGCTTTAGTCATCTAAAATGACTAAATAAGCAATTTTTCTATATTATTATATCACTAAAATATGTTGAAAAGCTCTTGAATTTTTTATAAACTATATTTTTTTTAATTTTATTTTAGATATGTAGATATTTAATTATTTAAAAAAGTACTTGAATAAATTTTCATTCTAAAAATAAGTTGTTACATATGACTATTGAAGTTGGCTGAAGGCTAGGAGTTGAATAATTATATTGGTCAGGTTTAGTTAGTCCGCTTTCACACTTTAGACAGAGAAATAGTTTATAATTATTTATTTTTATTTAAATCAGTTGAATCAGTTGAAAATACAGATATATAATCTGCTTCTTTGTAGTCTTGCCAAAAAATTTCACTTGCCTTTCTTTCAATGTCTAATTTGTAAAAAAGGCTAGTTTTATGCGTTTGCTTAGCAAAATGAAGTGTTTGTGTAAAAATTATCCATAAATAGCTGTAGCTTACTCAAAAGTCGTTAACCATTTTCTAACCTTATTTTCGATTCACTTGAATTTTTCTTTCAAGTTTCAAATTGACGGCCTGTCTTCTTTAGTTAATTTTGTTTTTGATTTTTTATTTTTCCTGTGCACTCGTTATAATAACCTTTAAGTGCAGTTGAATGATTTTGATTTGAACATTTGCCCCTTTTTTTAATTTTTTTTTTGGTTGCCTTAAAAAAATATTTTCACAATATTTTGACACTTTCCATAGATTTGTTGCTGGTTTTAGATTGTTGCTATTGAGCTGTAGAAATAATTCGAGCGCGTGAATAATAAAGTTGAATGAATGGTGTTTTTTTTCTTCCTTTTTAGTGTTTTGCAAATACTCGTACAAATAGTATTTTAGATATAAAAAGAAGTATATTTAAGCCTCCCATAGTAAAAATGCATTAATCTTTTGTTTATTTCCTTTTACTTTTTATATTTTTGTTCTGTGGTTTATATCATAAAATTAAAATGAGAGTAATCTGTAATATTGGGGTCATTTTTGTGCTTTCTTTTTTTTTTCATTTGCTTCTGTTGTTTTCTCTTTAAAGTGCAGCATTATTGATATTGTTGCCATTAAGTATAATAAAGGATAGTAAGAAAAACATATTTATGGCTTAAAAAAGATTAATTGTTAAAAGGGGTTTTAAAGAGTTTGTAAAATTCCATTTCTTCTGTAAGCATGGGAGAGAGTACTTGCTTAAAGATTTTCATTTAATTGTATTTCTTTTGCTTTTATGAAAAAAAAAAATTATGTTTTGTGTTTATTAACATATAACATTTACATACATTGTTCAAACTAGCTGGACATACATTTTTTTTAATAAAAATTTATTAAAGTATAAATTATTAATGTTGAAGAATGACCGTTAAGGAAATTTGTGTATACAAATTTTTTTTTTATACCGTTCACTGTAAGCAAGAAAGGTAAGTATAACTTTATGTATCGCAATTCTGGGTCCTTATGAATCGGTCCTTATGAGTCGATTTAGCGATGTTCGTCTATCTGTCTGTTCTTAAGTGCCTAAGCAACGTACAGAAAATTATAGCACACCAATCTGTCTGTCATTTCTATTGGATTATTGCTATTTAAATGGCGGAGCTAAGAATCGAAAACCGCGACTACCTCTTTTTTAAAGATTTTCTGAGTGAGTTTTTACCTCCTAAAAAACAACATGGTAAACAGTTTTATCAGAAATGACAATCATAATATCTGTAAAAAAAATAAGAGCAATCGGCGCACAAATCGCCGAGGAATACCAAAAATACAATCGAAAAAAAACTAAAAAAATAGTACAGTTTTTTGTACAGCATATTCATAGAATCTGGACCAAAATTTAGCTGAATCCGTTCACAAATGGACGGAAGTTGCTAAAGTCCTTTAGAGCAACAGCTGTGGGATATATGGAAATTTCAAAATATTTTTAAAAATAGTCCGAAGTAACTTATGAGTATTTGGACCGCAGATTACAAACCCAGACGACCTCCAATGAATGATATGTATCCCATATCGTTATTTTCTATGGTTCGTCCGGAAGTCGCTAAAATCCCTCAGAGCAACACTACTGTGGTATATAAAAATTAAAAAAAAAAAAAAAAAAAAAAAAAACAGAGAAAAAAATGTTTTGAAATTTTTTTAACAGAAATAACATTCGTAGTGTCTGTGCAAAAAACGAGAGCAATCCTTTAGGTTAGCAATTAACAGAGAAATATTAAAAATACAGCCAATATTTCAGATTTTTTAAAAATTTTTGCATTTACTTTTTTTATGGACATTTTTTAGCTGTCATGTGCGTAAAAAAATTGTATGTTGGTGTGTGTGGTTTTTAATGCTTTGTGTGTAATAGCATAACGAATACAGACATCTTTATGAAAAACAATTTTTTCGATTTTGCCCAATATGTCTTCTTTATAATACAATAAAAAAGTCACAAATCTCTCCAAAAATATATGTTTTTATTTTAAAATTAAAAAATGCACTGTTACTGAGACATCCATTATGTACCTAAAAGTCTAGTTGATTTATTTGAAAAATCACAATCATCATCATTTCACTTTGGACCAATTCATTAACACACATTCAAATGGCACATTTAGTATTAAATTTAATATGTTCTTATTATTATTAAGGCTTATGATTCTATCAAAAGGAAACAATTTTTTTTGTTTTTAAGTGTGTGTAAAAAAGAATTTTTAATAAGCTTTAAATTTATTTTATGAATTCATAAAAATTATTTCATTTTCTTTACATTTTTTTTATGTTAAATCATTTAAAATTAACTACTTAAACACATTTATACAATATCATACAACTGACATATTAATGCGCATTTGAAATTATATTTTAAATTCAAGTATGTATTTATATGTATTTAACCAAACATCTGAAATCAATTTAGTTAATCAATCAACATACATGTCATATTTTGTAATTGTAAATTTTGTACTTGTTTTATGAGCACTAACCCAGAATTTGATAATTGTTTTATTTAATTGATAACATCATTATAATTCAAAGTAGTAAACTTACAATTACAAGAAGATACTACACATGTCCATTAGAGAGAGCAACGGTAACTTAACCCAAGTGATCTAATTTCTATTACTGAAATTATTTTAGACTAACTGAGAAAAAACACAAAGAACAGATAAGCAAAGCATAATTGCTTTGGAAAATATTATATTAATTTTATTTTTATTAAAAATTTAAAAATAATTTTTATTTGAAAATTATTAAAACGCCATTTATTTTTAAAGGGAATTATATTCCACATTTCCCATCAGCGTTGCCATATTAGAATTTTTAAGGCTAGATTTAACCTTCTTTTCTCGCATTTAGCTTAAAAATTTATGATTTATTTTTTAACTTTATTTATGATTTAACTTTTAGATTTTTTTTCTAGCCTTTTTTGTTTTTCAAACTAGCTCTAAATAGCCTTTTTTGGACAAATTAAAACAAATCATACATAAATAAATTGATCACTGAAACAAAATTAGCTAAAATAATATTTTCAATAAAATTTAAATTGAAATTATAAAAAAAAAATTTGTCTTCTAACTTGTAAAATAAAAATGCACTTTATTCTTAATTGATTAATTTAGTATTTAATTATCTAAAACTACCGTTTAGTAATGCTTAGGTTGCTCGCTTTTTAGTTCGATAAAGCAAGCGAAATATTAAAAAAAGAAATCGTATTTATTAAAAATCAAAAAATTAATTATTACTTAAAAGAGTTTTAAATATTATTTTTTAACATTGAAATTGAAAAATAATTGAATTCGCTTATAAGTATTTAAAGGCATGTGGAAATCTATATTTTTGGCGTTTTTTTTATAAAAGTTATAATTAAGATTTTTAATGTAAGAATTAGGAAAATATTTAATTTTAAGCTGTAGCTTTTTAACTTTTTTCCAGCTTATTTTTTTCTAGCTCCTGGCAACGCTGTTTCCCATTAACACTTGGTTAACTGAGAAATTTTGTGTGCAATTATGTGCGGATACTTGCTAGTTAAATGTGTAATATTTAATTAGGTAAATCTGTGTATATATGCTGGCATATATTACTTAAATACACTTAATAATACATTTAATAAATTATAATTATTTTATGTGCAAATAGTTCAAATTAATTAAAAAGTATTGCAATTATAAATTATTTACAAAGCCAAAAATCAAAATAAAAAAAAAAAAATTAATTATAAATTTAAAAATAATTTCAAAACAAATGCGTTGTTTAGAGTAGATTTTCAATAAGTGAAGTTATTTTTGAAGGCAATTGGTTTGCTTTCCCTTTTAAGTAATATTTTTATAAACATATTTTATTGAATTTAGGTAATCGTAACAATCCTATACACGTTAGAAGGTATTGGCAGACTGTTTAAGTTTATACTACAAAAAGTTTTATTTTTCTCGCCTTACAACTCACTTAAGCTTTATCCTATTCAGTTATTCTTCTTTATATTTTTTTATTGGCAGCTTGTTTTGTTGGCAGTTATACGAGTATATACAAGTTTTAGGTTTTCCTCAATGCATTACATTTAGTTCTTAGCAGTGCTGTTTGCTTAGATAAAATTATGTTATAGTTTAGCATAGCCTTCTGCGGGTTTTTATTCAAATATGTCCTTTCATCCTAAAATTTTTCAAAATATTTTTCTCCCAAAAGTTTTTTTTATATGACTTGGATCATACGAGTATGTTGTTTGGAAAAAGTGATGGTTTATAGTTATTTGGTTGTACATTTGGACACACAAATTTTATAATTGTGATAAATTATATCATTTTGTGAATTTTTTAATTTTTTTGTCCCAAATATACTACTAAAAATCTTAATTTACTTCTGTGCCAAAATGCAGTTTTGATATATTTGCTTAAAAAATAAGTTTAAAATATATTTTTATAAACCTGTATTAGAACAGAAAAATCTCCTAAAAGCTTTAACTTTTTCTTATAAAACTAAACAATTTTTTTTTCATTGGCATCGGAATATATCGCCACGCCATACCTGAAATACAATAATAAAGTTAATATAAAAATTAATTTGTATTGCTGTTTAAAATTCTTATTAATACAATTCTTTTAATTTTATTGATTAAGAAAAATTTAAATTATTCCCAGGCACTTTTGGTAAAATCCCTTTTTCTTCGTTGGTAGCATTTGTATCAACAACTTTCTGATACCGTATGCTTGTTAAACAGAACAACAATGAAAATAGAGTACATCTGGGAATAATTGAAATTTTTCTTATAAAAAATTTTATTAATAAGAATCAGAAACAGCAATACAAATTAATTTCTATATTAATAATTATAAGAGATTCAGCAATACAAAACAAAACGTAATAAAAGTAATACGTTTTTAATAATAAAGTTATTGAGTTAATTGCAGGCACAAGTCAATTTTTATTTAAGTAAGCGAATTTCCCTTTATAGCACAGAAAAACTGTAGCTAGAATAAGGCGTGAATTAAAAATTAGTATATTTAAGCAAAATTTCAACAAACATTGTAAATATTGTAGACAACATTTTAAGGCATGAAAAATTAAACGGAATTTGATTTTTGTTTAAATTGTGTGTAATAAAAATCAAATTATTTTCGCTTCCTTGAATCAGTGCTTAATAAAAATTAATGACTAAATCATGCAATAAAAATCTAAAAAAAATATTATCCACACATTTACATTTGTAAAGGGTGTTTTTTATAGACGTATAGAACTTTAAATTGCAATAAAATAATGATGGATTATTCGATTGACATGAATTTTATATATCCGAAAGATAATCTTGTGGCATTACATTTTAAATATGATTTCTGGCATATGACCGCCACGGCTGGCTCGGATGTAGTCCAATCTGGACATCCAATTTTCGATGACTTTTTCCAACATTTGTGGCCGTATATCGGCAATAACACCGCAAATGTTGTCTTCCAAATGGTCAAACGTTTGTGGCTTATCCGCATAGACCAATGACTTTACATAGCCCCACAGAAAGTAATCTAGCGGTGTTAAATCACAAGATCTTGGAGGCCAATTCACAGGTCCAAAACGTGAAATTAGGCGGTCACCAAACGTGTCTTTCAATAAATCGATTGTGGCACTAGCTGTGTGACATGTTGCGCCGTCTTGTTGGAACCACAGCTAATGGACATCATGGTTGTTCAATTCAGGAATGAAAAAGTTAGTAATCATGCCTCTATACCGATCACCATTGACTGTAACGTTCTGGCCATCATCGCTTTTGAAGAAGTAAGGACCAATGATTCCACCAGCCCATAAAGCGCACCAAGCAGTCCGTTTTTCTGGATGTAACGGTGTTTCGACATACACTTGAGGATTAGCTTGAGTCCAAATGCGGCAGTTTTGTTTGTTGACGTAGCCATTCAACCAGAAGTGCGCTTCATCGCTAAACAAAATTCGCTTATGAAAATCGGGAACAACGGCAATCTTGTTTTGTGCCCATTTGCAAGCGTTGTTCAGGCGTGAGTCTATTCATAATTAATTGCCAAACCAAACTGAGAATAAATCACTTGACAGCTGTTAAATCGGTCGCCATCTTGAACAGTAATGCCAACTTAAAGTTCTATACGTCTATAAAAAACACCCTTTTTTATACGAGTATTTCTCCCTTTTTCAATAAAACTGTTACACGTATGTAAATCTAAATCCCATAGTGTTTTCATGGAATTAACCAATCATTTGTGGTTAATTTTTACACAAATTATTAGTTATTAAAACCCATACATAAAAGAGATGTATATGCGCTTGTAACTTCTAATAGCAAAATTTTACTGTTCATGTTAAATTTTTAACTAAAAATGCCTAATAAATCAATAGTTTTGCCTAGTTTATGTTCACTTTGCTAATTTTTGGAAAGCAGAGCACATACATATAAATTTTCTAAAATTAGCTTAAAATATATTTTAGTACAGTAGAAAAATGGAGAATAGTGTAAGTTTGATTTATAAAAAAAACATAAAAAACAAGTTAAGCTCGCCTGTGCCTAGTCTTAGATATTCATCGTCATACCACCAATATTTTTTTAAATGGAATAAAACGAAAAAAAAATGCGGCTCGGAATACAGAACAGCACTGCATATTTTTCATTATTCATATTCTTCTTAAATACAAAAGAAGAAGAAAAAAATCATATAAATAATTGAAACGTTTAGTTTATTAAGCTTGAGGTCGTATTATAAAAATTTATTTATTCATTATTGGAAGGAAATATTAATATAAAATTTAATAATTTAGCCGTTTGAATAAAAAAAAGTCAAATAAACTTGCAAAAAAAAATTTATATAAAAATAAAAAAAAGAAAGGAAAAATATTGATAAAAACAATTCTTTGAATACAAATAATTTTATCAATTCTAAAACAAATAATTAATTTCAGTTCTAAAAAATTTTTTTCTGAAAACCTCATTTTTAGAAGCAATAAAATGTCTGCAGTCACTCAATATTTAAATTATAAAAAAAAAAATCTAAGAAAAATATCCATTAAAAAGCTAAAAAATATAATTAAATTTAATTTTGCATACATTTGCAAAAAAAATTTAAACCAAACATATTTAATTAAATATTTAATATCAAATAAAGAATTTAAAATTAATGCCAAAATAAAAAATAATCTCTTTCAAACAAACATACATTCACACATTTGTGTGCTTGGTGTGCACAAACATTACGCACGCACATTTACAGCTTAAAAGTCCCCTGCTCACTGCGGGCAAATGAGAGCTACTATGACTGTTTGCCAGCTCAGCGACATTTTGAATAAAAAAATAAGCGTTTTATTTTTAACATTATCTCCTCTTAGATTAATACATGTAGTCTAATGTTTTTAAAATTTTTTTTATTAATTCCAAAGTCCTCAAAATTTTTGTTTTAGTAATAACATCTTCATGCCGCCCAAAATCTCTTACAACCCAAGAATTTCTTCAAACTTGCAAGAAGAAATTGTCGCACTGTGGGAATTTTGCAATAATGCTTAATCAACACAAAAAATTAGCAGTTTTGAATGTTTGTAAAAATTTGCTTGATCAGAATTTAACACTACAGGAGTGTAGCATTTAAAGTTATTGCCAGGGAAATTCATAAAGTCAGTCAGATATCAATTAGAAATCGCATTGGGACTTTAAGTCTAAATAATATTCACTAAAAATTTTAATACTTTTTAAAGTGATTTTTCCTTCATATCGGACAATTGTAGATATTGAAATGGGTGCAAATTAAACCATTACAGTGATGCAGTGTATGTTCTGCTTTTTCTTTATATAACCTGCAGAGGTTGTTTCAACTGATCCTTATAAATATTTGCCAAGTGTTTTTATACTCTGACACTTAATCAGGCTCAGTAAGTCATTTGTTCTTTTTTGAAAATGGAATGTCATGAATGTTTTCGCTACGCTGAAATCCTTTGGCTCCAATCAAAATTATTGACATTCTCTTTTCAGAAACTCCCTAAATTCAATTTTAATAGAGCTCTAAGACAGTCTTCAGAATGGTCATAAACCAATAAAACTATTGGCCTTGCCTTTTTTCGCGAGTTTATTCGAATCCTTGTTTCCTACATATGCACTATGGTCTGTCATCCCAATCAGGTGAATAATCCCAAACCAGTTTTTTTTTTAACTCGAAAGCACTGAATTCGTGTAATGCTGTACCTTTTCTTTAGTGAATAAAAATGTGACTATTATTAATGTCTCTTTTAACTTCTTTTAGGCAGAGCTCGATAGCATGTCTTTCGGTCTGATATTATTATTTATGAAAAAAAATTTTTTTTTTAAACATAAATTTTTGCTACGAAGGGTTTCCTTTTAGTGTAGCAGCAAGCAAATATACTAAGTATCTAGTAAATGCATAAATGAGCCTTAAATAATTACTAATATGGTGTTAGTCTGCTGTAATAAAACAAATCTAGCACGAAAAGTATTATAAAATCAGTGAATTGTAAATTTCATATTTTGTTATTAATTTTTATTTTCCCAGAGAGCTAAATTATATAAAAAGTTTCAAGGGAAAAAAAAGCAAAACTAACTGCACTTTTATTAATTAAGTTTCAATATTTTATGCAAAACTTAACATGAGTAACTTAATCATAAATTAAAATTTATTTAAATTATTACTAATTTGTGTTCAGTTTGGGGAATTTTTACAAATTTAGTTTGGTGTTATTTTCAAAAGAAAAAAACTCTTAAAATTAAACAAAAACTTAAGCTCATTTTAAAAATAAAAAAATTTAGTTTCACATTTTTTAATTCCGTTCGAAATACAGAAAAGCGCTGATATTTTTTTAAGCAGCCAGGCATATATTCTAATAATTAGTTGTATTGCTTTACTAACTACTTCATTTGTAAAATAAAACAAAAAATTTATTTTTCTTACGTTTCCGTTTAAATTTACCAACATCAACCAAAAAAAAAAAAAAAAAAAAAAAAAAGTGGAATTTGAGAAAATAAAACACAAACATAACGGCAAACTTAACTTTTTAGCATATTTTTCAATTTAGTTTTATATAAACTAAACTTAATGGTATTTAGCTTGTGATTCATTCCTGTAAGAAGCTGTATACAAAGCGAAAGAATTTTTATGAAAATAAAATAAACAGTACAAGGAAAAACTGTCACTGCAAGCAGGATGTTCAGTTGCACAACCATTATGTTGAAATAACAACAAACATAAGCGGGGCATATTCACAGTATGTTGGCAAGCTTAATAACAACTAAATTGTAGTTAAAACATAAAATATACCCAATTGGCCAATAGATTAATATTAAAATAAATTGATATAAAGACTGTGAAAACAATGGAAACTTAATTGTTGTTTTGTTGTAGGACCTTTCTCACAATTTGCCAAGATAATAAATGTATAAAAATATTTTCGAGGGTATGTGTGTAAGTGAATGTTTATGCGAGTGCAGTGCCATTCATATTCAATTAAAAAAAAATATTTGCCTAAAACGAGCTAACCTTAAAATTAAAAAACTAGTGATTCAGTAAAATTGTTAACTGTCAGTTTTGAGGTTAAATATTAGCCAGAATTTTGTGTGGGGATAACTTAACCGCACAATAAATAAATGATTCTTAAATTTAAAAAAAAAAAATTAATAAATAGCTAAGATATTTTTGGTTGTTGTACATGGCACTTGTAGTATTTTTGGTTGTTGTCCATGATATTGATATCAGTATGAAAGTTTTAACTCCTAAAGTTAACCAAGAATTACTGAATCACATATTCGTTAATGTAAGCAGAAAAATATGAAGTTAAAAATAGCACCATATTAAAAGTTACTTAATCGCACTACAGAAGAGACCTGTGCAGGTATAGTTTGAATGGTTTTGCAAGCACTTTTTATTTTAAAATATTACATACATATATCTATACTAATAATTTACTAAAAATTACTTGATGTAGCAATTAGCTCAATAATATTGTTGTTGTGATGGAGGAATGGTAGGAGGCTGCATTCCCCATTTGATGAGATCACTTTTTGCACTTTTTGCTAGATTCGAAATAAGTTTACAAGTTAAACTTTAAGGGCATTCACAATTTTAATATTCTATAATGACATAATAAAACATAAAAATTTTTTCAATATTGCCACAGATATTTGTAGTGGTGAGTAACTGCCAAAAAGTCAAATGAAAAAAAAAGTATGTAAAAGTGCTATATGAATTATGAAAAATAATAAAAATTATTTAAAAAAATTAAAAATTTTCTTCTAAAAGTGATTTGAAAAACTATATTGGAAAGAGCAAATATGTTTTTGATAGAACTTTTAATAAAAGTGGAGCCCCGAATAAGAAACCAATATACTCTGTCACGGCAAGCACTACCTCTTCTTGTGCTTCCTCCACTCATCACTTAATCCTACAGAAAGTAATGTATGATAATAGCATAAGCTTAGCTAATACATATTTTAGGTTTCAGTTTTTAGCAGTCATTGCATTGTTTGAATTGGCGTATTTTTTTTCTAATTGTGGAATTTATTTATAGTTAGCTTTACCGTTCATTATCCTGTTGCTCTAATCACTGCTTTCAATATGCCATAATGCAGGTGATTGTTTTTAAAGTTGTAAAAACTCTGTATATATTATCTTTCTAGTCGTTCCTTTTTTGTTATTAGCTCTTTCACAACCACCAGCTGGCTTATAGTTTTCAACATAACCTACAAAAGTTCAGTGTTAAATTTTGAAAAAATAAAGCAAACAAGTATATAAATTTTTTAAGTTTTCGTCGAAACAATTTTTGCTGGAATTGAAAGGCTGTGAATAATAATTTTATAAATAACAAAATATTATAGGCTATTCAGTCATATGCAATTATCGCCTTTATTGAGTTCAATTTACCATACAAATTTCCATTAAATAAATGCGCAATTAAAAATTGATTGCACGTTAATTAAGTCGAAATCAAAATGCAACTCTTTGTTGTGTCCTTAAATATCAACTCAAAAATGAGAAAAGTTGATATTTTTAGTATTAAAAAAAGAAAACGTAATTAAATTTAAAAATAAATGTCATAAAAGGAAATGGCAGCCGAAGTTACCGGTAAATAAATTTTATAAAATTGTTATTGAAAATAATTTTTAAATAACTATTTTCTTTTAATCAATAGCTTGCCTTCAAAATATTTTTTTTTTAAATTTGTCTTTCTTTTCATTTTTTATTTTATAAATACTCAAACATATTTTCCAAAAAAAATGTCACAATATTTTCAGTTGTCAAATGCTTAATTTCGCAAACTTAATTGAATATGTGTGAGCAGCCAAATCAGTCCCACAATTTAAAACTTAATTGACTTTATTAAATTTTACATCTGAACAGGCTATTAATTTTTATTTGTGCTTAATTCCAGAAATTATGTTGGGTTATTTTAAATTTATTCTTCATAATATTCTCATGAGTTTTTTATTCAGTACAATAAGTACCGAAGGGGATAGCATATCTACTTGGAAAATTTCAACAGACACTACTCTGAATCCTCAGTAGAGTACTCCCAACCTTTACAGACATTAGAACCTTTATATTGTAAAAGTAATTGACTAAAAAAGAAATATTTGTCAATAATTAAAAAATTAAATTTAAAATAACGGAACACAATTTCCGGAATTAAGCAGAAATAAATATTAATATTTTGTTAAGCTTTTAAATTTCAAATAAAATTATTAAATAATTTTATAAATAAAAAAAAAAGAATTGTATAGCAAATCTTACACAAAAAAGTAAAGCGTCAAAAAAAAAATATTATTTTGTTTTTGAAACTTCTTCACAATGGTCTTCATAAATTTTCGGAAAAAGGTCTTAATATTGCTGTGTCAATAAAGAAAAAGCTTTTATTTCTATTCCTTTTTTTTTTCTTTCAGTACAGCAGTATTAAATTTTGAAGTTAATTTTAAAAAATTTAGTCCTATTTAATGACTACAATCACTTCCTTTTCATTAGCTATAAAGTTATAAATACAACCTTAGACTTTTAAAGAACAACAAAAAAAAATTTCACTTAACGAGTTTTTCATGATAATAAAACAAAACTTAAAGGGTTTTTTCCAAAATGTATGTAAACTGAAAAAAATCTTACACGCAACATTTTCTCATATGTGTATGGAACGAATTTATGACAAGTGATACAAAATTTTTAATTTTTCACAAACAATTAAAAAAAGTAGGAAAAGCTATAAAAAATTTAATTCTTAGAGAAAAAAAATTTATATTTTCCGATAAATAGGCCTCTCACATTTTAAAGTCTTCTTTCATAAATATTCTACTTTAGTAAGAAACATTTAACTCCGGCTACTCTCCAATTAATTTATGTGCTTATTCTCTATTGTCCTAGATTTTTTAGTCCTAATGAGTTTAATAGTTTTGGTCAAGTGGTGACTTAGATTTTGTCTATTGCATTTATTGTTAAAAATAAAATATCCGTTTGCCTTTTGTTGTATGCGTACTAACTACAACAATAAATAAATTTCCTTTCGTAAATACTGTTGCTTAGACTAAAAAATAAATAAGCAAATCAATAAATGAAGCACAAATAGAATAAAATTTAAAAGGACTAACACAAATTTTGTCTTTATGAAGGCAGTAATAAATAGTAGCACCAGTAGTTGAAATTATGCAGTTAACAATAATATACGAGTAACTATTTTTGAATAAGAAGTTGTTTAAAAGAATTTTAATGCCAAAATTTAAAAAAAAAAAAAAAAAGTTTTTGCAGTTTTAAAATATTTTTGTAACCTTTTATAATTTTCTTTACATACGAAAGTGTTTGCTTAACTTTCTAACCAGCAAACAGGCTGAAAATATGAGTGATACATTTAAAAATTCCTGTATTTCAATAAATTAATAATCCATACATAATCAGCTATAAAACATAACGCTATTCCCACATTGACGTCCATTTCCCCAAGTATTTTTAGGTCTCAACCACAGTCACAACATGTACTGGCAAAAGAGATCTCACGAATAAGCGGTCACAGGTTTCAAAACATCTTCATGATGGGTATGCATGAAGCCTACAAAATACGAACAACTAACCAGGGATGTTGTTCTCATTCACTAAGCCCCGTAGGATTATAAGAATGTTCGGTGCATAGACTTCTGCACTCATTGGTTGAATGTGAACATCAGCTTTTAACCCATCAATCCAATGAGGCCTCCTCTGTGGGAGTACTGGTTTTCATAGTACCAGTGTGAAGAATTACTGGTCGGATCACGAAAGTATCCTTTTCCCAGCTATGAGCTCTGAGTGGCTCAGGGTGCTGTGCATCCGTTTATCCCAGGGATACATCACGACGTAGATCTTGCGAAAAAGACACACCCCCAAGGAGCATAACTACAAACAGAAGTAAGCAAATACTAAGAGAAGAAAAAGATGACTTTGTCATCTAAGCAAGCAATAAATTTTCCAACGATTTTGTTACATTTTTTTACATAAAATCAATATATTTTTATTATGGTTACTATATATTCTAAGATCGGCCACCCTCCTTTTAACGTGGTTCAGTTAAAAGTCTTGAGACTAATGCGTATTAAAAAAATTTAATTATAGAATTAATTTCTACTTTAAATGATATATTTTTCAAGTTAAAAAATTAATTTCATAAATTAGTAAATTCATTTAAATATCTTTCTTATTTCACACACTAAAGTGATGGCAAGCAAATCTTTCTTAATAATAGATTAAGTTTTCTCACAAATTATGTGTATTGTGCAAAAAGAAAATATTTCACTTGCAGAGAATGCTTAGTGCTAAGTTTTTTCTTACACATATGCATTTCCATTGATATTATTATCCTAAAACTTAATATGTCCTCTAAGTATTTTTCTTGGTTTAGAATTTATTATTGCATTTAAAAAGAAAAAAAAGTAGCGAAATGTGTATTTTGTTGATTATTTAGAAAATTTACCTTATCTGCTTCTAAGCCACCGGGAATTTGTGTACCATCCTTCGAACAAAAACAGTATGGCAGTTGACAATCTTCGGTATTACACTTTTGTGCTTTATCAGCAGGTGCTTCGGTTACTGTAGCGGGTGCTGAAAATAAAATGTGCCAAAAGAAAAAAATTAAATGAAATATTTTTTTTTTTCTTTTTTTATGAGAGTTATTTTTATGTGCAACATTTATATAAAACGGATGTAATGAAAAAGTTTGTTAAAAATAAACTGCTTCACTAGCAGTTGTTTGTTAAATTTATTTTAATTGTTCTTAGAAACAAGAAGTAATAGAGCATTGCGTAGTTTAGAAACAATAAGAAAAATTTCTAAATATTTTTTTCTTAAATAATTAAGTCAGTTACTGAGTCTATTTTATAGCGGGTGGGGCAAAAGTCCCGCTATAATATTTATTGACTTTGCTCAAAAAAAGGTAAGTAAATTTGGTTTTCATTAAAAGTTTATTTGGTCTTTACATGGTTTTTTTCGTTATGATCGTGGTGATCGTGATTCGCTATGCAAATTTTGGCTCTTTTTAAGGCAATTTTCTTAACATCTCAGGCTGAATTTTTTTAATTTCGTGTCAAATATTGTCTTTAAAATGTTTCATGGATTAATTGAGGATTCTGTGTGACTGTTATGCTAATTGATGTGGCCACTGAGAAGAAAATGAGCTTCATTGCTCATTATCAATTTAGACGTAAAACCTTTTGGACTTGCTGAACTTTTAGTATTTTTTTTCAAATACAACGCTGTTAGTAAGCATTCTTTCGGAAGACTGTGTGTATGTGTTTATTTGTGCAAGTTTTTAAAATTATATAAACACATCAATGTATAGCCTGGAAACATATTGGTCTTGCATAATTCTTTTACAGCTTTGTATTGCGTTAGTGCTTATATAATACATTGTAAGTCTTTTGCTTGTTATATATTGCTTAAAAGCTGCTCTCTTGCACTTGCAATGTTGCGAGACATTTAAGTCAAAAGCTGAATTCGAATCTAGCCTCTATTAATCCTTTTTCATTTGACAAACTGAATCATTGGTTTATTTTTATTATTGGTTGCCTCTTAGCTTTATATTCACAAATCGAGAAACGAAAGCAGTTTTTGTTTTATATTTTTAAAGTAGCAGAAATGAGATACTGGCATTGGTTATTGCCTGTAGCTTAAAAAGCAAAACGAACAAAGAAAAAGGTAAAGAAAAGGCATCACAAGCAAAACATTAACAAAGTTGGGTCATTTCTTACTGAATGTTTTTATTCTTTAACAAAGACTTACATGAATTTACACTTGAAAACTGTGTGTGTATGGATTAGTATATGCTTCAATGAGTGGGATTGCTTTTGTTATATCATATGAACATGTTGCTATTTTACGAGAATCAAAATGCATACACCAGTAATTTCAATCAATTGAATCAAATGTTTTCTCATTTTCTTATTTGGATCTTGTTGTATGTATGTATGTGCAAAAACATAATACATAATGTATTGTGTACCATTTGTAAGAGTAACTAGAACACAGACTGTTGAGTAAAATTCTAAAACGGGGGATACACAGATCAAATTTTAACATCAATCACTGCATTTATGTGGGTATCAAAAAAGAAAACAAACTAAGTTATTTTGATATTAGTTAAATTCACACACAACATATACATATGACTTTCATTTGTAAAAAACATACACAAAAGCATAGATTGATGTTAAAATTTGATGTGTGTATCCTCTGTTTAACAGATAATGCAACACATATGCAAAAGCTATATTCACGCATAAACAACAGCAAACGCATAATACATACATAAATATGATTATTTATAAATAATGTAATTTTTAAGGTTATAGGAATATTGTTTTAATATTTAATTTTGTTTATGTAGTTGCCATACTTTTAAGACACACTGCAATTTTTTTCATAATTTTAGGAGCATACCTTGTCACCATTTTAGAATTTTTTGCCAACATTTAGCTTCTTTCTCCCATTTAGCCTGGAAATTTATGATTTGTTTTTTAGCTTTTTTCCTAGCCTATTTGAGTTTTCAAAATATCCTTAAATAGCCTTTTTTATGTTTTGGAAAAATGTAAACAAATTATACATAAAGAAACTAAGACTGAAAAAAATTCGAACTTGAATTGGATTAATTTTAAATTTTGTTTGCAAAATAAAAAAAATTGTATCTTTGTTTTGGGGGAGAAAACAATGAACCACATTAATTAAAGTAATATTTTCGATTAAAATTTGATAAGCAAATTGAGAAATTGAAACGAAAAGTAATTTCAAGAGTAAATAAAATCATTCGGATTCCACCTTCTAAAATAAATGCTTTTTATTCTTTGTTTGTACTTCATATCTAAGATTTATTTTTCAAGACACGTTTTTCGAAATGACTTCATAATGCTAAAAAAAAACTATCATTAAAAAAACTTTCACCTTCAAGATAAAAAATATGTTCCAAAGAATTTCTCTTAAATAAAAATAATATAGATTTAGTTGTCTAGTACTATCGTTTAGTAATGCTGAGGTTGCGTTCTTTGACGATAAAGCTAGATAAATCAAAAACAAAATTTTTACTTGAACGAATTTAAATTTTTTTTTTTTTTTTTAACATTAAAGTTTAAAACTAATTAAATTCGGTTATAACTAATGAAAGCCATGTTGTGGAAAGCAAATTTGTTTTCCTTACTTTTTGTTATTTTATTTACTCGTCTTGGTTTTTTATAAAATTCATAATAAAAAATTTTGAAATTTATAGTTATTTCTATTTTTTTTTTTTTTTTTTTTTTTTTGTTTTTGTTGTAAAGAAAATTTAACTTATTTTTTCTAGCCTTATATGTAGTGTATCCTTTTAAAAATATTTTATTAAATCCAAAAAATAATTAATATATAAGATACGAAAATTAGTACCGTCCATTAATAAAAAAAAATTAAGGTCTGTCCATTATTAGAAAAATTTTAAGGCAAGAACATTTAAGATCCTGTATAATTAAAAGACTTAAAACCTCAATTTTAGTACCATTCATTAAGAAAGAATTTAAGGTACGCCTTTAGTATCTTCCATTATTAAAAAAATTCAAGGCAGCAAGTTCAAATTCAATTAATTATAAACAAAAGACTTAAAAAAAGAACTTTATAATCGTTCATTAGAAATTTAAGGCCCACCTTTTTTATCGTCCATTATTAAAAATTACTCAAGAGAGCAAATTCAAATTCAAAAATAAACGAAAGACTTAAGAAAGGAACTTTAAACTCATTCATAAATTAAAAATTTAAGTCCCGCCTTTTCTATCGTCCATTATTAGAAAATACTCAAGAGAGCAAATTCAAATAAAAACGAAAGACTTAAGAAAGGAACTTTGATATTTTCCATTATTAAAAAATTTAAAACCCGCCTTCCATTATTAAGAAAAATTCACTTTAATATCCAACATTATCAGAAGACTTCAGACAGACCCAGCGTTGATAGTTTACCTGTTTAATGCTAGATTTAGCCATTTTTCTCGCACTTAGCCTCAAAATTTAAAATTTAGCTATTTTTCTAGAATTGTTTTAAAATACCCTCATAAAAGCTAGAGTTATCAATTTCTATGTAATGCTTATCTTTTGTTTAAAAATTAAAAAACAAATTATACATAAACTAATGCTGAAGAAAGTTTATCTCAGAACATAATTATTTTACGTTTCACTCTCTCTGTTTGTTTTTTTAACTCCCAGCTGGAGTTGGATTAAATTTATATTTTGTGTACTCAATGTTAAATTGAGTTGCTTATTAAATTTTCAGAGAAAGTCGCATTATTTGTAGCAAAAATTTTTACATTTGTTTTAGATGGCAAAATATTACCGAAATGACCTATAGTAATATTTTGGATAAAATTTTAAATTAATAGTTGATGATTTATTCAGAGAGAAGTTAATTTTAGAAATCAAAAAAAAGTATTCGGCTGCTCCTTATAAAATAATTTCCTTTTATATTTATTCGATATAATGTTGCAGAAAACTATTAATAAAAAAATCAAAAAAAAAATTTATTCTAAAGAATTCTGTATAAATAAAAACAGACGTTCATGGATTTCATGAATTAATATATAATTTTGTATTAGCGCTTAGTAGTTCTGCTTTTTCGTGACTTTTATTTCTATAAAGCGAGTTAAAGATCCTCTTAGCGGAAAAATCGCCTTGACATCAAAGTACTAAATTCTTTGCTGTAAGAATGTTTGTAATTATATTTAAAGAAAAAAAGCCAGAACATTTTTATTTTCAGCACTAATTTCTTTAACCTTTTTTCTATTTTTTTTTTGTGATTTTAATTTAACTTTTCTGTAGCCTTTTTGTGTAGCCAATTTAGCTTACTTGTTTTCTAGCTCCTTTCATCACCGCTTGTCACAAAAAACTTATTATAATAGTGTTAGTAAATTCATTGCCTTTGCGAATAATAACATTAGCAATTGATTGTATTTAAGTTTTATATAAATATTATTTAAAATTGAAATTCATAATTTAAAAAAAAAAAATTTAATTTTAAAATAAATGATAATGATTATACTCAATCGAAATTATGTGCAGAAAACTGATGTTCGTTTCTCAACATTAAGTATTTAGTTACCTAATATTTCAACCCATTAATAGGAGTTGCTTCAATTTTAGCTCTACTAAGTTAAGTTGAAAACAAAAATTTAAAAGACGTAAGATTAAATAAATTATATAAAGCACTTTTTTAAGAGCCCAAAAATTATTATTTTGTATATATTTTTTGAAGAAGCACAATTAAGTTACAAGATTCCTATTACTGTTGAGCTGTTTTTTAAACTTTGGCTTATAAAAAGCTTAGATTGAAATTAAGTTTTATGCTCCTTGACTTGTAATATTGTTACTACACTTTTCAATATATTTTTTAACCCTTTCAGGGCTTGACTTGATACATAAATGCAGGTATTTGAGATTTTAAACTTCTTCCGTATTAATTAACATAATTGTTCTCTATAAAAATAAAGTTTCTTTAATAATCAACTACGCTTGAAACTACACAAACCATTTATAAATAAATTAACAAAAAAGTTTTAAATTATCCTTCAAAACATCCTCTTACATTTAAAAAAATGTATTAAAACGAAAACAACTGAACATAATATGAATAAATAATAAATAAAATGAATAAATAAAATATTCTCTTGCAATAAATAATCTAACTTTAACGATAATGTGACATTCATTTTATTTTTTATTACATTGCAAAAGTAAGAAATCTATAAATAAAATAAAATTAAATTAAATAAAACGTATCTTATTGTCATTCAATAAACAATGAATAAATTACAGTAAACAAGATAAATTCGGCAGTGCCGATTCTTATATACCTTTCACTGTAGTTTTTTAATTTTGCTCATTCTTTTTAAATACAAAAAAAATATATATATCAGGTCTGTTCTGAAAATCACATATGGTTTTGAAATCACACGTGTGATTTTGCGCTGTTCTGTAAATCACACTGCTTTTGTATTTTTCTGTGTGATTTTATCTATTTCAAAGCACAAAAAAACAGCTGATTCTTTTGTTTTGTTCACAAAAGAAAGCACAAGAGCAAATAAAAAATTATACAGCAAAAAGGCGTCTTTATTTTTTTTTAATTTTTAAGTGTTTTTCTTTTTTAAAAAACTAATTATTCTTCAAAATTAACAAAGACCACATTAAATAATTTATTTAAGTAATTTATTTCAACGTTCGTTCTATAATAGCCCCGAATATAACCAAATGATTTGAAAACGTAAGTGCCTTAGCTGAACGTTTTGAAATCACAAAATTATGTGCACAGAACACCTTTTTTGTGCTTTCAAATCACATTGACAAAATGTGATTTTCAGAATATGATATTTATCAAAATGTTAATCTTTATTTGTGCTTAATTCCAGAAATTGTGTTGGTTTTAAAATTTATTCTTTCTCATGAGTTACTTATTCAGTACAATAAGTACTGAAGGGAATAGCATACCTATATGGACCACTTCATCAGACGCTACTCTGAATCATCAGTAGGTTACTCCCAACGTTTCTTGCAAACATTAGAACCTTTATATTGTAAAAGCAATTGACTAAATAAGAATTATTAATCAATAGTTACAAAAATAAAGATTAATATTTTGTTAAACTTTTAAATTCCAAATAGAAATTATTACATATATATATATTTATTTTAATAAAACAACTAAGACTGCTATTTTATATATTCACATTGTTATTCCGTGTGAATCGGTATAACTTTACTTTTTCAACAATAATTTAAGCATACGAGATTGCATACAAATATTGATTGCAATTAAAATCTTGCTTATTGTCAAAAATTAATTTTTTTTAACGATCAACAAAAAATTTTAATTTGAATTAAAAAATTGAATTTGAAGCTTTCTTCCTTCCAATTGCTTTTTCTGAATGAGAATTTTTATATGAATTTTTCTTCTTCGACTTTTTTCTGTAAATCGATTCCTTATGATACCATTCGAAGTTAAGTTCGAGCTTTGATGTAAACATCAAAATAAAGCTTTTGTGTTATAAGTTTAACAGACCACAATTCTTGTTTATAAAAATTTGGACAAAAAGTTGCTTTATTCACCCAACCAGTCTTCTTATTTTTTACTTAAATGTATTTTAGAGCTTACTGTTTTTACCAAAATAAATTTTTTTGAAATTGTGTTGTAGCAAAAAATTAACAAAAATTTTTGTAAACAAAACCAAGAAAATTGCACTTTAGAGCTCACACCTCAGAAAATAATGCACCAGTTAAGCTGATTTTAAATAGACACCTGCTTCCTTTTATATGTTGTGTATGGACTTCAAAAAATTGATTTCAATAACTACAGAGGGAGAATAAAATCGTTATTTATTAAGATCTAAAGTATGGTGTAGACTATACAAATGAACTCACAAACTTATATGCATCCTTCTTATTTACAGTGAAGATTGAAAAAAAAATATAAATAAGTAAAAAAAGGCAATGCGACAGGTACAAACATTTGTAAATTAATATCATTAACATAAATAATCATTTATGTATAACAAAAACAAGCAAAAAGAAACAAAACAAAGCAATAAAAATTCAATAAAGCTACGGTCGGATGATACAAATATTTGTCGAAATAAGTGTAATTGCTATATCATCTACATATAAGTTTATATATCTGTGGTAATAAAAAAAATCACTTAAAACGACTTAAAAAGACATAAGCAATTTTTCTCTTTATTACCACAGATATTTTGAAAAAATATCAAACCCTTAAATTAATTTTATATATTCTTCAAAATCATATTAAGTTGGTCTATAGAGTGGCTCGTCGTACGTTCATAGGACCAGAAACCTACTTGACATCTGTCTAGAATATATTATGGAGTAAAAGAGGTTTTTGGGTAGAATAGTAATTTTTAAGACACTGGAAATATCAAAACTCTTCATCATACTGTAGGAGAGTGCATTCCAGAAGATACAGGCACCCAATAAGAATGACCTCAGACTGCTAACGGAATGGTTTACCAGTCATTGTTAGATATTACTAGTTTAAGATAGAGATTATTAACAGCAGGTTTTGTAGTCTACTTGACGAAACCTCAAAACATGTACTTGGCGACTGTTAGCTTTAGGGTCAAGACTTCTGTTTGACTCCCAGAAAGATAGGAAAGGTTTTACTGAATAAAACAATTGGATTAATTCTAGGCCAAAAAATTTTTTGGGTAGCGGCTATATAGTATTAATAATAAAAGTAATAATAAAATTTACATTAAACCAACAATCGCGTTGCAAAGTCAATAACGTATGTGCTTATTTTGACACCATCCGATTTCTATTTTATTGATGACGTGCCTTTTAAATTTTTTAACAAGCGTGTATAAATTGAAATCTTCTACAGAAAAAGCTAAAATTTTAGTTTTTTGACAACGCATGTTGTGGATTTAACAACAATATATTATCAAATTTCTAACTTATTAACAAAGGTTGTCATTTCAATAACTGCATGGTATCATTTCGACACCAAATGGTGTTATTGTGACAAAATATAGTATCGACTTATCATTTGTGTCAAATAAACATCATTTATCAATTCAACAATGCTTTGTTGTCAGAAACGCATTTTTAAAATAACACCGAGCATTGTCAAAATGAGAACGAACGTGCGCCCAAACACTATTGACACTATTTTTTCTCTAGGTGTAATAGTTACGAATCATATAATCATACAAATATTTGCCGAAACGTTTATTTCGCCAAATATTTGTGTAATTTAACCTTAGCTATTCTAAAGTACAAACAAAACAACATAAAATACCCATTTCATAGGATTACATTAAGGAGAAAATAAAATTCCATTTACACTAAAACACACACAAAAGCATATCTATACACACATATACTGTGTTACTCATTTATACAACAACAAATCAAATCAACAGAAAAGCTTTTTTAAGCAATTGTATTCAATTGTTAGCATCTAGTATATGCAAGTGTGAAGTAGATTTTCATTAGAAGCGGAAGTGGTAAGTATTTATATTGCTGCATACAGGTGCTTTTCGTGTACATCAGTGAAATTACTTCTTTTTTTTTTGGTACTTAGA
This sequence comes from Thelaira solivaga, assembly GCA_947397855.1. NCBI lineage: Eukaryota > Metazoa > Arthropoda > Insecta > Diptera > Tachinidae > Thelaira > Thelaira solivaga. The sequence continues at coordinate 14,205,986 of OX377612.1, forward strand.
AGAGTAAGAAAATAAAACAAGGAAATTCTCTGATATCTTATAGTTTTACTATAAAAATGATACTAGTAATTGTGACTGTACAGAAGGGATATGTGAGCCTCAAATGGTTTTGCGCAGCCCTTTAATATGTGTAAATACATCAAAGAATATTTTCAGCTTTTACATTCACATTTAAAAAAAAAAAAAATTTATTTAACAACAAATATGAGATAAAACTGACCATGTATGTATATGTTTTTCATTGAAATATTTATTTTTTATTTTTGCATAACAAAATTTAAAAATTTATTTTGGATTGGTCTGTTGCATTTCACGTCATTGTATTTTTATTTAACAACATAAATTTGATTCGAATCAAACTCTAATAAATTCATATTGAGTATTAAGTACAGCTTGAAATACCGAATTTCAATTGATTAAATTAACCCTGCTGCAGGGTTCAAAAGTACTTCTAGTCTTAAAATATTTGACTTTATAATCACACAACAAAAAAACGGATTATATGTTTTCTTAAAATATTGTTTTATTAAAAATTAATATCCCTAACTTAAATATTATCTAAAGGATGGTTAAATATCTCACATTTCTCGTACATAAAAATTCACATGTTTATATTTACTCACAAATGCACAGAAATTTGTCAACACGATATTTTCTATATAGAGAATAAAAGTAACAAAAAAAAAAACTTCAAAGAGCGTTTTTTAATGCTATGGCTTGTTAGATACGTGGTTTGGTGCGATAAAGTGGGTGGTAAGGTAGAGTTGTCTATTTTCTTTGTTTTTTTTTTAATTGTTTCTTTATGAAAAATAAATGTTATTCTATTGTGTTTTGATTTGTTAGTATAGCTGTTGAAAAAATATGTAATTTGAAATTGTTTATATTAATGACATTTTTATACATGCTTCTGGTGGCGCTGATCACCAACAAATATTCAGCCGAATTTTCTTGCTTTTATTTTTTTATTTTAAATAAAATTTAAATTTGGCTGTGCCGATTTTATATACCCTTCACTGTGTTAGCTAAATATTAAATTTTTAATGTCGACCATTCTTTTTAAATATTTAATAATATTAAAAAAATTAATAATTAAATTGCAGCTGAAAATAATTTTCTGTAAACAGGTATCTCTACGTATACGTAACAGCATTTTTGCTAACAATATTTAAAAATGAAGTCAGTAGTGTTTGTCGTAATGAGTTTTCAGACTCTTAAGTATGACTTCACCGATGGTGTTTTAAAAAAAATTCAATTTATATTATAATTTTGCTTAAAATAATAATAAGTTTATTTAAAACAATAATTTTTTAAAGTGAAGCATTTAAACTGTAATTCAAGAGATTAGTTTTAATCAATACTAAGCCATGGAAGCCCACCATCTCGATCTTGATGTATTTTTTAGGAAAAAAAAAAATTAAGTCTTAAAAAGTTCCCGTTCATCGTCATTTAAAAATCAATTATCTTATATTTAAGTACACAATTATTATTAAGTTTAATTACCATCTAGCCTAAGGTAATTTTAATATTTATAATTTACCTTTAATTACATTCCGTAATTCAAAGTCATTTCTTTATTGAATATTTCTTGCACTCACTTTACCATTCTTAACTCATCATCCATTTTTACACTTGTCCACCAATCAAATTCTCTTGAATGACAAATTATGGCAACTCCTGTATTTGTTTTTGGTTTAGTTTACGAAAATGTAACTGTTTATTAAACACACTAATAATGTAGGCACTGTATCAAAAAAACAACAGCAAAATTTCCCAAAAATCTCTCTCTATTTCAAAATAGAACAAAACAACAGAAAAAGAAATCTACTTAGAGGCATGAGTTATAGCTCTATATGTAAATAAAGATTTTTTTAGTACACAAAAGCTCTCTGGGAGAGAGAGAGGAATGAAAAAAGCACATACACAATTGATATAGCCACATAGAGAGAGAGAGAGGGAGAGAGAGAGAGGAATAGAGATCTCTCACAAACAAATGAGTTGGAACAAGCACACAAAAAGAGAAAAAAATGCAAAATGGATTTTTATAAAAAAAAGTTGTATTAAAAAATCGTCAAGCACCGTTATCCAGGAGCCATTTTAATGACTGTTTTTGTATATTTATCTACCTGTGGCCAATCAAATTTATTTGTATGCAATTATATATTATGACAAAATTTTTAAAAAGAAATAGTTACTTATGATAAATTTTTTAAAATAAAAGCAAGCTGAATTCGGCTGTCCTGAGTCTTATATACCTTCAGTATTCATATATTTCGCTTTCAACATTTTTCTTAAATATATTAATTTTTATAAGACGACCTCTAGATTAATAAACAAATATGAAAATAAAAAAAAAAACATTCTGACTGTTGTTTATGTTTAGAGAAAGTACGCAAAAAGCGCACCAAGAATGTAAAAAAAATAGATGTAGTTGCGTTTTTTAACTCATAGCGTCATTTGTGGACCAGATATTACGAATGTTGGGTCAACAAAATCAAGATCTTTGCTATTATTAATTAGATCTTTTAAATAAATAAAATAAAATGAAAATCTTACACATTTAAAATAATCAATTTAAAAAAGTGATATTATGGAACGCAGCTGCACTTTCTTGGGGAATTGCCCATATGTGTAAAATTTTTTAATTCTTTTTTTTTTTTTTTTTTTTTTTTTTGGTAGACCGTTTTTATACTCGTATCAAAATGTAAGGTTTACAATTATTGATATAAAATTTCCACATTTTTGTTGTGTTTAATTTTTTCATTTCTTTAATAAACCCGAAAGGAAAAGCAATTTTTTTTCTCAATTTTAAATAATAAACTTTTCATTACTGTAATAAATATTATAATTCTTGTTTAGTTATTTTCTTGTTCTTGGCAGCACTTCAAGCATATATTTTTATATTTTAGTAAAAAAATTTTATTTTTTTAAATTCTAAATTCTTTCTCCATTTGCATACAAATGTTCATAGTACAATTAAAAAAGAACATGAAAATACATACAGCAACTCATAAAGATGACCAAAAATTAATTGGTTTTGCAGTATTATTCGAAGCATTTTGAAATTTAAAAAGAACAAAGAAAAATTCATAATATTCCAAAAGAAAAATTTTTTTAAATATCTAAAAATTAAAAAAATAATTATAAAGCAAAAACGATTGCAATTGTTATGATTGAAGGCTGTTAGCTATAAGAAAAAGTTGCTTAAGTCGACTTAAGCAAAAATTGACTTGTTGGCGCAATTAACTCAGTTCTATATTTGGAATAGAATTTAAAATATGGACTTAAATTTTTTTCTGCTTTGATGAACTCTCTATCCTTTGTTAATTTCTAAAAAAAATTTCATAAAAATTATTTAAAAAATTCACAAATAGAGCACATATGCAGATATGAGGTTTTATTATATATTTTTCACTTCCAAATAAAATACTCAGATTCGGAATACACAACAGCATTGAATTACTTTATTATTGTGGGTCAGGGATGGTAAAGAAAACAATACAGATTGCTATAATCTAAATAATTTTATAAGAAAACCTTTTAGGATTTAAAACCATTACCATTAGTCTCTTTGTCTACATTGCATAACCTGCAGAGGTTATAATTGCCAAGTGTTTTAATACTCTGCAATGTGCAGTCATGAATCCCGTGATACGAAGTCTTGCCTAGTAAATCATTTCTTCTTTTTAGGCAACAAAATGGCATGAAAGTTGTCGTCACTGTTATATACCAGCCACTTCCCTACATCTGAGTTTAATAGAGTCCCAAAATAATACGCTGAATAGTTCTACCAGCATCTTTTCTCACTAGTTCGTCTGCCTTCTCTTTACCTGTATAACAAATTTTGGTTGAGTCGACTTAAACACTTATTCCTTATTGCCACAGCATTATCTTAATACAAAAATAATTATTTATATTTATTTAGTAGTAGCTAAAGCTGAAATAAAATCTGTCATTTCAATTATAAAAAAGATCATATGAACGTAGAAGAAATTAAAATAATTGAAATTTGTACTGGTAGGAAATTCATTTCCTAATAATTCAATTTAATCTTACTACCTCGAGGTAGAAAAGTTTTGCCTCCTTCCGAATTTCGAGCTTCAAGAATTTTTTCTTTGATATCTAATGCTAGAGAGGTTAAATATCATTTTGATGGTAATTATTCTCAGAAAAAGCATTTGACAGCACTTTTGAAATGAGATTTATATACTTCATTTTAAGTATTAACGGTCGTATTTTCCTTCACTGAATGAATTAGTCATTAGACTAATGACAGCCTTTCATTGATTTAGTAAAATATTTCATAAAAAGAACGCATATTTCATTGAATTGGTGAAATATTTTATTAATGTAATGAAAGTGTATTATTAATTAAAACATAATGATTCATTGAATTAATTAATAAAATTGTTAGGAGGTCTTGGAGGTACATATTCTACAAAAATATTAAATTTTTATATATGCGTAGGTTACTCGTAGAATTCTGTATTAGCATGTATTTTTTAAAATATATAATTTTGTATATGCATGTACTTGCATACTTTTTTATTTGTGTTTTTATATGTGCATTAAATGGACAGTAGGTTTGTTAAAAAATTCCTAAAACAATTTAACACAATTGCTTTTGTTGTTAAATTTTTATTGTTTTATGGTAAAATATTTTCAAGAAAATTAGCAAATGTTTCCAAAGACAATAATCTTCGTTTGTGCAAAGATTTATTTTTTTTTTATTGTAACATTTTACTTGTATGCAGTTTATATGCACGAGTGTATATGTTTAAAATTATTTACATATAGAAAATTATTTCAATTGAAATTCCATTGTGAAATAAAAAGTATTCTTCATTTGTATGTTGAGATTGCTTGAAAGGATAAGTAAATAGTCTCCTTATTTCTATTGTTTAATTACATATACATACGAGCACATACATACGTGTGTATCTTAGCAATCAACAAATTGTTTTAAATAAATATAAAACATAAATGTATATTTATACATGTAATACATATACAGATGCATCAAAAGGTAATAATTACTTTTAGCATAAAATAACAGAAAATTTAAAACTCAAATTTGTTTACTTTATTAAAGTGTTTTAACTTAAGAAATTAAAAGCATTATAAAATATTCTTTCAACAGCAAGTATTTAATTAAAATGGCTAGTTTTTAATGTTTACGCCATTTCATTTATCAAGAAAGATCAAATAAACTTGAAATAAGCCAGTACTCAATATTTAAAATGTATTTAAGAAAGCATTAATTTAATTTTTTAAGTAGATGTTTTTACCTGGACTAGCCCGATCTTTTTATTTTATTAATAGGAGTTTTTAAAACAAGCATATCATATATATAAGACTTCAGAGCAGTTTTTTAAAAAAAATCGGGCATTTTATATGTAAAAAAACTAATTTTCTTCAAGTATAGAAAAAGTAGTCACCAAATTAGACAGAATTTTAATACAAAAATTTCATCTAAGTCGTTGTATTAAAACGAAAATAGGCATGGCAGCTCCAAAAATATATAGGGAACTTGCTACTGCCAGAAAGGCTTGCTTAAACTATGAATTTAATTTGAGGTGAGATTTGCAATTGCTGAGCTCTTTAATATTTTTTTTAACAATTTATTTTCTTACACACAAATTAAAACAAACTTGTGATTGTAGTAAAAATATCTATCCCATGAATCGAAATAAAATTTTTTTTTTTATTTTAAACTAAAAGAAAAAATTAATAAAAATCAAATTAAAAAAAAAAAAATTATTTTATGCCTAAAAACAGAAAAAAATCTACTAGTGCTCATCTATTTATATTTTATTTTATAACTTTTTTTACCTCAATAAAAGGCACATGGAGTTGATCATTTTGTAATGCAGTTTTGTGACAGCTGAAATGCTATAAACTTGACAAATTGTATCGAATTTTATACGAAAAGTTTTCACTTCGTTATTAAAGTCTTCATCAGTGGTTTGTACAAAATTGAACGAAGACTAACTTGTATTTTATTTTAACTTTCATTTAGTTTTATTATTTTTTTTTTGTTGTCAGTTTGTAACTTAATGTTTGTTTAAAAGTTTGTCTTCCAAAAGTTGAACTTTAAGTTGCTGAATTTTTTATTAAAAAAAGAATAGTAGAAGTAAGTACGTGAAAGGATTTAAAACAGATTTTGCATTAAAACTTTAAGGCATTGAAAAGGTAATTTATGGTTAAAAAAAATAAAATAAAAAAAGAGGCTTATAGTTTTTAAATATATAAAATAAAATAAATATAAAAGCGCTATTAAGTTAGTAATGTCACCGTAGGAAAAAATACTCGTGCTCGGGAGTTTAAGAAAAAAAGTTACGAGCACTAGTTATTATTTAACTTCTATAGTTTTTTGGTCATGCTAACTAGCAAGATATTAATTGATATCGTATTTGAAATACATATAGTGAATCACACAAAATATTTTTTTAAAGAATTTTCCATCCTGATTTAACTCTAAAGTATTACACCAAAATATATAAACAGTTGAATAAACCTTTTATACTTTATTCACATAAAATTTCCTCCACAAAATACATTTTTATGGATTCGGCTTTTATGGTCTAATTTCCTTTTATTTATAAAAATGTTAAAATTTATTTAATATAATGCTAGCTAGTGCAATTTGTATTTCTGGACTGATTTATTTTATGCAGCAGAAATTATTAAACTCAAAATTAATTAATTTTGCTTTCATTTGCTTTTAATTAGAATTTTACTTTTTTTTTCAATTTATTTTAGAAGAAAATCATTAATCCTTTAAAATGTTCTCCCAAAAAATTGAAGCAACAAAATAATACATTTTGATTTGTTATTTCTCTAAAAATACTGCATCAAATATTTTCTTTTTTATTTCTTATATTTTTGCTGATTTGTTGGTAAACATATAGTTCTATTTCCAAGAGCACTATTTCTTTAAAATTTTGTCTTTTATTTTTTATCTCACAATGTAGATGAAAGGGTATGAGAACAACTATGTTTTTGTGTGTATAAAGTTATAGAAGAGTGTACTTCCGTTTGTTTCTGTTGGATTGAAATATGCTCTATTTCCTGTTGTATTTATGCTTGAACACTTTTATTTCTCTAATATAAAGCGCACATAGACAGCAGGGATTAAATGATGACAAAGATTTAAATTTCTTTTTTACTAATTCTTTTTTTATCTTACCTAGGTACCTACAATGTTTATTTAAAAAAAAAAAAATTTGTAAAAATATTTTTTTTAAATCACATTTTTAATGCTAAGAACAAAAACGATTGCGAATTGTGACCAAAAGATATAGAGTTTGAAGCTAAAAAAAATGTTTTTTATAACTTACTTACAGAAATATTGAAGATATCGTTTTTTGTTTCTATTTTAATAATTGTACTGCTATTGTTTTTTATGTATTCTTGGTTTTTTTTTCAATTATTTTTATTTCTCTGTGTATGGGTATATTAAGGCTTGTCCCATAAATGAATTATGCGACATTTGCTGGAAATTGCTTCCTAATCTCTAACATCCTTTTGCTTTGTCCAAACATGTATATGCTTTAATATACATACACGCTATACAAACAAATTTGCACAAATACATGTGAGACAAAATGCTTCTTTAGAAGTATTTTTACGAGATGTGTTCAAAGGTACAGGAAATACTAAAATTTTATATATTATATTTTACCAAAACTGAAATTTTTTTTTAGCATTTTAGCTTTACTTTTCTTGTGAACAAAATATCCGCTTAAAAATTTTTTTTTTTTTAATTTTTGTTAATTATTAATTTACAAAAATAAAGCTTTTCAATTTCTTTTTGCATAAGGCCCAGAAAATTTATATTCCAACTAAATATTTTTGTTAACAAAACTAGTGTTAATTGAATTTTTGAAATATTTGATTAATATGATAAATTATTAAGTTTAATCAGAAAAATGTTATACGATAAAAATATAAGACAAAATTAATTCAATTTCAGATTTCATAAACACAAAATTTTTTTTTATACTAATTGAAAATTTAGTTGGTGCATATTTGCTTTTTACATACAAGCAATTTTTCCAAATTACCTAATTTATAAAACATGCCTCTCATTTTTATACTCTTCACAATAAATAAAGAGAGTATTTATAAGTTTGTGATTTTGTTTGTAATTTCTACATCGTACATGTGTCACAATATAAAGTATATATGTATGTGTGTATGCTGGATCTGTTTGGTCTATCTATCTGGCAATCAACTTTCTGAAGTCCCTAGGCAACGTACAGAAAAGATTAATAATCTGTCATGTGTTGCTGTCTTCAGGCTATTGAAATTCAGTCCGATTGGCTCATAAATGGCGGAGCTAAATATTAGCGAAAAACCATGACTGCTTTTATTTTTGGACCATTTTTCTGAGTAGGTTTTTTTGCCTTATATAAATAAAAAATGAAGAGAAAAACATGGCGTACAGTTTTGTCAGAAATGACAATAATAATGTCTGTGCTGAACAATCGGTTCACAATCATTTTACAAATGGCCAAGAGAAACCAAAAATACAACCGAAATTTCAGCTTTTAATTAATTTATTTGTAAATTTATTTTGCCTTTTTTCTTCTTAAATTGAAACGGCTAGTTGATTAAGCTTGAGCTCATATTTTAAATATTTATTTTAATATCCATATTTTGCTCCAACTTTGTGTAGTATATGTGTGCACACATGAAACTAGGTTTCCATGCTTATAAATAAGTGTGCCTTAAAAATGCCTTATATGTGATCGACTTTATAGACAGTAATGATTGATGCCAGAAATTTTTACGTTAATTTGAAGTTCTTTATTTTTTATTAAATATTTATTTAGCTTTGTTTGTTTAAAAAACTTTTTGCAAAAATTGTAAATGAAAATAAATTAAATTTATTTCAGATTCTGATATCTTTCTCACAATTTCTATCTGCAATATTTTAGGATTGTGTTTTGTATATTCGAAATATGAATGCAGACATTTTATAACTTATACAATTAAAGATGCCCGATCGCATATTTTTAATATTTTTAAATAAAATTAATTAATTATTTTAATATTAAGAAAAAAAATATTTTGTTTTGAATTTTTCCTGCAAAGCTTATTATTATTATTATTATTTTGATATTAAAGAAAAAAGTGCGAATTTAAAAATGTAAATATTTGGCTACAAGAGTACAATAAGAGTGTATATAAGATTCGGTGCCGCCGAATTGTTAGTTCTTAGAATCTGCATTAAATGTATGACTAAATAGTATTTCTTTTTGTTTTACAAAAGACATTCATATGAATTTAAAATGTACTAATTTGTATTTGTTTATGGAAAAACATACATACATTTATATGCTTTTAAGCTATGTATTTGTGGCTGTTAGAGAGAAGAGTGTATGTATTTGTTTTAGTCTATTTATTATTATTAGTTAGCTTTGCAGTTCAATTTGTTATTTAATGCCTCACATTTCTTTGATTGCATAATGGTTCCAAGCCTAAAACATCAATTGATAGGAATATGTAAAATGTATTATAGTTGTACTCAAAAAAAGCAAACATACAACAATAACAAAAGTTCTTGATGTTGAAAAACTGAATTTTTTGTTTATTTTCATACAATTTATCGCCTGCTCATTTTTTCCAATTGTTGTTTCATTTATTAGAAATTTTGCTAGCGAGTTTAGAAATAGACAAAACTAGCTAGCAAAGCTGGGATTTCAGACATTGCCCAATATTTATTATTACCCAGTATTTTTTTTATCAACAACATTCAGTATATATACCTATTATCATTAATATTTCCGTTCAATTAAATATTATTAAAGGTTCGTCATATATTTTTTTTTGATTGTTATTCAATTTCTAATAATAGATATTATATTAACCTCAGACACTGGTTTGGTGAAGCTATCACTTTTCGATAAATTACTTTCTCCTCATCAGCACCATGTGTGCTGCGAATTTTGAGATGCTGTGTATTGTTAATGTTAATTATTTGACGCACACACATTTCGAAATTGAATACCTGAATTATTCACCTTAATCAATTATTAACTTCAATTTTTCTTTAGTGTTGCCACTGCATTAACTTTTTTCTATAAGTTTAATGTAAAACTTATTTGTTGTAACAATTCAATTGTTGATCATTTTTGTAGAAAAATTTTAAGTTTTATATTTAGAACAATTTAAAACTAAAGATTGGTATTCAAAATGTTTTATACAAACTTGAAATTTGTCATAATATCTACGTTAAGTTAACTATATTTCATTTTGAATACCAGCTAAAGGATATAAGAAAAAAAAGTAAAAGAAAAAGTAAAATTTTTTTGTGCTATAAGAAGACTAGTATGCTGCAAAATATAGTAGCAAGAATTAACATATATTTCTTCAAAGCCACAAGCACAAGGTACAACCTTAAAAAATATGAAGAGCAAAATTTTTGCTAACAAACTTTTGTTATTTTTTTGTTCAAGTCTATAACTGTTTGTGTTTGATATTTTGCTTCTTTTCATGTTCTCAGTAAAAATTATATTTTTTTCTATTACTCAAAATATTAATGCCAGTTTGGTTTTACGAATTCTGTGATGGGTCCTATTTCAGTTAAAATATTAAATGTGTTTATGAATTTCGTTTTTTCTGTGTGTGAATTCATTTAAGTTTTAATAGGCTGGCCATGTATAAAAAAACACCACAAATATTCAATTTAAACAAAACTTAAGCAAATTTTATATATTTTTCAATTTAATTTTTGTTAGTTATTGTGTATTTGTAATGGAAAAAAATTTCAAGAAGGAATTGCTTTTGACACCTCCGCATGGGCTTGTGGTTGCATCGCGTAATTTTGATTTGTCTTGTTTTTCTTATTACAACATATTGTGCATTAATTCATTTTACTATCTTCGCATTATTCCTATTAAAGGCATTATTTCTATAACGAAAATGGATTTACTATAAATTACACTCATACGAGCATTATATTGCATTAAGTATTTAAGATACCATAAAAATTACATCCTTTTGATACATACAAATAATTTTATTACATGTGCAAGCATGTACGTACTATATATAATGTATTTGGTTTATTTATACGGTCTGACCATATATTTATGAGGCCAGTATTTCTTTACGAAAGCACAAAAAAAAAATTATATAAAAAAGAATTCAAGTAACAGACAAACAATGGCAGTCTGTGTAAAATTTTAGTTTTCTATTTTTTTTTTTTTATAAAATTTTCTAATGATTTCATAGTGTTTGACTGGCTGTTTCTACAGATTTTGTTATGCGAGCGTTTTTCTGTACGTTACATGTTGAATACACATTTGAAATATTTTTTTTCTTTTACTTAAATATACGTTGAGTTATTAATTTTTTTGCACAAGAAAAAACAATTAACTTAAATAGAAAAATTAGAAAAAGGAACTTACTTGTTGCCAAAGGACCACATTTGGCTTCATCTTTGAATGTACAGTATTTCTGTAAATCATCAAAGTAGAGACCAGATGGGCAGCGATTTAAATAAGGAAATCCATCAACACACTGTAAGATATAAAATAAAAACAAACATTTCATTAAATACATGTATGTACACAAGACCCTGTCCAGAAAAATTTTTACTCCATTCTTAAAAAATTATAATCGTATCTGTGCACATACATCTTTATTATCATAATCTAAGGGAAAAAAAACTAGTCGGAGAATATAACACTGGACTAGTTTTTAAGGTATAAAAACTGATTTTTGGTTTGATTTTTTCATGTAATAAACTAGTCGCTTTAACATTAGAATGTTCTTAGACAACAATTGCAATTACTTACATATTTCGTGAATAATACGGCATAAGTCGCTAAACGAATGCATTTTTTAAATAAAATTTGGTTATACTGTATAAAATTTTATATTCAAAAATTTGTTTTCATTAATTTATTTTATTATAAATTGAAAAAACTTTAAAATGAATACATGTTCTTCTTATGTACTATGACTAGGGTTGTCACGGGATTCTTGACTAAACTGAGACAAAAATCGCATTGCAATATCAACAACGTATGTGGTAGTTTTGACACCCTCCCGTTGTCTATTTTATTGTTTTTTTTTTATTTAAATTTTTTAACAAAATGTTCTACAGAAAAAAGCTAAAATTTTACTTTTTTGACAACGCATGTTGTAGATTTAACAACAATATATTATCAAATTTCTAACTTATTAACAAATTTTTTAACAAGCGTGTATAAATCGACTAGAGTTGATTGTCAACTTAGGAAAAAAGCTACAATTTTACTTGTCAACTTTTTGACGAACATTGTAGGGTTGACAATAATATGTTGTAAAATTTCTAATTTATTAGCAAACGTTGTCAAATTGTTAACCCATGTTGTTATTTCAACAACCGTACGGTATCATTTGGGCACCAAATGGTGTCATTTTGATATCAGGTGTTGTCGATTTACCAAAATTATGGTGTGATTTCGACACCAGTATGGTGTCAGTTTGACAATTCTACAATGCTATGTTGTCAATAATGCGTTGTTAAAATATCAACCTGCCACTTTGACAGGTTGATATACAACTGACACCGTTTGTGGTCATTTTGTGTAGGCATTGCAGAGTAATGAACAATTTAACAAATATGAAAATCAGTCGAAGTGACTGCAAAAGTTTATTTATCGAAGATAAAAAGACAGTAAAACATATACTAAATATTTCACTGTAATGGTATAATTTGGCCCGTTTTCTTTACTTGAGGCATCATTACGTACAACCATATCACATGGTCAACAATTCATCCAAAGAAGTCTTTGAACTTTTAATAAATAATAGACTTAGAGAGTAAGGAAGAGAGAAAATAGTGCTATAGTACGTATATTCTGGCCACCATACCAGGTGCCTTGTTCTCGCTCTAGTTATAATTCTAATGCTTGTCAAAAATCGGTGGAAGTAGTTCACTGAAGAGCAGCTGCCGTGATATGTTATATATGGATATACATTGGATATGCTATCCCCTTAATAATTATTTTACTGAACAAAAATAATAACTTTATTCTTCTTTAATTATATAAACTTTTTCCAGACTTTTACGAGTAATTCTGATCAGTCAGTCATGTGCAAGAATTGTATGTTTTTAATGCAAATGTTAACATAGACTACTTTTTATTTTATATTTATTTTTAAAATAAACTTTTAACGACATAATTTTGGTTTGAGCATACCCACCTGATAAAAACGACGACAAGTAACAGGGTCAGCATAATTTCCATTTGCAACTTGTGAAGGACATTTAAATTCTTCTTTTTGAGCTGTAATAGATACAAATATAGAGAAATTGTATGAGTAAATTATTTAAATTTTAAAATTCCACATCAAGTACTAGTAATTAGAAGTAAATTGTGCAACATTTGTTGCTTTGCAATTAAGATTTCTTTTGCTGAAGTTATTTTTATTTAACAACTATTAACTTTTAAATATGACAAGAAAAGCAAAAAAAAACAATATTTATAACTCAAAGCACAAATTATATTATTTTTATACCCTTCACTGTAAGTAAGTCAGGTATTATAGGCCTATCATTCCGTTTGTAACTTCTACACCGCCACAACATAAAGTATAGTACTCTGGATTCTTAAAGCGGAGCTGATTTAGCGCTGTCGGTCTGTCTATCTGTTAAGATGTTGAAATATTTTTTATAATATTTGACAATTTTTTTGTTCAACAAGAATGAGCGAATTTAACAACAAGAATATTCGGCTTAAACACTGAAGAGTATATAAGATTCAGCACTACCGTATTTAACTTGTTTTAAATTTATTTTCCTGTTGGTATAAAAGGGGTGAGCTAGAAAAAAAGGTTAAACTTCATGTAATGTATTTACATATGTATGTGTGTGCAGTTTATTTAAAAGCCAGCTTTGTATAGAATTGAGTATTTTTTCTTGTTTTTTTGCTGGTTTTTGCAGCCTTGAGAATATGAAGCACTAAGTCTGTTTGCTTTTGTTTAATAAAATACACGCACTCACTCATTTATTCACTTATTCAGACGTGCACACATTCCATGCGAATGCAATATTTCGCTACTGTATTAAATACTACAACTTGAAATTACAAAAAAAATATATTTAGTCATTTAAAGTACAGTTGCAATGTTGCCAAATACATTTAGAATATGACTTATGGAACAAATGTCGATACACTAAGAAAACTTTTGTGCATAAAACTAATTTACAATTTTACTTGTAGTTTATTTATTTAAAAACAAGTTATAATAAAGAGTGTCGAATTGTATTATAGCTCTAGCAATAAATTCGTACAAAGATTATTAAATAAAAAAAATTTATTAAAAGTTTTCTAATGAATTGACAAAACGAGTACTTAACATAAAATGGTTGCAAAATAAATGCAACTTATTTTTATTTTAGTAGCTGTCTTCCATTCAGATTTCACTAACAAATTTATTGGAATATTAATTAACTTTATTTACACTTTTTTAACATTTTCTCTAAATCACTTGTATTTTTTTTCGGAGTGTAAACCCCTTTAGAAATATTAGAAAAAGTTGCCTAAAAAATTTACTTAAAAGCAAAAAAAAAAAAAAGATATAAGAGTAATAAACTTTTAGAATTAGAAATAATAAAAACCCGTAGACTGCATGTGTTATTGTTAAATAAAAAGTAACAAGGAAAAAATAAAATTATTTCAAACATCTATAAAAATTTCTGTTAATAAAAAGTAAAACTTATATTTTATGACCTCTAGGCTTGTAAAGTTTACAGCAAAAAGAATAATAACTATTTTATTAATATTCATTTTAACACAACTTTTCATGTTAACTAAAGCAACGGAAACAAAAATAAAATTTCTAAACTCCTTTCAAAATGTTGTTTTTTTTAAAGCAATTTCAGTTATTTCTATTTTAGACAATTTTTTTAATAAATTTTAAGGCAAAATTAAGTTGAAAGAAACTATTTGAGGTGCAAAGCAAAATAATTTAAATTAAAAAAAAATATTCTAAAATGTAAAAATAAAAATTGTTTAACATTTTTTATTAATAAAAAAAGAATGAAATTATTTATTATTTTCAATATTTCGCCTTCCTTTTTAAAAATTCGTCGGGAATATTATAAATATCAATAATAACAAATAAGAAGAATATAAAACATACATATATAAATATAAATTTAAAAAGAATGAAAAGTAAAAAAATATTTGAATCGAAAGAGATCTCCAAATACTTGGGAAGTGATATTATTTTTCTGGTAGGTGCTGGTGACTACAGCAATAATCTGTTTTTGAAATTAAAATCCGGTTTTTCCTGCATTTATGCACTTATAAACCACTAACTTAGTTGAAAAAAGCCTATTTTAAGTTACTCAGAGCATTTAGAAAGAAAGCATTAGGGCTGTTTGAATGGTATTATTTAAGTAAGCTTGTGCGTATTTCTAGTCAAAACATTTTTTTTTTTTTAATTTTTTCAAAACAAAAATTTATGTGTTTTGAACAGGGACAGAAAATGACTGTTATTTTTAAAAATTTACATCAAAAAAGCACACATAAAAATGATCGTAGAAAATGTTGGTTCTTATCATTATGATACATAGGTGATGTACATGCAAATTTTTGTATGACTTTTAAATTTGTGCCTCTTTTGATAAAAGTCAAAAAAAAACTTTTAATTTTGACTTTTATTTTTTAAGGCAAAAATTAAAATTTATTTTTGACTTTTATTATTTTACTCAAAAAATAAAAGTTATTTTTTAACTTTTAATATTTTAAGGCAAAAATAAAAGTCATGAATTAAATATTGCATAGTAATACGCAAGTTTTATTGCTTTCAATGCTATAAATGATAAAACATCCGTTATCACAATTTCAAGAGCATTGCAAAACATAATTCTCTTATTTTGTTATTAATAATTATTGTTGTAATAACTGCATCGCTGTTAATTCTTTCAGTATATTTCTTTCAATGTGAGTTTAATATAGAATTGTTTAACTGATAGCAAATGATAACGTTCAATCGCGAATTAGAAATCATGGGAGATAGTGATATTTTTTTATTTTCAATATGTAGAATATACATACATCAATTATTTTTACCTATAAATTGGAGGCAATAAAACTAGCGTATTACTATGCAATACTTAATTCAAGACTTTTATTTTTGCCTTAAAATATTAAAAGTTAAAAAATAACTGTTATTTTTTGAGTAAAATAATAAAAGTCAAAAATAACTTTTAATTTCTGCCTTAAAAAATAAAAGTTAAAAAATAACTTTTTTTTTCTAGATTTTTTCCGTAAAAGTCATAACAGTTACGGTCCCTGGTTTTGAAGTTAACAAACACTTAATCAAATTAAAAATTATTTTGGTGATTCACTTAAAAGTAGTAAGCAATTTAGACTTAGAACTAAAAAATTACACCAAAAATTATTTTAAAAAAAATTATATTTTGGAAAATAATTTATAAACTAGAAATTCTTATTGTTCTTCATTATTTCTGTAAGGTGTTAATTGAAAATCCACAAATCTAAAAAGTAGTCGATTGATATAAGTATTTATTACCAATTACTACATATTTTGTAGCAATAGGCCTACAGTAGATCGAAGTTTGCTGCTCAACTAATCACATTTGAAAGTAAATGTTTTCCTAACTGCAGAAGTAAATGGCAATTAATATTTTTTAATACCCTTCACTCTAAATTAGAAGGGTATATATAACTTTGTGAGTGATTCTGTTTGTAATTTTTATAAAGTATTTATATTCTGGATCCTTATGATCCGATTTAGCCATGTCTGTCTATCTATCGGTTTGTCTTTCCGTCTGTCCGTCAAGTCATTGAAATCAATTTTCTAAAGTCTTTAGGCATCGTATAGAAAAGTGTAGCATGCTAATCTGTCAAGTTGTTTCTGTTAAATTCTTGCTATTGAAATTCAGGCGGATAAGTTCTTAAATGGCGGAGCTATGACTCGAAAACCTTACTCTAGACTACCTCTATTTTTTATAATTTTCTGAGTGTATTTTTTGATCATTTTGTATAAGCTGCTCAACGGACAAAAAAGTGGCAAGTAATTTTATGAGAAATGACAGTCATAATATCTGTGCAAAAAAATGAGAGCAAGTGGCCTATAAATAACCGAGGAATATCGAAAATATAACCGAAATTTTAGATGTTTATTAATTTTAGCTGTGTTTTCTTGTGTATCATATAAATTTTTTTAAAAGTCCCTTGGAGCAACAGTACTGAGGTATATGGAAATTTCAAACAATTTTTAATAATAATCCAAAGTAACTTTAAAGTATTTGGCCGGTATATTACAAATCTATATGACCTCCCCTTTAAAATAATGTATGTCTATCTCTCAGAGCAACAGCACTGGGGTATATGGTCTAAACTATTTAAAAAACGTACAAAAAACTTAATATTTAGTTTTAACTTTAATGTTCGTCAAACAATCGGTCCACAAATAGCCGAGGAATATCAAAAATATAACCAATACTTCAGACTTTCCTAATTTTTGTTTTGCTTTTGCTTTTGCTTTTTTTATGTTTTGTGTTTGTACACACAAACACGAAACCTAAAAAGTTAAAAAAAAATTAAATTATATTTAAAAAAGCAAATCAATAAAATTGAATTTAAATAAAAATATTTTGATTTAATTATTTCCTTTGAATATTCACTCAATTTATTGAAATGCATTTGTTTGCTATCCCAAAAAAGTTAATTAATTTAATAAAGCAATTATCGCTATTATGCAAACGTGCATTACCATATTATAATTTTATCTGTTTCCTAAAATTAATTGCACTAATAAAATATTCAAAATTTTATTTAGTTTTTATAAATCGCTTTAAAAAAAGTGAGCTAATTTAATGTAAGCACACACGTATATACCAAAAGCTAACCCTCGATATACACACATGTGAGTTAATTTAAAATAAAAAAAAAATAATTTATAATCCTACGACTATTTTCAATCTGTATTTAATGATTGATTTAATTATGAATTGAGCCTAAGGAGCTAAAAAATATAATGAATTAACTAACACCAACAAATATTCGTAATGAAACAAAAATTTCAAAAAGGCTTGAAAATAATTTGAAAAACTAACAAAAGGGAGATACATAATTAATTAAAAAAAATGTGAATTTAACAGGCAAACAAGTTAAATTCTGCTATCTGTAAGGATCGAGAAAATATATATTTCATAGAGTGTAACATCGAAAGTAATAAACTTTACTCGCTAAGCTAAAGTTTTAATTTCATAAGAATTAAAAAGTTTAACTAAAAATTAACATATTTTGTTGCTTTTTCCAATGAGCTATTTTCGGTTTTAAATTTCTTTGTTAAATTTGTTTATTTAGCACATCCGTGAAATTGTGCACGAAAGCTACACTGATTTTCAAATCATAAAAGGTGATTTTATAAGAACTATCGGAAATTAAAAAAAAAAAAAAAACACATAAAATTCAGAAAAATGCATGAAATATTTATTTGGATCGATAGTTGGGTCGATATAATTTAATGTTTGAAGATTATTTCATGCAAATGTTGACCGCGGCTGCGCCTCAAATGGTCCATCCGCTTAGTCCAATTTTGGCATACTTTTTCCAACATTTCGGCCGGTATCTCACGAATAATGTTGGCAATGTTGGCTTCCAGTGCGTCAATCGAAGCGGGCTTGTCCCTATAGACATTAGCCTTAACATAGCCCCACAAAAAATAGTCTAGAGGCGTTAAATCGCACGATCTGGGCGGCCAATTGACTGGTCCCAAGCGTGAAATAAACTGTTCACCGAACTCGCCTCTCAATTGGTCCATTGTTTCGCGTGCTGTGTGGCATGTGGCACCGTCTTGTTGAAACCACATGTCATGCAAGTCAAGCTCTTCCATTTTGGGCAAAAAAAAGTTTGTTATCATCGCACGGTAGCGCTCACCATTCACAGTAACGTTGTGATTCGCATCATCTTTGATGCCGCCAGCCCATAATCCGCACCAAACGGTTGTTTTTTGTGGATGCATTGGCAGCTCTTGCAATGCTTCTGGCTGCTCTTCACTCCAAATACGGCAGTTTTGCTTGTTCACGTATCCATTCAACCAGAAATGAGCCTCGTCGCTGAACACAATTCTTCGATAAAAAAGTGGATATTCATCTAACTTTTCAAGAGCCCATTCACCAAAAATTTGGCGTTGTGGTAGGTCGTTTGGCTTCAATTCTTGCACCAGTTGTATCTTATAAGGCTTCACACCCAAATCCTTCCGAAAAATTTTCCACGTAGTGGAGTAACAGAGGCCCAATTGCTGCGAACGGCGCCGAATCGATAATTCACGGTCATCACCAACACTGGCCGATACGGCTGCGATATTTTCTTCAGTTCGCACTCTACGTAAGCGTGTTGGTGGTTTAATGTCCAACAATGTAAATTTGGTGCGAAATTTTGTTACAATAGCCCGAATAGAAGCCTCAGTAGGTCGATTAAACTGACCATAAAATGGAAGAAGCGCGCGATGAACTTTCTTAACAGAGCACGCATTTTGGTAATAAAATTCAATAATTTGCAAGCGTTGTTCGTTTGTAAGACGATTCATGATTAAATTATAGACCAAACTGAAGATGTTTGACAGTGACACAAGATACAAAACGTGCATGAGCTGTCAAAACTAGTGTTGCCAAAAAGATAATAGCAAAAAAATCACTCTTTAGAATTCAAACCCAACATAATTTTAAATAATCACCAAAAAAAAAAGATTTTTATTATTATAATTTTAATTGAATTAAGTGATTTTAAAAATATTCTAACTCTAAAAACAGTTTGTGGCAGTTTTTAATATATTCGACATGGGGTACACAGCTCTTCCACTTTCTGTAGCTTCAAGATATAAATATTAAATTACATATAGTGTTTCATTTATAAGTATATCCTATAGAAGCAAAATTTCTATATAAAAATTAATTTGAAATTCGGTATTAAACACAGCCATTAAAAAAAGATAATATAAACTTGCAAATTAATGTTTCTTTTAATAAGCAAGCTTATTTTAATAAAACTTTCGAGGAAATTGAGTCTTATCTGTATTTGTATTTATTATTATTTTTTCGTAAGGAAAAATGAATAAATTAATATTATATGTATTTTTCTAATTTTAATTTTGTTAGAAATAAAACCTATAAATCTTTTCGATTAACTGATGTCATTTGAAATGTATAAAATATTAAATTATTAAAATAAACCATTTCTAATCTATGTAGTTTACTGTACTTATTGGGAATAAATTATTTATGATTTTGTTTGGAAAAATATGTCATTATATTTTTTCTTTTTTTTTAATAAACAATATGCAACTTTTCATTGAAATTAATAAAATTGCATAACTATTTGTAGGTCACATTTTCATTGCTTCAATAAAAAGTACGTTTATACAAAATAAATAAAATCATAAGCAGCGTGGCCACACGCAAAGAAAAAATATGGTTGAGGCAACCATATTCTGGTGGAAACATAGAATGGTTAGATTTATGATTGCTTCTAACTATATATATTTTTAAATCAAAGATATTAAAAATAGCTTTCAACTGCAGATGTTACGGTTCAACCCCCGGTCAATGCAAGACATTTTTTTAATACATGCATATTTTAATATGATTTAAAAAAAAATTTAATATAAATTTTTTGTATAAATAATTTTTTTTTATTCCTCCATTGATTTTTCTTTTCTATCAATTTGTATTTATTTATTACATAATACACCGCACGCAAAGAAAAAAGATGGATGAATATGGTCACCTCAAACATAGTGTGTTCTTCACAAAAATATTATTATTAATTTTAAGCATCTAAACATTATTCTGATCGCGATAAACATGTTTCTAGTTATTTTTAACCATATTATGCTAAGTGTCTTAAATCAACCATATAATTATCATATTATGTTTAATAAAATTTTACTTGAAATCATAAATATGTTCATAGCAAACATAATAATGATAAAAATATGGTTGAATGTAAATTGCTTTCTATTTTGTCTTTTCCGCAACCATATAAATAAAGGGAGTATAAAACAAAAACTTAATTGTTGAATCTCAACTGAGCTTTGTGGCTGAAGTGGTTGAGTGGCGAGTTAATGCTTCTTAACTAAGTGTTCGCAAGTTCGAGCCCTGGTAGAGTCAACTAAAATTTAAAAAAATTAATTTAAACTCAATGTAATATGTAAATAATAATACTATAAATAAATACAAATTGATAGAAAAGAAAAATAATGGAATAAAAAAAACTTTATTTATACAAAAAATTTTAATTAAAATTTTTTAAAAATCATATTAAAATATGTATGCATTAAAAAAAATTTCTTGCCTTGACCGGGGGTTGAACCGCAACATCTGCAGTTAAAAGCTATTTTTAATATCTTTGATTTAAAAATATATATGGTTAGAATCAATCATAAATCTAACCATACTATGTTTCCACCAGAATATGGTTGCCTCAACCATATTTTTTCTTTGCGTGCGGTTTTAAATTTATTTTTTTTAAATTTTAGCTGACTCTACCATTGCTCGCACTTGCGAACACTTAGTTAAGAAGCATTAACTCGCCACTCAACCACTTCAGCCACAAAGCTCAGTTGAGTTTCAACGATTAAGTTTTTGTTTTATAATCACTTTATTTATATGGTTGCGAAAGAGACAAAATAGAAAACAATTTACATTCAACCATATTTTTATCATAATTATGTTTGCTATGAACATATTTATGATTTCAAGTAAAATTTTATTAAACATAATATGATAATTATATGGTTGATCTAAAGCACTAAACATAATATGGTTAAAAATAACTAGAAACATGTTTATCGCGATCAGATAATTGTTTAGATGCTTAAAATTAATAATAATATTTTTGTGAATAAACACACTATGTTTGCGGTGACAATATACAACCATCTCTTTTCTTTGCGTGCAGGTGCTAAAAAAAAGCTAAATTTTGCTATAAAAGAGGCTAGAAAAAGTTAAATCAGTCACAAAAATAAAAAACTATCGCTTAAAATTTAAAATAATAATTTTGATTTTAAAAAAAAAATCAAGAAGAGAACATACAATTACGAATACTAAAGAAAATAAAGTCGTTTCAAACATGCTTTCGTTTTTGGTCATAACTTGCTGTTTTTTGAAAAACAAAATTTGAGTTAGAGCCAATACGTTTATCTATCCCATGCAAAAGAAATCAAGTCGATATATGACTAAAAAGGTAACCAGTTCTACCAAAAAGTGGCCGGCAAGAGGCAGTAGTAGAACAAGATACCTTTTTGGTCGTAACTTGCTAAGCTTTCAAAATATCGACTTGATTTCTTTTGCATTGGATGGATAAACATATTGACTTTAATTATATTTTTTTTTGTTTGCGGACAGTGCGAAAAAAATTTTTTTCGCCAAAAATTGCCATGAACTACCCATTTTGTTTTTTTCTGAAAATATGAAGCCTTTTAAACCTATATTGAAAATGAAAAAATTCTAGGAAAAAAAGCTAAAGACTACATCATTAATTTCAAGGCTAAATGCAAGAAAAAAAGTCTAAATCGAGCCTAAAAAAGACTAAAATGTCAACGCTGATCATAAGGTTTAAAAGTATACAAATTTAAAATTAACCAAAAGTTATTGTAGCGAAAAATAAGCAATTTGAATTAAATTTGACAGCGAAAATATACATACTCGTACACTTATAAACGATAAACATTTTAAACAAAATTTACCATTTGTCTTTTAATTTCAAATAATTTTCATTGATACATTACCTAACAAATTAATTTTCTGTTGAGAAATTTTAATAAAAATTTTTTTTTATTTGCATGGGCATGATAAAAGTGCAGATATGCTTCTTTTAAATGAATGTTTGCACAATTTATTAAAAAAAAATGTGACACCTTCTCATATTTTAGGCTCGTGATTTATCCTTTTGCGCAAACGACATTACGAATAAGTTATTTTTCATTAAGTATTTAAAATGGTGGGGAAAAAATATTTTGTGAAATAAATAACGTAAAATGCACGCAAAGTAAACACAAAAATCTCTTGCATTATATGACGCAATTATTTTCTTTTTTTTTCTACTTTTAGCTGTAGTACATTTCCTTTTTGTTAAATATAATTTTATGAGTTTTAATCGCCTGCTGGTCTGGCGTAAATCGGGACTGGTGTACTTTATTTGCAACAATAATTTTTCGTTTTACACTCTACACTATAAAAATAAAATTTGCAGTCTTCGAACATTTTTAACAAGAAATGGTTGCAATTGAAAAACGTTTTGAAGGAAAAATAAAAAGCAAATGATTTCACAATATTTTTCATCACTTCAAAGGGACACTCAAAAATTTTTTAGTGGAATGTCCAAAAATATTTTATTTCTTGAAAAATTTTGTTTTAATAATTAAGTAAGTTTTTAACGGATTTGAAAAGATATTGAATTTTATTCATTAATAAATATATTTTAAAAACAAATTAAAAAATTATACTATTCCTTATACATACATACATCCATGTATACACACCAAACTAGGCCATCGGTTTTGTACAAAAGTGTGCATGTACGAGTATGTGTGGCTTATGTAATTGAACTACGAATACAGAAATCTTATATAAAAAGAATTTTTTGATTTTTGCCTTTAATTTTAATTTCTTTATTTCATATTAAATATATAATTAAATATGTTTGTTAAAAAAAAATGTTAGCAAATATTTTTTTAATTAATTTTTTTTTAATTCCTAATAAATATTTATTTTTCTTAGGGTTATTGTTAAAAGTTACCGATTTGATAAATATAATTAAAATAAAAATATCGATATATTAAATATTGGATTGTGTTTCCTTTACTACGCACCTAAATTCGAGTCTAAATTATTAGACAAAATCTGGGTGTTTTCTCCACAAATCCTAACTTTAACTATCGAAAGTTGTAATAATTGGGTTTAAATTTTTTTTTTATTAATTTAAAAATTGAATGCCCCTACAGACATTTTATTGCTTTTAAAAATAATAAAATAATTTTTCTATGATCTCTTAAATTTAAATTTTTTAAACTGAAATTAATTATTTATTTTATTTTATGATTCACAGAAAATTATTTTAATTAATATTAGAAGTTTTTTATATTTATTATTTTTTATTAATATTTTTTTTTTTTTTTTTTTTGATATTTAAGAAAAATACGTAAAATGAAAAATGCGAATATTTAGCTATTAGAGTGAAGGGTATAGAAGACCCGGCACAGCAGAATTGAACTTTTTTCAACTTCTTTTTTATAGGAAAATACACGAATGTTGTGTGCCGAATTAAACTTGATTAATTAAAATATTATTTTAATAAAAATTTTAATTTTGTATTACAAAGCTTTTTAAGTTTCAATTTTAACTATGTCCAAACAATTTTAAAAATTAAATAATTTCACTAAGATGGTGAAGGGCATATAGGACTCACCACTATCGAATTTAATTTGTTTTTTCTTAAATTGTTTTAATGCATGTTGTTGGGTTTCTTTTACAAAATTTCGTTGCTTGCATTTCTTGTTTATTGTTGAACTTTAGCCGATTTTCTCACCAATATCAATATTTATTAACTGAACAAAAATAATGTGCTTTACTTAAACATCCTGGTACGCTGGTAATAAATAAGATAAACCAATTACATTTATGTATGAGTGTATGTGTCTGTGTATGTTTTTTCTACTTGGGTGTATGTTAACGATTATAGTGGCATTTATAAAAATTTGTGTATAATTTGCAGCGTTGTCAATTTTTGAACTTTAAAAAGAACTGAAACTAAGAAAAAAACTAATTTTTTTTTTAAATAATAAGCACTAAAAGTTTAACAATCACGCTAACAAAATTAAATTTTTTTACAAGCATTTATTTTATTAAATATTTATATGTAAATAATTGGAATTAAAAGAATGAATCAAAAACTTTTCAACCCACACATTTTAAGAACATTACTTACACCTATCTTATGCACAGCCTATCAGTCCCACCAAAAATTGTGTTGATGGAACAATTGAAAAGCTCAAACGCTTGTTTTGTTTATTACCATCACTTTTAGTTTGGGCTACCTACTTACACACAATTTTAATATCATTGACGAGAAAAAAGAAGCACTTAATTTAAAAGCGCACTAACTGAAAAATTTTCTGAGTAGAAAATTTTAAAAAAGCACTAAAAACGATGCTAAAAGAAAGTCGTTTTATCTGTTTAATTTAATTTTATTTTTTTTAGTTGTGTATGAAATTTGCTCTGTCTGATAATTAAATACCAACATGTAGAAACTTCCAATGTGGAGCTATTTTTTTAATATTTCTTTTTTGTACTCTGAATGTCTTGCTCTTAATATTATTGACACTACTTGGGTTTTGTATTCGTATGTATGTAATTACACTAATGAAACGAAAATGTAAAATTATGAATTTATTTGTTGTTGTTGTGTCATTTTGAATAATTGATTAAAATTTACAAAAGCAAATTATGCTCAAGTAGAAGACAACAAGGAGTCTTAACATGTTAAAGATAAATAAGGGATTGCAATTGAATTATTTTAAAGAACTTTAGTCACACAATATTTCCAAAAAAATATTTTTGTTAAGCTTTAAACGTACTCGTGCTTATGAATCAGCTCTAGGTGGTCCTAAACTTTCGAATCATTTTAAAAATAGGTATTTTTGTAAATTTATAGTGATAGTTTTCATTCAACCACTAACGAGAGTACGAAAATAGCAACGGTGCAGAAATACAACTCTAATTCTCGAAGGTTCTTACATCTTACATGTCTTACATTCTGAAGTTGTTATAATGTAAATTACAAATTTTTCTTAACTTGTTAATTTAGTCTTGTTCACAGTTCAATGTAGAGTTTAATGTCATTTCTGCTGAGGTTTTAAGAATAACCTCTACCCTAACGTCCTCGTTTTAATATGTTTCCTTGAGGGCCACATGTCACTTTTTTTCAGCAAATCTTGAAAACTTAATTTTTCCTCTTTATCTGATACAGCATGAATAAAATTATTGTGCACGCTACACAAAGACTTTTTATTACGATTATTTTTAAGTCAATTTTTGTAGCTTTTTCAATGTAATTTAATATGGGACTATTTTTTATTAAGCTTTTTCTTTTCACATTTTTTACTCTCCATTTTTATCGGTTTGTATTTTTGTTTATTAGCTATAAGCTATCACAATTAAAAATAGATCCTGCATACGCAAGTGTAAATGTATAAAATTTACTAGGGGTATTCACTACGCTATTAGTGCAAATATGATGCGTATCACCAGAAGCAGTAGCTTCTTGAAAAAAATAACATTATTACGCGGACGAAGATTTCGAGCCATCCCAAGGTGGTGTAAAGGATCCCCCCAGAAAAAGACACTCGGTTGAGAGTGTTCATTTTTAATTTCGAAAATTTTTGCTTGGCAAGCACCATGATCAATGCTACCAGACAATAAAACCTAGCAAAAAAAATCTGACAACTTCAATTTTATCTACCAATTGTACATGTTTTTGTTGTTTTATTTTTTTTATTTACACTAGAGCAAATAAACTGATGTTTGCTTGAGGCATTTTTAGAGTAAATAAAATGTATAAAATCCCAAGATTTTATACCAAAAAATTAAGGATTAATTTTATTATATTATATTAATGAATTTTCCTAAATAATTGTATTTAATTTTAATTTTCAATTTAAATTGTAACCGTATTATAATTGCAATTCTAAATATTTTTTCTAACGAGTTGTCAATTGTAATATTTTTGTAAATTGTACTAAAATGTTAATGAACTTATGTAAGCTAAACTAAACCTAAATCTAACTAAAATTCAATATATAAACTCACGCCATCAACCTGAATACATCAAAGTTAAATATATAAAATCTTAAACCAAATCATAAATCTTCATAATACACTTCATAAGCAAAGGTGAGCTTATATACACATACAATTCATCCATACACACATTATTGCAATAACTCCATTGCAAGGTTAAATTTAAAATATAACCATAATCACTTGATCTTTCACATTACTGAGTAATCATAGAAAGAGGAAAAAGTTGAATTCCAAATAGGTTTATTAATTCATTCCCAATACAGTCCACTCAATTCACAGTAGCAAAACCGAAATAAGTACATATGATTGCTGTATTAACTAAATCAAAGTATTTTGTAATCATTAGCTTCGTTTGAACCGATGTGAGTCCCCCTACTACTTTTTGCACTTCTGTATATGGCTGTATATCTACATTGGCTAGACAAATAATATGCTCTACCATGCAAGACCATTTGCACAAGAATGTGAATTGGGCTAATGTATTTTTTATTTCTTATGAACTTTTAAATGAAATGTGAAATTAAATAAATTTGTTTCTGTAACTTTCTTTTTTTTTTATATTAATTTTTCGTTACCATTAACAAATTATTTCACTCTTGTTTATGGTTTTTAAATTTTTTTTTTTTTTGCACGACAACAACACTCTTATTTTGTGGGCGCATGTTTAACAATTTATTTCACTTTTTTAATTCGTTCATGTTTGTTTTTTAACATTCACAGATTTTTTTTTTTTAATTATAGAAACATCCCCTCAAAATGTAGCTGTATTTTGCAAGTATTGTTGTTTTTTTTAACAATATAATAAATTTTAATTAGCGTATGTAATTGTATAAAAATTGTTATTGTTAAATGTACGCAACACCATCATCTATTATTCTTGTACTCGTAAAATTGAAAAACAGTGGCCTCTCAAATGCAGGACAATTTAGCAGAATAATAAAGGCCATAATATAGTTGTAACATGTTATGCAATTAAAGAAAACCATTCTTTTGCTAATGTTTGACTAAGATACTGGAAATCTTAGAAATTTTAAATATATGCATAGAAATTTGTACATTATTTTCTATTGTTTAAAAAAAAACTTCATGCATTAAATTCATTTAAAAAAAATTAATAAATTATTTTATTTCATGATGGTTTTGCTTTATTTCATTTACAAATACAATTTTAGTTGTTAAAAACCCTTTCCAAATATATACCAGCTACTTTAGTAACTGGCTCATGTTTTTGATAGCATTATTATCAGATGCGCAAGCTAAAGAGGTAAAAAATATTTTGAAGTATAAAATCAGCCCTTAATTCCGTACGGATATACACGTTTTCCAACAGTGTGCAGTGAAGATCATTTAAGAGTGTGCGTAAAAATGGGCGAACAAACAAGCAAACAGAATGAATTTTATTTATATAAATAACAAGTTATTTAGATTCGTTTAAAATGGTTATATTTTTAAGAAAAACAACAATATTATAGCATCCTGCAACTCTTGATTTTAAAACATTTCTAGACAAAAAGTATCATTCCGTTTTCATCACTGATATACATGTACGCATAAATAAAGGTCATTTAAAAATTTAAATAATATAAAAACAAGATATTTCAGTGAAGGTTATTTTATTAGCATATTTTTTTCTTTTGCTATAAAAATTAAAAATTTTTTGGAATTTACCATCATTTGTTTTCTTAGCATAAGCCTACTAATGTCAACTTTTTAAATCATTGCTTGATATATCCATCAAGAAAAAAAAAATAAATATATTCAAAATGAAACTTTTTGCGGCCGCTTGTCAAGTGTTGGTTATATTTTTGTACTGCAAATCAGTTGAAGGCGATGAAAAATGTCCTACAAAAAATTTTAATTGCTTTCAAGTTAATAGCTTGTGTGCTGCAAGTGCTAAACATGCTAAAATGTGCAAAAATGCCAATAATAATTGTTTGTTTTCTATTGAAAAATGTGGTAAAGCTGGTGAGTACAAATTTAGACTCCCATCTTTGCAAACTTATTTTAAAGAATTATCTTTTTTAAACCTTTAGGATTTACCAAGGCTAATATATGTAGATCATATCGCGTTTCTAGTTTCCATGCAAAATGTAAAAATAAAGATGGTTCTACCTTAATTTTATATAACGATACAAAAAACTAATAAAACGTTTCCCAGGGTTACAATGATTTTAGTGGATCTTCGCAAAACTTTACAAAGAACAAATTTTTATTTAATTTTTATAAAATTCTGTACCGGTATCGAGTGCCGTAATTTTGTTATCTTCTAATTAAAAGCATTGATGCTACGTATATGAGCATTAATTAAAAGCGCTTGGTTTTAAATACTTGTTTTAAAAAAATATGCCAATTCCGCAATAAAATCTTTTTTAATTACCACTTAAGCTATTTTTAAATGTATTTATTTAGTATCTTTAAAAATATCTTAAAATTTGTAAAGGAACAATAGTTTATTTTATTTAATTTTTTTTTTTTTTTGCAAAATTAAGAAATTATTAATTTTTAAGAAATAATTTAAAATATAAGCAATCAAAAATTCACTATATTTTTATAAGTTTCTTACGAAAGGAGGTATATTTTATCGAAATCGCTGCACAATTTTTGATTTCAATCGACTATCCAGTAAAAGACACTATTTTGTTAGAAACAAATGTTGCCATATGCTTTCGCTAGTATTTTTTAACGTGTTTAATGGTAAATGTAATGCTGTTGAACGAATATTGATTTTTTTCACAATCTATATAAATAAAATTCATCATCTGTTTGTTTGTTTGTTTGTTATATACTACTGGGAAGGACGCCATGAAGTTTTGGACCAGCCGCGCCAAATTTCCACAAATTCACCTCATCACTGTTTATAAAGATATGTGCCCGTACTTAATTTAAGCCTGAAATTATGGTTTGAACTATTTTTTTACCACTTTCGTTGGCGCCTGTACTAATAATGCTAACAAAAGAGTGAGCCACTTTATAAAATAGTGAATGGCTGTATTTACGCGGATGAATTTTTAATGATTAAAATTCTATTTGTAAACGAACTTTTGTAAAAAATTTTTACGTATGCTCTCTATGCTCTAAGCATACCGACTTATTTAATAAAAAAACAAGAAGAGGCAAAATCATCTAGTGGGAATAAAGTCTTACTTTTTTTATGACTTCTGTTTTTGGAACTTACCAACCTTGAATTTTTATTTTGCTTTATTTTAAATAATTTTTGAAAAATTTTAAGTTTCTATATTTTGTTTAAAAACATTTTTTTACATCTTCTACGATATCCTTGAAACTAGTGAGAAAATTTAATACGTATGAGTTCAAAAAAATTTTCTTAAAGAACTTCGGATTTTCTTAAGTAAATCTCACATGTGAAAGAGTAACCAATTGAATTAATGAAACCACTGTAAACCTCGGAAATTAGAGAATTAAAAAAAAAAACAAAAACTCAATGCTTAAAATTACTTTGAAAACAGTTTTCCCTTGATCTGGCTCAAAATCATTAAATATAATACATATTTGGCCTCACATGGTTTCTAAAAAATTCTGTACCGTAAGGCTTATTTAGTAGTGACTTGTTTAGGGTGTAGTTCTATAATGGCTTGTTTTATATTATCTTTACTCCTAATGTGTCAATCGTAAAATCAACGGAAAGCTTGATAATTTATTTACATAAAATTTGTCTGTTAGAATTCTTTTCTATTCATAAATAAATGACAAACAGAAAAGATATTCTGCTATAGAAAAAATTAATGTAAAAATCAATAAAAGCCAGTAGTACCAGTAGCTTGCTGATGATTACAAATTACTACTGTAGAATTGATAAATAAATACATTTTGTCTTTATAATATTTTTAATTAATTATTTTTAGTAACATTTGGAAAAATTAATGCTTAAATTAATAAATTTTTTTTAGTAAGGATTAAAATTTAAAAAAAGAAAAATATGTATAAAAAAATTTTTTTTTTAAATAAAACATGAATGTTTTCCTTACATCTAATTTACTTTATTGGGAAATTTGCTGTCGATGCATTTTACTGTTTACCGACGGAGCCTAAAATATTAACCTACACTTCCCTTTACATTTTACCACAACTAGTTAGTATTTTAATATTTTGTTTTTTTATTTATTTATTTTTTGTTATTTTTACTGCAAGTAGGTTGTATTTATATTCACTAAGTTGTTATATGCGTACTCTTTGTTCGGTTTTTTTGTTTTTTTTTGCATGAAAACATTTTTTCCAAAATTAACTGCGAATGATAAACAACAGCCACAAATACAAAGCATAAAAAAAAATATTTTTTTTTGACATGAAACAACAAGAACAGCATCATCAACAACATATTACAAATAACAAAAAAAAAAAAATAAAATAGAAATTAATTTATACTTTTGTACGTGTTTAAAAAATAATAACGTGTAACAAAGATGGCTGGCATCCAAAGTGTAAATAAAGTATGTATCAATACACAATATATATTTTGTGTGTCTGAATTGAGTGAAGTTTATTAAAAAAAGAAAAAAAAAATTATTTTATTAACTTACACGTACACACACACACCCACATATACTTAAACTTGCTTAAGCAAAAAAGCGTTATTTAATATATATAAAAATATTTCATATTATTTGCACTATCGGCACTGCACTATAAATATAATTTTAACGTTAGTAACTGGAATCTTTCATTTAATTTACACAACAAAAAAAAAAAAAAAAAAAAAAAAAAAACACACAAAATGATTTATTTGAGCTTAACTTATTTTTTAATTTAATTCATTTATTTTCTCATATATTAATTTATATGTTTTTTATTCCCTCCTGCAGTTTTAGCTGAAGTTTAAGGCTTAAAGTTCACACAATGCTGCTGTTAACTTGTAATAACAAAAAATCATTTATATATCCAATTACATCCTGCTGTTAGTTATTTCTTAATTGTTATTAAAGGCCTTACTGTGTAATACAAGTATAACAATTTGTCACAAATTTGTATAAAATAACAAAAATAATAACATATTTTTAAGATAACTATAGTCATCTTAATATGTAAGAAAATGTTTTCTTTAAAATAATAATTTTGTTTGGAAAAGAAGTAAGGCCTAAAACCTCAGTAAAATTACCATTTTCTAAAGACCTACTATAAACAAAAGAGAAATAACAAAATGGTCCAAATAATTTGCTGATAGTCTCATAAAGAAAATATTATATACCACTATTGTGAGACTAATCTTGGAATCTTCTAGTATGTAAAATACAATATACAGTACATGTAAATTCAATTGAGGTCTTGGTTAATCTAATAGATAGTCTAACTGTTAGATTTTCATCTTATCTTACTCACTTTGCTCTTATTAGTCGAAGAAAACATTTTTGTTAAAATTGGTAGACGGTTTTGCAAGTTCAAATTTTTTTTATTAAATAGAATTAATTTCGACCTTCAAGATATTATAAATTTTTAATTATTTTCTACATTCCATTTCCATACTATTGCTGACCCATTCCAGCGTATTTGCAATAAATTTAATAATTTTCATTACGTTATTGATTTTAAAAGATCTTTGAGCTTCATTGAATATGATTTAATTTTAATTTTATATAGTTTAATTTAGGCAATTTAATTTATTCATTTGTATTTATTTAATTATTTTTAACTGTATAAAACAATAATCTGTAAGACTAAATGAAATAAATAAAAAACGATGAGTTTACTGTTCTATCTACCATCTATTTATCATGAATATCTCACTATGATAACTGTATATATTTAGTTTTTTAGTATTACAAACAGCCAAGAAGGGTCGGGTAAGCAAAAAGTAAGTTTGTCTCATAGTTAACTATTAATGTGAACTATAGGCCTTTCATTGTTGTCTGTGCTTTATGTTGCTGTTTTGGTGGTAGCACATGAACGGTATTCATAGGATTGGGTACTTCAAAATAAATAAACAGTGCTCTTTTATGTTCCGAATTCATATATTTTATTCAGAAGTGAAAGCATCTTATAATATGTTTTTTTGCTTTCTTTTGGCTGTAAAAATTTTGGTGGATTTAAAAAAAAAAACTCAAAAACGTTCACTTTTTAAGAAGCAAAAAAGAAATAATTTCATATTTTCTAATTCCGTTTGGAATACATAAGTTGTGACAATGGAAAAATTTAAAGGTCATTTTACCATATACTATAACTATCTGACAGCATATTGGCTATATATAATAATGACATTGAGTATTTAAAAAAAATAGTTTATTTTAAACCATTTAAAATGTATGTTTTTAGAATAAATTACAATTAATAACTTATGAAATACATTTTTGTGATTTAGAAAAATAGGTTATTGCCTGCTAAGCTTTTATTTCAAATCAGAATGTCGATATTAAAAAGATGCCATTAATTAAAATTTTTCTTAAATCGACTTAGTACCATAGAAATGTTAACTTATAATAATAGGCCTTTCAATCTGAAATTTTACATTTGGAAAGCTTTGCTGTTGTGCTCTGTATAGCTTTTAAAAATCCTATTTTAATTTTTAATTTCTTTCAGTATTGCAATATACAAATTAACTTAAACTAGTAATTCTGCAAATGAGGAACAACTAAGTGGCATTGTAATATTGAGCCATATTTTTGAACACTAAGTATCATACACATTTATTTTTAATTTTTTTTTCATCAAAACCGCCTTTTAAAAATTTAGTTACGAATATTACACAATATGCTTTTTTACATTCTCTATAAAACATTTACAGGCAAATATTCACGACCGGTATTTAAAAATATTTGATTGCTTTGCTTGTTATTAAATAACCACAATAAAAATGCATGATGTCAAAACAAATGCACGTTAATGTTGTTTTTATTACAAACTAAACAATTTAAAAACTAGTTTGCTTCTTTAAATTCTTTAAAATTATTAAAAAAAAAAATGAACAAGAGATAAAAGAGCAAATAAAAGAAACCAAACGAACGAGCTAAAATAAAAGAAATAAAACATTGATTCATACCCATTGATTAACAGTCAGTAATAAATTCGTTTAAAAATTTATCGTCATTATATATACGAATTATAGGGTGCTCCATAAATTGGTGGTTATTATACTAGTTTATAAATCTGGTATCTCCATTTAAAATCCTGCCAAGACCCTGGAGATCGTTAGTTAAAACTTAGTATTAAAATTAATTTCTACATTTAAATATTAAATATAAACAAATAAAGAAATAAATATTTTTGAAATATATTGTCGTATCTGATCGAAAAATTCTAACAGCTCGTTAGTTCATTAACTGTAATGCCAACTAGATTTAATAGTTTATGCACAAGTTCCAGGAAAGCAGCTCTGAAGTTTAATGATATTTCGCCGATTTAAACGTTTGTATAGCTCACAGCACAAACATTTTAAATTAAACTTCATAAATTCACATTAAATCGAATAAAAACAGAAGAACAGAAACTTTACGCATAATTTCATTATCACATTTTCAAATAGAGTTATTTGGAATTAAAACAAACCCAAATCTAATGTCAGGTGACATATATGATATACAGATGAATCGAAAAACTTTGAAAGTGTTTTAACAGGTTCATTATATTACAATATTGGACGAGAAAACTCAGCTTTTCAAGCCGAAATAATAATACAAGCTGACAGCAAATCAGCATTTTATACACTCAGTAAGATAAAACTGGTCTGGCATTATCTAACACTTCTAAAGATACTAACGTCTGACAACAGTCCATGTGGTAGGGGTACGAGGTCATAGTGGTTATGTAGATAACGAAGGAGAAAAAGCTGAGTCAAGGATCATTCTGGCGAATTTCCTTAGAGCTCTATTAAACTCAAGAAAAGGTAGTGTCTGAAAAGAAAATTTCAATAATATCCTGAGAGAAAAACAACTGACTTGCTAAGCCTGGTTTAGTCCAGAATTTCCAAAGTCACGGAATTGCAGAGCTTTGAAATACTTAAATACCTCTGCAGTTTATTTAAGGAAAAAAAAGAGAGAGCAAAATAATAATGCTAAAAAGCAACATCTTATAATGGTTAAATCAGAAGCGGTGGAGGCCCAACCAATAACTTAGTATATTAAAAAAAATTTGTTAGCCACGCCCACTATATTTCTAACATCAAGGAGTTAAGAGTAGTATCCTAATAGATCTGTTCTGGCCGCAGTGATCATATTCTTCTTCCCGCTCCCTGTCTTATTTCTAAATATAAATACTAAAATGCCTAATTCTATCAAGCTTGAGGTCGGATTACAGTTATTTATTTTTATATCGATATTTTACTTCAATATATAATTATATAATATAAAACTTAAATTATAATATAAAAAAATACCAAGCAAATGGAATGAATTATTGCAAGTTTTTTTTTCACAAATATTACATTCCGTGATGTCTGAATAGAATGACTTATTAGGTTTATTCATAATTTAATAAAAAAAAAATTAAATTATGCATAGAACTGGTATTTTTTATTGTCATAATTATTAACGAGAGTAAGAGTAAAAATACAACTAGTAGGCTAGCAGCGGTAGCAGTGGTGACAACATTCAAAACTCATGACATAAAAGTGTTTTCAATAACAATCATTTTAACGTATAATACAATCACACAAGTCTAAATACTGTATTAAAAGAAAACTAGTTATTGTGTCCAGTTTCTGTTACTTTTTTTTGGCAAATTTTTTTACTTGCTTACTTTTCAGACACTGACCATGAAGTTATCGCTTGAAGCTGGATGTCAGGTTTTGTTTCTTTAATTTATTTAAAATTTCGCTATGCAAGGCTAAATTAACCAGTCTTTTTCTACTTTATTTTAATTATATCAATACATAAGCATATAAATAAAAAAATTAAGGAATGAATATTAATATAAAAATCTAATTAGCAAAAGTTTTCATAATTAAACCAGAAATTAACAGTCATATTTTTTTAGGAGAAACTTTCTTTGCGTCAAATAGGTTGGATGAGCAATTCCAAAAAGTCGGGAGAAAACTAACTTGTTATTTGTAATATGTTGGCTTAGTGATGTTCTAAAATGAGCTAAAGTCAAAATTTACTATCTTTAGCTAATTAGCAAGCTTGGGTTAAACAGTGTTATCATCATTGCTTTAACAATTAAGATCAAACTAAGCAAACTTCAAGGGTAAACATTTTTATTTAAAAATTTTAATACTGATTGGCAGCCACGCCTACTTGGGAAGCAAAAACTATCAATCAAGGATTTTCTACTAAAAAAAAATGGCCCGCTATCTTTTGACTTTTCGTGCATCTGGATTTACCTTCTTTTTAACATAAGTCACGTCAATATTCCATGTTGTCACAAAAACAGTTTCATAAATTAATCACCAATTTAAAAAAAAAATAGGAAATATACTTTCAAAAACCCTATCTGCCCAGCAAAAAAAAATTGATTTGGAAGCAATAGTGACTTTTAAAAGCAATGTACTACATGGGCCAAAAGAAGTCATCCGATGTTGTTTGGCTCTCATTTTTTTTTCTAAATGAAAATGAAATGTGTGCCGTTGCTCCGTCCTGTTGGAACCACATGTCCTTCAGTCTTAATTCGTTCAATTGCGGCAGAAAAAACTTGGTTAACATGGCCCTATAGCGCGCACCGTCCATTGTTGTCGTTTGACCAGCCCGAAGACTCCTCCAGCGTAAACAGCACACCATGCAGTCACTTTGAGCGGATGTAATGGCTCCTCGTGCATCATTCGTAGATTTTCAGTGCCCCAGAAGTGATAGTTTTGCTTGTTCACGTACCCACTTAGGTGGAAATGAGCCTCGTCGCTCATTATGATTTTGGTCGAAAAACAGTCCGCGTTCTTGGGGAGTGTATCGCTCCATGGCTTGTTCACTTGTATTCTACATCTGTCTAGTTTACAAATGTCAAAACAGATTTGACATTGGCCGCCATTTGCAAAAATAAGAGCATCTTCCAATAAAGTGATTTCTTTTAGCCCACCTTGTACTATATTTTGCATTACAATAACGTAAGGCGGTGTATTTTGAAACATATTTTTAAAAGCTAAAAATTAAAAAAATTTAATTTTATTGCTTTCAAGAATAACAAACGTAAGGCAACGCTCAAAATTCCCTGATTTGGATCCTGGTTTCGAATTCAATTCTAAAAAATTATATATACAAAGTAAGTTTTCATTTTTTTCTATAGAATATCAATTCAAGGCGTCAAAGATGTATAAGATAAGCATTATTAGTAGTTAAAGCCATTGCTTCTAGGTAGCTCATTGCGAACCAAAATCATGCCTTAAAAATTCGCTATTGTAAAAGATACTCAGTCGTTGCATGCATTATAAAATTACTTCTAGGCACTATTTTTATCTCTCTAGCATAAAAACACACATACATACATAAATTGTAAAAAAAAAAAAAGTTTCAGAGTAGCGTCCGATGAAATGGTCCATATAGGTATGCTATCCCCTTCAGTACTTATTGTACTGAATAAATAACTCATGAGAATATCATGAGTAAAAGAATAAATTTTAAAACCAACACAATTTCTATAATTAACAACAAATAAAGATTAATATTTTGTTAAGTTTTAAATTCCAAATAGAAATTATTACATATACGTTTCCTGTTTTATTTTTAAATAGAAAAGAAAAATGTATGCTGGCTGTAAAAAATCATTTTTATTTGCCAATGTAAGTGGTTGATGTGTGTTTTGTGTTAGTTTCATAAGAAAGAATATTCTGACGACACCAAAGCACAAACCAGCTGATTTGTACAAGAAGGAAAAATATTAGATATTGGACCACAATTAAATAAAGAAATACTTATGTTTCATTGCTTGACTTTCTTTTCATCAAATTTTTCGTATAAAATTTGTTAAGTAAGCCCTCTTTGAACTGAAAGAATTCGAAACAACGGGCTTTAATAAAGTTAATTGATCATGTCTTTAGTTCAGCTTAATAACAAATTTATTCAATATGAAAATTTTTTTTAATTACTATGTTTAATTGGCTAATAATTATTTTTTGTGAAATAAAATTATGTTTCCTTCTTAAGAGTATCCATGTAAAGTAGTGGGTAGAGCACTAAGCTACCAATCTGGGGATTGCAAGTTCGATTACTGCATAAACCTTGGGTGTTAAAAAAAATTTTTTTTTTTGTTTAAAGTTACATTTACTCAGTTATTTTGAAGCGAATTTATTTCCAAGCACAATTTTTTATTTCTAGTTTGAACTTTTTTTTTTTAAAGCCAGACGACTTGATGTTATACAACTTTCAATCCCACTAAAAATTGTAAAGAGTTTTTTGACTTACTAGATTTTCAAGCATATTTTAACATCTTCGACAACTGAAAGTTGCCTCCTTAATTCGAAGTCACCACAATAGCACGCTTGTGGGAATTTCAAATCTAATAAGAAACATTGTCAAAGCCAAAATTTTTTTTGTAGAAAATTTCGTTTTGCTGGGGCGTATGCAAAGAATTCGCGCAGACGCACGCTACTTGAATTCATACCATTTCCTTATCACATTTAATATGACATTCGCTCTGTTTTGTTAAATCACAATTGTTATTCAAAGTTAATGGTGATTTTCTTTTTTTTCCACTTTTCTACTTTAGTAAAGCCGATACATATATTAA
The DNA here is from genome assembly GCA_947397855.1 of Thelaira solivaga. NCBI lineage: Eukaryota > Metazoa > Arthropoda > Insecta > Diptera > Tachinidae > Thelaira > Thelaira solivaga. The sequence goes on from OX377612.1 coordinate 14,244,420, forward strand.
TTAGGAAATTAAATTAAATAAAAAATAAAATAGATTTTGACAGAATGATGTCTGTTCGGTCAGCTAGTTCTTTTTTTAATTATTCCTTTTGTCATCAATTTGGCTTAGTACTGTCTTTTTCATTATCATAATTTTTGCATCAAATTCATTATAAAAACGTTTTGCAAAGGTGATAAAAAATTTATTAATACCCGTAAATGCTAATTGCAATATACGAAAAAGTTTAGTTATTGCAAGAAAACTCCCAACTCGTAAATTGCAAGAAATGATTTAATTAATTCACTAAAGTACACACACACACACACACACACCCTCAATGCCGGCAAATGTATTGTACACACAAAAATATTAAAAAATATTTAATGTCAGAAAAATTACGGCAAAATGTCAAAAGATATTAAAATATTATGAATTTACTGAAGAGCTACAAAAAATCCATACAAACATACGAAAATGGAATAAAATAAAATTAAAAAGCAAAAAAATATTTCACATAAAACAAATGAGATGCCACTTCATATATGAGAACGAATACGAACTTTACTGACATACTTGACAAGTAGTTATGATATCTATAACAAACAGGGATGGCTGAAAAGAGATGTAGTAAAACAAGTGTTAGCAAAAGTGGCAGTAGGAGGATTGAAAAAAATACCGGAACTACGCCTGCTTAAATACTTGGTTAACAATTTACATCATCCCAAAATGATTATACAAATAAAGATTTTTCAAATATAACAGTTACTTACTGTCACATTTTCTAAATTTTAATTAATACAGTTATTAAATTAGAGCTTACAAATTAAATAAAATTCTACTAAATATATGAGCTGCTGTTTTTGAAAGAGCTATAAATCGACTTCAGAAGTAAATAAGCAAAATTACCGTTAAGTAATGGGTCTGAACAAGTATAACAGAATAAAATTGAAAAGTACTATTATTTGATACCTTTTAAATATTTTCACTTATTTTTATACCTCTTTGTTATTCATACTTTACGAATATAATTTGCACTACAAATGGCAAACATTCACAGAAATAGAAAAATTGATTGTAAAATAAAATAAAAACTTATACTAAATATAATTACAAGAGCAAAAGTCACTAAAAGAAAAACAAGTTGAATATGGCAGTGAAGAGTTTTATATACCCTTCACCGTAATAGCCAAGCATTCATATTTTTCAATTCGAACAGTTTTGTTAAATATATTATAAACAAAATTTAAAACGATTAAAAAACTTTTCATTAAAGTATTGATTAATATAATTACACTGTGCGACAAAAAAAAATACCTGGTAAGTGATATTATTTTTCTGAAATTTGCCAAGCACCTCCAATATCTTGAGTTTACGAGTAAGAAACCCGTTTTTCTTACGTTTATGCACTTATAAACCAGTAACTTACTTGAATATCAACCGATCTTGAATTTCTCGGAACATTGAGACCGTTTGAATACTATATATATTATTTAAGTAAACCTGAGAAATCTGTGTGTATTTCTCCAGCAAATAAATTTTTTTTCAAGTTTGAAGACGTTTTTACACAGTATTTTATAAAGAAACCGCACAATTTTTTAATTTATTTTCAAATTATGCTTATAAATAAATGAAAACCAACTTTTTTTTAAATCTTTTAAAAGTATAACCAGTTATTCAACTTTTTATTAAGAAATTTTTTTTCAGAAATACAATTTTTATCCATTTCACTCGAAATTGTTTGCTTGGCAGTTTTTTTTTTATTTTTAACTAAGTATCATCAGTATCCCGTTGAAATGATCAACAATATTCTGAAATCTTTTCTTTGTTATTTTTGCAACCATTTCTTGGTTAAAATGTTCGCCTTGTTCAGCATGAAGTCCAAAGGTGAAGGCAGGAAATGAATATTTATGGACCTATTACAGCCTTTTTCATTAACAACTGCGACGTATTTAGTAGTCGCTTCAAAAAAATTATCAAAAAGTGCAACAATCACAGAAGCGGCGACTATGTCGCGGATGTTAATAAATTTTTAAGTGCGTATGGTGAAATGGACTGCAATATGTCGCTAAAAGTTAATTTCATGCATTAACAGTAATATATTTCAAAATGTTTTAAAATAATTTACAATAACGTATGCAGAAAATCTTTGCCGGTAAATCTAATGTGAATGAAACTAATGATGTACGTGCCGATCTGACGGCTTTCAATTAGAATCGCAAGATTCCGTGTTGAGCCTAATGAATGAAGCTGATACTCAAAATATAAGTAATAATTATAGAGTCAACTCTGATGTGCAAAACAATACAACTATCTTCAAAAGTAAACTAAAGTTCTAAGATCATTTCATAGAGTTCTTCAATAAAAAAATGTTTAAAATTGTATGAAGTTCCCGGAAAAACTACTGAAAATATTAAAATTTTTGGGATAGAAATTATAAACGGAATAAAAAGCTTATGTACTCGTATGCCCTTCTGACTTACAGTGAAGGGTGCAAAAAGAATTTAATCACAGGTTGATATATACACCCATACTCGCAAACAGACATATATTTTTCAGTGCAAAATTTACATTTATGTGACATCATACAGTTGCATTGCATGTGGACTTGTGTGTGAGTAAAATACTTGCAATATTACTCAATACATGATAGACTTACAGGCACGATTCGTTTGTTTATACTTTTTCCCTTTTTTTTCGTGTACATGCAACTGCTGCATCTGCAGTTGCTGCTGCTTGTGTCTATGCTTAATCTAATGCTCCAAGTATTGGTGTTTGGAGAGGCAAAATAATAATAACAACAACAAATAATCTGGCATGCAAATTATATTTGTCTATGTAGCTAGTCGCTCATTTTTGTTTCATAAATAGAGAAGAAAGAAATTAAAACAACAGAAAAAAGTAGAAAAAAAAACTTGTCATACCAGACTAAAACACCACTCAGCACCACTTTTTTTGCTGGTTATATTTTATTATTTGTATTTTTGAGTTTTCAATTTTATATTATGATTTCCAACCAAAAGCAAGAAATTTCATACAGTTACAGGTGTGGTAGCACAAATAGCAATTTGCTTTTATAACACTCTTTTTATGCTAAAAGGCAAGCCTCTATTTTTATTTTTAATATTCTTGTCTAACTTTAGACTAGGTATCTGCTGTTTGACATTTTTGTGGAATTTCTTATTTATTGCTTACAAGAGGGTAACTATTTCAAATGCCAACTGTTAACTTTTATTTATGTATTTACTAGCATTTTTATTTTCATAGAGATTGTAGGTAAAGAAGTATTAATATAATTTATGTTTATTAAAATTCAAGTGAAATAAAATCTAATCACCTACCAAAGACAGGAATTTAAAATAAATTTCATTGTAACTGTGCAACTATCAGGCACGATTTTGTGGTTATTACTGAGACTACACACAAAGAAAAAATTCGGCTGAAGGAATTATAACCATGGCTAGATTTACATATATTCTACTGTACGTGCTTAATGTCACTGCATTCCTCCAAAAAGACTGTACTGATTTAAATGAATTTTTTTGTATGCATTGGGGTGGCGCCCTGGATGGTATAGATTTACAAATCAGCTGTCATAGTTATTAGTTAACTATAGACCAGGAAAGCGGGCCTCAAAAAAAAAATATAAGTTGAGTATTCAAAAAGTTTTTGTCATGCAAAAAAAAAATTAAATAATTCTTTTAATTCGACACAAATTTTTTTGGTTTGGTCTTGTTATCAAAGCATGTATTAAGTATAGCATGTTACTAGAAAACTGCAAGTATCGCATTTTTGGTCGTTTGAGCATGATAAAATATTTTTTTTTTATCAATCAAACAGAATCAAACCACACAAATAAACTATTCGAATAAAAATCGTGCACTAAAATTGATTAAATCATGTTCGAAACATTCAAAAACACAAATATACAAAAAGACATTAAACCAGTAATTACACGTATTTAAATAAACTACTGCGTAGTGAAATAGGGGGGATATTTTTTATTTGTGTGTACTTCGTTTAAAATACGGCTTTGTATTGCTGAACAATTTAATCAAACCAGATAAATCCTAGTATCACTGGTTGAATTTTGCTTTTTAGTTTCAATCAACAGCATTAATAAACAGTTTTTAGTAGTGCCTCAAACATGATCAAATGTTGTGCACGATTTTATGACCAACATTTTGAGTGATTGAAATTAAAAGTAACATATAAAAAAAAAAAAAATTAAATAACGTAGTCTTTAAAGTCAGCGTTAACGAAATTTTTCATACACTTCAGTTTAAAGTCTACCTCAATTTTTTTAAACAAGAGATATACCCCCTTATCTAAAAAAATTAACGTAGACTTTAATGTTAACGTTAACGAAATTTTTCATATAATTTTTTAAAAAATTTAATAATATTGTGTTACGAAAGAAAATTTTATATGACATTTGAAATGACATCATCTCAATTTATTTATTCAATATGATTTTTGCCATATGTTCAGTGCGGCTACGAGTTACATGAACTTTTTTTGACTACTTTTTCTAATAAGTTAATGTTGACTTACATATTAGCTTGTCATGATTTAAGAATTTCTGGTTTCTCAGTGAATGGCACAAACGAAGGGCCAGTGAACTGGATCACTGTTAGAAATCAAGTAAATAGTTACCAAATTTATTTATAAGTGAATCAATTGTTAAGCTTAAGTTGAATCAGACCATCTTGCTAGAACTAGATATCGTTGAGGTTCAGTTGATTAATTTTTAAAAATTCCTTGCTGCTTACACTACAGTAGCAGTATTCTATTCCAAAAAAAGTAAAATTAACGTGAGAACGATATAAAATTGATTTCTCACTAGGCCGATTACATTGACCGTAGTACTCTATGAACTTCGCTAACCGATTCATTTTTTCAAACTAAATTTCCACAAATTGAAAGCATTGTTCTTGAATTAAACGACTCATGATGACGTGCCAAGCTTTATTAAAAAAAAAAATTCATTTAGTTTGACATTCTCAGCTGTCAAACTATAGTTATCGATAGTTCTCATGCAGCTAGAACACATAATTTATTATTTGGTTGAATATTTTCCTCTCTAACTACCAAAATTAGAGAAATAAATAATTTAAATTCTTTCAGCGGAATCTGAATATAAATGACTGTTTCTATTTCTTAACTTTTAAAAGTTATTTTATTGTTTACAATAGATTTCTAAACTTTTTTCTTTGCTTCTTCCATAGTTTATGAGGAAGCCACCTTTTCAAAGAGAAATAAATAAAAAAAATAAAAGTAGTAATTTTTTGAAGGGTTTTAAATTTTCTTAAGCTTAAAAATATTTTATTTAAAAACTTTTAGTTTGTAAGCTTTTAGTTTTTACTCAAAATATTAAAAATTGTATTTTACTTCTACGTTTTCGATCATAATTGCTACAAGTATTTTAATTTACAAAGAGTAGTAGCAACAACAATGAATTGTGCTATAGAAATCCACCAAAACAATATCAAAAACAAAAAAATTACAAAATATTTTTTAAAAATATTGCAACGTGTACACCAAACTCACAAACCCAAAGAGACATACACACGTTTTATTAGAACATTGCAGCGCTTTTTATTATTTTTATTTGAAAAATTATAAAAAAATAAGATTTTAGAAAAGAGATATATATTTTTTTTGTTGTTTTGGAATACACTTACCATTGGCTAATGAACCCAGCACTAAAACTGTGAAAAATATTTTTAAAGTACTACTTGACATAATGACTATTTTCTTTTCTTTGTTGCTTATTGATATAATTCTCCAAAATCAAGTTTATTTATATTTTTTGTTACCTAACTACTCATTTACTTTTTATTTTACTAAAACTGTAAAAAAGTTGTATTTCCTTATTAAAAATTTTTTTTTTTTCGTTGTTATTAGGCTTTGAATACACTTAACATATACATAAATCAGTCTTTTATTTGGGCTGGGGAGAGCTAAAGCGTAACCACGTCTTGCACGTCGTAATAAAAACCGTCAACTGTTTTTAGTTCCACTTAAAGAAATTGTAAGGTGAAAATTATGATTCAAAAACAAAACCAAATAAAATTTTATAAAAAAAAAATATCCATAAATTAAATCAAAACTACCTTGAGTTTCCAGTTGAGAGTTGTTTAATACTCGCATACTAAATATTACTTGGCATCTCTCTTCTCTTTTTGGAACTTTAGTGCAAGAGAGGGAGAAGTTTAGCGGCTTTTTTTATAAATTCACTTTCAATTTAAGATGTTGACTTAAGACTTCTGTTGTGAATATTAAAAAAAAAATAAATATTTTAAGCCGGTTTAGTTTAAATCTTTTATTTGGCTGCTTGATGTGAGCACTTCGTTGTATGACTGTTTGTTGTTGTGCATATTTAAGCTTTACTTTTGTACTTTAAGCACTTGTTTTAAACTAGGCGCATCTTGTATGTACTCGTATGTCGTTGAAAAGAGTTACCATACAGGAAAGACACTTTATAGCACAAAAAAAAAATTTTATTTTATTTAATTGTAAATTGTATTTTTTGCTTTTATATAAAAATATATTTGATTATAACAGCATGAAACGAAAAAGTACACTCTTACTGTAACACATTTTTTATGCTAAGATTTATTTTTAAAATTTTGCATGCATTTCAATAAGTTCGATAGTTAAAACTTTTATTTAAAAGCTTGAGCTTTTGGATGAAACTTTATTCGGATACAGGCAGTATTTTTAAAAGCAACGAAACTAAAAAAAAACTGGAAATTAAAAAAAAAAAACTATTTACGTGGCGGCCTAAACGGTCTTCAATCAGAGTCTCAAGACTCCGTTTTGAACATTTAGAAGTCTAAAATAGAAAACTTTATTTTTCACAAGAATTTTTTTTATTTATTTGTAACTAGAATTATAATTGTCAGTTAAAAATGTATCACCTACCTATTAACTATAAGCAAATTACTCTCACGTATTTAATTCGAGACTTAACATTTCTATTAAAAATTGTTTTGACTGAAGAATTAAAAAATTCATACGCTTGTTTTGCTTATTACGATCTGTTTTAATTTGGACAAATTTGAGTGGCGCTAACGAGTTGCAAAGTAAATGGATCTGACGTACTTCTTATATTATTTTAGTTAGTGCTAATTTTCATTAATTATAATGGACACAATAATGTCCTTATTCCATGCGGTGTCATATTACAGTTCTCTATATTTATAAATATTGATGAGAAGTTGACATTAATTTGCTATTTCCTAGGATTATTTTTTTTTAAATAAATTTTAATAATTTTATGTTGTTTTTTTGATAAAATTTAAAAGAAACTCAGACAGCTTAAATATTAAATTGTGCACATAAAATTATAGATAAACCATCGACGTAGCCATGATAATGTTAACGAATACCAAACTATAATTAAATTGTTGTCGACAACAATAAAAACTAATTTTACTTTAAAATGGATAAAGATGTTCCCGATGTAAAATGGAATAAGCTTAAATATTTGACGTCATATTTATGCAATAAATTACGCAAGTTGTATACAAAATCAATCAATTTTGTTTTACTAAAAGCTGCACCGTGTGTGGTTTATATTTCTTAAGGTACTGACTGACTATCCTACACGATCGTACGATTATGTCAAAATAATGTGTGACAGAATGCTGTCCTACTTGAAGAAATCGCTTTAAAATGGCGAACTTTATGCCACACTATTATACAAAAAAAATGCAAAAACATATGTTTACTCACCTTAATACTTTTAAAAGTATTCATTTTCTTCTTTGGCGCAAAATATCTTTTTTACAAATATGTACAATGAAAACTAACCTAAAAGTTTGTATAAACAAAACATAAGCTTGGTATTGTTGCTATTTTTCTGCCTTGAACATAGAAAATGCAACTCTGATCGCACAGATAAAATTTATTTTATGAAAATTTTCATAGCATTAAAAAATCGGACAGACCTGTCAAAAATTCTGTAACACACATGCTTTTTCAATACACACTATCATACTTTTTTAGCACACATGCGTTTTTAGACAGATCGTACGACTAAGTAGGATAGTGAGTCCTAGACTTTAGAGACAATTTCTTTTGCACATGGTGTTAGAGGACTATCACACTTGTGAAGCTAGTTACGAAAGCCTTTTGCGCAACTCTTGTATTTGATCTGGTTAAGGAAAAGAGAATTAATAGGTTTTCAGCACATACTTCTTTGTACTTGAAAAATCATCTTTTTCTCTTATTCTTTTGTGTGTGTGTGTTTATTAATGATGTATTTATTAAAGGGCTGCACAAGCATACTGTGAAACCAGATCTCACTACAAAATCCATTTCAAGTATGCTTGTGCAGTCCTTTAGTATTTATGTTTCTACATTGTTGTTTAAGTGAGTGAATGAAGCAAAAGAATATAAAAGAAAAATTATACTTATATACTTTATTTGTATTTAAATCAAATATTTTGTAATTCTAAATAAAATTTAATCTTGTTAAATAAAATATGCCAGAGAGCTCGATTCATAATTATTTTTGATAACTAGTGTTTACTAAAAACTGTGGAAGCCCTCGTAACAACAATATTAGATTGCTTTTTAATAAAACTGTTAAAAATTTCTACAATACAAGCGTTTACCTAGTGGTCATTTTTAAACTTTTTATAGTATTTGTATTAGTAGCGATTTGTTCACAATTTGTTTTGCTTTTTAAGTGATGTCTAATAAAACAAGAATTGAGAGAATACTGTTATGGTATGAGCATTGAGTACCAGTTGTAGTAAAGTAACTTTATTACAATTGTGAGATCAATGCGAATATTTATTTTAGCCATTGCTTATTTTTTCATTTGTTTTCTTAATACTAATGGTCAATGTTAATTTCTATTAAATGTAGTTTTGTATGCACATTCTTTTTCCGTAATATTTTAAAGTTATTTATAAATTTATTATTGTTGTTGCAGTTTTCATTGTGCTGCACAACAACGAGTATTATATAGGGTCCGCCAAATAACTTTTTTTTTTTTGAAAATGCTATAAAAACATCGAGTGTAGCTTCGGCTGTGTGGCACGTAGCGCCGTCCTGTTGAAACCAAATGTTGCCAATATCCCCCTCTTCAAGTTTTGTGAACAAAAATTCGTTCAACATGGCCCGATAACTATCGCGATTGACTAACGGCCACTTATTGCTCATTTTCGAAGAAAAATTGCCCAATTATGTCTCTGGACCAAAATCCGCACCAAACAGTGACTCGTTTTGGGTGCGTCGGCTTTTCAATGTATGCGTGTGGGTTTTCTGTGCCCCAAATGCGACAATTTTGCTTGTTTACATACTCCCCCAGATCAAAATGAGCTTCATCTGAAAAGATGATTTTTTTGGGCAAAATCGGCATCTTCTGTAAGTCGATCGCAGGCCCACTTAGCGAAGCGAAAACACAATTATATTCTTTCAGCGGCACGACAAAACTAATTATCTGTCAAATCAGACATGAGCTTAGTGCTACCATTCACGAAATAAGCACTAGTTGAAAAAAAAACGTTCGATGGCGGACCCTATATAATTCCAAACATGTTTCTTTAGTATTTCAGTTGATCACGATAATAGCATAACATTTATTCAATTTTAAGGAAATTAAAAATTCTATGCACATGATCATTTCTGTGTGTATGTGTGTTTATTAATAATTATTTAATATAAATATGCATAACAAAGAAAACTTGTTGATACATACATACATAAAAAATTCTTAAGTACATTGACTTTTTTAAGCCCTACACCCAAAGAAAAAACAACCTTAAATCAACAATATCCAAAAAAAAAAAAATACTCAGAGGGCAAATTAGTTAATTCAATATCAATCTTGTGAGGCCAACCGAGCTTGTTATTTCAGTGTAGAAATCTCGGTCTATATGACCGAGTTGCTTAATAATACATTAAAGGCTGCCTAATTACATACATATGGTGCCTTTATAAAATAAAATTCTTAGCAGACTTCCGCTTAAAAAATGTTAGAACTAAAGCAGCAAATTCTTAGCTGCTCTCCATTTTTTTTTAAATTATTTCTTGAAAACCGTATGAAGTATTTGGGCAAACATTTAATTTTAAATTATTTTTAATAGTATTTCCACAGTAGTTTAGAAGTTATTTTGTACAATACCCACTTTTCAAAAAATACTCATTTTTATGAAAAATTTAAAAATCTTTGATATTTTAAAAACCTTAATATTAAATGAATAGAGTTTTCATTATTATTTATGATAAGCTACTTGAGCTTAGTTTTTTGTAATATATTACAAAAAATTTATAAGTTTATATCACATTTTTATTTTTAGTTGAAACGGCCAGTTTATTAAGCTTAATATCACATTACATAAATTTATTTTTATATCGATATTTCCCTCCAGATATACAAATATAAATTAGTCAAATTAATAAAAAAAAAGTTGAAATTCATATAATACGACCTATCTCTTTATTTATTTAAAAATATTAAGTAATATTTACATAGTTATGAGATTTTACTAAAAAGTATTACAACAATAGAAATCATAATAATTAAATAAGGAAACTTTTAATATCACAGGGGTAAGGAAAAGTATGGAGCCATTAAGGATAAATGTTACGCAAATCATTCAGAGATAAATGTAGCGTTGAAACATGAAATCGAAGTTGGCATTGAAGAGATTCGAAACCAAACAGTCGAAAATGTACTGAAAAATTAGGTTGATTAGATAGGGTATGCCCGAGCCAGTCATCGTAGTTATATAAATGATATTTTATTCCAAAGTTCAACTTTTCCAATAAAATCAAAAATTTGAAAAAATAATCAGTCCTTTTTTTTATAGCCGATTCAAATTTAAAACTTTAAATGGTCCACCCATTTTCAAAAATAACAATTCAATTATTTCTACAGGATCTTTTTTAATGTTACAAAATAAACAAAAAATTACATATATTTCTAATAAATATCAACGAAACGAGATTTATTGGATTAAATATTTTATGGCACTGTTGCTTAAATATGATTTCGGCTAGCCGCAATCTGAATTTTTTTTTTGCAGCATATACGGCTGTATTTTTCCAATAATTTTTCGAATGTTGTTTTCCAGATGTTTAATTTTCTTTGATTTTTTAATGTAGATTAGGGACTTTACATAATGTTAAAGAAAATAAGGTTAAATCAAACGATTTTGGCGATCAATTAATGGGACCATTACCTGAATTTATTTACTTTCCGTAAATCAATTTTAGCGTACGAAAAAATTGGTAATCATGTTAACTTACCGTTTCTCATTTGCAGTAACATTCTGTCTTTCATCTGAAGACATATAGAGCAATTACTCCGCACGTAAACTTAAGAAGTTATTCTTCAGAGTTGAAATTTGTGCACAAAAATTTAGGTGGATAAAACATTATAAAATGAAAAATTTCAAAACTTTAGGAACTAGGATTCATGGGCTTCCTTTATATCCTGAAATTTAAAAATGCCATAAAAGTAAGAAAAAAATTGCACACTTTATGAAATTTTTTATAATTGTTGGATATGATACCCTTAACAATTTGACTAAATTTAAATTAAATCAGATCAAGGACACGCCAGGTTTAAAAAGTTCCTTTTTCAAAAAATTAAAAAAAAAGGAAAATTGCTTAAGATAATTCCGTACACAAAACACTTCTAATAAGCCTAAAGCGAGCCGACCATTTTTTAATAAGAATTTCATGAATATAAAATAGATTTAGAGTGACATGGGTCAATGTTTCTATAAATTTTTTTTTCAATTCGGTGCAAAGTTACTCTCACCAGACATATATTTTTTAAATTAAATTGGATGAAAAATATTTCATATTTTATGCATTTGACATTAAGTACGTGAAAAAACTTTAAGTAATTATATATCCCATAGTATCATCAAAAAAAAAAAAAAAAACACCCAAAATATGTCTATAATTACAAAGCCATATATCATAAGATCTATCTTCTTTAGGTCTTATAATTCCTATGTGCTTTAGGTGCCTTTTAAAAATTTAATGTTGAGTATGATTAGAGCCCAATGTGCAGTATGTGGTTGTAAAAAAAAAATTATACAAATTTGTTGTAAGCTTTTAAATTTTATAATTAAATAAAACAACATACCAAAAAATTTGCTTATTAAATTATTGCAAGTGTGCTTTGTTATCGCATTGGTTACCTGTTTCATAATTGCACTTTATTTTTAACATGAATTAAATATTTTTTTTTTCATAGTTCTTATTTGTAGACTGTTTAGTTTTATTTTATTTCTTTTCATTATTTCAAATTTCTGTTTTTATTTGCCATGGTTTCTCCAATTATTGAATATGTGCTTGCCGGTGTGGGCTGCACATAATAAACACACTCACTCTCTACTCACAAACTGTATTTTATAAAGTTTTTAATAAAATTTATACACAAGTTAGCAGAAGTTTATCTTTGAAACAAAAGACCCAAAAAAAAAAAAAACTTAACACACCAAAAAGAATGAGAGAACTTTCTTAAATTTAAATTTACAAACAATGGCAAACGAATAAACTGCAACCACACAAGGCCAGGCACAGAAGCAAGCAAAAAGAAAAAAGTTGAAAACAATAAATGGAAGTAATAATTTGTCATACTTTTTATGTTGCTTAACAAAATTTTCGTCTTTTGTTTTTAGTGTTTTTACATAAGAGAAACATATTCCTCTTTTTTGACAGCAAATATGCAAGTGTGCATTCATGTTTGTCTTAATTGTATAAAAGTCATCTTGAATGTTATCCAGTCATTCATTCAGGCAGCCAACCAACCAAACATCTACTCGTCTGTATGTACGTATGAACGTGTATGTGCTTACATATTATATGATAGTCATCTATCAAATGAAAATATGTTGTCATAGGAAGGAAACAGATGGGAAGAAGAGCGAAATGTTTTTTTTTTTTTTTTTTTAATTTAATATAAAATTTTTTCAAAATATTTTACATAAAAAAGAAGAGGTTAGTGTTAGAGGATTATATCGTCAATTTTAAGGCAAAATATTTGCAGAAACCTTGGATTGTTAATACATTAATGAAGGCACTTAATTATTTCTTATGAATAGTAGTTTTCGTCTATATATTAGCTTTCGTATCGTTAATTTAATTATACTTTTGTTAAGATAAAATTAAAAATCTTTTCTCTTTCTATAGACATTGCATTCTTTTATAAACTGCTGGTGCTATAGGTTGAGTTTTAAACTAATGATGGAATATGGAATATGCTTGTTCGTATTTTAGTTGTTGCATTACTAAAAAACAAATTAAAAACATTTGTGTCCTTGTTATCCTTTAGTCAAATTAGAAGAAGATCTAACAAAAAAACTGAACTTAAAAAGTTTCATTCTCCATTTATATATTTTTTCTTGTTTTTTTTTTTATTTTTTTTTTATAAAAGAAAAACTCTTTACTAAAACAAGAGAAGAATTTAAATAACAAGTTTAACTAGTTAGAAAGTGTACTAGTTTAAAAACTTAACAAAATCATATTTTAGAACAGAAATTTCTTCATTTTTGGATAAGTATATACGAGTACAAGTGTCTTTGTACTGAAACATGCATTTAGCATTAATGTTAAACTATGGCTACTTTTACCCTGTTTCGGCCGTGCATTGGAATTTTTACTGTTTTGATACTTGTTTTCGTTTTGTATTTTTAAACAATTTTAGAAAATATAAGTTAAATTCATTTTGCTGTTTTTTTTACAATTTCACATTGAATACAAAGGACTTCATACCGAAGCTATAGATTTTCAAAACTTAAATTAGTGTGTATGTATATGTATATACACCTTTCAGCTCATAAAGTGAATGTATGAAATTTGTTGGCACCGTCATTACTTGAGGTTTGGCTAATTTTTTTTTAAGTCTCGTTATAGCTTAACTTAAGTTTTTACGGAATTAACAATATACCATGCCCATTTTTACGCCCATTATTTTATATATCTGAATGTCTGTATTGCTTTGGTAAATGTTTTTTTGTAACAGATTGCACTAAAAGAAAAAATGTCCACAACCAATTCTACTCTCATTCTTTTGAAAATCCTAGGATAAATTAATATACAAATTTAACTGTTAAATAAAAAAGCATCAAGACCATAAATTTTACTGCAGGCATATTTCTATTAACGCTAGCTCTTTAAGCACTGTTTTGCTATAGCGATCTTATGAATTTTTGAAAAAATAAAATACTTAAACTTTAAAATATTTTTTTAAAAGGTTTTCTTTTTATTATTTCATATGGAAATTATAAAAATTAATGTAGAGTTCTTGGAATTATTGTCCCATAATCATAGTCAGACTAAATAAACAAAAGTCAGCTTTTAATAATAGCCCACTTTTTTATGACTATGATTATGGCCCATCGTTTTTAAAAAGAAAAATATCAAAAATAATTTTAGTTCGGGTAATCCCAAAACATAACATTTTTTATTAAATTGTTCATGCGAAATTATGATTAAATAAATAAAGTTTATTAAATAAAAAAATAAATTAAACCACAGACACATGTTGCTAAAATATCTAGGAAAAGTTTGACGTTGGAGTTGAAAATAAATGTTATTAGTGACCCGATATTCTAGTGTTTTTCAATATTCCGGAATGCATTATAAGCGCTAATTCAGGTACAAATATAGTAGACATCTGCATTTTTTTTCTTTTAATTCGTTATGGTATTGAAGAAGTTTCAAATTAAAACAGTTTGCAAAATAAAAAAAATCTTGTATGTAATCTTTACGATGGTTATACTCTCAAGGTGTAAGCAAATAATTTGTAGTTACTGTCCTGCCATTATTATATTTACATATCAAAATTAAATTCCAACATTCTTTACCAAATTAATCGATTGACGAAAAATAATAATAATAAGTTGAAGGATTAATTTTGTATTAAAAAATTTACTGTTTCCAAAAAAATTAATTAAATAAAAATAAAAAAGGCCCATAGCTTGAAGAGTTAAAAGATTCAAATATTCCACTAAAGTATTCCTCGTCAAATTCTGATACGGGTCTTTGAATCCATCAATGACAAAAATTTCACTTGAAGAAGAAAAAGAACTCAAAATGTAAAATATTTCTAAGAGTTAAATTAGATTTATTTAGAAATGGGATAAAAACGTTGCAAAAACCCGCAAAGTTTTTCTTTGGTTTTGAATAAAATTACTTAAGTTTGTTTAAAATAATTTTGTAACTGCAAAGCAATACCAAAATTAGGGCTTCTAACAGTGATTAAAAAGGAAATTTGAAAATTAAAATCACAGTTAAGAGGTTACTATTGCACACCCAGAAGAAAAATGTCAATAGTATATCAATTACGTTTGTGCTCACTTTGATAACGCAAGGTATCATTTTGACATAACATAACGTTGCAATATTGACATCATACTGGTATCAAAGTGACCCATACTTTTGATAAACCGACACTTTCTGGTATCAAAATGATACCATTTGGTGTTAAAATGATATCATACGCCTTTTTAAATGACAACATTTTAAATTTTACAACCTTTGTTAATAAGTTGGAAATTTGACAACATATTGTTATCAATTCCACAACGTTCGTTAAAAAGTTGACAACGTGAGTTGTAAAAAAAGTAAAATCGTAGTTTTTTTTGAAATTAAAATTTTAAAAAAATTAAAAACACTCGTTGTGAATAAAAAAAAAAAAAAAAAAAAAAAAAAAAAAACAACGAGATGGTGTTAAAATTACCACATACACTGTGGATATTTTTGGCTCAATACAAAGGAATTATAAATAAAGTAACAAAAAATATAGTGCAAAATCTTTAAGCCACTACTTTCATATCAAAGTGTCAGTTCACTCACGTGTAAACATACTTGAAAATACTTGCATTGAATCCCATTATTCAACTCCATATTTGTTTTGTGGCACATGTCACAGGTTGTGTATGTTTGTACATCATAAAGCAAAAGAGCATTTTGTGTGTAATTGGCTTACACAAAGAAAGATATTTTTTTAAGGTTTTTTGTATTCAAATTGCAATGATTGGAGTGAGTATTCATTTAAAACATTTTGTTACCATCCACTATCCTTACTCATAATATAAAATATCATGATAACTCTTCATCAATGTATGTGGGTATATTTTTGGAAATATTTTTTTATCACAGGCTGAAGATGTTATATTTTTTCCTTGAAAACAAACAACAAACCAATTTTTCTTTTTAATTAATTTTTATTTTTGAAATTGAAATGAGAAAAAAAAGTTGAGAAAAAATTTAAGTAAAGCTTTCACTGTTCTCAGTTATTGTTTGACAATTTTAAAACGCAGCCAGCAACATGAACTTTTCGTAGGTGGTTTGTTGTGGGATAAACACAAAATTATTTTATTCATGTTTTTGTTTTAATTTCAAGTCATAGTAAATAGATCTGCTGCTGTTGGTTTGGCTGCAATGACTGGCTGAGGCATGGTTGAGATGGCTGGTTGAATTAATTAAATTTTATTAATTTACATTTTGATTGCCTTACTTTGCAATACATATTAAAAAGTAAATCTGTTTAAACATGAACTAGTACATTGTAAACGACGCTGTTATAGACGTAACATTTAGTTGTGTTTGAATACGTTGCGTGAATATTGCGCATAAGTATTCATAATGAACTTTCTAAAAGAGATTACGGTTTTCAAATTAAAATTTAAATATGCATAAATGTCAAAAGCAAATTTACTTTAAATAAGCCAAAATTTCTGCAGAAGTAAAATTATTTTAATTATTTAAGAAATATTTAGGGGTTGCGGGCAGTCAAATGTATGAAAAAGTTATCATTTTAAAGACTTCTTTTTTCAGTAATTTAATTATTTTTTAACAATACATGAGGAGAATGTGTTTATCAAAGGTTGACTTTATACCTTTTAAAATTTAAAAAAAAAATGTCTTATATTCTAAACATTTTAGCAAAAGTATGATAAATATATTGATAATATTCTCGGAAATTCTGAAGAAAATCTAATAAATATTTTATAAGTTAGTTTTCAATTTAAACACAGCTGCGAGAAACGTTGTAAAACTACGTTTTATTTTTATTTTTATTGGCCATTTAAGATTCAATCGTTCTGATTTTTTGCATAGATATTAAAACTGTTATTTATGTTAAAAATATTTTTTCCGTTTTCTATTTTTGACAAATTGCATAAAGAAAAACTCACTAATAAAAATGGTCAATATGTAAAGGTAGTTGTACTTTATAGCTCATAGCTAATTTTTTAACAAAAAAAAAAAAACATTTTTTCCCACTATCTGCACAATATTATCATCGAATTAAAACCAGTCCGGTTATCTATCCAACGCAATAGAAATCAAGTTGATATCTAGAAAAATAAGCAAGTTATGACCAAAAAGGATGGAAGTTATGGCAAAAAATTACCATGGACTACCCCCTTTGTTTTTTTTTAAAAAATTATAAAAAATTTTTTTCGCAGTAACCGCACAAAAAGGAATTCTAATTAAAGCCAATACGTTTCTCTATTCAACAAAATAGAAATCAAGTCGATATCGTGAAAACTTAACAAGTTATGACCAAAAAAGATTAAACTTATGGCCAAAAATTACCATGGACTACCCCCTTTGCTTTTTTTTTAAAAATGATAAAAAATTTTTTTCGCAGTAACCGCACAAAAAGGAATTCTAATTAAAGCCAATACGTTTCTCTATTCAACAAAATAGAAATCAAGTCGATATCTTGAAAACTTAAGAAGTTATGACCAAAAAAGATTAAACTTATGGCCAAAAATTACCATGGACTACCCCCTTTGCTTTTTTTTTTAAAAATGATAAAAAATTTTTTTCGCAGTAACCGCACAAAAAGGAATTCTAATTAAAGCCAATACGTTTCTCTATTCAACAAAATAGAAATCAAGTCGATATCTTGAAAACTTAACAAGTTATGACCAAAAAAGATTAAACTTATGGCCAAAAATTACCATGGACTACCCCCTTTGCTTTTTTTAAAAAAATGATAAAAAAATTTTTTCGCAGTAACCGCACAAAAAGGAATTCTAATTAAAGCCAATACGTTTCTCTATTCAACAAAATAGAAATCAAGTCGATATCTTGAAAACTTAACAAGTTATGACCAAAAAAGATTAAACTTATGGCCAAAAATTACCATGGACTACCCCCTTTGCTTTCTTTTAAAAAATTATAAAAATTTTTTTTCGCTGTAATCGCACAAAAAGGAATTCTAATCAAAGCCAATACGTTTCTCTATTCAACAAAATAGAAATCAAGTCGATATCGTGAAAACTTAACAAGTTATGACCAAAAAAGATTAAACTTATGGCCAAAAATTACCATGGACTACCCCCTTTGCTTTTTTTTAAAAAATGATAAAAAATTTTTTTCGCAGTAACCGCACAAAAAGGAATTCTAATTAAAGCCAATACGTTTCTCTATTCAACAAAATAGAAATCAAGTCGATATCGTGAAAACTTAACAAGTTATGACCAAAAAAGATTAAACTTATGGCCAAAAATTACCATGGACTACCCCCTTTGCTTTTTTTTAAAAAATGATAAAAAATTTTTTTCGCAGTAACCGCACAAAAAGGAATTCTAATTAAAGCCAATACGTTTCTCTATTCAACAAAATAGAAATCAAGTCGATATCTTGAAAACTTAACAAGTTATGACCAAAAAAGATTAAACTTATGGCCAAAAATTACCATGGACTACCCCCTTTGCTTTTTTTTAAAAAATGATAAAAAATTTTTTTCGCAGTAACCGCACAAAAAGGAATTCTAATTAAAGCCAATACGTTTCTCTATTCAACAAAATACAAATCAAGTCGATATCTTGAAAAGTTAACAAGTTATGACCAAAAAAGATTAAACTTATGGCCAAAAATTACCATGGACTACCCTCTTTGCTTTTTTTTAAAAAATGATAAAAATTTTTTTTCGCAGTAACCGCACAAAAAGGAATTCTAATTAAAGCCAATACGTTTCTCTATTCAACAAAATAGAAATCAAGTCGATATCTTGAAAACTTAACAAGTTATGACCAAAAAAGATTAAACTTATGGCCAAAAATTACCATGGACTACCCCCTTTGCTTTTTTTTAAAAAATGATAAAATTTTTTTTCGCAGTAACCGCACAAAAAGGAATTCTAATTAAAGCCAATACGTTTCTCTATTCAACAAAATAGAAATCAAGTCGATATCTTGAAAACTTAACAAGTTATGACCAAAAAAGATTAAACTTATGGCCAAAAATTACCATGGACTACCCCCTTTGCTTTTTTTTTAAAATGATAAAAATTTTTTTTCGCAGTAACCGCACAAAAAGGAATTCTAATTAAAGCCAATACGTTTCTCTATTCAACAAAATAGAAATCAAGTCGATATCTTGAAAACTTAACAAGTTATGACCAAAAAAGATTAAACTTATGGCCAAAAATTACCATGGACTACCCCCTTTGTTTTTTTTTAAAAAATGATAAAATTTTTTTTCGCAGTAACCGCACAAAAAGGAATTCTAATTAAAGCCAATACGTTTCTCTATTCAACAAAATAGAAATCAAGTCGATATCTTGAAAACTTAACAACTTATGACCAAAAAAGATTAAACTTATGGCCAAAAATTACCATGGACTACCCCCTTTGCTTTTTTTTAAAAAATGATAAAAATTTTTTTTCGCATTAACCGCACAAAAAGGAATTCTAATTAAAGCCAATACGTTTCTCTATTCAACAAAATAGAAATCAAGTCGATATCTTGAAAACTTAACAAGTTATGACCAAAAAAGATTAAACTTATGGCCAAAAATTACCATGGACTACCCCCTTTGCTTTTTTTTAAAAAATGATAAAAATTTTTTTTCGCAGTAACCGCACAAAAAGGAATTCTAATTAAAGCCAATACGTTTCTCTATTCAACAAAATAGAAATCAAGTCGATATCTTGAAAACTTAACAAGTTATGACCAAAAAAGATTAAACTTATGGCCAAAAATTACCATGGACTACCCCCTTTGCTTTCTTTTAAAAAATTATAAAAATTTTTTTTCGCTGTAATCGCACAAAAAGGAATTCTAATCAAAGCCAATACGTTTCTCTATTCAACAAAATAGAAATCAAGTCGATATCGTGAAAACTTAACAAGTTATGACCAAAAAAGATTAAACTTATGGCCAAAAATTACCATGGACTACCCCCTTTGCTTTTTTTTAAAAAATGATAAAAAATTTTTTTCGCAGTAACCGCACAAAAAGGAATTCTAATTAAAGCCAATACGTTTCTCTATTCAACAAAATAGAAATCAAGTCGATATCGTGAAAACTTAACAAGTTATGACCAAAAAAGATTAAACTTATGGCCAAAAATTACCATGGACTACCCCCTTTGCTTTTTTTTAAAAAATGATAAAAAATTTTTTTCGCAGTAACCGCACAAAAAGGAATTCTAATTAAAGCCAATACGTTTCTCTATTCAACAAAATAGAAATCAAGTCGATATCTTGAAAACTTAACAAGTTATGACCAAAAAAGATTAAACTTATGGCCAAAAATTACCATGGACTACCCCCTTTGCTTTTTTTTAAAAAATGATAAAAATTTTTTTTCGCAGTAACCGCACAAAAAGGAATTCTAATTAAAGCCAATACGTTTCTCTATTCAACAAAATACAAATCAAGTCGATATCTTGAAAAGTTAACAAGTTATGACCAAAAAAGATTAAACTTATGGCCAAAAATTACCATGGACTACCCTCTTTGCTTTTTTTTAAAAAATGATAAAAATTTTTTTTCGCAGTAACCGCACAAAAAGGAATTCTAATTAAAGCCAATACGTTTCTCTATTCAACAAAATAGAAATCAAGTCGATATCTTGAAAACTTAACAAGTTATGACCAAAAAAGATTAAACTTATGGCCAAAAATTACCATGGACTACCCCCTTTGCTTTTTTTAAAAAATGATAAAATTTTTTTTCGCAGTAACCGCACAAAAAGGAATTCTAATTAAAGCCAATACGTTTCTCTATTCAACAAAATAGAAATCAAGTCGATATCTTGAAAACTTAACAAGTTATGACCAAAAAAGATTAAACTTATGGCCAAAAATTACCATGGACTACCCCCTTTGCTTTTTTTTTAAAAATGATAAAAAATTTTTTTCGCAGTAACCGCACAAAAAGGAATTCTAATTAAAGCCAATACGTTTCTCTATTCAACAAAATAGAAATCAAGTCGATATCTTGAAAACTTAACAAGTTATGACCAAAAAAGATTAAACTTATGGCCAAAAATTACCATGGACTACCCCCTTTGCTTTTTTTTAAAAAATGATAAAAATTTTTTTCGCAGTAACCGCACAAAAAGGAATTCTAATTAAAGCCAATACGTTTCTCTATTCAACAAAATAGAAATCAAGTCGATATCTTGAAAACTTAACAAGTTATGACCAAAAAAGATTAAACTTATGGCCAAAAATTACCATGGACTACCCCCTTTGCTTTTTTTTTAAAATGATAAAAATTTTTTTTCGCAGTAACCGCACAAAAAGGAATTCTAATTAAAGCCAATACGTTTCTCTATTCAACAAAATAGAAATCAAGTCGATATCTTGAAAACTTAACAAGTTATGACCAAAAAAGATTAAACTTATGGCCAAAAATTACCATGGACTACCCCCTTTGCTTTTTTTTAAAAAATGATAAAATTTTTTTTCGCAGTAACCGCACAAAAAGGAATTCTAATTAAAGCCAATACGTTTCTCTATTCAACAAAATAGAAATCAAGTCGATATCTTGAAAACTTAACAACTTATGACCAAAAAAGATTAAACTTATGGCCAAAAATTACCATGGACTACCCCCTTTGCTTTTTTTTAAAAAATGATAAAAAATTTTTTTCGCAGTAACCGCACAAAAAGGAATTCTAATTAAAGCCAATACGTTTCTCTATTCAACAAAATAGAAATCAAGTCGATATCTTGAAAACTTAACAAGTTATGACCAAAAAAGATTAAACTTATGGCCAAAAATTACCATGGACTACCCCCTTTGCTTTTTTTTAAAAAATGATAAAAAATTTTTTTCGCAGTAACCGCACAAAAAGGAATTCTAATTAAAGCCAATACGTTTCTCTATTCAACAAAATAGAAATCAAGTCGATATCTTGAAAACTTAACAAGTTATGACCAAAAAAGATTAAACTTATGGCCAAAAATTACCATGGACTACCCCCTTTGCTTTTTTTTAAAAAATGATAAAAAAAATTTTCGCAGTAACCGCACAAAAAGGAATTCTAATTAAAGTCAATACGTTTCTCTATTCAACAAAATAGAAATCAAGTCGATATCTTGAAAACTTAACAAGTTATGACCAAAAAAGATTAAACTTATGGCCAAAAATTACCATGGACTACCCCCTTTGCTTTTTTTTAAAAAATGATAAAAATTTTTTTTCGCAGTAACCGCACAAAAAGGAATTCTAATTAAAGCCAATACGTTTCTCTATTCAACAAAATAGAAATCAAGTCGATATCTTGAAAACTTAACAAGTTATGACCAAAAAAGATTAAACTTATGGCCAAAAATTACCATGGACTACCCCCTTTGCTTTTTTTTTAAAAAATGATAAAAAAATTTTTTCGCAGTAACCGCACAAAAAGGAATTCTAATTAAAGCCAATACGTTTCTCTATTCAACAAAATAGAAATCAAGTCGATATCTTGAAAACTTAACAAGCTATGACCAAAAAAGATTAAACTTATGGCCAAAAATTACCATGGACTACCCCCTTTGCTTTTTTTTAAAAAATGATAAAAAAATTTTTTCGCAGTAACCGCACAAAAAGGAATTCTAATTAAAGCCAATACGTTTCTCTATTCAACAAAATAGAAATCAAGTCGATATCTTGAAAACTTAACAAGTTATGACCAAAAAAGATTAAACTTATGGCCAAAAATTACCATGGACTACCCCCTTTGCTTTTTTTTAAAAAATGATAAAAAAAAATTTTCGCAGTAACCGCACAAAAAGGAATTCTAATTAAAGTCAATACGTTTCTCTATTCAACAAAATAGAAATCAAGTCGATATCTTGAAAACTTAACAAGTTATGACCAAAAAAGATTAAACTTATGGCCAAAAATTACCATGGACTACCCCCTTTGCTTTTTTTTAAAAAATGATAAAAATTTTTTTTCGCAGTAACCGCACAAAAAGGAATTCTAATTAAAGCCAATACGTTTCTCTATTCAACAAAATAGAAATCAAGTCGATATCTTGAAAACTTAACAACTTATGACCAAAAAAGATTAAACTTATGGCCAAAAATTACCATGGACTACCCCCTTTGCTTTTTTTTAAAAAATGATAAAAATTTTTTTTCGCATTAACCGCACAAAAAGGAATTCTAATTAAAGCCAATACGTTTCTCTATTCAACAAAATAGAAATCAAGTCGATATCTTGAAAACTTAACAAGTTATGACCAAAAAAGATTAAACTTATGGCCAAAAATTACCATGGACTACCCCCTTTGCTTTTTTTTAAAAAATGATAAAACTTTTTTTTTGCAGTAACCGCACAAAAAGGAATTCTAATTAAAGCCAATACGTTTCTCTATTCAACAAAATAGAAATCAAGTCGATATCTTGAAAACTTAACAAGTTATGACCAAAAAAGATTAAACTTATGGCCAAAAATTACCATGGACTACCCCCTTTGCTTTTTTTTAAAAAATGATAAAAATTTTTTTTCGCAGTAACCGCACAAAAAGGAATTCTAATTAAAGCCAATACGTTTCTCTATTCAACAAAATAGAAATCAAGTCGATATCTTGAAAACTTAACAAGTTATGACCAAAAAAGATTAAACTTATGGCCAAAAATTACCATGGACTACCCCCTTTGCTTTTTTTTAAAAAATGATAAAACTTTTTTTTTGCAGTAACCGCACAAAAAGGAATTCTAATTAAAGCCAATACGTTTCTCTATTCAACAAAATAGAAATCAAGTCGATATCTTGAAAACTTAACAAGTTATGACCAAAAAAGATTAAACTTATGGCCAAAAATTACCATGGACTACCCCCTTTGCTTTTTTTTAAAAAATGATAAAAATTTTTTTTCGCAGTAACCGCACAAAAAGGAATTCTAATTAAAGCCAATACGTTTCTCTATTCAACAAAATAGAAATCAAGTCGATATCTTGAAAACTTAACAAGTTATGACCAAAAAAGATTAAACTTATGGCCAAAAATTACCATGGACTACCCCCTTTGCTTTTTTTTTAAAAAATGATAAAAAAATTTTTTCGCAGTAACCGCACAAAAAGGAATTCTAATTAAAGCCAATACGTTTCTCTATTCAACAAAATAGAAATCAAGTCGATATCTTGAAAACTTAACAAGCTATGACCAAAAAAGATTAAACTTATGGCCAAAAATTACCATGGACTACCCCCTTTGCTTTTTTTTAAAAAATGATAAAAAATTTTTTTCGCAGTAACCGCACAAAAAGGAATTCTAATTAAAGCCAATACGTTTCTCTATTCAACAAAATAGAAATCAAGTCGATATCTTGAAAACTTAACAAGTTATGACCAAAAAAGATTAAACTTATGGCCAAAAATTACCATGGACTACCCCCTTTGCTTTTTTTTAAAAAATGATAAAAAATTTTTTTCGCAGTAACCGCACAAAAAGGAATTCTAATTAAAGCCAATACGTTTCTCTATTCAACAAAATAGAAATCAAGTCGATATCTTGAAAACTTAACAAGTTATGACCAAAAAAGATTAAACTTATGGCCAAAAATTACCATGGACTACCCCCTTTGCTTTTTTTTAAAAAATGATAAAAAAAATTTTCGCAGTAACCGCACAAAAAGGAATTCTAATTAAAGTCAATACGTTTCTCTATTCAACAAAATAGAAATCAAGTCGATATCTTGAAAACTTAACAAGTTATGACCAAAAAAGATTAAACTTATGGCCAAAAATTACCATGGACTACCCCCTTTGCTTTTTTTTAAAAAATGATAAAAATTTTTTTTCGCAGTAACCGCACAAAAAGGAATTCTAATTAAAGCCAATACGTTTCTCTATTCAACAAAATAGAAATCAAGTCGATATTTTGAAAACTTAACAACTTATGACCAAAAAAGATTAAACTTATGGCCAAAAATTACCATGGACTACCCCCTTTGCTTTTTTTTAAAAAATGATAAAAATTTTTTTTCGCATTAACCGCACAAAAAGGAATTCTAATTAAAGCCAATACGTTTCTCTATTCAACAAAATAGAAATCAAGTCGATATCTTGAAAACTTAACAAGTTATGACCAAAAAAGATTAAACTTATGGCCAAAAATTACCATGGACTACCCCCTTTGCTTTTTTTTAAAAAATGATAAAAATTTTTTTTCGCAGTAACCGCACAAAAAGGAATTCTAATTAAAGCCAATACGTTTCTCTATTCAACAAAATAGAAATCAAGTCGATATCTTGAAAACTTAACAAGTTATGACCAAAAAAGATTAAACTTATGGCCAAAAATTACCATGGACTACCCCCTTTGCTTTTTTTTAAAAAATGATAAAATTTTTTTTCGCAGTAACCGCACAAAAAGGAATTCTAATTAAAGCCAATACGTTTCTCTATTCAACAAAATAGAAATCAAGTCGATATCTTGAAAACTTAACAACTTATGACCAAAAAAGATTAAACTTATGGCCAAAAATTACCATGGACTACCCCCTTTGCTTTTTTTTAAAAAATGATAAAATTTTTTTTCGCAGTAACCGCACAAAAAGGAATTCTAATTAAAGCCAATACGTTTCTCTATTCAACAAAATAGAAATCAAGTCGATATCTTGAAAACTTAACAACTTATGACCAAAAAAGATTAAACTTATGGCCAAAAATTACCATGGACTACCCCCTTTGCTTTTTTTTAAAAAATGATAAAAATTTTTTTTCGCATTAACCGCACAAAAAGGAATTCTAATTAAAGCCAATACGTTTCTCTATTCAACAAAATAGAAATCAAGTCGATATCTTGAAAACTTAACAACTTATGACCAAAAAAGATTAAACTTATGGCCAAAAATTACCATGGAGTACCCCCTTTGCTTTTTTTTAAAAAATGATAAAAATTTTTTTTCGCAGTAACCGCACAAAAAGGAATTCTAATTAAAGCCAATACGTTTCTCTATTCAACAAAATAGAAATCAAGTCGATATCTTGAAAACTTAACAAGTTATGACCAAAAAAGATTAAACTTATGGCCAAAAATTACCATGGACTACCCCCTTTGCTTTTTTTTAAAAAATGATAAAAATTTTTTTTCGCATTAACCGCACAAAAAGGAATTCTAATTAAAGCCAATACGTTTCTCTATTCAACAAAATAGAAATCAAGTCGATATCTTGAAAACTTAACAAGTTATGACCAAAAAAGATTAAACTTATGGCCAAAAATTACCATGGACTACCCCCTTTGCTTTTTTTTAAAAAATGATAAAAATTTTTTTTCGCAGTAACCGCACAAAAAGGAATTCTAATTAAAGCCAATACGTTTCTCTATTCAACAAAATAGAAATCAAGTCGATATCTTGAAAACTTAACAAGTTATGACCAAAAAAGATTAAACTTATGGCCAAAAATTACCATGGACTACCCCCTTTGCTTTTTTTTAAAAAATGATAAAAATTTTTTTTCGCATTAACCGCACAAAAAGGAATTCTAATTAAAGCCAATACGTTTCTCTATTCAACAAAATAGAAATCAAGTCGATATCTTGAAAACTTAACAAGTTATGACCAAAAAAGATTAAACTTATGGCCAAAAATTACCATGGACTACCCCCTTTGCTTTTTTTAAAAAAATGATAAAAATTTTTTTTCGCAGTAACCGCACAAAAAGGAATTCTAATTAAAGCCAATACGTTTCTCTATTCAACAAAATAGAAATCAAGTCGATATCTTGAAAACTTAACAACTTATGACCAAAAAAGATTAAACTTATGGCCAAAAATTACCATGGACTACCCCCTTTGCTTTTTTTTAAAAAATGATAAAATTTTTTTTCGCAGTAACCGCACAAAAAGGAATTCTAATTAAAGCCAATACGTTTCTCTATTCAACAAAATAGAAATCAAGTCGATATCTTGAAAACTTAACAACTTATGACCAAAAAAGATTAAACTTATGGCCAAAAATTACCATGGACTACCCCCTTTGCTTTTTTTTAAAAAATGATAAAAATTTTTTTTCGCAGTAACCGCACAAAAAGGAATTCTAATTAAAGCCAATACGTTTCTCTATTCAACAAAATAGAAATCAAGTCGATATCTTGAAAACTTAACAAGTTATGACCAAAAAAGATTAAACTTATGGCCAAAAATTACCATGGACTACCCCCCTTTGCTTTTTTTTAAAAAATGATAAAAATTTTTTTTCGCATTAACCGCACAAAAAGGAATTCTAATTAAAGCCAATACGTTTCTCTATTCAACAAAATAGAAATCAAGTCGATATCTTGAAAACTTAACAAGTTATGACCAAAAAAGATTAAACTTATGGCCAAAAATTACCATGGACTACCCCCTTTGCTTTTTTTTAAAAAATGATAAAAAATTTTTTTCGCAGTAACCGCACAAAAAGGAATTCTAATTAAAGCCAATACGTTTCTCTATTCAACAAAATAGAAATCAAGTCGATATCTTGAAAACTTAACAAGTTATGACCAAAAAAGATTAAACTTATGGCCAAAAATTACCATGGACTACCCCCTTTGCTTTTTTTTAAAAAATGATAAAATTTTTTTTCGCAGTAACCGCACAAAAAGGAATTCTAATTAAAGCCAATACGTTTCTCTATTCAACAAAATAGAAATCAAGTCGATATCTTGAAAACTTAACAACTTATGACCAAAAAAGATTAAACTTATGGCCAAAAATTACCATGGACTACCCCCTTTGCTTTTTTTTAAAAAATGATAAAATTTTTTTTCGCAGTAACCGCACAAAAAGGAATTCTAATTAAAGCCAATACGTTTCTCTATTCAACAAAATAGAAATAAAGTCGATATCTTGAAAACTTAACAAGTTATGACCAAAAAAGATTAAACTTATGGCCAAAAATTACCATGGACTACCCCCTTTGCTTTTTTTAAAAAATGATAAAAATTTTTTTTCGCATTAACCGCACAAAAAGGAATTCTAATTAAAGCCAATACGTTTCTCTATTCAACAAAATAGAAATCAAGTCGATATCTTGAAAACTTAACAAGTTATGACCAAAAAAGATTAAACTTATGGCCAAAAATTACCATGGACTACCCCCTTTGCTTTTTTTTAAAAAATGATAAAAATTTTTTTTCGCAGTAACCGCACAAAAAGGAATTCTAATTAAAGCCAATACGTTTCTCTATTCAACAAAATAGAAATCAAGTCGATATCTTGAAAACTTAACAAGTTATGACCAAAAAAGATTAAACTTATGGCCAAAAATTACCATGGACTACCCCCTTTGCTTTTTTTTTAAAAATGATAAAATTTTTTTTCGCAGTAACCGCACAAAAAGGAATTCTAATTAAAGCCAATACGTTTCTCTATTCAACAAAATAGAAATCAAGTCGATATCTTGAAAACTTAACAAGTTATGACCAAAAAAGATTAAACTTATGGCCAAAAATTACCATGGACTACCCCCTTTGCTTTTTTTTAAAAAATGATAAAAAATTTTTTTCGCAGTAACCGCACAAAAAGGAATTCTAATTAAAGCCAATACGTTTCTCTATTCAACAAAATAGAAATCAAGTCGATATCTTGAAAACTTAACAAGTTATGACCAAAAAAGATTAAACTTATGGCCAAAAATTACCATGGACTACCCCCTTTGCTTTTTTTTAAAAAATGATAAAAAATTTTTTTCGCAGTAACCGCACAAAAAGGAATTCTAATTAAAGCCAATACGTTTCTCTATTCAACAAAATAGAAATCAAGTCGATATCTTGAAAACTTAACAAGTTATGACCAAAAAAGATTAAACTTATGGCCAAAAATTACCATGGACTACCCCCTTTGCTTTTTTTTAAAAATGATAAAATTTTTTTTCGCAGTAACCGCACAAAAAGGAATTCTAATTAAAGCCAATACGTTTCTCTATTCAACAAAATAGAAATCAAGTCGATATCTTGAAAACTTAACAAGTTATGACCAAAAAAGATTAAACTTATGGCCAAAAATTACCATGGACTACCCCCTTTGCTTTTTTTTAAAAAATGATAAAAAATTTTTTCGCAGTAACCGCACAAAAAGGAATTCTAATTAAAGCCAATACGTTTCTCTATTCAACAAAATAGAAATCAAGTCGATATCTTGAAAACTTAACAAGTTATGACCAAAAAAGATTAAACTTATGGCCAAAAATTACCATGGACTACCCCCTTTGCTTTTTTTTTTAAAATGATAAAATTTTTTTTCGCAGTAACCGCACAAAAAGGAATTCTAATTAAAGCCAATACGTTTCTCTATTCAACAAAATAGAAATCAAGTCGATATCTTGAAAACTTAACAAGTTATGACCAAAAAAGATTAAACTTATGGCCAAAAATTACCATGGACTACCCCCTTTGCTTTTTTTTAAAAAATGATAAAAAATTTTTTTCGCAGTAACCGCACAAAAAGGAATTCTAATTAAAGCCAATACGTTTCTCTATTCAACAAAATAGAAATCAAGTCGATATCTTGAAAACTTAACAACTTATGACCAAAAAAGATTAAACTTATGGCCAAAAATTACCATGGACTACCCCCTTTGCTTTTTTTTAAAAAATGATAAAAAATTTTTTTCTCAGTAACCGCACAAAAAATAATTCTAATTAAAGCCAATACGTTTCTCTATTCAACAAAATAGAAATCAAGTCGATATCTTGAAAACTTAACAAGTTATGACCAAAAAAGATTAAACTTATGGCCAAAAATTACCATGGACTACCCCCTTTGCTTTTTTTAAAAAATGATAAAAAATTTTTTTCGCTGTAACCGCACAAAAAGGAATTCTAATTAAAGCCAATACGTTTCTCTATTCAACAAAATAGAAATCAAGTCGATATCTTGAAAACTTAACAAGTTATGACCAAAAAAGATTAAACTTATGGCCAAAAATTACCTTTTTTTTAAAAAATGATAAAAAATTTTTTTTCGCAGTAACCGCACAAAAAGGAATTCTAATTAAAGCCAATACGTTTCTCTATTCCACAAAATAGAAATCAAGTCGATATCTTGAAAACTTAACAAGTTATGACCAAAAAAGATTAAACTTATGGCCAAAAATTACCATGGACTACCCCCTTTGCTTTTTTTTAAAAAATGATAAAAATTTTTTTTCGCAGTAACCGCACAAAAAGGAATTCTAATTAAAGCCAATACGTTTCTCTATTCAACAAAATAGAAATCAAGTCGATATCTTGAAAACTTAACAACTTATGACCAAAAAAGATTAAACTTATGGCCAAAAATTACCATGGACTACCCCCTTTGCTTTTTTTTAAAAAATGATAAAAATTTTTTTTCGCAGTAACCGCACAAAAAGGAATTCTAATTAAAGCCAATACGTTTCTCTATTCAACAAAATAGAAATCAAGTCGATATCTTGAAAACTTAACAAGTTATGACCAAAAAAGATTAAACTTATGGCCAAAAATTACCATGGACTACCCCCTTTGCTTTTTTTTTAAATAATGATAAAAAAATTTTTTCGCAGTAACCGCACAAAAAGGAATTCTAATTAAAGCCAATACGTTTCTCTATTCAACAAAATAGAAATCAAGTCGATATCTTGAAAACTTAACAAGTTATGACCAAAAAAGATTAAACTTATGGCCAAAAATTACCATGGACTACCCCCTTTGCTTTTTTTTTAAAAAATGAT